>JARWLC010000013.1:3030803-5430803 GCA_033318265.1 Phyllotis vaccarum | reverse complement strand
ATCACCTAAGACTGCCTGAAAGCACAAATATTTCCATTCTGATTCATAGCAGTAGAAAATTACAGTTATGAAGTAGCAATAAAAATAATTTTATAGTTGGAGTCACCACAACTTGAGGAACTACATTAAAAAGTCACAACATTGGGAAGCTTGAGAACCACTGCCTTAAGCTGTTGGTCTTAGAAGTCCCAGATATCCCTAAACAATAGAGTATTGCAACAATTCTTGGTCATTCACAAAAACTTAATGGTAAGACTATTGCTAAAGACACCAAACACTTTGGTCATGAGACATGGAGAAATCATGCTGATACTAACTTGGAAGATTTCTCCCTTCCAGCAGTACATAGTACCAAATGGTGATTGCCATTCAGGCTGTTGGGGAAGAAAAGACATGAATAATCTTACCCATCTGTGAATTGAGTGTTAATAATAATGACTGGTCTGGCAAGATAAGCCCATGGGTACAATAGTGTTGTGAATGTTATAAGACTAATTAACAGATTTCTGATTGAATTTAAGGCCTACTCCAAAGGAGGAAATGTCAGTCGCCAACCCAATGTTTAGTACAGTCCTGGAGAGGGGAGTGTGGATTAGAAATTACAGAGACAGAAAAAATTATACAAAGATAGAAAATTGCGTCAAAGGGGCTGTCACTGAATATTGTAGCAGCCAAAACTTATTTCTCCAGGGCTTTTTGTAGTCCAGCAAAGAAGAGAGGCAAGTACAGACAGGTGTAAACACTTCTTCAATACTCAATACTTAAGACACCTGGTAACCATACCTTTGGCTAAAGCAACCTATTTTGAAGCCTTGTGAGGGGAGGGGCAAACTCAGATTCTGACTTTGAGTCAAATGGAAACAAGTCACAAGCTAGAACCTTTGTAGGCTTCTACAAGGAAATTCCTGCCTAAAACCCCATCCAAAAATGTGGCTGTGAAGGTTAAACACCATAGGGGAAAACTTACAACTCTTATTTTGATAAATGGGCATAGCATCAAGCTGCCTTCTATGTCCATAGATTAGCACAGTTTTTTACCACTCACCAGAGAAGTTTTTTATGATTGATGGTGTTAGTCTAGAAACTCACAACTAATCAAAGAACAGAAAAGAATTGGCTGTGTGATATACAGTGCCAAATGGAATATGTATATCATCCTCTCAACCTAAAGCTCAAGGAATATTCTGGAAAAGGAGGCAAAAAGATTGTAAGACTCAGAGTTCAGGGAGGACTGCTATGAAATAAGTCTTTGGATATGGCAGGGCTGTTATGCTCTTATGAATTCAGAGTTGGCCTGGTTGCTTGCACAAGATCAAACAAGTCAACAGTCCATTATAACGGAGGAGAGCTTCATAAAGCTCCAACCCTAGCTGAGATTTACTGGCAGAAGATAGCTGCTGTGGAAGGAAGAATCAGTTTTCTTCAAGGAAGTGTAATCTCATAGACTGCCTGTATTCTATGGAATAGCCCTACATTTATGTTCATTTTGGCATCAATAATTAGGTTTGGTGGGTTAGAAATAAAAGAAAACCTAGAAAATGTAAATTTGGGAGAGGTACATGTAGAAAGGTCTGAAAGAATTTAAGGAATAGTAAATAGGGATGGATATGATAAAAATACATTGTATAAATACATGAGATTCTCAATGAATATACCAATAGAGTAAAATTTAAAGAATGGAAAACCAAGAAAGCAAAGGATAAAATGTAATGAATAAGAGAACTCTACAATATTAGAAGCAGTTATTACCAATTACTACCTATACACTACCAAAAATCTTGCTTGTAAAACCAACATTTATTTTGGTCATCAATCTGGAAGCAGTTTAGTTCTACTTCAGGAACTCGTGAGGTTATGGTAAGTTGATGTTTGGGACAACATTCATCTGAAAGCATGACTTGTACTTGAGGATTCCCTTGTATAAGAATGGAGTTGTTTCACATATTTGTTTGTATGAGGAGAACTTAGTTCTTTCCAGACCACTAATTAAGCATCTTAGTTTCTTCTTATATATTAGATTCTCCACAGGACTGTCTGGAGACAGGACCTGACATCTCCCACAAAGCCTAGAATGAGATATCACCGTGGAATTTAAAGTATCTTTAATAAGCTAATTTCAGACGTGGCATAATATCACTCAACCATATGGTGCTAGCTACATGCTCTAACCTTGACAACCTGTGACAATGTGGGAAGGAATTACACAGAAATATTAATTTCAGAAAGTAAGGATCATTAGGTGTCATCTTGGATAAATTTACTTCGGATGGCATAATGTCGATCAACCATATTCTTCTAGCTACACGGTCTAACCTTGACAACCTGCTACAGTGTGGGAGGGAATTATACAGAAACATGAATCTCAGAAAGTAAGAATCATTGGGGGTCATCTAGGAAGCTAACTATCCCCAGGAGGTAAGAGGTAATACCTATAAATGTCTTGCTCTTTCTTTTCACTGAGTGAACAGACAGTGATTAAATAGTTAAAAGATACATAAAACCATACACATTGTAACTCCTGATGTCTACACTCAAGAAATCAGGATAGGACTTGGAAAGGATATGACATAGAAAAAGTATTTTTTTACTTTAAGACCCTTTGTGTTATTTGATTTTGATTGTATTTATCACTAAAATGTAATGATAAAATCAGAGTAATCGAAAAGTACTCTTACAAACATTCCACTAGGAAAAGAAATGTTTGTATTTCCTTGAGCTGAATGACCAAATCAGAGAGAAATGAAAGAGTCTGAATACATGTGTGTGTGTGTGTGTGTGTGTGTGTGTGTGTGTGTGTGTGTGTGTGTATTCTGAGTGAGACATATAAAAGATGAGTAATACTAATGTAATGTATAATATTATTATTATGTAGTATGTTAATAATATACTATATAATATATTATTATATTATATGTTGCTGTGGAAAGGCATTCAATCACATGCCACTGAGTCATCTGAGTCATAGTCATTTCTAGCGGCCTGAGCAGCAGCAGTGGGTGGCTAAGGGGTCTGGCACAGGAGGGCCGGGGCCTCTGGCCACCCAGGATCAAGAAACCACATTGCAACCATGACATTAAACCTGGGTCGATTATCCACTTAAAGCCTGAGAAAGATTAGAAAGGGTTACAGATCACAGAAACTGAGCCAAGGCAGCTTCCAAATTGTGTATATGAAACAGGTCATTGTACAAATAAAGCATGGCATCCAGGTCACATTCAAAATGCCACCGGCGGACTAGCAACAGGCAGTGTAAGCTGCAATCAAGCTGGTTGCTGAAATCTCACAGAAGACTCAGTAGCATGTGATTGATTTTAGATTTCTGTTTATTTTGAACAAAAAGGAAACAAAGACGGTTTCTTAGTAGCAGCATTTTCTTCGGTATGTTCTATTTGCTAGCCATGAACAGAGACACAATCCCTTTAAGAGAACGTACTGATTCAGCTGTATCTGCAAAAACTATGTGGCAAGAGAGTGAGAGTATTTTAAAAAGCTCTTCTGGTTGGAAAATGATTAAGGATTTACAATAAAACAGATTCAGATGAAAAAAAATCCTGTAAATGGGTTACAGTGTGTGCAAAAGGTACATAGTCTTCAAAGAGAAAAGAGAGAAGGTAGAGAAAGTCTTTAAAAGGAGAAATAGAGTAATAAAAAATATAATGAGCCACATAAAGATGGAAAATAGACACAAAATCTGGATTTTGGTTCTAATGTGTTTTCTTTTAATTTTTAACTGTTAATGAGCTAACTTCAGAAAGACAATGGATTGCAAATGCAAAGGCTACTAAGTTAAACAAAAATATATATTTTAAAGGTATCTTGACTTTGAAATTTGTGTCTAAGGATTTATTGCTTTGGAAGAGTTCTGCTTTTGTTTCCACAGAAGATGAGAACCTGTGGATTGCTTACAGGAAAATATGGTTTCATCAACCAAGGCCCACTGAAAAAACCTCTGATGAGAAGAGATGGCTGTATCAGCTTCAAGACTGCAGATTATGATCCAGTCTCAACAACCCGTGAGATTTTCAACACCCCTTAATCAGCAGGAAGTAGTATTGGAAAACTATGCCCAAATTCCCCAAATATTGTTTCTAAATGTTTGTTTTCATTATAAATGGTTAAAGGTCATAGTTAATCTCTTTCTAAGAAAAGGGGGATATGGTATATGAATGATTTTTTAAAAGGTCAGATTATTGAATTTACTTAGATCAGGAAATCAGCTGTTAATCTCAAAATACTTTACACTGGTATAGATTTTGGTTTATTGATACAAATTTAAGGTCAATTTTGTTATGCTATATGTATTTTCTATTCTTGTTTAAGGTATGATGTTCATGTAACAGATTTAAAATTGTAATGTATAATTAAGAAATGAAGGTTAATAGTCACCTTTGATAATCAAACTTATAGTTAGGTTAGTTAGGATTTTTAGGTATACAAAGATATATTTCAATTAGGTAAGTAATCTTCAAACACTTCTAAGACCTACAGAATATGGCATTTAAAATGTTTTAAGAACTTAGACTTTTCTGGACAGTTAGACAGATCTGCTCCTGGCAGCACTAATTTACTTCAAGAAAAATGGGCATCGAAGAAACTCCATATGGAGATGAGTTTCTTTGTGGCATTGGTTAGCCAATGGACATGAACCTGTTCTTATATTAACTGCTTGACAGTACGCTGTTAAAAGTGGACGTGCAGGTTCAATAATGACCTCTGAACTTTGGCAGAACAAGCCGAGATGGTCATTCAGATTCCTGCTTTGCAGAGAAAACTGTCAGACATTCTTCAAGACTCGAGAAGTGACTGATGAACTGTACCAAAATGGACAGAGAATATTTCCTTTTTCAGTGAAATGAAAAGAGACTCTGGGCCTGTAAGCTAAAGATGGATGCCCCAACTTTATAAAGGAACTTTGGGTGACTGTCCAGGCAGACAGGTGTCATCTCTGTCATTTCTAGATTTTGGAAGTTGCTTGCACTTCGAGTTTACTTGGGTAAGTATATCCTTCTGTGGTCTTTGATGTAGTTAAAGATTAGATGGTTATAGGCATAGTTTTTCTTAGTCATTTGAAAGGTATATTAGATATGAAACTTCAGATTCATAAAGATAAGGTAGATAGAGCATTTTCTTTAATTTGCTAAATACAAATAGACTAGCTATTATAACTATAATTCTTGCTTGATAGCTATTTTGTTATATGCAATTTTGCTATGTTAAAATTAAAACCTTTTTTGATTAGACAGAAAGGGGGAGGTGATGTGGAAATGCCTTTCTGTATGCTGTGAATCTCAATCTTTTAATAAAGGAGCTGTTTTGGCCCTTGACAGGCATAGTAGAAAAAGTAGGCAGAGGAATCAGAATAGGTAGGAAAGGAAGGGCGGAGTCAGGGACAGATCGAGCAAGCCGCCCAAGGAACAACATGTAAAAAACACAGGTTAGCCACGGGCCACGTGGCAGACAGATTAATAGAAATGGGTTGATTTAAGATGTAAGAGCTAGCTAGCAATGTGCCTGAGCCATAGACCAAACAGCATGAAGTTAATATAAGTGTCTGAGTCATTTCTAGGGTCCTGAGCAGCAGTGGTGGGCAGGTAAGGGGTCTGGTGCGGCAGGGTCTGGGTCTCTGGTGGCCCGGGACCAAGAAACTGCATTGCAACAATATATGTTAGTATATAATATATGAATATATTAATAATATATTATATAATATATTACTATTAATAATATATAATATACATTTTATTAGTGTCACTCAGCTTTTCATCATCATGAAAATATCTGAACTAAATCATTTAAAGAAGAATATTTACTTCAGATCATGGTTGTCAGAGTTTTATTCCATAGCCCTATGGTTCCATTGATTTGAGCATGGTAGAAGTTATGCATGGTAAAATCTATTCACTTTGTGGTAGCTAGTCAGTAAAAATAATGTCAAAAAGGTGTCAAAAACAAGGTACATCTTTCAAGAGTATTCTCCTAGTGACCACCCTTCTACAACTAAGGCCTACTTCCCACAGTTCTATCTCAACAGGCTATTCACATTTTTAATTCATATGTGAATTAATCCACTGTGGAAGACAGGACTCTCATTATTACAACCACATTCTCAAAGTCCCACCTCTGACTCTCTGTATCAGGGAGAAAATCTTTCTTAAATTATCCTTATTAGAAAATACTTCATGTCCAAACAATAACAAGATGATGGTAAAATTATTATAAGATCCAGGAGTTAAGAATCTAGAGTAGGGATCAACATAAAGTCACAAGTCACAAGCTTTATAAATCAATCTCTTCTAGGCACTCCCAATGTCAAGCTCCAATTAAGAAACTCTCAGAAGCCAATGTAACTTGACAGTTAATTTACAAAGCCTTGAGTTCCATATCTATTTCTCAGTAGCCTCTCTGAGGTAGAAGAGTATTCTCTTTAGCACCAGTGCAAGACAAACTATGACTCAGATAATGAAGAAATGTTTGCAGTCTTTCTACAGCTTTTTGATACCTGCCTTAGAGCCCTTAAACATCTCAAGATTAAAAACATTACTGCATGTAAAAAGACAGCCATCATTAGAAAGATATTTCCTGGGCTTTCCTAATTTCGGATCATCAGTGGACTGACAACCCTGACCTGACAGTCCTTCAGTATTCTCCAATTGCTCTATCTCCTGCCTTTACTGTTGCAATTAGGTTTCTTGGCCCAATTTGGCCAGAGTTCCAGACCCACAGAGCTGCAATCCCAGATCTCTTGGCCATTTGACACTGCTTAGGCCCCTCAAAATGGCATGAGAGATGACAGCAGTGGTGATTTTTACAGAAAGAATCTTGAACTGAATATAACAGGGCCTAATTTTAAAGTACAAAATGAAAATTCACAATGTGTAGCCCCAGTATATATGTATTTTATTTGTCAAGTATATGTCAAAAAATCTGGGAAGGTAAGTAAACAATTTGAGAAATTATGTCACTAAGTAAAATAATGAATGAAAGTAAAAATTGTATGTATGCCACATTAGACTACATTACTATAGGCAAATATGTTAACCAATGTTTCCTTATCTACAAAATGAAGAACACGAGTGAGCCTGGACAAAGGAGACACATTGACAATCCAGCTGAACAAAATGTGAACATACTGTGAAGTAAATGCCCCATATAAAAATTTAGGTGATGTGTGGAAAGCTAAACGATTAGGCATCTAATTACAGACCTGAAGAAATCTTGATTTTTCATCATCTACTGAGGAAGAATATTCCTCTCTTCTTTCTTATAATCTGTTTGTTTCGGTTATGTCTCTATGCAACTCGTGAGGGGCTGCAGCATATCTGCAGTGTCTCACACACGAAATATGGAGAAGTACACATCTCATTATACTGGAATGCCCTCCATAGCCCTTTCTCTCATGCAAGTTTTGTTAAGTTTCTGGTTTCAGAGATCCAGGAATGCTGTTGCATACCATAGTCTGAACATATCACCTAACATATGGCATAATTTCTTGTAGCTAGCCTCTTCCTAGAGTCTATACACATTGGTAATGTCTTCTGAAAGTAAATTCCCTTAGCTTGAACGGTTTGAAATTATGCACATTTTATATCCTCATGACTTTTTAGACTTGAAATTCTTCCTCCCAAATTGGAACCTAACCTTAACTTGCATCATGGTCACCTCCAGTTTTAGAAAGAAGAGCTAATATAGTAGAAATTCTGGACATTTCTGTGGTCCATACCTATAAGTTTTATACAGAACTTGGAGATTATGAGGACAATAGGACCTTGTGTATAAATCACAGTAAGAGGTGCTGGCATATAGAATTCTAGGTTAATTGAACTGGACTCAGTTGGAAACAAAGGGGGAGTATGCAAGAAGTAACAAAGATAATGTTATTGATTCTGGAAAACTAGAACCTAATGGTACAGTAAAGTAAAAAGTTCTGATTACCTATTATGCACCCTGCTCTCTCTGATCCAATCCCCCAGGCTTATCCTCAGCTCTGCAGCAAAAGACCCGTGACATTGTTCCCTGTACCCCACCCCCACTCCCATCTCCAGTGGATCCCATAGACCTTCCTTTTCTAACCTCCCTCCACTGATCCGTTGTTTTTTTTCCCAGCTCACAATTCCAGCAAGCACTTCCTGTTAGTGCATAAAAAGATAGGTAGGCTACCCACAGACATTCTCTTCTCTCTCTTGTCTCCCCAGTCCCAAGGTCTGTAGTTCCATCTCCAGCTCTGCAGCAGAATACCCATGGCAGTCTTCCCTCACCCCCTGCTCCCTGCTCCCACAAATGTCTCCCTTCCGACCTATCTCCTCCCATTTTTTGCTTTTGTTCCAGACTCCAACTCCACCAGGCATCCTTGCTAATCGAAGGGCCACTCCTCTCAGGGCAACAGACAAAGTGAAGGAAAACTCACACCTCTACTACTGCTCCTAAGATTCAATCTCCCAAGTCTCATACCCAGTTCTGTAGATGGAAACCTGCTGTGGTCTCTATTTCCTCATTGATCTTGTTCCCAATAGATCATGAAGACCTTCTCCAACCTTCCTTCTCCCAACTCATCCCAATATTCCCACTTTCCAGAACTACCAGGTATCCCTGCTGAACAAACCAAATGGACAGGTCAGGAAAACGGAAAAACAGCAACACTACTCATCAGACTCTCAAAAATTCAGAGAGAAAACAGAAGCCCAGGGGAAATATTCCACCCAACAAAAACCAATCTAGAAATCAGCACCTAGAACTGTAATCACCTCAAACCCAGATGCCTAGGTGGCAGCATAAAAACACAATTAGTAACAGCCAGGGCAATATGTCTCTATTAGAACCCAACTATTGTACCATAGAAGGTTCTGAATATTTCACCACAGCTGAAGCATGAAAGACCTAAAACAGCCTTTTAATAGATGATAAAGGTCCTTAAACAGAAAAAGAATGAATCCCTTAAAAAAATCAAGGAAATCATAAACAAAATAATTTGAGGAAATGAATGAGTCTCTTTTAAAAAAAAATCCACATTTGAAGGAGGCAAAAAAAATTGTTTAAGATCTGAGAATGAAAACAGAATCAAAAAGGAAAGCGCAAACTGAGGGAATTTTGAAAATGAAAAACTTAGAAGTTCAAACAGGAACTGAAGAAGCAATCTTCACCAAGAGAAAACAAGATATGGAAGAGAATCACAGGCATTGACAATAAAAGAAATTAATATGTCAGTCAAAGAAAGTGTTAAGTCCCCCAAACTCCTGATACAAAAAAATCTAGGAAATCTGGGATCTGTTCAAAGTCCAAACCTAAAAATAATAGGTATAGAGGATGGTAAAGAACCCCAACTCAAAGGCCTAGAAAATGTCTTCAATAAAATCATAGAAGAAAAATTTTCAAACCTAAAGAAGATGCCTTTAAAGGTACAAGAAACACATGGAAAATTTAATAGACTGGACCAGGAAAGAAAGTTCCCTAGCCACATAATAATCAAAACATTAAACATACAGAACAAATAAGAAATCTCAAAAGCTTCAAGGAAAAAGACCAAGTAACAGAAAGCTTAAAAACTTATGGAAACGGAACATCTCTTTATTCAATAAAAATCGAACAAGGTAGAAGCAAAGAAAAAATGTAAAAAACTTTTTAGAATTCAATGAAAATGAATACACAGCACATCCAAACTTATGGAACATGGTGAAAGTGAAGATAAGAGGAAAATTTATAGTACTGAGTGCCTATATAAAAAATGGAGATTTCACATTAGCAACTTAACAGCACACCTGAAAGCTTTAGAAGAAAAAGAAGTATACTCAAGAGGATGAGATGACAATATTCAAACCCAAAGCTGAAATCAATAAAATAGGAATGAAGAGAACAATACAAAGAATCAACAAAGCAATGAGGTGTTATTTGAGAAAATCAGTAAGATAGATGACACTTATCCAAACTACATAAAATATGGAGAAAAAATGTCCAAATTAACAAAAATTGGAATATAACAGACACCATGGAAATCCAGAGAATCGATTTGACATACTTTAAAAACTTGTATTCCATCAACTTGAAAAATAGAAAAGAAATGGATACTTTTTAAAGGTACCAACTACCAAAGTTAAAGTAATGCTAGATAAACAATTTAAATAGACCTATAACCCCTAGGGAAATAGAAGCAGTCATGAAAAGCTTCCCTACAAAAGCAGCCAAGAACCAGAAGATTTTATCACAGAATTAATTATACAAGACTTTCAATGAAGACTTAATGTTAATGTTCCTCAAGTCATTCCACAAAAAAGAAGGAACATTGCCAAATTCATTTTATGAAGCCATGGTTACCCTAATACACAAATCACACAAAGATTCAACAAAGACAAAATATTACAGATCAATTTCTTTTATGAACACAGATGCAAAAATACTCAGTAAAAACTTGCAATTCAAATCCATGAATACATCAAAATAATCACCACCATGATCAAACATATTTCATCATGGAGACTCAGGTATGATTCAATATATGAAAATTATAAATGTAACCCACCAAGTAAACAAATGAAAAGAAGAAACACATAATCATCTCAATTGATGCAGAAAAGACCTTTAACAAAGCCTAACACCTCTTTATGATCAGTTCTAGAGAAATTAGGGATACAGGGGCCATACCTAAACATACTAAAGGCATTTACAGAATACCTGTAGCCAATATCAAAATAAATTGAGAGGAATTCAAAGTAATTCCATTAAAATCTGGATGGAGACAAAGATGTCCACTCTCTCCATATCTATTCAACACAGTACTTGAAGTTCTAGTTAGAGCAATGAGACAATTGAAGGGGATTGAAGGGATACATATTAGAAAGAAAGAAGTCATAGTATTACTATTTGTAGATTATATGATAGTATACAAAAATTCCACTAGGAAACTCCTATAGCTGATAAAAACTTTCAGCAAAGATGCTAGATACATGATTAACTCAACAAATTTACCATCCTCCCTATATACAGATGACAAATGTAGTGAGAAAGAAATTAGGAAAACAGCACCTTTCACAATAGCCTTAGATATTTTAAATTATTTTGGTGGTAACTCTGACTAAGCAAGTAAAGACTTGTATGATAAAGCATTAGTCTTTGAAGAAAGAAAGTGAAGATGATATCAGAATATAGAAAGATTTCCTATGCTCATGAATCAATAGGATTAACATAGTAAATATGGTAATCCTACCAAAATCAATGTACAAATTCAGTGTGATCCCACCAAAAATCTCAACATAATTCTTTACATACCTGGAAAGGATAATTGTTGGAGATATTGAATTACACTGTGAACTCTGAGTTTGCATTTGCACTAATTAAATAAAGCTAACCTTAGGTGACAAGTTTGAGTTAGTGTTAGAAAGTGACTGTAGAGTATCAGAAGGCATCTGAAAGAGATAAAGATGTATGCCAGGATTAGTAGGGAAGAGTTTTAAGTGATGTGGGGTTTTTTTTTGCTATTTTGGTACAGCAGAAGGACAGGCTCTTTGGGGAGATGCCAGCAAGGAGAAGAGGTTAGCTAGGTTCTACTCAACCTCTCTGAGCTATCAGGATTTTACCCCAGCCTTTGAGTCTTAAGTTTATTTATAAATAGAATGATAGAGATTTAGTTAAAGCTATCTTGAGTGGCAGTGCAAAGCCAGTGCCTGTAGAAAAAGAATTCCCACCAGTC
This sequence comes from Phyllotis vaccarum, assembly GCA_033318265.1. Classification (NCBI taxonomy): domain Eukaryota; kingdom Metazoa; phylum Chordata; class Mammalia; order Rodentia; family Cricetidae; genus Phyllotis; species Phyllotis vaccarum. The sequence continues at coordinate 5,419,126 of JARWLC010000013.1, read as the reverse complement.
TGCAGCCTGAGAAACCAGACTGCTCAGAGAAGCAGGATGCTAACTATGGAGTTACAATTGGTAGCTGAAATAGCAATAGATTAAGGTGTTGCCAGTGTGCCAAAGATAAAACAACAGATCTTCATCAGCTTCACATGGAAACCCAAAAACCCATGATAAATAAATAAATAAATAGATAGATAGATAGATAGATAGATAGATAGATAGATAAAGTCCCGTACCTTAAAAAATCTACTGAGGTATCATATTACCATCCCTGATTTCAAGTTGTACTGCAGAGCTATACTAATAAAAACTGCATGACATTTGTATAAAGCCAGACATGTTCATTAATGGAATTTAATTCAAATCCCAGAAAAAAATTGAAATACATATGGCCACTTGATCTCTTATAAAGAAACCAGAAATACACATTGTAAAAGAGACAGCATCTTCAACAAATGGTGATAGCCAAACTAAATGTCAGCATGTAGAAGAATGCAAATAGATCCTATCTATCAAATTGCAAAAAACTCAAGACCAAGTGAATCAAAGATTTCAACATAAAACCAGAAATACTGAACCTGATAGCAGAGAAAGTGACCTTGAACCAATTGGCACAGGAAATGACTTTCTGAACAGAACACCAATAGCACAGGCTTTAAGAACAAAAATGAGTAAATGGAACCTCATGAAACTGAAAAGCAAAGGACACCAGCAGTCAGACAATGTGACAGCCTACAGAATGGTAAAAGATTTTACCAACTCCATATCTGGAACAAAACTAATATTCAAATTACATGAAGAAATCAAAATTTTAGATATGAAAATATAAAAGGAATTTCAGGGCTAGAGACAACATGTAGATCGTGGAAATGGCCAACAAATGACTGGTCTACCTCAGGCCCACATCATGTTAAGCCTAATCTTGACACTGCCTAGAGTACCAGGACCCAGAGGCTGGATGGCCCAGAGACCTACGATAAAATCAAACAAGACTGAGGGAAAATGTCAATGCAATGATGCCTAACAATATTCTGTTATAGTCATAGACTTGTGACTACTTCAATTTTCATCAGAGAGCTTTCATCTAGTAACTGGTGAAACATATGCAGAGATCCACAGCTGAACATTGAGCCAAGCTCAGATAATCCTGTTGAGAAGAGGGAGAAAGAATTGTATAAGCCAGAGTCAGAAAGGACATCACAAGGGCACCCACAGGGGAAAAAAATACTAACCTGGGCTCATAGGAGTTCACAGATTCTGGACAAACAACCAGGAAGCCTGCATGGGACCAATCTATGTCCTTTGCATATATATGACAGTTATGTAGCTTGGTATACTTGTGGGACTCCTAGCAGTGGGAGCAGGTGCTGTCACTAACACTTTGGCTAGCTTTGGGGAATCTATACCTCATACTGGGTTGCCTTGCCCAGCCTTAATACAAGGGGAGGAGTTTAGTCCTACCTGACCTTGATATGCCACGCTTTGTTCTTTCTGAACAGAAACAGAGAAGGAATAGATTAAGGGGCAGGGTGTAGGGTAGGTGGGGAGAGGGAATGGGAGGAGAGGGAGGAGGGGAACTATGGTCAGATTATAAAATAAATGAATAAATGTAATTAATAAAAGATTCAAGAAGACATGTACTTTACTAAATGTGTTCTCTGTATCTGAACAGAGTTCCCAATAGAGCAAATAAAAACGTCTGATGTTTTTAAGTGAGGTATAGCCCTAACAACGAATTCTCAATAAAGAAAATGGCTGAGAACATTTAAAGAAATGTTCAACATACTACGTAGCCATCAGAGAAACATCAAGCTAAAACTACTTTGAGATTCCATCTTACACCTGTCAGAAGGCTGGTAGGTTCAATAACCCAAGTAACAGCTGATGCTGTCAAGGATGTGGAGCAAGGAGGGTACTCCTCCATTGCTGGTGAGAGTGCTAACTTGTACAGCCACTATGGAAATAAATATTGTGGTGGTTCTTTAGAAAGTTGGGAAGTGATCTACTTCAAGATCCAGCTATACTACTCTTGGGCCTATATCTGAATGATGTTGCATCCTACCACAAGGATACTTCCTCAACTATGTTCCTTGCATTTTTACTTAATAGCCCCAAACTGGAAACAACCTAGATGTTCCTCAACAAAAGACTTGACTGAGAAAATGTGGTACATTTACACAATAGAGCATTACTCAGATGGCTTAAAAGAAATGGTAAATAAATGGAATTAGGAAAAAAAATGATCCTGAATGAGGTAACCTAAACCCAGAAAGATATATATGGTATGTGTTCATTTATAAGTACATATCAGCCCATTAACTAGGTAATAGAAGGGGTCTGGGGGTGCAAATATTTACCTGGAGGGAGAAATAGATGTTATGCTGGGAGCAGGAGGTGATGGAAGGTGAGAGGGCATGGGAGTTGAGGTGGAAGGAGAGAGTGTAGGCAGAGATAGCTTGAACTGGGAAGGGGAGAGGTTGTGGATTGGTCTGGAAACAATGTAGCGGAAACTTCCTGGAATTTATGAAGGTGATTCTAATGAGGATTCCTAGTAATGGGGGATTTGAATTCTCAACTAGCCATCTCTTGTTGCCAGGAAAACCTTCCAGTAATGGGTCTAGGTTGCATTCAATTGAATTTCTGGCCTGGGTGTTGGAGGTGGGGGGAGGTCCCATGGGAATCCCCAAACAAGCTAGACTGATGCTAACACAAATCATTGTTCTCTACAAAATGGCTGTGGGATGCCATGGGACAACATCCATACAACTCATTTAACATGAAGAAGCTGAGCTGGTACCTACATGGAACCTTCACCCCTATGTTATACTATCTTTGCTGCAGGAAGAAGATATTCTTCAAAGACACAAACTCATCCACAAAACCTTTGTTCTACAATCTGTCCTGCCTAAAAGTAATATACTGGGGCAATGGTAGCACAGAAACTATAGGAATAGCTAACCAATGTCTTATTTGACTTACGGTTCACTACATAAGAAGAAACTCATAGTTGACACTACATGGGTAACCAAGAAACAGAGATTAGATAGCCTAGAGGCCTTGAGTAAACAAACACCTCTGGTATAAAACAAACAATAAAAACATTGCTAATGATATTCTGCTATACTCATATATCAGTGTCTTATTCAGTCATTTGACTCCACAACACACATGCGTAATATCCTTCTACTCATCCATCATGCTCACAAAGGTTTCCTAGCACTTGCCTAAAGAGCTAAAGAGCAAAGGGAAGCCCATTCTAGTGCACTCCCACATATATGGGAGCCATGCATGGCCAAAACATTCCTATAAGAGACCTATCAGAAGGTAAATTCTACTTTCTGGTTCTTACTTACATCCTGATTAACAATGGTTAGGAAAGATATGTGATCACTTTCCTCGTAAGTGTGCTGACTTTCCCTTGCCAAGGAGGAAACATTTAGAACTGCAATCTTCCAGCCAACTCCATATGTTTTGTCCTTGAGTGACAACTGAATGAGGTGCTAGAATTTTTCTAAAATCTTGCTAGCACTACAGGAAGTTTCTCCCTCAGGGATTAAAAGATTTACTGAACTCCTAATCTGTGTTTACAGTGTTTTCCAGTTTATAAGGCACTTTCAGGACCATTACTGAATTTAATTCTCATAATATGTCATATAGGTATAAATAAAGCCATTTTTTTTAAATTTCAGGCTAGGGAATTGTGTCTACGCTGCATAGGCTGGCCTCAAACTCCTGGATTTAAACAACCCTCTACTACTGTGAAGGAATAGACTTATGTTTACAAAACTTGATCTAAGGAAAAGACCATTTTTAGATCATCTAGTGCCAGGAGGTAGGGCTAAGGTTTAAGAAGAATCTAGGAAAAAAATCTCAGGAATACACCTGACCAGCAATAGATTCAAAACTTAATTTCATGCTGAAAGTTCTAATCAATAGATTTAAATCTCGGTTTCCCACTAAAAGTTTAATGAATGGTTTCAAAGAATTACTCTACCTCATATCTCTTTACTCAATCCTTAAATGTCAAGACATGTAACATCCTGCTTTCATATTTCTTTCTTTAAAAACCCTCTTACCCCAAAGCTCTGGGCCAAATTCCCTCCACTGTATTGGAGCATAGGGTTTCGGCCAGGGTTCAAACCTGTCTAAAAAAATAAAATACCCCTCATGTGTTTGCATCAGAATCCAGTCCCTGGTGGTCTTTACGGGTCTTGAGACACAGATACAACACCATGACATCTGGATTTAGCTGGGACTACAAGCATGAACTGCCATTCCTGACTTATAAAGTAAAGAAGAATGTAGATGTAGAACAGCTAAGTGAGTAATTTAAACTCCTCTCTCTCTGTCTCTTTGTCTGTCTGTCTGCCTGCTCTCTCTCTCTCTCTCTCTCTCTCTCTCTCTCTCTCTCTCTCTCTCTCTCTCTCACACACACACACACACACACACACACACTCACACACACACACACTAAATGTGTAACTCAAATTCAAACATGAATCTGTGTGGAGACTGCAAATATCACACTAACCTCAACTTCAGTACCTCAATACTTCCTTCTTTACTAGCCAGAAAATTCCAACAACCCCAAAAGTCACTTTTGTGATGGCTTCTTCTCACCTAAGAGTTTTATATAGCTACAGAGTCTAGCCAAGCCTTCAGGCTAGAAAGATGAAGATGCCTACAAATAGTGACCCAGCAGCTTCTGTTTTTAACAATTTAATTTCAAAAGAAATGGATCTCACTTAACTAAATTTCCCTTTCTATTTTTTCTATCTATTAAAGGACTTGCATATCTAATAAATATTTAATAGGAATTCCCCTCCAGAAAAATTCAAGCCCCTCAGCATCTCATTACAATGTCTTAGAATAGTATTCTCATTGTCACTTGTTTAATTATGCTAAGAAAGAGTTGAATTGTGTGGCTGTTGGGATCAGAAAGTGATTAAATTCACTTGGCAAGACTTTGGATATCTCATTATTATCCTCATTTAGCACTTCTAATGGAGTTATTTTTTCCCAGTACTGATTTGGGAAAGGCTTGTTCAGTTTAGCTATTTCCCCAGCATTGTACAATTTTACACTGTGACAGAAAAAAAAAAAAAACAGAACTTACTTAGCACATCATTTGCACTACCAATAACAGTAGTCACATAAAAATCAGTGGCATAATGCCTCAGAGAAAAGGTTGAGACAACTGGATATTTAGACACTCCTAAAAGCAGGCAGTCTAGCCCCATTGTATCAGCTAGTACAGGACCTGCATTAATCCCTTCAATATCAGGTAATTGCTGCATATACCATTACTTGGGGTGATTTACAAGCTAACTGGTGGCATATAAATTACATTAGAGTGCTTTCATCATAAGAGTACTAACATTATGTCCTTATTTGAATAGATATTCAAGACATGTCCTCCGTGTATGTAATGTTTATGACAAAATTCCCATCACATGGGCTGACAAAATGACTCACCTATTATCATAATAGCATTTCTTTTGATTAAGAAAATAACACAATAGCAACAGAAATGCAAAAATTAGTCTGTGCTTCTTGACTGAGTAGGTTTTAGTATATTATCAGCCATGCAGAAGGTCTATCAATAAAACACTGGAATGGCCTTTTTAAGTCTCAGTTACAATGAAGGATAGATGAGAATACTTTATAGGACTGGGCTATGCTCTCCAAAAGTATAAATACACACACACACATACACACACACACACACACACACACACACACACACACACACACACACACACACACACACACACACACGCACATCCTTTGAATCAGTGTCCAATGGAAGGTTCTGCTTCTCCCAATTTTCATGGGTTAGGAGTTCAGGATTCAAGGAGTAAACCTCCAAAGTGGCTTTACATACCATAACCTTAGTCATTTTCCAGCAAACATTTTACTTTTCTGCTCCTGTAACTATATACTGCTGGCTTCTGGACCAGCAGAGCATCATTTCAGGAACAGGTGTTTCTTATAAGGCAATGGGAACACAAAATGGAAGAAAAGGGTATTATAAATACCAGGTTACAACTACAGTTACAGATATGGGGACTGTGATGGTCATAGGCATTTCCTTCTCATTTTTCCATGAATGCTTCTGAGTGCACAAATATATACAAATAAAAAATAGCTTTGTTTCCTTTCCTTTCTTACTTCCTTATCAGTTAACACAAGATGCAACAATTTTATATCACAAATTCGATGTGGGATGTCTTCCTATATGCTGTGAATGTCATTGGATAACAAAAGGAAAAGAAGGTGGAGTCAGAGAAACACCATTAAGCTGCCCAAGAATCAACATGTAAAAGTAACACAGGTAAGCTACTGGCCACATGGCAAGACAAATTAATAAAAATGAGTTGAATTAAGATGCAGGAGCTAGCAATACTGTGAGCCATAGGCCAATCAGTATGAAATCAATATAAGCCTTTATGTGATTATTTGTGGCTAACAGAAGGTCTGAACCTCTGGGCTAGGCTGAAAATGCCAGACCAGAAACTTCTTATTACACAAATTGGGTAATGTTATTTTTTACATTAAGTCATAATAATTAACTTAAAGTGTGTCAGAAAAGGAAAACACCTCTTAGGACTTTATACCATGTTCTGTAGAAGAGATTAGTGTTTTTCAGCTGCCTATAAGACAATTGTTTGTTGTATATAGGAACTATCACATTGTTATTGTTTATTCAGATGTTAAGAGTGTTTTGAGGAAATGCATACAGATGCCCAATTGATAAAGAGTAGATTGATAACAGTTGAATGTGTCGATTTGACTGTACTAGGAGATGCTCAGACAGTGACTAAAACATTATTTTGTAGTGTGCTTATAAGTCTTATTTTTATAAGTGATTGTCATTTGGATTGGTGAATTGAATAAGGTAGATGACCCTCTCCAATCTGAGTAGGCACCACCCAAATCTTTCTAGTTCACCTAGAAAGTAAAAAAAACAGAGGAAGGGTAAATTTCACTCTCTCTACTTGAGCTAGGCCAAACATCCACTGTTTATGGATATTAGGATTCTTGGTTCTCAAGGTTTGAACTCAAGCTGGGACTTACATCCTTGTTTTCCCTGGTTCTTAAACCTTGAAGCCTTAACTTCAGCAAGGCACTGGCTTTTCTTGGCTTCCAGCTTACATACAACAGACAATGCCTCTTCTTGGTCTCTATAGTCACATGAGCCAGCCCTTTCTTAGTAAATGCATTGGTTCTTTTCTCTATAGAGGATAACTAGCACACAATCTGTAGCTAGTCAGCAGATTTAGGTAAAAAAAAAAATAGGAGAACAGTAAAAGAAATTTTACACCCAAATATACTTGATACACTAAAAAATCTCTTAAAGTATTTACAAATATTATCTAATTTAATCTTCACAAATATTATAGTTAGATACCACTGCTAACTAAGCCACAGAGAGGTATTACTGACTTATCCCAAGTCACACAGTTGAGAAACAGCAGAGCTGTAGCTAAAACCCAATTAATGTATCTCTAAAATCTACGCTTGTCAGCAGGATGCAATGGTGAGAATGGAAGCTGTTTTCACTGTCCCTGAGTTACAGGTCAGTACACTGTGTGGACTCCACATGCAGTTCTCTCTCTCTCTCTCTCTCTCTCTCTCTCTCACACACACACACACACACACACTCACACACACACACACACACACACACACACACACACACTCCTCTGCCTCCCCTATACCAGCATTCTCAATGAAGATATGCCATAGAGAGTTAGTCATGGGATAAAGTGAAATTCCTCACAGCCTTGTTCAGAATATAGATGTTCCTATGAGGTTTCCAAGATTTGCTTCAGAGGTGCATACCATTGATCTCATTAACAGTCTTGTCCTTATTTATCTTAGCTCTTTAATCAAGAACTAGCTCATCAATTGAAACTGTGGGCCTCCACGTGAGAAGGTACCATTTGGTTCTGGCCAACCTGTCTCCTGAAAGCTGTGGCAACTCTGCTTCCAGGAAGTGGATCCAAAATTTCAGTAGTTTCTTATGTCTAAGCTATTTGATCTACATGAAGCCATAGTTCTAAACTGTCACTCAATTTATACGTAAGAAATATCTATCTTGGGGATTAATGGATTTCATTTCCTTTTCTTTGATTTTATGTGGTTTACTTGGTTCACAGATAGTTTGGATAGTTAGAAAAAGAGATGGAAACACCTTGTTGAAAGCAATAGAGTTCTATGACTCCTTTGCAGGACATTTTCCAGAGGCTCACTCCTCCTCCCCATTCCCTTTCAGTGAATAAGGTAATAAAAAGCAGAGTGCATTCTGTCAGAATCTATAGCTTGTAAGACAATTCTCTTGAGAGTCACTATAGCTAACTATCTCAGAGTACTTATTTACCCCTGAAGCCTTAGTGTATATTTCCAAACTTTCTCTCTGAATTCTCATTTCTAAATACACAGAGGTAATAAATCTATAAAATGATGTAATTAAACAAAAATGTCCAATGGTTTTGTTCTTGTTTTGCCCTTCATTTGGTGACAAGGATAAATATCTTGCAGATCTACTCTAACAAGGTAGCCTTCTTCAAGAGCACATGAGATAACATTCTGAAGCTTGCGTCTTGCTCCGACATTTCAGGACTGAGATTTTAATACACAACATCTTCAATGATAAGATCACTCTTCTAGAATAATTTGGTGAGAACGAATATGCTACCCTACAAAAATTAACTCTTGTGACATGCTTTTCTTCCGGTCTAAAATGAGTTCCCTCAAAGTCAGAAGTTCCTCATTGTGACAGAGGACAAGAAAGCAGTACAAGGGAAAGTATAAATGTTTACAAATAGGACAGCTGAGAAGACCGATAATAGTTGATTCAATTGTGAAGTAAGCCTCCATGGATAAATAGCTTCACCAAGTGCTTTTAAGGAAGAATAAGTATGGGCTTCATGGCATTCAACAACAGAAAAGCATATAGAAGATAATCATTTCTCATAGTTTCCACAGAACAAGGGTATGATTCTAGGAGCTGTTATGTTCACAATTTCATTTAAGATGTTCAGAGCTCCTGGAATGCTGTTGTTGTTCCATTCACTTGACAGAGGAGAAAACCAAGGATCAAAATATTTAACCTGCTTTCACATGATGAGAAAGCAGCATAGCTGGATTGAAACATGATGATGCTACATTTCTCTGAGGAAATTACTTACTAAAAAGCACCAAAAGAATTGTAACCCAGTATTTTGTTGTTTGTGTTGTTTCTTTATCATTCTTATTTAAAAAGTTTTTCCCATACCCATCACTGCTCCCCCTCCTTCCCCTCCTCCCAGTTAGCCCTCAGCCTCACCTCACCCCATCCCCCCATCTATTCCCTAGGAAGGGCAAAGATTCCCAAGGTGAGTAAGTTCTTTCTGGCATATTCGGTTGAAGTAGATCTGAGTTCCTCCCCCAAGTATCAAGTCTGAGTAAAGTGTTCCTCTGGAGGGAATGGGCTCTAAGATGTCAGTTCATGCACCAGGAAAAAACTATGGTCTGACTGTAAGATGTCCCACACACTGCCCACACCATTCGACTGTCATCTACATTCAGAGGGTTTACTTCCTTTCAGTGAAGGCTCCTCAGCTTCATTTCAGAGCCAGTGAGCTCCCAATAGCTTGGGTCAGTTGTCTCTGTGGGTTTCCTCCTCATGATCCTAACCACTTTGCGCATATGCTCTCTCCTCCCTCTTTTCAGCTAGACCTGGGAGTTCAACCCGGTATTTAACTATGGATCCCTGCTTCTGCTTCCATCAGTTGCTGGATGAAAATTTTATAATGGCAATTAGGGGGGTCATTCATTTGGTTATAGGGGGAAGGCCTGTTTAGGTACCCTCTTCATTATTGCTCTCCTAGCCAGGATCATATTGTGGGTTCTTAGGTATTTCTAATCCCAAGGGCATCAGCTCAACTGCGTTCATAGCAGCATTATTTGTTATAGAATATTGAAACAACCTAGATGCCCCTCAACTGAAGAACAGATTTTAAATTTGTGGGGCATTTATACAATGTAGTACTACTCAGAAGTTAAAATAAATGTTGTTTTGTTGATAGCAACCTGAAATTTTCAGGCAAATGGATAGGTCTGGAGAGTATCACACTGATTGAGGTAACACAGACCTACAAAGATAGGCATGGTATATACTCACTCATAAGTGAATTTTAGACATAAAGCAAGAGATAACAAGGCTATAATTCACAATCCTGGAACAGCTATGTAACTTAAGAAGAACTTAAGAGACACATCCGTGGATCTCCCTGAGAATTTGAAATAGAAAAGATCTCCTAAGTAAATTGGGATCATACCAGGGAGGAAGCAAGGGGAGGCAGGGAGAGATCATGAGAGAATGGAATAGTTTAGTGGGGGAGCAATAGAGAGGGAAAACAAAGAAATAGGTTTCTTGATAGAGAGAGCCATTATGGTGTTAGGGAGAAACCTAGTCCAAGGGTAACAAAATAATTTGACTTACAAGAAACTGGAGCTTTTCTAGTGAATATTGTTAATCCACATGATGCCTTCACTTAAGTAGGAATAAAATGATGCCTAAAGTTAACTGTATTCTGGTCAGTTACTATTTTTTGCATGTGTCCTTGATATTATAATTGTTTAAAATGCTTTCATAATTAATTATTTAGATATTTTTTAGAAGGCACAAACAGGGATGACTAGATATCAACTTTATTTAGTCATTTTAATTATAAATTGCTGTGGGATGATCATATTGTATTCTCTGAATATGTGTTGCTAATATTGGTTAATAAAGAAGCTGTTTTTGCCTATGACAAGACAGATTACAGCCAGGTGGGAAATAAAAAAGACAGAAGAAGGACAGAATCTGGGACATGAGATCCATCCACCTAAGAGGCAAGATATGAAAGTTCTGGTAAGCCACCAGCCATATAGCAGTACATAGCTTGATAGAAGTGGATTAATCCAAAATGCCAAGAGCTAGCTAGTAATTGCCTGTGCCATAGTCCAAATAGTCTATAATTAATATAAGCCTCTGTATGTTTATTTGGAACCAAGATGCTGTGAGACACAGGAAAACTTCTGGCTATAATAAATGACAGAAACCAAAATTAGCATAGTCAAGTTTCTCAAAAATAAATAAATAATGCCAGAGTGAAGCACCATGGTGAGCACCAATAATACTGTGAAAATGAAGGCAGGGGGAACAGAAGTTCAAGGCCAGCCTTGGCTACATAACACCCTGTTCATGATACCAACAGTTTCCTAAAATAATATCTTCTATAAAGAATTTAAGAAAAGTTTAAAAGTAGAAACCCTAAAAATAAAAATCTTCAGATAATCCAGGATTCAAACACACCATCATGAATTCTGTGTGTATATCTGCATTGATTCATGCTAAAATTTGACAGCATACAGTTTCAAGCTATGTCACTTTTGGAGGAAATTCAAAACTTTCAGAACAGTTTATCCATCTAAACAACAGTGTTCAAAGACTGGTTGAAAACACGACAGCCCTGAACATAATCATGTGGCAGAAGAGAGCTGGAGGAAAAGTCATGAGACAGGAAACTCTGGTGAATGTTTTATGTCAGTTGAAGGATTAGCTACTCATAAAATGGCCACCTAGCCTAATCATTAACAATTAAGAGCAGCCACATAATAAGCATATTTTACTACAGACTTCTAAAAGACTAGCACTGAAGGTGGAATAAAAATAACACCAAACATATCCAAAGCTCACTCAGACTGCAAAAAAATACAGAAATCTTCACATTCTCACATGCAGCATTCACTTCGTCTATAGCCAAGAGTAACAGCCAAGACTCGGAAAAATCTATGTGGTAGAAAATTATTGTCATATTTTTAATCTAAAACTTCTATTTGTGGGGGGGGGAGGGAAGAGGGAGGGAGGGGGAGAGAGAGAGGAGAGTCTGTGTATTTGTGTGCATGTGTGTCTGTTTATATGAAGGTGTGTGGCTGAGTACACATGTACATATGTGTGGTTGGATGAGGAGTTGTTAATATATTTATCAATCATTCTCTACCTATAGACACTATCTGTTATTGAACCTGAAACTTGCTAATGTGCTAGACTAGCTGCCTAGCAATCTCTAGGGATCCTCCTGTTTCTGCTTTCCCAGTGCTATGATACAGATTTTTATGTGGATTCTCCAAGCCCAAGCTCAGATACCCTAAGTCATCTCACAGGTCTCTCTCTTACTATCTTTACACACTATCGCTGTGCCCACTGTGGGCTTTTGAGTTTAAAACCCCTTAATACAATGGCCATTAGCTCATTATTATTTATAATGAACTTGTTATCTTTATTTTCTATCTTGTTATTCTTCCTAAAACCAGTTTATGTATAAGTTATAAATATTAATTCTACAGACATGAGTATAGCATAATTACTGTAGTGACAGAGATTTGATAACTGCCCTAATAACAGAAGAGCAGGACAGGTATGTAGGGCATATACTGCATAACATGGCAAATTTACATGGAAACTGTCTAGAATTTCGGCTTTGTAAAGAACATATTGGTTAGGAATATCAGTGGTCAGTGAGGAACAAATATAGCTAAAGTAACTAGAACATTAGAAAAATTCTCACTAGAGTACTACATATATATATATGCAGCCATACATACAGATTTTGAGTTTCCAGAGGGCAGGACCCACATTTTGATCATGACACATGTAATTCAATCCATAATGAAACTATTCAGTTTGCCAACAAGTGGATTGTGAACACCAGCATCCAGATGAAATAGACAGGACATAGCAAGATCACAAAGTTCCAAGATTTCTCTAGCAGGAGGGAAAGACTTAGCCAATATCAGCTCAAGAGCATAAGGGTTCAAAGAAGTCCAATAGAAGCAATTGTTTTTGACTTGTCAGAATCAATATTAGGCTCAGAGATTGATAATCCCATTTAAGGAAAAGAAAAACTGAACTAAAATGTGCTTTTGTTCTTGTCTTAAAATGGATATTTCTTCATGTTTTCTGACTCCAAACACAACAAAATAGCTTCAGACTCACAGTAATGTTGCTTAATGGAAGAATTACTTAACAAAATGCTAACTTATCCATTGTAACATAAGCAAATATCTGGCATAAAGTGGTATGAAATGAGAGATTAGAATTAAGAAATCTAAAGAAGATGGGGCAAAGAAACTGTTGTTAGGGATACACACAAGCCCATATTATGGTGGCAATACCTCAAAGTAGAGTTAGTGTCCCTTCCAAGATAAGGGGAAGAACAAGTATAGAGGAAGCTATATGCAGAGTTCAACATAAAGTAGCCATCTTTGCTTCGTAGGAAACACTGGCCCAGGAAAGCACATTGCAGACTCAGTGCTCATAAGAGAGGATGTGAGTTGATAGTACCTTGAACTTTCTGCAGCAGTACTAAGATTTAGAAGGAGCTAGAAACCTCATGATGATATTTTGCACTTAAAGAACAACAGATATCTCAAAGCAACTGTGTGTAAAGCTAGAGCCCCTTCTTCCAGCTGTACTAAAAGCACTAGGTTTCAGAGGTCTAGCCCTAGAGAAATAATTGGGCCGGTAGTTTGCTCTTTATAAAACTGCTCTTCTGAGACTTAAAAAGATGGCTCATCAGTTAAGAATGTGCAATCTTCCTATAGAGTACACATGTTTGGTTTCCAGCGCCCAAATAAAGCAGTCTACAAATACTTGAAACTCCAGCTCCAGGTGATCTGACCTCCCAAAGTAACTAAACTCCTGTGAAAATATACATACACAGACAATTAAATTAAAAATAATAAAATAAATATTTTAAATGCTTTCTTCCAGTGTTAAAGCAGAAGTCTGATGCACATATACTGTAGCCTATTGTCTACTATTTTTCCTTATCCTTTGTCTATACCTCAGTGATATAGTCAAGGAGTTCATTACTTCAAATATAGTCTATGACATTAAACATCTCTTAACTTCCTTGAGATAAAAGAGACATTCTACAACTTTCTCCAGTACTTGAAAAAAAATGAGCTCCTTAGGGAAGGAACCATTCTTAAAGACTAATCATCTTTTAGGAAAAGGACCAAACTCCTGCCTCACTCCAGCCCTTTTTCCTAAACTACACCTCATGGCCATGTCACTCCCCTGTTTAGAGACTTATTACATAACAGGCTTCATCTAAATGCTTTGTGTATCATTAACCATGCTGTCATCATCCAAACTCCATGAAACAGAGATGATCATTTACCTCATTTCAGTTTCACAGACTTAGAGAAGTTAATGAGTATGTTTAAAGTTACAACACTGAATAATTTTCAGACCTAGAATTTAAACCCAGTCAAAACCAAAATTTCTTAAGATTAGTTTTAATTCATGGATCTTGATTAAAATGCTGTTTCTGATTGAAAGAGTCTAAGGTAAGCTTAAGACTATAAATTTCTGAAACACTCTCAAGAGATATACTGGCTTTTATGAAAGTAAGTCAACACCTTGAATGGCAAGGGTCTATTCAGATTACACTTTGAATGGCAAGACACTAGAGTTTTTCTGTTTCCTAAAGGAAACATCCAAGACTGTGGATTTTACCACTTTATAAATATGAAGTGTTTTGATATGTAGATATCTTCTGATCTATCATCTAGGACATCATGACTCATGACTGCTGATAACTGAGAATGATTTTCCCAAGATTTTTAGTAAATAACAGAGAAAAATTAACAGTAGTTGATCTTAATCCTTCTCCCAAGATAATAAATCAGAGAAATTCTAGAATCTATAAATAAGTTGACCTAGCACTCAATTCCACTGAGATATTTACATCTTGCCACCTGTCATATAAACATTTCCTGGGGAGATGGGAAATGCCTAGTCTCTCTATATAGAAAAGTAATGATAGACCAGAGTTACAATGCTATCAAAATCTATCTGGACAAACAAGTGGTTTGAATGGAGTTATTTTCAATTGCTAATGGACTGGACCTTACTCATTTATTGTATGTATATATTATATAAAATTATTGTTCCTATTGCATATGCTTTTTCTTATGTTAGATATAACCTTTTTTAATTTTGACACAAAAGGGGATATGTTTCAAATTTAATAAAAACCAGTCTGAGATATCAGAGGGATCTACCCACAGTCAGTCTAGGAGGATCAGAGAGTGGTAACTCACCTTTTATCACAGAACAAGGTATATCCGGGAATGGTGACCTATGCACTTAATCCCAGCAAAGCTGAGTTTGAGGCCAGATAAATTTACAGAAGGATATCCAGGTTCCCAGACATGCAGTGGTGTTGCCATGCCTTTAGTCTTAAGCTGGATATGAAACAACTGGGTGAAGAAGGTAATTAAGGCAGACATAGAAAGACAGAGCAGGCAGTAGAAGCCAGGAGGAGTGAGGCTGAGGAAACTGGAAGACAGCTGGGTGAGATTGGACTGTAGTATTTCCTCTCTTTGATATCTCAGCCTTTCCCTGAGATCTGGCTCTGAGTTTCCTTTATTTGTGCAACATTTCTCAGTGTCAAAGATGAAAGAGCACTGTTTGCAAGTGTGAAAGAGCATACAACTATACTAAAGTTTGCTGTCAATACTGATCATAAAGTCACATTTTACATCTACACTCTTCACAATGGTAGGTACTAATGTCTTATGGCCCTAGGCACTTGAAATGTAGCTAATGTGACAAGAGTAAATTTTTCATTTTCATTAATTTTATTTAGTTTAATCTACAATGCAACATGTGACTAATGGCTAACTCACTAGACAGCATTAGTCTAATCATAACACAAAACAGCCTGTAAAGGTCCCTTGATTTTCAGGTTACACTGTGTGCTGATTTTCCTCAGGACAAGTTTTTCTGCCTATAACTAAGTCTCCTATTATAGGGTCAAGGGAATTGCCTCAAACCAGTTGCCAAGACATACACATAACCTTTCTCTCATACGAGCCAAACTGAAGTCTGCCTGACAGCCTGTTAGTGCTGTCAGATCTCCTGATAGTGCCCATCCAATGAGGGATGGCCACACAATATCACCAGATCCTGACACAGCCTGGCTGCTGGAAGGAAGGTATATAAATTTAGCCCTTTGCTTTTCAACTGACTCCATATACCACATCTTCTCACCACCCCTCAAGGGAACCATTAGGACCCAGCAGCATACTAGGAGGCAGTTTTACTGGAAAAACAGCAGTACCAGTTCTATTCCACACCCCTGCATTAGGAACAGAATGATCTGGCATGCTCTCTAGGTCTCTTACACCTGCAATGTCTTCAGAAAGTATCCATTTTGTCTTTGGAAGAGAGCACTGCCACTTCACTCCTGCTTCCTCCACCCCTAACTTCTGGAATATTTTGGTTTATTCCAATGTAAATTTTTTGATTGCTCTCTCTGGAGCTAATTCCAAACTCCCAAAGAATAAAAGCAAACAGATTCTCCTGGTGAAGGCTTGCAGATGTTCTGTTATTTGTCTACACTTAAAAAGTAGCTTCTCCAAAACCTTCTGCCATATATACAAATTTCAACTATGCTGGAAAGTTAGTGACTACATTAAACATTATTATAGTGCAGATAGCACTGTCTGGAATTATACTATAGATTGCATAGGCTGTCTTGGTAATGGAAAGAAATAAACATTCTAAAGAGGCAATAGAAATTGAGCTTCATCACATAAAGCTCCACAGGCTGCCAGCTTTACACACTGAAGACTGTAAAAGTATAATCCAAAGATGACACTGAACAGATACTGTTACCTGGCCTTAGGACTCACATGCCTTCTTATAATGTGCATAATACAATGAAGGTTCATCTATCATTGCAGTTCAGTTGGTATAGGTTTTAATGATATAAACATGGGAAGATCATGGATTTTTTAAATATATCACTTTGTTAGTCAGAGGCTGTGCAAGAATATTTCAGTTATTCTAGGTGAGAGTCAGGGAGGAAAATCTAAGTTATCAAGAGAAAATTAGTAGAAAATGAAAACTAGATAACGGCAGTATATTTGGCCATTTTAAATGGTGAACTTCCTTGATTTCCCCATATTTCTAGAAAATGGCTCAAAGCCTGCAGCTTCAGGACCATTTATGTTTCTTTAAAAGCTTCACTGAGATGTAATTTACAGACTAAAATTTATCCATCTTATTTTATTCTTTAAAGATCTTATTTAAGAGATATGCATGAGCCATCCAACATGGGTGCTGGGAACAAAAGTAGAGTCCCCTGAAAAGCAGCACATTTTTGAAACCACTAAGCCATCTCTCTAGCCCCAAGTTTGTTCATTTTAAAGATAAATTATCTGATTCTTAGAAAATTCACATCTATTCAAATATTGCTACAGTATCTATTTTTTTTACTTCAACTTTAGAATATTCCTTTTACCATAGAAATCACTAGTGGGTATTCAGTTACAATCAATTTCCCTAATATTTTCCCAAGATTTGTGTAGCCACTAATCTGCTTTCTGTATTTGATGAATTTACTTGTTCTAAAGACTAGATATAAATAAATCATATGATAACTAGTCTTTGTGAAGGTTCATCCAAGATATAACATATATTGGTACTTTGTTTCTTCTCACAGATAAACTATATCCTATTGTCAGAGCGATCCATATATTGTTTATCCATTCCTTGATAAATATTTGGGCTGTTTCTAATTTTTTTGCATCATGAATAATAATGCTGTTAACATTTGTGCTAGGACTTAGATAGGAATTATGTTGAATCTATACATCACTTTTGACAGAACTGTTACCTTAACAATACATAAATGTAGAATGTCCCTCTTTCCATTTAATGTTCTTTTTAAAAAAATGTAATGTTTTGTATTGTACAAATTCTATTGGTATTATAATAAAAACCCAGAGCCAGATATTAGAGAAAAGCTGAAATATCAGAGAGATAGAGAAACAAGCAACAGCCACTTCTCACCCAGCTAACTCTACAGGCCTGTCTCCATGAATTCTCTGACTCCAAACTTCTCTGTCTTCAACTAAAAAGGGACATTATAGAGGATTCTTCCTTCCTCTGTCTCTTCCCAGATATCTCATTTCCTTGTTCAACTTTCCTAGAGCTAAGACTAAAGGTGCCTGCCACCACTGCCTGGTTCTGTTAAGCCTTGAACTTGCAGAGATCAAGACTTACCTCTGCCTCACAAGAGATGGGATTAAAGATGCGTGTCACCACTCCCTGACCTTCAAGGCTTGGCTCTGTGGATGGTCTGCCCTCTGATACTTCAAAGTATTTTTATTAAATATACAATATATCTATATCACTGCAGTTTGAATTGTACAGTGTATAGATCTTTTTTCTACCACTGTTATTGTATTCCTAACAGATTATTACTTTTATGCTGCAATGTTGCCATTATTGATTTCTTTTGTATTTTTTTTCAGAGCTGAGGCCCAAACCCAGGGTACCATAACTGATAGACAAGTGCTCTGTCACTAAACTAAATCTCCAACCTTTTGATGCTGTAACGAATAAATTTTTTAATTCTATTTTTGGATTATGCAGTAATGTCTTTTTTTTTTGTAATTATATATTTCCCTTTATTGTCAATCACATCAGTATTTACAGGTTAATATGCATACCATCGATGTTGACTCAGGATCATTCCTTATTCCCTCATTTTGTACTTTTAACTCTCTCTCTCTCTCTCTCTCTCTCTCTCTCTCTCTCTCTGTGTGTGTGTGTGTGTGTGTGTGTGTGTGTGTGTGTGTGTGTGTGTGTCTGTGTGTATGTGTGTGTATTGTGGTGATATATATATGTCAATATATATATCAATATATATATATATATATATATATATATATATATATATATATATATATATATATATCAGGTGTTAACTGATAAGGTTGGAAGACTTGTCTAGCATCCTGGGAGCCTGAAGGGGGTGTGGCCAGCCCCATTCAAAAGGGGCTCCTGTGATCTTGAGTGCCCTGTTTTGTTCCTGCTTTCTTGGAGACTGGATCAGCATCCATTGCCTGGATCATCCTATCACCAAGGAATGCTACTAAGGTTTAGCTTGTAATTGCAAGTGTTAAAATACCCTCCAATAAATATTAATCCTGTATTTGGTATATTGCAAATGAGATTTATTGCAATAGCTGGCATCCCTGGGTGGGCATCTAGTCTGTTGGCACATCAGGCCAGCGAGCCCATTCTGTGCCTTAAGTACTGCCAGAAAGAAGAGGACAGGAAGAGTGTTCAGCCCTGAGAGTCTACACTCCCATGTGTGGGCTGGATGCTCCACCCGTGTGCCAGAGCCTCCAACTGCCACTCTGAACTCCTATCACTCCCACAGCCATGATTGCCTTTTGGGTTACAGGTGGGCCCTCAGTCCATAATCACCCAGCTGCTCTTGTGGCCACCTCCCCAGGGTCGTGGCCGTGAGAGCACTGAGTCCTAACCAGAAGACCTCTGTAGTGGGATTCAGTTGTCAGCTGATAAGGTCCTAAGACACTTATACAGGGTCCCGAGCTCCTGGAGGCGGTGTAGCCAACCTGGAGGGGGTGTGGCCAACCCCACTGATAAGGGGCTGATGGAACATGGGGAGCTCTTCTTCCTGGTTCCTGGCTGTTGGAGAGACTGGATCAGAATCCATCATCCATCCATCGCTCGTCCATCACTCGGATACTCCAGTCCCTGTTCACATGCCACTATAAGCTGTTACTAGTATCGTGAGTGTTGATTTATATTCTAATAAATATTAATCTTGGACTGGTGCCTTGTAAGTAATACTCCGACTACATCTGGCGCCCAACGTCCTCAGCCCTGTGCCCTTGGGCGGGTATACGGGGTCCTGTCATATTTTGAAAACTGTAAGATGGCAGGGGACATACAGACTGTTCACTTGGGCTTAAAGCTCCCTCTCGCTAGCAGGGCGTGGTTTCCAGCCTGCTGGTCCAGTGCACAGGTGTGGGTTTTCAGCTCAGTTCCCCGGGCACAGGTTTTTAGCTCACTGCGCAAGCGCGAGTTTTCAGCTCAGTGTGCAGGAGCGCAGGTTTTCAGCTCAGTGCTCCGATCGGTTTTCAACTCGCTGGGCCTGCCGCAGCACCTGACTCCACTATCAGCCCACCGCAGCTCTCGGTTTTCAGCCCGCAGACCCAGCACTCACAGCATGCAACTGCCTGGCCTGCCAGCGCAGCGTTCATGAGTGGTCCATCATTCACTTGGCCTGCTGCTGCCTGCCTGTACGGCCGCTCCGTCCATTCAGCCAGACCCGGGCAACTGTAAATTACTCATGCGAGCAAACAAAGGAAACAAAAACCCTTCTATTTTGTGATTAACATCCTGTCTTAATTTGTGAGAATTTGCTTTTTCCAAGGATTGTATTCTGCCTGCTGGTGCCCGTCAAAACCCCATAGGGTCTGTAGGTAGCTTCCTGCTGCTGAGAGTCTCTGCATCTGCCATACAGTGGGCAGTGCATTGAACACTACTGTGACACCTGTGGACTAAACAGCGTAATTCCACCTGAATTGACACAATGGCTGACAATTATTCTTTTGAAGACTTTAGGTCATATTTTGCCATGGTGGTTGACAAATTTTTAAATGAATATCTTGAAGGATTCAATACCCCAGTCCTACTATTTTTTGGCTTGTTTCTCTATTTTATGTTTCAAAATAAGAGGATGATGACAGAGGTGTCAAATAGAAACAAATGATTGCTGTCCAGATTATGTATTATGGAACTATCGAACGCTACAGTGGCAGATGAGGTTAAACAGGTACAAAATGTAAATTGACAGTTACTGTCCAAGGTATATGACGTGGAACTGTCAAACACTAAAATGGCAAAAAGGATGGATATTCTGGAAATTGATTACAACAAGCTTTCAGATAAGGCTTCCTCTGTAGATAAAGATAACACTGTACAAGAAAAATATAGGCTCTACGTAAATGATGAAAACAAGAAACTTGTTGACTACATTAATGACGAGAACAAGAAAATCATTAATTATGTTAATGATGGGGATCGAAAAATTGCTGGCTCTGTGTGGTCTTTGGAAGGACTGCTTCATCAGGACACTCAAGCTCTAGAAAAATCAATAGTATCTAAACTTTCATAGACCCAGAGAATATAGCATTTAACATTTGAAATTCGGCCACGAGAGACACAATGACTCCTAGTGTCACTGCTCCTTTCCCAAGATGGTGTTGAGCATCGAGGATACTACTTTGGAGTTTTTCCTTTTGGCAAAGAATGGCCAGTTGGGTAAGGAACTGCCCTTACCTTGATTGCTGACAGTACACACATGATGTCCAAGCTGGATGAACAAGTTGATGGATGGAGACTGATGAAACCTGCCTGGACAGGATAAGACAGTCCCTCCAAAATTGCCCTGCTTGTGAAAAGATCTGTCAGATACCATAGGCCTGTAGCCAATATGATAGATGCTCCAACGGCACACAAAGCCAGAGGTGATTGTCCAGGTAGCTGTGTTGCTGTCCTCTCCCAAATTTTGGAAGCCAGTACTTCCATGTACGTCTGACTTTCAAGTGATACATCTTCCTTCTCAGGTCTTGAAGGGGTTGAAGAATAGGTATTTAAGGTTACTACCTCATAATAATTCCTATTGTACATAGTCTTAATTTAGAACCTTCTTAGTTAGACAAAAGGGGGAGATGTAGTGGGATTCAGGTGTCAGCTGATAAGGTCCTAAGACGCTTATCCAGGGTCCTGAGCTCCTGGAGGGGATGTGGCCAATCTGGAGTGGGTGTGGCCAACCCCACTGATAAGGGGCTGATGGAACACGGGGAGCTCTTCTTCCTGGTTCCTTGCTGCTAGAGAGACCGGATTGGAATCCATCATCCATCCATCACCCGTCCATTGCTTGGATACTCCAGTCCCTGGTCAGGTACCACTATAAGCTGTTACTAGTATCGTGAGTGTTGATTTATATTCTAATAAATATTAATCTTGGACTTGTGCCTTGTAAGTAATACTCTGCCTACAGACCTCCACCTCCCCCGATGGTGTGGCAGCTGACATGGGCCCATGCACCACTCCCTGCAGCCACCCCGAGACACCACATACCCCTCCCCCACTCCAGCGGCTGCCTCTGAGTCAGGTCTTTACCCAGCTTCTGTGCACTGTGCATGCGCACAGTCGCCCACCGCCTCTGCAGCCACCACAACCAGCTATCTCAGTGGGTAGAGCATGAGACTATTAATCTCAGGGTT
Organism: Phyllotis vaccarum; assembly: GCA_033318265.1. Classification (NCBI taxonomy): domain Eukaryota; kingdom Metazoa; phylum Chordata; class Mammalia; order Rodentia; family Cricetidae; genus Phyllotis; species Phyllotis vaccarum. The sequence goes on along the minus strand of JARWLC010000013.1, from coordinate 5,396,980 downwards.
ATGGGTTCATGCCCCATGTTGGGCACCATCTGTTACAAGAAGGTTTCTGTTCCCAGGCTGCCATAGGTCCAGACCAAAAGACCTGCAGTCTCAGGCCACTTAGCTGCCCACAGCTGCTTAGCCCTCCCAAAATGATTCAGACATTTATATTAACTTCATGCTGTTTGGTCTATGGCTGAGGCACCTTTCTAGCTTGCTCTTTCATCTTAACCCATTTCCATTAATCTATCCTGCCACGTGGCCCATGGCTCACCCGTGTTCCTTACATGTTGCTCCTTTGGGCAGCTGGCTTGACCTGTCTCTGACTCTGCCCTCCTCCTAACTATTCTGATTCCCCACCTACTTCTTCTACAGTGCCTGCCATGGCCAAAACAGTACTTTCTTTAAAGATTGATATGCATGGTATACAGAAAGACATTCCTACATCAACATATATATATATATGTATATATATTATTTCCATTAAAAAAATCTCATCTCAATCAATATATACCCCTGATCCCCTCTCCACCCCCTCCCAATCCCTCTCAGCCAGCCTTCAGCCTCACCCCTCCCCATCCATCTCTCCCCCTGCCCTCCTACAGGTTCCTGTTATATAATCTAGGCTAATTTTGAGTTTGTCATCCTCCTGCTAGTAAGAGACAGATACCGACATACATGGTCACAGCTGATATTTTTATAATGACACATGATACTCATTAGTTCCAACAGTTTTGTTATTATATGGGTAGAATTTTATATTTCAAAATTCTGTCTATAAATAAGTATGCTTTTATTTTTCTTTCCAATCTTGATGTCTTTTATGTCTTTTTCTTGCCTAGTTGGACTATCTAGACCCTCCCAATCAATGTTAAAGATGACAAAAATTAATGAATAACTTTGCTTTGCATCCATTATTTTTCTGACCTACAGGGGAAATATAAACTTAGTATTATACCTAAGTACTGTGTTAGCCGTATATCTTTTATAAATATTCTGTTCTATTACGAGTTTATTAATGATTTCAGCCATAAATGAGTATTTGGGTTTGTTTATTTTTGCTACTAGTAATTATGTGAGTTTGATCCTTCATTCTTTTACTATGGTGTGTTGCATTGACTTCCTAATATATGCTTCTAAACCTATAAATGGCCTTCTAACCATCTTAATATCCAATTTTGCTATGCTTTGCTGTGTTAAATGTTTATATCAATTGATTCTCTATCTACCTTTGTAGTTTCTCCTTTTAGCTGAAAATTGTTTTGAAGTATATAGTTTAATATCTGAACAACTGCGTTTTTCCAAAATGTCCTAAGAATATAAAGATTGCTGAGAAATCCATGCTGTCTATATTCCAAACTATCAAGGAATCCAGAGTTGTAGAAACTAACATAGATATCAAGCCTTCAAGAGTTTCATGCTTTGTTACAGGAAATATTCTTAGTTAATTTTCTGTTTATGATCTCTATCCAACCTTGGTATGTCCAAATTTACCATGATTTACCCAATCTTGCATTCTTAGGAATAATCTCATTTGTCCTTGTTGTTAAAATTTGTTTTGAATGTGATGGTATTAATATCATGTTTCATATTTTATATTTACATTTATGAGGTGTACTAGTTTATAGTTGCTATTTTCTTATTATTTATCAAGTATTACATAGGATAAAGTAATATTTGAGGAATATATTTGCTAAATTTTTCATTATTTTTATTGTTTTTGATCTTTATTTTTGAAATCACATGCAATTCATAGTGGCCAGAGTTAGAGCTTCTATTAAAGATCCTCTGCCAGAACTGACCCAGTTATAAAATTAAATAATGTACTTTAAGTTGAACTAAATTTTAGGATCTTTATGAAAGAAGACATGTATTGCTCCATCTGTGCTTTCCTTCAACTAAGAGCATATTGCATAAAACTCTACTTTAAAAAGCAACACTTCACACTACACAATAACAGAGTACCTGCCTATTTCAAAATTTTATAAAGACATTTATTTCCATGTAAGAAACTATTTCACAATTAGTACAAAGTACTTGGGAAAAAATTTATTTTAGTAGTCCAGATATGAAGATTTTCAGTTGTAACTTCATTCTCTTCTGTTCTAGGTGGGATGTTAATTCTGTCATCTTGATTTTCAATAACTGTTTCCTTTAAAGAAGCATTTTTTTTTTCAAATATCATAGTTCCTGAAACTTTGAGGTGGTCCAATTCTAGCATATGTGGTATTCTTTTAAATTTTCTTAAACAACCTTAAAAATTAATAAAGAATCTTCCTAATTTAACCAAAGGTAATATAGGAAATTCTCACTTTTTCACTCATGGTTAAAGATTCCATACCAAAGCTACAGGTTTGACATCACAACCAAGAGAGTTATATTCTGGATGTACAGAAGACAACTTCTTGGACTCTTAATACCTAAAGACTTCTTAAGATTTTTCATTACTATTACAATCTCAATTTTTAACTGAATGACACCAAAGTCTCCTTTCAAAGTTTTTGGACTCACATGATTTTTCTGTCAATGGCGCTCTGTTTCTGTAGTCATTTAACTGCTTGCTGGAAAAGAAATCCATAGGTTATTTATGACTTCATGACAAATTCACAGAATTTCCCAAGGGTAGGTCCGTCAGATGATTAAGAATTTAATGATCACTGAGGCACCAAGGTTATGTAGGTTAGATACAAAAATATACTCTTTGCCTTCTTCTAAATGGTGTCAAGTAAACCAGAGATGTAGACACTGTGACAGACATCACCATGCCTTAGAGGGTACCTAGCTTCATTAAGAAAGTAAAGATTTCTTTATTGATCCTCAAGTACCTGCTTTGATTGAAGGATAGAATTTCCCGTGACAATGATTGCATTGAATGTAAAAATACTTCTGGAGAATTTTCTTTTCTTTCTTTCTTTTTTATCTTCACCAATGTTAAAAGGGGTCATTGAAACAAAATAGACATTTGCATAGTGGGTTCTGTTCAAATGCTCTATTTACTGAGTAGTCAGATCCAAAAAGGTATTAGCACCTTTGTAATCCATGCCAGTTCTCAAACCACTATTGAGTTTCACCACTACAAGTTTACTCAAAACAAAAGATATATTGTCATGCAAGCTCCTGGCCTTTATCTTTTCTTAGAACTCAACTTAACCTTTTTAAAGGGCTGTAGATTTTCCCTCAGTCCATAGAAGCTTCCTTTTCTTGCAAAATTCTATAAAGTAGTTTCCAAAATCCATCAAGACCATTTTTAGTATGCTCGAACTCCCATGAGGGTACTATGGTTCATTTTTTTTTTCTAATTCTTTATTCTAGTTCCTACCAAATGACTTATTAGGACTGAGAAGTGCCATTTTGTGACATATCTTTGCTAAGATTGTACTTGTGCTTCAGCAGCTGAGAAGTTAGGGAGCACTGAAAAGAAACTGATAATATGGCTTAGGTGGCTTCCTACTCTCTACTCACCTGGTATTCACAGTTGGTGGCTCTGCTGGTAGCCCACCTGACATCTAGGCCTCACTTTCTATTTTTTAATTTTACTTAAAATATAAGTATATTTCTTCCTTTTCCTTCACCCAACCCCTTCCATGCCTTCCACTACCTCTCAAATCTGTTTATTTCTCATATGTAAATGATTTCAGGGATGACCACTTGGTATCAATTAACCAATTAGGGGTTCTTCCTGATAGAAACTAAATCTCCCTTTCTCAGCAAGTCATTAGGCACCTATAGTTCTCTATCCAGAAGCAGCACCACAGGAGGTTCCCCTCTTACATTTTAGCATATCTATTGGTATTGTCATCAAACAGATCTTCTTTAGGCAGCCAACCTGCTGAGGCATTAACAACATATTGACTGTGTATACATATGTTTGAGAATTATTTTTCTTCTTGTATATTCAGAAACCCTTCATGACTGCCAAATGTTTTCCTATAACCCTGCATTCAATTACACAGCATCAAAAGCTAGAGCATGTATTGATGTGGGAATGCCTTTCTGTATGCTGTGAATATCAATCTTTAAATAAAGGAGCTATTTTGGCCTATGACAGGCACCATAGAAGAGGTAGGAGGAAAAATCAAAGCATAGGTAGGAGAAGCAGGGCAGAGTCAGGGAGACTGAGCTAGAAGCCCAAAGGAGCAACATGTAAGGAACACAGGTGAGCCACGGGCCGTGTGGCAGACAAATTAATGAGAATGGGTTGATTTAAGATGTAAAAGCAAGCTAGCAATGTGCCTGAGCCATAGGCCAAAGAGCATGAAGCTGATATAAGCATGTAAATCATTTCTGGGGGCCTGAGCAGTGGCGGGCAGCTAAGGGGTCTGGGCTAAAGGTCTGTGGGTCTGGACCCCTGGCCGCCCAGGACTAAAAAAAATCTCACTATTACAATGTATAATATTTTTACCTGTTTGATATGCTTTTTTGATTTAATATCTTTCACTCTTCATTTTTAATCTTTGGATTAAATTAATCTATCATGCCTCTTTAATATTTTTAAAGTTTGTGTACTTTTTGTTATTTTTATCTTTTCTCCATATTCAAAACTTTTCATTACCATTGATCTTTCTGTTGTGCCCTGGGCACAAGACCCCCAGAGGCCACCAAAGACATGAACTCTTTGAAATGCAAAAGCAAGGTTTATTGAAAAGAAATACAAGCCATGGCAGAGACCCCATCAAGCCCATCATAATAGTGGAGGCTGAAGGAGGTACCTGCCCCTCTTCAAGCTGAGTTTTTAAAGGCAAAAACCACAAGTTACACACCAATTAGGGGTCTCAGTATGAATACAATTCTGATTAGCTTGTTATTTTAGGGACTTTCCAAAATTCTTCTGCTACCTTAGCCAGTGGTTTGTCAAACCTTTTTTTATAGACTATCTCCTGTGCTGGGGTATTCTATGGTTAATTATCTGCTATCAGATGGCTCTAGGTTATCTCCTGTGCTAGGACATTCTGACTTTGTACTTTTGGGTCCCTGGAAACTATGTCAACAAAACTCAGGCCCCTTTAAGCTGGGGTTAGGGACTTGCTCACAATGGAGGTGCTTCCCTGGTTCTTCACTTTCAAAGGATTTTAGATTTATTGATATTTAGATTTGTTGTCCATTGTTAAACTATTTTCTTATTATTTTATACTCAATATGTATTTCTTCCTTTGGGGATTAGAATTATTTACTCTTTTCACTAGTTTTTAAAAATGTATTATATTTCTTGAGTTGTTTTTTTGGGTGAATACGAATGCCATGGCACAGATACAGAGATCAAATAACAGCTTATGGAAGTTGGTTCTCTCTTTCCACCATGGGAATTCTAGGGATAAAACTCAGATTGTTAGAATTGGCAACAAATGTGTTTTCCTGCCAAGCCATAGTGCCAACCGAAAAGATAAGATTTTCCTTGCCTAACCTAAGATTTGACCTCTTGTTTGCTGAGAAGGTACTTGCTCATTAACCCCCTCCTGAGCAACATAGGATGTGTGTCTTGCATTGCTCGGCCACCTGACCCCCTGTGCCTGCATTCCTGATGTAGCAACCTGGGTGGGACCACCCAGGAAAGCCCTACAGTGAGAACTGTTACAACCTCTCTATCTCACAAGCCCAGGTGTACCCCTCCCCTACCCAGAATGCTGTATAAAACTTCTGTCCTAGAAGCATTCGGGGCTCTTGGCTTCCACAGTGCCTTGAGCCTGCTCATGAGTGTACCAATTAAACTTTTTCTTTTTATCTAGCAAGAAATCTGGGTCTGGGGTCTTCTTCTTTAATCCAGCCGATAACACCACCACCTTCTTTTTATAAACTTCTAGAATTTTAAGATCGCCTTTAACTAACTTACTCAGGCTGACTTGGAATGCAGGTAAACCTTGAACTTGAGAACCTCTTGCCTCAGCCTCCCAAGAAACTAAGATTACAGGTCTATACTACTAGGCTTGTCTTAACCCAGGCAATTAAGTTCCATCTATACTCCCTACAAAGAACAGAGAAAAATGTTCCATACACCGTTCTTGAATTCAGGACTCACTATAACTGTGTATGTGTTTCTAGTAAGCAACTTCAGAATGTTCTGGAGACAAGCTTTCCATGTATCTATTGTAACGTCTAAGGGGGGGGGGTAATGAAATCACCATCTCCTCTTCAAGCTAAGGCTGTGTATTTTCAATGTGTACTTTCCAAACCCCCTCCCCCCAAAATAATAAGTCTTGGTAGCTCTAACTAACAGAGTCAATGAAAACATTTCCAATAAAGTGAGAAATGGAAACAACCTCAGAGGCAATTACTTCATTTTTGGCCTAAAGCTATCCTTTCTTTCTGTCTTGTAATCCTCATTGGTGTTTTCATCTGTATTCTATCAATTTCATCTTCAGGTCTATGGAGTAACAGATCTGTCTGTTTACAGAACTCCAAGGCCTTGTGGCTTGGATAGTAGGAAACAAGTCCTGAGTCAAGCACTTTCTGCTTCAAAGTTCCCTTCACTGTTTGCTTCCAAAGGTAAATCCCAACTGAATAGCTGATGACTATGCAGATTACTATTTAGTAGCTGTGCCTCTGGTTGTATAGATGTACAGAAGTCCTCCCCAGAGGATAACTCCATCAACTTACCACATTTATAATGAGCTGGAAGGTTAATAAACCAACAGTTTATTCATGTATGAATAGGCAATTGGTATGGAGCTAGGGCAATGCAGTTGAGACATTCAGTTCCAGACCCACCATGAATGTGTTTACTATGTGAAACAATTCACTTGATATAGTTATGACCTATGGCAGTCATGGACTTAGCACCAAGAACTGGAATAGAGCTCAGGGTCAGCTCAGTATCAGCACTTTGTCATTTTTGTTACCATTCTGAAGTTGTCTGGAGCCCTCATCAATGCCGGTATTTCAAAGATTGCCATGAACATTAGAATTCTGTTATGGTGGAAGCTCCAAGAAAGAAATGCCTCTAGGAGCAGGATTTTCATCAAGTTCTTTTAGGAATGTTAGTTCCAAGTTTTAGCATTTCCAACATCTCTAGCTGCCTCCAGAGTATATGCTGTCAGTGCTCAGGGATCTGTAGTAGTCAGCCCAGGGTCCTATGGTCAACCATGCATTGCTGCTAATACTCAGGGAAAAATACCTAGAAAGCCCGGAGTTATGTTGTCTTTGTGCATGCAATCTATGCACAGGTGCTAAATCCCAATATTAAAAGATAATCCCTACCCATTTCCCTCTTCTTTCTCTCTCTACCTTGTCTTAAACACACCCCCATTTATTCCTGCCTTCTAAAAAAAGTAAATCAATATCCATCACTCATCCATCCAATTGTTCAAGTATATTCCTAAACTATAGCCTATTATCATAAATGTTAATTTATTTACCAATATATATTTATCTTATATTAATGTATTTTAAATAAAATTTATTCCATACTACCTCTCTCTTGCAGCAAGGTCATATCTGCACCTCTGTTTTCTCCCCCCTTTATTTCCCTCCATCTCTCCCACCCTCCTTCCATCCTTCCCTCCTCTCTCTCTCTCTGCCACCCTCTCTCCCCATGAAACCTCTCTGCATCCACTTTCTGTCTCTTCCCCTCTCCCTTCCCCCCAATAAAACCTTCTACATGATCACTGTCTGCATGGCATCTCTGTCTCTCACACACCTTGACCATTTTTTTTAAAATACAACATTTGGTTCTCTGACTCAGATAGGCTCTCCTGGCAGTCTGAGACTTGCTGGGACCCTGGATCCTAGTCTGCTTGCAACAGCCCTGCTTTCCCACCTATTGGATCACTGGAACTCTTCATCCAACACCAACTATTGGTAATCCTCCCCCAGAAGAGTACGGTCCTTGGTTGGTTTTTCTCAAAGTTTTGATACCAGACAACTATGTCTCACTGGGGCTCATCCGATCAGCCCTTGCTTTGTGATTGAAGAATCACTTAGTAGCTTGCAGCTCAATCGTTCTGCGGTGTGGTGTTTTGGGCTGTAGCCTGTGCAGGACCCTGGAGCCCTGGCAGAGCAGCGGGAAGGGAGGGGGAAACGGGAAGTTAGAGATAGTTGTTATGGCATGCAATCTCTATTGTAGTCTGGGATCTTTAGCTTAGTTGGCATGGATCTGAGCTCTGTATTTTAAAGCTGAACACTCTTTTGTTTTTTGATAGTGTTTAAAACACAAATGGACGCCCAGATTCTTACACCGGTGGGCACAGACCAGCCCCACGTTGGGCACCAGATGTAGCGGTAAATTTTATTTAAAATATATTAATATAAGATAAATATTTATTCGTAAATAAATTAACACTCACGATAACAGGCTATAAGTTAGGAATATATTTGAACAATCAGATGGATGGGTGATGGACGTTGATTTAGTCTCTCTAGAAGGCAGGAACAAACGGGCCTTTTTAAGAACGCAGCAGCCCCTCTTGAATGGGGCTGGTCACTCCCTCCTTCAGGAGCCTGGTACCCTGGATTAGTATCTTCTGACCTTATCAGGTGACACCTGAATCCCACCACAACATTTTTAATAAAAAAAATAATAATAAAATGACGAAAACAATTCTATTTCATGTGTACCAATGGAAATGTGTGACTAAAATGGTCCCATGTTTGTATTTCTGACTGATTTTGAGTGCTTGAGATTATGTGTCCCATTTGTCTTGGGAAACAAAAAAACAAAAGCATGTGACCACGTGAATAGCTCATGACTAAGGTCAAAGACAGACAGGTCATATTACTTCATCAAAGAGATTTGTCTATTTCTCAAGAAAACTGTGAAGGCTTGTTTTGTCTGTGTTTTCTGATATGTTCATAAGTTTTGTTGCAAGGATAGAGCTGAAACAGAAATTGTTTGGATATTTTTGCTGTCTGGGCAGCCAGTCACTACCCACCACCGCTATGGCTGCATATATGGTCCAGGCTCAGAATTTATCTCTGAGTTTTGGTTACTGGATTTGGGCTAACAAGGGTTCTGGTGTCTTTTTGATGTAGATAATGTTAAAATTGTTTTCTGTTGTTTTTCTTTATTGAAAAGGTGACTCTACAGAAGAATTGCAGCTCTTTCTTTGTTAGACCGAGGCATGTTTATTTCAACATTTCCTCTATGTCAGTGTCAGCCTGAGCCTCTGACACAGTGCCAGGGAAAAGGAAGTAAAGCAGAGCAGCCAAAAGTTATGAGATATGGTCTATGTGGATTTTCTGTATCTTATGATTTATAAATTTATTTTATTAGATTATTAAAAATCTGCTAAATTAAAATTAATTAACTAATAACCTCCAAAATTGATCATTAAAAATCTATACACAGAGTAAATTTAAAGAAACCATATGACATGATTCCATTTTGGATCACTACCATTTTTAGGCAGCCAAATGGCTGGCTGACATTTTGCTAAAGTTAGAGGAGGTGGACTTCATGTGATTTCACCATCTTTGATCAACCACATGTCTAGCAGCCATCTTTGCTAAGGTTAGAAAAGATGGACATCTATGATTTAATCAAAGATGACCAAATGGAATGGGATAACTTATGAGGCTACAAGAGATCTCCAAGAAATTTGAACTGAGAAAAATTTTATATGATAATTCATATCATGTGCTGAAAACAAGGTTTATAAAAGACAGAATTTATAAACAATACTTGCTTTATAAGATATTCAAGCTACCCCATAATACTTTTAGACACAATAATACACCTGGCTCTGACAGCTAAACATGTTAACTTGAGTCACCCAGGTGATAATGGTTTTAAAGACATAAAGGGATCATTGGTAATAGCTGAGGTTTGCTAATGTAGGGCAAGACTAGAGTTCAAAGAGAGTCCAGTTGCAATAATGAACCTTAATAGTTTTTTAAATGCCAATGCCAAATGACAGTCACCATAAGCACCTGCCACAGTGAAGTAGAGCAGCTGAGATCTAGAAGGTAGGATATGTTGCTGAGGGTGAGACCAAAGAAGTGATGTGAAAAACTATTTTAGCCATGACAAACACCATAAAAAACATTTAAAAAATCAGAATAATTAAAAAACAAAAAACAAAGTCAAAAAAAAAATCAAGCCAACTGCCCCCCCAAACCCATATAAAAAACACAAATAAACCGCAAGCCACATGACAAACAAGTTAATAAAAATAAGTTAAATTAAAATAAAAACTAACAATATGCCTAAGCCATAAGCCAAACAACATAAACTTAATATGAACTTCTAAGTCATTTTTAAAATTCTGAACAACAAACAAATAAAAAATCTAAGACAACAAGTCTATAAGTCTAGACCTCCAGCCGCACAAAACCAAAAAAAAAAAAACTTATTATACAGTGATCCAAGCCTCTAAAAAAGGAACCAAAAATATTATGAATGAACCTCAGATATTGAAATCTAGTGAGTTTGTACTATTGGAGCTTGGTTTTGCCTTGTAGAGATTGTGATTATGTCATATTTTCTCCCTCTTGGAGTAAAAGAGGGTGCTTTATTTTTGATATTGAAGAAAGACATTTGAGAGATTTTAAACATTTTTTAAAAATAGTCTTTAAAATATTCACATTTATTAAGCTATGGGACGTTTTAAGTTGATAAAATGTTTTATATTGTTAATATGTAGATTTAAAAAAGAAGGCTAAAAAAAATAGGGTGACAGCCATAAGCATCAAATAGTAGCCAGAGACTGGGTTCTTATACCTATCTCCTTCATAATAGAATTCTAATATATTACCCAATCCTATAATCTCGCCTTTCAAGATATATACACCATCCTGACAACCTACTTCCTGAGGAGTGCAGGTGAGTTTGAGAGTGAGCTAGAGAACATGCAAATTAAACTCATCAAACTAATGCAGCACATCCTTCCAGGGCTGAGGTGGTCTCTGATGAGACACACATTGGTATTGTTACGTCCCAGGTGGTGGGTGCTCAAGCTAGAGACCAGTTTAAAACTCACCCCCTTAAAGGTCTCCATAAGGTTGCTTTTAACCAGTGAACTACGATAAAACCCAGGAAATAGATCAGGACAGACAGGAAAATCCTTGTCATTTCCTAGAATTCCTCAGAAAGGCCCCCCTGTAGTATATTTATTTAGACCCTGAATTCCTTATGACCCATTTCTTTTCCCAGAGCTTCCTCTTATGGTATATTTATTTAGACCCTGAAAGCAGACAATTCCTTATGACCCATTTCTTTTCCAGAGCTTCCATAACATTAGGGCCAAGCTTAAAAGTATCTGGAGAGAGGGCAGGGCCCCTAACCCCACAGGCAGTTTTAACACTGGTCTTTATGATATACCACAGGAGAGATTAAAAAGCTCATAAACAAAAATATCAAATGTTGACCACAGCCATCTGATCATCCTCGGTGACTGCCCAGGCTCCCTTGACCCCTGGGGCTTGAAGAACACCAGGTCTTTGTTTCAAATGTGGTCAGGAGGCTTGAACTAATCCCTGTGAGCCACCTTGGCAATGTCCAAAGTGCCATCAAGAGGAACATTGATGAGTTAACTGCACCTGGTGGCACGGGGACAGCAAAAACAGACTACACTCCATACAACCTCCTAGGCATGACCATGGATGATTGAGGGTTCCTTTGCTCCCTTGACCCAACCACTGTCACCTCCAACAGGGAGCTTCGGGTAGTCAGGATGGTATAGAGATGGTCTATTTCCTTCCTCGTGAATACTGGAGCCACTTACTCAGTCCCGAGGGAGTTTCAAGGACCCCATGTCTCTCCTTCTTGTCTCCCTATTATCAGGGTAGGGGAACAGCCTTATCTACTTCATTACACCCCAGCACTCAGTTGCACTTTCAGGGGAATCCCTCTCACTCACTCATTTTTGGTTGTGCCAATGTGCCCTGTGCCCCATAATGAAAAGAGCTTTTTGGTTTTAGCTAAATTGGGAGCTTCTATTTCTTTTGCTCCCCTATTTGCCTGACCCCAGACCAACAGCAGCTCCTTACTTCCTAGCCACCCACCCTAATGGTTTCAACGTGTAATTTCCTCTGTCAGCCTCTCAGGTTGACCCACAAGTACAGGACACCCAAAACCCTTCTGTTTCTAGACACCATTCCTACATTGTCATTTAATTACAGGAGCCTACACTTTACATTATCCAAGCTAATTATTTACTCTCATTCCAGAGTCTTAGGGAACTTAAACCTATCATCTTCAACCTTCTAAGGAAACAGCTACATCATACCCACCTCCTCTCCTTTTAATAACCCTATATATGCGGGTAAAAAATCTAATGGAACCTTCTGCCTTGTTGAAGATCCCCTGCTCATTAGCTCTGTAGTAGTTCCCCTCTATACTGTGGTATCTAACCCTTATATACTCCTCTTGACTATCTATCTCTTCAGGAACCCCTCATTTCTCGGTTCTGGATATCGAAGATGTTTTCTTCTCTATCCCTCTCAGCACTGTCTCAAAATATCTTTGCTTTTACCTGGACTGACCCTGCCACATCTCCACACAGCTTAACTGGACTGCTATACCCCAGGGAATCAGGGACAGCCCACATCTATTTGGTAAGATGTTAACTTCTAACCTACACTCTGTATCTCCTCAAATTTAAAGTTAGATAGTTCGTAGGTGATATTTTCCTTTATAGTCCATCATTACAAATTAGCAAAATTAACATTTCTTTTCTCCTTAATTTCTTGTCCAGTCAGGATTATAGAGTTTTGCCTTCCAGGATCCAACTATCTACTCCTCAGGTTACCTATTAGGTCTAACCATTATGTCTATACACCACCTCTTTCATCCTAATAGGCGAGCTCTGTCTCATTTTGTCAAGGCTCACCTCCAGCCCACCCCTGAGGACTTACATTTCTTAAAAACTATTACTACTTCTTGTAAAATTTGTCAAAGATCAAAACCTAATTCTAAATATTATAGCACCCCTTTTCCTAATCACCAGGCTTGGGGCTCCTTCTCAGGGACTGAATGACAAGTAAATTTTACTTACATGTACAGATACATTAAGTGTCTCCTGATTTTAGTAGATACATTCTCAAGATAGGTTGAAGCTTTTACAGCCTCGACTATCTCTGACCTCCTACTCCAGGAAATTATCCCCCCCCCCAGTTTTGGATTTCTCCCTCTCTCCAGTCTGACAATGAACCTGAATTTCTATCTCTATCATCTCTCTTCTTTTCTATGGAACTTTACTGACTACTCCCTACCCCAGCCATGCAGCAACTCTTGCCCACCCCCAATCAAAATCAGGGATCAGGTCTTTATCTCTCCCTCCGACCAATGCACCTCATTCCTTCTCCCTAAATGGCAGGGCCCCTTCTTGTAACCCCACAGCTACTAAGCTTGAAGGGTCTTCCTCATTGGGTTCACTTATCTTACTTCAAACCCTTTACTCCCTCACCCCAAGATAACCCTTCTTCACACATCATAACCCAAACAGGGTTCCAAAAGACACCAATATCAACTGTTTTGTCTCCAATTACAGAACACTGAGGTTTCGCCCCACAACCATACTCAAGTCCACTAGATTAGGAACTCCATATGCTTTTCTTCCTGACATCCCTCCACATTCTCACATCTCTACTAATCACACAGTGCTTCATTAATTTCCTCTCTGTGTGTCTCCAATTACATATTCAAAATTTCTAATAAACTAATCAGCTGTTGTTACAAGACCACCATTAGCCACAGAAACAAATTTCTAATAAACTAATCAGCTGTTGTTACAAGACCACCATTAGCCACAGAACCAGAGGCACAAAGACTATCAAATGTGCCTGGGTGGTAAGGAACAGCAACACCCCAGAGATGTCCATGCCACCATATTCAAGAGAGGCTCACAGAACAGATTTTAATATAACAGTATATTATTGTCTGCTCTCAGCAATGTAGTGCCTGTGTCTCCTGAGTGTTAAGGTAATACCATGAAGATGAAAAAGGAAAAGGTGCTTTATGGTTTGTTTACATAAAAATAGGAAAGCTGTCTCTCTTATGCTAATTTACTTATCCTTCTCAGATCTTATGGTGTTTGAGAACCAGTGTACTAATAGACTCACTCCTCTCCACACACACATATGTGCACACACACTCACACATTAGAGAAAGTATGAAAGTCTTCCACCCTTTTGTTATGATACCAAGATATAAATATGCTTCAGTTTTTTTTACAGACACCTGCTGGTTCTTGCACAGACCCACCCTCCTGCCAGACTCATGCCACGGCCAAACTCTCAGTGTCCCTCCAGATAGGCCAGTCCCTGTACTAGTTCTGAGGATGCCAACCAGGCAAATACTGGCAGGTTAACTCCACTCATATTCCATTCACAAAATCTCTGTTATCTCCTAACTTTTGACACTTTTATAGGATGAATAGAGACATTTCCTACCTCCAGAGAAACAGCATATGTTATGGCTCAGGTACTCCTGAAGAACACATAATCCCTCATTTTGGCATGCCATCTCCCCAAGATCCTGGGACTTCATTGCTGGTAACACCTCTCCAGGTTCAAGAGGGCACCCAACAAGCAATTGAAACCTGGTTTTCTAAGATGTCCCAATGAAGGGCATAACTGTTCTTATGTCTCTTTCATTCACCCTTGCCTCTTCTATATAATCAGGGAACTTTTCCATTCCATTCTTTCTAGCAGTTAACACTCTTTCCATGGCTAGCCATGCTCATGGGGTGTGGGGAGGGGGGGCAATGATAACAATCTACTTTTTTGTCCTAGCAATTTGCCTTCTCAGCTCCCTCAAGAAACAGATGCCTGAGAACTCCATGATGGCAACTAACTAAATGTCTCTTCACTCACACTTCCTGCTGTGAATGACCTTTATTCCGAGCTTACCCCAAAGATGACTGATGCCCCAAGTCAGCAAAAAGCAGTTTCGAGAACCAAGGGCTCCAAGTCCTCCCTTTTTATAAGCAAAATGGAGGAATGCTAGCTTTTCTAGCATCTTTAGTCACCTCCAAAGTCCTATGGTGTCATAAGTGCTGTCAGTACACAGGCATCTATCTGTACAAGTCAGCCCAGGGTCTTATGGCCATACATGCATTGTTGTCAGTACTCAAGAAAATATCTAAACAGCCCAGAGTTATATACTCTGCGCACATGCAATCTATGTGCAGACACGAAATCCCATTATTAAAGACAAGCCTCTCTGTTGCATGAATGAAGGAAAGTTAGAGCCAGATCTCAGGGAAAGGCTGAAATATCAAAGAGAAGAAACATCACAGTCAAATTTCACCCAGCTGTCTTCCAGCTTCCTCAGCCTCACTCCTCCTGGCTTCTACTGCCTTCTATGTCTTTCTATGCCTGTGTTAAATACCCTCTTCATTCAGTTGTTTCCTATCCAGGCTAAGACTAAAGGTGTGGTACCACTACTGACTGCCTGAGAGTCTGGATCTCCCTCTGTAAACTAAGATGACCTCAAACTCAGATTTGCTGGGATTAAGGGCATAGGTCACCACTCTCAGATATTCCTTGTTCTGGGATTAAAGGTGTGAGTTACCACTGTCTGATCCTCCTAGACTGACTGTGGGTAGATCCCTCTGATATCTCAGAATGGTTTTTATTAAATTTGAAGCATATTGTAGTAGTGGGGTTTCTTGATCTCGGGCGGCCAGGGACCTGGACCCACAGACCTGCCACGCCAGACCCTTTAGCCACTCAGCTGCCCGCTGCTCAGACCCCCAGAAATGACTCAGATGCTTATATTAACTTCATCCTGTTTGGCCTATGGCTCAAGCACATTGCTAGCTAGCTCTTTTACGTGGCCCGTGGCTCACCTGTGTACCTTACATGTTTCTTCTTGGGTGGCTTAATCGATCTGCCCCTGACTCTGCCCTTCCTTTCCTACCTATTCTGATTCTTCTGCCTACTTTTTCTATGGTGCCTGTCATGGCCCAAAACAGCTCCTTTATTTAAAGATTGAGATTCACAGCATACAGAAAGGCATTCCCACATCACTTCCCCCTTTCTGTCTAATCAAAAAGGAAGGTTTAAATTTTAACATAGAAAATTACATATAACAAAATAGCTATCAAGTAAAAATTACAGTTACAATATCTAGTCTATTTGTATTTAGGAAAATTAAAGAAAATACTCTGTCATCTACCTTATCTTTATGAATCTAAAGTTTTATATGCAAAATACCTTTCAAATGACTAAGAAAAACTATGCCCATAACTATCTAATCTTCAACTACATCAAAGACCACAGAAGGATATATTTACCCAAGTAAACCAGAAGTGCAAGCGACTTCTAAAATCTGGAAAGGACAGAGATGACACCTATCTGCCTGGACAGTCACCCAAAGTTCTTTTATAAAGTTGGGGCATCCATCTTCAGCCTATAGGCCCAGAGTCTCTTTTAATTTCAGTGAAGCAGGAAATCTGCTGTGCCCATTCTGGCACAGTTCATCAATTGCTTCTCCCCGAGTCCTGAAGAATGTCTGACAGTTTTCTCTGTAAAGCAGGATTCTGAATGACCATCTTGGCTTGTTCTGCCAAAGTTCAGAGGCCATCTTCCATGGAACCTGCATGTCCAGTTTAAATAGCATACTGTCAAACAGTCAATATGAGAATAGACTCTTCTCCAGTGGCTAACTATTGTCACAAATAGACTCCATATGGAGTTTCTTCGATGCCCATTTTTCTCTTGAAGAAGATTGGTGCTGCCAAGAGCAGACCTGTCTCACTGTCTAGAAAAGTCTAAGTTCTTAAAACATTTTAAATGCCATATTCTGTAGGACTTAGAAGTATTTGAAGATTACCTACCTAACTGAAATATATTTTTGTATACCCAAAAATCCTAACTAACCTAACTATAAGTTTGATTATCAAAGGTGACTATTAACCTTCATTTATCAGTTACATGAACATCATACCTTAAACAAGAATAGAAAGACACATACAGCATAACAAAATTGATCTTAAATTTGTATCAATAAACCAAAATCTATACCAATGTAAAGCATTTCGAGATTAACAGCTGATTTCCTGATCTAAGTAAATTCAATAATCTAACCTTTTAAAAAATCATTCATATACCATATCCCCATTTTCTTCTTAGAAAGAGATTGACTATGACCATTAACCATTTATAATGAAAACAAAGTCTAGTAGTTAAAATTCTGAACTATCACCGTTGCGACCCGGGGTTCGAGTCCCAGTCAGGGAACAAAAAAATTAAAAGAGTGAGACAACAGGGCCCCAAGATCCCAGAAGCCCCTTATCAATGGGGTTGGCCACACCCCCTCCAGGAGCTCGGGACCCTGGATAAGCGTCTTAGGACCTTATCAGCTGACACCTGAATCCCACTACAGCATATCCCCACATATCCCCTTTTGTGTCAAAATTTAAAAAGGTTATAGCTAACATAAGAAAAAACATATATAACAGGTAAAATAATTATATACAATATATGCAAACAATGAATGAGAGAAGTCCAACCCCTTAACACTTTACAATTCAAAGAAAATATTCCATTAGTTATCCTATTTTTGTGAGTCCAAAGGATTATACCTAATTCACTTTCTTTCTAACTTGTATTACTAAGTAAAAACTATTATTTTGATGTCTCTTAAACATATACATGTTAACTTCAAAGTGAGACTCTTTTCTAAAACTGTCACTAGAAAACTATAACTGTCTCATCATCAACTACCTCAGAGACTCAAGAAGGAAATAATATTAACTAACTCAACGTTATGGGCAAGCAAGCAACTTCCAAAAATGTAAAAAATGAAACAACTGGCTGCCGGAACACTCACCCAAGGTTCTTCTGTATCAGTGAAGCATCCATCTTTGGCCTACGGGCCTAACTTGTCTGACAGAGTTCTCTGTGAAGCAGGGAAATCTCAAAGACCTTGCTTTGTAGTAAGAGGTTTCTGGCCCGGACTTTCCGGGCCTAACCTCAAGGTCTAGACCTGCAGACCCGCAGTCCCACAGTCCCACAGAGACACACAGATGCCTTCATTAGTTTTTGGCTGATCAGCCTCAGGCCCAGGCATATCACTTGCTAGCTCTGTACCCTTCATCTAACCCATGTCTCTTGTTCTGTTCAGCCATGCGGCTCGGTACCTTTTCTTAGGGCAGCATAGTTGTCCTCTGCTTCTTCCGGGCCTCTCTCTGGAATTCTCTCTGGTCTTCTCCTTGGCGTTCTGTTCTCAGAGTTTTTAGTCTGGTAGCCCCACCCACACTTCCTGCCTGCCTTTGGCCCATCAGCTTTTTATTAAACCTGTGGGTGGGACAGTTATTTTCCATGAAACAACACAATACCCCTACATTGCTTCCTTGCCTTGACATGGTTCAGCAATTCTCTTGTGGATGTGTCTCCTGCTTGTCCAATTTGAACATCTACTGTCAGCAGTCAAGGCAAGAGTACTTTCTTGTCAGGTGGCTAACTTATGTTACAAAGAAGGTCAACTGTGTATGGAGTTTCTTTGATGTCCAAATTCTTCTCTGAAGTAGATTGGTGCTGTCAGGAGCAGTTGTCCCATTGTTATAGAAATAATAATAATAATCTATGTTATTAAATGCCATATTCTATGTATTTCTAAAGTGTTTGAAGAAGACTGGTTCATCTAAAATATATCTGTTTGATCTTGAAAACATATCTAATATGACTATGTTTGAATGTAATGTCTAACTAACTTGTATTACTTTATATCCTAATTATTTGGCAATAAAAACTTCATGGACTAGCAATTTGTATTACATTGTTAGATTCACTGAATAAGTATATCTTGAACAAGTATAGATATATGTACAGAAACAAAATTAATTTCAATATATATAATATACAAAAATCCAATCCAATGCAAAATATTTAAAGCTAGTAAATCCTATTATAAGAAGATTCAATAATCTACCCTTATATCCTATTATATCTGTATCCCCATTTTCTCTCCTTTTTAATGAGAATCTTGAATCTACTTGCTCTTGTTTAGCTTTTTTCTAACCATAACCAATAACATTTTTTAACCAATTAACCTAAACTATGACAATCATCCATAACCCATTGAAGGACCAAAACCCACTCACTCCACCTCTTGGGAATGTGGGCACTGTGTTCTTAAATTTACTACCTGCTGTCTGGGGGTGATGGCATCTTTAAGGGATCCTGAAAAGAAAAGTTTCAGGAAAGCTAAAATAAGTAGCTGTGTTATTTGTTGTCCAGTCTCTGCATACCAGGAAAGTGCACAGCTTGTCAAAAGTCCTGGCTATATAGTCTGTGAAGCTGGTTAATCTCAGCGAGCCACCTTGAAATTGTCCTGAGCAGTTTGTAGTATAAATCTGATCTTCGGTTGGTGTTTGTCAGCCTAGTGGCTTTGTCATAGTCCACTTGAAATCATGTTCTTGGGCCCCATCTTCCTTTTGGATACTTCAAGTTAGCAATTAGGTATTGTCATGGATCACTGCAGAAAAGTGATAAGAGACTAAAGCACAACATAATGTACAGGAAGCTAAATATATAAGTATTTTTTCAGCATAGGATTAGTAAGAATAGAATAGTCCCTTTTTTGTTATTTTTCTGTCAGATATCAGATGCCTCTTCTGATATGATATAGAGATTTTGTATTTTACTTTAACAAGCATGCTTGAGTTTAGAGAAGGAGAGAGCCACACTCCAACTATAAAGTCAGCTTTAAATTATAATTAAACTGAGACTTCAACTTACAAAAAGGATATATAGAGGCTAAGCGATGAGATTTTACCCTATAGAGTATACTGGTATTAATAGGTCCAATACTCTTTTGCTTTTACACTTTACTGGATAGCCTCCCTTCTGCTTTAGACATCTAGATATCCAAGATCTTTTAATGTCATGAAATTAGGGATTTCCAGTTTTCTGTAAGACAAAAACAAAAACCTGCCCAACCCTTTGTTTTTTCTTACAACTGAAAGAATTTTAATATAGGTGGTTGAGCCATGAATTCTTATTTTCATGAAGTTTCTCTGGTTCAAGTCAAGTCCTTATTAATTTTGATGGCATCCATAACTTTTCTTGACCAGTGGAAACAAAAGCAAAACCACTTCCCCAATGTAGCACATACCCTGTCTTCCATTCAGAGATTAGTACATCTTTGAATAGACAGGCTGATTTATTTCAGCTGTTTTTTCTATAGTCCAATGCCTTTCAGCAGCTGTTGCTCCTTTCTCATTAGCATTGAGAAAATTCAAAGTTAATAAAGCATTATGTAGTCAATCTGTAGGGGTCTTTGTTATTCTTTTCTGTTTATTTACCATATCCTTTAGAGTTCGATTTGATCTCTCTATGACTGCTTGCTCTGTAGGATTGTGTGATATTCCTGTAATATGTTTTATATTATAATAAGCAAAAATTGTTTCATTTTACTAGAGACATATGCAGGAGCATTGTCAGTCTTAATTAGTACAGGTATTCCCATGACGGCCATTACTTCTTGCAAATGTGTTATTACAGAATCAGCCTTTTCTGAACTCAAAGCAGTTGCCCATTGAAATCGTAAAAATGTATCTATTGTATGTTGTACATATCTTAATTTTCCAAATTCTGTAAAATGAAATACACCCATCTGCCAGATTTTATTTCTATGTATACCTTTAGGATTACTTCCTGCTGGCAATGGAGTTTGATTATAGAAGGAACAGGTGGGACATCTTTTTATGATTTCTTTGGCTTTGTTGCCAAGTGATAGAGAAATCTTTTTTTTAATCCTTTGCTATTGATATGATGCTTTTTATGAAACTCTGAGGCCTCTAGTACATTTCCTATTAATAATTTATCATTTACATCATTACCTTGTCCTAAAGGACCTGGCAGTCCTGTATGGGATTGAATGTGTGCCAAAAGGGAATTTCCAGCAAAGCTGAACTCCTCCCCTCTCTGTCTCCATCCAGAAATCTCATTTCCTTCATCAACATTCCTAGAGCTAGGAATAAAGATGTTTGTCACCGTCATCTGGCTCTCTTAGGCTTTGAACTCACGAAATCCAGATTAATCTTTGTCTCCTGAGTGATGGAATTAAAGGTGTGGGTCAGCACTCCCTTATCTTTGAGGCTTAGTTCTGTCCTCTGACATTTCAAAATACTTTTATTAAATATGGAATATGCTACCACATAGTTGGGCCTTAGTTCAAAGGGTGAGGTACACATTCAGATATCAGAAGTAAACAAGAAAGTTCTTTGCCAATCTCAGGAGAGATAGACAGACACACATGAAGAATACAGAGGGCCCTAAGAAAATAAGTGGGCCGCTTTTTGAGTGGAAAATTATGGAGAGTAGAGTTCCCTGATCATTTTCTCCATCACTCTGTGGATCTAGCAGGCTTTATTCTAATATCTAACCCTTGATCATTTTTATTAATAAAAGAATAAAAGAAAATGCTATAGAAAATGGGGGCTGGGAAAAATTCTCTCCTTATTGTTCTGGATACCAGGGATTTGAAAGCCAGTTTAACTTTTCTAAAATTAAGGTAAAGGTAGGACAGCACTCAAGTTTAGATATTCTAATACAAAACCCATTCTTTGCTTCTTTCAATCTCTGATGAATATAAAAATTGCTTGTCTTTTGGTTAGCTCACTCCTGTCCGGAAAACTAATTTATCTTCAACACTTTCTATTCATCTTCACCTCCTCTCGTTCTTTCTTCCCTTCCCTCTCTAATCTCCCTTTAGGAAAATATGCTTACCTTTATTGCCCACTTAGATAATCCAGAATAATCTACTCTCTGAAAAATTTTAACTTAAGTCTACAAAGATGGATTTAAGTTAAAATCACATTTTTATTCTCCAGTGATTAGAAATAAGGTTAATATATATGGGGCTCATATTTCAGTCAAACACAGCATGCATTGGTTATTATGAGTTATTTATCACAACATGCATACATGTGGGGGAGTACGATGACTTCAGGGAATTCTACACACCCAAATTAACCAATAATACCATCATCCGTTCATGTAAAATGGAACTCAGGGCATTGTAGTAGAATGTGTTTCACTTTGTTTTCTTTCAACCAGACTACTCCCTCATTACCTGACAAATTCCCAGGTTCTTAACAACAAACAGGTAAGACGTAATGAGACTACAGTGTAATGAGCTGGCTTGAAAGTATTGTGTGAGTAATGAAAAATCAACATCCCAAAGAACATGCCAATTCCAAAGTGTAGAATTAACTGATTATACCACCGGGTAAGTAAATACTCTGAATACACACAGGTAGCTAGTGTCTACAAAGCTACAGTGAATTTTCAGTTTTCATACATAAGTTTAAGCCATGTCTGTTCTATATCTGTTTCTCTTCAAGAAGCAGCAGATTTTCACCTGACATCAGTAGTTACTTCAACAGTAGTAGCTCTAAAATCATTTTACCTAATTATCATGCTTACTTTGACATTTGTTCTTTATAAGTCCTTATCAGTACCTCCTCCAGTTACCACTGACAGTTTACCTAGCACAATTGATTAATCACATCCTTCAGTATTTTTCAGTAAGGTTAAATGAAGTTCAGTTTTCCCACAGAAGCTAGAAAACTGCATTCATGGCCTAGTTCTGCCACTAACATGCTGTGTGATTCAGTTTTACATATTAAAGGCAAGTGAGGTGCAGCTCCCTGCAAAAAGCTACAGTGGCCAAAACACAGAAATACATGCATTCAGAAGGGAGTATAACATTCAGAAGGAAGAACAAGAGAAGGGTAATATTAGGTGACAGGGAAGAATGGAATGCAAAAAAAAAAAAAAAAAAAAAAAAACAACAACACAAAAAACAATACCCAAGTCTTGAAATAGGATAAAGGCTACATGTTTTTCTAGTTTTAACTTAGCCATGAACTTTTCAATTTTTGTGGTGGATAAATGTTGTGTAATAATTTGATTGTATTCTAACAATAAAGCTTTCTTAGAGTCAGAGAGCTGGGCCAGCCAGTAACAGACCATAGAGGGTCAGAAGACTGTAGAGAGAGGAGACTGTAAGTGGTAAGGAAGGGCTAGGAAGAATTTTGACCCTTTTGGATGCATAAACGGAAGAGGTAGCAAGCAACTGGCAGCTGCTCCACATTCGAATCTTACAGTTTCTTACCCCAGTATTTGACTCCTGATTATTTATTGATAAAATTAATGTTTTAGATAAGGACATGAAATATAATTGATAGTGAAAGCATAAATTACAAATAAAAGCTCCATGACTTCAAAATGATTATTTTAACTGTATAGGAATTCATTGAGATATGTGAGCTTTGGGTCTCCACAAGTGTTTAAGTTGCTATATTTATCTAGTTTCATGTTTTTAACTTCTAAGTTTTTTACATGAAAGTGATTTTTATAAAAAATAAATCTAATTTCAAAAAATAAAAATTGCAAAGCCTCCAATAGTGGCTGAGATACCTTGGATTCTCTATGAACATAGGTAATTCCAAACCATTATTATGCTCTAAAAGGAAGCCCAAGCATGCCTTTTAAACCCCACAGAAGAGAACTACTGATAAACACATGAGGCTGCAGCCTCTTCAGCATATCAGGTGATCCAGAATTCTACTGTGTGGCATTAAGCAAAGACAGGCAATCATTCTTTGGAATCAATGTAACAGACCTAATTCTTGACAATTACTGGAAGGGGAAATTTAAAAAAATCTTTCATGAGAACAAAAAACTTTGTACATTTTCCAAGTAGAGGCAACTACTCAGATTAGTGTGTTTGCCTGCAGGGTGAACAACCTATAAAGTGTTTCCTTATTTCACACAGGTGTGATCACCTGTCTCTAGCATGGAACAGTGAAGATATCATCGGCTCTGAACCTGATCAAATCCACTGGAATCTCAACTCTATTACTTGGCCCACTGACTTTTCATAAGTTCTTTGCCTCTTCCCCCTCCATTTCTTTATAAAATCAGTTTTAGAATAGCTGTTCACTATTGTAAGTGGCTTATGTGAATTCTTTAATTCTTAGTATAGCTTCTGACATAGGTGTCTTTTGTTTTTCTGTGAGAACTATAAAGTAGGTGGTAAAGAAGCTGAAGCACTTTATCATTGCATATTCAGCTTTATGGGAGGTACTGAAGAGGACATCATAGAATATTTGCCTATTCTGAATATTTGGATCTTAGTATGTAACAAAAGCTCATATTCAGAGTTTGGTCTCCTCCAAAACAGTAGTCTTTATTAATCAGTCCCTTCTATCACAGATCCAGAAACAAACAGCCAGGTTACCATGGATTGAAATCTCTAAAACCATGATCCAAAGTAAGTCATCCTGTCTTAAGTTATTTTTCTTACATGTGGCCAAAATAAAATAAAACTTGTCTAGCATAGCATACAAATTGAATATAAATGATGCAGCTATATGAATTACCCATGCCTGTAATCATAATCCTAGCACTTGAGAAATTGAAGCAGAAGCATTTAAGCTAAAGACCAGCTGGGACTGCAAATCACAATTTGATGCGTGTCTTAGCAAGGAGAGAGAGAGAGAGAGAGAGAGAGAGAGAGAGAGAGAGAGAGAGAGAGAGAGAGAGAGAGAGAGATATGTTTAAAGGCTGTGCATATCTCACTTTCTATTTATTGACTGACTTGCTGCTGTTGTGGAATATTTGGACTCTGTGTGAAGATGTATTTGCTGTGATTGGTATAATAAAAAGCTGAATGGCCAGTAGCTAGGCAAGAGATATAGGCATGATTTCTGGGGAAAGATAAAGGAGATGAATCTAGGTTCAAGAGAAACATGGAATAAGTTGAACACACAGAATGGAACATAGGTAAAAGCCACATGGTAGAGCACAGATTAATAAACATATAGGTTAATTTATGTTAGAAGAGCTAGCTAAAAACAAACCTAAGCTAAAGTCAAAGCTTTCATAATAATACGTTTCTGCGTTGTTATTTTGGAGCTGGCTGGTAGGACAGAGAAAGACTCATTAAACTTTTCTCTTTGGGGAAGTTTGAAATAAACATTGTAACTTCAAGGCCAGATGAACCTCCAAGAATCATACAGTTTTATATAAACCAAATTAAAAGCAGATAATATTTGAGAGCTTTCAATTAATCTGTGAGAAAAGGAAAGGGCTTCCATTGTCCTGTTTGATCTTCATAAAACTGTCATTCTCCAAGTTGTCTTTCGTTCAGTAAGTATTCACCCCATCTCCCTGTCAGTCACACATGCTCCTTGTAGAGTTTGCCAAACTCCTGCCCTGTCTTGTTATTCATCAGATTATTTCCTAGATCCAAAAGACAATATGTATATATGCATGTCCTTTGAAATTCAGCTCACTATACAGGTTCAAATAGCATCTATGCAAATGGTACCAGGACTGGAAAGAAAGACTGATATTCTATAGTAAGTGGCAAAACCAGCAGCACATTAAGATGATTATTAAAGTATCTCACACTCTACTTAGGGTATCAGAAATGTATGAGTATTTTAAAACAAAAGAAAGGTATTCATATAGTGTGAATATGCCAATTGTGAACACATATTAATTAATAAAATGTTACTATTACCTATGTTTTACATAATTTTTATTTTTTAAAATAATAATATAATTATATCATTTTTTCTTCCCTTTCCTTCCTCCAAATCCTCCCATATTCTTCTCTCTCTCTCTCTCTCTCTCTCTCTCTCTCTCTCTCTCTCTCTCTCTCTCTCTCTCTCTCCTTCAAATTCAGGGTTTCTTTTTCATTAATTGTTGTTACATACACAGACACACACACACACACACACACACACACACACACACGAACTTACTTTCCTAAATATATAAATACAACCTGCTCAGATATTTATTGCCAAAGCTGTCTATATATCAATGCATATTTTACAGGATATTTATACTACACCGGATAATTAAATGATTACACAAGATTTTCAGATTTACATATGGGAAAATACAATGCCAAAGACAAAATAATGATACTAGTACATTTTATACAGCTATAAGGATATACCTAAGCAATCCCTAAAAAAATGGTTATTTTGTGCCTTGGTACTGTTGTAGATTCTAATTGAATAAAATAAATAAGATTAAAAAAAACTCTCTCAATAAACATAGGATGTGTGATGGCAAAAATATTAATAGTTTAGAATCTTGAATACTGAGGCATACCAATATTATAATCATCATTAATGGGCTGAGCATATCCGCGGTCTGAAGCTATTGGCAGAAACATAAGCTCAGAATTCCATCATAATGAAACTTCAAATATAAATTGAATAACACTTCACAAAATAAATGCCTACTATACACATACATATAAATTGAGGAAAATACCATATCTGTTTAGCCATTGCTCAAAAGAAAAAGGGGGGGGGAGTTGTTTTTCTTTTTTGTTTTTTATTTATTTATTTTAAATGTCATTTTTCCATTTATCTCCCTGC
This sequence comes from Phyllotis vaccarum, assembly GCA_033318265.1. Taxonomy (NCBI): domain Eukaryota; kingdom Metazoa; phylum Chordata; class Mammalia; order Rodentia; family Cricetidae; genus Phyllotis; species Phyllotis vaccarum. The sequence goes on along the minus strand of JARWLC010000013.1, from coordinate 5,370,716 downwards.
CCACCTCCCTTGCCTCCTAGCAATTCCTCCCCATCTACCTTTCAGCCTCCCCCCTCCCAACCCCCCTATGACTTCTCCAAGAAAGGCAAGAAGTCCCAAGGTGGGTCAGCTCACATGCACATCCACTCCAGGCAAGGCCAATTTCCTCACCCCAGTATCACGACTGGGTTATGCACTCCTCTTCAGGAAGTGAGCTGTAAGGTGCCAGGCCACACACAGGTACACAGTCTGATCCCACCCCTTCAGGGTCCACATACTGCTCATGCCAATCTATATTTGCCTACCATTGGAGGGCCTAGCTTTTTCCCAAGGGTTCCTCAGTGGCTGTTCTTAATTCACTGAACTACTCAGAGCTCCAGCCAGACATTTCTCTGGGACTTCTCCTTATAATCCCTATCCCCTTGCTCATACAGACTTTCCTCCCCTGCTCTCAGCAGGACCAGGAGCTCAGCCCAGTGATCAGCCATGGATTTCTGCCTCCACCTCTATTCTTTGTTGGATGTAGGTTCTGCGATAACACTTAGGGTGGTTATTCATTTGATTATAGGGGAAGTCCTGTTTAGGTACCCTCTCCACTATTTGTTGGACACCTAGACAGGGACATCCTGTGAGTTCTTGGAGGTTTCCCTAGCATCCAGACTCTTTCCAGCCGCACATTAACTTCCTCTATCAAGATATGTTTCTTATTTTTTCTCCTTCTTTGTTGCTCCTCTCACTCAACTATCTCCTTCTCTCATCCAGGTTGCAACCCATTATGATCCCAATTTGCTAAGGTAATCTTCTCTATTGTCTCTTCCTAGGGTAATCTCTGGATGTCTCTCTTAAGTTCCTTCCAATCACAACTTGTTCAAGTTCCTTCTGATCACAAGCTGTTCAGGGGTTGTGGTTTGCAGCTTGGGTGTTCTTTGCTTTTTGTCTAAAGTCTACTTGTGAGTGAGTACAGCCCAAGCCTATCTTTCTGGGCTTGTGATACCTTGCTAAAAAGAACTTCAAGAGGAATCACCATCCCTGACTTCAAGATATACTATAGAGCTACAGTAATAAAAACAGCCTAGTACTGGCATAAAAACAGACTCGCGGATCAATGGAATCAAAATGAAGAACCTGACATTAACCTATACACCTATGAACACCTGATTTTTTAAAAGAGGCCAAAAATATTCAATGGAAAAATGATAGTATCTTCAACAAATAGTGTTGGCATAACTGGATGGTAGTATGTAGAAGAATGCAAATAGAACCAAATCTATCATCACCCTGCACAAAACTCAAATCCAAGTGGATGGAAGACCTCAACATAAATCCAGCTAAACTGAACTTGATAGAAGAGAAAGTGGGAGATATCCTCCAATGTATTGGCACAGGTGACCACTTCCTAAATATAATACCAGTAGCACAGACACTAAGAACAATCAACAAGTGGGATCTCCTGAAACTCAGATGCTTCTGTAGCTTAAGGACACAGTCAATAAAACAAAATAGCAGTCTACAGAATAGGAAAAGATCTTGACAAACCTTACATCTGACAGAGGACTGATCTCTAAAATATATAGAGAACTCAAGAAACTAGAGCCCCCAAACCTAAATAACCCAATTTTAAAATGGAGCACAGAGCTAAAAAGGGTATTCTCAAAATAAGAATTGCAAATGGCTGAAAGGCACTTAAAAATTGCTCAACATCTTTAGTTATCAGAGAAATGCAAATAAAAACAACTCTAAGATACCACCTTAAACACCTCTCAGAACTGCTAAGTTCAAAAACACAGTGACAGCCTATGCTGGAGAAGATGCAGAGCAAGGGAAACACTCCTCCAATGTTGGTGGGAGTGTAAACTTGTACAGCCACTCTGGAATGCAGTATGGCAGTTCCTCAGAAAACTGGGAATCAATCTCCCCAAAGATCCACTGGGCATATACCCAAAGGATGCACATTCTGATCCTATGGGCATTAGTTCACCTGTGTTCATAGCAGCATTATTCATAACAGCAAGAACCTAGAAACAACCTAAATGCCCCTCAGCTGAAAAAACAGATTGACAAACTGTGGTACATTTTATACAATGAAGTAAAAAAGATATATTTTTCAAAAACAGAAAGCAGTGAGTAAACACAAAAGAACATCATTGTGGTTTAGAAATGACTGTCTCAAAATTTTTACACTTACTAATAATAAAATATAAAGGAACTACCCATAATTACAGGTATTTAAGGAGCTAACCATTATATGTTAATGCAATGTGAGAGGCAATGTGGGGTTGAATCATAGAACTAAAAAAATTTAAAAATTATACAATTAAAAAATTCTCAATAAAGTCTCTGTCTTAGTCAATATCCTATTGCTGTGAAGATAAATTAACTCTTATAAAAGAAAAAAACTTAATTGGGAGCTTGCTTGGAATCTCAGTGTGTATCTCATTATCAGCATAGCAGAAAGCATGGTAGCATACAGGAAGACATGGTGCTGGAGAAGGAGCTGAGAACTACAACCTGATCCACAGGCAGAGGTGGGGATCAGAGAGAAAAAAAGAGAGATTTGACAATGGGCTTGGTATGGGCTTTTGAAACTTCAAAGCCCACCTTCAGTGACATATTTCTTTCCACAAAGTCTAATCCCTTAACATCTTAAACCTCAAACAATGCCACTCCTTGGCTTCTAAGCATTCAAAGATATGATCCTATGGGGACCACTCTTATTCAAATCGCTACCGTTTAAAAAATTATTAATAGTACTGTATTGAATGTTAATTTCCTGACTTTTATATTTATACTAGAATTATTTAAGACCTTAATTTTTGAGTTAGATATTGTGCACATATTTATAAACCTTAGGTAATTTGAAAGAACATGGCTTTCAAAGGGAATATAATATCACTATTAGGAGGTGTGGCCTTGTTAAAGGAAATATGTTACTGTGGAGCAGGCTTTGAGGTCTCTTTTTTTCAAGCTTCCCTCAGTGTGACAGTCAGTAAGCTTCTTGCTGCCTTCTGGTTAAACTAAACCACTTTCAGCTCCAGTAGCACATCTGTCTACATGCCTCTGTGTTCCCTGTCATGATAATAAACTGACCCTCTGAGACTATAAGTAAGGAACACAAATTAAATGTTTCTTTTTACAAAAATAAATTTCAAACTAAGACGAATCCCAACTCTTAGAAATATGGAACTAAAAACTTGTGAATTCAAGGACAATCTAAATTACAAAGCAAGATAAACACACACATACACACACAAACACACACACACCATAAATATTAACATTTGAAGGAGCTGAATAAAGGATATTTGAGAAGTCTCAGCAATATTTTGTGGATAATTTAAAGTCTGTAATTATTTGAAAACCAAAGACATATAAAGAAACAAAGAAGACAAAAATCCTAAACCAAACTGCATTTTTATCATAAAACTTCATGCAAATGCAAAAATTTAAAGCTTTCTTAAAGCAATATTGTGCTAAGGAAGAAATTTTTATAATGTTACATTTTCATACTATAATATTGTATCTCGCATATATTCCATCATACATAAGTATAAACTATATGTTCTATATGATCCTAATCTTGCATAATCTATCTAGAGGTACTTAAAATGTGAAGAAAAATGAAATTAGTATTAGAAATTTTGGGTTCTTCTTATTAGCATATGTTTATTGGAAAAATAATGGGTTGGTTTTATTGTAATATTTCTAAATGTGTATATAATGCAGTTTGTTCATATTCATACCCCATTCCCTCCTTTTGTCTCATTTCCCTATTTCCAGTAATCCCCTTTTGCTGTGGTAAGGTATTTTTGTATGCTGTGAATATATGTTGCTCTCATTGGTTGATAAATAAAGCTGTTTTGGCACATAGCTATGCAGAATATGTTACAATGAGGTTTCCACTCCAACTAGCTCCATGGTTCGGCCTGCCCACTGCCACTTATCTGGCCCAGCAATCCCAAAGTCCCAGGTACTTTATTAACTTCATGCTGTTTGGCCTATGGCTGAGGCACATTGCTACCTAGCTCTTACATCTTAACTCAACCCATTCTCATTAATCTGTCTGCCACGTGGCCCGTGACTCACCTGTGTTCCTTACATGTTTCTTCTTTGGGCATCTGGCTCAATCTGCCTGACTCCGCCCTGCGTCTCCTACCTATTCTGATTCCCCACCTACTTCTTCTATGGTGTTCACCAAGAACCAAAACAGTCCTTTATTTAAAGATTGATATTCACAGCATAAAGAAAGACATTCCCACATCAAGAATAAAGTTTGATGGTACTGAGCCATTGGCCAAGCATTTATAATTAATATAAAGTGTGAATGGTTATTTGGGAACTGATGTGTGGGAAAGAACCATCTATTTACATCTCTTCTACTTTTATATCATTTTTAATATAAACTGTTCATATGAGAAAATAGTGTAATAATTATCTTTCTAACTCTGACTTTTACTTAACATCATGATCTTTATTCAGTTCTATCCATTTTCTTGAAAATAGTATTGTTTCATTTTCTTTAAATATGAATAAAATAATATTGTATTTATTTGCCATCACATATTCTTTATCCATTCATTTATTTATGGACAGTAGGCTCATTTCATAATTTAGCTTTTGAGAACAGTGACACTATAAACATGGATATTTCTGCTCTATTGTGACTTAACTTCCTTTGGGGCATGATATATAGCAATTAATATATGGTAGTTTTAGTTTTCACAAATATTCCTATAGATATTTCCATAGTAGCTATATTGATTTATGTTCTGGCTATCAGTGAATTTCCCTGATGGATAAATATGTTGAACATTTTTCATGTACTTGATTATTTTCTTTCTTTTGAAAGCTGTACATTCAATTAAGTTTCCCATTTTATTGGCTGATTTGTGTGTGTGGGTGTGTGTGTTTGTGTGTGTGTGCGCGCATTTTTCTGAATCCATTATAATGTGGGAAATTCTGTATTAGTATTAAATTTGTAATTATTACCACAGTCTACTTTCACACTGAAATGCAAAGAGAATATGTAAACTGCCTTGGCAGGAATGAAGATACTCTGAGGAGACACTCTCCTTCTGCCTATCAGATTATTGAAAAGACAGGAAAACAAGAAATAAGAACTCTCCTCAGAATCTCATGCTAAAAAAAAAAATGCCTGAAGAAAAAAGAAAATACACAGAGTTTGGTACGAGTAGCAGAAGGTGTATGCTTCCTAGAAACAGTGATGACACTTTGTAAAAGCACCTTTCTGTAGAGATTAGAGTTCAGAAAATGACCCAGGCCACACCTTGATTGGGAACTATTTATATGTTTATGACTCTTAATACACTTCTTCACTTTAGAATCCTGAAGTTGGATGGGGGTGAAGTTTACTAGATCTCTTTGTTTCTTTTTCCAATTGTGGCCACATTGAATAAATTTCTTTTATCCCTGCTTATCATTATTAATTTTGTCATTTTAATTGGGTTATAAAGAACATGTGGACAAATCTGTCTTCTTGTTTCACAGTCTATGATCCCACATCTAGTAACAAAACAAATACAAGAACTACTAAGATAATTCAATTAAGTGGTTGTAAAATAAATGTGTTGTTCAGAAATAGTTAAAATAATATTTATAAAGGAGATTCCACTCACAAACAAAATTTATAGAATATTATGACTAAACTTCTATTCAATTGAGAATAACTTGAAACTAGCAATATGAAGGAGTTTGGTTAATTATAGGACTTAAAAGGATTGACTAATTATAAAGGAAAATGAATTGATATCTAATACCATACCCAAGTATAAACAACCTGAAGAGTCAACAGCTAAATATAAAATACTTAACAGCTTTAGTAAAATAAGTTATAACTCATATTGATTAGTAGTCTTACTAATAAAAGGTATATTTTTTCAAAAATCTATTTTCTAACACTTTTTATGTAGCTCCCCGTGTGTGTGTGTGTGTGTGTGTGTGTGTGTGTGTGTGTGTGTGTGTGTGTGTGTGTGTATGTGTATGTATGTGTGCTACACATGTGTTCAGGTAGCTACAGAGTCCATAAGAGGGTGTTGGATCCCATAAAATTCGAGTTATAGGAAGATGTGAAGTATCCAACTTCAGTGCTAAGAACCAAACCCTATCCTTTAGAATAGCATAAAATTGTCTTAGCCTCTGAGACATCCTTAAAAAACCATTTTAATAATACTATGGGATTATGCTCTTGTACACTGTAGATATTTGTCTCTGTAAATATTGGTTTGAGAAATCACTGATTAGTTAGAAGCTAGGTATACAGTAAGTATAGGTGGGGCAACCAAACAAGGAGAATTCTGGGAAGTGGAAGAGCAGAACAGAGATGCCAGCAAAAAGGAACATCAGAATGCTACTCTGAGAAAAGATACTAAGCCATGTGGCTAAACATAAATAAAAAATATGGGATAAATTAAAGTATAGGAGTGAGATAGAAATATGCCTGAGTCATAGGCCAAACAGATTGTAGTTAATGTAAGCCTTTGTGTAATTATTTGGGACTAAGTGGTTATGGGACTGCTGGTCCAGATCTTGGGGCTAGGCTGGGCCAAACTTATGACTACAGTATTCTACTTTTAAAATAAATGATAACAAGAATTTTGAAGGAAGTCATCTACAATGATTAACTACTTCCAATCATTGGAAAAACATGAGAATACTTTAAAATATGCAAAAATATAAAGCAGAAACTATATTAATAAAATACTGCAAGTATCATAAACTGATAATATCAGCAAAATGGCTAAGTAAGTTAATATATTTCTAATTTACTATGTAGCCATAAAAATTACGACATGACATGGCAGTTGTATACACAAATTCATAACACTTTGACTACCTGCAGAAGATCTGCACAAGACTGGGACTACCAATAGTACATCATGGATGAGGGAGGAAATCATGAGGGCCTAAGTCTCACAGGAGAGCCAAAAGCAGATAATGATTGTTAAGGAATAGGAAGCCTTATTGCTCAGTGCTGTAGCTACTGCTAAACTGCCCTTCCTCATGAAAGTAAGTCTCAACCCATGTTCTTGTAAGCAACCCTACTTAAATGCAAGAAGCCACAAAACACATGAAAGTGGCAAGGATACATATTGGCAAGAAGTAGGAGGAGCAAGAGAAGAGAACTAGTAGAATATGAAAGAATAATTAAAATATTTCAAAAATTATTCCAGGTTCAAAACCAAAATTACTTAGGAAATTCAGCAAAATACAATATAATGTATAGAAAAATCATGCTATGAGAGTTGCTAAGTACAATTTTACTTTTATCCATAAAATATGCACATACACACAATCACACCATTGGCGTATTTCAAACACCTAGAAAGGGGAGATCAAACAGGTTCTTATGTAGCCCAGATAGTCTTAAACTTGTTATAATCTTGGATTCTAAATATTCTCTTGTCTTTACCTCCCAAGTGTTGGAATTATAGGCATATACTACCACAACTGGGGGAAAAATGTATGTTTTTGGCATACTGGAAACTTGCTAAAATATCAAAAACCACTTAACCTAAAATTTTGTAGTATTTTCACAAAATAAAATCAAATTATATGGCTTTGAAACTCTCTATGTGCAGGTTTAATTCCCTTATTAAATAAATGCTTATGAGGTATTCATTATGTCAAGCAATAGGTTCTAAGGGTACAACTGTAAACAAGAACCCAAACCTTTCTTCATGCCATTTACACTCCTGTGTATCAGACAATCAAAAATTAAATACACAAATATATAATTACATATTTTAGTAAGTACTTTGAAGAAATTATTACTAGTAACCACTATAGCACATAATGGTCCACTGATTAGATGATTGAAATGGTAAAACACAGAAAAGGAATTAAAAGTTCTTTAAAATAAATTAAATTTTATTGTTATTTTAATAAAAGATCACTGATTATTAGTGATTTTCATTTTTATCAATTTTGATGTATTTACTAAATTGTCAGCAATCAATATTTGTTACACTTTAAATGCAAACTGTTTTGATGCTAATTGTCTTGTACACTATAAAAATTTGTCACTTGAATTGGTCTAAGAAGACAATGATTGACCAGTAGTCAAGCAGAAAATATAGGTGGGGTGACCAGATTAGGAGAATTCTAGAAGAGTGAGGGCAGAGTCAGAAGTCACTGGCCAAATGCAGAAGAAGAAAAATAAGAATGCATTATTGAGAAAAGTTACAAAGCCACATGGCTAACCATAAAAAGAATTATGTTTTTTTTTAAGTGTGAGAGCTAGTTAGCAATAATCCTGAGCCACCAACCATTCATTTATAAGTAATATCAAGCCTGTTGGTCAATTATTTGGGAAGCAGCTGCTGGGTATCTGGAAGTTACTAGCAGGACAGAAACTTCTGCTTACACATCACTCCACCTTCTTCAAAAAAATCTTGTGTTGGAAAACAAATCTCCAGTACATGTACTGTTGAAAAATAAAGCATTGTGGAAAGTACTTAAGCCATGAGTGTTCTGCCATCATGAATACATTAATGGTGAAGAAAAAAGGACAAGCTTGGCTTTCTTTTGTTTCTTTGACCTTCCGCTATTTGAGGACAAATTGTTTGTTTCCCTCTTAAGAACACAATATACTGATGTACATGCTTGTGTGTTTCTCAATAAACCTAAAATTTGCTATGTCATCTAGACTGGCAAGCTAGCAAGCCCCAGACTCTTCTTATCTCTATGTACCCTGGAGTCATAGGCTAGCACCACTAAATACAGATTTTATGTGGGTTCTTGGGATCCAAACCCAGATCCTCTTGCATCCATTCCACAACAGGCACTTTTACCCACTGAGTTACATGCCTAGACAGTGAAATGCTGCCATCTTGATCACAGACTTTCCACCCTCCATAACTGTTAGAAAATAAATGCCCATTTATAATAAATTTTTCAGCATATGGTATTCTGTTATAATAGCACAAATGAAATAAGACAATATGTATTATTTTCATAGTTAACCATAGAAACAAACAACAAATGTAAAAGAAAACAAGTACAAATAATATACAAAAAATTAGATAGTTTACCAAACCTTCAAGTTATACTGTTTAACTAGGTGTTCTGTTTATTTTACTTTACTAAACTCCTGCACATAAAAAGTATACTATCAGATTTACACAGATTAACAGTAATCCATTAATAGTAGGGGATGCCCCACTTTCTCCAATAGACAAGTCATCTGGGCAAAAAATAAACAGAAACTTCAGAATTAATTGACATCATATATCAAATGGTCTTAGCAGATATCTATAGAATATTGCACCCAAACACCAAAGAATATACATTCTACTCAGCAGCACAAGGAAAAATCATCTTTGAAATTGATACCAAAGAAATACAGATTATTGTAAGATGATACTTTTAAAACTTGTAATACACTAAGCTAGAAAGACTAAAAGAAAAGGACAAATTTATAGATTCATCCAAACAACCCAAAAATCAAAAAAAAAACATTAACAATTTAAATATCTCTATAACAAAGAAGGAAACAGAAAAAGTGACAAAAGCCTTTTGATTAAAAACGAAACAAAGGTGAGGCTCAGATAGGTTTGACAGTAGAATTCTACCAAACATTCAAAAAGTCATGTCCTTTATTGATCCAAATAGTTCTTTAATTTTTCTTTTATTTTTACATTTCTCCCTTCTTTTTCCTTCCTCTAAACCCTCCCTAAATTTCTCTCTGCTCTACTTCGAATTCATAACCTCTTTTAAATTAATTGTTATTACAACAAATGCTTCCTAACTATTCAAGAAATAGACATAGATGAAGAATGGTGAAACTCCTAGAAAGTCAGCATTATAGAACAGATAAAGATGCAACAACAAAATAAACTACAAATGATATGAACACATACAAAGTCCTCAATAAAATATTTACAAACCAAATACAAAAACTATTCCTTGATTGAGTTAGCTTTACTACAGTGATGTGAGGAAGATTCAATTTCTATGTCAATAAATTATATAAATAGACTTAAAGACAAAAATCAAATAATCCTCTAAAATAGATGTAGAAAAGACCTTTGACAAAATCAACATGACTTCATGATAAAGGTCCTAAAGGACAGTAAGATTAGAGCAAGCATGCCTTAACATAATAAAAACTATGCATGACAAGCCCACAACCAGCATCATCCTAAAAATTCAAAGCAATCACATAAAAATAAGGGATGAGACAAGTCTGTCAGCCATCAGATTCCTCTTCAATATAGTGCTTAAAGCAATAGCTGGAACAATAAGATAAGAAAATTAAAAGGAATAGAAAAAGAACTCAAAGTATTCCTATTTGTAGATGCTATTACACATAATAGATGCTAAAATTCCACCAGAAAACTTCTGGAAACAATCAATACTTTGAACAAAGTGACAGAATACAAAATCAACTTATAAAAACCAGTAGACTTTCTATATATTAATAAGAAACATGCTGAGAAGAAGATCATTTAAAAAAAAACTCCCATTTACAGTAGCTTAAAAATATTTTAAGACACAAAACATACAGGAATACCCTACCAAAGAGATGAAAGATCTCTACCATGAAAACTTTAAATTTGTGAAGAAAGAGTTTGAATAAGGTACCAGAATATGGAGAGGTATCCCAGGGTCATGGATTGGTATAATTAACATTGTGAAAATTACCATTTTACTAAATGAGATTTACAGATTCCATGTAATCCCTATCAAAATTTCCACAAAATTCTTCACAGAAATATAAAAAAATGATAAAATTCATTTAGAAACACAGAGATTAATGATAGATAAAACAAACTTGAACAAAGAGAACATTGGAAGAGAGATAACCAATCCAGAGCTTAATATGTGCTACAGAGCTCTATTAATAAAAAACCACCATGATACTGGAACAGAACAGCGTGATACAGGCACATGTAGATAAATGAAACTTAAAAGATCCAAACTTAGGTGCACATAAGATGAGCCATCTGAGATCTGGCAGAGATGTCAAAAAAAAAAACTCCCTGGAGAAAACAAAACATCTCCAATAAATTCTGTTGGGAAAAATGGATATCCACATATAGAAACATGATATTAGAGTCATATCTATCACCCTACGAAAAATTGTTGTTGCCACTGGACCAAATACTTCAATGTGAAACCTGAAAGACTGAGTCACTAGAAGAAAAGCAAGGCAGTATCCTACAATATATGAGCATAGAAAAAGACTTTCTGAATAGGGCTTTATACGCTCAGAAATGAAGACCAAGAACTGATAAGTGGGACGTCATAAAACGAAAGGCTTCTGTACAGAAAAGGAAACAAAGTCAGAGAGTAGCTTTGCCACCTATTCATCTGACAAAAGATCAATTTGCAGAATGTAGCAAATACTTGAAAAACAAATCCAAGAGCACAAGCAACCCAATTTAAAATAGACTACAAATCTGAACAGGGTTTTCAAAGGGATAAATAAATAATGGCTAATATGTATCTCAAAAGGTATTTAGCATCCATAGCAATTAGGGAACCACAGATTAAAGCTACTTTGAGTTACCATCTTATCCCAATGGGAATGGCTAAAATGGAGAAAAAAACAAATGCTCATGAGAATGTGGGGAAACTTGGAGTCCTTATTTACTACTGGGTAAGATTCTATAGTGCACTGACAACAGAGAATAATCATCTCATGTCGTTGGATTTTTGTAGTCACTATGAATTCAGTGTGGAGAATTCTCAAAACCTAAAAAGCTAAAATCTATCATTTGACCCAGATCTACCATTCTCAGACATATGCCCCAGGGCCTCAACATCCTACTTCACAGATATTTGCTCAGTCATGTTCATTGTCACTTTATTCACAATACCTAAAAAAATAAAATCAATATAACTGTCATTTACATTATGAGTGGATAATAAAAATGTGGTATACATACACAATTTAATTCTATTCAACTGTAATAAAAATATAAAATTTGTGGTTACCCAGATTCAGAAAGATGTTGAACATATTTTGAGGTGTTTATTAACCATTATTATTTCTTGTTTTGAGGACTCTCTATTCAATCCCAGATCTATTTTTTAACAGGTTTTCTTGTTTTAGTTTTGGTTTTATTTGAGGGGTTGTATACTCAAAATAATAATCTTATGTCAGATGAATATGTGGTGGATATTTTCTTCCACTCTATAGGCTGCTGCAGCAGTTTATTGGCAATTTCCTTTGAAATACAGAAGGTTTCCAACTTCATGAAGTTTCAATTATCAGTTGTTGGCTTCTAAATTGCACAGCATGCTAAAATGGAATTTCTCTCCACCCTTGACATATTCACCAGTATAATCACTGTTTCACTGAAAACTACACTAAAACTGAGACTTTGAAAGGCTATATGCTTGTCATGAAAGTAAAGCTGCTTAGTTTCAACTTTACCAAACACATAGATACAAACACATATACACAGATGACACTGTGCTCGCTGCCTGTGTCTTTAGAACTGGAGTGAGGCTAAATTCAAAGGCAACAAATGATGGATTAATTTATTTACCAAGATAAATATCAAGACAATATAGCATGCACAGTGGATCATTGTTCTCAGAATCCACATGGTGGCTCATCAACATTTATAATTGCACTTCCAAGGGATTCAATGCCCTCCTCTGTCTTCCATGGCTCCAGGCATTGATTTGGTGCAAATACATACATCCAGACAAAACTCACTCACACACATAAAATTAAAGGTTGGGGATGTCTATAAATAGATTAAATGCATTTCACCTTGCTGATAACAGTGAGATTTTAGGGATGAGAGTTAAATTTTATTCTTTAAAAGTAAGATGTTTGGGTAACACGTTTACAAATGGTAGACCTGTGGTGGTTAATCTTGACTGACAATTTGGTTCGATTTTAATCTTTATAGAAATACAGCTTTGAGTGTATTTATAAGGTATAAGCTTTGAGTGTATAAAGCTTTAATTGAAGAAGGACACACTCTAAACATGGGTGGAACCATCTCATGGGCTAGGTGTCAAACTGAATAAAAGAATAAAGTAAGCAAAGCATCATCAGTCATTTCTCAGCTTCCTGACTGCAGGTGTAATGAAACCAGGTGCCTCACATTCCTTTCCCTGTGCAGTACACAGCATAATTAACTGTATTCTTTAACTATAAGTGAAAAAATCCACTGTTGGGTTGCTCATTTTCAATATTTGATCACAGCAACAAGAAGGGAGATTATATATTTTCCTTTATAGCATTTAGTTACAATTTATGCACCTTCTATTGTAGTTTTAGTATTTATTTCCATTTTTATGTCCATTGGTGGTATATTAGTAATAGAGAAGTAATTTAGGTGCTTTTCTTATATTTTTTTGATTTGATGATGTTATGATAGTGGTTTTTTCTCCTTGCCAAGTGGCACAAGTAACTGAACCTTCAAAAGTAGGTTCTCAATAAGATTTCCACCCTTATCTGAAAATATGGTAGAAAATAAGAGGCATAAATTGCCACAAAAAACTAAAAAAAAAAAAATGAATAAGAAAGGCAACATAACTCCTCCAAAACACAACTTCTCAAACACTGAGGTCAAAGATACCTTTGAAATGGGTAAAATTACCAGACCACCTGAAAAAGTCAGCAATATGGAAGAAAATATCAGTGAGTAAATTGATTTTGTGAAAAACAAAGCATTGTGTAATTCTAGATATGAAAACCTAATGAGTTAAATTTTAAGCATACTGAAAATGATAAGTAATAGACTCAAACAGAAGAGAAAATATTATGGACAGAGGACAAGGTTGATGACTTACAATACTAATACATTAATAAAGAAAGCAAAATAAATGATTATAACCACAGAGTATAAGACCTCTATATTCCAGCTCTAAGAATCTATATGATAGAATAAGGAGCTGAAACAAGTCCAAAATAATCTATTTGATAAAATTATAGAAAACTTCCCTGATCTAGAAGAAAAAAATAATCATCAAAGATGAGCCATTTATTGATCTCAAATACTTATCACCCGAGAGAAACCTCACCATAGCATACTACAGTCCAAATGTCAAAAAAACATAAAACAACAATATTAAAAGCTATGGGGGGAAATATTTGCCTTCCAAAATTTGATGATAGCCCCATTACTAAAGACATTACATACTTGAGACACAGGACATGCAGAAATGATGCTGGTACTGACCTGAAAGCCTCATCCCTACTAGATAGCTTTCACAGTTCTAAAGAGTGTCATGTATATTGCCAGAAGAGAAAAGTAACCATCAATCTTATCCATCTGTGAACTCTGAGAACTAAAATAATGACTGCCAACAGGAACATGTGGCATACATATCAGTGGAATAGCCAACTACTATTTTATTGAACTTAAGGCCCATTCCACTAGATTAAATCCCATATATCGCATCAACATTTTAGATAAGAACCTGTGAGGAGACAGATCATAGGCCCTATGGGAGAAACTATTATTATTCTGATGAATGAGCAGATAGTATTAAATCAACTCCTAAAATTCACTCAGATATAGATTAGTAAGCTCCTCAAAACTAATCAGATAAGCTTCTATTTTACAGTATATCATAATTTATTACAAGCAGTCAAGGTGAAGAGAATAATATGCTAAGGAATATCCAGCAATAAGTGGTATATCAGTATCACATCCTCTCCTCTCAAAGATTGGAGATCGTTATAGAAGAGGGAATGGAAGTAGTATAAGGCAGTAAGTGACTATAAAAATAGTATAAAAATAGTATTTGGGGGACACAGAAAGACAGCTGCATACATGCACTCACAGGGGTTACTGTAACACCATAAACAAGACCTGTGAAAGCTTAAGTTAGTCCAAATCTTAGCACAAAGAGGGAATGAGTATTAAGTCCAGTTACCAGCTGAAGTGCTACTGATAATTGGCAACTACTTGGAAAGGGAAATTTGATTTCCTGCCTGGGTAGAAGACCAGGCTTCAGTGGAAGGCCACATACTTAACACAAATTAGACTCAACGGGTCTAAGGTGCTAATGAGGTCCTGAGTGAATGTGTATTGTTTGACATGGGTAACTCTAAATCAAAGACTCCAATGCCTCAGACCCATAGAAGTGTCAAAGCCTTGCCTGGGTGAAGCTCAGAGGAAGGGCAGAGGAATGGCAAAGTCTTCCTCTGGTTTGAGTGCAAATGTTGAACTTATAGGGAGGTACTATACCTTTTCCATCTGAGAGACCAGACCAGTTGATCACTGTTCTTCTGTGTCTGTGCCTCTATTTTGTCTGTCCCGCATCACTCCTAGTCAGGCTTCCAGAAGCCAAGATGCTCAAGTACATCAAGTACAAATGTGTAGTGATAGATTGTATATTTAATAAAATCAGCCTGAAAATTAGGCATTAAAAAGAGGACAAAAAGTTCATTGAGTCTGGAAGGAAAGTAGATCCAGGAGGAGTTGGGGGTGAATAAAAAAATGTCTCCTAGCAAATAAAAGCTCAAGACCATATAGATTGTGTCAAATTCTACAAAATTTTAAAGAAGAGATGACAGCAATGGCTCCATAAAATAAAAAAGTAAGGCCCATTGTAGTACGAGGTTTCTGGCCCAGATTTTGGGCCTTTCCTCAAGGTTTAGGCCCGCAGACCCACAGACCCACAGACCCACAGATGCACAGAGACACACAGATGCATACTGCATACGATAGTTTAGGCTGATCAGCCCAAGGCCCAGGAATATAACTTACTAACTCTCTACCCTTAATCTAACCCATGACCTGTTCAGCCATGAGGCTTGGTACCTTTTCTCGCAGCAGCATGGTTGTCCTCTGCTTCTTCCGGCTTCTCTCTGGCATTCTGCTCTGTGCTTCCTGTTCCCAGGGTTCTCTTAGTCTGGTAGCCCCACCCACACTTCCTGCCAGCACTGTTTAAGAAACAAGTGGGTGGGACAAATATTTACAATGAAACAATACAATCTCCCACAGCCCATAACCATACTTCATCTGTAAATCCAGTACTATCCAGATAGCAAAACCAGATAAACACTGAACCAAGAAGAAAACTATAGACCAACCTCCTGGATGAAGATACAATAAAAAAATCAATAATATTCTTGCAAATAAAATTTAAGGGCAAATTATTCAGTTTATACACTTTGACCAAGTTGGTTTCAGTTAAGACATAAAAGGTTAACTTGACATACTCAAATCAGTAAGTGTAATTCATCACACAAATAAGACTTAAGAGAAAATATCAAATGATAATCTAGAGATAGTCACAAGAGGCCTCTGATAAGCTCAAAATCCCTTCATAATAAAGCCATAAAGAGATTAGGACAAAATGAATATATCTCAACATGATAAAAATATACACAATAATCTTATATAATATATACAATGTATACAATAATCTTATAGGCAACATTTTGCTAAGAGAGGAAAAACAGAATTTCCTCTAAAATCTGAAATGAGCAAGGAGGCTGACTGTCTCAATTGTTACTCAATATAGTGCTTGAAGCCTTAGATAGAACAAGAAAAAGAAATAAATACAAGAAGACAGAAAACTATTCTTATTTGTGGATGATATGAGATTATACATAAAAGGCTTCACCAGAAACAAAAAGCCTTCAACCAGATAAAACCTTTTGGCAAAGTATCAGGATGCAAAGTGATCATACAAAAATAATTAGATTTTTTTCTATATACTAATAGGAAACATGCCAATAAAGAAATCAAGGAAAACCCCTTTCATAACAAGATTCAAAAGCAAAAATGCCTACAAATGGCCCTAACAAAAGCAAAGAAAAGTAATACAA
Organism: Phyllotis vaccarum; assembly: GCA_033318265.1. Lineage (NCBI taxonomy): Eukaryota > Metazoa > Chordata > Mammalia > Rodentia > Cricetidae > Phyllotis > Phyllotis vaccarum. The sequence continues at coordinate 5,353,972 of JARWLC010000013.1, read as the reverse complement.
TTAAAGCTTTAAGATACTGAAGGGAAAAAATGTGGTATTAAAGTTGAAAAGGCCTCCAAGGACATGGTTGACAGAGTTAATATTGTGTCCAATTTAGGGTTACTATCACTTCTCAAGCCTTCATTGACTGCACTACTCTAAACACTCTTATCTTCCAAACTCCCACAAAACTCAGCTCACTGAGCCATCGACACTGAATGGCTTTTCTATCCAAAGTTCCGACGCCCTTTCACAATCCTCCCCAAAACAAGATGCTCAAATCTGTCACAGTAAAACCTCAGTATCCTGGTACCAACCAACTTGTGTCTTAGTTACGGTTACTATCTCTGTGACAAAATACCATGACCATAGCAACATGGGGAGGAAACTGTTTACTTGGCTTACTGATGTGGGAATGCCTTTCTGTATGCTGTGAATCTCAAGCTTTAAATAAAGGAGCTGTTTTGGGCCATGACAGGCACCATAGAAGAAGTAGGAGGAAAAATCAGAGCATAGGTAGGAGACGCAGGGCGGAGTCAGAGAGATTGAGCAAGCCACCCAAGGAGCAACATGTAAGGAACACAGGTGAGCCACGGGCCACGTGGCAGACAGATTAATAGAAATGGGTTGAGTTAAGATGTAAGAGCTAGATAGAAATGTACCTGAGCCACAGGCCAAACAGCATAAAGTTAATATAAGCGTCTGAGTCATTTCTAGGGGCCTGAGCAGCGGGCAGTGGGCAGCTAAGGGGTCTTGGGCGGCAGGTCTGTGGGTCTGGACCTCTGGCTGCCCGGGACCTAGAAACCGCACTACTACTACTACAGCTTACTCTTCAAACAGCACTGTTCATCAAAGGCCAGTATTCAGTATCCCAGCAACACAAAGGTTTTACTTTAGTAGTTCTGACATCTTGTTAATGATTCTTCATCCCCAGCTTATGTAAAACTGATGTAAAAAAAACACAGCACATTGCAAAATAGCTATATTTTTAAAAAGTAATCAAAAGATTCAATATCATTATCATCATAATCCCAATGACAGGGCAACAAGATGATTCAACTGGGAAAGGCACTTGCCATCGAGCCTGATGACCTGAGTCAAATCTCCAGACTTGGGATTTGTTAGAAAGAACCAACTCCTACAAGCAGTCTCCAACCTTTGAACTCACTCTGTGGCATGCTCTCCACCTTCCATTCACAGCACACAAAATAAACAAGTGTTAACTTATTTTTAAAATTCCAATGATAATCTTGATAGAATTGACGAAATAATAATCTTAAAATACAAAACACCATAAATAGCTAAATCAATCTTCAGGAGAAAGAAAAATGTGAAAGGTACTTGGTCTCAAACTATATTGTAGAATCATAGTAACAAAATCAGCATGGTACCATGGAAAGACTGGCACCAATAATCCTACACACCTACAGCCACCTTGGTTAGAGAGAAATCTCAAAAGTTTACAATGAAGTAAAAGATGGCCTCTTTAAAAAATAGTGCTGGGGAAACTATATTTCTACATGCTGAATAATTGAAATAGATCCATACAACTCACCCCATGCAAAAATCAATTCAAACTGGATCAACAATCCCAATGGAAATCCTCAAACAGTGAAGGTGATGAATCCTAGCCACAACAGTAGGAGGAAACAGTTCTGAAACTTTTCTATTATGAAAGAAAACAGAAAACACACTTTGAGACTTAGACATAGCCAATGGTTTTCTGAGTAGACTCCAATAGCATAGGAAATAATTCTAAAGACTGACTAATTAGATTACACTAATTTTTCATCTATTTATTGTGTACGTATATGTATGTATATATCATGTGTATATCATGAAACTAGAAAAGGGATCATGAGGGAAGGAGGAAGAGTTTTAAATGGATGTTAGAAAGAGAGATAATGGACTAACTGCAGAAAGATAGAGCCAGCAGGAAATGGCCAAAGATGAGAAAAGTGTAGGAGGGGAATAATAAGGGAAAAAAACCAGGACTTGACCACACTAAAAAGGACAGTTAAAGTTAACTTCTTCACAAACAATTCTGTACTTAGTTTCATCATGGCTTCTTTATACATGTATCACTCATTATACTTTAACCTTCTTCCTTAGTATGGCCAAGTCCTGACTTTGGCTAATAAGACATGTGAGGAAGTGGGAAGGGGATGCAGCCACTATGGTCGTGATAGTATGAAGAAGGACAAAGGGTCCAGCAATATGAGGAGTAATATAGAACAGAACTCTGGTGACCTGACTCAGGCATGCAGAAAGCTTGATAAATAGGTTTTACTGCTAATCCCTGAGATTTAAGGGTTATTTCTAACCACAACATAACCTCATCCATATGAACCCAGACTCTGTGTGTATTTATTTTCATATATGGGCTGTAGTTCATAAAAGTAAAGAGGATCATAACAGGGGAGGAAGGTATTTCAAGGCAGGTGAGATACATATCAGGTCATAGAATGAGTGGAATCTAATCCATCAACTGTCCATGATCAAATTTCTCTAAAATGTTACATTTGGCAGTAGAGAGTCACATTGCCTGTATCTGGCTGATTTCCAAAGGGCAACTGTTTTGTTTCTTAAGAGGATAAGAGTATCATGAGTTTAGACACCAGTAACAAAATTTTAAAAATCAAACTATTCAAATGATGGTTATTACTTGATATGTCATTAGTAATTAATTAACCATCTGAGCCCTAGGTTTTTTCTTTTTTTTTCATTCATGGCTTATATGATATCAGCAGCTACCTCTGATGATTAGTGGAAGGGAAAAATAATACAAAGTACATAAAAGGCATTTGACATTGAAGATAAAAGTCAGTGAATATCCCATGACTGTCAACATCATCATCATAATTTCTCAGTGCATACTTTATAAGATTTTTTAAATAGCATGAAGACCATAACTTTATGGCTTCTCACATGTTAGAGAGGAGCTTTTGTGAAGGCAAATATTTCATGATTCCTCTGTCCCCTTAGTAAAAAAAAAAGTTATGTATATAGAAATAAAATACTAGCCATGACTTGTATGTATATACAAGATCATGTAAGTCATTATAATGTGTTTTTGAGAGTTGCCACTTCACTGAACTATAAAAAGGCTTCCTGGAAAAAGTATTAACAGATGGCCTCTTACTCTCTGAGACTGTTAGTAGCACACCAGATGGTAACCCAAATAAGAAGACTCAACTTCAATTCTCTAAACTGAAGGAAATGTGACACTGGATTTTTTTAATAGGTGTGCAACATTAGAGATAGCAAATTAATGATTAGTTAAGATAAAACCTCATCACTGTGCTTTATTTCAATGTGATTTCCAGACTTCATTGTCTTAAAACTTGCCAAATAGTTTGTACCAAATGCTGCAAATGGTTTGCCCAATACAAACAGAATTTTTATTTGAAATGACTGACAGATTTATGAAGTGTAAGGCCAGTCTAAGAAATAAAAGTACAAGGCAGTGCTCCAGGGACTGTGCTCTGTGCCATGGACACTCCTTTCTCTCCAAGACCACTCATTAGTTTGCAACATTTGCTCTTATTGTTGGAAATATTCGACCTCAGCTCAATTGTCAAACTTTTGACAGGAAAGTAATAACTGTTCTAAGATCCTTATCATCTTTCCAGATGTTCTACTCACCTACTGGTCAATGAAAGCATTAGGTGCTTCTCCCTTCCCAGACATTGTTGTAATACAGATTTTGCCAGGTGCACTTGCATTCCAAAATAACTTTGTCCCATAGGGCCCATAAACAGCCACTTGTGTTTTCATATTATGGTAGAAAGTTGTCTTTTTGCCATCTTCAGTTACATGAGTGAACAATAACTGGAGACTTCAGATAACCCTCATGTCCCAATACTTTAGGAGGATTGTGGACCATATGAAGTAGGTAGTCAGCTATTCCATTATGTAACCCACCTTAATTATTCAAATTTGGAGCCATTGGGGGCCTGTACATATGGATGTTGGTAAGTTGCTATAAACATGGTCTTAAGTACAAACACATACTTTTTAAAAAATATATTTGTGTTATTCAGTTTGGAGAAATGGTGAATCACAGCCTCCTTGACTATAAGATTTTATAACAGGGTACTATCCCTGATTTGCTTAGCTTTGACTATTGCCCCCACTCTTATCCACCTAAAGTTCTAATACAAGGTAAAAAGAGACACAAAACAAATATGACTGCTACAAAGTGAATCAAATGTGCCTATGGAGGTGGCTCAATTGGCAAAGGGCCTATCATACAAGCAAGAGGCCTTAAGTTCAGATCCCCTGCACCCATATATAAAGCTGGGTGTGGCAGCATGTGTCTACAAACCCAGTGCAGGGGATAGAGAAAGAGGAGAATTCCTGAAGCTCACTAGTCAGTTAGTCAGGGTAAAAAGGAAAGAAGGACATGTTAATGGTGTGGAGGATAATCAGCACAGAAGAGAGTTCAAAGAAGTCCAAGTTGCTGTTTATTTCCAGTGCTGTCTAGGAGAAAGAGCCATCGGGTCTGGAGTTACTAAGGACAAAATCATTGCTAAGAGACAAAAGCAAGCACTAAACTTCCTCAGCAGTAAAATAAAATATGACCACCCACCTCTCTGAGTGACATTTGGAAAAGATTCCACTTCCCAGGACCTGGGATAATGATAATTACTATACATCTATTCTGCTGCTAGACAAAGGAAAGCTTTGTAATAAATTCTTTAAGAATTTTATCATATACATCACTGTCTGGTGTTTATGTTAGCTTGAATAAATCCCTACATTTGGCATTCTCAGACACCTAAGCACTAATAATGAGACCCTATAAGTGGATTTCTTACCATGGCAACTATTTTCTTTTAGGTATAAGGCATTTATAAATCCAGTGAGCTCTCTGAAACTACATGTATGAAAGTAAATACAATGTTTATGTGAGTTCATGGCTCTGTGGAGCTAAACATGGGTTCCCTTGGATGTTCTAAATAACTCATGGCTCACACACCGTTTCAGACTCCTTTCCCAATTTGGTATTGTATTGCATAACCCAGCATTTGTGAGGCTGAGACAAGAATACTGCCATGAGTCTAAGGACATCCTGAGCCACAAAATAAGTATCAGGCAAACCAAGGTTATTTAATGACATATTGTCTAAAAACAGTAAAAGTTTTAAATTCACTTCTTTATAATGTGGTTTATGATAAATATGACCACCAACCACTACCTCTAGACAGCACTTAGTGGCTTTGCTTGGCACATTTCCTTTACCCCCATTTGCAACAATGCAATGCCTACATCGTGTTAACCATATCACTTCTTCTTTCTAAAAACTGTCACAAGAGTTTTTTTTTACTACTTCCCTGTTAAAGAGTAGACATTATCAAAGTCAAATAATCACTGTTTTGTCAGCTAACCAATTCCTCACCCCATAGACAGCTTTGTGGGGTTTGTATTAGTAATTCCAGTTGAAAATATTTTATCATTCAGAAGTCAAAGGAATTCTAGTGGAAAGCCTGTTCTGCACAACAGACAAAAATATCTTAATTTCTTCCCTCACCCTACATTAGGACCTCAAAAGAGGTTACACTAATCTAATAATAATTAAATGAAAACATGAGTTACACTAATCTAATAATAATTAAATGACTATTAAGAGCATCAGACAACTATGTATTTGAAAATTACTCCATCATCCTCTCAAAGGAAGCATTTTTGTAAAGGTGAATAGGATAGACTGATAAAACATTGCTTATTTACCATAGTGGTGTTTGCAGGAGAAATCTCACTGGGAAAGCATTCCTCTTGGCTACAGCATTGGCTGCCATCCAAAATTTGCAGACTATAAAGAATGAAAACCTTTCCATGAAGAAAATTTAGGGATAGAACTCACTTGGGGTCCTCAGCTTTCTTAGGAAATGCTCAAGCCATAAGTCAAAGTAACATTTTCATCAGCCCACAGTGGCAGGCAGGATAAACGACCTGACCATGAATGCACATGTTGAGAGGGTCCTGGGAGAGGCCCTCAGGAAATACTTGTGGAATTCTGACTCCTAACTCAACATGACTGTGCTAGAGAGGAAGGGCTCATGGAGGGTGTTAGACCACAGTGGGAATCTAAGGTAGCCAGTGAAACACTGTTGACTTTCTGTTGAAACGAGCCTCTAGCTTTACCAGCTGCCTAATTCAGGGTGCATGCTGCCAGGCTTTTATGATATACACAGTTAAGAAGATTGAAGTTAAGAAGATTGAAGATGTCCCTAAGTTGGGTCTGAACACTGGCACCTAATACTGACCTAGTCTAGGAGATGACAGTTTTCTCTGTGATGACTACTCCAGGCAATCAAATGTTGGCATATTTTGCACATTATATTTTTCTGAAGTGTTGATGTTTTCCAGCTTTTGAAGATGAAAATTTGTGATGTGTGAAATGAAGACTACAGAACCAACTTCTTTGAACAGTGAAAGAATAAAAACATTTTAAAAAAATTCCTTCCCCCTGAGGTCACTGGGTTGAATCTACCTTGAGCTGGTAGTTACTAAATCATATCTCTAAGGCTTAATTTAAAAATATCCATCTTCAAGGGTATTTGAGAAGAAATTGAGACAGAAGTACCAATTAGAGACAATGAGAAAGGTTAATTAAATAGGACTCCAAACAACTGGGTCATCAAGGGTCCATGCCTCCTAAAAGAGGGAAGGATTCTATTATGAGGTCATGAAAAATGGTCTTAAATCCACTACCTATGAGAATGAATCTTCCTTAATTTTTTTTCTCAATATAGGCAATATTGTAGACTATTCTTTGGAATAAAAAAACTGAAATGGAGGTCAGGGAGAAATCTCAGTCAGTAAAAGTTCTTGTTAAGCAAGAAAAAGAGCCTTAGTTTAATCTCCAGTGCCAACACTTTGGAAAATTCCAGGCCTTGTGGTACAACCTTGTAATCTCAACACTGTGGAGGCAGAGATAGACATATGTCTTTGGAACACCAGCATGATGTGGTTGGTAAGCTCCAGGACAGTGAGAGACTGTGCCTCAAAGGTCCTATAAGCAATTACTGAGGAATCCCAACATTCTCTTCTGGCCTCCACACACACATATACATGTACATATATAGAAAAATAACAAGGGAAAGGGAGCGCCTTCCTATACTCAGTGAATCATGACAAGAGATTTTTCAGGAATCTGGTGTCTGAGACTAAATTGAAAAGCAGAGAGTTAAAGTTGATTAAAAAAACCAATGAGGCTAAAAATATCCGTAAAGATGTAGTTAAGGTAAAAAGGACTCTAACACAGATTCTTGAAAGAAATATCACTGAGGTACTTCATGGGTGTTTTGGATTTGACTTTGAGATTTTCTGTGAGCAATGATGAGTATAGGAGAACTAGACTTCTCACCACATACCACCCTCCCAATGCCCCCATCAGAGTTACACATGGCTGTGGGCTATGAAACAACCATTGAAGCCACTTATTGAACAAATATATGTGCAAAAGCCAAAGGATTCCTAAATATATAAAGTGACCCTTTCAATATAGGCTGAGTATTCACACACGGAAAATATTGCTATTGTCTCATAATTGTTTGAAAATATGACCAAGTCCTACAATTGGACTCAGATCCTTGAGAGAAAATACCTTTTGTACCCCGCACAATTCCTAAAATAGAATACTAATGTGATAAATGTTATTTAATGTTTTACAAAATCTGCATGAACAAAAGAGAGAAGGAATATAAAGAAAAGTGAAAGGTATGCAAAATATAAAAGTTTTGGGGTTTTTGTTGTTTTTCCATGCATTGAAACAAAACTATTGATTTGACTCCTGAAATTTTAAAGGTCATTCCTCTAATTTTCTCTATTACCATTGACATCATTTTGTCATCGAGTCTAGCCTGGACCCTTGAAATTTTTCATAGTTGGGCTCTCATCTATTTACCTCCACCTCCTTCCCATGTTACATTATATGGACAAATAGAATCTATTCAAAATTAAAGTCTACTGCAGAAGACCTGCACAGGTTCAAGCCAATCAACATTCCAACACATAATGGGGAAAGGTTTATGAGCCCCAACCCTCTCTGAAGAGTTAATGACAATTGAGGGCCTATGAAGAGGAGAGAACCATTTTCTTTAAATATGTGGGTCTACTATGCTTTATTGGATGTCCCTATTCCCATGAAAATTGATAAATTTGATGGATTTTTTTTAAAGACACAAAGTTTGAAGGAAGATAGGGTTGGGGGTAGGAAAAGTTGGAAGGCGAAGGGAATTAGGAGTGGATCTTAAAGCATCTTGGGAAAGAGTATGGGGTGAATATAGTCAAAACATATTTCATAGGTGTATTAAATTCTCAAATAATAAATTAATTAAAATTTTATTTTTAAAAGTTCATATCTGATCATCATCTAGACATTCTTATTAAAATACTATATATAGTTAGGAAAAAACTTAGAGTAGAAAACAAATTTCTTACAATAGTTAAGAAGATAATGCACAAATCTGAATTATTTGTTGGCACCTAATTTCCAGTCAAGAGGTAAAAATCTTCCTGCCACCTTAATTGAGTCTAGGCTTACTTGGAATAATATAATACAGCAGAAGTAAAATACTTGGACTTCCAAATCTAAGTTACCTTCTGCCTGGATTTCATAGAGACCTCAATCTGTAACACTATCATATAAATAAAAATTTAAATACCCAGAAATAGCCATTCTGAAGGGTAAAATCTATGAATGAAGAGAGGTCAAAGAATTTCGAAACTTTAAAAATTTGAAGAAAGGAGAAGACTAGAAAGTAGACTCTCCAGCCCTACCCCACCCCAACCACCATCAAGTTGATGTCATTAGAATCAAGAGGAAAAACACACAATCATGTTCCCCAGAATTTGTAACCTACAAAGTGGTGAACAAAACAAAATGGTTGCTTTAATCTGCTAAGTGTGGGAGTATTTTGTTGTATAGTGATAACTCAAACTCATAGCCCACGTTATGGGCTATGGTCATGCCTTCTTTGGACTGAAAGTTTTTCCAGGACATATTTTATTAAATCATAAACTTTATTATAAAACTTCATAAACTTTATTATAAAAATCTTGCAAATAAAAAAATCACACACCAAAATTAACCAGACCAAAATTCTATATATCACAAGTAAAAATTAAAACTGAATGAAAGCTACACCAATTTTGCTCCAAATGAGTATTCTAGCTGTATAGAAGTCCACAAAACCAATACCATTGGCTAATTTGTTCTGATTAGCTAAGTGATTTGTAGATGCATGACACAATTCTTGGAGAACAGGGGAACAAATACCAATAGCAAGGATCTGATCTAACCACAGTAACGTATATGTATCCCATAGGAACTAATCAACCTTCTCAAGTACATAACACTTTATTGTTTATATGCCACTGTCCCATACTTCACTTCATTTCACTTAACTTAACCTAAATGGATTTCTTATCTCCCAGAGAGAAATAATAAAAGCTACGTAAGGGATAAACATAATGATCTAAATTGGGTTAAGAATAAAGTAATGACATGCAAATAAATATGATTGTTCCTTTCAAAGATAATATTTTCAGATGAACTTTGGAGTATCTCCATTGTTATGCTACATGGACACCTCAAAGCCAATATGTGTAAAAATCATCTTTAAATTTACAGAATGAATCCTCACAAAAAAAGAACAAAATAAGTCATATTTTGAATCAGTCTATATTCTTTGTCTTCTCCTCCACAAATTGGTCCTATCATGTTATCCAACTACTTAAACCAAAAACATAAGCATATCTCTAGAATATTTTCTCCACTTCTCACACTGGAAAAAAATCAGTGAACTCCACTCAGAACAGTAAACTTGAAACATTAACTCAGTGGTACAGCTTTTGCCTAGCATATACACAGGCCTGGTTCTAATCCTCAGTACTACAACAAAAATTAATTATAAACTGTACTACCAAATTTTCTGCGTGTGTATATGTGTATATGTGTGTGTGGGGGGGGGAATATGCTCTATGTAGATATGTCATATGACTTTGTTGTATTAGGGACCTAAGAAAAATAGATTATAGAGATTCAACCAGTTTAAAAGTCTTGCAGATGAAGCAGATATTTTTCTACCTCTTGAGAAAATTCTGGCTAGCAAGGGGTCCTTAATGAACTCTCAATATTATACCTATGAAGCTTTTCTAAAATTAGCTAGTGTAGCCCTTTCTCTGTTTTACATGGTAAACAAAAGCTAAACCATGATTTGCTCAAGATTACCTCAAAAGTCAGTAATTTTCAATTAAATGACTATCTTCCTGTGGTTCTAATAAGAAGATAGTTGCATTCAGCTATCTTGTTAACTGCTTAAAATTGTGTCTAGCTTAAAAAAAAGACAAACATACAAATGACTAAAACACAGTAAAAACAAAGCATTCAAAGGAGAGTAGTAGGTCATCTAAAAGGTTATTATATAATCCTTGGACTTCAAAGAGGACTAAGTGTCCATCTATGCTAAAGAAACACCCATCTAAATGCTGACACACATTAGTATTGCCCTCTCTTGTAGCTCTGTGGTTTTAATGAGAGATACTGCCTTAAGATGGTCACTGATAAGCCTTTCCTTTATGAGATGCAAAATGACTAAAATGTACAAATGCAAAGTTATTCCAGATAAGATCATCAGATTATGTGTCTGTAATTGTAAACAAAAGATATTAGAAAATAAAATTACACAGAAGAACAAATACAAGTAGCAAGGATCCAATCTGACCACAGTAACCTACAGATTACTTTGCTACTGTGATAAAGGACACCAGTAAAACTGCTGCTGCCGGCCAGGTCATATATTAAATTTTAAGGCCAGTCAATAAGATAGGAGCTGAGAAGTATCCTCTGTACATGGCTGTTGTGAGACTATGCTCTTGTAAACTGTCAATATTTGTCACTGTAAATATTGGTTTAAGAAAATGGTGATTGGTCAAGTAGCTAGGAAGTATAGGTGGGACAACCAGACTAGGAGAACTCTGGGAAGCAGAAGAGCAGAATGGAGATGCCAGAAGACAAAGAGGGTGCAAGACAAAAATGCTGTAATGAGAAAAAGTACCAAGCCATATGGCTAAACATAAATAGAATCATGGGTTAGTTTAAGAGCAAGAATTAGCAAGTAATTCGTCTGAGCCATAGGCCAAACAGCTTGTACTTAATATAAGCCTTTGTGAGGTTATTTGGGACTAAATGCCCATGGAACTGGCTGGGTGGGGTGTAAAAACTTCTGACTATATACATGACAAAGTCACTGAACCTAGAGCACAGGACAATAATCATAGTAGGCAGCAATGACATAAAGACTGACTCTAACCTATGGGGCAAAAGAAAGACTAACCTCTTAGGAATAAGACCTACTAGGCAAGAAGAGATAATACCTGATAAAGGGCAGAGAATCTTCCTCTTTAACACACACACACCTCTGTCCTGGTACAAAGAGCACATGATATCCTTGCTTCTTGTCTTTAGGCACTGAATCTAATACATTCAAAACACTGAACTCCTACTGAAAAAAAGCAAGGATTCTGTGTATATTAGGAACTGGTAGAGTACTGGGAAGACATTGGTGAACAAATTAGACTAGTAATATGAATTAATAGGAATTCCTTGATGTTCTTGTGAGGTGTACTGTCAAACTTCACCCTCATGCGCCACTGTGCACTGATCAAACCACTTTCTATGTTGTAAATTTTTGATTTCTCTCAAATGCTGATGAAAACCCAGTTCAAGATAGTGTTTAGCTGGCCAGACTCGGCAGAATTGCTGTCTTTACTCTTACAATATTTGTGAAGTTATTTATTGCTCTATCTCATAATTATTATACAAATACATGAAAAAACTAGAGTGCTAATTCAAGAGGTAAGAAACATATCTCACAATCTTAATATATTTGGGACATAGGTTTTGAAAGCTACAAATATTTGTCCTTAATTGGATACTCACTAGACCCATGTAAATGGACTGTGCAGTTATAAGAGAAACCTCTTAAAATATGTTTGAAATATAAGAACTTATAACCTAGCATTGCACTCTAAGTACATAAATAAAATATCAGAGGCCAAGAAAAGCCTGCACAGGAATGTGCCAATACAATACCTTGTGGAATATGAATTCTTAAGAAGGGAAAAAAAGACTGAAAGATAAATGGCTGGGTTAGTTACAGAGGGCTAGATGGGCCTTTTAAGCCCTATACAGATGATAGAAAACCTCTGCTACTGTTACAGGGAGAGCCAAAAATTCAACTCTTGTAAAGGAAAACATTTAATTTTGGGCTGGCTTATACTTTCAGAGGTTAGTTCATTATCATCATAGTGGAGAGCATGGCAGCATGCATGATGTCAGAGAAGTAACTGAGAGCTTCATCCTGATCCACAGGGCACTAGGCTTGGCATAGCTTTTGAAACCTCAAAACACATCCCTCAGTGGTACACTTCCTCCAACAAGACCCAACCTAATCTTTCTAATGCCTTCAAAGAATGCTACTCCCTGATAACTAAGTATTCAAATATATGAACCTATAGGAACATTCTTATTCAGACAAAGATAATACTGATATATTTAGAGATTAAAGATCAAGTTCCTCAACCAAAATGCTAGTTGAAGAGCTGCATGGATACAGAAGATATAAGGAAGTAAATTTATCAAGACTTTGTGACTTTTTTAATTATGTGGTTAAAAAAATTACCAGGAGAACCACCATTTCTGGCTTTAATATGTGTTAGATGTTCAAGCAGGTCAAAAATAAAAACAGAGAGATATCAATTGTACTTGATGTCATAAGTAGTGGGTTTAAAGTAGAGTACAATAATAGTAGTGGAAGGCAACAACTTGAGGGCTAAGTCCAACCTGTGGGGCACAGGAGAGACTAAATTCTGAGGAAGAGACCCAGGCATTAACTTGCAAAGTCCAATTCCAGAAGTTCTGCAGCTAAGGCTGAACAGAAACAATAAGGAATCAGAATTAATGTTGGTTTCAACTTCTTTAACTTAGGAGATCTAAACCTTGGACTTATAAGGAAATAAGCTTTCAGTTTTGGACCTTAACTACGTTAGGCTTTATCTTCTAAAATCAAAAGGATTTAATCTTTCACTTTCATTTCTCACCATGAATTATACAATAGAAGGATGCTACATTCAACATCAAGACATCTTAATGTTACCAGCACTGTATTCTTAGAGTCTTTAATTTGTCATTCAACTTCATTGCAGAATCCCTGAACAGCTCTACTAGACAAGATGGAGGTAATAGCTTTGAATATAGAGCAGTCTTCAAGTAAAATTATTTAAGCCTTTGTTTTGACCATTCCAAAACCTACTGGAAGCCAGACTATATACTGCCTCCTAAAAGTACCCAAAAGGATAACTGTTGGTATTAAAAGGAGTGTAAGCTCAAGATTCTACTGAGTGACTGCTGATCTGTACTCTCTCTCTCCAAGGAGGACAGCCATACCCCAAATAGCTCCAGTCACAATACAGACAGTAAGGGAAAATCAGGAACTGAAATAGGGTGAGGATCAGGCTCCAGCTTCCAAGATGAGTTTCTAAGGAATGACTGTATTTTGATCTTTTTTTTATCTTTAATATATGCATAACTGTACAATAATCACCCTTACCTACTATTCTCACCTCACCTCTACTTTTTTCACAGATCAAGATTTCATATTCATGTTAATTCATTTTTTGTTTGTGAGCCTCCAAGATTACATGTTTGAAGCTATCTGTTCATCAAAGGGTACAAAATTAAGGCAGTGTGTTAAAGTAAGACTTCTGCTCCCAGGACAGCCAGAGGTTGGGACCCACAGACCTACAGCCCAGACCCCTTAGCCACCCGCCACTGATCAGGCCCCCAGAAATGACTCAGATGCTTATATTAACTTTATGCTGTTTGGCCTATGGCTCAGGCACATTGCTACATAGTTCTTACATCTTAACTCAACCCATTCTCATTAATCTATCTGCCACATGGCCTGTGGCTCACTTGTGTTCCTTACATGCTTCTTCTTGGGAAGCTGGCTCAGTCTGTCTGACTCCGCCCTGCTTCTCCTACCTATGCTCTGATTTCTTCTCCTACTTTTTCTATGGTGCCTGTCATGGGCCAAAACAGCTCCTTTATTTGAAAGATTGATATTCACAGCATACAGAAAGACATTCCCACATCACAGCAGTGACTCAACTCTCCCAGAATCTATTACTAGACAATATTTCAGAGGTAAAAGGGAAAGCTTCATGAGTCCCTCCCCCTTCCTTGAGTGACTGTTGGTGAGACTGCTCTTGTATGGGCCTAGTGCTGGTAGTAACTACAGTTGACTTGAATTATCAATTACAGTGGTTAAGCTTTGATACAGTAATGAGACAAGTGGGATATTTACACTGTGTGAAAATGTGTTGCTTTGATTGGTGTAATAAAAAGCTGAATGGCCAATAGCTATGCAGGAGTTATAGGCTGAACTTCCAGGAAGAAAGAGAACTCTGGGAAGAAAAGCAGAGTCATCAGCCACACGGAAAGGAAAAAGGAGGTACATGATGGAAAGCATAATAATAGGTTGTTATAAGAGCTAGTTAGGAACAAGCCTCAACTAAGGGCTGAGCTTGTATAATTAATAATTCTCCATGTTGTTTTTATGAGCTGACAGCCCAAAGAAAAATCTATCTGCATTCTCTACAGTGCTTCCACCTCCTGAAACCTTCCTTTCCAAATTTCTTATTCCTATAAATCACCTTCTATTTCATTGCATTTGCAACCGAGACTCTCTTCTCCATCACTCCAAACACCTATGAACTAGGTTATTCTGTATAACAGACTGTTTTCTAAAGCCTGTAAATACTGGAAAGGAACACTGCATAGGCAGAACAGAACACAAATCGCAGCTGAAGATTAGACACTTAAAGTCTGTTGGTTTTTGTCTTCAGGTGCCTTTCTTTTTAGACTTCAGCCTCTCCACTCACTGCTCATGTCGATCTCTATAGATATCATTAACATCCCTCCCCTTTGCTACAAATCTAAATGCCCCAGTCCTGTGTACCCTCTAGGACAGAAGTTTGCAAATACTTTGTGTAAAGAACAAAAATTAGTAAATGTTTTATGGTTTTCAACCCATATAATTTCTGTGGCCATTGTTCAGGTCTGCCTTTATAGTGCAAAAGTGGCTATAAACAGTACATGGATGGGTTGATTTATCCAGGTTCAAAAAATTTTTTTACTTACAAGTAGACAGGGGGCCATGTTTAGGTTTTGGATCATAGTCTTCCAACTCTTGCTCTAGAAGAATCCTGTGGCGGGATTAAGGTGTCAGGTGATAAGGTCAGAAGACACTTCCAGGACCCTGGAGGGGGTGTGGCCAAGCCCATTGATAAGTGGCTGCTGGGACACGAGGAGCTCTCTTCCTGGTTCCTGGCTGCTGGCTGCTGGACAGACAGAATCGGAATCCATCATGCTTCCATCGTGCTTTCATCGCTCCTCCATCGCTTGGATCCGCCAGTCCTTGTTCAGGTGCCACCATAAGCTGTTACTAATATTGTGAGTGTTAATTTATATTCTAATAAATATTAATTTTGGACTGGCGCCTTGAAAGTAAAACTCCATCTACATCTGGCGCCCAACGTCCTCGGCCCTGTGCCCTAAACTGTAAGAAGCCAGGGGACATACAGACTGTTCACTTGGGCTTAAAGCTCCCTCTTGCTAGCCGGGCGCGGTTTCCAGCCAGCTGATCCAGTGTGTAGGCGGGGGTTTTCGGCTCATTGCCTGGGGGCGAGATTTCAGCGCAAGATGCGAGATCAACTCAGTGTGCAGACGCTAGACTTCAGATCAGTGCGCAGACACGAGACTTCAGTTCAGTGCGCAGACGCTAGACTTCAGATCAGTGCGCAGACGCGAGACTTCAGTTCAGTGCGCAGATGCTAGACTTCAGTTCAGTGCGCAGGACCGGTTTTCAACTCGCCGGCCTACTACAACATTTGGCTCTGCTTTCAGCCCCCTGCAGCACTCGGTTTTCAGCCCGCAACTTTCTGCTGCTGAGAGTCTTTGCATCTACCATACAGTGGGTAGGAAATTGAACGAAACTGTGACACCTGTATACTAAACAGCATAATTACATCTGAATTGACACAATGGCTGACTATTATTCTTTTGAAGAGTTTAGGTCATATTTTGCCATGGTGGTTGATAAATTTTTAAATGAATATCTTGATGGATTCAATACCCCAGTCCTATTATTTTTTGGGTTATTTCTCTATTTTATTTTTCAAAATAAGAGGATGATGACAGAGTTGTCAAATGGAAACCAACAATTATTGTCCAGATTATGTATTATGGAACTATCGAACTCTACAGTGGCAGATGAGGTTAAACAGGTGCAAAATGTAAATCGACAGTTACTGTCCAAGGTATGTGATGTGGAACTGTCAAGCACTAAAATGGCAAAAAGGATGGATACTCTGGAAATTGGTTACAACAAGCTTTCAGATAAGGCTTCCTCTGTAGATAAGGATAACACTGTACAAGAGAAATATAGGCTCTATGTAAATTATGAAAACAAGAAACTTGTTGACTACATTAATGATGAGAACAAGAAAATCATTAATTATGTTAATGATGGGGATCGAAAAATTGCTGACTCAGTGAGGTCTTTGGAAGGACTGCTTCATCAGGACACTCAAGCTCTAGAAAAATCAATAGTATCTAAACTTCAAGAATGGAAACCAGTAGTATCCAAAATCCAGGAATGGGAACCTGTAGTATCCAAAATCCAGGAATGGGAACCCGTAATATCCAAAATTCAAGAATGGGAAGATCACATTGCAATACTGGAAAAGGGTAGTGATACATCTTATGCTCAGAACAGTTCAGGTCAACCCCCAATGGGATATTATGGTACTGGAGGTACTCTACCCAAAGTGGTAAACATAACAGGGCTACCCCCTTCCACACCACTATTGTTCCCAGCTGCTATTCAGGCAAAGATAACACCTGATGGATCCTCAGAATATGTAGAGTATAGCTATGAGCCAGTACATATGAGAGACATCAAGGATTTTAAAGAGGCAATATCAATGCACGGTATACACTCTACTTATGTGATGCAGCTTCTAAATTCATGATCAGCACAAAACCAGATTCTACCAACTGATTGGATGCAGCTAACAGCTGCTGTCTTGGACCAAAGTCAGAATTTACAGTGGAGAGGCTGGTTTAGAGAGGAGGCCAAGACCTTGGAACAACAAGGAAAAATTAGGGGTTTCTTTGCTTCTCAGGACCAAATCCTTGGTGAAGGCATGTTTGCTGATGTGAGGACTCAATCTACTTATGATGAGCATACGTTATTGCTATGCCGTACTGCTGCACTGAATGCTTGGGAAAAGATTTTGGACCCAGGTCAAAAAATTGAGCATTATACTAAGGTCAAACAAGGCTTAAAAGAGCCTTATACCGACTTTATACAGAGGCTCACCACAGCTGTTCATAGAGCAATATCAGATACAGACGTTAGGAAGCAATTAATACTTTCTCTGGCCTTTGATAATGCTAATACAGAATGTAGAAGAATACTAATGCCTTTAAAGATCAGAGCTGCACCGATAGAAGAATGGATTCAATATGTAATAAATGCTGAATGTCTCCATGGAAATGAGGAGAATTGGGTAGGCCAAGCTGTTGCTAATGTTAGGGTGAGGAACCAAGACATCACTTGCTTCAACTGTGGTAAACAAGGCCATATAAGATGGAACTGTGCACAAGGTACTCTTGGAAAAAATACCCGATCTAGGTTTAATTCGAACAGAAGGCCATTGCCTTCTGGATTATGCAGAAGGTGTGGCAAGGGACGGCATTGGACCAATGAATGTAGATCTACCAGGGATAAAGAAGGCAACCCTCTACCATCGGGAAACGCCTTTCGGGGCTTCCCCCGGGAAGCCCCCAAAAATCAGACTCCAAATTCAAGGATGGTGAGATCATATCCGGTCATAGGAGGAGATCAGCATTCTCAGGACGAATAGAGCATCCAAAACCTGATCTAGAAAACCATATGCTATTAGATAATAATATAAATTCAAAAGAAAACTCAGAAATTCCAAAAAGAATCACAAAACGAATATTCTGGCAGACTTCAATAAATGAACAAAGACCAAAATTGGGTATACGGATAGATAATATTTATATCCAGGGTTTAGTCGACACGGGGGCTGATGTTTCGATCATAACCCCCCAAGCATGGCACCCCAGATGGCCTTTACAGGCAGTAGATATCCAGTTTCTGGGTATTGGAACAATATCGCAAGTAAAACAGAGTGTGAGATGGCTTGAATGCATAGGATCAGAAGGTCAGAAAGGATGGTTGAAGCCATATATGGCTGATATAGCAGTGAATCTGTGGGGTCGCGACCTTCTAATGCAATGGAATACCCAGATTAATATCCCTCCTCGTTCTGATATCAACCGGAGACTCAATTATGTTTCCAGAAATGACGCTCTAAGGTACTACGGAAAAAATTCGCCAGCCATTCAGGTTGTAAAAAAGAATTGCCCAATAACCACAGAACCTCAAAGGACACTCACAGCATTGCCTTTGAAATGGTTAACAGAAAAGCCTATTTGGGTTCAACAATGGCCTTTGACAAGAGAAAAACTTCAGGCTTTGGAACAGTTGGTACAGGAGCAGTTACAGGCTCAGCATATCGAAGAATCAACCAGTCCATGGAATTCTCCTGTTTTTGTTGTCAAGAAAAAATCTGGAAAATGGAGGATGGTAACGGATTTAAGAGCAATTAATAAGGTGATTCAACCTATGGGCCCCTTACAATCTGGTATTCCCCTGCCTTCTCTGCTACCTAAAGGATGGCCTATTGCAGTTATTGATTTGAAGGATTGTTTTTTTACCATACCTTTACAGGAACAGGACAAAGAGAAATTTGCTTTTACAGTGCCTACTCTTAATAATTCAGGGCCAGCTAAGAGGTACCAATGGAGAGTCCTTCCCCAAGGAATGTTGAATAGTCCCACCTTATGCCAATATTTTGTACAACAACCACTAGAAATACTGCGCAAGCGCTTTCCTCAATCTATCATTTACCATTATATGGATGATATTTTGCTGGCAGACCCAAACCCAAAGACATTAGAAACATTGTTTGAAGAACTAAAGAAAATATTGCCTGATTGGGGACTACAAATTGCTCCAGAAAAAGTACAGAGGGGAGATTCTATCAATTATTTAGGATATAAAATAGGTTTACAAAAAATTAGGCCACAAAAGGTAAAATTAAATAGAGATAAATTGAAGACTCTTAACGATTTTTAAAAGTTACTAGGAGATATCACTCATATACGGCCCATGATTGGTATAAAAAACTATGAGCTAGCTAATTTGTTCAAGACTTTGGACGGTGACAAGGATTTAAATAGTCCAAGAGAATTAACTGATGAGGCTGAGAAAGAATTAGAGTTGGTGGAAAAGAAACTTCAAGAAGCACATGTGGATCGTGTGGATCCAGACCTGGATTGCATACTTGTTATTTTACCCTCTAGACAATCTCCAACAGGAATATTAATGCAAAGAGAAAGCATTATATTAGAATGGATATTTCTGCCACATAGACCAAGCAAGAAGATGAAGACATATATTGAAAAAATTGCTGATCTGATTTTTAAAGGTAAATTAAGACTTCGCCAATTGACTGGAAAGGACCCTGCAGAAATTGTTGTGCCTTTGACTAATGAAGAAATTGAACGATTATGGGCAGACAGTGAACCTTGGCAAAAAGCTTGTAGTGACTTTTTAGGAGAGATTAATAATAAATATCCTCAAAACAAGAGAATTCAATTTATAAAGGAAACTAATTGGATCTTTCCTCATGTGGTACAGGATAAACCCATTTCTGGAGCCCTCACCTTTTATACTGATGCGAACAATTTAGGAAAGGCTGGCTACAAGTCTGAAGACTTAATTAAGGTGGCTCAGAGCCCTTATAACTCTGTTCAGAAGTCAGAACTATATGCAATTATTATGGTGTTGTTGGATTTCACAGAGCCTCTCAATGTAATTACTGATTCTCAATATGCAGAAAGAGTTGTTTTACATATTGAAATTGCTGACTTCATTCCTGATGATTCAGAATTGACCTTACTATTCATACAACTACAGGATATCATCAGAGGTAGGATACATCCTATGTACATAACACATATCAGGGCGCACACGGGTCTCCCAGGCCCTCTAGCGCAGGGTAATGATGAAATAGATCAGTTGCTGATAGGAAACGTGCTAGAGGCCACAGAATTTCATGAGAAACATCATGTCAACAGCAAAGGATTAAAAAAGAGTTTTTCCATCACTTGGAATGAAGCAAACGAAATAGTAAGGAATTGCAACACTTGCTCTTTCTATAACCAACCGTCTTTACCTGCTGGAAGTAATCCTAAAGGTACACAGAGAAATGAGATCTGGCAAATGGATGTGTTTCACTTCCCAGAATTTGGAAAGATGAAATATGTACATCATACTATCGATACTTACTCTGGAATGCAATGGGCAACTGCTCTGAGTTCTGAAAATGCTGATGCTGTACTAACTCACCTTTTGGAAGCCATGGCCATAATGGGAATTCCCACTCAGATTAAGACTGACAATGCTCCAGCTTATGTTTCCCGAAAAATGAAGATAATTTTTGGATACTATAATATAAAGCATATTACGGGGATACCACACAATCCCACAGGACAGGCAGTTGTGGAGAGATCTCACCGCACGTTGAAAGAGATGCTTTATAAACAGAAGAAAGAAATGAGAAAACCCAGGGAGAGATTACACAGTGCCTTATTGACTTTAAATTTTCTTAACGCTGATGAAGAGGGAACATCAGCTGCTGAGAGACATTGGGTGATAGAGAAATCCTCTGAGTTAAATCAACCCATCTACTTCAAAGATGTGTTGACTTCTGAGTGGAAGCCAGGATATGTGCTTCGATGGGGTAGGGGTTTTGCTTTTGTTTCAACAGGCAAAGAAAAGATATGGGTACCGACAAAACTAATAAAAGTCCGCTTTGTAAAGGAGTCCCTTCCTGAGGAGGAGAAGTAATTGCTCACCCCTGATGTGACAAATGGATACAAGGTAAGAAAAACACATTTAACAAACCTGGGGCAGGGTCTCAGTTTTGTCTTTACAGGAAAATGGATACAACTGCTTTTAAGACTAATTACTCATCTGCAATAGAAGACAGACTGATGATTAAGGAGTGTACATGACGGACTATGAGACCAACTAATACACATATGCACTACTGGGTAATATTTCAATATTTACTGCTTTGCATCTTGCATCTTCACCTCAAAAAAAAAAAAAGAAAGAAAAGGAAGGCGTGGTCCTGATTTGATTATTAATAGGGCTGGATTTGGATTGGGAACAAGTGGCTTTCTCCCTCTCTAAACCCAAGCATATTGATAAAGAAAATGTGAAGTATTCTGTCTCATATCAGAAAAGCCACCTGGTGTGAGACAGAAGACAGAATATTTAGGGACCAATATTATTGAGACTTCATCTTAAACCTCGTTTCTCTCTGTTTCTGTAACTTTCAAACATCCTGTCTGCATACAATCTCCTGAAGTTATATAAGATATTAATATCTTTTTTGAGTATCAACAATGCTTAAGTTTTCCATTGTAAATAACATTTCCTCCTATCAGCTATCTACAAAGAATCTGGAACCGAGATGGGGCCCCCAACGCAGCAACTCCTACTAGTGAAACAAGAGTAAAAGAGAGAGTAAGAGACAGGTAGACAGACAGACAGAGGCAAAATTAGAAAAATCAAGAACCTGGTGCACACCAATCAATGATTGTTTTCAGAAAATAGACTATTCAAAATGGCTGCAAGATAGCTCTCTATGATAATCTCCAGATCACACTTCTAATTAGAATTCCAGATGGAGTTAACCACTATTCTGAGAATGGTTATAAATGTATATAGTCAGTCCATTAAGATCTAACCATTGTTTTAGCCTTTACAGGATCCCAAAGAGATGCCATCGCCCTTAAGTCAGCAGGAAGCAACCTTATGAAAGACTACGCCCCCTTTCCCAATAAGTTTTGTGTTCTGAGGGTTGTGGGTAACTCTTATTCTGTTAGAATAGTTTTAAGTGAAAATTGGGTGGAGGACAGAAGTATAATATAGCATCAAAGATCTCTTCTGAAGAAGAGAAGGGGGATAGATACGATAGATAAAGGTAGATTGTTCTGCCTACCTATACACCATTTTAGCTAAATGTATGGGCTAAGTTAAAGACAATTTGCATTGGCATAGGTATTTGTATATTGATACAAATGTAAAATCATTTTATATGTTTAATTGTGATAATTTGTACATTTGTACAAAGTTCAATCTGAAATTGCTTTATATAACCAAAGCAACTTGTATTTCGTTATAAATCTGAATCTGTAACTATTATGTAAAATTGAATCTGTAATTTCTGTTTTATATATACTTCTATCTCTGTTTAAAATATTTGCACATCATTGTCATGTACACTATGCAATTACTACCTTCATTTAACTATACTAGATATAATGTATGATTGCACTAGTTATGATATATGCACAAAATGTTTTATATACCTCTGTTTAGATGATATATATGTATATACATGTCTAAAATGCTGTGGCCACTCTACATGGTAATATACCCCTGGCTAATGTTTGATAGTCATACTAAAAGTCATTGTTCAGGGATTGTACACCTCTTGTATAGATATTCTAATTTTAATACAGGGTTTAATCCTTAGGGCAATAAAAACTACTGTCAACATTACTTAAGGTACCATATCCCAGTCATCTCAGATACAGATTAGAATATCATAGATAGACAGAAATCTTCAACCATTTCATAGACCCGGAGAATATGGCATTTAACATTTGAAATTCGGCCATGAGAGGCACGACGACTCCTGGTGTCACTGCTCCTTTCCCAAGATGGTATGAGCATCGAGGATACTCCATTGGAGTTTGTCCTTTTGGCAGAGAATGGCCGGTTGAGTAAGGAACTGTCCTTACCTTGATTATTGACAGTGCACACATGGTGTCCAAGCTGGAGGAACAAGTTGATGGATGGAGACTGACGAAACCTGCCTGGACAGGATAAGACAGTCCCTCCAAAATTTCCCTGCTTGTGAGAAGACCTGTCAGATACCATAGGCCTGTTGCCAATATGATAGATGCTCCAACGGCGCACAAAACAAGGGATGATTGTCCAGGTAGCTGTGTTGCTGTCCTCTCCCAAATTTTGGAAGCCACTACTTCCATATACTTCTGACTTTCAAGTGATATATCTTCCTTCTCAGGTCTTGAAGGGGTTGAAGAATAGGTATTTACGGTTACTAACTCATAATAATTCCTATTGTACATAATCTTAGTTTAGAACCTTTTTATTTAGACAAAAGGGGGAGATGTGGCGGGATTAAGGTGTCAGGTGATAAGGTCAGAAGACACTTCCGGGACCCTGGAGGGGGTGTGGCCAAGCCCATTGATAAGTGGCTGCTGGGACACGAGGAGCTCTCTTCCTGGTTCCTGGCTGCTGGCTGCTGGACAGACAGAATCGGAATCCATCGTGCTTCCATCGTGCTTTCATCGCTCCTCCATCGCTTGGATCCGCCAGTCCTTGTTCAGGTGCCACCATAAGCTGTTACTAATATTGTGAGTGTTAATTTATATTCTAATAAATATTAATTTTGGACTGGCGCCTTGAAAGTAAAACTCCATCTACAGAATCCCACAGTTTTTTTCTAAGTCTTTTAATTCCTTTAGCATATGTAACCATTGAGTTCTTCCTTGCCACAATTGTGCCACTCCAAACTTGGTTCTGAGGCCTTCAGTGACCTGTATTCCTGAGTGATTATGAGGTGTGACTCTGCCTGCTGATCTGCATTGGGAAAAGGCTCTGTGAAATGACAAGCTAGACTTTGCATTCAATATCATTAAACTATGGTCAAGATGAGGAGGGTACCACAGCATAACCTAACTCACATGACTAATTCAGATGGTCTTTGAAGAAAGGATGCACCAATAAAATTAGCAGTGTAAACAGAATATTAGGAATAGGACATTCCCAAAGCGTAATTCTGAGGTGGAAAAATAGCTTATTGTTAGTGCTTGGTTGGCATGCATAAGCCCCTGGGTCTGATCACTTGAAACATTAAAAATACAAAAATGAAAAATGAATCTGCCAAAGAAGTAGTTTCCCTGAAATACCTTGAAAGAGACCATTTGCCAATAAACAATTGCTACGTTTATTAAAATGCATTATCTTCTCTATTTAGGCAGAAATCTAAAGACATTTCTAATCCTTATTTAAGTTATTGCACAAAGCTATCTTGCAGTATTTAATAATTTGTAAAATGTTCCAAGAAAGATTTTCTGTCACATTGTCCTAATTTTAAAATTAAGTATTAATTAAGCATGCATTCCAATGACTCTTCTCGGCTGGGAAGTGAAGGATAAACAAGAAGTGAATGATTCCTTTCTTTAGAGCCATGTGTTCACAAGCTAAAGAGCAGAGTGCTTTGAGAGTATATAATATGGGACCTGATCAAAAGTGACAGAGAAAGGTTCCTGGGAAATACGACATCTTCCTGAACACTGAAGAATATGACTATTAATTAGCCTGGCATCGCATCTATCACTACAATATTGATTAGGTTCATATTTTCTATGACAACTAAGTAATTAAGTTTTATGTAAAATTCTAGACTTTTAGCTAGATAATGAGTGACTCATTTATAGACTAAAATTCCAATAATGCCTATTTTCTCATATTATTATTACAAATTCTCAGTGAGAAACAGTGCGGATACCTTAGTTTCTCTATTTTATAGAGACATTCTGTACCTAACTCATACCCAACAACCCTCAGTATATTTTCCACAAATCTGAGATTGCATTTGTCTGGGTCACACATCAGACCCAAAGAATGATAAAGTAACCTGAACACTGGGAAAAGCTTGGAACCCAGAACCATACTGGTAGTGAATGAATGACTCAAGTCCTTTACCCCAAGTCATGTATTCTACTGGGATACCCAGAGGTCTCAGAAGTATTCAACTCTAGTTGCCCACAGCAGTAATTTATTTGATAACACACATTTCGTTATGTTTACTTTTCTATATCACATATTATACAGCACTGGCTGGCCTGGAAGTTAAGATGTAGTTCAGACTGACTTTGAACTCACAGAGATCTACCTCATTCTGTCTCCTGAGCACCAAGATTAAAAGTGTGTGCTATCATATCTGGTCTCTACTTGTATTTCAGAGCCCACTTCTATAACAGTCCATCATTGTGTGTCAGCTTGGCTAAGTCTTACACTCTGGAGCTTTCGGTTAAATACCTATATAAATGTTTCATGAAGTTATATTATTTTTAATGTGTTTAAATCATACTGTTGACTAAAGCAGAACACAAAGACAAAAAGACTGAGTTGTTCCAAGGATGAAGATGCCTCTGAACTGAAATTGCAATCGTTACTCTTTGCTGAGACTCCATACAGCTGGTGTACCCTAAAGAGTTTGGGATTGGCAGCCTCCACCATTAAATAAAATATCTTAACCTAAGTGAATTTGATAGATATATGTGCATTATATATATAATTAGTATATATATATAATTATACTAATTACACCCAAAACCTTGCCTTATCATGTGACTCCAGAAAAAGCCCATCTCACAGATAAACATTATACAGCGTAAAAGAGATAAATAGCTAAGGTCATAGAATTATTATATATAAGCTCAAAATAAAATGTCTAGTTCCTACCAAACACTGCTTGTGTGTGTGTGTGTGTGTGTGTGTGTGTGTGTGTGTGTGTGTGTGTGTGTATATACTTAGCACTTGCCTGCCACTCTCCTTACTATATCCATTGCTGTTATTGTGAATTCACCATTTCTTCCAGGTTCATTCCATTCTCAAGAAACATATCAGCACATTCTTTGCAAATCCTTGTGCAGATGTTGTCAATATAATATATTAGAAGAGACTAATTCAATATTGCTCTTCTGCTCTATACTCTAGTCAAAAATGTGCATTCTATTCTTTTCTAGCCTACTTCCTTCTCTGTTAACACACACACACATTAATTCAATATTATTGCATTTCCTCATCCAATATATGCAAACTTTCATCTCCCACCAACAAAATTCCCAAGTGACCAGAGCCTAAAATGAAGTGGTGCCCCAATGGCCCATATTAGCCACCTTTCCCCAGCATACTCTTAAGCTTCTAAGCCTAACATGGCTGGGCCATGTACAGGTACTACCCCACATTAACAGATTAAAGAAAATGAATGAATGAATGAATGAATACATCTCTGAAATACCTCAAAATCTCTTATTTAGTTGCCTCTATGGACAACTGGCAAAACAAATTGTCACAAAGCTGATCCTCTTACTCCAGAGACTCCACACATAAGCTCATTCAAATATTTGCTAAAGTGCTTACAGATGCTGCAACCTCTCTAGTTACAATCTAATGAAGGCTATTGATTTCAGGAAGTGGATTTACAAGATAAACTTGACTGAGATGGTAAACAGGTTAAGAGCAGCCAAAGGAGCTGCTGCAGGCCCTCCAGCCAAACTGGACTTCAGACTATCTCCTGTGACAATACTGTCTGCACTGGTCTTGGCAGTGCCGTGGCCAGGGTCTGCCTTCAGCCTTAGCAAATTCAGTCCTGCTTCATGCATGTTAGAGTCTTGCATGGGAAACAGCTGCAGCATGGCTGGAGACTTCCAAGGAGTCATGGAAAACAGTCCAGGTGGCAGGCTCTGTGGGAAACAATGAGAAACTACAAAACCTTTGTTCTAGCTTCCTTTGGGCTGACTTGGTAAAATACCCTGAAAAGAGCAACTTAGGGGAGAAAGGGTGTTTCTAGCTCACAGTTCCACATTACAGTGAATGACTGCAGGAAAGCCAGGGTAGAAATCTGAAGCATGTAATCACATGGCCCAGGAGCTAAGAGAATAAATGCATGCATGCTTAATACTCAGCTGCCTTTCTCTACTTAGACATTCAGGCCCCGAATCAGAAAATCATGCCACCCACTTTTAGGCTGAGTCTTCCTATATCAAGTAAAGTAATCAAGACAATGTTGTAAAATGAGGTTTCTGGCCTGTCTGGCTGGTGGTCCAGACCCACAGACCTGCAATCCCAGACCAACTCACCCCAAATAATCACACAAAGGCTTATATTGATTTCATGTTGTTTGGCCTATGTCTCAGGCATATTGGTAGCTAACTCTTTCATCTTAATTCAACCCATTTCCATTCATCTGTCCTGACATCTGTGGCCCATGGCTTACCTATTTTATTACAACTTGCTTCACGGACGGCTGAATCATGTCTGTCTCTGACTCCACCCTCCTTCTCCTATCTATGCTCAATTTCCCTGCCTACTTCTAAGATGCCTGCCATAGGCCAAAACAGTTCCTTTATTCACAGCATATAGAAAGAAATACCACATTACAATGTCCCACAGACACATGCCCACAAGCCAACCTGATCCAGACAATACCCTAATGGGATTCACTTCCCCAGTGATTCTAGGTTGTGTTAAGTTGACAGTTAAAATAAAAAACAAAGCCTCCAACAGAGGAAATATTTTAGCAAATAAAGCCCACATTCAGCTCCATCATACCTATCTTCTGGTCTGTTACCCTGTTAGAATAGCAATGTAGGTCCAGGAAGGAAAGCAAAGATATTAGGAACCAGTACTTCCAAGTGGAGTCTTTCTCTGACAAAGTCCGTACTATTCACTAAGATTGCTTTAATAAGGCCATAAATGCTGGACTAAAAATCACCTGGGGACGAGGAGAACACTATCAGCATCACTACCCATTCCCTTATTGACCTATAAATCAGGGTTTTCGTACAGCAGTATCACCATTCTGGTGTTCAGGTTTGCTGTAATCTGACAACTCACGTGGTCCTTAGGTAGCCTAACAACATACTGATGTATACAGAGTCACTGCCATTCACACATGAGGAATAGCTCGGAGAGATGAATGCACTTACCTAAAGCTATACCACTAGTCAAGAATGAAATCTCAATTCACACTCAAATTTCAGATTTTTCCAGGTTTTCTCTCACAAGATCATAGACCCAGGGCCACCCAGGGTTGCAGATTGATTATGCCAGGTTCAATTCTATGCATGTGTAGGCAGAAGGTCTCTCAGAATCCTGAGTTTCAGTGGGATTTAGAATAAAGTCAACTGAAGGATGGCATACCTGTGTTTAAGGGAAAGGTATAACCAAAAGATGGAGAAGAAGAAGAGAAAGAAAGAAAGAAAGAAAGAAAGAAAGAAAGAGAGAGAGAGAGAGAGAGAGAGAGGGAGGGAGGGAGGGAGGGAGGGGGGGGAGGGAGGGAGGAGGAAGGAAGGAAGGAAGGAAGGAAGGAAGGAAGGAAGGAAGGAAGGAAGGAAAGAAAGAAAGAAAGAAAGAAAGAAAGAAAGAAAGAAAGAAAGAAAGAAAGAAAGAAAGAAAGAAAGAAAGAAAGAAAGAAAGAAAGAAAGAAAGAAAGAAAGAAAGAAAGAAAGAAAGAAAGAAAGAAAGAAAGAAGTGGGCCTTGCAATATGGTTCCGGGGGTAAAGGTACTTGCTACCAAATCTGACAACCTGAGTTTGATCCCCAAATCCTAGATAGTGGAAGAAGAAAACAAACCCCCAGACTCTTGAAAGTTGTCCCCTGACCTCCACACCCACGCCATACAGCAGCACATCATACATACACACACATACACAGAGAGAGGCGGGGGAAGAGGGGTAAAGTAGAACATTACCTCATTTGACTACCTGCCTGCAAATCCCTTGCTCTGAATCACCTTCCCTCCATGTAGGTTTGCGTTTGTTCTTGCCGTGAACACATGGTACTTTTCCCCATTCTTCTTGGGACGGAACTATGAAAGTCTAACTTCAGTTCTGATGGTTCTAGCTCAAAGTTCCCCCAGGACAACTTGTAATAGCCACATCTGTATTTTAAAAAGAATAAAAAGAGAAAAAAGTAAAAAAAAAAAAAAAAAAAGCAGGATTTGTCAGTATGAATACTAGACACCTAGACAATTTTGTTCACTGTAGGTATGACTCATTCAACATCGAGGATGTGTTATATCAAGAAATTCTAAATTGCTGTCTGAAACTCATTATCATGGAAACTCACATTTAATCAGGCAATCTTGTTTCTTTGGCCCACATGATGGCTGATACTTGCTGCCAGTAATGGCTGACAGAGAAGACAGCATAATATCCTGTTTTGCAAAAATATTTGAGAATAAATACTCTAGGCTGCAGCAGCCACCTTTATGTCATTTGGGGAGGACATTCCTGCCATAGATAAAACCTGTGCCTCTCGGGCTGCAAATGAGACCTAGTCCCAGATGGCTAAAAACGAGTTAGAAAGCTGCTAGAAAACAACCCCATGGGGTCCAGGACCTGAGTTTCATGTACCGAATATTTTACTTACGTTAATTCACAACAGTGTCTTTAAAATCCTGGACTAGAATTCAAGAACAGTCTGTGTATGTGACAATCATTACTCCTGAGAAGACACCCTTGAGCCACCAGCAGGGTGCCCTTCATGCGTTTTTGGTGCCACAGCGGCCTCCAGTGGTTTCGTTGAGGAACCACATACTGTCTCTGCCTCTGGGCTGAAGCTAAATCTGGGCTGATGGCTGTGGCGCCCCTTGGCTGCATAGGGGTCTGGGTTGTGTAGTAGGTCTGTCATCAGAGCCAAAAGGCACCAATCCAAGCGCGCGCCCTGAAAACAAAGCTCTTCCAGTTTCTGTGAAGCACGGACCAGACAGGGTTGTATTTCATCTTTCATTCCATCGTGTAACACATATCTGCTGACCCAATTTTACAGATGTTCTCTTCAAAATGAATTCGGCTTTATGAATATTTTTCTAACTATCAAGCTCTAGCAATAGAAATGTCAAAAAATTAAGCCCTTTAAATATGATAAGTGAGTGCCCATTCCATTCATTATTGATAATCAAGTTTTAATCAGTTGGTTGTATATAAAAAAAAAATCAGGGGTCTGGGGGGGGAATAAAATTCACTGGAAATAGTAGCCCCCATCCCACCCCAGCTCCTCAGCATCATCAGCTTAACAACAGATTCGCTTCATTTCGTATAAAAAATCATACCTCTGATCCATTATTGAAAACATTCCCATCCCATAACCTCCTTCATTTTCATATATGTAGCTCAGGGCAAGAGGTTCTCTGCCATGGTTTCCCTTTGATTTGAAAGCAATACAAAGAAAAAAAGGAAATGAAAAATCTAGGCACAGAAAGGAGGGTGCTTGATCCTTACGCACATGTGCATGCCCTCCAGTTACATACAAAGGCAATTTTCCAAACGGATGGTTGCCAGCCTTCCTCCTTTTCCAGGTTGATTTTCTGGCAGCTCCTGCTTTGGGCTGACTACTCTGCACATCATTTCAGCTAAAATACACTGCTGGGTCATAAAACCTAGGACACATTGTGGAAGCAGCAACAACCTTTACAGGTTCCCACAGAGGATTTGGAGGTAGGCTTCCAATCGACCTGGCAAATATGGGTCTGTATGGGTCGGACAGCTGTTTCAACCTGGCCAACTATGAACTCTTGGTCAAGTCATTTGACTTCTTTGGACACTGGCTCACACTTTAGAATAGGGAGTTGAGTGGACACCCTCCCAACTCCCAGTCACTATTCTGACTATGCTGCCTTTGACCTGCCTCAAGCACTTTAGAGACAATTCCTTCCATTCATTAATTTAGCAAACATAAATGACTATATGTCAGGCTCTAGGTTAAGGGCTTAATACAGGAGAATAAGTAAGAAATGCCCCTCTTAGAAACGGATCACTGAAAAGCAATATAGGCAATACTGGAGGGAAAAGACACCGAAATCTGATTGGGTGGACCCTGCTGACTGGAATTAGAACTTGTGCCAATTGACACTGGCGTCCACATTTTTAAATACATATGTTGTGTCTTAATACATATGTTGTGTCTTGATGGCTTTAGTTAGTTTAAAAAGAAAAGCTATCTTGTTGTAGCTGTTACTGTTTGGGGCTTTTTGCTCTATTTTGTTTTGTTTGGGAAAGACTACTGAGGGACTTACAAAATCTCAGGGAAGGCAACTGTTTTAGACCTTAATAATGGACAAGGACGAAAGTGATCGGGAAGATTCCAATATCTACCACCAATGTCACAGATACTCTTATCAAAAAGTCTTTTAGCAGCAAATTCAATGAGAGCCTAGGTTCCCGGCCACACGGCTGCCCTTTAGTCACAAAAGCCTCTCTCACTGGCATGCCCAACCTGTGACCCATGGGCCACATGCACCCCAGGATATTTACAAATGTGCCCCAACACAAAATCATAAATTGACCTAAAACACAAACTTTGTGATATTTTTAAAGCTATATTGCAGAGTTCTACAGCATGAACTTTATAGATAGCACAATCTCATTACAATGTCTAAAGAACATGAGCACTTGGCATTTTGTGCTTCCACTCTGGCAAAATGACAGCGCCAATAGTTTCCCAAGTGGAAGAAACCATTTACAATGCTAGAGGCTAAAATATTCCTCATATCCTGAACAGATGCCTTGGACCAGCCAATTACACTCACAATTTTATCCTTTAGAGATATATTAACACACAGGTGTGTAAAGATGAACACACAGTAAAATTCTTCACATCATAATTTACAGGAGAAAAAACCCTGGAAACAAGCTAAAGAGTCAACAACAGGAGTTTAGAGAATGTATAGAAAATAAAGCACTCATGGTCCCCCTCCTTTAACTAAAGGTTATCTACAATTGACACCTGCTTGCAAAGGAAAAATTAGTTTTCACCAATGGAATCTCACTGGGTGTACTTAATGGTAGACACATCAAGCAGTACTTTGCCAACATAAAATCATCTCAATAATATTTTTCTATTCTTCTTATATATATTTGAACATTTTTGCCTCACTGGTCCTTTGTATATTATAGCTTCTGATTTTGTTTTATGATGTGCATATTTTTTTCATTTAAAAAAAACTGATTTGCTTGGGTTTTGTTTGTCTGTTGGTTTGTTTCTGAAGAGAGAAAGGGCATGTATTTTGGTGGGTACAGAGGTAGGAAAGAAAGATCTAGGCGGAGTGGGAGGATCATGATCACAATATATAGTATGAAAAAAAATTTCAATAAAAATGTATGAAAAAAGTATGCAGTGTGAGAAGGCAAGTGGAAGAGGAAAGACAGTAAGGGAAGCATGAAGAATAAGGAAAAACATTTTAAAAGTAGAATGTAAAAAATAATGAGGTGTACTATTACTATTACTCTCATTTAATATACGACACAAGAGAAAGGTTACATCAAGTAGATGGGGTTTTATTTCATTGGTTGTCCTGGGCTTCCAAACAAGGGTCTGGTGCATAACAGACAAGAATGGTACACTCCCAAGCCTACCACCAAGCCTATTTTTTTTACTGTCTCTAAACTTTGAGACAGGATCTAACTGAACTATCCAGGCTAGTTTTGAACTCTGAAGCTTGAATCAGTCCTCCTGACCCAGCCTCCCATATGATTGGGATCTTCTTTGCCCTTGTACAGTTCCCCAAATATTCTATGACAACTAAGTAATATTTTCTCAAAAGTAAGGAATATATTATTTTATTAAAAGAAATCACCTGGTATAACTCATCTTCTATAAGAAAGGAAACCTGGATGGGAGAGGTCATACAGAAAATAGAAAGAATTCCTATTGACTACCACTTAGAAAAAAAACCTTTCCATTTTTATTTGTATTTGAACTCTTTTATCATCTTTAAATATATTTCCAAGGCTATATAAGAAGTTCCTCAGACTTCATGTAGTTAAATATTTTAATAATTAATATTCATTAACCAATCAAAATTCTAAAAGAAGTCTTAGTAATTAATTCTCTGTGCAATAACAGCCTGGATTAGGGTTGCATCATGCTGGAAACTGTACTTCAGGCCAGATTTGTATGTTGTGAGGGTCTGTTCAATGCATGCTTCATCATTAGATACCAACTGACAAGAGTCTGGCAATTGAAAAAAAATGTCCTCTGACAACACCACTTGTCCTCCTATTTGCAAGCCCTATCTCCAAACCTTTATAATATGAGCATGTAACCTAGAACTCCTGCAGATACAAGAAATGTTAAAGGGAGAGAGAAATGGAAAGGTGGCTCTAGACAGGAATAACAGAATACAAATGCCATTATGCAGGAGGAAATGAGGGAAATGGCAAGGAGGAGAGAGTTTCCTGGCAAGTGGTGTGGAATGGCAGCACAGAGGGAAAGGGAAGGAAGAAGAATATCTGAAAAATCCATAGGGAAATCATAGTAACTTTTGTTTACTTACTATTTTTAAGTGTATACAGACATGTGTAGGTATAAATTTAACATATACATATGTAATTTAAATAAAGTTACATTACTTAGGGTGGCACTTCCTCAGATGAGATTTCATTTTCCCAGGTTTGTCTAGTTTTATATCAAGTTCACAAAAACTATGGCCAAGAAAGGAAACCAACATGGGGGTGGAAGTCAAAGGAAAAGAATCAAGGCGCAAATATGAGCAAAATATAATTAGATAGAGGTATAAAACAAACAAAACACACCATTTTATAAACTAAAAAAAAAAAAAAAAAAACAACAGAAAAGGAAGTCCTGAGCAATGTCCATAGTACAGCAGCCTCAGCTTGACATAGGTAAGAACAGGTTAGGGATCTGGAAAGAACATGGATAGTGGTATCACAGTTTGGTCAATAGTGTCATTCATTTTGAGGACGCATTGACAAGTCCTGACAAAACATCAAGAATTGTACATATAATAACAATGGCATATTTAGCAGAATGAATTCATATGAAAACTCAGGCTGTCCTTATAAACAAATACAAGGGCATGCTTTTCAATAGTGTGAAAGAGATGAATTCATAAAACCTGCTAAGTAAATATTGAGTTTTGAATATAAATAATTTGCAAAATATTCCTTCCAAAACATATCACAATGGGAAATAAATTTAGTGCAAGGGTTTTGCAAATGCCAGTGTAGACCTGCTCCAAAAACTCTTACACACATAAATCATCATCTCTTGATTCTAGAGAAGGAAAAAAGCAAAGTGAATATAATAATCCCAGGTTCATCTTAGCTCTTGCTCACTTAACATATGATATCCCACTAAACCTTAGCAGAGAGACTCCTGAGTAGGCCTTGTCATATTTTCCAGTACTTAACTCCTGAGGTTAGTCTGGTATCAACCTTAACTACCTTTGTTTCCTCTAATCTGGTATTTTCTCCTATATTCCTATAAGAACCTTTGCCTAGAATTCAGAATCTAAAAGTAGCATCTTTGCCGAGCATGGTAATTTCAGCACTTAGAATGCTGAACTAGCATTCTAAGATTCAAGGCCAACCTGGGCTACATAGTAATATTGTCTCAAAAATTTAAATAAAAAATACAGTCTTGAATTATGGCTGAGAGTGGTCTCAGGCAATATTTGAAGTTACAGCTGAACCCTGAACCCTCAAGAAAATTCATGACAGTCACCTCCTTACCACAGCAGACTAACCTGTATTTTTTCAAAAACCCAAGCAGTACATTTACTATATTTAGTGCATGAAAGAAGGAAGCTAGCTGGAACTTTCAGTGCCATGTATAAAGGCAATACCCAAAAGCAGTGAGGACTCTGACCCATAGAAGCCATACAGGTGATCTAAAGGTACCAACTGATGACAGATTTCTGTTCCACATAGACATATGGAGCAGGAAAAAAAATCAACAAAAAACTCCACTAGCCTGGAGTCTCTCCAGATAGCCAAGAGTAGGCTAGGCTGACAATTTTTACAACAGGCGAGGAGGAAAGGACAGAGGCCCAAGGGTAATCTTGGTTCCAGTCTGCTCAGATCTCAGGCCAGAATTTAAGACTCCTCCAAAGAACTGGAGCCCAAACAATAGACTTTGGGGAAAAAAAGAAGTCAAGCAGCCACCTGAGAAGGTATCCTAAAAGCCATTCACAAAGTGAGGTATCAGTGACTTGGGGGCCAAGTAAGCAACAGAAAGGTTGGACAGAAGGAAGAGCTACTCACTTACTGGTGGGCAGAAAATTCATCCTATAATCTAGGCAAGGCTTCTCCAACACTTTGCCACTTTTCATCCCATACTCCCACATCTTAATAAGAATAATCAATGTAGTAGATACCAAAAGAATAACAATCATGGATCTGGACAGATTATGCATTCATCTTGACAGCAGCCTTGTCAGTAATAATCAAAGAAACAAACAACCCATCCACATATGAATGGATAAGCAAACTGTGGTAAATAAATAAAACAGAATAATATTAAACCTCAAGAGGAAACATACTTCTGACATTCTTCAACATGGTGGAATACTGAAGACATTATAAGGACAGCAATAATCTGCTCACAAGAAGATTCAACTGTATGTCTACACACCTATGGTATCTTAGAATAGTCAAAGGCACAGTAACACTGTCATTGTAGTAGGTGTTGGAAATGGAGAGTTACTACTTAATAGGGCAGAGTCAGTTTTGCACAAACGGAGTTCTCTGGGTGGACAGTTGTGATTAAAGCATTTTAATCGCATAAGCATTTTACTTATTGCCACAGAAGTAAACCATTGAAAAAAGTAAAGATAGGACAGTTAGGTGGCACATGCCTTTAATCCCAGTATTTGGAGGCAGAGGCAGGATCTCTGAGTTTAAGGCCAGTTTAATCTACATAGGAAGTTCCAAGCCAGCCAAGACTATGCAATTAGACTGTCTAAAAAAAAAGTGGTTAATCAACATAAAACCAGATATTCTGAACCTGATAAAAGAGAAAGTGGAGAATAGCCTTAAACACATTGGCATGGGAGACAACTTCCTGAACAGAACACCAAGAGTATAGACACTAAGATTGACAATTAATAAATGGGACCTCTTCAAAATGAAAGGCTTCTGTAAAGCAAATGACACTGTCAATAAGACAAAATTACAGCCAACAGAATGGGAAAAACAGAGGAATAATATCCAAAGTACATAAAGAACCCGAGAAACATAAAAAAAATTTAAAAATGGGATACAGATCTAAACAGAATTCTCAACAGAGGAATCTCATATGGCTAATAATCACTTAAAGAAATAATCAACATCCTTAGCCATCAGAAAAAATGCAAATCAGAACAATTCTGATTCCATCTTACGCCTGTCAGAATGACTAAGATGAAAACACAAGGGATAGCTCATGCTGGAAAGGATGTGGAAGAAGAGAAACACTTCTCCATTGCTGGTGGGAATGCAAATTTGTATAGCTATTTTGGAAATCAATATGGTGGCTTCCAGAATATGTGGAATCAATATACCTAAAGAGCCAGCTATACCAATTCTGGGCACATACCCAAAGGTTACTCCATCACACCACAAGGACACTCGCACAACTCTGCTCATAGAAGCTTTATTCATAATAGCCAGAAACTAGAAACAACCTAGATGTCCCTCAACCAAAGAATGGATAAAGAAAAAATGATAGATTTACACAATTGATTATTAGTCAGCTGTAAAAAAAATGACATCCTGAAATTTGCAGGCAAATAGATGAAAGTAGAAAAGATCATCCTAAGTGAGGTAACCAAGACCCAGAAAGACAAATATGATATGTACTTACTAATAAATGAATATTAGCTGTAAAGGACATGCTACAATCTACAGAGCCAACAAAGCTAATTAACAAGGAAGGCTCAATAGGGATTCATAAATCTCATTGTGAAGGAAAAAGAGAATCAACATTACCAATGAACAAGGGGAGAGGGATAAAAGAGGGTGGTAATGATGGAAATAGGAGGGATCAGATGAGAGGAGGGTGGAGGAAGAAACTACTGAAGGGGACAACTGGAATCTGGGGCATCTCTGGAAGGAGCTACAAACCTAGAGCAATGGAATCTATGAGGGAGATCCTAAGCAAGACTTCTAGAAATGAGGGATACAGAGCCTCAACCACTTGTCTCCTGTTATCAGACAAGAATTCCAGAGTAGGGACTGGGACCGCAACTCAGCCACAAATCCTTCAACCTACAATTTGTCCCCTCTCTAAGATGTACCAGGGTAAAAATGGCGCAAAAATTGTGCGAGTGACCAGCTAATAACTGGCATAGCTGGAGATACATACCCTGAGAGGGAGCTTACCCCTGAGGGCCAGGATCCAAAGGGAGAAACCCTCAGAAACCTAGGATAGAACCAAACATAAATGGCAAAAAAATTCAATGTAATGATTCTTAATGATATTTTGTTATACTCAGATTGATGTCTAGCTTGTCATCAGAGACACTTCACCCAGCAACTGATGGAAACAGATGCAGAGACCCACAGCCAAACATTAGGCAGAGCTCAGGGAATCCTGTGGAAGGGGAAGGAAGGACAGTAGGACCCTGAGGTATTACAGGCAGCACAAGAAAAAAAAAAAGTGAAAGCATAGAACCAACTAACCAGGGCACATAGGGGTTCTCCAAGACTGAACCAACAGAGACTGCATCAGTCTGACCTGGGACATCTGCATATATGTTACAGTTGTGTAATTTGGTTTTCCTGTGAGACTCCTACCAATGAAGCAGGGACTATCAGTGACTGTTACCTGCTTTAGGGACCCTTTCCTCCTACCAGATTGCCTCATCAAACCTTAATAGGAGAGGTGCCTAGTCTCACTGCTACTTGATAATCCGTGGTTGGCTGATAGCAATGGGATGCCCTCCTGTATCTGAAGAGAAACAGTAAAGGAGATGGGGGAGGAGGGAGGAGGACCTGCGAAGAGGGGAAACTTTGATGGGGATGTAAAACATAATAAACAAAAAGGTGGTTAAGATGGTGAATTTATGACTTGCATTTAAATTTGAGAATTTTGTAAAAAACAGATTAATGTAGGAAAGGCAGTAATTGTAGGAAAGGCAGTAATTGTAATTATTATCAGTCCCTCCCAACTACCATGAAAAAACATGATAATGCTTGAGTGTGGGGTTTTATAGCAGTCACTTAGATTATATGAAGCCCTTGATTTAATCTCCAGTTCTGAAAAATAAAATATCTTATAATTTAAGCTGTGACAACACACATCTGTAAAGGTAAGAGTGTAGTAAGTTTGAGACCAGCCTGTGCAACATAATCAAGTCCTGTCTCCAAACAATACTGACATTATACTAGATCACAATTAAAACAAAGACTATGCTGTAGATTCTACCTGTGAAAAGACAAAATGTCCTTATCTACACATATGTATTTGGATGCAAAATGAAGTAGAAATACACACAGATATCAACATTAGCTAGATCCTGAAGGGTTGATATGATTTTTAATGTTGCCACAATG
The DNA here is from genome assembly GCA_033318265.1 of Phyllotis vaccarum. Taxonomy (NCBI): domain Eukaryota; kingdom Metazoa; phylum Chordata; class Mammalia; order Rodentia; family Cricetidae; genus Phyllotis; species Phyllotis vaccarum. The sequence goes on along the minus strand of JARWLC010000013.1, from coordinate 5,315,598 downwards.
ATAAAAATCCAGAAATATCTGGGAGATGAACTTCTGGGCGCGCCTGTGGGAGAGTATCTTCATTGCCTTAACGAATGTGGGGAGGATTCATCTTAACTCTGAGCAGACCCATCCCTGTCTGAGGATCCTGGACTGTACAAAATGAGTAGAGCATTAGCACACATGCATTTATTACTCTCTTCTGACTGCCTGTAGGATGTGACCAGGGGCTCTAAGATCCTGATGCCTTTCTTTGCTTGCAACCTCAGGACGGACTGGGAGTGAAAAATAAGCCTTCCTCTCCTCGGTTATGTATATTGTCACAAATGAAAAAGAAACTATGGGATCTGGAAAGATGGCTCATTAATTAAGAGCAATGACTGCACTTCTAGAGGAGCTGGGTTTAATTCCCAGCACTTACAATGCAGCTAATAACAGTCTGCAGTTCCAGGAGATTCAACTGTTTGTTCAGGCTTCTGACAGCATCAGGCATGCAAACAGTGTACAGAGACACATGAAAGCAAAATATACACATAAAATAAAAATTTCAAAACGGCAACTAAAAAAGTGGGCTTCATTGTAGCTTCATAATTTTTTACATTTTTAACATTTTACACAATGAGAATACATTACTCTTATAATTAGGAAGAAAGACAATAATACCGAGACCTACCTCCAAAAAATTTCAAAGAAAAACAAGTATATATGCAGTTCTCAAATGGAGTTGTTTTATGGATAGTACAAATATACAAGAAAAAACTATCACACCAGAGAAGAGCAATTTATTTTATTACATTAAAAGGTAAGACCCATAATATCACCACACAAAGACAACTAGAAATGCAAATACCCAACTAGCAAACAGAGAGAATAATGGTTCATGTCATTAATATGCAAAGAATCAGAACTTCTACCACCTATTGCTGTAGGACTACAGGCTTTCTTTCTCCGTATTATGGTTTTTATTTATAGGCTTGTTGACTTTGTTTTCTATAGTAGCTATACACGAAGGAGAAAACGGAGCTATTTTTGATGACTTAGTACTGAGAGACTATCCTATGGGAATACTTTGAAATACGTAAAAACATTTTATTCACACAGTTGATCAGAGCATTACTTGTAATACTGAAAATTTGAAAATGACTTAAATTTCCAACAATTGAAAGAGTTGAGAAAATTACAAGAAAGTATACAATAAAATATATTACCAGCAAAGCAAAATATCTGCAAGAGTACCTAATGACCATACATGATGTTTAGAGAGAAAGTAAGAACAGAAATTATAATATAAAGAACATAGAGGATCAAGAAATGTAGAAAATGCATACCCCCAAAAGACAAGATATTAAGTGATAATCAGGATAAAGCACTCAGACATTTTCTCATCTTTTACTGAATTTCTGATTTTCAATTTTTCTACAGTTAATACATTAAATTCATAATGAGAAAAATATTTTTTTAAAAGTGAATAGCAGATTTTTAGGACATGTTCATTTTCCCCCACAGCACACTGTAGAGAGTCCCCAAATCCTCAGCCTCTAAGCAGTGGGGTAGGGAAGCCAGGGTATGAAGAATGGCTGTGAAGGGGTTGAGCAAAGAAGAGAGGGCAAGGCTAGAAGGGCCGGGGAGGCACGGATTGGCAAGGAAAAGTCAGCAAAGGGCAGGGGCATTGTGGAGCCAGGGAAGACTCTGACTGCTCAGCTGAGGTCTTTCTAGACCCTTAGTAGGCACTGACGGTGTTCTCAAAGGGCAGGGTCAAGAGGAATTTTCAGGAAGACACATGGATTCCTTAGGAAACAGGGGAGGAAAAGGGGGGGGAGGTAAGCTATTTGGGAAGGAGAGAGAAGGCCAGAGGCAATGGAAATGAGAATGAAAGGGAGAGGCTAGTGGCCACAGAAAACTCCCTACTCTACACCCAAACCGAACAGTCTGTCACTGTGAGCAAATGCAGGACAGCAGGAACCTGCCAATTAGGGTCAAAACATCCAGCCTGAATCTGGGGCAGCTCTGTCCACTATAGAACTGTCTGCTATGATGGAGAGATTCTAAGTCTAGCTATTGAGCACTTGAATTATGATGTACCCAAAATCATTTAAAATTGTATTTCACGTCAATGAATTTAAATTTAAATAGTCACATATGTCTTGTGGCTACTAAGTGTATAGCACTGCCCAGCATATGACTTTATCAGAAGCAGAATTTCGAGGAGGTTGATACTAAAACTGTGCTCCAGGAGACAAAATAAGAAAAATAAAAGGTATATACTTTGGTCAACAGGAACAATAAACAGATGTAAAAATAAAAACCTGTGTCAAAGTCTGTCCCTATAACTTTGGGGTAGGAGATAAAGCTAAGTGAAATTAAAAAAAAAAAAGCTGTGAAGAACTTCCAAATTAAATTGTAAAAGTGGCACTGAATGAATACAAGGAGAGCAATAAAGATAAAAAGACTGAAACAAATCATGTAGTACAAAAGCCAGTTTCTAAACTGGAGGATCGGGAGAGATGAATGTGACAATCAATCCCCAAATACAAATTGTTGTTGCCAAGACAGTAACTTAATTGCTCGGGAAAATCATTGTACTAACAGCTACTTCTCTACTGTAGGCCAATTAATGAAAACAATCTGTCTTTGAGATTTTACAGATTTAAAAGCTATATCTTGGCTTTTGGGTTACAATTTAATACATGACAGTAATTTAAGCTAATTAGCTATTTGCTATATGTTGTTTTACATACATTTACCTTGAAACACTGAGGCATTTTTAAAGGAGAAAATTCTAGAAATTCTCATTTAATACATGACTAAATACACTGTAGGTTGGAAAGCTGTTGACTACTAATAACTGAACAGTTTTTAGCAGATTACAGAATTGATTTTTCTTTAACAATAGTAATAAAATAACCTTATCCCTACTACATACCTTTCCTGTTACTTTCATATTTAGGGAATATGCAGGAAATTACTTATAAACTATAAATGAAAAGTTTCACAAGCCATAAGATAATTTACATTTCATAAACTCATGTTTTCTTTACCAAAAATTAGTAGACTAGCGTCTCCAGGATAAATGGGTGCCTGCAATTCTCTAAACAGGAATATAAATATGATTTTCAATGATTCAAATCATAGGTATAGTTACATTTTAAATACTTCATTGTGAACAACAGACTATTTAACATATAGTTACTGAGTTTGTAAGTTATACTATTCACTAACAAATTATTATTTATTTGGACCAGCAAGTATTGAAATAGTTAACTGAATTTCTTACCTTTATACTTTACTAAGCATTATTATTTAATGAAGAAATGCTGCATTATATAATCACATGTGTATTTTACCTTTGATTTTGCAATCTGTAGTCTTAGAAGCAAAAATTGAACATACACCATATACAGTTGTTGCTTCTAGAATTATTATTTAGTTTCACATTTGAGAATAAACAAATTCCATGTTAACATGTTTTGACTATACTAAGCTACCTAAGATATATGGTTACTTTTTGAAATGCACTAAAGTCAACAAGCAAATCATTTGAGTACAGTATTTTTGGGGCTAGCATGGTTTTATATACAAATGTATAATCACGTCTTTGTAAATTCACTATGTACTTATTTAACCTAAGCTATGAGTGCTTTTAAAATGGAGTTTCAGCGTAGCCCAAATCCAATGATCATTTATAACTTAAGAAGAACTAAATGAAAAGATTCACTGCCATATAGTCCTAGGCCAAATTGATGATTCATGTTTTTATTGTTTGCCACTCAGGTTATGACTAATACAATGGGTAGTAAGAGAAAACCATGTCAAATGCCACCTTTCATGAGCTAGAAAAGAGCAAGGGGACACATATGTTGTCCTCTTGGGCTGGCAGAATTCAAGGCTTCAATGAGTGGGAAAGACTTCCATGGTGGGAGTCATTATATACATTGTGATCCTGCAGTGGGTCAGAATCCACAAAATAGAGTTCCCCTGCATGGATGTCAGAAAAATTAGCCAGAAATTCAGCAGGATTAAAACTAACCCATACAGTATACCTATAGTCTATTGTACGTATAGAGTAGCCCATGATCTTTATATCTTTTAAGCTTGGCTTGTCAGAATTCCACTGCGGGTAATCTGCTGGTCGGGGGTACTGACTATAGGCAATCAACTCCCGGGGATTACCAAGGAAGTGTGGATCCTCTTCCAAGTCATGGAGCTCCAAATGCTTCTGGAGATTCTGGCCTTCTCTGCACAGCTCGACATGAAAAGAAGGGATGGGGCATCGAGGAGGAACTTGCAGTCCCGCAAGTCCAGCAAGAGTGGGGAAGAGAGATACAAGTTCCACGAGGTCCATGATGTGCTTACCTGAAACAAGAAGCAGCAAGCTGGATCTAGTACACTGCAGAGCCAGTCAAAGCAGAAGACAATCTGAGCACCACCTGTTCCCCATTTCATTTTCATATACAACATTCCATTTTTAGCAAAAGCTTAGAAATGCTACCTCTCCAGAACTTCTGTCTTCACTAATGGCCCAACCAATGTAATAACAGTATGTAAAATTAAAGTGTTTCTAGCAAGTTGGAAGTATTTTTAAACTACTTGAATTTTGGAGCCAAATAATTGATCCATGCAAGTTTAATCAAATTAAAGCTCTACCCAATTAAAGGAAAAGCCTGTGGAAGATTACTCATTTCTAAATAATTGCAACTAATCAATATTTCTTTTTAGTATGGTAAAATACACAAAACATGAAATTCACAATCTTAACCATTTTAGTGCCCAATACATGTATTCACATTGTGTTAACATCACCATTATTTCTACAATTCATTTTATATCTCTGTCTCCACTTAATCCTTCACTGAAACCAAACAATAGCTGCCCATTTTTCTATCACCATCAAATGATAATATTCACTCTGCTTTCTAGCACTAGGAATTTGACTAGAGATATCACACATGAATGGTCTCAGAGACCACATTTGATCCTTTGTGCCTGGCTTGCTTCACTTAATATAATGAGTCCTCATGGTTCATCTATTCTATAGAGTACACTGGCATTTCCTTTCTTTTAAAGGAGGGATAATATTCTACTCTATGCATATACCAAACAACTGCTAGAGGAGACTGACCAGCCCAGCTTTTCACAGGTCATCTCTTAGAATTGTCAAGATACATTCAACTTATGTTGAGAACTCTAGGGACACAGATTTTATGGGTCATAAACTATGTTGATGTGGGCTTTTCAGCAATGCAGCTGCTTCCAAGTCACCAGTGCTCCTGTGAGTATTCCTTCACCCATAGTCCTATTAGTAACCCCAATGAGTCACTGATTCACCAAGTCAGGCTTTGGAGTAATTGCTATTCTAATCTATCATGGGTTCCCTTTGTGGAGGTGAGATGTGTATGCATTTGTATTTTGCAACTCCCTAGAAGAAGCTTCTAATACAAAAAAAAAAAAAAAAAGAAAAACGTGCTGTAAAGTATGTATGAAATGTGTATGAAAGTAGAAGACAACATGACCACATATATACATCATTGAAAAAAAGTGCTTACCCTCAATTTAGTCAAGTGGGACAGTGCACAGAAGGAATGGTCTGGAAACTTGTCAAGGGGAATTCTGAGATGGGGAGGCAATCAGGTCATATAAGGCCTTGATAGCCATTGTAAAGAAATTTACTCAGAGATGGGAACCCAGGAGTCTCCTGAATAGGGTTGTATTTTGGAGGTTCTGGTTTTGGTTTTAACTTTCATCTTTGCAATGCTACGGATAAAAGTCACGGCTTCAATCCATCCCAAACAGGAACTCCAGGAACACTGAGGTACCCTTTGATTTCAGTTTGAAAATGGTTAGCTGCAATACTGTGAGAAGAAAACCCTGTAGGGAGCCAAGGGCAAAAGCCAGGAGACTTCGGCAAGTTGCTAGCAGAAGGCTAGTGGTGGTGGGATTGAGGACAATAGACAGCCACAGATCCTGAGTGGAAAGGAACACGCTGAAGAGAAAGATGGCTTGAAAAGACTCAAACTTTCCTTTTTTCATCACCAGGGACTGAATCCAGGGCCTTGAGTACGCTAGGAAAACATTGAGCTAGATCCTGAGCCTGGGTTTTATTTTTGAGTTCTCAGTTAGTTACAGAGGCTGGCCTTAAAATCACTGTATTGGAGACAGGTTTTGAGCATGTGATCTTCATACTTCAGCCTCTGAGTCGCCATGATTACAAGGCTTTGTCTACAGGATTTTGGGTTGGGGATTTGTTGGGTGTTTTTTTGGTGGGGGAGGTAGAGGTGTTTTGGGTTCGGGGGCCTAAATGATGATCCCACTTCTAAGGAGAAGAATGTCAAAGGCAAAAATGAAGGTGAATCAGTGTGAGTTCAGCTCCAGGCATGTTAGACTGACTAGTAAAGTGGGACAATCTATTTGAAATACAAGCTGAAATTCAGGGAAAAGATAAAGACTAGAGATCATACTTTGGGGGAAATTGGATGACACTAACACGAGGATTTCCAATTTGCTGAGTATCTTCCAACAACTTTCCCAGCAATAAAGATTTAAACTCATTCCCTAAAATTCTTTAACATTTCTCTTGCTGTTGGGAAAGACACATAAACCATGAAACATACAAAATTAAATGTGCAAAAACCAAATTGGATGATATAAGCAATCTCAAAAATCCAGAATGGCCAAAATAATGATCTAAAATCAAAATTAATTTCTACATCAATGAACATAGAGTACAAGAGTTAGGTGTTAAAGACGGAGCCAGGGGCCAGACAGTCTAAAAAAGGGGAAACCTGATTTAGCATAGCTCACACAAAATCACTCTGAAAAGAGAAATGTCAATGGAAACATATAGCTAGTGTCTGAAAGTAGCGTAGTCAGAAAAAGTCTGGATACAACTCTCAAGAACCTACATCACCAGCCACTTCACAGGGGCAGGAAGAGTGCCTGTATTTTCAAGGCTTTGAAGGAATAACATGTAGAAATCAAAATAAATGCCCTTTGATACAGAGCAATACAGAGCAGATTAACCTTGTGTGTTTCGATAGGTCAATGAGCTCCAAAATGGAAAATACCTCTCAGTAAGCACTGGGTCCCCAAAAAAGCATGCACGTGAAACATTCCACTCATATGTTGGGGATACTTTGTCTCAGCAGTCTATAGCTACTTCCTTTAAGGTCTGACATGTTGTTGTCATGACCTCTATACAGCCCTCCCCAACTTGGGAATGTCATGCTCCTTTGGCCCTCTAGACTTTCCAAGGGCCCCAATATATAGAGGCCATTCTTATCAACTCTGGCTCTACCATGCATTCTCAACCTAGTGCATGGAAGATGCCAAATATATATATATATATATATATATATATATATATATATATATATACGTATATATATGTGTGTATATATATATATATATATATATATATATATATATATATATATATAAATACTGAAACAACATTGAGAATGAATTCCAACATACCACAAAGAGGGACAGCTTCCTATTTGATAAGATAATTCAAGATAAAAACCAAAGTACTCTTATGGCTAGGCGTTGTCAGTTCTATGTGTTTATACCTGGATTCATCAGTTCTGAGGTGGGATCAAAGGGGTCCTGGTAAGGGAAAAGCTTCTCGTGTGCTCCAGGAAGTGGGGCTGTCTTTCCAGGAACATAGAACATCAGGGGCACACGGGTAGTGACATCAAAATTGCTGTATTTGGCCCATTCTCCATGTTCACCTAGGGCCCACCCTGGGCCATAAAAAGCACACAACGAAAAAAAAAATTAGTAATAATATTATTTATTTTACATTAAATGCTATTTCACTTCTCAATATAAAGATTAGAAGATCCCAAACTCATGACTTAAGGAAATTCCTTTAGAATTAAAAAGGTAATTCACACAAATGCTGCTTTATTAAAAAGGCAGATATTTGTCCATAAAGAAGAAACCTTCATAAGGACAACCTTAATTTTTTAAACTCTACTATCTTCTTTGTAAAAGTAATGAGAAATTCACACATACTGAATTTCATCTGTTCATGAGGCTCTCTTGACAAAACAAGCATCTGTCTATACTTTAGTATCTATTAAGCATATACTCCACCACTCGGCTGCACTGAGCAGCTTCTTCCTAGATTACAGGGACCTGAAAGCTAGCCGTTCCACTACCTTGTCCTGTGCCCTATCTCTTGACCATGACATGGGCTTCAAATTCTTAATACTGAGGTTGTATGACTAATAAACTACAGAACTATGCACAAGATAAGAATATCTTGATCTGTTAAAAGATATATCATATACATTCATATGTGGAAAAAAATTAGTCCAAATTTTCATCCCTGAGTTAGAAAAAGAAACCCTTAGCCCCAACCTGCTAAAACATGAGCATGCTTTAGAGATAAAAGTGTATGACAAATGATTGTATGTGGAGAATTTCATGTTGTAAACTTAGCCACAGACACCCAAAGCTTGACTGAACTGACTGAAGCACGGGCATACACCTGTACTTTATTTATCACAGCAAAATTTGCTGACTTTTGCTGAGGGAGGTTGCTGTGACTAGCCTTCAACTTCCCTTATTCAGTCTCTACACAGTGTTGGAGCTACAAACAAGTGTCACAATCATTAAGAGATTATGGTCACGATCCTGGATGTATAGCTCAGTGCGTAAGATTGCTTGCTGCTCTTCCAGAGGACTGGAGTTCAGTTCCCAGCACCTATGTCAAGTGAATCACAACTCTCTATACTTTCAGCTAGTCTCTAAGGATACCCTCACACACAGAGCAAACACTTAAACACACATACACACATAAATAAAAATAAAACAAATTGGGGCTGGAGAGACGGCAAAGCAGTTAAGAGCACTGGCTACTCTTCCAGAGGATGGGAGTTTGAGTTCTCCAATAACCACATAGACGATAACAAGCAACTGTGTGTAACCTCAGTCTCTGGGGATCTGACTCTCTCTTCTGGCCAGCCCAGGTACTGCATGTGAAATGTACAGACACATGCAGTTTCAAAGCCCATATATATTTAAAAACCTAAATAAATAAATAGAATAAAATAAATTTTGCATGAGACAGAAAGACAGAGAGGGGGAGGGAGAGAGGGAGAAAGAGGTGGGGAGAGAGGAAGAGAGTCTCTCTAGATCATCATCACCTCTGTGGACTGGGTGACTCCTCTGCTCTCTCCAGGAGAGAGCAGTCTTGACCCAATGGGTGTGTAGGTCCTAGCACAGAAGACATGTTGTTCCTATATAACATGAAACTAAAAGATTGAGGGTTAAAAAGCCTAAGAAACACAAAAGTGAGGAACCCAAGCAGTGGGAACACAGAAGTCAGCTCTGGAAAGTTTGACTGATGTGCATGCATAGACCTAGAAGGGACTTAATGTAAGTTCTACTGTGGCACTCCCCAATGTGGGCATTCTAAGTCCACAAGCTTTCACCAGCTCTAGAGGGATGTCTGGTACCACCTAGGGCACAGCATTTAGCCTAACCCACATCATTCAGTACAAAGCTGATGTTTAGTCCATGGATAAATGGATATATTCCTTCATTATCATTCTGCTAAGCTTCAGTGTGGGCTACTATAATCAGAAACAAATATGTGAACAAATACAGAGACCAACAGACATTATCCAGAGTGAGAAACCCTGAAACGTTCAGCCCTAAAAGGGATGTCTCCATCAAATCTCTCCCCTTCAGGACCCAGGGAATCCGTCAAAAGAGGAGGCAGAGAGAGTGTAAGAGCCAGAGGATATGGAGGACACCCAGAAAACAAGGCCTTCTTAATCAACATGATGAAAACTCATATGAGCTCAGAGACTTAAGGCACAAAACTTAGAGAGGTCTGCACCAAGTCCTTCATGTATATATAATGGCTTCCAGTTTAGTGTTTCAGTGGGTTCCTGACTGCACAAACAAGTGAGTTTCTGATTCTTGTGCCTTCTCTTAGGCAATTTCTCCACTATTTGTATTGTCCAACTCCAGTGTGTTTGTTAGTTTTTATTTTATCATATTATAGTATTATCCTTTAGAAGCTGTTTGTTTTCTAACAAGAAACAGAAAGGGAATGGACTCAGATGGCAGGGAAAGGGGAATAAACGAGAAAGAGGGAAGAAAAACCCTAATCAGGACACACTGAGTGAGAAAAAAAGAATCTATTTTTTTAATAAAGAAAAAATAAAAGATTAAAATATGTGAGAAGAAAGTACATATCTCTGAGAGGCCCAAGGGTCTGTCTTTAGACAAGAAGAAAGTAACAAGCCTCCAGGTGAAAGTCTTCCTGTTCTCTAGATTAAAAATGGGAGCTGAAAGAATTTCCTCCCCCTCAAAAAAGAGATGCTAAAAAACAGGGGGAAAGGACATCTGGAGATGTCAGTGAAATATATGCGACAAAAAAGCAGGAGGAACCACATTGGCGGATGTAGGCAATCAACTCAAGGAGGAACAGTGGGCACAGAGGAGGGAAACAGAGAGGACAATTCATTTCAGTGGAGTATAATGACATATATTTGATTTGATGATGTTGTAATGAAGCCCAGAACCATCTATGCTAACTTTTGAAAATTTTACAAGGACTGGAGAAGTGGCTCAGCAGTTCATAATACTTCTTGCTCTTCCAGAAGACCCATGTCAGACAGATCACAACTGTCTATGACTCAGAAGCCCCCTTCTGCCATCTGCAGGCACCATATATAAGCGCGCACACACACACACACGTAGGGGTATTGTGTTGTTTGATGGTAAATAATTGTCCCACCCATTGGTTTAATAAAAAGAGCTGATTGGCCAAAGGCAGGCAGGAAGTGTAGGCGGGGCTACCAGACTAAGAAAATCTCTGAGAACAGAATGCCATACAGAGCACCAGAGAGAAGCTGCAGGATGCAGAGGACAACCATGCAGCTCTAAAGAAAGGTACCGAGCCGCATGGCTGAACAAGAGACATGGGATAGCTTAAGGGTAGAGAGTTAGAAAGCTATATGCCTGGGCCTAAGGCTGATCAGCCTAAAACTATTGGAAGCATCTGTGTGTCTCTGCGGGACTGCGGGTCTGCGGGGGGTCTGCGGGTCTGTGGGTCTTCAGACCTAGACTTTGAGGTTAGGCCCGAAAGTCTGGGCCAGAAACCTTGTACTACACACACACACACACACACACACACACACACACACACACACACACACACTCACACATATATAATTTAAAAAACATGAAGAGACAGAAAAGCGAACCCTCTCTCACATAAATGCAGGGTCACCAATGAAATCACTAAGATAAAAGAGGTAGCACCTGCCTCCATTCTCACATACCCAAGATGGAAGGGCAAGAACAACTAAACTAAGATGCTTTTCAAAGTCCCCTATGACTCTGGACTCAAAGCACTGCTGTTTTACAAAAGAGTACACTCCTATGTATGTGGAAATCGTCCAAAGCATGCTTCGCAGATAATTTAGATGCTCAATTCATCACTACACTGCAAAATGCTTACCATGATCAGATGTGAAAGCAATTATTGTGTTGTTGGCTAGGTGAAGATCATCCAAAGCACTCAAAAGACGCCCAACCTGAGTATCCAAATAGGACACAGAAGCAAAGTAGCTCTGGCGGATTTTCCGCTGTGAATAAAAAAAGATATTACAAAAGTGAGAGCAATTTTTATTGCCTTGGCATACACAGAGAATCTACTGGAACATCTTTCCCAATCTCTCCATTGATTGATGATGTTCTTATTCTAAATCTAATATTTTTTCCTACCTTCTGCAGACCCATGCCTGCAGAGGCCAGACTTATATTCTGCAGAACCACAGTGACATGTTTGAAAGGGAAACAGTCAGCTTTTATTTTACAATACATGCCATGACAAATGGATGTCATTAACTGTCCCATTCCGTGTCTTCTGCATATTCTGAACAGTCTCTAGAAATGGACAACTAAACAAAAATGATCCCTTATGATGTGAGATATCTTTATGTATGCTGTGAATTATCATTAAATTTAAAAAAACATGTTTTGACCTATGGCAAGGCATCTTAAAAGCAGGTGAGAAATTTGAGCATAGATAAACTAAAAAGAGGGAGGAGTCAGGGTTGGAGACACTGCAAGCTGCTACCAAGAAAATGACATCTAAAAGCACAAATAAGCCACAGGCCATGTGGCAAGACAGATTAATATAAATGAGTTAAGATGAGAGAGCTAGCTAATAATAAGCCTGAGCAATAGGCCAAGCAGCATATAATTAATATAAGCTTCTATGTGTTTCTGTAAGACTGTGAGTCTGCAGGTTTAGATCACAAGCCAAAACAGACAACCAAAAACCTACATACCACCCTTAATCCTTGCCTTCCCAGAGCCACACATTCTCTGATGCAGAGTATGCCAAAGATACCACTCAACTACAGTCAAGCCACCAAGTGACTTGAAACACTAGAAATGGATTGTCTCCCAGCCACTGATATCAGAAGTTCAAAATCAAAGTTTGGGAAGGGCCATTTCTGAAAGTTCTAGAGCACTGGGTCTCAACCTTCCTAATGCTGCATCCCTTTAATACATACATTTCCTCATGTTGTGGTGACCCCAATCATAAATCACTGCTACTTCATAACTGTAATTTTGCTCCTCTTATAAACTGTAATGTAAATATCTGTGTTAGGTGACCTCTGTGAGTCATTCAACCACCAAAGCGGTCAAGACTTCCAGGTTGAGAACTACTGTTCTAAAGGTACCTGCATCCCTTGACTTGCATCAGTCACTGCAATCTGTCTCCATCATCACATGTAGTTCTTTCTGCATCTGTTTCTGTCACTGTCCTCCCTATCTGACCTCCTTATCGGGACAACAGTGATGTTGGGTTGGGGACTAACCTGATCAATATGCTCAGTATGAGTACATTTTAACTTAAAGAGCCGACATTCTGAGGTATGAGAAATTAAAGAGTTCAATATATCTTTTTATTTTGGGGGGGAGGGTGCAAATTAACCCCTAATTATGATCCTGAATAAACCTGTCCACTAACCACTTTCTTAACCAGCAAGAAATGGCAATTGATTAACTTTATGGACCAAGGAGTCAAGTATAGCTCATTTCTGACAAACTCTCAATGAGCAGAAGAATAATGAAGGGCAACCCAGAAGAACTGCTGTGACTACTAGTCTATATGCACGAGAAAAAGAGCCACAATCCTTTCCTGGACTGACTCCTCAATTACTGTTCACAAGCCTGAAGGAAACGATTATTCTCCCTGCCCACAACCCCCAAAGTACTAAGAAATAAGAGAGCCACTTAACAGAGCAGCTCCATCGTCTACAATCCTCTGGGCCCTGCCTCATGAGATGGACAGATATGATGCTACTTCTCACTGCTAGGGTAAGGGCATTCATGAGACTTGTCCCTTCATCTGCTTGCAGTAACAAACATCTATGCTTATAGAAGGATTATGCTGAACCTCTGCCAAATACAGTTTTTGGTAAATTAACTTTTCAGACTGGAACCCAGACAACTTCAGTTCTCCTAGGAATCAAGACACCTCTTACTTACAAAGATCCACACCCAACCACCAGGCCAAGCTCTGGGAGTCCAGTTGAAGAGAGGGAAGAGGTATTATATGTGCAAGGGTGGGAGGTTCAAAATCATGATGGGGAAATCTACAGAGACAAATGAACGTGTAAGGGAAATTTTATGAGCTCCAGGTGGCTGTTAACCACCTACTGAGATAGGACAAAAGGTTAAGAGAAACAGATAGGGACTCCCCAGCTGTTTATCATCCCCCAGAGTGTGTGTTTGAAGTTCCAGGATAGAGATTCCCCATAGTTATCTGGCAGTTTATCATCACAGTGTGTTTGAAGTTCCAGGAAAAAATGTACTATCCACCCAGTTCTCAAGAAGCCATAAAATATACATTGACACTCATGGCCTGTGGTCGAACTTCTTTGTTCCCTACAGCCTATAAAAACCCTGCTCTACTTCAGCTCCAGGCTCTCTCTCTGTTCCTGCGTGTTCAGTGAGCTGAGCCCCAGGTATACTTGGTTTGGTAAATAAAATCCCCTTTGCTTGTTACATGAGAGAACATCTCTTGGAGTCTTTACACGGTGAGTTTCTCTACCCTTACAAACCAAGCTCAGGGAAGTACGGAAGCGTACAAACTTTAGACTGACAGCTGTGGGACTGGACTAGGCCTTTTGCATACAGAAGACGGTTGTGTTGCTTGGTCCATTTAAGGGGCCCCTAGCAATGAAATCAGGATCTACCCCTGATGTATGAGCTGGCTTTATGGAACACATTACCTATGGAAAGACACTTTGCACAGTCTTGATAAAGGGGGGAGGTGAGTGAACCTGCCTCAACTGAATATACCAAACTTTGCTGACTCCCCATGGGAGGTCTTACCTTTTTGGAGGGGGTGATGGGGGTGGGTCAGGGGTGAAGGCTTGGGAGGAACAGAAGGGGTGAGAGGAGGATGTGGTTGTCATGTAAAATGAATTTTATAAATTCTTAAATTATAAAAAGCATAAAATTGAAAAAAAGCAGCCACCTCCTGCCTATGCTGGTCATGGTAAGAAGGCAATAAAGAAGCAGGTATGGCACTCTGACCTATTAAGCCATCTAGTCAATAAGGGTGCAACTACAGATAAGTAAACATGAACCACTTTTGTTCAGCTAGAACTACAGAGTGAGAACATGTCTCAAAGAATGGGGGAAAAATCAAAATGTACGACAGTGGTCCAGAAAGATGTGTTCAAAGAACACACAGAGAGGAATTTGGGGATAGAAAGCAGGTGTGGAGATGGGTAAGGAACACAGTGTCAGAAGAAGATGAGAAAGCCAAGAGTGACAAAAGTTCATAGTCAGCAACAGCATCATTTACTACCATTTGATAGGAGGAGACGTAGTGAGAGAGGAAGAAGGCAAGGCACGGTACGGCACAGGTGGTGGCCAAAGCACATGAAAACAATGTAATCGAAGTCCCCACAACCATCGGCCTGGGAGTAGCTCACAGGAAGGTAAACACGTGTGCCTGGAAGTCAGAAGGGATGGCTAGGCTGGAGTAGTTCTTGGATTAATCTAACAGCGGAGCTCAGATGAGGCTAACTAAAGAGAATGGAAAGAGAGGTCAAGGTGGAGGGCTGAAATGGACTTAGTTTACTCAAAATTGGCAGTAAACTAAGTTGAAGACATAGAGAGGGAGGGACCCAGAAAGATTGTCAAGTACAGGAGTCAGATAGCTCCAGATTAGATTGGCGAACAGTGAGAGAGTAGCACTGAGCTCAGAGAAGATGAAGACTCAGTACACTGATCTTTACCAAAACACAAGGTTAGTATCTGCCACGGTGCGGTGTGAATGTTTAGTGATCTAGGAAGGCAGAAACCCATGCATAGAAAGATGTATAACAAATGAACCAAGAAGATCACAGATTCAGCCCGCATAGGCTACTCTTCACTACTCTCAAACGGTAGCTGAGAAAGCAGAGCAGAAAACAGAAAGAGAAGACAACAGGTTAGAGGTGAGAGAAACAGTACTTCTTAAGATATCAGGATGTGAGTAAAGAGGCTGCAGAGAACATCAGCAGGAAAAGGCCTAACCAAACAAACAAAGAGCTCCTCTGGGTAGCTCAGAACCTGTGCTTAGTAGTAATACAGGTTCTCTCCAGCAGTTCTCACAGCTGGACTGTCTCATTCTTAGGATAGAGCAAGTGTGCTGAAGAGAACACAAGAGCAAAGAAGGTCATGACATGGGGCTCCCTCCCCAAGACAGAATGGGAAGAGGCAACAAGAATGTCAGGCAAGGGAGCTGCAAGAGGAAGTGGTCATAACCAGGTTTGTGTATAACCAAGAAGATGTAGACCTAAGCATAAAACTAAGAAGCTGAAGGATAAAGGTACAATTAAGAAAAGACATCCAATGCTACAATGGGCTAGGGAGCATGGCTCAGGTCCATAGAGCATTAGAGGCATGATCCCACACACATCACCCGTAGTGAGACACTGTGTATCAAATAAAGATTACCTGAAGATCAGAGGGCAGAGCCAGCCACAGAGTTAGAGCCACAGAGATCAGGCAGTGGTGACACATACTTTTAATCCCAGCACTTGAGGGGTGGAGAGGCAGAGATCCATTTCGATCTCTGTGATTTCAAGGCCAAACAGAGCCAGGTAGTGATAGCACACATCTTTAATCCCAGCACTAGGAACATTGAAATAGGAAGTGATATGGATGAGCAGTGAAAGGAATGTAAGGTGGGAGGAGACAGCAGTTCACCCCTTATGCTTCCCTTCCATTTTGTTCTGTGCTTCCCTTGCTTCTTACCCTATTCAGTCTAAGGATTCTTGGAGACAGGATCATTCCCTTTAGGCCTGAGGATTCAGTAATGGTGAGAAGAGGTTGTGGCTTGTTCCTCTATCTCTCTAATCTTTCTGTTTTCCCCCAATATCTGGCTAAGGGATTTTATTATAAGGCCAATTACACCAACAGTCACCCAAGTAACTATATGAGCCATGCTGCCTGTGTTCAGTGGCTAGGGGTATAAGAAAAGAACACAAGAACTTCTCTCCACGCAGGTGGCACTGACACCCCTGTATACTTCTACATATTCTCTATACACTCGTCACTAAAAACCTCAAGTCAGAGTTCTCACATAAAACTTTTACCTATCTGGCTCCTGTTTGATTAACATAAGGCACAGAGGGTTAACAGGGGCCATGCTGGGGGCATGAGATGGAAAGTGACCTCAAAAACCTTTTCTAAACTGACAGAAGCAATGCTGGGAGTTTGAAGTTACACGTCTGTGGGGCTAAAGTAGTTCCACTTGGCACCAGCTCCATGCCCCACCATGCAGCACAGCAGTTTCCTGTCTGGCAACAGTGGGGTTCTCATCCAACCCAAACACTCAGAACCCTTCCTGTCACTCAATCCATTGTAGAGGGGCATTTCAAGTGACGATCACTAATAAAATATTCAGGTACTGACCTAAAGTTGCAGTTAAAACCATCTTGTTTTCAGACTTGACAACACAGAACTAGGAAGCTAGTTGGTAAACTGGCATGCACTGCTTTCTGCACTCTCTCCCTCCTCTACTCGCCATTTAAAACTCGGGAATCTAACAGTTGTAGATAATGCACACACCTGCCCTCTGAACCCTTACTCTGAAAGCTCAGAAGCCAAACAGATTGAGACAGCAAAATATACCTTTATCTTGTTTCATTTAAAAAATATATATTCTCCTGCAATGGGTCTCAAACTACTGAGTACATCACAACCACGTGATATGAATTCCGAGGAAATGTGGTGTTTTGGCCCCATCCTCAGCCTAAAGCTGGAAATACAGTTCAGTAGTAGGGTACTTGCCTAATGCATGTGAGGCCCTATATTCAATCACTAATACTGCAAAAAGTAAAAGAGAATAAAATAGTGGGAAAAAAAGAAACAATATTCCTATCCTTTTATAGATGGTCTAGAACTCTGTACTTTTAACAGGTCTGCCTAGAGAATCTGATACAGTCAGTCCAAGAAGCACGTTTTGAAAATGTTGCCCTCTTCTATCCACTACCACCTGCTTCAGCCATAACACTTCAGAAAGAATATGGCTCCATGTGTCTTGTTTACTCATAGGAGAAAGCGGCTGAGGAACGAAGGAATGAGTTCATATAACCAAATGACTAACTTTAACACTGTTCTACCTCCAGATCAGACCAAAGAGACACCAGACATCACAGCTGACAGCACTAGCCATGATATCCTACCTCCCATCCTACCAAGGCTCAGTTCACTCAATCAGCCCAAGAGTAGCAGGTGCCAGTTCAGGATTTTCCAGAGAGGAAACATAGGTACCAGCAAACTAAGGATTCTGGGCTTCTATACAGCTGCTGGCATCCTATAATTAATCAACTGTGACCCACATTAATCCTACATGGGCTAGGGAGGCCCATCCAAGCTACATCCTGAACCTGTGTCTGCTTATAGCAAGTCTGGATTCTGCCTTCTTTGTAAGGAGACTTTATCTACACAGCACTGCCCATGTCAATACAAACAGAAATTCTCCACCCCCTAAAAAAACCCACAAAAAAAGGCTTTTGTTTGTTTTGACTTTTTGAAACACAAGCTTACTATTTAGCCTAGGTGAACCTTGAACTCATTATGTAAACAGGCTGGCCTAGAATTCAAGTGTGGCTTCCTCAGTGGTATGACACCATCAGTGCCTGACATACCCCCAAAGTATACAGCTGGTACCTGAAAATCTACAGGAATTGGGCCATAGGGTATGCTGATGTTTAAGGCTTGGACATCTTCTCGTTCCCTGATGTCCATCCAGGGGTTGTAGGCAACAGGTGGTAGTCCATCAGGGACCTGGGGATCAGGAGCCAGGGTGATGTTTTCCAAGGGATACAACTTCTGAAATTCCTAGGAAAAAAACACACAGAGCCACAAGGTTGTGTTTTCTGAAAGACTATGATACATTTACTTAGTGCTCATGCTCCCTACTCACCCACCCACACCCTACACCTACCTTAAGCCACTCTCATAAGACTGGAACAGCAACAAAATGCTAAAACATGTTTCCTACAATGACAATAACAACTGTTCTCTCATAAACAGGTGCCCTCTTGCTCCTTTGCCCACCTTACTCCCAACATACAAAGGCATGACAAAAAGTATAGTGGGATCCTAAAACCTGCCTCAGCTTCCATGAGTCATGAGAACTCACAGGACCTAGCAGAAAGAGAGTGCATAAAAAGGCTACCAATCAGTGAAGCTCATTAAAACTGCAGCACCTAATTTTAATATGGGGTTCATCATGTAGGCACTCTGCCCAGACTAGAACAAAACTTCAGGCTTACATAAGGAAAGCAGTGATTCAGCATATAATATGTCTGCTAAAACTCTTAGACACTCCTAAATCAAAGTTCCCAGTTGCCAGATAAGGGCCAGCCTTCTAAGAAGACCTCTGCAAGGCTTGCAGCTAGGCAGCCTTGTGAACTCTTTTCTACAAGACAGCAGAAAAGACTGAGCATCACAAGCTTCTTCCAAAGGGGCCGAGAGCTCCTACTGAGAGGGAAGGATCCTCAAGGCTCATCAAACAAGATGCTTATGACATCAAAGAGTATACTTGCAGGTCCATACTCTCATTTATAACCAAGGGACATTCTTTGTAAAGTAAAAGGGCTGAGCTCCTCGGGCCCAGGAAAAAGAAAACATAAAATCTGGAAAAGATTATTTAAAAGGACTATACATTCTAAATGATATAAAGAAGCATAGAATTTGAAGTGCCAACAAGTAATTCTGTCTCCTGCAGGGTTTGATATAACAACTTTAGGGCAGAATGACAGTTGGAAAAGAGGGCTTCATGTTTCCTGAGATTTTCTCCCAAAGACAATCCCTTTGGGCTTCAGGGGGCTTTGCCTCACCTCTGTATGACATCATTTTACAATCCTATATGCAGGAGTTCAAAGAAAAAAAAATCAAACCTCCAGTGGAGAAAAATGGGAAGCTAAGCATTTATTACAAGATTACATGTTCTAAGATTACTTTTTGTCCTTGAACTTTGACTACCACCATTGTAAGTACACTAGTACCCATTTGGCATCCCAGCCAGTTATGACCACCTTTGATATACAAATGTCTCTCAGATAAATAAGTAATACAGATAATAGGGGCTGTGTTGGATCAGCCCTCAGGCAGCTCTTCACCTTGGGATATCTGAAGGGGATGTGTGGCTTGTGATACCCAACAGCCAGGAAGAAAGGACTAGATGTTGTTTTCATCTTTTCCAACAACCGAATGGCCTCCTCTGTGCTCTGTTTGTCAGGCAAGGTGCCCTCAGGCACATCTGCCACATCCACAGGACAAAGCAAGTTGGCATGGAGTTTTCCATCTTGTCCCCTACACGTCTTTTAAAACAAAATGCATAACATCAGTCTATAAATTCAATACATCGTGACAGTTGTACACTGAATAGCACCATCACCAGCCCTCAAGTTAAGTCACTCGGAATGAACATGCATATCAGAAGCAGAACTGAACCAGGAAAGTGTTTGTCCTTTCTCCAGACAGGGCCAAAAATCCACATAGTGTTCAGTTTATTCCTGTGAATTCTCTCTCCATGCCATAGTTAATTAAAGGATATCCAAATAAACTATCAAAAACTACCTCAACATTTATGGTCCTTAGCTCAATATTTCATCTAGAGTGATTATCAAAAATCCAAAAGTCAGACTTCTGCTTAAGATTAAGGCTTTAATTTATTATTTATGTGTACACATGTGTGTTTATATATTTGCCAGTGCATTTAAAGGGTAGTACATCTAAAAAGTAAAAATCAACCTCAGCTGTTCCTCAAAAGGTAGCCATTTTGGTCGAGACAGGGTCTCACATTGAGAACTAGGCTAGGTTACCTGAGCAGAGAGATCCCCGGACCTGCTTGTGTCCTAGTACCGGTTTCTTGATAGGTACTAGGGATTGAGTTCAGATCCTCATGCTTCTAGAGCAAGCACTTTATTGACTGAGTTATGTCCTTGGCCCAACTTAAGATTTTACAATAAGAAATATACCATCAGCTAGATGCCTCTAATTCCAGCAGCATGAAAGAAGTTGAGGCAGGAAGATTCTGAGTCTGAGGCCAATCTAGGTTTCAGAGAAAGTTCCAAACCTGTCTGCCTAGACTATTTACTAAAACATTATTTTTAAAAATCTCACAAATAAGTAATCATTATATCTATCAAACAAATTGCTAAATATCGTAATGCTTGTTTCTATAAGACATCACAACAAGCAAAAGCTACAAATATCATAGCATAACCAGCTTAAAAGAAAATATTTAATAGTCGATTAGCTAGGCAAGAAGACAGTAAATACTTCATCAACAGGTACAGACTTACCTTAGTGTTTTCATACTTCTCTGATGATGGATGGTAAGGTGGAAAAGACCAACTATATGGAGAATCATCACTGTGATTAGAAGTTATACCTTGAATTGGGGAAAAGAAAATTGCTGAAGAAAATGTTAAAGGTTTTTGAATACCCCACTGCCAAATTAAAATCGAACAAATACACAAGTAGCTTCTCCCCTCTTTGGGCCTCAGTTTATTTACCTACAAAATAAAAAGCTCAAGCTAGATGATACATTTCTATTAAGACCAACTGTCCAGGCTATCATTTTAGTATTAAACATCTAAGTTCCCAATTCCTAAGCTTCAAAATGACAAGATCAGCCAGTTTGGCATATCGGTGCAGTTCCATGAAGCTCACACTAGAGACTTTTGCCCACCTTAAGAAAACAACACCACTCAAGGAGGAAGCAAAAGCACTGTCACCACTATAAGACAAATAAACACAACAGAGTGGTTGAGAGAAAGCTCACGCCCTGCACAATGCCAATCTAATAGATGAATGAGCCAAGATGTCTTCATGACTTCAGCACCAAGATCAAGTACACAACTGTGAAGCCTACCTCTAGCCCAAACCTTAGCAGTTACCTGTGCATCAAGCAAAACAAATAGCATATGAAACCAAGAAAGAACTTCCAGCTGTAAAGAGTACAGAAGTGCCTTGTAAGTAAGCACCTGTAAGATACAGAGACCCTCATCCCTAAATCTAGTCATCAGGAAGGAGATCAATGAACATACAGGCCTGGTTTGTTTTCCCTTCCCCAAAATACAATCTCCTCCTCTTGAAAACACTTCCCTCCCGAAGCCCATAAGCAAGTGTTATAAGTACCAAACTAAGAAGTTCAACTTCCTAACATTCAGCTTTAAGCCACACAAAATGATTTCTGATACATTTATTTTCAGAACTGAATAGGACATAGCCCACCCGACTGCTATTCTCAACCTGGACTGCCAACTAGGTTTTAGAAGAAAGCTTCTGAGCCTGTCAGTTATAATCAATGTGCACAGGCTTCTTGGAAACACTCAAGCTGTTCCCTTTGGTGATTAGCATCATCATTTGAATGGATCTAGCACTTTGAACACACTTCACACTCACAGATACCCACACTGACATGCTCCCCTGGGCATCAAAACAACTACAGCCCCAGCTTCCCAGATAAGGAATGTGAGACTCAAAGTCACCTGCATGACTAAATAGTGGCAGCACTGAGGCCACGACCATGTGCCCACATCCCTAATGCTATTGCCCAGTGTAGTCTATTCTGCTTCCAGAGATGTTCATGGCTATGAAAAGCCAAAATGACCTGAATGTTATGCTAGACTACTGTGCTATCATTAAAAATGGATTTTTTTAGGGTGTAATAAAATGGAAAAATCTTTACTTTCACTTGGAGTATAAAATTATAAACACAACTACAAATCAGAAAAATACTATCAATCGGCAGGAATACATCAAGCACAGGTTTCCTTAGGTTGGTGCAATTATACATTTATATTCTTTGGTTTCTTTCCATTCTTGAAATCAAGTGATTCTTCTACCATTGTTTTAAAGTGGTGTCTATGTTTGATAAACAATCAGTTTATCAAGCAGTATTCAGCAGAGTCCGAACTTGACACCCAACTTACTTCCTCTTTCTGACATTACTCATAGAGAAAGCAGTAGCTTCCACAAAGCTGTAGTTCTTACTTAGATATCAAGTCACTCAGTATCTCTGACATTCAAGGCCCTCAGATGTGGTTGCCTCACACTCAGCTTTACAGAGGGCACCTTGGAGGGTACAGCATCAGATGAACTGACACAAGAACTGTCTGCAACAGACAGTGCACTTCCACAACCCAAACAGTTGAATAAGTGTCAAAGCATCACCTCCAACTTCTAAAGGCAACTAATTTCTTCCCATTCTCTTTCATTTAGACTATGAACATGGACCTAATCTAAAGAAGTATTTATTTTCATATTACTGTTTCATAGAAATGTAGTAATGAACAAGTTACCAAGCCCATCAGGAAAGATCACTACAGAAGTAGCCCCAACCTAGCAAGGGATTCCAGTATTGGAGCACAAAAACAGAAAGCCCAGGCTTTGGTAAATTAACAGTACCAGGGTGAAAGACCTTCCCAACCGACGCAGTCATGTAGCCATTCTCCTTGAAGTATTGGGGGATGGTAGAAAAATTCCCCGAATGTACCCTCCAGTAGGAGTTGAAGTCATACAGGCGGGTGGTGTCAGGCCTCCTCCCAGTGAGGAAGGACACTCGACTTGGGGCACATACTGCTTGCTGTTAGGGAACAGAAGTAAATGTCAACATCATCATAGCCAAATGTGTCTGCAGACTTCAAGGTAACTAAGCAACCTCTCTAAATCCTCAGCAACTGCCTGGCAGCTGAGTCATGCAGATTTCAAAGTGGGATTTGGGCCTCCTGCAGGTACTAGAGGTTGTTGTCTTCCGAACAAAAGAACAATATCTAGACTCTCAAAATAGCAGGTAGAGGTGTATGTGTGTGTTTTGTGTGTGTTTGTGTATGTCTGTGTTTGTGTGTGTCTGTGTGTGTGTGTCTGTGTGTGTTTGTGTGTGTGTCTATGTGTGTTTGTGTGTGTGTATTTGTGTGTGCCTGTATGTGTTTGTGTGTGTTTGTGTGTCTGTGTGTGTTTGTGTGTGTGTGTTTCTGTCTGTGTGTGTCTATGCATGTTTGTATGTCTGTCTGTGTCTATGTGTGTGTTTGTGTGTGTGTGTGCTTGTGTATGTCTGTGTTTGTGTGTGTGTCTGTATGTGTGTGACTGTGTGTGTCTGTATGTGTGTGTCTATGTGTGTTTGTGTGTGTGTGTGTATTTGTGTGTGCCTGTATGTGTTTGTGTGTGTGTTTGTGTGTGTGTGTTTGTGTGTGTGTGTTTCTGTCTGTGTGTGTGTTTGTGTGTGTCTGTGCATGTTTGTATGTCTGTCTGTGTCTGTGTGTGTCTATGTGTGTGTTTGTGATTCTGTGTGTGTGTGTGTGTTTTCCTATGCAATGGCACCCCTAGGTACCCAGAAAGAATGATGCTCTTGCAGTACAGCCCTGAAAGGGGGTTCAGGGAGGACAACTGCTATGGATAAATGGCTGACCCTTAGCCACTCACAGCTCTGTTGGCAGACCCACAAGGCAGATTTTTCAGCTCCAGGCAGTTCCTCTTTCTGGCTGAAAGCTGACCAAGCCTGTTTGTCTTAAGCTAGTCAGGGCTAGGGCATAGTCTCCACCCAAGGAAAAGGGAAGGTACAAGCTTCCTTGTGAGTGGAGAACAGACTTGTCTAGGCCTCCATTTTCCAAGCTCTGCTTCCCTCTTTCAAGAAGGTAGTCTCTAAGGCAGCAACATGCAACCTCCTACTGTGTATACACAAAGAGGCACATACCCACACCTAAAAGTCCACAGACATACCTGTGCAAAGGCATTCTGGAAGAGAATACTGTGGGATGCCAACTGATCAATGTTTGGGGACCTCACAAGCTTATCTCCGTAACAACCCAAGGATGGGCGAAGATCATCCACAATGATCAGAAGGATATTCAGAGCATCTGCACAAGAGACAGAGGCTTTGGTTACATCACATGCACTGACACTGAAACCCCTACATACACACAACCATCAAGGTAATGAGAAAACCAAGCCTGCCCCTGCTCCTTAACAGTCCATCTACAAAGGGGCATCCAGGGCTCTGCTTCAGCAAGGATGAGAATAGAGTGCACAGAAGCCCTAATCTAGAGTGACAGTGTTACGTATCAGCCATATCTTCACAACTAGGTGAAGAAGAAAGAGAGGCAGGCCAAGACTGGGGGTGGGGTGAAAGAAGGAAGAGAAGTAAGGGAGAAGACAGAAGAAAAAAACCAGTTAAATGAAGAAAGGATGGATAGAAGGGAGGGAGAGGAAGGGAGAAAAGGAAGGGGGAGGGAGGGTCCAAGGAAAATGCATGGATGGAAAGTAAAGGATGGACTGCTACATGTAATGTGCACCAGTGAATAGCCCCACACCCATGTGTATACGTGAAGTACAATTAGACTTCAGTGATTATAAAAACAAAAAGAGGCCATGAAGTTGAGGGTAGGTGGATCTGGGTGGAGTTAGGGGTGGAAATGGGGTTTAGTATTATAAAAATATGTTGCATACAGTTATGAAATTCTTAAAAAATGAAAAAAGAGATGATGGAGGAAAACATGAAGGGATGTAAAGGAGGAGAAGAGGAAGGAAGAATAGATGAAAGATTAATACCGGCTGAACAGATGAAAGGAAGGAAAGATGGATAGAGGGGAAATGAGGAAGGGATGGAGGAGAGAAAAAAGACAGGATAGATGGAGGAATAAACATTAGCAGGGATGGAGACAAGGTTGGATAGGGAAAAGAACAAGAAACAGGCACCTGTAGTGGAGTTGCCTAGCGCTGCGGACTCCAGGGCAAAGCAGAAGGAGGCTAGCAAGAAGCTGAAGCCAAGGTGGCGCCATCCAGGCGGCGGCGACGGCGGTGGCGGTGGCAGCGGCGGCGGTGGCGGCGGCGACATTCCTACTTCGGTGCAGCCTTGCAAGAAGGTGGCCTCAGACTACAGTGGGACCATTGGGTAGCTGTCGCCGCTGCCTCCGCCGCCGTCGCCGCCGTCACCGCCGCCGCCACCGCCACAGTTTCAATCAGAGATTACTGCGTGACACCGCAGTCTTAGGCCCAAAAGCCCAGGCGGTCGCAGGAGCACGAATGCGCTTGCGCACCCTCCACCCCCTCCCTCTAGAGGGCGGAGCCAGTGGTGCTGGAGGTCTATAAGCATTATTGGCCATACCGGGTGGAGCCTTAGCCGGAAGCACAGGCTGTGGCTTTTGCGGAACACCTTTTACAGTAGAGAATGGTGGCAGTACCCTTGATGTTCTGAAGGTTTTGCTATTGAACTAGATTTTTGCCTCTTTGTCTGTGCTAGTTCTGTGTCATTTACGTGGAACCCCTGTCCTACCCTTATCCAAGACACGCCTCTTCAGAAGATAACCACAGCTTGACCATGAAATAATATGCAGCCTAAATAAGCCCATAATGAAGTAAAAAGGATAAGAAGGAAAAGTCACATGTGATTCCCACTTCTAAAAAATGTTTGCAGTCCCGTCCCCCGTTTCCTTGACCAATGGCTTTGCTTAAGAGATTTAAGCTCTCAGACCTTTAACTTTTGAACAACAATGGAAATATTAGTAGTATAAAGTGTAGATATGAGAAGAAACTATTGCCTTTGGTTTAACATGTTTCCTGGAGGATAAGATGTTACAATATCAATATTTCAGCAACAAAAAGATGCAAAAATTTCATCACTATGCTTGACCTTGTGCTAGATTATTTTATGGGCAGGGAGGGGTTAGGGATGACTCACAGAGGATCTAGTTTCTCAGAATTTCCATTTGGTAGAGATAAGACATCGAGTTCATCTGGGTCTTCAGTTCAAAATGAGAAGGGAATAATTGTCACAGGAGTCCAGTTCCCACTCACTATGCCCATTTCGTCTCTCTGGAGCTCTCTACCTGGCTGGCTCCAGCCACCATCTCTCTTAACTATGCTTCATAATTGCTGTTCTCTCTTTATACAGACATCAAATGGCTTGCTCTTTTCCTTTTCACTTTTGTTTAACTACCACTTTACCAGTGAAGTTCTGACTAGACTGCCTTATAGAAAATAATAAAAATTCTCCCATTCAGGTTTATTTTGTCCAGACCAGGAATGCCCAGGTACATTCTGCAAGTTTATTTTCACCTCAATCAGAGAAGGAACTGAAGACTCCAGTACTGCCAATAGCACCTGATATAAATACGTATGTGGGTGTGTTCTTGTGTGTGTGGGGGGGTGTACGTACGTTTGTAGTGTAGTGTTTAATAAGGATTTGTTGAACCAATAAATAGGGAAAAAGTCGTTTTAGGTAAAGAATGGAAGTTTTTCAAGGGGCTTTTTGGAGAGTGGCTGAAAGAGAAATTAACATTTAGAGAGAGATAAGGGTAGGGCAGGACTTCCAGGAAAAAAGACACAGAGTGACCATGAAGGAGTTCAAGGCATCTGGAGAAATTTACAAAGAACGTATCTCAAAATCCAGCTAAAAAAATATTAAAATGAAGGGAATGCAGCCCAGTGGTAAAGAACTGACTTAACATGTACAGGGCCCAGGGTTCAATCTATAGTACTGGAAACTAAATAAACAAAACCCACATAGGACAACCTTAGCCAATCCTTAGAGATAGTAAGCATTTATACTGCCTCCAGTGAAATTACCTCACCCTAACTTGAGTACAAGGTGCAGGGTAGGTCCATGCTGTATTTTATAATAACACACATACTTCTTGGGGGGCATAAAAAGTTAAGCAGCCTTCTCATGTTTTTTTATTATCAAGGATGCTTCAGGGCCAAGACACTTATGCATTATGATCATTTACTACAAAAGTCAGTTATTGAACTCTATAGGAAATTGTAGTATGAGGTTTCTGGCCTGGACTTTTGGGCCTAGCTTCAAGGTTTTAGACCAGCAGACTGGCAGACTCGCAGTCTCGAAGTCCCACAGTCCCACGGAGACACACAGATGCTTTCAATAGTTTTAGGCTGATCCAGCTAAGGCCTAGGCATATAACTTGCTAACTCTTTACCCTTAAACTAACCCATGTCTCTTATCTTGTTCAGCCTTGCGGCTTGGTACCTTTTCTTAGAGCAGCATAGTTGTCCTCGGTTTCTTCCGGCTTCTCTCTGGCCTTCTGCTCTGTGCTTCCTGTTCTCAGAGTTTTCTTAGTCTGGTAGCCATGCCCACATTTCCTGCCTGCCTTTGGCCAATCAGCGCTTTTTATTAAACCAGTAGGTGGGACAATTATTTACAATGTAACAACATAATCTCCCACAGGAAATTTTCTGAGATACTATCAGATACTATCCCTTCTTCCCCACCCATGACTTTGTCTAAAGGGGAACAACAGACAGATGACACTAATACATTGATTAAAAGCCTGCTAACCTGGCACTGTGACAGGATATATGTACTGTATGCTTTTGTGTGGATATGCTGCATGTGTGCATGTGGAGCCAAAGGGGTGTTAATATGTTGCATCTTATTTGAATATTCTCCACCTTATTTTTTGATCTTTATAATCATTCTAATCTTCCAGAATGCCTTTGCCTAGATATATGCAGATGGATAAGCCTGGATGTGTGTCTCATCTTGCAAGTAAGAATTGGAGTCCTCCAGCTAATTCTAGATGGTGTTCAATGGTCTAGACTTCTTCATGAAGAAGGAAGCATAGCATACAAAAATGTATATCTTACAAAAGCCTCTTGTCCATTCATAAGACTAATTATTTGAAGAAAATCAAGTCTTTTTATCTTGGGGTTCCAGGGTGCCTTGGATGGGCTCTTAGTGATAGGCTCTGCTCCTTCCACTCACTGTTGTATCTCTGTCAGCATTGTTTGGTAGGCTTCAAGGACTCACTGAAAAAGAAGCATGATGCTACTAAGGTGCATGAGAGTGAATAGCCCACAGTGGATTCGGCATGATGCCTGTGAGGACACACATTTTATAACAAGAAGAGTGGGGTTGAACTCTGTAGACACAATGTATCCATAGTTGGAATATAACATTGATTGGACTTGCCAAGTGTCTAAGCATGCAGCTCAGTGTTCTCAGGAGTGGCTGTGTCCAGATGCACAAGGCAGTCATGAGACTCTGCTCTTCTGCTGTGTGGAAACTGTGGATGGACACAGCCAGGCCTGAGTCACCATGGTTGGTGGCAGCTCAAGTTGCCTTTCACTTCAGAGGATGAAAGTGAATTGCATCTCAACCAGATTTTGACTCTTTCTTCCTTTCCTAAAGGGGCAAGTGGGGCCCAATAGATCACAAAAAGGCAAACTAAGGGCTGTACTGCTCAGCAGTCATGACCTTTGCAGAACCACCTCTCTGGTTCATACATGGTATCAAACAGCTTGTGAGATGAACAGCTCATGCGAAAGGCCACACACACTCTTTTTGGAGATTTGCTTCTGGTGTTCCTCGTTACTTCTTAATCGTCCTTCTTTTTACTCCTCTTACATTTTGTACAGGTCACCCCACTTTCTTCCCTCCTTTCTGAGTCTGGACTTTTCCCTCATACTGTTTATTGGTTCACCAGTTCAGCTCCTGGTGGGCATATGACAGCTTTTTGGAGCAGGCAAGCCCAAGGCTGCTGCTAGCAGTAGACTAAAGAAGAGATTATATATATGGAAATTTCTTAATCATTATACCCTCTCATCCTGCCTCCTTCTCTCCCCCAAACCTCCCCACTCCCAACCCCAGCCCCTCTTCCAAAAGGGTAAGGCCACTTATCACAAATCAGCAAAGCCTGGTACACTCAGTCGAGAAAGGACCAAGCCCCTCCCTTTGCATCAAGGCTAAGCAAGGCATCCCACCATAGGTAATGGGCTCCAAATAGCCAGCTCATGCACCAGGGTTATATCATGGTCCCACTGCCAGGGACCCCTCAAACAGACCAAGCTGCACAACTGTCTTCCCTATGCAGAGAATCTAGTCTGGTTCCATGCAGACTCCATAGCTGTGGGTCTAAAGTTTGTGAATTCCCTCTAGCTTGGTTCATTTGTCTCCATAGATTTCCCCATCATGATTTTGACCCATCATGATTTTGACCCCACCCTTGCTCATGTAATCTCTCTTCCCTCTCTGGCACTGGACTCCCTGAGCTGGGGGGAGGGGGGGGACACGACTGCTGTAAAGCAGAGATTCTAAACATATCTACCAGGGGGCACCAATGTGCTGATGTTTAACTATTATTACTGAAAGGCAAAAGATTTCCTTACTTGTAAAACACAAGTTTAAAACAAAATATTTAAAATGTGAATGCCTAATCAGATCTTTTGAAGTATGTCACTGTCACTAAATGAGCAGCTCCCTGTCACCATTACATTCTTTTTCCTCTGAAGGAAGGGAGTTTCTGGCCACACTGACCCAGGAAGGATTCTGATTTTCCTAACTGACCTATTTACATGAGGCTTCTCAGGGAAGGGTGGGAATGAAGAGGCTGTTGTGGAATGATGTCCTCTGGGCATAATATGGCTGTGAGCACGTTTACCAAGGCAGCTATGTTTATTTCCCTGAGCCATCCTCTTCAAAGGCTGGAAATATCAGCCTTCATTGGCAGGAATGGGGGCTGGGTCATCTGATCCTCACCTCTGACTATAGCCACTAACTCTTGTCGCCATTCCCAACTGCATGTGGTCTCAGGAAGTACCAGAGCACGTAGGAGGTGGAAGATTAATGCAGAGGAGACTCTATCTCTGAAGCTTTGAGGAAGCTGCCATTCATATTGGGGTGGAATTTCTTGAGGGTGTGGCCAGGTGGGAGTCACCCACACTCCTGTGAAGAGATCTAGTAGAGGCATTACAATCTAGTGAAGTTCCAAAATATCAACCACCAAGTGTTCCAGAGTTTGATCTTCTAGGATGCCTTTGTCCAGGTACATACATATTGCTAGTCCTCCTCTTGCAAATAAGAATTGATGACCTTACAACTAATTCTAGGTCATATTCACTGCTCTAGACACCACCATAAAATAAAGCATAGTGTATATAAAATTGTATTTTGGGAAAGGCTCTCATAAGAAGGCTTGCAGCTAAAGCTGAAAAGATGGCACAGCAGTTGAGTGTCTCCTGCTCTTCCAGAGAACCTGGTTTCAGTTCTTAGGAACCACCTCAGACAGCTCACAACTACCTGAACATTCAGCTTCAGGGAATCTATCACTCTCTGCTGGTCTCCAAGGGTACCAGCACACCTGTGACATACTCTCACAAAAACATAGACACACACACACACACACACACACACACACACACACACACACACACACACCTATACACGTAAGTAAAAATCAACCTTAAAAGGAGAAAGTTTGTACCTGTGAGGTTTCCCTTTCTCAAGATGGACCTGCTCAGGTTCCTCCCAAAAATAGGAACGGTCTTGAGCTTCAGAGTGCCACCTGCAGGACTGCAGACTGACCTGTGGATGAGTAAGAGTGAGCTGAACTGGCCATAAAGGGTCTTCCTCGCTGAGCCTTCAGTCAGGGTTGTCTCCTAAAACCATTGCTCTCTGACCATATATTGGGATGGCGTCACTTAGGAAGGTTCAGCATGTACTGGTTCAAGAAGCTGATGTCTGCCTTCCCTTTGAAACATTTAGCATGTAGATGAAGCCCAGATCCCTCCATTTGGCTTTAATATCTGCCAGGCCAATTCTGAGGACCCGTGAGCTTTGCTTGGATGATTTCAAGGCTGCAGATGCATTTATCTGTGGGGACATTCACCTCTGCATCTGTTCCCTTACAACAAGCAGTGTATACACTATGCCATGCATTTCTCCTCACCCAGAGGCAACCTGACAGCATGTGCCTGGTGTTAGATCAACTCCTCCTGGAGGGCATGGAGGAAATGTCTCTACGCCTCCCTCTAGCACAGGTGGATTCACTAAGTAGGTTGATGAAAACCTCCTTGGTACTGGTTTATATCCAAAGCCTCCAGTTTTTGTTTTTGTGCCTGAGTGCTGGAATTCCTTGCTGGTTAGAAGCCTGTTTTCAGAAACCTCTTCAAGCCACCTGGGTGCCTTTCTATTCACTGATGACTTTCAACAACAACACAAAATGCTTTTCAACCTAACTTTGTGCCCTCATAAAAAGCACCAAAAGTTTGGAAAGGCTTGGATTTCTTTAGAAGCTAGTAGTGATATTTTAGGATCATTCTGCTCTTTGGAGGGGCCAGCGCAAGTAGTAGAGAGAAATGATGAATGTAAGTTCAGGCTGGGGGCCTGACTCTTTGCCATGTTAAGTTCTATCTGTAAAGTATGAGTGGGGTGAACACATGTAAAGGACCTCACATGGGGCCAGAGGTATTGTATGAACTTGATGTCCAGTGAAAAGGCTAAGTTTGAGGTGTTGCTGTCTACTCTGTGAATAAGTTTGGAAAGTGGTGTATGTGCACGCGCACGTGTGTGCACTCAAGTAGTCACAAATCTAGGCACATGACATGGGCCCTTAAACAACAGTCTCCTGAGGCTCTAACTTCCTATTTTATAGTTCTTTAATTTACACATTCTTGGCAAACCTGGGCTGCATATTCCATCTCCAGGACTCAGGAGCAGGAACTAGCAAACTAGTGAACTTCCTGCCCATGACGTCTTTCATCCCACATGCTCTCAAGACAGATCCTCTTGGGTATCAGAAACCAAGGATCTTTTCACATATTTGTTCCTCGCTCTAGCAGACAACATTGATCTATGAACAAATGTGTGTTTGCATCCAGGATCTATGAACAAGAGCTATCTGCTAAAAGTTTGTTGTGTGCCAACTTTTGCCTTGGGTCCAGGATTTGGTTGTACATGGTGTTGAGCAGCCCACCAGGAACTGGCCAAATCATTCAGCCTCAGTGTGGCACTGAGAGCTTGGCTGGTGTACTTTATGGACCTGTCCATGAACCTCATTCATGCATTTCTATATTAACTCCTGTGGACCTACTGCTGTGTTCCCTTACTTTCTTGTACCTTGGGCTTCTTGATTCTCAACCTCTTAGATTCCTGTCATATGGGAATAAAGTGGATCCTCTACTTATGCCCCAGGAGCCCACTGACAATGCACCTCAAATTTGTGGTTCAATGCTGCCTTGCTCTCCTGGAGAAAGATAGAGACACAGAGCACCCTCTCACTAATTCTAGTAGCCTGATCTATGGAGACTCTCTCACTTAACCCTCTTTCCAAAACAATGTTGTGAACTCTGCTCTGATCACCACTTGCTCAGAAGGTCATTTCGGTTTGGTGTCTTCAGAGGAGAGCTGTGTCAGCTCAGATCAGATTCTAGTCCTGTTTTGAAACCATCACCCCATATCACTCCTTACCATCTGTATGATGTCAAGAAGGCTTAGCAGACAGCTGGTATTTGTCCAAGTGGTAATAAAACCTGTCTTCCAAGATGTAGCAGGATGAACTGACGAAGGCAATAATGAGACATTACTAACCTTTCCAGGCCAGAAGGTAGCAATAAAGTCCTCCTCAGAACCCAAATTCCAACCCTGACCAGAAATCATGTGAAGTTTCCCTGGAAAGTCAGGGATTCAAAGAAGTAGAATAGATGAAAGTATAGATCCAATATTTCCTTATGTAATAGTAGCATCTTTTCCTCTGATGTGGTAGTGCCACAGGATTCCAGCTACAACACCAGCTGGATAATGAGACAAACAATATGAGTTTGTGAAGATTTCAACAGAAAATCTACCATCCAGACAACTGTAGGGTCTATCCAGAAGATACATAGTAGCATTTTCTGTCGAATGAACCATCAAAAACATGCCTTGCTGAGCAAAAAAAAACCTCACCTTTAAAGAAAGTAAAACTTTGGGGAGGAGAGATGGCTCTCAGTGCTCTTGCACAAGACTCAGGTTTGAATACCAGTATCCACCCGGCAGCCTAAAACAGTCTGTAACTCTGGTTCCATGGAATTCCACACCCCATTCTTGCCTCTGTAGGCACTGTAGGCATGCGGTGAATATACATATATGCAGGAAAAACATTCACACAGATAAGGTAAAAATAATTTTTAGATTAAAATTAAAAGTTCAAAGACTCAGTAATCAATAGAATGTACAAAGAACCCAACTGAAAATTTAAACTTAAAAATCTGATAGCTCAAGTGTGAAGACATCGTCAGAAAGAGTTTCATTAGCAGAAATGGATGAGCAGAGTAGAGGACCAGAGAAAATATACTGTAAAAATAAGAAATAGTTTCAAAAAAAAGTATGGCAGTATCTCAAAAATCAAATGTATACTTAATGTTCCTAAAAATTCCACACTGTGGGATTCACACAAAGAGAGAGAGAGAGAGAGAGAGAGAGAGAGAGAGAGAGAGAGAGAGAGAGAGAGAGAGAGAGAGAGAGAGAGAGATTGTATGGCGACATAAAACTGGGACGAGTTCTCAACTGAATGCACCAGGATTTGCTGAGTCCCCATGTGTTGCCTTCCCTTTTCTGAGGAAGTGGAGGATGAGGAGGCTGGCAGGAAGAGTAGGAGGAGAGATGAGAGGGGATCTGTGGTTGGTATGTAAAACGAGTAACAGAAAATCTTCTTTAGAAAAGGAAAAGAACAGGTGAGCGCTTCAGAGACATGTAAGACTATAGGGGGAAGTCTGATGTCTCTGTCACACGGCCTCCAGAAGAGGACGCTGGAAGTACAAGCACAGGATAAGAAGCAAGAACAGAAAAAAGAACAAACTTTGTCTAAAGACACATTTCAGACCCTGAGCAAGCCTCAAACAGAGTAAACCCAAATAAATCTATAGCAAAACCACACAGCAAAGCTCTCGGAACAAAGGAAAACAATCTTTGAAGTAGTAAAAGAGGAAGGATCCTATTGATATGCCTGAAACAATTAGAGAAGGGCCTCTTATTAAAAACAACCATGGAGTTCAGAAGAATGGTAGAGCAGAGCAGAACACTGGGGGAGTGAAGGAGAAATATCTCACAAGTAATTCACTCAGAAAGCAAAGCACTCCACCTCTACTCTGCTCCCTAATCATGACAGAACTTCTGCCACAGAGGTGCTCACTTACCCTGCCTCTCATCACCCCTCCCCATTTTTAAGGCATGGTGAAGTTGGGAGACTACATCAACAGATGGCACTATGAAGAAATGTCCTTTTTGTCCTTCTCAAGACCATGGGAAAACACTGGCTAGTGGCAGTTCATCCAGCAAGAGGCCTTTTCTCCTAGCTTTCTGCAAACACCATTTTCACACATCCGAGACCACTCTTAGTCTCCCTCGTGTATTTATCAGTACAGCTTCTCCTGTTTACGGGCAGTGGGTGATGAAATTCAGCCTTGCCCATGATACCGTGGCAGCTCAGGCCATGTAGTGCATGCCTGGGCAGACCCACACCATACATTCTGACTTTGCAGCAGCAACAGCAGCGGCAGCAGCAACTCTAGCATGTCCTGGACATAGTGAAAAAGCACAACTAGTGCCATCTTGGGAAACAGGTCTGAGACAACTGGTGACCTAGGGCTGAATTCAAGCTCCAAGGAAACAGTGAAACAATAGGTACAAAGGATATATATCCTTGAATCAGCAAAAGCAGGATGCAGGCATACACTTTTGTTTTGTTTTGTTTCGTTTTTACAAAGAATAGATGTCCCTATAAGATACTTCATGTCCTGCCAAAATCTTATAGACATCCTGGCAAACTGTTCGCCATCGTGTACACTGACTTCTTCAACATCTGTCTCATCTTTAGTTTCCCTGACCAATCACGTGGTGCCAGGATACATAATACATCACTTGAAACTGTAACCTATATAAATCCCTTGTATAAAGAACTCTGGACCTTCCTCCCTCACTCTTGGCAAAAGGAGTGTTGAGAAAACGTCCCTGCCTTGGCTTAAATAAAGAAAGCTTTTGTTCTTGCATTGGAGTCAGCTCTGTGGTAGTCTGGTTGGGGAATCCTGAGATGCAGGCATAGCAGCAGCAGGAGGCAAAGGGAGGATAAGTATCTTGCCTGCACACCCTCTCAGGACCGTATCTTATGTCTACATTGCTCTCCTGCCATGGTCAGGATACATCAGAGCTATACAAAGTTCTGTCAGTGGCTGGCTAGTCAAATGAGCCCAGCATCAAAATCCCATCAGGAAAACAAGTGACTGAACTCAGCAATCGCTTCAAAACTCAAGGATGGCCCTTAGTACCATACTTCTGCAGGAACTGAAGCACACCCAATTTTGATTCACATTTGTGTCTGTTCTATCCTTGCTCTGCTCAGGTTCTAGAAAGCATTTCAGGTTGGGTCCTACTGAAACCCCACCCAACATAATCCTCTGGACTTCATGAGACAGCTGGAATGTGCTGTGAAGTAATGATCTTGTGCACTGTAAAGATTTGTCACTCATATTGGTTTAGTAAAAGGATGACTTGTAGGGGTATTGTATTGTTTCATGGTAAATAATTGTCCCACCCACTGGTTTAATAAAAAGCACTGATTGGCCAAAGGCAGGCAGGAAGTGTGGGCGGGGCTACCAGACTGAAAACTCGGAGAACAGGAAGCACAGGGCAGAATGCCAGAGAGAAGCCAAAAGAAGCAGAGGACAACCGTGCTGCTGTGAGAATAGGTACTGAGACCCATGGCTGAACAGGATGAGTCATGGGTTAGATGAAGGGTAGAGAGATAGCCAGCTATATGCCTGGGCCTTAGGCCGATCAGCCTAAAACTATTGAAAGTATCTGTGTGTCTCTGTGGGACTGTGGGTCTGCAGGTCTGCGGGTCTGTGGGCCTAAACCTTGAGGTTAGGCCCGAAAGTCCGGGCCAGAAACCTCTTACTACAATGACTGGCCAGTAGCCAGACTGAAAGTATAGGTAGGGAGATCAGACTAACAGAATTTTAGGAAGAGAAAAGGCGGAGCAGCAGATGTCAGCCAGACACAGAGAAAGCAAGAAGAAAGTGCTGACTCAGAAAAGCCATGTGACTAAACACAGATAAACATAGATTGATTAAGTGTAAGAGCTGGTTAGTAATAAGCTTGAGCTACTGGATGTACATATAAGTAATATTAAGCTTCTGAGTCAATTATTTGAAAAGCAGTTCTAGGTATTTAGGAGTTGTGGAGGCACAGAAACTCCTGACTGCAGGAATGACTTCTCTTCTGTGAGATCTGAGAGCTCTCTGCCTAGGGTCCAGGACCTTTTCACACTCCTAATTCCTGCTCCCTCTGCTCAAGTTGCATTACTGAAGGATCAGGAGGACAACACACCCAGCAGCCTGTGAGCAACGTAGGGGTGTTTGTGCACTTGCAGGGAGCATCAGACAGGACAGTGCCTGCTGATCTAACTCCGGTGTGTCTTGCTGCTGGAGTGCATACTCTCTTCCAGCAGGCTGTGCACAAACCCATGCTAACAGATCTCCTGGCACCCTGTAAATATTCGACATGGAAGTAATCACCATCCAGACAGTTAACTAAAGCACAAGGAGAGGTGGAAGCATGTCCTAGGAAGTGTGATCTGGCGCAAAGGGCACTATGAGGTAAAAGGTGAATCTACTGAATGAAGACTGTGGCTGCAACTGTACATGTAGAAAGTGAGTATTCTTGAAAAAGCACAGTAGGATAATTCTTGTCTAGAATCTTGTCCTTCAGAGCCTACCCACCATCCCGAGTCATATAAACAAATGAGCAGGACCACATGGTTACATGCCATTTGAAGCCCTCTGTCCAGCATGACACATGAGTCATTTGTTATTTTCATTATTGAAACATCAGAGGAGAGGAAATGAAGGGTAGCTGAAGAGACTGGAGCCTTAGAAGCAAGGAAATGAATGTCTCCAACTTTAAGCTGATATTAAAGTTTAGAACCATGTGTTAGTTACTTTCATGTTTCTGTAACAAAATATCATGACCAAAAGAACTAAAGGGAAAAAAGACTTTATTTTTGCACATGGTTCCAGAAGAATAGA
The DNA here is from genome assembly GCA_033318265.1 of Phyllotis vaccarum. Classification (NCBI taxonomy): domain Eukaryota; kingdom Metazoa; phylum Chordata; class Mammalia; order Rodentia; family Cricetidae; genus Phyllotis; species Phyllotis vaccarum. The sequence goes on along the minus strand of JARWLC010000013.1, from coordinate 5,278,272 downwards.
CTCCTCATGGCAGGAAAGGCACGGCAATGGTGGCAGGAGAAAGAAGCTGGGTGATCGCATTTTATCTCCACACAGAAAGCAGAGAGAAAGAACCAGAAGTATGATGGGGCTATAAACCATCAAATTCCACCCCAAGTTACATGCTCCTTCCAGCAAGGCTGGATGTCTGGAAGGTTGCATAGCCTTCCCAAATAGCACCACCGAGGACCAACTGTTCAAATATATGTGCCTATGGAGAATGGTTCTCATTCAAATTACTACAAGCCAGGTTAAAGAAACTCAGAAGGCCCAAATTATGCTTCCCAGCATGTCACAGGCATCACAGCTCTCCATTAAAGTGAAAGTAGCCTGCCACATCCTGAAGGTTCACTGTCCTGCCACTTTTTCCCACCCACATTTAGTATGTGGTGAAAACAAAGCCTACCCAATAGAGTGGTGTAAGTAACCTGTCCACGTCGAGGGTTACTAGAGCATGGCTTCTTCTTGTCCATATTAAATATCAAAACCAGCGATAAATGTAGGATTCAGGGTGGCACCACGTGATCTCATTTGCCTAGATGCAGAAGAAAGAAGGTTGTTGAAGGGAATCTGGAACAGGAGGAGCAGGGATACAACAGGAATAGCTACACAGTAAACAAACAAACAGCAAAAACAAGCTCCCAGTCACCAAATAAGTTCCCAGAATCGCAGATCTTCCCCTGCATGTGTACTCTGTAAGGTCATGTAGCCCTGAGAAGTATGGGCACACTTATCTAGTATTAGAGAAGAAAGTGTGAGAAGAAAGACAAGTTCTTCTCTGGGAGTCACAGAACCTTAGAACTGGGGGAAACACTCACCAGAAGTGGGGGGAGGGGCTACAGGCTGCAGGAATGGGGATGGGATATTCTTTGACATGTGGACATATTTACAAGCACTTGGTTAATACTGAGTCAAGGTAGCCCTTAAACAGAGGCAAAGTATCCCTGGGGCAGAAGAGTCAAGGTAACTGGAACAGGAATCACAGGAATCATTACAGGAAGAGCACACAGACTTCAAAAGCAGTTCCTATCACTCCAACCAAACAAGAGAAGTCAATCCACAGGGGGAAATATGCCAAAGGTATTTCCTGGAGAAGGAAGCTGGACTTGGTAAGGAATATTTGAAGGGATGCAACAGATCTGGGTCAAACAGATGACAGACTCATAGAACTAGGACTCAGGACAGAAACAAAAATGTACCCTCTCCAAAGGAGGGCATCTTCATCCTGGATTTCTGAGTCAAATAAGCGAGGGAGGTATGGTGACATTTTTTGAGGTGCAAAAGGAGTTGAGACAAAGGAGTTATGGGCTAGAACAGCAGTCCTCATACTGTGAGTCACATTATGATTCATAACAGTAGCAAAATTGCAGTTATAAAGTAGCAATGAAAATAATGTTATGATTAAGGGCCACCACAACATGAGGAACTGTACTAAAGGGTCACAACATTAGGAACGTTGAGAACCAATGAGCTGGGAGCACTAGAGTTGCTATGGAAATCACAGTGTTCACTGGGTAGCATCTCTATGGTAACCATGCAAGGGCCATATGTTAGCTGGGAAAAGGAATCAAGGCTGATGTCCCCAGGGATAATCTGAGAGTACTGGGTGAGTGGCCACCAGGACACTATCAGAGCAGTAGTCAGGAAGACATTCTCTAAAGAGAGTATGTCCTGAGAGGAGTGGTTAGAAAATAGATCATTCCAGGCCTGGTAGTTGTCTTGGGGTTTATATTGCTGTGAAAAGACGCCATGGCCATAGCAAGTCATAAATGAAAAAAAAAAAAAAACCAAATTAATTGTGATGGCTTACATTCTCGAAGGTTCAATTCATTATCGTCATGGGACATGGCAACATGCAGGCAGAGATGGTGCTGAAGCTGAGAGTTCTTACATCTTGACTCAGAGGCAACAGGAAATGTTCTGAAGCACTGGGCATGCCTTTAAGGCATATATGAGACCTCAAAGCCCACCCCCACAGAGGCAAACTTCCTCCAACAAGGCCATATCTATCCCAACAAAGACACGTCTCCTAATAGTACCATTCCCTATGAGTTTAAGGAGTCAATTCAATTACATTCAAACTACCACAGTAATCAATTATTATTTCAACTGAAAGTCAAGACAGATGACATTCTAGTGCCAGGAGAAATGTCACTGGACCCTACCCGTAACCCAGTAAAGTGATTCTTCCGAGGCCTAGCAGATAATGCATCAGAAAACTAACCTGTACGTTCATGTCAGAGAACAGATCAGGCTTCTCAAGGAAGTAGTGTTATAGTGTGTACTTCACTCAACATGCTCTCAGTGCAGCCGTGAGTCAGGACAGGGAGCCCTTCTATAGTCCCCCACTATAAGACACCTACTTCAAGGAGTTGGTTCCTTGGGAAAGTTCTTTGGCATAGCAGGGTACAGGAGGAGCAGTCTACATTCAGGATGCCCTGGTTCGTGATCTGAAACTGCTCCAAGCATGTGCTCAGATGTCAAGAGGAAGCCAGCAGCATCTAAAAAGGAAGAAGCCCAGGAGGTGAAGCCAACACAGAAGAGAATCTGAGAAAGTGGTCTTTAAAGCCCTCACATGCTGCATAGATTCTCTCCCCTTTGCCTTGAAGCACTCAGAAATCCTTTCCCTCTCTGAGAGAATAGCTACAGTCTTAGGTGGGTTCCATGAGCCTAATGCAAGAAACATGAGGATCCTTGCAGAATGCTACCAAAGCTGAGAGATAAAGGTTCCTAAATCCTGGGCAGTAGATGCCGAAGTTGTGTCTCGAAGGAATGGGGTAACTAAGATAAAACTGAGATAGGCATTGTAGAGTATGGACACTGAGGAGTCAAAAGAAGTTGACCTAGTGAAGTCTACTGGGTCAGAGACAAGGAAGTTCACAGCATAGCCCTGGTGCACACTAGAGAATACGGATAAAGAGTTAGTTATGATTGGGACCCCAAAACAAGAAGACCTACAAGACTGATGGGGTTAGGGAGAAGTTGTAGCCATCTTAGAAAGCTATATGTGGAGGATGGCTGGAGAGGCAATATCCAGGGCAGTCTCATTCAGATGATCAGGAAAGAATCAGACAGCAGATAAAGACCATCCTTGGGAAGTAACCCTAGCAACCTGAAAGAGGACCATATATTATTGCAGGTACTGCAGGGGTAAGGACTCAGAGCTTGGCTGCCAAGCCCATACTTCAAATAATCCTTAATAAAATCAGGGTCATTGGCAGTTCGGGACAGTGATTCCTGGAAGAAAGAAGGATGAATTCAGGAATTCAGTCTTACTCTGTAAGACTCAGCCTAAGGCCAACTAAGTCCCAGACAAAAATTCCTAGCTTTTCTTGAAGAATCCATGCCCTCTATAGTAGCCCCATGGAGAGCACCTTCGGGATATGGTTAGATCCCTAAGTCACCCCTTCTTTGCCATTTTGCCTTACTTAAGGATGTACCTCAGTCTCTGAGTGCCTCCTTATAATTACACCTAGCCACTCTCAAGCCTTTTTGACTGCACCTGAAAGGTCTCTTCCCTATCATGCTCCTCCCGTAGCCCCTCCATAGCAACACCTATGTCACTGTCCCCATTGCTATCTGAGTTCCCACAGTTATGCTCTGCTCCTCTCCCTGCAGCCCCACTCCAAATACCTTCCTTTGTAACCCACAGGTTGGCCCTGAACTTCTTCCTGTCCCACCCTACTCTGCCACTAACAACTTTACCAGCTCTCCCAGAAGTCCCTCCAGCTCTACTACACCATTCCCAGGCCCACCCTACTTTGCCTTTATCTCTGATCCTAGCTATCCTCAGCACCATCAAGCCTGTTTCTCCATTGACATCACCCTATCTAACCTAATGGTTAGAATTCAATGCTCTATCCCTACTTCCTACATCACTGCCCCCCATGGACTCACCCACAGGGGTCAGCACTCATAGGCCAGGGGTCAGCACTTGTAGCCCAGGCCTTCAGCAGCAGTCTGAACTATATTATGACAGTATTCAAAGCTCAAGTTCATACTTCACCACTCACAGAACTTCCCTGGCTCTCCCAAGGCCTTGCCCACCTAGGTCAGCACTCACAACCTTAACCAGTCACTCTCACTTAAGCAGTGCTCTGCCCTCCACTTCCAGTGGCCCTACATCATATTCTATCAATATCCAAAGCTCCAGCCCCACTCCATACCTCACCATTGATAACCATCTCTGTTACTGTTGAGATACACCCTGGGTTAGCACTCACAGCTGTGCCCAACCATGCCTATTTCAGTCCACAGTCTTGCTCTTCTCCCACCAGTGGCCCTCTGCCATAGTATATTACTATTCAAAGGCCTCCCTCCCCCTCCATAAGTTAATGCCTACAGCCTCTTCCTGGTACTTTGAAGACTCTACAGCATGCACAGTGCCAGCCACCACTCCTAAATCAGCAAGCTCGGCAATTCCCTCCTCCTCTTTTAGCCCTCCATCACAAATGCCAGGTTCCAAAGCTCAGCAATGTCGACCTATTTCACCACTCACAGCCCTGGCTGGTACTTTGATGCCCTGCCTACCTTGCTTAACACTCACAGTCCGACCCATCACTGCATTTTCAGCATACACAACCCCCTTCCCTTCTCCTTAAGCAGATCTGGGACAAATTGAGTTGGGATCCAAAGTTCCGCCCTAGTATTCCAGTAGCCCCACAGAGGCAGAACAGCACTCACATCCCGCTCAACTCAGTACACTGCCCTGCAATTCCAACGTGTTCCCAAGTGCACAAACTTCCATCCCCAACTCCTACCAGGTGCTCACAGGCCCGCCCTGTCCCGGCCCCAATCCCCACCCCATGCCCACCCCCACCCCATGCCAAGCCTAACTTCAGGACTCTCTCCCCAGGACTAATTCCAAGCCCCTCCTCAACAAGCCTCTTCCCTCACAATTCCCACCCTCACCTCCTGCTGCAGGTCACCCTGCTCCTACTTTCTTGTGTTTTTGCAGACCCATCCCAGTAAAGCTCGGATTTCTTTTCTCACTTCTTTCCCTTCCCAGCCCCTAACACAATCCCTGACTCAGCTTTAGCTGCCAGATTCCTTTAAGAAACCAGCAAATCCCACAAAGTCCCCTAGCTATCAATGTGGCGCACTGCTCAATTACATAAGCCCAAATCTTCCTATCCCTGAAGCGTGAATGGTGCCTGTGGTTCTAATTGGCTGCGAAGGTTTTGATACGCAAATTGACATGGTGTGCGTGCTTACGCAAGATTGCGTGCGATTGTGTGCGTAGGGGCGTGGATTCTTCTCTTCGTTTTAGCCTCTTAAGTCAGTTAAAGCCCCAGAACGCAGGTCGGCAGTATCCAAATGCTTTCTCCTCTTTAGAAGCGATATCGATCACCCATGCTTAGGAGCCACTGGTACTGGAGGCCTCCTCGGAATGCTGAAAGGTGGAGGACTGTGTTGTAAACTGCAGCTGAGTGTTAAGAGGTAAGGCTGAAGGGACCCACAGCAGGGGGGGAAAAAAAAAACAGGTTCTAAGTTAGAGCCTGTGAGCTTTCCCCATCCCAATTGAAGGTACCTCGGTCTCCGGCTTCCCTGACAGTGCAACTCGTAACCCGAGTAAGGCCATCCCAAGGCTGGTGTAGCCCAAAGCTGGTCTTTGCCCGACCCATTTTACCAGCTTCTGATTGTCGCTCCGAAGTCTGGGTGCAGGCGGATGGAAATCATGCATGCTACTCCACAGGCACCAGTCCCTCCTTCCTCACTGAGCTGTGAACTCACTGAGACCACAGACTGAGGGCTGTCAATCTGTGGCTTTTGGTATTATGCCTGGTCTCATCTATCAGATGACATTGAAAGCACTGGCATTTGGTACACCTGAACATTTCTTTGCAGCCACCTTCTTTGTGTCATATTTTTCTCCTGTTAGATCGTACGTGATTGGCTTAGTAATGGAAACCACTTCAGAGTTAACTTTCTACAATGGTGGTCCTTGTCCCAGCCAGAAAAGGACCTTGAACCAAGCTTTGAGTGAAATGCATGCCTGTGTTCTTTGTAAGGCCAGCCCTAATTCTTGTTGTTCTCTGATACTTGCTAAGTAGAAGCCTTTCCTGCTGCCAATAACCACCATAACTACCTTTCACATTCTGCTTGTACAGGGGGAGAAGCAGAGACAAGACAAAGAAGGCAACTTCTGTCCCACGAATAAATAAAACTCAGATCTCTGAGAAAGTCGGAGATATTAGAGAGAGTAAACACCACAGTCAGATCTTACCCAGCTGTCTTCCAGCTTTCTCAGCCTGGCTTCTCTTGGCTTCCTCTAACTTCTGCCTTTCTATGCCCGTCTTAAATACTCTCATGGTAAGTTAAGGGGTGGCCCCACCACTGCCTGCCTGAGAGCCTGGAATTCCTTCTGTAAACTAAGATGACCTCAAACTCAGTTTGGATTAAGGATGTAAGTCACCACTTCAGGGATACCCCCTGAGCTGGGATTAAAGGCGTGAATCACCACTCTCTGTTCCTCCTAGACCGACCGTGGGTAGATCCCTCTTCATCCACAGAGCAGGCTTGTCTGCAGTACCCTGAGGAAGGGCACTTAGCTGGTTGGGCTGCAGGTTGGAGAATGAAGTAGGAAGAGAGCAAATGTCTAGGGTGAGCAGCCAGATTACAAGGGGCCCTGAAGGGCCTACTGAAATGGGTGAATTTTGAGCTGGCTGAGACAGGAGCCCTTGGCAGGTTTCAGCCAAAGAATGAGATGATGTGATGACCCAAGTACCCAGGTCATTCTAAGTGCAGTATGGATAGTAGAGAGCAGAAGGCAAATTTCACAGCACAGGGCCTCCAAAAATAGTGCTTGAAAAGGCAGTAGATGGTAGGGGCTTGATAGGATGGTGACTGTGGAGATCATGGAAGATGATGCTTAGACATTTATAGACAAATACCAGGTGGGGTGGTGGGAGGAGAAAAGGGAGAGCGTAAAAGCTACTACAGATACCCAACAAAAATAGAACAGACTATGACCTCACTTACAATGGGGACACCGATGGATTTGGGTTCATAGAAGTGGAAACCCCAAGTCCAACAGCCTGCTCAGTCAGATGAGTAAGCAGGTGTGGATCATGCCATAGCAGCCAGAGCAGGACAGCAAGCATTGTGGAAGTCTGGGAAAGGGGCTGCCAGGAATGTTGAGGTAGTAAATGGTGTGAAAGTAGAGTTCCCATAGGCCAGTTGTTCTCCCTGTAAAACAGGTTCTGAGAGGGACTGTCTGGAGATGGAACACAAAAGGAAGGGATCATGTGGTAGAGAGGTCAGAGGAAGTAGAGACTTGTGAATGCCCCAGTATTATGAGATTTCTGCTGTGGGTGCTGTGTAAAGAAGGTAGGAAAGCCTGAGGCATGACTGTCTCATAGAAGGAACTATCATTGTGTGGTAAAAGGTGTGCACTCACTATTCTCAGAACAACCATCCACTCGTGAAATGGAGAGACAGTGATGCTGAGAGCAAAAGCAGGCTGGCAGGACAGAGGTCCTAGATTCTAAGACCTAGACGGAGCGATAGGCTGGTCCTGAGTGACACAGAATTGGCTTAGTTCGGGTTCTACTTTTATTCTGTTGCTATGACAAACACCACGCCTAAAAGCAATGTAGGGAAATGTTATACTTTGATTTCTGTTGGCTGTGATAAAGTACTAACAAAGTTCTTGTGTGGAACGACATTATTTGGCTTGTATTTCCAGATCATGATCCATCATTGAGGGAAGTCAAGGCAGGAACTTAAAGGAAGGACACTGGTTTCTGGCTCACTCACAGGATCGTGCTTAGCTAGCTTTTCTATGTGGCTCAGGACCACCTGCCTAGAGATTACTAATCTAGGTCTTCTACAGGTTGTTCTGAAGTGGAAAGAAAATGGTAATTTATAGGTTAGTCTGTCACTAGGGGAAGTCAGGACAGGAATTCAAAGAGAAACTTGAAGCCAGGCCTGTATGCTATTTAACACAGTATTTCTTGTGACCTAGGAGCCAAAAGGGAATGGTCCTTGATTGCCTGCCTATAGACTCATGCTTAGCTAGCTGTCATATACAGTCTAGGATCACATTTCTCCGTGTGGTACTGCCCATAATATGCTGGATCCTCCTACAATAATTAATATTACAGACGACCACTAGAGATGTACACACTGACCAATCTTATCTGGACAATCCCTCAATTGACTATCTTTGGAAGTTCATCTAGGTTGTGTCAAGTTGACTGCTAAAACTAAGTAGGACCATTAGTGTTGCTAACCTTGACAGCTGAAATGTGACTGGAAAAAGGGATGAACTGCAAAGGACTCTGTCTTATAAATGAAGGAGATTGATGAGAGTAGGGTTATGTACTTAAAGAAGGGCCAGGAAGGCCAAACAGAATGGAGGGGGGCACTTCGTGGGTAGATAGCAGAGAAGTAGGATGAAGCCTGGTGCTTAGTGCTCCCGTTATTGCTTTTGTCAGTGTTGAAAATGGTCACCCTTGACTCTGTCCTCGGAGTGTTCTTGACATTTCATATACTGTACTTACGGTCGCATACAAATGGAAACTGGGTGGTATGCTGAGACTGAGCTGAGGTTCTGACTTCATGACCAGGATTCTGTCAGCATGACCCCTCAATTCGTAAGGTACAGAGTGTTTCTCATAAGAGACACACAGAGACTAAGGAAATGGATAGATAGTGTGCAAAGTCAGGTCATTGCCACCCTAGGCCATTGCTTTCTCACTCAGTATCTTTGTGCCTTTGGCTACAGGGGTCCTAATAGTCATACTGGCTGTACTGCGTCATTTGAGGATGCAATTCACTATCCAATGATACTTATCATATAGGGGCTAGAACCTAGAAGGTATATGAAGATTGGCACCCTAGAGTTTAGTGTCATCATTCGCTTTAGGTCATGGGATGTGACAAGGGACTTGAGAAGCATGGCATCCATGGGACCCAGGAAAAGACACAGATGAGGGTTCATGAGGTCAAACGGAATTCCAAAATTAAATCAAGTTTACATTTCAAGGATTGGTGTTTACTAGCTCATATTGAGCTAGACCGTTCCAGACCTATATGACCTATAATGACAGGTTCAGGATGCAAAGAGTATTGGTGACAGTGATATAGACAGGCAGAAAAAAGTAGGAAAGCTAAGACTGTCTCTCTGTGCTAAAGCCAGTCTACTCAGATGTAAAGCCTAACTAGGTCTAGATGGCCTTCCCTCCTGTGTGTTTCCCTAGGTCCCAGTAACCTCTGTCAGCAATGACCACACTTTACCCCAGTACCTTTCTCTAGCTATCTCTGTCCTATTCTGTGAGCTCCCCAAATACTACATGGACCATGCCTCATCCTAATTCCAGCCATTGGCGTTGGGCTTGACGTTGAACAGGGCACCATTAACCTGTAACAGGAATCATATCAAGTTTGGTAGAGTTTCAGGCAGTACATGGGAAACATCTGGGGAAGGTAAGGCCTTATAGACGTGATCCTGAAAAGCTGACCGGCGATGTGCTTCTGTGTTTAGGCTCTGTGACTCTGAGGAAAATGATGTTTCCCTGCCTCTCCTTCCGGCAGCCCTATGCTGGTTTAATCTTAAATGGAGTCAAGACTCTTGAGACACGTTGGCGCCCCCTGTTGAAGAGCCATCAAAAAAGTACCATCGCCATCCACATTGCTCACAGGGACTGGGAAGATGATGCCTGGCAGGAGGTGCTGGTGGAGAGGTTGGGAATGACACAGACACAGATTCAGACCTTACTACAGGAAGGAGAAAAATATGGCAGAGGTGTGATAGCTGGTAAGTAAGGCTATATACAAAATATGAAGTAGACAGTTCAGACAGAATGTGAAGCAGGCTCTGTTTTGCTTTTATCTAGAGAGTGTGGGCTGAAGTTTCTAAGCAGCCTCTCTTATAAGAGCTGCCTGAGTAGCTAGGCTGGTATACATAGGCCTGGGTTCCACAGACTCATGTAGTTACTTCTTGACTCTGGGCCTCAGATCATGTTGCTGTTATGATATGAAAGCCTGTGTCAAATCAGTACCCGTTTGTAGCACTGGACTATGTGTACGTGAATATGTGCAAAAGGCATGCCCTATGACAGTTCAGCATAGACACTGAAAAAGTAGGGTGTTACCTAGAGTAAGGCAGCCTGCCTGGCTTCTAGCACCTGTTACAAGTACCCTGGGTAAGACACCAATCAACATCTGATCCAGTGTAAATGGAGGTTTCTCTGTCCCACCTGAAGCTGCTTTCAAATAATCACTCTGAGGCTTATAATAATTGTAAATGATAGGCCAGTAGCTCAAGCTTATTACTAGCTAAGTCAGCTAACTCTTACACTTAAATTAATCTATACTCCTTATCTATACTTTGTCACATGGCTTGGTACCTTTTCTCAGTATGGCATGCCCATCTTGTTCTTTCTGCATCTGCTGGTGACTCCTTCTGCCTTCTTGCTGTATCTCCATTTGCTATTCCACCCAGCCTTATCCTGCCTGGCCATAGGCCAAATCAGCTTTTATTACCAACCAATGAGAGCAACATGCATTCAGAATGTGTAGAAGAGTCTTCCCACAGCAACCCAATCACCAGTGACCTAATTAGGAATCTTATTGATTGTATAGGCTTCCTGGCTGGGGCTGATGCTCTTTCAGTAGATAAACACCAGCTTTAGCAGCATGCTAGTACCTTACTGTCACTTAAAGCAGGAGTCACTGAGAACAAGCCACTCTCCTTTTTCTCAAAGCCGGTGGCTATCTCACCCAGGATTCCTCCAGTTCAGTTGTCATGTTTCCAATGTTAATGAGAAAAAATCTTTTTTTTTTTAAAAACATTTTGATATGTTATACACCATCATTTTATACTGTAGTGACCTTGCTATCATAAAGATAATCTTGCTATATAAGAGAGAATACATCTGTATGTTTCTATCTTTGTGCCCAGGACTTGTTGACATTGGAGAAACTTTGCAGTGTCCAGAAACCTTAGCCGCTGATGAGGTTGTGGAACTGGAAACTCAAGCTGTGCTAACCAACCTGCAGCAGAAGTACCTGACTCCAATTTCAAACCCCAGATGGTTACTGAAGCCCATACCTAGGAAAGGGGGGAAGGATGTATTCCAGGTAGATATCCCAGAGCACCTGATCCCTTTGGGGAAGGGGAGGAGCGATGAATGCTCTGGAGAACAGTGTCAGAAAGCAACTAAATAACGGCCCTGTCATTAGTCGATCATAGTATAAACTTCTAAATATCAGGGGACTCTAAGCCACTACTACCATGCAGACCACAGTGTAAGGATTCCTGGCACATAGCAGCCATGTGGTAAACCCAACATTGCTCTGGGTGAGATAAGAATTCCTGGCATGTAGTGGCCATGTGGTAAACCCAACATGGCACCAGCAGAACACACCATGGATGGAGGACATGCCCCTAGGTGTGGCTACGTAAATCTGTGCCACCCCCTCTTAAAAGGAGCTGACACACCATGTGAAAGTCTGTCTCTCTTTCTCTTTTCCTTCTCTCCCTCATACCCACTCAGCAACTCCCCTGAATAAACTCTAGCGTGGCATCTGGCAGTGTGTGTCTGATCACGCATGAAATCAACACACACCCTAATCTGTGTTGTTCCAAGACCCAGATGGCTATGCTTTCAATGTAGGGGATAGCTGTGAGGGCATCTCTCCTACTGTGGCTCTGTTGGCAAAGCCACAGAGCCTCAAGAACCTCGGCCGTTAGGGATAAGGAAAATTGCCAGAAAATAACAATTTGCAAAAGTTCACTTGAGTCCTGCTGTTTTCTGGATTGCACAAATAAATGTGTTGATGATAAGTGCTTAGTGTCTGGGATCCCTTTGTCATTTCCCATATCTTTATTGTATTCAAACCCTATGCAGTATATAAACAGCATCCAGGGGACCTCACAAGTCTGAGACCAAGCACTTGAGTCAATATCAATGCTCTGATGAATCTGATGAAGAGATCAAATGGAGGAAACCAACTGTGGTCCATCATTGCTCTCATTCTATGGAGAGATTCCCTCAGGCAACAAAGAATGGGTGTCATACAGCTACTTTTTACCTAAAGAATCCTAAATGTGACATAGGTTGCGTGAAGTTGAAGTGTTAGATCGTAGTATTTATCTTTTAGCAAATTGGTAAGCAAATTCCCTTCTTGCTATGTGAATTGCATATCAATGACTCCAAGACATAGTTAATCATCCTTTGGCAAACTGACAGCCACAATATTAGAAAATTCATGGTAACATTGACAGGGGTTAGGGACCCCAGGCTCCTGTCTTAAGATACCTAGGTTGTATGAAGTACTCTGGAGAAATAGAAGCCATACCTGTGTGTCCGCTATAAAAATGCAGTTGCTTATCATGAAAAGGCAAAGTGATCTCAAGGTGAATAAGAACCCAGGAACAATGCAGATAGTTAGATAGCACATAAATTCCAGACTCACATTTAGGACATTAATTTATTACTAGGAGATATTCTTATTTAGTGAGAACTAAAATTGGTTCATTTCCAGAAAATAATGGTGACTTTTTTTCTCAGTTTTTCATGGCCCATGAGTTTATGAACTCTTTTGTTACTGTGCAGCACACAGATTATACATGTGTTTTCTGAGTATTTAAACTCCTCCTCTTCTTCCTCCTGCTCCTCTTCTTCCTCAACATAGTCCCTTAGGGATACAGCTTAGAGGGCAGCTTTCAGGACTGAATGGCAAGTGTTGTACACAGATATCACATACCCATATCCGAGGTACCCTAAGGAGCTGTTGGGCCCATGCCCAATCCCTTCCATTTTAACAGTAGCCAAAGGAGAAACTATATCATTATCAGATGTGCCTTCTCCATGAGAGCCAAGTGTTTCCTGAGGTGGAGAGTTGTCTGGGGCACTTACAGGGATGTCGCTGTTTTCACATATGCTAGAGGGCCCAGAGGAAAGGTTGTCTGCAGATGTCTGGTTCCTCAGATGATCAGTCCAGGCCTCAAGAGGTTCCCCCCCTTTTAATTTTAAGTCCAGATGAATTTAATAGTGTTTGGATGTCCAAGATACCTATATATCCAAAAACCAAGAAATACCTTCTAGTATTGCAAAAAGAATCATCAGTATATGTATCCAAATCATAATAGTGAATGACAGTAAAGGGGGGGGTTAAATCCCATAATTTGTTGATGTGGGAATGTCTTTCTGTATTCTGTGGATATCATTCTTTAAATAAAAGACTGTTTTGGCTATGGCAGGCACCGTAGAAAAAGCAGGTGGGGAGAGAATCTGTAGGAGGAGAGCAGAGTCATAGACCAGATGCTGGAAGAAGAAACATGTAAAGAACACAGGTGAGCCATGGACCACGTGGCAGACAGATTAATGGAAATGGGTTGAGTTAAGATGCAGGAGCTAGCTAGAAATATGCCTGAGACGTAGGCCAAACAGCATGAACTTAATATAAGTGTCTGAGTCACTTTGGGGGGGGCCTTAGGTAGCTAATGGGTCTCGGACTGCAGGTCTGTGGGCCTGGACCTCTGCGTGGGTGGGGCAAGAAACCTCATTGTAATAGGAATTTATACAATTAGAGAAGAACAACTGATATACTTAATTTTTAAATGTCCCCCACTTTGGGGAATAGAAGAGCTCCCAGTCAATAAGATAGGTGGAGGGTTAACATAAGCAGTGAGTTTAAACTATCATGGGGCTTTTGTTCTTCTCTAAAAGTCCCATAGGTGCCCACATTATCCAGGGCTACGGCTAAAAGCCAAAGGTCTAGTTGAATCTTTTTTTTTGGGGGGGGGGACATTATAATAGGATGTGACCAATGACAGGATCTTAGAAAGGCATCTTCATCTAGACAAGGTGGATGCCCCCAGGACAAGTGGACCAACAACTCACCTTTTACTTCAGAGGTACAGAGTTCTTTAGAACCATGGAGCATACCCCTGCAAAGGGAAATTCCATTTTGAAACCAGGGCGTTGGCTCTTCATTGCAAACTGGGAAATATCTATCTGATGGATCAACCAGTGGATTGTTAGAAACTGAAAAACTCAAGTGATGAATGAATTAATATTTGGAAGCCTGTATATCCAACTCCTTCCTCCTTGACCCCAAAATGATAAGCCTTACAAGTCACTCAGATGAGAGGATCACATCCATATTGACCCACTACCGCCAGTCTGTCACCATTTTGAATGTGGCCCAAATGCCATGCTATCTCTGTACAATGACCCACCACTTCAGATACACAATTTGAATGGTGCTTTAACTCTGTTTCTGTGCTCTACAGCTCTTTTTTATCTTTCTCGGGATTTATGTGGATGTTCTGCCACCCAGGGAAACCATCTGTTGCATATGTTTCTGGCCCTGTGTCAGGCCAGAGGTCCATATCAACAGACCTGCCATCCCAGAGACCCAGATCGCTTAGCCACTTACTGCTGTTTAGACCCCTCAAAATGACTCAGACACTTATATTAACTTCATGCTCTCTGGCCTTTGGCTCAGATAGCACATTGCTATCTAGCTCCTTCATCTTAACTCAACCCATTTTCATTGATCTGCCCTGCCATGTGGCCTGTGGCTCACCTGTGTTCCTTACATGTTTTTTCTCTGGGCGGCTGGCTTGGTCTGTGTCTGACACCACTCTCTTTCTCATACCTAAGCTCCCATTCCTCCCCCTACCCCTACGGTGTCTGCCATGGCCAAAACAGTCCTTTATTTAAAGAATGATATCCACAGCATACAAAAAGACATTCCCACATCAAACAGGACTACGTTTTCTGGGAAAGTTTATCTTAAAACCCATGAGCAAGGCACCCAGTCTAACCTGAAGTTACTCTGAAGCCTTAAGTCAGCTGATAGTATGAAAGCTGTCTTCAAAATAGGGAGAACTGTTTTCCTATGTTAGCCTGAGCTCTGATATAGAACAGGCACTAACTGTCTTGCAGCTCTTGTGAAACAATTCACCTAGTTATCTAAATATACAGCTTCAGGAGAAATCATCTTCTTGCCAATATGAACGTGCCCAAGAGATGGAATAAATACATGAGGAAAACACACTGCCATAAGGCTGTGGGGAAATTCTCATAGCTGTTTTAGGGAAAAATTTACAATAGCACATGAGAAAACTCCAGAGTCTGTGGCCTTGAAGCCAAGTTTAACAAAGTTTCACCATCAGAGAATTAGTCATCAGGTGGGTTGACATCTTGAATATTAGTTGCTATATGCTGTGCCACAGCCCTTGACATGTTTCTTTTCATTATAAATCTTCATTAGAATTACTTTTTTCTTCATTTTATTATTGTTTTTTAAATGTCTTTTTAATCCATGCATTCCCCTGTGCCTCCTCCCTTCCCTCCTCCCAATTCCTCCCAGTCAGCCTTCAGCCTCCTCCCTCCACATCCCCCATCCCCTCCACCAAAAGGGCAAGAAGTCCCAGGGTGGGTGAGCTCAGCCTGGGGCATCCACTCCAGGTGGGACAATTATTTACAATATAACAATATAATCCCACTATACTCTATCAAGATAGCCATCTCTTTTTTTTTCCTCTCCCCTTGTTGCTCCCCTCACTCAACCATCTCCTTCTTTGATGATTCGTTCCCAACTCTTATTGGTTGCAGCCCATTATGACCCCAATTTGCTAAGGTGATTGGTATTCAGGTGTTGGCTGACAAGGCTTGGAAACGTGTCTCTGGACTTCTGAGAACCTGAATGGGGCATTGCCAAACCCCATTAAGAAGCCACCAGGACACTAAGCTCAGCTCTGTTTTGTTCCTGTCTTTTTGGAGAATGGATGACCCATCCTGGGACAGTTCCTATCTCCAAGAATTGTCTTAAGATTCAATTTGTATTATATGATATATTGCAAGTGAGTAGTACTGCAATATCTAGTGCTCAATGAGGGTTAGTTAGTTCTCTGTTCTAGCTGGCCAACAAGCCTATGTTTTCAGCTTCAGCTGAAAAGCAGCAGAGCCATTTTCTTTCTCGCTTCCCCAGGCATCTCTCCAGCCCTTGGGGTTTTTGGTCCTTTAGCAATTTGCTAGGCAGACAGACTGCAGAGAAAACACACCAGCAGCACCTGCATATTTGCAGTTTCAATTCAGGACCTCAGGGTCGCAATGACTGGCACACTTCACACCACCAGTGCTGTGCACCTAGAGCTAAGTTGTGCACCTGAAGTCACTCACACCAGGGATGGGGATCATTGATAAATGGCAGGTTTTAACTGCCCTTTAAATGCAGATTCTATCATATTGTTTCTGATTTGGTGAGAAATTGCCTTTTGTATAAGTTATTTGGTTTGTTCACCTGCTGGGGCTCCCTTTCCCTGTACCACATGTTGCTGGAACCTGTCTGGCTGCTTAAGCCATGGTGCTTCAGAGAGCAAGACATTGAACACGACTGTGACACCTGCTGGTCAAATCTCACCATTACATCTGGATTGAGGTAATTCATTACTTGGCATATTTTCCCCCCTCCTTTTCTATCCCACAATGGCTGACAATTCTACTTCTCAACACTTCAGGACATACTTTCCCATTATGATTGAGAATTTCTTGCATTAGTGTATTTTTTGAGGGCTTCAATTCCTCAGTCCTGCTACTTTTCGACTTAATTCTATATTTCATATTTCAACAAAATGGCCTGATGCCCATTCTAAATATGAGATGATAATTAGCATAGTGTAAGATTTGAAATCTAGGAATGAGCATTTGATGGATGATTTAGTCTAGAAATGAGTAATTGCTGTCTAAAGTGTGTAATATAGGAATTACAAGTGCTAAATTAGCAGGCAAATTTTTTTTTTTGGAAATTGGATACAACAAACTTTCAGATAGAACTTTCTCATTAGACATGAATATTACGACTGAACAAATAGTGCACACTTTATGTTAATGATGAGACTAAGAAACATTAATTATGCCCATGATGAAAATAGGAAAACTATTGTTGATTCTATGAGGTCATTCAGACACTAGAAAAATCGGTGGTTAACAACAGTGGTCTCCAAAGCATCTGGAATGAAGATGGTTGCCCACCACAACGATTCTATCTGGAGTAAAATGGGAGAGAGAAAGACAGACAAAGACAGAAGAAGAAAGAAAGAAAAAAAGAAAGAAGGAAGGAAGGAAAGAAAGAAAGAAAAAAGGAAGGAAGGAAAGAAAGAAAGGAAGAAAAAAGGAAGGAAGGAAGGAAAGAAGGAAAGAAAGAAGGAAAGAAAGACAAAATAAAGAAGGAAGGAAGGAAGGAAATAGAGAAAGAAAGAAAGAACGAATGAAAGAAGGAAGGAAGGAACTGGTATACACCACTCAATGATTGCTTGTGGAATATAGACTATTCTAGACAGTTGCTAGATAGCTCTCTATGATTATTCTTTATGTCACATCTTTAAAAATAATTCCAGGTGGCCTTAACCAGTACTCTGAGAATGGTTACAGGTGTTTAGAGTGATTCCACTAGGATCTAACCACTGCTTTAGATTTATAAGACCCCACAGAGATATTCCTGACCGCAAGTCAGCACAAAGTGCTATGCCCCTTTCCCAATAAATTCTGTCCTCTGAGGGTTATGTATAGTTATTATTCTGATAGAGTAGCTATAGATTAAAATTGGGTTGATGCTAGAACAATAATATATACTCAGAGATCCTTTTTTAACAAGAGAAAGGGGAATAGACAGGATAGACCCAGGTACATTGTTCTACCTATCTGTAAACAATTGTTAGCCAAATATGAACCAAAGACAATTTGTACTACTATAGATGCTTGTGTATTGATATAAATGTGAAAAAATTTATATGTTTGAGGTCATTTGTATATTGATACAAATGTAAAACTGAAATTGTTTTATATGTCTAAGGTAATTTGTATACTGATACAAAATTGAATCTGTACTTGCCATATTTTGCACATTGCTTCTACCTCTGTTTAAAATATTTTGCATATTGATACATATTGAGCATATTATAGTCATTATCATTATGCAATTTCTACCTCTGTTTAATTATACTAGTCATAATATATACCCAAGATGTTTTGTATACATGTATTAAAATATTTTGTACCTCCTGCTAATGTTTATATTATAGTCGTACTGGAAGTCATCATTCAGAGATTTTATACCCCTTTACAGGCAGCCTAATTTTAGGATGTAAGCTTCAGTCTTTAGGATGATAAGAACTTGAGGTCAACATTACTTAGGATTGCCATGTAATAGTAATGTTGTTTAGGTTTCCCAGATACATGCTAGAATATGTCAGATAGACAGGAGTCTTCAAACACTTCCTAGATCTGGAGAATATGGCATTTAGTGTTTTGTTATTCAGAATTCAGCCATGAGAGACACAACAATTCCTGGCATCACTGCTCCTTTCCCAAGATGATGTTGAGCATCAAGGACACTCCAATAGGAGTTTGTCTTCCTTGGAAGACAGTGGCCTATTACGCAAAGAGCTACCCTTACCTTGACTTCTATCAGTATGCATGCTATCCAATCTGGATGAGCAGAATAAAGGATAGAGACTGCTGAAACCTGCCTGGACAGGATAAGATGATCTCTCCAAAAATGTCCTGTTTTTGAAAAGATATTTCAGATATCATAGGCTTGTAGTCAAAATGATTGATGCTCTAAGACTGCAGAAAATCTATGGGTGACTATCCAGGTAGCTGACTGCCACTGCACTCTCCTAAACTTTGGAAGTTACTCACTTGTGCTTCCAACCTTCAGGTAATATATTTTCCTTCTCAGATCTGATGGGTCAAAGACTAGACAGCTTTATCAAAGAACATTCAGGTGTTGGAATTTTATTATTCAAAATATACAGCTTTGAAGTAATTTCTGTACCTCGCATCTTACCAATACTCTAGACATGTATGATGTATCTTAAATTCACTGGGTTTTAGTTGTAGTTTGATCCTCCTTATGTTTTGCCCTTTACTCCCACAGACATTATCTTGTAAAAATTCCTATTATATAAAATCTTGGTTCAAAACTTTATTAGTTAGACAAAAGGAGGAGATGCAGAATAGGATTCAGGTACAAGCTGACAAGGCTTAGAGGTATGTCTCTGGAAATCTGGTAGCCTGGATAGGGCATGGCCAGACCCATTAAGAAGCCACCAGGACGCTGAGCTCAGACCTCATTTGTTACTGTCTTCTCTGAGAGCAGACCACTCATCTTGATACAGTTTCTATCTCCAAGAATTGTCTTAAAGTTCAGTTTGTATTGTGAGTGTTCATATAGCTCTCAAAATATTAATCTTTTCTGTGATATATTCCCAGTGAGTAATACTGCAATAGGAGCTCTTCTCTATTTTCTCTTCCCAGGGAGATCCCTGGATGTCTCCCTTAAGTTCCTTCTGATCACAAGCTATTCAGAGGTGGTGGTTTGCAGCTTGGGCATTCTTTGCTTTTTGTATAAAATCCACTTATGAGTTAGTATAGCCCATGCCTCTCTTTTTGACCTTGTGATACCTCACTCGGGAGGATATTCTCTAAATCCACCCATTGGCCTGCAAATTTTAGAGTATCATTAATTTTTTTTTACTGCTGAGTAATACTCCACTGTATAGATGTACTCCAGTTCATTAATCCATTCTTCAGCTGACAGGCATCTAGGTTGTTTCCAGGTTAATTCTATTATGAATAATCCTGCTATAAACATACTTGAGTTAATGGCTTTCAAGTATGAATGTGCATCCTTTGGGTATATACCCAATAGTGGTATTGCTAGATTCTTGGGGAGACTGATTCCCAGTTTTCTGAGGAAATGCCATAGGGAATTCCAGAATGGCTGTACAAGTTTACACTCCCGCCAACAGTGGAGGAGTGTTCCTCTTGCTCCACATCCTCTCCAGCATAGGCTGTCATCTGTGTTTTTGATCTTAGCCATTCTGACAAGTGTAAGGTTGTATCGCAAAGTTGTTTTCATTTGTATTTCTCTGATGGTTAAAGATGTTGAACAATATTTTAAGAGCCTTTCAGCCGTTTATAATTCTTTGATCGAGAATTTCCCTTTTGAACTCTGAACCTCATTTTTAATTCGGTTATTTGGTTTTTTGATATTCAGTTTTTTGAGTTCTCTATATATTTTAGAGAACAGTCCTCTGTCAGATGTAGTGTTGGTGAAGATCTTCTCCCATTCTGTAGACTGTCGTTTTGTCTTATTGACTGTGTCCTTTGCCTTATAGAAGTTTCTCAGTTTCAGGAGGTCCCACTTATTAATTGTTGTTCTTAGTGTCTGTGCTACTGGTGTTATATTTAGGAAGTGGTCACCTGAGCCAATGCATTGGAGGGTATCTCCTACTTTCTTTCCTATCAAGTTCAGTGTAGCTGGGTTTTTTTTTTTTTTTGAGGTCTTTGATACACTTGGGTTTGAGTTTTGTGCAAGGTTTTTTGTGCAAATTTGGATATATTTGCATTCTTCTACATACTACCATCCATTTATGCCAGCACCATTTGTTGAAGATAGTATATTTTTTTCCAATTGAATATTTTTGGTCTCCTTGTCAACAAACAGGTGTTCATAAAGTTAAAGAGACTATCTTTTTTCCATTGAAGATATTTGGCCTCTTTGTTAAAAATCTGGTATTCATAGGGGTGTGTGCTAATGTCAAGTTCTTGTATTCGATTCCATTGATCCTAAGTCTATTTTTATGCTAGTGCCAGGCTGTTTTTATTACCATAGCTTTATAGTATAAAGTCAAGAATGGTGATTCCTCCTGAAGTTCATTTATTGAGCAGGGTTGTTATGGCAATCCTGGGCTTCCAGTTCTTCTATATGAAGTTGATCACTGTTCTTTCATGTTTTTTTTAAAAATTGTGTTGGCATTTTGAGGGTAATTGCATTGAATCTATAGACTGCTTTTTGGTAAAATTGGCATTTTTACTCTGTCAATTCTACCTATCCAGAAGCATGGCATATCTTTCCATTTTCTGATATCCTCTTTAATTTCTTTCCTCGGTGACTTCAAGTTTTTGTCAACCAGGTCTGGTACTTCTGTGGTTAGGGTTACACCAAGATATTTAGTGGTATTTGCAGCTGTTATAAATGGTGATGTTTCACTGATTTCTTTTTCAGCCCTTTTATACTTAGTGTATAGGAGGGCTATTGATATTTTTTTAGTTGATCTTGTACCCTGCTCTATTGCTGAAGGTGTTTGTCAGCTGTAGGAGTTACCTGATAGAATTTTGAGGGTCACTTACGTATACAGTCATATCATCTGAAATTGAGATAGTTTCATTTCTTCCTTTCTAATTTGTATCCCCTTAATCAACTTTAATTCTCTTATTGCTTTAGCTAAAACTTTGAGAACTATATTGAATAGGTAAGGAGAGGACAGTCTTGTCTTGTTCCTGATTTTTGTGGGATTGCTTTGAGTGTTTCACCATTTAGGATGATGTTAACTGTTAGCTTGCTGCATATAACCTCTGTTATATTTAGGTATTTTTTCATGTATTGCTGATCTCTCAAGGACTTTTATCATTAAGGAGTGTTGTATTATCACAGACTTTCTCAACATCTAAAGAGATGATCATTTTTTTCCAGGTTGTTTGTAGATGGATGATATTCATAGTTGTCCATATGCTGAACCATTCCTGCATCTCTGGGACAAAGCCTACTTGATCGTAATGGGTGATTTTAAAAAATATGTTGTTGGAGTCCTTTGCCAGAATTTTATTGAGTAGTTTTGCATCAATCTTTATGAGGTATATTGGTCCGTAATTCTTTTACTTTGTTGCATCTTTGAGTGACTTGTGTATCAGGGTGATTGTTGACTCATAAAAAGAGTTCAGCAATATTTCTTCAGTTTCTACTGTATGGAACAGTTTGAGGAGTACTGGTATTAGATCGTCTTTTAATGTCTGGTAGAATTCTGCAGTGAAACCATCTGTTCCTGGGTTTTTTAATGTGGGAGACTTTTAATAATAATTTCAATTTCCTTGGTGGCTATAGGTTTGTTAGGTCTTTAATCGGATCTTCATTTAATTTTGGTAAGTGGTACTTATCCAGAAAGCTGTCCATTTCATTTTAGTTATCTATTTTTAGAGGAGTATGGATTTTCAAGTATGACTTGATAATTCTCTTTGTTTGCTGGGTGTCAGTTGTTATCTTCTTTGATTCCAATTATTCTCAAGTTTGGTCTTTTCATGGTGTCCCAGATTTCCTGGACTGTTTGTGCTATGACTTTTTTGGTTTTAGTGTTTTCTTTAACTAACATATCTATTTCTACTAGTGAATCTTCCACTCCAGAGATTCTCTCTTCCACCTTTTTCATTCTGTTGGTTATGCTTGCATCTGAGGTTCTAGTTTATTTCTTCAGGTTTTCTATTTCCAGCTTTGCCTCAGCTTGTTCCTTCTTTATTGTTCCTATTTCAATTTTTAATTCCCGGAATGTTTCTTCCACCTGTTTGTTTTCTTTTTCTTAGTTTTCTTTATATCCTTTCAAGGATTTGCTCATCTCTTCCAATCTTTTGTTTGTATTTTCTTCTATTTCTTTGGGAAGTTTTTAAATATCCTTTTTAAAGCTTATACTATTTTCATAAAGTTGTTTTTAAGGTTGTTTTCTTCTGTTCCCTCTTCGTTTTTATGGTAAGATCTTTATGTTGTAGAACCACCAGCTTCTTCTGGTAGTATGTTGTTGTTCTTTATATTGTTATATGTATTCTTGCATTGGCATCTGCCCATTGCTTCCCTGGTTCACCCTTAATCAGCTCTTAGTCAGTTGTGAGTCTAGGAGCTGAGTGTCTCCAGTAATTGCAATGTCTGCTTTTAATCATGCCTTAGTTAGCTATAGACTCAGGAGCTGTGTGTCTCCAGTTGTCAGAGGGTTCATTCTTGTTAGGGTCTTAGTTGTCTCTTAGTCAGCTCTTAGTCAGTTCCCAGTCAGCTATGGACCCAGAGAGATGCTTCTGGGTCTCTAGTTGTAGGTGAGTGATGATGCAGATTGTGGTTTGAGCATGGTTTATCCCATGGGATATCTGTCCAGCTGTGTTTTGCTGGGAATTGGGCTTGGCTGAGCTCTCCCAAATTTCTTTGGTTTAGGGTGGTGCTTGGTGTGCTTATGGTGCCAGAGGCAGTATCTCCAGGCCAGGGTTAATGGGCATAGCCTCTGCTTGGCCCACTCATCTCTTAGTCGACTCTGGACCAGTAGGGAGGCTTCTGGGTGTTCAAGAATCACTCTTAATAATCATATAACAGAAAATATATTTTGCTGTTTTGAGACTTCCTCTGCCAATGAACTTAATCTGAAGCCCTTCACATTACCTCATGCAAACCCTTGGTACAAGGACAAAAATTATCCATATTCTTCATGAAAATATCACAAGAATGATTTTTAGGCTACATAATAAATTTTTATCTTCTGAAAGCTCTTGAGCCAGCCCTGTACGGTTCAAATCATCCTCTGTACTACTATCTTCCATGATGCTACTGTTATCAGCCATTACATATCACTTAAAGCACCACCCCACTGCTTTTCTAACAGTAATTCTCAAAGTCCAAACTCCTCTAAACAAAATCATGGTTAGGCCTTTCACGGCAATATTCCAGTCCCTCGTTCTAACTTCTGTCTTAGTTAGAGTTTCTATTCCTGTGGATGAGACATCATGACCATGGCAAGTCTTGTAGAGGGAAATATTAGAGTGGGGTGGCTCACTTCCACTTCAGAAGTTTAGTCCATTTTGGTCATGGGGTGGGGGTGGGGGGAGACAAGGCAGCATGCATGCAGACATGGTGCTAGAGAAGGTACTGAGAGTACTTACATGTTGATTTGAAGATACTGGACAGTAAACTGTCTAGCTATGCAGGGCTTAAGCATATATGAGAACTTAGAGCCTGACTCCACAGATTTTCACATTTTCCAACAAGTACATATCTACTACAATAAGGGCACACGTCCTAATAGTGCCACTCCATTTGGGGGGCATTTTCTTTTAAACTATAACACTCCCTTTGGGCCAACAAATTAATATATCCATTAAAATTAGCCAATTGATCATAAAACAAGATTTCTCCCTTTACCTCTATAAACCTTCATCTTCCTTGGAGATGTACCTGTCTCCTCTATATGCAGAACCAGTTCCATTGGCCCCCTTGCAAAAATGTCCCTGCCTTCTCCCTTGTTCCCTTCCACTTCTCCCTCATTGTTTATCTGCTGTCTTTCTCTTATGCCTTATACTCTCTCCTTTGGAGGCACAGAAACCTCCTTAAAGGTGAAAAATTGGTCTTAAGTTTCTGAAACAATACTCAAGCCTTTCAGCAAACATTTTTGAGAAATAGAAAATATGCTGAATGTGGCCTTATCAAATGAAGACCCATAGTAAATATTAAAGGCAGCAATCACATATTTCTTGTTAAACAATATTTTATAATACTCTTTTTTATCTGGGTAATTTGGGGTGAGTGACTTATTCCCTTGTTAAAATTTTTCTGTAGATATACCCATCATTCCTTCCCCATGTTGCACTTTCTGTGCTCTGCAATATAAGGGAGAGCAAAGCCCTTTGTTAGGAACAAATACAACAGAAAGATTCACACAGAAACATGGACAAATTCACAAGACAACATTCAGGTAGTCACAGATTCAAACCCATACAACTGATAGAAAAGACAGAAGACACAGGGAGAGTAAAGCAGGAAATTCAAATAGTGGCTTGTCCTTAAATTAATTAACACCATGAAGAAGTGCTCTGTTTTCTTTCCTGAACACCACATGGACATTTCATTGGAGACTCATCTGTTAATCACTAATTCGTTAAATCTGCACAAAATAGTCTATGCTTCCTCTCCCTGTTACTCTCCCGTGGATCCCCAATGCAGCCTCTAGCTTGGGTTAGGGATGAGATAGATGGGACTGAAGATCATGTACAGGGGTTCATCATCAGACAGAGGGCAGTGGAATCCCTAAAGTCCTGGTACATTTTCAGATTCCCTCTTCACAAAAAAGAAAGTCAGCAGAGAAATCTCAAAATCAGCCAGGTTGAGCAAGAACGTTTTATCATCCAGCAACAGGCACAGACTTATTGACAAGAAACACATGATTCTACAAATGGCTGTATTCAACAGCATTCAGAGAGAGAGAGAGAGAGAGAGAGAGAGAGAGAGAGAGAGAGAGAGAGGGAGGGAGGGAGGGAGGGAGGGAGGGAGGGAGGGAGGGAGGGAGGGAGGGAGAGGTGGGAGGATGAAAACACATGAAAAGTGGAAAGCAGAGAGATTATGGAAGCAAGGCCCAGAAACTCAGGTCCTGATCCAGCAGCATCCCTGAAGATGGTTTTCCAACCAAGAGTGGCCAGATTCTGAGTCTAATTTGTAGGTGTTGATTGCTGCATTCTCATCTGTGACCTTGGGAAACTGGAGCGGTTTTCTGAGGTACCTGGAGCTTAGAAGATGCCTCAGTGTCAAAGCCAGACAGCACTCTTTCCCCTATCTACATTCAGATTCCTGGAAAATTTCTAAGGTTACTGCAAGAGTAAAACTGGAACTGTCTCAGAAGCTGCCCTACAAAGACAGGTGCAGGCCATATTAGGTTCTTTTGGGGACCCTGCATCAAACCTAGGCCATCATGTGGTAATGAGCCTTTCCCAAGATTCCACATGTCAGTGAGAGGGGCAATCGGGGCCTCTATGAGGATTTCTCTGAGTTTAGGGGACACCAGGGAACGGGATTGTGGGAAAGAGCCTTCCCCAGTATGTCAGAATCAGGGATGTGGGGTTTTCAGAGACATTATGTGGAGATCCTTGAATTTAAAAGACGACTCAGTGTAGAACTGTGGGAAAGAACCCTTCCTCATCCGGGTACTTTGGGGGCTCGGCGCCATTTTGTGAGGTTCCCGGGAGGCAGTTGGGCGCCATTCTGTGAGGTTCCCGAGGCAGATGGGCGCCATTCTGTGAGGTTCCCGAGGCAGACGGCCTCCCCGGGCTTTCAAGGGTTGAGGTGAGCACCTCATCTGGGTACTTTGGGGGCTCGGCGCCATTCTGTGAGGTTCCCGAGGCAGACGGCCTCCCTGGGCTTTCAAGGGTTGAGGTGAGCCCCTCATCCGGGTACTTTGGGGGCTCGGCGCCATTCTGTGAGGTTCCCGAGGCAGACTGCCTCCCTGGACTTTCAAGGGTTAAGGTGAGCAGGTAAGGGACAAAGACAGGAGCCCTGTCAGGAGAGGGGGTCCCCACTGAGGCAGCTAGTGCCTGTGGAAGGCCTAGACACAAGCGGGGCCCACAGGGACAAACAGGAACCTTGTAGTTCCCCGAGTGGGGACTCTGCACAGTCGCCATCGGGTTCCCGAGCAGGAAGAGAGGGCCACTTAAAGAGCAGGGTGAAAGCAGGTCCCACGAGGGGGCTGTGGACGGTTGGCTCTGGTTAGCGGGTCCTCAGGACACCAGTTCAGTCAGTGTGCCCTGTGCTGCCCGAAACGGGGTCTTCCTGAGGAAAAGGGTACCCTCCCCTCCTCTGGGCCACCATGGCGGTGGAAACCAGCCCACGGGGGGGGGGGGGGTAATGGGGGGCTATGTCTGAGGTTCCCAGAGAGGAGGGGACACAGGGCTTTCTTGGTCAATAAGGACCTCAGGGTCTCAGAATCCCAAACTGAAGCCCACAGGCTGAGTCAAGTTTTTCAGGGTACTCAGAATCCACATCCGGGGACGTGGGGGCTGGGAGCCATTTTCTTAGGTTCCAGAAGGACAAGAACAGAACAGCCAGGCTGCTCTTCCTGCATCCCGGGACCTGGGGATTGTGGAGAGGCTGTGGAAGTTTCCTAGAACGCCCAGCTTTCCACATCCAGGGACCCAAGGGGCTCAGAGGTATTTTCTGTGGTGCCTGGAAGGGTGTCCACACTAATGCCCTTCAGGTATCTGGGATTTGGGGGCGGGTGGAGGTGGGACTCAGACCCCTTTTGAACTTATCAGTAGTGATACCCTTTAGGTACCAGGGAATAGGGGGTTTACAGCCATTTTCTGAAGAACCTAGAAGGAGGAGAGGGGGCAAAGTGTCCTTTTTGCATTCTGGGCCTTGGAAGGTTGAAAGCCTTTTTCTGGGATTCCTGTAAGGGAGACAGACAATCAGGCATGGTGAGCCACATCCGGCCACTTTGGGAGCACAAGTCATAAACTGTTGAGCCTGGGAGTTGGTCACATTGCTCTTCTGTCTATCAGGAATAGGAGTTTAGAGCCATTTGATGACCTGACAGGAAGAGTGGCAGCCAAGCTGCATGTCTTTGGGTGGTTGTGACTGTCAGAATGGGCAGGGGAAGACACTCCACAGGGAGAGGCCTACAGGTTTTTGGCTGTATCTCTGTATTGGGACTGCACCAAATGGTGGCCCGAATTGCCATATGAAGCACTTTAGTAAGTCAGTCACTGCCAACAGACACAGGAACAATGTTTTTCTTTTCCGTGGTTTTTCATACTACCAATTCATGCTACTGATACTCTGATCAAAGGACTGATTTTTAAGGGCTCTGGTTACACCAGAAAATGGCTTTGTATTCAGCATGTATGTGGGACCCTAGTGGACTTATAAAGCTCCACTCTGTGGGTACCCGAAAGGTTTTTGTCCATTTTGGTACACTTGGAGACTTTAACCTGTTTCCTCCTCCTTCACCTCCTATACACTGTGCCTTTGCTTCAGACTGCAGCACAAGGAGGAGGGAGATTTGTCCTGGGTAAGTCCTCAAATATGTTGTGGTAATGATCTAGGGCCACCAAGGGGGAAGCAATAAGACCTCAGATATAGGCCTCTCAAAAATAGACCTTGCCGTCAACACACACTAGTCAGTTTGACTATGCAGCAAAGGTGTCATCTCTGACTTGGGGTTGAGGAGATAAGTTGGGGACTCGGATATGCCTGGGTCCTGAAAGGTGGATCTGAGAGTCAGGATGGTTGTTGTCAGGAATGAAGAGGAATAAAAGCCTCAGAATGTGTGTAAAAAGGCAGGTCCCTGCCCATTTCTAGGCTTGAGAAGCCAGGGCACTCACATACCAGAGCTGATACATCTTGACTTCTGCCTCCTCTCTCCAAAAGTGAGCCTGTACACCCTGGACTCTGACCATGGTCTAGAGCGGATCAGGCGTGCTTGCCAGAGGAGGTGCTCATATTCTGTCAGGTAAGCTGTCATGGTCATAAAAAACCATGCAAAGAGGGACATGTTCCCCAACAGAAGACTGCATCTGGTTCCTGGGGTAAGAACTGAGGTCTCCGGCTTCTCTCTCTCTCTCTCTCTCTCTCTCTCTCTCTCTCTCTCTCTCTCTCTCTCTCTCTCTCTCTCTCTCTCTTTCTCTCTCCTCTATCTGTCTCTGTGTTTCTGTCTCTCTCTTTTACTTTCTCTCTTTGTCTCTCTGTCTCTCTCCTCTCTCTCTGTTTTTCTGTCTCTCTTTTGCTTTCTGTGTGTGTGTGTGTGTGTGTGTGTGTGTGTGTGTGTGTGTGTGTGTGTGTGTGTGTGCGCTCATGCCTGCCTGTTTTGGGTTGGGATTTTTTCAGGGAGTGTTTTTCTTGCTCCTAGGATTGACATCAGATCAGCAGTAGGAGCCAGGTCTGGAGAACAGAGGGACTCTACAAGGTGTGGACCTCCGCTGAGGAAAGAGCAAAAGGCTGCACAGTCTGGGTATGAAACAGAGTCATTATTCAGGGGCACAAAGGGCTTTGCTTACTTCAGATACTCCAGGGAAGAATGTAAGAGTCTTTATGGAGGTGGGGTCTGGTGGGAAGCAGGGCATCTCAAGAAGGAAGACAAAGGTGTACTTTCAGTGAACTTATGAGACTCAAAGTTCAGCAGAGATGAGCCCAGGACACATGGCCATCAATGCAGTACCCCAACAGGGGATGATGGGTTGTGCACCTGCATCCTATGTCCTGAGAGGTTACAGGGATGGCAGGTGTGGAACTTCACCAGACTGGGAGACCTTGTCTGAGCACAGATCCTGGTTAAGTAGGCACTGGGAATTTCCAGGAAAGGTTCCCTGGGGGTGAGTGTAGCAGACTCTGTTCCAGAGCACAGGCAGCTGCCCCACAGAATACTTCTGAAGCACTGTCTCACAGAGTCTGGGTCAAGACTGCAGGTCTGAGAATCCAGCCATGGTTGCAGGCAATAGTCTAAGGGAGCTGAAGGGCCTGCTAACAGCACCTCGACCTGGTAATCAATCAGAGGGAGGCTCATGTGTGTGAGGACTCCCAGTGAGAGCTGAGAGAGTCCCATCAGCCAAACAAAGAGTACTGGTTACCTACCCTCCTTCCTGAGAGCTGTGGGAAAACAGGCCCTACTTTCTTTCTCACAGAAGTAGTCTCCTGACTTAAAGAACGTGGGCCCCAGGATCACAGGGAGCTGCTGGAACTAGCCATTCCTCAAGGTGAGAATTGGGCAGGTACACTCTCCTAGGTCAAATGAACCACACCAAAATGAAGTAGTTCTTTCCATCCACCTGAAGGCGTGTCAGGAAGTGTGAGGTGCCCTCACTTCCTTCTTTTCCCTCTCAGAGACAAAGGAATTGGTTCTGGAAGTGGAAGCATACACCCGAGGAGCCAGGTCTCTTCTTCCTTGAGTCCCTCAGAGACACATGCAGAACCAGAGACCTTTGGCCATAGAGCCCTTTCCAGGAAAAGTCCTGTGACAGGTGCATTTTGAGAGCTGTCCAAGGAAAAGCCATCAGAGTCCATTCTCCCTCTCCCTTTCTCCTCCAGGACCAGGAGTCTTCATCTGTGTGAGCTGCAACCTGCCTTGCCTGTGTTCCCAGGGAACCTCAGCATGGATCCTACTGAGAACAGCCAGAGCTCCACCCTCCCTGAGAGCTCTCAGTCCCAAAGGGAGGCAAGGGGCCAGGAGGGTGTCAGGGTCCCCATAGCTGAGACGGGGGAGGCAGAGGCCACTGCCACCACTTCAGGGAATGTGTCAGTTGGAGGAAGATACAGTTCTCTCCAGAGTGCCCAGAGAGCCTCCTCTCCTCCCACTGCCATGGGCTCCATTGAAGGGCCACCATCTGCTGTGGCCTCTGTCAACCCAGTAAGGAGAGTGGGCCGCCCAACCTTCCTCCCACAATATATACTAAATAGAAAGGTGGATAGGTTGGTGAGGTTCCTGCTTCTCAAGTATCGAATGAAGCAGCTGGCAACTAAGGCAGAAATACTGGATAGGATCACTAGTGAATGTGAGGCGTTCTACACTGTGATCTTTACTAAGGCTGCTGATTGCATGTGGCTGTTGTTTGGCATTGACCTTATGGAAGTGGACCGAAATGTCCACTCCTACTCTCTTGTCACTGCACTGGGAATCACCTATGATGGGATGCAGCATGGTGCTCAGGGCATACCTAAGACAGGTCTGGTAATAATCATGCTGTGCATCATCTTCATGAAGGGCAACTGTGTCAGTGAGCATGTGATTTGGCGCCTCTTGAGTGTCATGGGGCTGTATGCAGGGAGGGAGCATTTCATGTACGGGGAGCCCAGGACACTCATCACAGGGCATTTTGTGCAGGAGGGGTACCTGGTGTATAGGCAGGTACCTGGCAGTGATCCCCCTAGCCGTGAGTTCCTGTGGGGTCCAAGGGCCCACGCTGAAACCACCAAGATGAAAGTCTTGATCTTTTTTGCCAGTGGAGTTAGGCAGAATCCCAAATCCTTCCCCTTCAGGTATGCAGAGGCTTTGCTAGATGAGCTAAGGAGGCTCTAGGCCAGAATCACCCCACACAGGATACTGCTGCCCTGACCTCCACACATACTACTGCACTGGCAGTTTCCAACCAACATCAGGTTAGCTAGAGTCAGAGATCTATGGACTATACCCTCAATGGAGTGCTGGTGGGAGGAGCATGTGAACCATTTCTCTTTTCCTGTTTGGATGTGTGACTTGGGCATTCTTCATAGTTCAAAATGTTGGCACTTTTGCTACATGAAATGGTAGCTGGAGATGTTTTCAGTTTACAAATGGAGTTAGTAAAGCATGCATTGTTTATGCAGATTAGGAGAATTTTATTATTTTGTATAAAAAGTTATTGTGTCCTTTGCTATCTAGCTTGTAATATGTCACTGGATACCGTGGCATTCTAAGTGGAATTTCCTGTAACATGGTCAGAAATTCACATGAGTGCGAAGAACAGAATAAAATTATTTTTGACTGCCACATTATGTTCATTCTCTCATCTGTTAACTAATTAAAATGAAAAGTAAAGTAAGTTAGGTGAAAATGCCTCCCCAAATTATCAATGAGCAAGTGCTCTGAACCAGGCTCTATTGTAGTCAGAAGATTCCCTGTCCTGTCCAGTCAGCCCAGTAGCCATCTAGTCCCAAACAATCACACAAAGGCTTGTATTAATAACCAGAAGTTTGGCCTATGGGTCAGGCTTATCACCTACTAATTCTTACACTTAAACTAACCTGTGATTCTTATTCGTGATTAGCCATGTGGCTTGGTACCTTTGCTCAGTGCGGCATCCTCACCTTTCTCTGCATCTTGCTGTTGTCTGCTCTGCTCTTTCTCTTCCAAGAATTCTTTTCTGAACACCCCAGCTGTGCATTAAACATTTGCCCAATAGTTATCAGCCCATGGGTTGTCACTAGTAAACAAACACAAAAACCAAACCAGGCAGTAACAGTGTCCTAGCTCAGGGACTGGAGTTACAACTGAGCAGACCACATGTATTGCATGGGTTATCCCATCTTCAGGAAGAGAGCTAGCTCATGGTATACATATGGGAAAGTGGACCTTGGTCAGGAAAGAAGGAGGGAGAGAGAGAGAGAGAGAGAGAGAGAGAGAGAGAGAGAGAGAGAGAGAGAGAGAAAGAGAGAAAGAGAGAGAGAGAGCTGACTATATTTTGGTCAAGGCAATGGTGGCTCATGCCTTTAAGGAAGCAGAAGTAGTTTGGTCTCTAAATTCTAGGACAGCCTGCTCTATAGAGTTTGTCTTGGGAGAGCTAGGACTACTCAGATTAACCTTTCTCAAAACTCCAATGGGCCAAAAAATAAAACCAAATGCAAAACATTGACTTTGGATATTTCTAACTTGAACCTACCCATATGCAAGCGCATTTGACCCTTGTGTCCTGAGGAGGCTGAAGAGGACACAGGATTTTATAGAAGTAGAGGTGGAGATGGTTGTGAGCCTCCATGTAAGCACTCGAGACTAGACTCTGGTGCTCTGCAAGACAATTCAGGGTCTCAGTCACTGGACAAATTCTCTAGCCTCAGATACATTTAAATTTCTAATCTCTTTGTGTGTGTGGAAATAAGTGTGAGACTACACCCTGATGGACAGTCTTTATCACACCCACTTGCGAGGTGATCAGCCCTGAGCCGCCAGAACTGGAATTCATTCTGACTCCTGCCTCACTAGGCACAACACTGTCCATGGTCTGAGGGTCCTAACCCTTCTCAGACTATGGCTCACTCCCCACTAAATAGAGTGCCTTCTTTGCTCTTTATAATTAATGTCTTATCTGTTGTGGGATTGTGTTCTATTCCATTGTAAATAATTGTCTGGCCTGCTTGTTTAATTAGAACTTTGGATGATGGCAAACTGGAAATGTTGGGGGGGCTACCAGATTAGGAATACTCTGGCAACAGGAAGTGCACTGCAGAGATGCCAGAGAGATGTTACATAGACACTAGGAGAAACCAGCAGATGCAGACAAGAACTGTGCTGGTCTGAGAAAAGGTATCAAGCCCCATGGCTGAACACCATGTGTTAGCTTAAGAGTAAGAAGTAACTAGCAATATGTTAGAACCATAGGCTAATCAGCATAAAATTAATTCATCATCTGTGTGTTTCTGTTGGATAGAGGGTCACAACCTCAAGGCAAGGCCCAAAAGTCCAAGCCAGAAACATATAACAATTGGTGCACCATCATGGGTAAAATATACCCACATAAAGCCGTAGAAAGCCTAAAATTGGTCTGCTGTTACAGTGGGGTTTCTGGGTCCCGGGTGGCTAGATATCCAGCCCAGCCACCCGCTCAGGCCCCCAGAAATGACTCAGATGCTTATATTAACTTTATGCTGTTTGTCCTATGGCTCAGGCACATTGCTAGCTAGCTCTTACATCTTAAATCAACCCATTTCTATTAAGC
Source organism: Phyllotis vaccarum (assembly GCA_033318265.1). Taxonomy (NCBI): domain Eukaryota; kingdom Metazoa; phylum Chordata; class Mammalia; order Rodentia; family Cricetidae; genus Phyllotis; species Phyllotis vaccarum. The sequence continues at coordinate 5,245,255 of JARWLC010000013.1, read as the reverse complement.
TGTCTGACACGAGGCCCTTGGCTCACTTGTGTTCCTTTGGGCTTTAGCTCGGTCTGCCTCTGACTCCGTCCTTCCTTTCTTACCTATTCTGATTCCTCCTCCTACTTCTTCTATGGTGCTGTCATGGCCCAAAACAGCTCCTTTATTTAGAGATTGACATTCACGGCATACAGAAAGGCATTCCCACATCAGTCTACAGCACAGAAACAAGGCAACAGAAGCTTATACGTTGTGTCTCTTCAGTGGGCTATGGTAAAGGGACTGAGTGGTGTGTGGCATTAAATTACAAAGTGGTGTGTTTGCTGCAAGCAATTTAAGCTGAACCAGGCCAGCTCCCAAGCCTCAACGTAAGCAAGGAGCTGTATATGGTGGATTTAAGGTTTCTTTTTATAAGGACAAAGGGGAACAGAATCAAACATGGTTTCTTAGTGGCAGTGTTTCCTTGGATCAGCTCTGTTTTCTGGAGGCAAGCAGAGGTTGGGCTTTTTTAGGAGAGGCTTCCTGATTCAGCCTTAGAGGCAAAACACTTGTGAGTCTTTTAAGAGGCCCTGCTGCTAAATATTTAAATGGAGTTAATGAGCAGCAGGTGGCAGTGCTTTACTGGGTGATTATATGGACCCTAAAATTCCCCAGAGTGGTGATTGTGGTTACTACTAGTACCTGGGCTGAAAAGCTGAACTCTATGAAGCTAGACTAGGAGCTAGGTGGAGCTAGCCTGCCACCCTAGCCAAGCCTTTAATCCTTAGTCTCACCTTGGCAGATTAAAGGTGTGGACAGAAACAGAATGTGGAGTCAGACACCCAAACCAAGCAAAGTTGTGGTCAGAAACAGAATACGATAAGACATAAGAGATAAGTAAAGACAGATGTTTAAAACTCCAAATGGTTTAGAGTATGTTAAAAGTGTATAGGCTTGAGAGAGAAAAGAAAAAATAAAAAGGATAGGGAAAGTCCTTAAAAAAGAAACAGAGTAAAAATATAATAAGCCACGTAAAGATGGAAATTACATAGAATATCTGGATACTGTACCTTATTGTCTTGTCTTTAAGTTTTTTGACTGAAAATGAGGTAGTAAAAGATGGTAAAAGCCATTTGATTTCATATGCTCCTGGATTAATCTAACCTATATATTTTGTAAAAGAGTTGACTTTAAAATTAAAATCAAGATATGCTACTTTGGAGAAGAGGATTTTCTCTTTATTTCAACAGAAAGTGAGAGCCTGTGGATTTATTCCTGGATAAAGAACATAAAGTTTGATAGAGGAAGACCCCCTGAAAAGTCTCCAATAGAAATGGATGGCCTGATGGTTCAGCATTTCAGAGCAGCTCTGTTGCAGTTTCCTATGAGCTCTGCATCCAAAACAACTTTAAGGGCACTAGCTGAGGTGACCCAGCCTTAAAGTCTGCTTCACTAAGGACTTGTCTGTAGTCCTAAATTTTTCCTTTGATCCCCATGAGATTGCCAGTGCCTCCATTCAGCAGGAAGTAGACTAGAGAATGACACCCATATTCCCCAAAATATGGATTATGGATGTTTCTCTTTATTTACAGTGTTGGTTACAAGTTGTTATAGATAACGGCGAAAAAATTGATACAAAGGAACTTAGACTTGGGGTTCTTGTTTTAAAAAGAGAAAGGGGGAATATGTAGAGGGATTATGTTACATTGTAAATAATTGTCCTGCCTACTGGTTTAATAAAAATGCTCACTGGATGAAGGCAGACAGGAAGTATGAGCAGGACTACCAGACTAAGAAAACTCTGAGAACAGGAAGAGCAGAACAGAGATGCCAGAGAGACACCATGGAGACACCAGGAGAAGCCAGCAGATGCAGAGAACACCTATGTTGTTCTCTGAAACACATTCCTTATTAGGACCAATGTGAGCAGACACAACCAGCCTTGAGACATCTGCTGGTGGTGCAGATCCAGGGAATGGAAATCTACTGCTGTGAGATGCCAAAGTAGTGTGAGGTGACACCAACTGGTCAGTAGCTACACCCTCTACCCATAGTTAGCTAAAGGCATAAAAATGATGCTTCTTTCCATGAAAGGGCCAGGCTGACACATGTATGTGGAAACCAAGGCCCCACAAACAATACCCAAAGTTAGATATCATAGCATACAAACTCAGGGCTCAAGTATAAGATGTTATTTACCACCAGAGGACCTGTTTTTATTAAGTAAATACTAAAATTTGTTCATTTCCTGAAAAAAATGTAGATTTCTTTCTCAGTTTATTATGGCCTGCATGTGGATTTATGAACATTTTTTTGTTACTCAACAGTGCACAGATTATACGTGTATTTTCTGAGTATTCTTCTTCCTCCTCTTCCTCCCCCTTCTCCTCTTCCTCGTCCCCTTCTTGCTTCCCTTCTTCCTCCTCGCCTCTTTCTCCTCAACATACCCAGTTAGAGATACACATGAGAAGGCAGCTTTCAGGATGGAATAGCAAGTGTTGTACACAGACATCATATACCTATATGCTAAGGCTCACTGAGGAGTTACTGGGCCCATACCCAGCCCCTTCGATTTTAACAGTTGCAAAGGAGAAACTGTATCATTATCCAATGTGCCTTCTCCATGTGGGTCACATGTCTCCTGAGGTGGAAAGTTGTCTGGGGCACTTACAGGGATGTTGCTGTTTTCACATATGCTAGAGAGCCCAGAGGAAAGGTTCTGTGCTGGCATCAGGTTATTGGGAACCCCGTTTGGACTTCTCTTCATCTACCTTTGTCTTGTGTAACAATGGGGAAATTCTGGTAGGTAAAACTTCACCTTCTTTGGATGTGGCCCTTGCTCAACAGAACTTGTGATGGGGGATTGTGCCTCTATGAAAGAGACAGGTTTTTCAATTGGTTCCTTCAAATATTCTCTGGAAGTTAGAGTTGTGGTACATCTGAAACAAAATGGACTGGGTTTGCCAGTTGGAAATACAGCTACACTGACCCCATCACATTATACTGGTTATGTCTTTTGGTGATGGACAGAATGAGTGAAGTGGCTGGAGAGACCTGTTAAGTACTACAGCAGGACCCCAGTTAAGAAAAATGATTCAAGGTGAAGGTGGTGACTCATGTATGTGACACTAACTGGCTTCTCTGGGACTGCCTGCCAATGTCTCATAGGCAGCCCAGAGTTTAATGACAAAGCCTATAACTGTCACCATTCAGTGAACAATATTCCCTGCTAAATGAGGAGCTTAAAACATATCTGGGTGTGCAGATAGGAAGATGTTCTCATCACAAAAAGTGTGAGAAAAAGATCAACTTTGTATTTTACCGTGATTTTCCTGTTATCTCCAGAGTCAAGGGGAGAATCCCGTGGGTGAATCTTTCTGAACCCACACTGCTGGAGCTGGTGAATAAAGCTCTTCAAGCTTCCCTTTTCAAAAATCTTCCCTGCATCTCTGCAGTGAGGAGCCTCTATCTGAAACAGGTCTGCCTGAATCGTGAGGTCTCCATTGTCACTCCACTTCACAGACTCGAAGGCCTGGTTCTGCCATAGATTCCACAGCTTCCTAGCAAAGGGAATACTGAGGAGGTTGGTGTTGACTTCCTTAGTGGCTGTACTTTGTCTTGGGTCTTCAGGTTCGCGGCTCACTTGGATGGCTTGACCTAGTGTCCTGACTTGATCACCTTGCCTCACTACACTTTCCCTTGAATGCACCCATGCCTCACATAAAGAATTGGGTGGGGTCTCTCCTCCTGGCTCTTGCCCAACAGCTAGGTCCAGCTTAGTGTCACAGTCCACACCCACACTCTGACTAGCCACCTGGAGTATTCTGGACTGCAGACCATTAAGTATCCCCAAGATAGTCTAGACTTCCCTTATGCCCAACAAATAGTGGCCACTAAGTTCTGGCATCAGTAGTGGGGCAACCATCTGCTGAAGTCGACATTCTCTTTGTTTGTCACATGAGATCACAAAGTGGCCCACACACGGTCTGGGGAAAGAGCTCTGTCTCAGTGTAAGGGGGTTTTCAAAAAGTATACAAAATTGTGCAGATTTCCAGAATACTGGAATTCTACTTCTTCCTATATACAAACAGCATGTCATAAAGATAAAAGCAGCTATAATAGTAGGCCTTGGAGTAGCAGCTTCCGACATGTGAAGCTTAGAGAAAAAAAAAAACCATATAAATTCAATTTGAAGGGAGGGTGTAAAATGTGGCCCTAAGAGATGAATAAAAATAATGCAAGAATGCAGGATCATCAAGATGATGCAGTGAGTAAAGGCCCTTGCTGCCAAGCCTGATGACCTAAGTTAAATACGTAGAGCCCCCATGACAGAAGAAAACTGACTCTTCTAACGTGTCTTCTGACATGGGTTTTGTGGCCCACATTTTCACCTCTAAATGCACAATAAATACATTAAGTTAAAAATGCAATGAAAAAAGGAGCCATGTATAATGAGGGGTGTGGGTTGGGTAAAGAAAGCTCCTAATTGTCTATTGAACTGAGTTCAGAATGAACAAAGCTCTAAAACATGGAAAGACAGCAGATATAGTCACAGAGGAAGGAAAAGGAACAGCCTTATTCCTTTAGGATAGGTGAAGCCTAAGGCTGGAATTCTGTTAAACAGATGCTGGCTTGGGTATTTTGTTGGCTCTCTGGGTCCTCCCCTTCTTCCTACTGGACCTGCCTAAGTATCTGTCCCTCTGTACTCCAGATTCTTCTTAGAGTGTTCTGGGAACAAAACGACAACATCTCAAGGAACCTGCCTGCTTGCATTCCTCTTAAGCTTCCTCCAATACAAACTGTTACAGAAATTCAAATGTGTCAAAATTCAGAAAGTAATTTACTGTGGATTGGCCAACCCTATAAAACTCAGGTAAAACAAACCCCATAACTAAGGCTCTGGTAACTTTATGGAAGAGGGGATAAAAAGATTATAAGATCCATAAAAACAGAATATCTACTAGTAGATAGTGTTTTCTGTATATGATGTATACTCTATACCTGTGAAATCTCATTAGTACAGTCATCTAAATAGTATCAGCACAATGAAAACACAGGAGAATCTTACAATCTTACAAGATCACATGCTCAGATGAAGAACTACAGACAATCAGTGGTTGCTGAGAGAGGAAAATTCAGTCTTCTCCACTGCCAAGCTCCCTGATACGTTCTCTAATCCCAAATAGTCAGCCCTAAACCCAAATACATATGAGAAACATTGCATAAACTCAGAATATTGTATTTAAATATATATAATTCTAAATATAAATATTTATAGCCATTATGCAATTATTTATATTTAAATATATGTATCTATACATATATAATTAAAGAAGAAATTTACCTTATAGCACAGCAAAGGCACCACAAATGTTTACATGATTTTCAAATACACACCGGGAAATATCAATTTGTCATATTTTCGTTGTTTCTTGTTAAAAATATAGAAGTTATTTTTAAGACAAATCCCATGAAAACCTAGTTACAAAGACCTGACCAAGGACAATACCAATAGACATGCTAATATGGAAGGGGGAAATTTAAGTAGAGCCCTACCCTACCTAGACAAAGTGGTACAGGTGGTGTGGGAATGCCTTTCTGTATGCTGTGAATATCAATCTTTAAATAAAGGAGCTGTTTTGGCCCTTGACAGGTACTATAGAAGAAGTAGGTGGGGAATCAGAACAGGTAGGAAAGGAAGGGTGGAGTCAGGGACAGATCGACCCAGGTGCCAAAGAAGAAGCATGTAAGGAACACAGGTTAGCCATGGGCCACATGGCAGACAGATTAATTAGAATGGGTTGAGTTAAGATGTAAGAGCAAGCTAGCAATGTGCCTGAGCCATAGGCCAAACAGCATGAAGTTAATATAAGTGTCTGAGTCATTTCTGGGGGCCTGATCAGCTGCGGGCAGCTAAGTGGTCTGGGGCTGCAGGTCTGTGTGTCTGGGACCTCTGGCCACCTGGAACCTAGAAACCTCATTACAACATACAGGTAACTAAGGATTGCTAAAAACAGGAGAGTTACTATTCCCAAGAGATGAGGCCCTAATCAGTTATCCAATATCTAGTAAGTCAGCCCTAAAAACATACATACAAGCAACACTAAATACAATCATATAGTTGTATTCATATATTTATGCACATATATGCAACAATATCTGCATAATAACAATAAAAGAAAAAAGGATCAAAAATTTGAGAAGGAAAGGGGGGAATATATATAAGGTGTTGGAGGAAGAAAAGACAATTGGGGAAATGGTATGATTTCATAAAAATAAAAATTACTATCATGGGCTATGAGAATGTTTTTTTAGAGGGAAGAAACAGAAGTGATTGACAATTCTGTTCTAACCCACAGAACACAGTGATTTGCTGGCAAGCTGAGGTATATATGGCAATTCAAAGTACCATTGAGGTTATGACAGTTTAGTCAAACAACAGTGCTTAGAATAATCCTACCATCGAGTAACCAGAGAAATGTGTCTGTCTTAATCTACTTGGACACACAGTATTGCTTATGGGACAAGCTAATCAAATTATAGGGAAATGTAGTCCTTATTAGGATTTATATAAAGAAACACAATTGCTGTGGGAATGTCTTTCTGTATGCTGTGAATAGCAATCTTTAAATAAAGGAGCTGTTTTGGCCCATGACAGGCAACATAGAAAAAGTAGGAAGAGGAATCAGAATAGGTAGGAGGAGCAGGGCGGAGTCAGAGAGATGGAGCCAGAAGCCCAAAGGATCAACATGTAAGGAACACAGGTGAGCCAGAAACCCAAAGGAGCAACATGTAAGGAACACAGGTGAGCCACGGGCCATGTGGCAAGAAAGATTAATAGAAATGGGTTGATTTAAGATGTAAGAGGTAGCTAGCAATGTGCCTGAGCCATAGGCCAAACAGCATGAAGTTAATATAAGCATCTGAGTCATTTCTGGGGCCTGAGAGCAGCGGGCAGCTAATGGGTCTGCGGCAGGTCTGTTGGTCTGGGACTTTGGCTGCCCAAGAAACCAAGAAACTAGTACATTGTAACAGATGGCGTCCCTGGGTGGGCCGAATATCCACTTAAAGCCTAAAAATGTTTTTAAAAGGGTTTTAGCACAGAGACTGAGCCAAAGAAGCTTCCAAATCCTGTATATGAAGCAGGTCATTGTACAAAGAAAGCATGGTGTCCAGGTCACATTCAAAATGGAGCCAGCACACTGGCAGTAGGCAGTGTAAGCTGCAATCAAGCCAGTTCCTGAAATCTCACTGAAGACTCAGTAGCATGTTATTGGTTTAAGGTTTCTGCTTATTTTGAACAAAAAGGAAACAAAGACGGATACTTAGTAGCAGCATTTTCCTGGGTCTGCTCTGTTTGCTGGCCACAAACAGACCCAGGCCCTTTAAGAGAACTTGCTGATTTACTATGCAGCTCTTTGAGAGAGTATATTTTAAAAGCTCTTATGGTTGATTAAAGATTCACAATAAAACAATTTCAGATATTAAAAAAACCTGTAAACGGGTTACAATGCGTGTAAAAGGTACATAGACTTCAGAGAGAAAAGAAAGAGGATAGAAAAAGTCTTTAAAAAGAGAAATAGGGTAATAAAAATATAATAAACCACGTAAAGGAAAATAGACACAAAATCTGGATTTTGGTTGTTATTGTGTCTTCTTTTAATTTTTTAACTGTTAATGAGCTAACTACAGAAAGACAATGGATTGCAAATGCAAAGGCTACTAAGTTAAACAAGAATATATATTTTAAAGGTATTTTAATTTTGAAATTTGTGTCTAAGGATTTATTGCTTTGGAAGAATTCTGCCTTTGTTTCCACAGAAGATGAGAACCTGTGGATTGCTTCCAGGCAAATATGGTTTCATCAACAAAGACCCCCCCTGAAAAAAAACCTCTGGTGGGAAGAGATGGCCATATCAGCTTCAAGGCTACAGACTGTGATCCAGTCTCAAGAACCCGTAAGATTTTCAATGCCCTTTAATCAACAGGAAGTAGTAATGGAAAACTACACCCAAATTCACAAAATATTGTTTATAAATGCTTGTTTTCATTATAAATGGTTAATGGTCATAATTAATCTCTTTGTAAGAAGAAAAGGAGGATATGGCATATGAATAATTTTTAAAAACTTAGATTATTGAATTGACTTAGATCAGGAAATCAGCTGTTAAACTCAAAATGTTTTGCATTGTTATGGACTTTGGTTTATTGATACAAATTTAAGGTCAATTTTGTTATGCTGAATGTATTTTTCTACTCTCATTTAAGATATGATGTTTATGTAACTGATTTAAATTTGTAATGTATAATTAAGAAATGCATGTTAGTTAGATTTTTTTTAGGTATACAAAAATATAATTCAGTTAGATAGGTAATCTTCAAACACTTCTAAGACCTACAGAATATGGCTTTTAAATGTTTTAAGAACTTATACTTTACTGGACAGTGAGACAGGTCTGCTCCTGGCAGCACCAATTTACTTCAAAATAAAAATGGACATCAAAGAAACTCCATGCGGATACCAGCTTCTTTGTGACATCGGTTAGCCACTGGACATGAACCTGTTCTTATGTTGACTGCTTGACAGTATGCTGTTTAAACTGGACATGCAGGTTCCATAGGAAGGTGACCTCTGAACTTTGGCAGAACAAGCCGAGATGGTCATTCAGGTTCCTGATTTGCGGAGAAAACTGTCAGACATTCTTCAGGACTCGAGAAGTGACTGATGAACTATACCAGAATGGGCAGAACAGATTTTCTGCTTCACTGAAATGAAAAGATACTCTGAGCCTGTAGGCTGAAGATGGATGCCCCAACTTTATAAAGGAACTTTGGGTGACTGTCCAGGCAGATAGGTGTCATCTCTGTCATTTCTAGATTTTGAAAGTTACTTGCACTTCTGGTTAACTTCGGTAAATATATCCTTCTGTAATCTTTGATGTAGTTAAAGAGTTAGTAGTTATAGGTACAGTTTTTCTTAGCCATTTAAAAGGTATATTGAAGGTATATATAAAACTTTAGATTCTTAAGGATAAGGTTGATAAGAGTATTTTCTTTAGGTTTGCTAAATACAAATGGACTATATGTTGTAACTGTAATTATTGCTTGATAGCTGTTTTGTTATATGTAATTTTGCTTTGTTAAAATTGAAGCCTTCCTTTTTTATTAGACAGAAAGGGGGAAGTGATGTGGGAATGTCTTTCTGTATGCTGTGAATAGCAATCTTTAAATAAAGGAGCTGTTTTGGCCCATGACAGGCACCATAGAAAAAGTAGGAGGAGGCATCAGAATAGGTAGGAGGAGCAGGGGCGGAGACAGACAGACAGAGCCAGAAGCCCAAAGGAGTAACATGTAAGGAACACAGGTGAGCTACGGGTCACGTGGCAGGAAAGATAAATGGAAATGGGTTGATTTAAGATGTAAGAGCAAGCTAGCAATGTGCCTGAGCCATAGGCCAAACAGCATGAAGTTAATATAAGCGTCTGAATCATTTTCTGGAGGCCTGAACAGCAGCAGGCGGCTAAGAGGTCTGGGGCTGCAGGGTCTGTGAGTCTGGGCCTCTGGCCACCCAGGACCAAGAAAACACAATGTAACACACAATTATCCCAAGGAGCAGTTGGAAGAAACCAATGCAAGACTGAGATAGGGATGATGGGGGACACATAGAAGGTAAAATCAAGGCTAGACTAAAATGCCTGAGAGGTTCTATCATCTGGATATATATATATATATATATATAGGGAACTCATGCCAATACCCAAAGTTGTACTAACTAAGGGCTCGTCCTTGAGCTAAACAGAGAAAGTAGCAACAAACATCCCCCATCTTGAGGATTGAAAGACAAAGGTGCCTATAATTCTCAACTAATACAGGGCCCATAACAAAATATGTATCATTACACAGGGCACTTTTTCTGAGACTTGCATCCTATTTTAACATTGGACTAAAAACTGGGATCTTCCCACTGTTACAATGAGGCTTCTGGCCCCATCTGGCCATAAGTCCACACCCACAGACCTGCAGTCCCAGAATGCTTAGATACCTGCCAGTGCTTAGGCCCTCCCAGAAATGACTCAGACGCTTATATTAAGTTCATGCTGTTTGGCTTATGGCTCAGGCACATTGCTAGCTTGCTCTTACATCTTAAATCAACCCATTTCCATTTATCTTTCCTGCCACGTGACCCGTGGCTCACCTATGTTCCTTACATGTTTCTTTGGGCATCTGGCTCAGTCTGTCTGTGGTCTGCCCTCCTACTACCTATTCTGATTTCCCTGCCTACTTATTCCATGGTGCCTGTCATGGGTCAAAACAGCTCTTTATTTAAATATTGATATTCACAGCATACAGAAAGATATTCCTGTATCATTCCACCTATATATATCTTCCACTAACCACATATACTTAGCCTGGCCTCCTCCAGACTTACTGTGAGCCACTTTAGTGACATCACATGACAAACAATGACAATGATGACTTCAACTGAAACCAAAGATACTTTGACTTTCTAGGACAGAAATTTGTGATCTGCCAGTCAGATCCCTTCTGATGTTTGTGAAATATCATGGCTAGTCAGAATATAGAAGAGGATTATGAAACAAATGTGAACCAAGTTGTTAATCAAAAGCGTCAAAGTGAGGATGTCTCTAATTCACCTGATTCAGAAGCAGATTCAAGAGTTGGTCACATAAGACAAGATGATCAAGGTGAGATACAAGATCCAACCTATGAAGACAGCTGCCAACATGAAGATCAAAGACAACCTGTAGCCATTAAGGAAGATAACACCAACCTCCTCAGTCTGCCCTTCCCCAGAAAGCTCTGGAGCATCGTAAAGAGTGAGTCATTTAAGTCTGTGAAGTGGACTGAAAAAGGAGACACCATAGTGATTGAGGCAGATCTTTTCCAGAGAGAAGTCCTTTACCTCAAGGGGTCAGAGAAGATTTTTGAAACAGACAACTTGAAGAGTTTTATTCATCAGCTCAACATGTATGGATTCAGGAAGATATACCCTGAGACCTCTGTGGTTTCCTCTGAAAAGAAGAGGAAAATAATGGTAACATGCAAAGTATTTTTTGTCCTGCTTTTAATAACAGAAGCATACACATATCTCCCAAACTCATTCCCCAAATGACATCAGTCAGTTATTTATTTCCATTGATAACTATTTTAGTAGATGCTATTCACTAAAATGTCAAAATGTAGTCTTTGAATGTAATGACTTTGTTCTGAAATTATATAAGGCCCAACTAAAAGTCTTCAGACAAGAAGAATGGAGATGAAAGGCTAGATAATAGTTCATGCATTGGCACCAGTGTATGTGTTTGTGTGTGTGAATGTGTCTGTGTGTGTTATGTTTGTGCATATGTTACAATTTTAACTTACATACTGGCTATCTTTAATGAGATCATGCAACAAGACATAAGGATCCTTGCCAGCAAGTTTTTTTTTTCATCACAAACTCATCTTGGGATATCTAAAAATATTGATTTTGTTTCAGATGTTCCAGAACTTCAACTTTCAGAGAGATAAGCCTGCACTCCTTGAGTATATGTGGGGAAAGAAAGACCTAGGAAAACTTGCCCACCAGGCTCTCTGTATACCCATTCCACTCAGATCTTATCAAGAGCCAGCTTCAAAGAAAAAGAAGATATCTACCAGATGTTCTCCACGATTCTATCATAAACCCAAGGAAGATGGTGAAGAGTCAAAGAAGAACTCTAATGATCAGGCACCCAAAGGAAATCAGGGCTTTGTATTCTCTACTGTATGGGCTATGAAAGCTATTCCTCGGAGTTCTCTAGGAAAGGAGCCTTGTGGGGAGCCAAATAATCCAACTGCAGAAGATACCTCAGGCAATATTTTATGTGAGCCTCCAACTGCTACTGGAGTTCAAGGCACAGAAGAAGCACCCAGTGCTAGCTCATCAGGGTACCCCATTTTGGGTTCTATGATGTCTCTGTACAACAATTGTTATTCTGTCCTATTGTCTGCCCTATTTGAAAGGCCAACAAATGAACCCCTTGATGAAGAAGATAATAGAGGTTCCTCAGATTACAAGCGTGTACTTTGTCAGCCCATAAAGAATAGTCGTCGCTTATGAACTCACAGACCACTGAAGACCAGTAGGAAAATATGTTTCCTAAGGATAAACATTTTTGGTCTCAAAGATTATGAATACCATGGCGACAAATAAATAATCTAAACTAGATTCTAGAGTCTGTGTCCTATCTGCCCTCTACCATTCTGTAACAATCTAAGCTGCACCAACCTGGGATTCAGTTTGCCCTTTCATAAGAAGCAGCAATATTTTCATACTCTCAGCAAAGCATTCTTCCTAGTAGGATGAAGAATAACTCTGGGAAGATTTCCTATCACGATACTTGCCAGTTGGACTAGCCTGGTGGTGTCACCTCACATTACTCTGGTACCTCAGAGCATGAGATCCTATTCCCCTGGGCCTGCACCCCTAGCAGAGGTCACCAGAAAGTTTCTGAGCAGGAGCTGGCTGATGATCACTAGCAAGCCTCCATTATCCCAGTATAAGCACGCATTCAGCTCACTGTCTATCTGCTAAGGGATGAACCCTACTATACCTTGGTCTCTGAGATACAGGCAGTTCCTCTCAGCACTGTGAGTGGGGTGAGAAAGAGTTTGAAATCTAAAAAAAAAAAAAAACCAGACACTGTAAGCTGGAAAAGAGCCTGCAAATTATTGCTATAAAAATGTCTACAATCTAGTCATTTTTAATCAGACAAAAGGAAGCAAAGCAAGATTTAGGGCATTTAAGATAAGAAATAACTGGTTGATACCTGTATTTCCTCATTGGGACAGAATTTCCAGAGAGCTTTTGCACTGTGCAAGGACCTAACATTGTTGGAATTTTCCATTGATTTTACAAGAGGGCATTGGTGTAGACTCAGTACTTGGCCCCAGGTTTACACACTATCTTGGTTTTGACTGATACAAAGACATGGGAAAGCACTCATAGGGCACCAGACACTAAACACTATTTATATGGGCAATCCAGATAAACAACAGGCAACCAAAGTAGGTTTTAACATAAAAGTCGTTTTCTAGCAGTTTTCCTTTCTCCTAAAGGCCAAGGTACTTGAGGCTGTGTCAGCAAGGCCACAGAAGCACAGCAGGAGGAAAACCTTTACTGCCATCCTCTTCATGAGAGCATAACAGTCTGGGTGGGTTTGGGAAAAACCCATGGTGGTCCATGCTTAGGCAGCCAATGGTGGCTCAGTGTTCTTTTTGCTTTAGAGACTGCACTGTGATGGTGAATTGGTGAGTTGACAGGCATTATATAGTTGCTTTCTCAGGACCATTACATCCCCTACCCTTGAGCTCTCAGTGCTCATACTCTCCTCCACAAGTTCAACAAATTATTGAGCTCGAGAAAACACTCCAGCCATTCAATATCCAGGCTTTGTCATTTGCACACATTTGGGCACATACAGTCCAGTGCTATAAATAGACTATAAACAAGAACAGAGACCCAGAGTGTAGGAGCAACCACTTGGAGTCAGAGAAACACTGCCCTATGCACCTCTGTCCAGATCCTCTGGTGAATCTTAGACAAAGATATTGTTTTGTAAGCTTCAGCACACATCCTCCAGCTCATTACAAAACAGAAGTATCAACTTATTGAATGTCTTATGTCTCCTCCCTAAGTTGTAAGCACCATGTCCTACACATCCTTATGGAGCACTTGTCACTGCTCTGCCAAGTCTGCACCCTTTCCAGGGCAAGGCCTCAGTCTCCTTGGGGATCGTTCACAGTATGTCCTCTTATACCTTTTTCATGTGGTGTTTCTGTCTCTATGAGCATTGTGATTGCTGATGTAATGGTTCTGGTAGGATGTCAGTAGAGAACTCCAAGTCCCAGTTCAACTCATTTTAAGACAAATCCAACATAAAGCCATTGAGAGAAGGAGCAAGCAAACCTTATCTTCCTCAGATCCCCTGTATCCAAACAGAGAAACACGTCACAACCCAGCTTTTCAGTTTCAGAGCCATTTTCTATGTCACCTGAAACTCCATTGAACTTAATAGTCTACTGCCTTTCATTGTCATAGGTTAATGGGTACCTGCTCAGTGACAAGTCCAATGCAAAGGGCTGAGATTGACATAACTGGTATCTGTCTGTTGAATCTTGGGAGACCTACTAGAATAGGATATAGATTTGTAGAGGAAGTCACCAAGGGGACAATGTATGACAGTGCTGAAAGGGGTCATCATTCCCCAGGGAAATATGCAGGAGAAAGGGCTCCCTTAGCTAGCCAGGGTGTTATAGCTAAATGAGATGACATTAGCATAGAGGGACATTCTTGAATGCTCTGTGTTTCATGCTTGTCTATGTCACTACTACTGATGCTCTTAGCTCACCAGAAGAGATACAAAAGCAGATTCCTTGAGGAACAAAAATGAAAGTCTCACTCATGACTTGGTTCTGTTCACCATGGCAATGAGAGTTTCTTTTTTACTCAGCTCAAGGAACACAAGAGGCACAAATCAGTAGATCAGAAATCATGTTCAGTTGGTGGGATGAACTATTTTACCAAGTAAGCAGGATCTAACAGGTGAAAATTTATATCTTCTTAGGTTAATGACATCTCTTCAGATATAGCTTTCAACAGGGGTTTAGGTACATTGAATCCCATTGTCCTTAATGTAATTAGCAAGCCACTCATGGCATGGTATCATACACAACAGCCCTTTATTCCTCAAAGTCTTGTTTCTTGGTGAGTTCACAACTCAAGGGCAAAGAGGGTTTCATTCATGTGGAGAGGCACCCAGACTTTCTTCCTGTGTACACCCACATTCAGAAGGAAAGAAGATGTGATAGGGTGGCAAGAGGCTTGGGCTGGCAAGGGTGGCCTCTGGCTAGTCACGCATAGATACTAAGCTACACAACAGTGAGAACTACAGCCAGAGGTACGTTTATGGAGGCTCAAGCTCTCAGGCTCTGGGCCAAAAATTCCTTTTTCTTTCTCTTGCAGTGTGTTCCATAAATTTTACTACTCATCGTCACTCAGTCTTTGGCCATGAACAATCCAGGCTTCTACCTCCAGGCTTCCCAACCAATTCTCCAGTACAAAAATGGATGGCTCCCACACAGGTGAGGGAATGCTCAGGCCCATGAGTGAGAACATGTGGCTACATAGTATCACTGCTGGTGTGGATTCCTGGGGCCTCCCTTAGTTGACTAGTATTCTCAGGCTTAAGCTCCAAGGCTTCTGGCCATACTCTAATATCTCTTATACAAGTGGTATGAATTGATATATAGCCACACATGTATCTGCACCTACCCACCACACCAATGCATACAGCCAATACATACTCAGCCAATCAAGCCCAAAGCCACCACTTATGAATCAAGCACTGGAAAGCCATTTATGACACCATGCACTAATCTGCACCAGCCACAAGGAGAAGATGTTGAACTCATTAGCCTCTGGGGAGCTCTGATTAATCCGTGCTAGACCAAGGACTCTAATACAGGGCCAAACAAAACATAAGGATACTTGCTCAACTATATTCACAGCAGTTTTATTTGTAATAGCCAAAACCTGGAAACAACCTTTATGCCCTTAAATCAAAGAATGAATACAGAAAATGTGGTACATGGTTAAAAAAATGACATCATAAAATTTGCAGGCAAATGGATGGAATTAGAAAAAACATCACCCAGAGTGAGGTAACCCAGACCCAGAAAGACAAACACAGTAAGTACTCACTCATAAATGGATAGTAAACACATAGTAAAGTATTAATGTGATAGTTTCCATAAGTCCAGAGAAAATAGAGAGGAGGACCCTAAGAGGGATATACATGGATTGCCCCAGGAAAGGGAAATGGTTAAGATCTCCTGGCTAAACTGGGAGCAGAGTGCAGAAGGGAAAGGAAAGGGTTTAGAAATGAGGGTGTGAGAACCTTGAGTTGGGGAAGGGACTGGGAGATGAGCAATGCTGGCAATATGCTGACAGAGTAAGCCATAATGGGCTTGGGTAGAAACCTGGTGCTGGGAAGTCCACAGGAACCCCCAAGGAGGTCCCAGCTAAGTCTCCTGGCAATGCTGGAGAGGGTGCCTGAATGCTTTTCCTTGTTGTCATATTGGTGATTAAACTGAATTGTCAGCATAAAATCTATATCCAATGACAGATGGAAGCAGATGCAGACACCCAGAGCCCAAGACATGGCTGAATGCCTGGAACTCAGATGGAGAGAGGGAGGAGCCACTAGAGGAGCAAGGGGAGGGTGAAGAGCACAATAGAGACAACTACAGGGACAGCTGACCGAGCTAATGGGAGCTCACTGACTCTGGACTGACAGCTGGGGAGCCTGCAGGGGACAGAACTGAAGGAGGGTGACAGTTGGTCTAATAAAGCTGTTGGTGAACCCCTTGGCTATGGGACCAGGAAATATTCTGATTACATGAACTGGGTTTTTAGAGTCCACTATCTATGGTAGGACGCCTTACTCAGCCTTGATACAAGGAGGAAGGAATAGGTCCTGCCTCAACTTGATATGTCAGTCTGTGCTGACTGCTCAAGGAAGGTCTTACCCTATTTGAGGAGTGGATGGAGGGGGAGAGGAGTGGAAGAAGGAGAGGGAGGGAGAACAGTGATGGGTATGTAAAAAAGTTATTAATAATTAAAATATTAAAATAATAAATAAAAAGAAAGAAAACGAGCAACAAAAAGGCTAGTAAAGTTGGAGAGGAGAGCTGTGAGTCTGGTTGTAATAGCTGGGGGGTGGGGCTGTGGAAAAGCCAGGCAGGCCAATGAGTGCTCAGAACAGTTGGTATCCAACAGGAATACTAGCCCTGAAAAGTTTGTTGGGTAAAATAGAGGAAGAGCTCTGAGTAGTGACATAAGAACTTGGGTGGGCTGCTGACTACTGACATTAGTGGGTGAGAAAATAGGAATAGCAAAGTTAGAATGTGAGTGGCGCTCTGGGTACTAAAAGAGAATGGAAAGGGCTGAGGAAGAAATAAGGTTCTGAGTTCTGAGGTAAGAATCAGAAGCACAGCTGTGAATCTTGACCAAAGCGGGCAGACAGAAGAATTATTAGACTGGGATCGGAGCTGCAGTGGTGAGGTAGGAGTTGAAGGTAGGTCTGTGAATACTGACTTAGTGGGCAAATCAAGGGAGTGTCAGGATGATACCTATGTAGTGATATGTTTCATATTTAATAAAAACAAGTCTGAAATATTAGAGAGATCTACCCACAGTCAATCCAGGAGCATCAGGGAGTGTTGATTTACACCTTTAATCCCAGAATTGGGAATATCCATGTGTGGTGACCTATGACCATAATCCCAGCAGGCCTGAATTTGAGGTTAGCTTGGTTTACAGTGGGCACTCCAGGCTCCCAGGCAGGCAGTGGTGGTCCCAACCCTTTAATCCCATAACTCCAGAGACAGAGGATATCTTTCTGTGCTTCTGTGAGTTCAAGGCTAACTACCAAATAGTAGTAGCTCATGCCTTTTTTCTTAATCTGCATGTGAAACAACTGGGCAAAGAGGGTATTTAAAGCAGGTGTAGAAAGACAGATTAAGGCAGTAGACCATGAGGAGCCAGGCTGAGGAATCTGGAGGACAGATGGGTGAGATTTGACTGTGGTGTTTCCTCTCATTGATATTTCAGCCTTTCCCTGAGATCTGGCTCTGAGTTTCCTTTATTTGTGCAACAGACCTAGGAAGTTTGAGTGAACCTTGCTTTGAATTCTGATGTAATGTGGAAATGGACTGCTAGAAGAGTTGGGCCTCCTTTCTGAGATTTCTGAGGCAGGTTTGTAGGTGTCTGCTGGAGGAGTTGGAAAGTGCTGTGTGCTGAGGTAAGAGCTGAAGGATTTGTCAGGGCTGCCAGATAAGCAAAAGCAACGCTGTTAGTGCCAGAGTAGGATGGGCCTAGGAGAAGCGCATAGCAGAACTGTGGATCTTAAGGCAAGGCATTTCGAACTGAGCTGCAGAAAGAGGAACAAACACATTTGTAATTTTTGAGCTAAGGTAGGATTGTGGATAGTTTATGCCTTTTGCTATATAATCGAGGAAAGTGCTGTGGGACACATATCGGGGTGGGACTTTCTTAGGTATACTCAAAGAGGCTTGTGGAATAGCAGGGTCAAAATGGAGGAAAATTTCATAAATGCTGAATCCACAAGGGACTGTTGTTTCATTTTTAGTGAGTTTAACCTCTTATCCTGAAAATGCTTCAGAAAACAATATATATGGAGAAGGGGCAGAGATTTTTTGAGCATAGAAGAAAGACCTCAAAGCCTGCCCCCATAGTGACACACTTCCTTCAACAAGGACACGTCTCCTCAAGCAAAGCCAAGCATCCTAATAGTGTCACATTGAGTTTCTAGGGGTCAATTATATTCAAAATATCATAGGAACTAACTAATGCTAATCACTGACAGTAAGAGGCCAGCTCCCAAGATCGGCCTCAGAGTAATAAAAGAAATGCCTCAGAGTAGCAAAGGTATAAGATACAAAACTTTTTATATGGAATAATTATAAATAAACCTTTATCCAACTGACTGGTAAAATAAGGAAACATACTTTCGTTTAGGTCTCTGACCCTTTCTGTCTCCATTCAGCTACATATCTTCACATTTCTATATTCAAATCTACAATCTTTATATACACACAGTCACACATTTCTATACACAGTTACATCTATTTTCACATGTCAATATATATTTCTTTTACATAATTCTTTTCTACATCTCTTTTTATAGTTTCATCTTCCTTGGCTCCACCCAGCTACAAATCTCCATAAAGCCATAGCTATTCATCTCTTATACATAATTCTCTCACAATAAAATAATTTTACAATGTTCTTATGCATTCTCATACAGTTCTTTGCATATTTCGTATACATAGCAGCAGTTCTTTCTCATAGCTTTATCTGTCACACATTCATTCACACATATATGCTTTTTTACACCATTCATTCATTCTGCTCACTCATTCTCATTCATTCATTTTCTTGTATACCTCTCATCTCTTTAGGCTTCTTTATCTCTCACTCAGCACACATACAATTACATTTTGTATAGCTTCATCCCTACATTGTTTCTGCTTATTACATACTCCAATTCATACATAGTCATTTCTCCTTCTCTCTTCCCCTCTACATTGCTGCTGCTACCCCGTTCCATAGCCAAAATTTGGACAATTATATGTTACATTTCTGGGGGGGCAACCCATTCTCATAACATATAAAATCACAGTTTTTTTTCAGGGTAGTTACAAAGACTGGGAGTGTGAATGCTTGGCCTTGAAAATGACTTTTTTCCCAAGACAAAGAATGACATTGAAATTCTGGACCTAACACTAGTAGGTTGAAACTTGAGTGGTCAACACTTTCAGAAAGTCACCTATTTATTCCAGGGGGTTGTGTCTCAAAACAGCCTGGCATTTATTTACCAGTGAACAACATCTGGTAATTAGTGTTTGTGTATATTTTTCAGGAGCAATTTAGTTTGATTCAGCTTGTTCTGAAGTCTAAAATTAATTGTCTTTGAGACTGAAAATACTGTTACTTTCCTGTGTCAGTAAAGAAGAACATTCTGGTATTATTTCCATCATACGTGACTATCCATACCTAGTAGTGTGCCCAAAGATGTAAAACACACTGCCAAGGGGCTATGGAAAGAACCCCACAGCTCCTCTTATTAGGGAGGCTTAGCAGTGGCACCTGTTAAAGTTACAGGCATCCACAACCAGTAAAACAACTGGTATCCACAGCCAGTCACCCCACAGGCATTGCCTAGTTGGGCCACTCTAAGGATTTTGTTTAGTAGGACTCTTCCACAGACTTTGTCTAGTGGGGTTCCCCATGGATTTTGTTTTAGTGGGATGATGTGGGAATGTATTTCTGTAGGCTGTAAATATCAATCTTTAAATAAAGGATCTGTTTTGGCCCATGACAGGCACCATAGAAAAAGTCGGAAGGGAAATCACAGCATAGGTAGGAGAAGCAGGGCGGAGTCAGACAGACCGAGCCAGCCACCCAAGAAGAAGCATGTAAGGAACACAGGTGAGCCATGGGCCACGTGTTAGACAGTTTAATGGAGATGGGTTGAGTTAAGATGAAGGAGCAAGCTAGCGATGTGCCTGAGCCATAGGCCAAACAGCATGAAGTCTGTTTCATAAGCGTCTGAGTCATTTCTGGGGGCCTGATCAGCTGCGGGCAGCTAAGGGATCTGGGGCTGCAGGTCTGTGGGTCCAGACCTCAGGCTGCCAAGAACCAAGAAACCTAATTACAACAGTGGGACTCCTCCACTGATTTTGCCTAGTGTTGGTTCCCCAACACAGAGTTATTCATCTGATAGAACAACCTGTAAAATACTGGTTATCACCTGCTGTATATTCTCTCTGTCTCTCTGTGTGTCTCTGTGTTTCTCTCTCTCTATCTATACACATATATACACACATATATATGTGTGTGTGTCTTTGTGTTTGTGTATACAAGAATATACAGCATGCATGCATATGTATTTATATATGCTTGATAATAAGTTACGCCTAAAGTATTCTTAAATTTCTTGAAACCTATTAAAATAAGGTACCTTATCTGGCAGGGGACACAGATGATGCCCCCCAAAAACTTTTGTATGTGCAGGATTCACAGTCATCCAGTAGCCTGATCAACACCAGAGGCACATAGCAATCATATACCATTATACTAAGTACTTCCTGAGGCCTATAGGCCCAAGCACAGGAGAGAGGAAAGGCAATAGCTCCTTGTCACCCATTATGGCTGTAATGGGCCATAATCAACCAAGGTCCACATGTGACCCAACCAAGAGCCTTGGAACTGGAGAGTTGGGCACCATTGTGCTGAGAAAGTACAGAGTGAGGAAGTATAAGAAAGGGAAACGCAGAATGGCTTGTGGGCTGAGGAGAGAGGTGGATATGAAGAGGTGAGGGTGTTGAGAGAGGACTAGGATGATGTGAATAGGCTGATGGTCATAAGAACTCAAAGAAATGCCTGATTTGGGCTATGACCACTATTCAGGTCTTGATCCTGGGTCTTGGAGCAGCTGAGGGGGCCTATGATATTTATGTCTATGGCTCCTGTTGTCACTGGGGGCCAGACAAAGGCCCGAGGACTTTGTTCATACCAGGGGTTACAATGGTGTCCAAGGACCATGCTGCTGTGGAGACATGGCAATCTGGGTGGTCTACACATTCACCTGGGGCCATGGTAACATCCTAGCTCAGGCTTCTTCCAAGGACCATGTCTGAGTCTGTGGTCTTTCTACAGTCAGGGTTTGTGTTGATGTTTTAACCCACATTTCTGCGAGGGCTCACAAGGTTGCTCGGTGCAACTTGTAACCATGTTGGTATCCAAGGGCTGTGCTAATTTAGGCCAGGCCAATTTTGGTGACCATGACTATCAACTGGGGACGCAGTATGGTTAGGACAAGGGCAATGGCCAAGGACCATGTCTATGTCCATGGCCCTTCTCCAGCCATGGTCTGTCTGTGTTGATGTCCATAGCTCCTGAGTCTATCAAAGGCTTGCTGATGTGGGAGTCTGGGATGCCATCTGGGCCTTGTTAGTGTCCAAGGGCCATATTGATGCAGGGGATATTGTGGGATATTTGTGCACTATATAAAGGTGCATTTCTGTGATTGGTGTAGTAAAATGCTGAATGGCCAATAGCTAGGCAGAAGGTATAGATGGAGCTTCTGTACAGAGAGAAAGAGGAAAGAAGAAGAGGAAGGCTTATGAGAGAGATGCAAAGAGACACAGAGGAAGCAGGATGAGAAGTAGGTGACAGAACATAGATTGATAGAAATGAGTTAATTTAAGTTATAAGAACTATTTCAAAACAAGTGTAAGCTAAAGCCAAACTTTCATAACTAATAAGTCAGCATGTTGCTATTGGGTGCTGATAGTTCAAAGAAGTGTGACTATAGGCTTTTCTGGTCCCGGAGACCTGTGCTACTACCTGGAATCATGGTTATATCTGAGCCTGGATTGTTGCCTAGGACCATGTCTTGGTCAGTGATTCTACCACAGCCAGGGTTTCTTTTGATGACTGTGATCCATGTTGCCACTAAAGGCCGCATAGATTCACAGAATTTGAGCCACAACCTGTGGTCATTAAGTCATCTGAGGGTCATGCTGCCACCAGGATCTTCCTGATCTGAATGGCCTATGTTGTCTCTCAGGGCCATGGTGTTTTCATAACCAGGGTTGCTTCAGAGGGTGGTGTCTGGGTCTAGGTGGAAGGCTAATTTTTGTGGCCAGAGCTATCAACTGTGGCCATGGCATCATCTGGATTAGGGCTGTGGCTGCCAGCCATATCTGGGTCTGTGGCCCCACTACAGCTAGGATCTGAGTTGATGTCTAGGCTTCCTGATGTCACTGTGGACTGTGCAGATAATTGAGGTCTGGATAGCCACCTGGGACCATGTTTGTGCCTGGGTACCATGCTTCTAAAGGTCCACACTAATCTGAGTGAACTGTGCTACCACAAGAGTGGTTGTGACAACCAAGCATGAGCTGCTACTAAGGGCCGTGTCTGAATCCCTAGTCCTCATGCATCTGGGGTCTGTGGTAATGTTCATGGCCTGTGTTATCATGAGGATCATTGGAGTTATGATGTAATGAGCCAGTCCCATTATTCACTGGCCCTGGAATGGCTGGTCCTGCCCCTTACAGGATATTGCAGTATGCCAGATGGCCCTAACTGTCAGGGACAAGCTCATTCACTTGCACTTTGGAAAGATGGCTACAGCCCTCACTATGGAGTATACCTAACCTGGGAAGCACATTAGAGATGACTCTAATGGGGGATGCAGGTGAGCCAGCTCTGAGGCGTGATAGCAATGGAGCTGACCCCATTCTCTCTCCCCATTTGCTATGCCATGGCATGGTTGAGGAAAAGATTCCCTCCACACTCTGCCCATGGCTACCTGTAGTGGGAGAGATACCTAGCCCCACTGTCATGAGAGTGTGGAAATTCTCCCTGTGCTACATCAGCTACAGCACAAAGGAAAGCAGGCCTTGAACCCCATCTTGGCACCTCACTTGGTCTGACTGTGGTTTAAGGGTCACTGATAATCTAGCCCTGAGAGTATGAGAGCAGGATCGCTAACACTACCCTACACATACCCCCTATAGCCATCAGGACAGATGGCTCTGCAACTTCCCGGGGCAGAACAGTAGAGCTGACTTGGGGAATATGAGTGAGGGGACTCAAATCTGAGGGCCTGAGGGCAGGAGAACTGGCCCTACTCCTTGCTGTAGGCTGTACTGAGTCATCTAGCCAAGGCAGCTCATCTGGGGAATGGTAAGAGAAAGCTAGCAAGCTGACCAGCCCAACTACCACTCAGGCCCAGAAACGGCTATGAATTGGCTCTCTCCAACATCCTCTGAATCTGTGATCTGTTAGAGCACATGAAGGGGACAAATATACAGATCTAAAACTGCAGGTTTTCCACTGCACAATAAGAGGAGCCCCGATGAGAGCCTGTTATGGGTGATGTAGCACAAGCCAGAGACCTCAAGCCAGACCCATAACTTGCAGCATTGAACCCTTGCAAGTAAAGATGAATGGACTAAAGGGTGAAGTGTGTGACTTACTAGGCCACACTAAAACTTCTGCAAGATTCTTCTTCTTCTATTTTTGTTTTGTTTCTTTGTTTTACGTGTTTTGTTTGTTTGGTTTTTTTTGGTTTTTCTTTTAAATTTGGTTTTGACTTGGGAGCATGCTGTTGAATAATCCTTTATGATACTGTAAATATGCATTGTTTTCATCATTAATAGAAAGGTACTTGGCCAATACCTGGACAGGAAAAGATTGAGTGAGACAGCTTGAGACAGAGACAATGCTGAATGAAGAGGGACAGAGTCAATGAGTCACTAACATCTGCTGGAAGGCACTAGATAAGCATGCTGTACTGAGAAAAGTCACCAAGTCTCATGGTAGACCATAGGTAAGAAATATGAGCTAATTTAAATGTAAGAGTTAGCCATTAATAAGCATGAGCTATTGGCCAAGTATTTATAAGTAATATTAAGTCTCAGGGTTGGTTATATGGGAAATGGCTACCAGAATAGGAAAACTCAGTCTCCAAATAGCACCCAATGTCCAGGGCCACATACATCCACATAAAGCCTGAGTAAGCTTTTTAAAAGATGTTAAACACACAAAACCAAATCAAGCATAGCTTCCTGGTAACTATGTTTTCTCTGGCTAGTCTGTTTGCTAAAGGCAAACAGAGATTTGGCTCCTTCGAGAGATGACTTCTTGGCTTAGTGCTAGTGGCAAAAAAAAAAAAAAATGGCATAGCTCTCTTAAAGGCCTAACACTTAAATGAGCTTTAAGAACAGCAGATGGCAAGCTACACACTAATAGTGGGAGACTTCAATGCCCCACTTTCACCCTTGGATAGGCCAACCAGACAGAAGCAAGATGTAAAGAAATGCATTAATGAAAATGAGTTAAGTTGTAAGAGCTAGCAAGTAATGAACCTGAGCCATAAACTGAATATCTTGTAATTAATATAAGACTTTGTGTGATTATTTGAGGCTAGGCAGCTGTGGCACTGCAGGTCTGAACTTCAGGCAAGACAGGCATGAAACCTCAGACTATAAATGGTGTTCCAACATAGGGTATTTGCATAAACATAAAGCCTGAGAAAGCTTTAAAAGGGTACTAGAGCATAGAAACAGAGCCAAAAACTGTAGTAGTGGGGTTTCTCGGTCCCGGGCGGCCAGAGGCCCAGAGACCCACAGACCTGCCGCCCGAGACTGCTTAGCCGCCCACCGCTCAGACCCCCAGAAATGACTCAGACACTTATATTAAGTCCATGCTGTTTGGCCTATGGCTCAGGCACATTGCTAGCTAGCTCTTACATCTTAAATCAACCCATTTCTATTAATCTGTTGGCCACGTGGCCCGTGGCTCACCTGAGCTTCTACATGTTGCTCCTTGGGTAGCTTCAGCTCGGTCTGTCTCTGACTCTGCCCTGCTTCTACCTATGCTCTGATTTCTCCTCCTACTTCTTCTATGGTGCCTGTCATGGCCCAAAACAGCTCCTTTATTCAAAGATTGAGATTCACAGCATACAGAAAGGCACTCCCACATCAAAAAACAGCTTATGATTTGTGTGTCTCAACTGAGCTATGGTACAGAGAAACTATGTTGTGGCATATGGGCTTAAGCAAAATGTTGGATTTCTGTGTGCAGCTTAAGATACATCAAGGCTGGTTCATTACATCTCACAGGAGCCTCCTTGTAAGCACAAGATGCATAAGATGTATTTAAGGCTCCTGTTCATACAGGCAAAAAGGGAACAGAGTCCAAGACAGCTTCTTAGTAGCACTTTTTCTTAGGTCAGGTCTATTTACTGGCAGTGAGTAGAGGTGCTGCCACTTTAAGATCAGCTTCCTGACTCAGCCTTAGCAGCAAAAACTGTGTGGCTCTTTTATGAGGCCCAGCTGTCAAATACTTAAATGGAACTTATAAGCAGTGGGCAATGGTTCTCTACTTGTTAGTAGTGTGGACCTTAAAATACCCCAGAGTTGGGGTGGTAAATATGGTTCTGACAATACCACTGCTAAAAAGCTAAACACTGTATGAAACTAGACTGAGGAGCTGGGTGGATCCAGCTGCCCTAGCCATACTTTAGCAGATTAAAGATGTGGTCAGAAAAAGATAAGAGATATACAGTAAAGACAAATTCAGACAAAATCTTTCTATATGGTTTACAGTGTGTTTAAAATTATATGTAGGCTTGAAAGAGGAAAAGAAAAAGGAAAGAGAAAGTCATTTAAAAACAAATAAATTTATATATGCCACATAAAGATGGGAAATAGACAAAGAGTCTGGATACTATATGTTATGTTTTCTTTGACTGCTAAGAAGCAAGATCTGCCAAAAGATATTTGATTATAAATATTGCTGAATTAATCAAGCCTATTTATTTTGAAAATGACTTGACTTTAAAATTGAAATTAAAAGATACATTAATTTGGAGAAGAGGATTTCTTTTTATTTCAACAGAAAATTAGAGGCTGTGAGTTTATTCCTGGTTAAAGGAAATAAGGTTTGATTGAGGAAGACCCCCTGAAAAACCTCAGATGAGAACAGATGGCCTAGATGATCTAACATTTCAGAGTACCTCTGTTTCATTTTCTTCAGAGCTCTGTATCCAGAACAGCTTGAAGGAGACTGGCTGAAATAACTGAGCTTCACAGAATACTCCAGCCAGGACTTGACATAATCCTGAATTTTCCCATAAGATTGCCAGTACACCTCAATCAGCAGAAAATAGTAATGGAAAGCAACTCTCAAATTCTCAAAATATTCTATATAAATATTTTTCTCATTATAAATGATCAATGGTCATAGTCAATCTCTTTCTAGGGAAAAAGGGAGGTATGATGTAGAAATGATAAAAGAATGATTATCAAATCTACTTTGAGCCAAAAAGCAATTGTTAACCTTAAAATATTGTTAACCTCAAAATATTTTATATTTATATTCATTTTGGTTTATTGATGTAAATTTAAGGTCAATTTAGCTATACTATATGTATATTTCTACTTTTGTTTAAGATATGTTTATGCAATTCCGTTAAAGTTGTAAAGTATAATTAAGTAATACAGTTGGTCAACTATGATAAACTTATAGTCATCTTAGTGGGGTTTTTTAGATATACAAGCATATATTTTAATTAGATAGATTTTTCCCCAAAGATGTCATAGCTGACAAGAAAACTAAAGGGGTTAGGTATTTCCTTCTAAGTTCCCAAGAGTCCCTAAGCAGCATCAACTTTCCTTAACAATAAAATTTAAAAAAAGAAATGATATGCTTTTGGCTACCTAGTATCTTAAACACCCAATAGGAAAAATAATCAATGAATAGAATGGTTCACAAAGATACACAGCAAAAAATAACTGTGTAGACGAGAATTTTAAAAGAGACAATAATTCTGGTTTTATAGGCCTTCTAGTTAAATCCAGAGTAGAGACTACTGACGTAATCCCAAGTAAGAAATTCAGAGCTTCCCAGTCTTTAATACAGGGGGAAATTACATTTCTCTACTTATCAGTAGTTGCAAGCTTATTTTATGTTTTGGTTTTCTTTTTTTTTCTTTTGGCAATGTTGTGACTTGGTGGATACAGCCTCATAAGATTTTTCTTTTTATTTCACTATTAGATTTTTAGAAGAGTCCAATGTATTATACCACTAAGAGCAAGCTACATAAGGATAGCTTTCAAGGCTCTCACTTACTCTTGCATAAACCATGTATTTTAATTTTGTAAAATTTGTTTAACATAGATGATAATTTCAAACTAATTTCTATATGATGCAGTCAGAATGATCAAGATCAACAAAACAGCTAACAGTAGATGCTAGTGAGAAATCATAAAAGGCTCTGTTTATGAGATTGTAAGCTTGTGCAGCTACTTACAAATCAATATGAAGAATTTAAAAATCTAAAAATAGAAATATCATATCACACAGCTATATCACTCTTTGGTATCTGCCCAAAGGATTAGATATCTTATTCCAAAGATACCTGTTCAACGATGTTCATTGTTGCCCTATACACAACAGCGGAAATGGAAATAACTCAAATGCCTTCAAGTGATGTATGAACTGTAAAAATATGGTACATATGTATAATGGGATATTTATTCAGCTATAAAGAAAATTGAAATCATGGAATCCCATGATGGATTAACTCTCTGCAATTATCTTTTCTTGTATGCATGCATGCATGCATGTGTGTGTGTGTGTGTGTGTGTGTGTGTGTGTGTGTGTGTGTATGTGTGTTGTTTTAAAATCCTGGGAATAGAACCAACAGCACTGTACATGCTGTGCAAACATTCTCACACTGAGCTACTCCTCCCCACTCTTACTATTCCCTGCCATATTCACCAACCAAAGGAACTATTTATAGCAGTTATTTTCTAGTGTGCATGGGAATATACAGCAGATGACAACTGATATTCATAAGGTCACCACCCAAAAAGATGAATAATTCTCTGATAGCCGAACCTTGTCAAGCATGGCTTACAGGACCATTGCCTATAAATGCTGTTTGGCTCCTGTTTATTTTTTCATGTGCTGCTACAAATCTTCCCTTAAAAGTGTTTTTTGCACTGTCTACTAATAGAGTATTTTACACTTTTGGAGCACAATTTTGTCAATAAACTGAAAGGATGACTTCTTATATTGTGTAATCTTGGTGAATAAAATAAATATTCATAGTCAGGTCTTTATTCCATGGCCTACAGACAATTACATACAATTGGCTGACTTATGATCTCAAAGGAAAGTCAAAGTAGACTAGTTGCCCTGAAAATGAATTCATAAAATAAACTTTCACATAAAATGCCTAAGGGAAAGTTTCCAGGTTGCTAATTGTTGAACTATGGTCATGCATGAAGCAATTTTAGTGTAACTTCTTCAATTTCAAAAGTCTGGTTGATAACATTAAAGATATAACTCCCTGAATAAATTCCTTAGCAACTGAGTCTTTGCAAGTACTCCTAATCTGAAGGTTCAGCCAACTAACTGTTTATGCAGGATAGGTGAATAAAATTTGGAATGCTTTTAAGGTCACTGTCCTTTGAGAAAATGTTGAGCACTCAACAAGATGGGCCTCCCAACCTTGCTTTACAGCTTGGCTGATAGCCAAGTGTTGCCATGGTTACTCACTTCCAGCAGGTCATCTTAACCTGACCTGAGAAACCACATGATTTCTTGTGTGTTATCAGAATGTCTCTGATTCTTATTGTTTACTTGAGAAATGCAATGTGACCCTCAAAATATAATTCATTTATTATCTAGAGTTTTTCTGTTTGGGAGAAGACTTCATGATTCATTAATAAAGGAAGTTACCACCAGAATGCTTGCACTTCTTTCCTAATACCCTTCAGATAGAAAAGTTTAGTTCTTGCTGATATCATGGTTTTGGGGGTTTGGGTTTTTTTTATTTTTTTTTATACCCTGGGTTCTGTATTAGAGCAGGATCTCTAAAGAGTGTAATAGCTATTCCCTCTCTCAATACTAAATACATCGCAATGTCCAAAGGTATGAACCTGTACATCAGGGAATTTTATTACAAGCAACTTCCATGGATTGAATTGTACTTTTTCTAAGCCTCTAACTTAATTAGCTTTGAGAATTGCTATTAAGTGTTCATCCCTGGACCTTACCTACTCATTCTTCCTTTACATGTTCTTTGGGTCTGAGAGAACATCTCACCATCTTCCTAATATGGCTGTGAAATAGACTTTAACTATTCTATAAAGTGGGCAAACCTGACTTTTCCTTGCAACACTTTACTAATGCAGAGCTTTGCAAGGAGAAGGGTCTCAATGAATGTATGGAAAAAAAATTCAGAAATTACATTTACTATACTTAAGTTTTGACTTTAATAAGTTACCAATATCCCATTGTATATCATTTATTTTTTTTAGAAAATATACTAGTGACATAGGATTAAAATGTATTTAATACTTTTCATTTTTCTTTCCATGTTCACTCTTTCACAATTCCAATTCTATACCTTGTGACAGATTACAAAGAGAGTGGAAGACAGCAAATTTGATTTTCAAACTAGCAAAACATTCTTAATTAGATGGCAATAGATACATTACTAATGCAGTCTGTAAATTAAATATATCAACCAAAGCGATGCTATAGTAAAAGTAACAATAACTTGGTATATGATGAAGTTTCTCTGAGTGATCCAAACAGAGGACCTACGCCTAAATTGCCTATCAAATGATACTACTTCTCTGATGAGCACACATTCTAGGACACTGGAAGCTTCCCACCAACATCAGGTCAGGCAGAGTTAGAGTTCTAAGGACTTTATTTCATTGGGGTGCTTGTGGGAGGAGCATGTGTGGGGATTCAATAAAGGTTTCAGAAGTTTTGGAGATATCAGAAGGATCTACCCACAGTCTATGTGGGGGGTTAGTAAAAGCTCCAGAAGTCCCAGAGCTCTAACCACAGTCAGTCTAGGAGAATCAGAGAGTGGTGATTCAAACCTTTAATCCCAGCACAGGGAGTATCCTGGGAGTGGTGACCTACACCCTTAATCCCAACGGAGCCGAGGTCACTTCAGATTATAGAAGGAATTCCAGGCTCCCAAGAAGGTGTGGTGGGGCCACGCCTTAACTTCTGAAAGAGTACTTAATACAGGATAGAAACACAGAGGGAGCCGTTCCAAGGGAAGTGAGGCTGAGGAAGCTGGAAGACAGCTGGGTAAGATCTGACTGTGGTGTTTATTCCCTTTAGTATCTCCAACTTCTTCAGAGATCTATCCCTGAGTCTCATTCATTCGTGGGACAATTGGCGTCCAACTTTGGGGGATGAATTTCTCTCCTCCCTACCCAAAAAACCGCACTTGCCGGCCAGAACAACACGTGGCCACGTGGCCGGAGGAGTAATTACTAGCGGCTAGGCTTTCTGTTCCAGGTTAGCTTCCAGCCTTAGGCAGACAGGCCACACACGTGTTTCTGTTTCACTCTCATCTGGGTAAGTCTTTCATACAGTGGCCTCTTTCTCCTGGTGGGTTGTTTCTTTTTTCCTTTTTGGACCCCTCCTTGGGTTGCTATCACACTAGGTAGCTGCCCCACTTCACAATCATCAACAGACAATAACCGTAAGTAATTCAATTTTTTCTTTTAAAAAAAGAGGTAATTTGTTTAAAGCAATGGAGGGTGATTGGTCATACTGTAACCTCACATTAGATGAGTTGATATTAAAACCAGTAAAGGAAAACATAGATAAGATAGATGGAAATATCATAATGTTTATCATACTATTTACTATAAATATTTATTGTTTGATATCACAGAAAAAGTTGACTAATGTAAATCCAAAGAAAAAGGTCTTTAAAAAGCCTGTTGAGAGAGAATACAAAGATGCTCAAATTCAAACAGAGGAATATGAAGAAACAAATTCAGCAAGGTCATCTAAAATTAGACAAAAACAGGCAACATTAATATACCCAGCAACCTTTAAAAAAAATAAAGGATGATAAAGATGAAAGAGGAGCTATCTGGGCTTCAGTAAAAATATTAGAATTACGGAGAGTAAAGGAAGCAATTGTAACATATGGGATGCATTCACCATTTGTTAAATAAATGCTGAACTCCTGTCATGCTGTAGCTGGGTCAGATTGGTTAGATACGGTTACAGCTGTTCTTGAAGCAGGGACGCTCTTGCAATTCAAGTCATGGTGGAGGGAGGAGGCTAAAACAATAGAACAAAGAAACAGGACCAGAGGCATAGAAGTCTCCCAAGACCAACTTCTTGAGGAGGGAGATTATGCTGATATTGATAGGCAGTCATTATACAGTGACCATCTTCTGGATTTATGTCACATGGCAGCTTTAAATGCTTGGGACTGGATTGAAGAAATAGGGGGAAAAATGAAACATTTACAAAAGTAATTCAAAGTCCCAAAGAAACTTTTACAGATTATTTTGCACAGATTAACTGCAGCAGTAAACAGAATGATACCGGACTCAGAAGCCAGGCGAATAATTATTGAATCACTGGCTTTTGAGAATGCCAATGCACAATGTACAAAGATACTTAGACCTTTAAAAGCAAGGTCAGCACCTTTGGAGGATTGGATTCATGAGACAATTAATATGGAGTCTTATGAGAGTGATGATAACTGGGTAGGAGAGATTATTTCAAGAGGTATAAGAAAAAATCAAAATGTCAAATGTTATAATTGTGGAAGGGAAGGTCACATAAAAAGAGATTGTAAACAAGGCATTCTCAGAAACAATGCTTTTGGTAGGAATAATCCCAAGAGAACACCCCTCCCTTCTGGAATATGCAGAAGGTGTGGAAAAGGAAGACATTGGACTAATGAATGCAGGTCAACAAGAGACAGACCAGGGAACTTTCTGCCCTTGAGAAATGCTCCTAGGGGTCTTTCAAAAATCCCCAGGCCAGGTAACTTTCTGCCCTCGGGAAACGCCCCAAGGGGGCTTTCAAAAGCCCCCATATCAAGTCCAATCCAGTCATACCCTGCCATTGTAGAGGAAACACCTTCCCAGAACAATTAAAAAGGTTAAAACCTATTTTAAAAAGACACACTAACTGGAAGAATAGAAAATTTACAGAAAAAACAATTCAGGAAAAAAAATATAGAACAAATATTTTGGCAAACTTCTATCAATGAGCAAAGGCCAAAATTAAAAGTACAAATAAATGATGTTATTATTGAAGGCTTATTGGACACGGGCACAGATGTATCCATGATTTCACCAGAGTCATGGCATCCACGTTAGCCCCTTCAGGAGGTAAATGTTCAGTTTTTGGGTATTGGGTTGATATCCCAGGTAAAACAGAGTGCAAGATGGCTTGAATGTATAGGACCAGAAGGGCAGAGAGGAATATTAAAGCCATATGTGGCTGATATTGCTATAAATTTATGGCAAAGAGATTTACAGCAATAGTGGAACACGCAGATTAATATTCCTCCAAATACAGAACTAGCACATGGTTCCAGAAAAAATATCAGAAGGTATTATGAGAAACAGACACACAGACCATTCAGGTTATAGAGAAACAAGGCAAAATGGCTGCTGATCTTTCAAAAACACCTACAACACTACCTCGAAAATGGCTAACAGAGAGGCCTTTATGGGTTCATCAATGGCCTCTAACAAAAGAGAAATTACAGGCCTTAG
The DNA here is from genome assembly GCA_033318265.1 of Phyllotis vaccarum. NCBI lineage: Eukaryota > Metazoa > Chordata > Mammalia > Rodentia > Cricetidae > Phyllotis > Phyllotis vaccarum. Next base: position 5,212,582 of record JARWLC010000013.1, on the reverse strand, counting down.
AGCAGATGGTACAGGAACAGTTAAATGCTCAGCATATAGAAGAATCAACCAGCCCTTGGAATTCTCCTGTATTTGTTATGAAGAAGAAATCTGGAAAGTGGAGAATGGTAACAGACCTAAGGGCAATAAACAAGGTGATCCAGCCAATGGGCTCTCTACAATCAGGGATTCCTTTGCCTTCTCTGTTACCCAAAGAATGGCCTATTATAGTTATTGATTTAAAAGACTGTTTTTTTTTTTACAATACCTTTACAAGAGAAAGACAAAGGAAAAATCGCCTTTACAGTACCCACTTATAATAATTCTCAGCCTGTAAAGAGATTCCAGTGGAGGGTCCTCCCTCAAGGAATGCTGAATAGCCCCACTCCATGCCAGTATTTTGTACAAAATCCAGTAGAACAAATATGTACCAAATTCCCACAATCTATAATTTGTCATTACATGGACAACATCTTGTTGGCTGATTCAAATATTGATACGTTGGAAAAACTTTTTGAAGAAATGAAAAGAACTTTGCCTGCTTGGGGATTACAGATTGCCCCAGAAAAAAATACAAAGAGGGGATTAATTATTTAGGATATAAAATAGGTCAACAAAAAATTGACCCCAAAAGGTACAGATCAGGAGACACAGATTAAAGACACTTAGTGATTTTCAAAGACTACTAAGAGACATTGCCAACTAACGACAGACTATGGGAATTAAAAATGATGAACTAGATAATCTGTTCAAAACGTTAAATGGTGACAAGGACTTAAATAGACTGAGAGAATTGTCACCAGAAGCTGAGAAAGAACTGGCTTTGGTGGAAAAAATTACAACAGGCACATGTGGATCGTGTGGATCCAGACCTGAATTGCGTTCTAGTTATCTTACCCTCTAAGCATTCTCCTACAAGAATTTTAATGCAAAGGGAAAATGGTATATTGGAATGGATATTTCTTCCACATAAACCAAGCAAGAAGTTAAAGTCATATGTGGAAAAGATTTCTGAACTTATTTTTAAAGGAAAATTAAGACCTCATCAATTGACAGGAATGGACCCAGCAGAAATTGTTGTACCTTTAAATAATGAAGAAATTGACCAATTATGGGTAGAAAGTGAACCTTGCCAAAGAGCCTGCAGTAATTTTTTGGGAGACATTAACAACAAATATCCTAAAAGCAAAATAATTGAATTTATAAAGAAAACTAATTGGATTCTCCCTCATATTGTACAAGATAAACCAATTTCTAGAGCTCCTACATTTTATACCGTGCAAACAAATCAGGAAAGGCTGGTTACAAATCAGAACATATAAGTAAAGTGACTCAAAGCCCTTATAATTCTGTTCAAAAGTCAGAATTATATGCCATGATGGTGTTAATGGACTTTACAGAACCACTTAACATAGTCACTGACTCTCAGTATACAGAAAGAGTTGTTCTACACATTGAAACAGCTGATTTTATTAATGATGAATCATAATTAATTTCATTATTCATTCAGTTACAAGAAATAAACAGGAGTAGAAATAATCCCTTCTATATAACACACATTCAGTCCCATACAGGTCTGCCAGGTCCTTTAGCACAAGGTAATGATGAAATTGACAAACTGTTAGTAGGAAATGTACCAGAGGCCTCAGAATTTCGTAAAAAGCATCATGTTAATTGCAAAGGATTAAAAAAAATTTTCTCTATCACTAGGCAACAAGCCAAAGAAATTGTAAAAAGGTGTCCCACCTGTTCTTTCTATAACCAAACTCCATTGCCAACAGGAACTAATCCTAAAGGTATACATAGAAATGAAATCTGGCAGATGGATGTATTTCATTTTACAAACTTTGTGAAATTAAGATATGTACAACATACAATAGATACATTTTTACGATTTCAATTACAATTCTTTCAGTTGTAAGAAAAAACAAAGGGTTGGGGCAGGTTTCTGTTTTTGTCTTTATATGAAACTTGAAATACCCATCTTCAAGAAGTTAAAAGGCCTTGAACATCTAGACATCTAAAGCAAAAAAGAGGCTATCCAGGAAAATTTGCAAACAAAAGAATATTGTAACGATTGGTACTGGTATGCTTGATAGGGTAAAATCTCATTAATTAACATTTACAATTTTTTTATTAGTTAAAGTCCCTGTTTAATTATAATTTAAAGCTGGTTTTAGAGTTGGATTGTGGCTCCCTTCTTCTCTAAACTCAAGCATACTTGTTAAAGGAAAATAAAAAAGTGGTTACACAGTGCCTTATTGACTTTTCTTAACGCCGATGAAAAGGGAACATCAGCTGCTGAGAGACATTGGGTAATAGAGAAATCTTTCCAGATAAATCAACCCATCTACTTCAAAGTATGTTGACTTCAGAGTGGAAGCCGGAATATGTACTTCGATGGGGTAGGGGTTTTGCTCTTGTTTCAACAGGGGCAGAAAAGATATGGGTACCAACAAAACTAATAAAAGTCCACTTCAAAAAGGAGTCCCTTCCTGAGGAGGAGAAGTAATTGCTCATCCCTGATATGACAAATGGATACATAGTAAGGAAAACACATTTAATAAACCTGAGGCAGGGTCTCAACTTTGTCTTTACAGGAAAATGGATACAACTATTTGTAAGACATTGACTAGACATTGAATAATTACAGACCTGTGATCGAGGAGAGATCAATGATGAAGGAATTTAAATGATAGACTATGAGACCAACTGATACACATATGCACTACTGGGTAATCTCTCAATTCTTACTGCTTTGCATCTTGCATCTACACCTCAAAAAAAGTGGTCCTGATTTGACTATTAATAGGGCTGGATTTGGATTGGGAGCAAGTTGCTTTCTTCCTCTCTAAACCCAAGCATATTGGTAAAGAAAATGTGAAGAATTCTGTCTCTTATCAGAAAAGCCACCTGGTGTGAGACAGAAGACAGAATGTTTAGGGACCAATATTATTGTGACTTCATCTAAAACCTTGTTTCTCTCTGTATCTGTACCTTTCAAACATTCTGTCTGCATACAATTTCCTAAAGTCATAGAAGATATGAATATCTTTTTTGTGTATCAACAATGCTTAAGATTTTCATTGTGAATAACATTTCCTACTATCAGCTATCTACAAAGAATCTGGAACTGAGATGGGGTCCCCACCGCAAAAACTCCTACTAGTGAAACAAGAATAAAAGGGAGAGTATGAGAGAGAGAGTAAGAGAGAGATAGACAGTCAGACAGAGGCAAAAATAGAAAAATCAAGAACCTGGTGCACACCAATCAATGATTGTTTTCAGAAAATAGATTATTCAAAAACGCTACAAGATAGCTCTCTATGATTATCCTTCAAATCACACTTCTAATTAGAATTCCAGATGAAGTTAACCATTATTCTGAGAATGGTTATAGATGTATATAGTCAGTCCATTAAGATCTAACCATTGTTTTAGCTTTTACAGGATCCCAAAGAGATGCAATCACCCTTAAGTCAGCAGGAAGCAACCTTATGAAAGACTACTCCCCTTTTCCCAATAAGTTTTGTGCTCTGAGGTTTGTGGGTAATTATTATTCTAATAGAATAGTTATAAGTTAAAATTGGGTGAAGGACAGAACTATAATATAGCATCAACGATCTCTTTTGAAGAAGAGAAAGAGGATAGATAGGATAGATAAAGGTATATTGTTCTACCTACCTATACACAATTCTAGCTGAATATATGGGCTAAGCTAAAGACAATTTGCACTGGCATAGATAATTGCATATTGGTACAAATGTGAAATCATTTTATATGTTTAATTGTGATAATTTTTACATTGGTACAAAGTTTAATCTGAAATTGGTACTAAGTTTAATCTGAAATAGCTTTATATAACCAAAGCAACTTGTACTTTGATATAAATCTGAATCTGTAACTATTATGTAAAATTGAATCTGTAATTGCTATATTTTATATATGTTTCTACCTCTGTTTAAAATATTTGCACATTATTGTCATGTATGCTATGCAATTACTACCTTCATTTAACTATACTAGATATAATGTATGATTGCACTAGTTATGATACATGCACAAGATGTTTTATATACCTCTGTTTGGATGATATATATGTATATACATGTCTAAAATGCTGTGGCCACTTTACATGGTAATATATCCCTGGCTAATGTTTGACAGTCATACTAAAAGTCATTGTTCAAAGATTATACACCTCTTATATAGGTTTTCTAATTTTTAGTACAGGGTTTATTCCTTAAGATGATAAAAACTGCAGTCAACATTACTTAAGGTACCATATCCCAGTCATCTCAGATACAGGTTAGAATATCGTAGATAGACAGGAATCTTCAACCATTTCATAGACCCAGAGAATATGGCATTTAACATTTGAAATTCGTCCACGAGAGACACGATGACTCCTGGTGTCACTTCTCCTTTCCTGAGATGGTGTTGAGCATCAAGGATACTCCTTTGGAGTTTGTCCTTTTGGCAGAGAATGGCCAGTTGGGTAAGGAACTGCCCTTACCTTGGTTGCTGACAGTACACACATGATGTCCAAGCTGGATGAACAAGTTGATGGATGGAGACTGATGAAACTTGCCTGGACAGGATAAGACAGTCCCTCCAATATTGCCCTGCTTGTGAAAAGATCTGTCAGATACCATAGGCCTGTAGCCAATATGATAGATGCTCCAACGGCACACAAAACCAGAGGTTATTGTCCAGGTAGCTGTGTTGCTGTCCTCTCCCAAATTTTGGGAGCCACTACTTCCATGTACTTCTGACTTTCAGGTGATACATTTTCCTTCTCAGGTCTTGAAGGGGTTGAAGAATAGGTATTTAAGGTTACTACCTCATAATTCCTATTGTACATAGTCTTAGTTTAGAACCTTCTTAGTTAGACAAAAGGGGGGGGATGTGGTGGGATTCAGGTGTCAGCTGATAAGGTCTGAAGATGCTTATCCAGGGTCCCGGGCTCCTGGAGAGGGTGTGGCCAACCTGGAGGGGGTGTGGCCAACCACATTGATAAGGGGATGTTGAGACCCTGGGAGCTCTGTTGTTCCTTGTTCCTAGCTGCTGGAGAGACGGGTTTGGAATCCATGGTCCATCGCTTGTCCATTGCTCGGATACTCCAGGCCCTGTTGAGGTGCCACTATAAGCTTTTACCTGTATTGTGAGTGTTGATTTATGTTTTAATAAATATTAATCTTGGACTGGTGCCTTGTAAGTAAAACTCCGCCTACAGATCTGTTTGGACTTGAGTTTTGTGCAGGTTGATAAATGTAGATCTCTTTGCATTCTTCTACATGCCATCAAGTTAGAACAGCATAAGTTTTGTAAGATGATTTCTTTTTTCCGTTGTATATGTCTATCTTTTTGCCAAAATTCAGGTGTTTACAGGTGTATGGATAAATTTCAGGGTTTTCAATATGATTCCATTGACCCATGTGTTTGTTTCCATGCCAATAAGAAGCTGTATTGCCTTATAGTACAGCTTAAAGTCAGGGATGGTGATGTCTCCAGAAATTCTTTTATTAAACAATTATTTTGGCAATCCTGGGTTTTTTTCTCTATATTAAGTTGAATATTGTTACCTTGATGCCTGTGAAAAATTATGTTGAGATTTTGATGGAGATTGCACTGAATCTTCAGATTGCTTTTGTTAAGATTGCCATTTTAACTATTTATTTTGCCTATTCTAGCACATGGGAGATCTTTCCATTTTCTGGTATATTCTTCAATTTCTTTCTTCAGTGACTTAAAGTTCTTGTCATACAGGTTTTTCACTTCTTTGATTAGAGAACTCCAAGATATTTTATGTTATATGAGGCTATTGTAAAGGATGATGTTTTCCTGAATTATTTTTCTATACATTTTTATTATTTGTATATAGGAAGGATGTTGATTTTTTTTTAGTTAATCTGTATCCTACCACATTGCTGAAGTTATTTAACAGCTGTAGCAGTTTCCTCATAGAATTTTGGGGGTCACTTATGTATACTATCATATCATCTGCAAATAGCAAAAGTTTGACTTATTTCTTTCCAATTTGTACTCCCTTAATCTCATCTTATCTACTTTTTGTAATATTTGTTTTATTATTATTCTTGCTAGAACTTCAAAGAGTCTATTAAATACATATGAGAAATCTGGATAACCTTCTTGTTCATGATTTTAGATGAGATCACTTTGAGTATTGTAGTGAGATTCAGGTGTTAGCTGACAAGGCTTGAGGCATGCCTCTGGAGTTCTGGGAGCCTGAATGGGATGCTGCCCACTAACAGACCACCAAGATACTGAGCTCACCCTTGTTTTGTTCCTGTGTTCTCAGAGAATGAATCAGCAGCCCCTGCATGGGACAGTTCCTATCTCCAAGAATTGTCTTAAGGTATTTGTATTGTAAATGTTCATATAGCCTTCAATAAATATTAATCTTTTATATGATACATTGCTAGTGAATTTTCTGCAATATCTGGCACCCCACATTGGGTACCACCTGTAACATGTGGTTTCTGGCCCAAACTAGCCCTACAGTTCAGACTTGCTGGCTGCTGCTCATCTGAACCAACAATCCCAAAGTCCCAAAGAAACCCACAAATACTCATATTAATTTCATGCTGATTGCCTAGGGCCCAGGCATATAACTTGCTAACTCTTTACCCTTAAACTAACCTATGATTCTTATTGTGTTCAGCCATGCAGTTCAGTACTTTTTCTCAAAGCAACATAATTGTCCTCTGTATTTGCTGGATTCTCTGGGGTCTCTGCTCTGTTCTTCCTGATCCCAGAGTTTTCTTATTCTGGAAGCCCTGACTACACTTCCTATCTGCCTTCAGCCAATCAGTGTTTTTATTAAACCAATAGGAAAGACAATTATTTACTATGTAATATAATCCCACTACAGAGTATCTCTCCATTTAGTTTGATGTTGGCTCTCAACTTGTCATATATTACTTTTTTTTTTATCTCTCCAAGACCTTTATCATGAAGGGGGTTGGATTTTGTCAAAGGTTTTTTTCAACATCCAGTGAGACAATCATATGTTTGTTTTTTTTCTTTCAGGTTGTTTATATGGTAGATGTCATTGACAGATTTAAATATGTTGAACCATTCCTGCATCTCTTAGATGAAGCCTATTTGATCATGGTGGAGAATTTTTTGATATGTCCTTGCCATTAGTTTACTAAGTATTTTTGTATCAATGTTCATGAGAAAGATTGGTCTTTGTTGTGTCTTTGTGTAGTTTGAGTATCAGGGTCACTGTAGCCTCATAAAAAGAGTTTGGCAATATTCTTTCTGTTTCTACTGTGTGTAACACTTTGAAGGATAATGGCATTAATTCTTTGAAATTCTGACAAAATTCTGTGCTGAAACCATCTGGCCCTGGGATTTTTTTTTTTTAAAGTTTGGGGACTTTTAATAACTCCTTTTATTTCCTTAGGGATTATAGGTCTGTTTAAGTCAGTTTTCTGGTCTAGATTTAATTGGTACATGTCCAGAAAACTGTCCATTTTTTTAGGTGTTCCAATTTTGAGGAGTACAGATTTTTGTAGTGTGATGTAATGATTCACTGGATTTCATTGGTGTCTATTGTCATGTCTTCTTTTTTGTTTCTGACTTTGTTAATTTGAATGTTCTCTCTCTGACTTTTTGTTAATTTTGATAAATGTTTGTCCTGTTGATTTTCTTGAAGAACCAACTCTGTTTCATCGGTATTTTGTATTGTTTTCTTTGTTTCTATTTTATTGATTTTGGCATTGAGTTTGATTATTTCCTGCCTTCTACTCCTTCTGGGTAAGTTTACTTCTTTTTGTTCTAGAGTTTTCAGGTGTACTGTTGTAACCAGCGGGCACCCCTAGACAACCATAGACCACTGTTAACTTTAAAGAAAAAGAGAGTTTAATGATATATTGATACACACACATGTAGACTCATGGCACTGTGGAAGCCAAGAGGCCAGAATATTTTTAGGGCAGAAGTTTTATACAGCACTCTGGATAGGGGAGGGGATACATCTGGGCTCAGCAAGATAGGGAAGTTACAACAGGGCAGGGCCAAAGGTCAGTTTAGGATGGAGTTTAGGAATGTGACAGCCTGTGGTCAGTCAGGCAGGCGTATTTCCTGTAAAACAATAGCAAGTCTTGGGCAAGTCAGAGACCACCTGAGGACATTCATTTCCTGGAGCAATGGTCACAATGGGCACATTGTGTAAGCTTTGGAAAGTTCCTGCTTTGGTAAACAGCACATGGGTTAATTATAGATCAGAGGTGGAGGATTCTAAGAGGTCAAATCTCAGGTTAGGCAAGGAAAATTCTATCTTTACATTCCCCCCTTTTACTTGTGTGTATCTCTAACCTTAGAGATCTGACCCTTTATCTAGTCTCTCATCTAAGCCCCGCTGATTCTGCAACATGACCTTGGACAAAGAGGTTAGCGACTTTTTTTTTCAGGGCTTTTATGGAAGTCTCTATGGCCTTTAAATCCTGGGTAACAGCAGATTTTAGCAAGGCCATTTGCCTGGGACCCTCAACTAAAGCAGCTGTGCCTGTTTTGACCCCTGCCAAAACCCCGGCGACTACCAGTACTGTGGGTGTGACAGGCTCTCTTCTATATCTGGCCTGCCCCTCTACGGCCTCTTTAAATTTTTCACTGTCATGATATAGAGACCTTAACTATCACACAAAAGTCTCTAGAGTTGTTAAAGACTTTGGTAGAGATGCAAGGAGTCAGTCCTGTGCTGCACGCCCACCTCATTCCTGCTTCTGGGATCAAGTAGGAGGAGTTAGGGGTGACTGCCAAGGTCTGCAAGCACCTAGCACGATCTGAGATAGATGGGGTTCCCAGGCATATTCCCTGTCCAGCAACCTAGGGGAAGGTGAGCATATGGTGTTTATTCCCATTACACTGGGCTGAGCTCTTATTCTCATGATAACTCCTGTTAACTGCAACACCCTCATAGTATGTATAGCCAGTAGGAGTCAGTCAGGCCTGGCCGGGAATCACTTAGAGCTTTGAAACCTCTTTCTATTAAATATAGCAGGTGTTGACCCATGGTTGATGCTCGCTCCTGCGAAGGAATCTCTGTCCTAGCTGTAAAGGTTGAAGGGGCCTTTATTTAATCTAGTCTCAGGCCTCTTTTCCTTTCTGGGTAAAGATGATATTTAAAATATTACAAGTGAAATTTAGGCAAGGCCCTGCTCTTTTCCATTTTTTAAGATTGGCTCCCCAAGCCGCCAGTCCAGTGGTCTCTGTGCAGGAGAAAGATATTAATCCTCTCTCATGGGTCTCAGCTCTGGTAACATTAATTGCATCTCAACTGGAGGATGGCTCCCAATAAGCATTGCCAGTGGTCTCACAGCCCCACTGGTGGCAGTAGAAACTCTCAGGTCCCCCACATGAATAGGCCTGTTGCTTATCTCTATCATCTCTTGGGCAAACATAAAACCTATGGTCTAGTAATATTGCCCGGGAGCGAGGATGTGCACATCCCAGGGCCCACTGGGCACATGAACAGGAGCCATCTCCCTTCTGGCATACCTCTGGTGACATAGATTGTTTAGGGTCAGTTGTGGGAATATCGCAAGTATCAAGTCCTACAGCCAACTGACAGAGGTCCAGATACAGGCTAGGCCACCATGTTCATTGGGGATGTTGGAAGGAGGATGTCTTTCATATTACATCCCCGGTCTCAGATATCACCTGCCATGTCTGCTGGATTGGTTGATGAGAGTTGTCACTCCATGCTCCAGCAGTGAACTCGAATCTTGAGGGAGTGGTCAGCTCTCTCCACAGTCCACTGGTCATCAGGAGCAGGTGCAGGCTTAAGATGCGAAACATGGATCTAAGTAGCAATGTCATCTACCTTGCCTTCAGTTGGTATGGTCAGAAGGACTTGGTAGGGTCCCTTCCAGCGGGGTTCAAGAGTCCAATGCTGGTGTTGCCGGATGTAGACAAAGTTTCCCACCTGGTAGCGATGTGGGGGTCCCATCTCCCTTGGGCTGGTAAAGGTCTGAGAGCTGCTTCCACAAAGAATGTTGTACTTTAGCCAGGGCCTGCAACCTAGCAGACAAGGGGGTATTTGGAAGGCTTACACCAGGGGTAGTCCCCAGATCCTGTATAGGTAGGTGGATTCCAAAAAGTATCTCAAAGGGGGTTAGATTAATTTTAGTGGAGGGAGTATTGTGAGCTCAGAAAAGGGCGTAGGCAGGAGCATCACCCAACCTCTATGGCTAGTCTCCATGGTTAATTTGGTTGAGGTCTCTTTAATGGTTTTATTTATTTTCTCTAGCTGTCCTGAACTTTAGGGTATAATGAAGTTTCCAATCAATCCCCAATATCTTGGCTACCCCCCCCGACTTACCTGGGCCATGAATGCCTTTCCATTGCAAAACTCTATTACCCTCGAGAGTCCAAACTGAGGAAAAATTTGCAACTATGGTCAAATTTTGACCCAAGGTTAATTTACCAGCGTCTTTCACCAGGAGTGCCACTGTAGCAATAGACTGCAAGTACACAGTCCATCCCCCTGGCCACAGTGTCCAGTCTCTTGGAGAGATATGCCACTGGCCTCTTCCAGAGCCTTCATGAAGAGTATAACCCAAGAACACCACCTCGGGCCAGCATATCTGGGCCTTATTAGCAGAGGCCCGATGTCTCAGTTTGGCCAGTTCAACGAGCAGTTTCTCAGTCTGTTTTCAGCACTGTTCAATCATGGTGGCTGCAAGCAATGAGTCATGAATGTACTGCAACAGGGTTACCTCAGGGTGGGTTGCTCAGAATAGTCCTAAATGCTCATGCAGGGCCTCATCGAAGATGGTGGGGGAGTTCTTGAAGCCCTGAGGCAGTCTAGTCCAGGTGAGTTGTCCTGAAAATCCATTTTCTGGGTCTGTGCACTCAAAAGCAAACAGAGGCTGGCTGGACCCATGGAGACACAGACAGAAGAAGGCATCCTTCAGGTCCAGGACAGTGTACCATTGTCTGTCAGGGCTGAGGGTACTGAGGAGGTTGTACGGGTTGGGGACAGTCAGGTGGATGTCTGCCACCCGGCTGTTGACCTCCCTCAAGTCTTGGACTGGCCTGTAATCTCTAGTCCCTGGCTTCTTAATGGGCAGCAATGGAGTGTTCCATTCTGACTGACATGGTTTTAGGATTCCCTGCTCCAGCAGCCTCTTAATGTGGGGTTTGATCCCTTCCCTGGCTTCCTTGCTCATGTAGTACTGTCTGACCCACACAGGGGTAGCTGAAGGTTTTAAATTTATCACCACAGGGGGCTGCTGGATTGCCAGCCCTGGTCCAGCCATTTCTACCCATGCCTCCAGGAAGGCCTGAATCCAGCCCTCCCTCTGTTCTCCTGGCTCAGGGGGTTGTTTGTATATTTTGTATTCTTCTTCAGTGGCAAGGGTAAGTATGTTTACAGCAGGCTGGCTGACTAGAGGGTTAGTGAATTCCACCTCAGGCCCCTGGGGGTTAAAGGTGATCTTTGCCCCCAATTTGGTAAGCAGGTCTCTCCCTAGCAGCGGGGCTGGGCACTTAGGAATCACTAGGAAAGAGTGCTGCACTTTTCCTTTTCCTAAGTCCACTGTTCTTTTAGTTTTCCAGGCCCTATGATGGCACCTGTTGGCACCCTGGACTAATGGTTTCTTGTTGGAGAGGGGACCTAAGGGGGTCTGTAAGGCCGAATAGACCGCTTCCGTGTCCACTTCAAAGTCAATTGGGCTCCCCTCCACATTAAAGGTTACCCTGAGTTTGTGGAGGGGATCTGAATCCTGACATCCCTAATCCAGGGTGAGGAGGCTGGCTGTACTAGCCACAGGTATTGTCTTCTTTTTCCTGGGGCAGTATTTAGCCCAGTGCTCTTCCTCCTTACAGTAGGCACAATGGTTGGATCCAAGCTTCTGGCGCGGGCCCAGGTTCCTATTTCTACTATGTCTCTCTTGCTTGTCGACTATGGTAGCCAAGATATTAGTTAATTCTCTATTCCTTCGTTTATCTCTCAGCTTTTCTTTTTCTTCTCTCTCTCTCTCACTCTCTCTCTTTTTGCTCTCTCTCTAATCTTTGCTCTTTCTCTTCCACTGTCTCTCTCTTGTAGAACACTTTCTCAGCCTCTCTCTAAGTCTCTCAAGATCATATCTTGTAAGCCATCCATTCTCTGCAACTTTCTGTGAATATCTGTTGCTGACTGTCCTATAAAGGCCATAGCCATTGCCCCCCCTCTGTTCCTCTGACTCTGGATCAAACAGAGTGTATCTCTGGTATGGTTCCATTAATCTCTCTGGGAACCTAGAGGGGGATTCATCAGGCCCCTAAATTACTTCTCTTACCTTGGCCAGATTAGTTGGGCAATGTGCTACAGCCCAGAGACCTGCCATAAGAGTCTGGCGATAGAGTAATAGGTGTCCCCTACCTTCAGGAGTATTTGGATCACAATGGGGACATTTCAGCTGTACAGCATCATAAATCAGGTTAGGCAACTGTGTGGGCCTGCCATCAGGCCCTGGAACCAATTTCCCGGCCTCTAACAGGATTCAATCCCTCTCTTCCTTGGTGAAGGGAGTTCCCAGTAACTGTTGGCAGTCATCCCAAGTTGGCTGGTGAGAAAATATAAGGGACTCTAAAAGGCCAGTTAGTTTTGGCAATGCCCTCAGGTGGCTGGGCTCTCCGGCTCTGGGTCCCTTACACTGGTCCCACTCCCAACAGCGCTGGGGGTGCCTGGGCAGGGGGAGTCTCCAGAGGTCCTGTCAGATAGGGAGGAGGTGTCCTATCAAGCATGAGAAGATCTGTCTGAGATTCTGGTAAGATGGGTAGAGGGACGGGGCAGAGGGGTTAGAGGGGGATTTAAGAGGAAGCATAGTTGCAGAGGAGTCTGGGCCACACCAAATCAGGAGGGTTTTAGCCAGGTCCCCCCAGACCCAAATGTATGCTTGCTGGTCCGGGTGTCTGTGGAGACCTGGATGGAAGACAATGGCTTTGACTGCTTGGATGGTGTCTAGATGGAAATGGCCCATGGGGGGGGAGCATCCCACACTGAAAGTTGCCCATTTCGCCAAACAGAAAGTGTTCCACTTAGCTTTTTTAACAGAGACAGTAAGGTTGGAGGCATGATCAACAATATCAGACCAATGAGAGATGGTAAGGGACAGAGGAGTAGATGTCTTCTGGCCCATCTCAGACCAGAGCAAGTACACAAACAGCAAGAAAAGGACACTGAACAGACTGACAGACGAACAAAGCTGGCAAAAAAAAATGATACCTAGCAGTCCAGACCTATAACCTACGAGCTCGACTGCAAACTGCAACAGATGGTCAGAGTCCAATTTGACCCACTCCGGGACCTCCCCCGAGAGTTGTGGCTTTGTGACCCGCCCTACACATCTGTCTGTCGCAGCCAAGAGGGACTTATGCCTCTGATAGGCAGCCACTGCCAGTTCCACACTTACCTAGTCTGGGTCCAGGGGTCCACCACGAAGCACAGATCTCAGTGGGACTTCCAACTGTAACCGGCGGGCACCCCTAGATGCCCCAAGACCACTATCACAGACCACTGTTAACTTTAAAGAAAAAGAGAGTTTAATGATATACTGATACACATGCGTGTGGACTCATGGCACTGTGGAAGCCAAGGGCCCCGAATATTTTTAGGGCAGAAGTTTTATACAGCACTCTGGGTATGGGAGGGGAGTACATCTGGGCTCAGCAAGATAGGGAAGTTACAACAGGGCAGGGCCAAAGGTCAGCCTAGGATGGAGTTTAGGAATGCGGCAGCCTGCGGTCAGACAGGCAGCCATATTTCCTGTGAAACAATAGCAAGTCTTGGGCAAGCAAGAGACCACCTGAGGACATTCGTTTCCTGGAGCAATGGTCACAATGGGCACATTGTGCAAGCTTTGGAAAGTTCCTACCTCAGTAAACAGCACATGGGTTAATTATAGGTCAGAGGTGGAAGATTCTAAGAGGTCAAATCTCAGGTTAGGCAAGGAAAATTCTGTCTTTACACTGTTAAGTCACTTGTGTGAGATTTCTCCAAATTCTTTTTCTAGGTATTTAGTGCTATGTACTTTCCTCTTAGCATTGCTTTTGTTGTGTCCCACAAGTTTGGGTATGTTGTACATTTGTTTTCATTTAATTCTAAGAAGTCTTTAATTTCTTTCTTTATGCTTTTGATCCAGTGATGACTCAATTAAGAGTTTTTCAGTTTCCATGAGTGTGCTTTCATATACTTCACTGAGAATTCAGGTGTTATTTTGATGACTCTGTCTTTATAAGTTACTTGGTATTTTCATTTACAGCCTGTAATATTCTTTCTTTATTCTGTCTGTGTAGTGTTTTGATTATTGTGTGACGAGTGGACTCATTTGGGGGGGGGGGTTAGTCTATTAGGTGTTCTGTAAACTTCCTGTCCTTTCATAAACATTTCATTTTTTAGGTTGTGAAAGCTTTCTTCTATGATTTTGTTGAATATATTTTTTGTGTGCCTTTGAACTGGTATTCTTCTCCTTATTATTCTTAGACTAGGTCTTTTCATGGTGTCCCAGATTTTCTGGATGTTTTGAGTTGTGACTGCTTTACTTTAGTGATTTATTTGACTGAGGAATCTATTTTCTCTATTGTATCTTACACTCCAGAGATTCTCTTTTTCTCTCTCTTGCATTCTATTTGTTATGCTTGCACTTGTAGTTCCTTTAATTTACTCAGATTTTCCATTTCTTCAGTTTGTGTCTTCCTTATGCCTTTTATTTCAGTCTTCAACTCTTGAACTATTTCCTTCACCTACTTGATTGCTTTTTCTTGATTTTCTTTAAGATATTTATTGATTTCTTCCAATTTTGTGTAGGTCTTATCCTCTAAATCTTTAATGGAGTTTTATATTACCCCCTTAATTTCCATATTAAAAACTTCTATCATCTTCATAAAGTTATTTTAAGGTCATTTTATTCTGTTACTTCTATACTGGAATGTTCATGTCTTGCTGTTATGGAGCCACTAGGTTCTGATAGCTCCATATTGTTCTTTATGTTGTTGGATGTATTCTTGCATGAGCATCTTACCCATTTCCTCCTTCAATCAGAGCAAGCATTGTTTTATTTCAGGGAGTTATTCTTTGTCAAATAGGTTCCAATAGGTTATGTATCCATGAGATAGACATGTTTGGGGTATGGAATGTGGTTTATAGGCTACAGAGTCTCCTGAGGGGTGGTGTTGGGGAGGTTTGCCCACCAAGATCCTGCTTGATGTCCTGAAACTGGAGTTGCAATGAGTTGTATGAATTGTGCCCCAGTGCCCATTTCCCAGGCCTAGAAGTTGGCCTGACTGGCTGCCTGGGAAGAGGGTCACTCACCTCTTGTGATTTTACCCAACATGCATTATACTTATTTCTTTTGGGCTCTTTCCACTCCCTGTCAGCAGGACACCTTGGCAGGTAACCCATGGCTCGGACATCTCCAACATCTTAGAATCTCCAAGGCAATCCAGCCTACACCTTCATAGGTTTATGCAATGATTTCTTTTGGCCTTCATTTAAGGATACCTCGGATACATGCCTGGTCTCAGCCTCTTTCTTTAGATAAGGAGGCCAATTCCACAGTCCTTTATTCTGTCCTTAACTCCAGAACTACATTTCCAAAGCTGAAAATTCTGATGCTTATTGGGGCTGAAATATGGCCCCCTTGTTCAACTACATTTTCACCAACTTTCTATTTTTGATTGTTACCTTCACTGCCTAAGCTTGTCTATTCCAAAACTTGCTCTGTAGATAAAGATAGCCTCAAACACAGATTTCTACCAGTCTCTGCATTTTGTATGCTAGGATTAAAAGGATGTACTACCATACTCAGCTCTAAGCTTTTTCTTAATTTCTTTTCACAAGTTATAAATTTAGCTGGATGAGATCTTAACTTGAAGTCACCCCTCCTTTCACTCCATTTCTTAATCTGTTTATCTTCTTGCTCAGCTTTCTCCTATTGCTGTCCTGGAGTTCTAACCCCCAGACAGTGCAGGGTTTGCAAAAAAATCATGGTGTTGGCTTCTACTAGGATTTTATATCATAGATATTAGGGAAGGAACATGTACATTTCTTTATTCTCTCAAGATAAATCTAAATTTGCTTAACACAGCTATATATCTTCAACAGAAACCTTCAGAGAATGTAAAAGTTACATTTGAAGGTCACATTTCATTTTTTAAGCAATCAATAAAAAGCAGTCATCCCAACAAAACACATCTAATAAATCTTAACTTTTCATTGGTAGGGCTGCAATTTACAGATCCAGTTTCAAGAAAAGAACCAATTATTTCTTATCTAATTAAAGAAATAGCCTTATAAAGAATTTCAAGGAAGTAATAAAAGGCATGACTAACAAAGAGCCTAAAATAAGAAAAAATGTGCATTATATTCTGTATTTCTAATTATGATAAACATTTTAAGCTAACATTTTGTGATTACCATGCATAAAAATGCCAAGTTCTCTTGGATTTGTGTTGTTATGGGGAGAGTGAGCTATGTTGTCAGGAGAATTCAGCCACTTTGGATGGCTGGGAGACCCTCTGAAATGTAGGCTGTAAGTTGAAGGTGAGGTCATAGTGCTGAATGAGATAACCTTACTAGGATCTCTCCAAGGGACAGTAACATAGAAGCATTTCAAAATTAAAAACTTTATTTTCTGTTCTGTGCGTATCTTTAGACCATAAGATAGAAATTTTTCAACTCTGTTTTGGGGCTATGGAGCCAGATTATACTCTGTAGCTCTATACAGCTGGAATATCTTTTGCTGCAGTATGGATGAACAAATGAAGTCTCTTTTTAAACCTCTGGTAACTGCTTTCCTCTTGCTCATATTAATTTCAAGACCCAACATAAAAAGTTTGTTGGCTGAACTTTGAGCCTTGTATGATAAAACGAACATTAGGAGTTTGTGCAGAGAGTTAATTGCTGAGAATTTTTTACAGGGAGTTAACCTTGGTCCTAAATAATAAACCAGATGTAGTGAGAAAATCTGCAATAGTTATTAACTTTCTTTTCACTTATAATTTTGATTAAACAAATCAGACAGCTAGAAATTTTGTCTTTATGAACAGGTGTTGCAATGAGTTTTCTGGCCTGGGTAGCCAGAGGTCCAGACCCACAAACCTACCATCTCAGAGTCTCAGACTGCTTAGCCACCCACCGCTGCTTAGATCCCCCAAATGACTCAGACACTTATATTAAGTTCAAGCTGTTTGGCCTATGATTTAGGCACATTTCTAGCTAGCTCCTTCATCTTAATTCAACCCATTTTCATTAATCTGTCCTGCCATGTGACCTGTCATTCACCTACATTCCTTATATGTTTCTTCTTTGGGTATCTGGCTCGAACTGTCTCTGACTCCACCCTCTTTCTCATACCTATGCTCCAATTCCTCTGCCTATCTCAATGGTTTCTGTCATAGCCAAAATAGTCCTTTATTTAAAGAATGATATTCACAGCATACAGAAAGATAATCCCAAATCACCTCCAAGTTTCTGTCTCAACAAAAAGGAAGGTTTCAATTTTAACATAGCAAACTTACATGAAACAAGACAGCTATCAAGCAAGAATTACAGTTACAATATCTAGTCTATTTGTATTTAACAAAATTAAAGAAAATACTCTATCATCTACCTTATCCTTGTGAATCTAAAGTTTCATAACCAATATATCTTTAAAAATAACTAACAAAAACTATACCTATGACTATCTAATCTTCAACTACATCAAAGACCACAGGATATAGTATTGACCCAAGTAAACAGGAAGTGCAAGCAACTTGCAAAATCTAGAAATGACAGAAGTGAAACCTGCCTGGACAGTCCCCCAAAGTTCCTTTATAAAATTGGGGCATCCATCTTCAGCCTACAGGCCCAGAATCTCTTTTCATTTTGGTGAAGCAGGAAATCTGAAGGACTGTATTGCTCAATCTGGCATAGTTCATCATTCACTTCTCCTTGAGTCCTGAAGCATGTCTGACACTTTTATTTGAAAAGCAGGAACCTGAAATACCATCTCAGCTTGTTCTGTCAAAGTTCAGAGGTCACTTTCCTATGGAACCTGCATGTCCAGTTTTAATAGCATACTGTCAAGCAGCCAATAATACAATAACAGGTTCTTGTCCAGTGGCTAACCATTGCCACAAAGAAAGTAGACTCCATATGGAGTTTCTTCAATGCCCATTTTTCTCTTGAAGTAGATTGGTGCTGCCAGGAGTAGACCTGTTTCACTGTCCAGAGAAGTCTAAGCTCTTAAAATGTTTTAAATGCCATATTCTGTATGTCTTAGAAGTGTTTGAAGATTATATATTTAATTGAAACATATCTTTGTATACCTAAAAACTAACTAATATGATATGTTTGGTTATCATTGGTAACTATTAATCAGCATTTTTAATTATACATTACAATTTTAAATGAGTTACATAAACATAACACTTTAAACAAGAGTATAAAAATACATACAGCATAACAAAAATTTTCCTTAAATTTGTATCAATAAGTCAAAGTCGATACCACTTTAAAATATTTTGAGATTAACATCGGTTTTTAAAATTTTAAAGTAAATTCAATAATCATTTTTTAAAATCACTTGTATACTGTATCCCCTTTTTCTTCTTCGAAAGAGATTAACTATGACCATTAACCATTTATGATGAAAACAAACATTTGTGAACAGTATTTTGGGAATTTGGGCATACCTTTTCATTATTACTTCCTGACGATTGAGGGGTGCTGATAGTCTTACAATTTCTTGAGAATGGATCATTTTAGTTTGTAGCCCTGAAGCTGATGTGACCATCTCTTCCCATCAGAGAATTTTCAGGTGGTCTTGGTTGATGAAACCATGAGACCCTGGAAGTAATCCATAGGTTCTCTTCTTCTGTGGAAGCAAAAGCACAACTCTTCCAAAGTAATAAATCCTTAGACACAAATTTCAAAATCAAGATACCTTTAAAATATATTGTTTAACTTAGCAGCCTTTGTAATCCATTGTCTTTCTGCAGTTAGCTCATTAACAGTTAAAAAATTAAAATAAAACACAATAATAACCACAATACAGATTCTGTGTCTATTTTACATCTTTACATGACTTATTATATTTTTATTACTCTATTTCTCTTTCTAGGACTTATTCTACCCTCTTTCTTTTCTCTCTGAAGCCTATGTAAATTTATACACATTGTAACCCATTTACAGGATTATTTCATCTTAATCTGTTTTATTGTGAATCCTTGATCATTTTCTAACCAGAAGAGCTTTTAAATGCTAGCACACTCTTAGAGAGCCATATAATTATTACAGAAAATATTGAGTCAGGAGGTTCTCTTAAAACAGTTGTGTCTCTGTTCACCTCCAGAAAACAGCAGACCTAAGAAAACACTGCTACTAAAAGGCTGTTTTTGACTGTGTTCCCCTTTTCTTCAATTAAAAAAAAGAAACCTTAAATCAATCACATCCTACCAAGTCTTCTGTGAGACTTTGGAACTGGCCTGGTTGCAGCTAATGCTCCCTACTGCCAGTCTGTCACCATTTTGAATGTGGCCCAAATGCCATGCTATCTCTGTACAATGACCCACTTCAGATACACAATTTGAAAGGTGCTTTAGCTCTGTTTCTGTGCTCTAGAGCTCTTTTTTATCTTTCTCAGGATTTATGAGGATGTTCTGCCACCCAGGGAAGCCATCTGTTGCAGATGTTTCTGGCCCTGTCAGGCCAGAGGTCCATATCAACAGACCTGCCATCCCAGAGACCCAGATCGCTTAGCCACCTACTGCTGTTTAGACCCCTCAAAATGACTCAGACACTTATATTAACTTCATGCTCTCTGGCCTTTGGCTCAGATAGCACATTGCTATCTAGCTCCTTCATCTTAACTCAACCCATTTTCATTGATCTGCCCTGCCATGTGGCCTGTGGCTCACCTGTGTTCCTTACATGTTTTTTCTCTGGGCGGCTGGCTTGGTCTGTGTCTGACACCACTCTCTTTCTCATACCTAAGCTCCCATTCCTCCCCCTACCCCTACGGTGTCTGCCATGGCCAAAACAGTCCTTTATTTAAAGAATGATATCCACAGCATACAAAAAGACATTCCCACATCAAACAGGACTACGTTTCCTGGGAAAGTTTACCTTAAAACCCATGAGCAAGGCACCTAGTCTAACCTGAAGTTACTCTGAAGCCTTAAGTCAGCTGATAGTATGAAAGCTGTCTTCAAAATAGGGAGAACTGTTTTCCTATGTTAGCCTAAGCTCTGATATAGAACAGGCACTAACTGTCTTGCAGCTCTTGTGAAACAATTCACCTAGTTATCTAAATATACAGCTTCAGGAGAAATCATCTTCTTGCCAATATGAACGTGCCCAAGAGATGGAATAAATACATGAGGAAAACACACTGCCATAAGGCTGTGGGGAAATTCCCATAGCTGTTTTAGGGAAAAATTTACAATAGCACATGAGAAAACTCCAGAGTCTGTGGCCTTGAAGCCAAGTTTAACAAAGTTTCACCATCAGAGAATTAGTCATCAGGTGGGTTGACATCTTGAATATTAGTTGCTATATGCTGTGCCACAGCCCTTGACATGTTTCTTTTCATTATAAATCTTCATTAGAATTACTTTTTTCTTCATTTTATTATTGTTTTTTAAATGTCTTTTTAATCCATGCATTCCCCTGTGCCTCCTCCCTTCCCTCCTCCCAATTCCTCCCAGTCAGCCTTCAGCCTCCTCCCTCCACATCCCCCATCCCCTCCACCAAAAGGGCAAGATGTCCCAAGGTGGGTGAGCTCAGCCTGGGGCATCCACTCCAGGTGGGACAATTATTTACAATATAACAATATAATCCCACTATACTCTATCAAGATAGCCATTTCTTTTTTTTCCCCCTCTCTCTTTGTTGCTCCCCTCACTCAACCATCTCCTTCTTTGATGATTTGTTCCCAACTCTTATTGGTTGCAGCCCATTATGACCCCAATTTGCTAAGGTGATTGGGATTCAGGTGTTGGCTGACAAGGCTTGGAAACGTGTCTCTGGACTTCTGAGAACCTGAATGGGGCATTGCCAAACCCCATAAAGAAGCTACCAGGACACTAAGCTCAGCTCTGTTTTGTTCCTGTCTTTTTGGAGAATGGATGACCCATCCTGGGACAGTTCCTATCTCCAAGAATTGTCTTAAGATTCAATTTGTATTATATGATATATTGCAAGTGAGTAGTACTGCAATATCT
Source organism: Phyllotis vaccarum (assembly GCA_033318265.1). NCBI lineage: Eukaryota > Metazoa > Chordata > Mammalia > Rodentia > Cricetidae > Phyllotis > Phyllotis vaccarum. Next base: position 5,191,384 of record JARWLC010000013.1, on the reverse strand, counting down.
AGTGCTCAATGAGGGTTAGTTAGTTCTCTGTTCTAGCTGGCCAACAAGCCCATGTTTTCAGCTTCAGCTGAAAAGCAGCAGAGCCATTTTCTTTCTCGCTTCCCCAGGCATCTCTCCAGCCCCTGGGGTTTTTGGTCCTTTAGCAATTTGCTAGGCAGACAGACTGCAGAGAAAACACACCAGCAGCACCTGCATATTTGCAGTTTCAATTCAGGACCTCAGGGTCGCAATGACTGGCACACTTCACACCACCAGTGCTGTGCACCTAGAGCTAAGTTGTGCACCTGAAGTCACTCACACCAGGGATGGGGATCATTGATAAATGGCAGGTTTTAACTGCCCTTTAAATGCAGATTCTATCATATTGTTCTGATTTGGTGAGAAATTGCCTTTTGTATAAGTTATTTGGTTTGTCACCTGCTGGGGCTCCCTTTCCCTGTACCACATGTTGCTGGAACCTGTCTGGCTGCTTAAGCCATGGTGCTTCAGAGAGCAAGACATTGAACACGACTGTGACACCTGCTGGTCAAATCTCACCATTACATCTGGATTGAGGTAATTCATTACTTGGCATATTTTCCCCCCTCCTTTTCTATCCCACAATGGCTGACAATTCTACTTCTCAACACTTCAGGACATACTTTCCCATTATGATTGAGAATTTCTTGCATTAGTGTATTTTTTGAGGGCTTCAATTCCTCAGTCCTGCTACTTTTCGACTTAATTCTATATTTCATATTTCAACAAAATGGCCTGATGCCCATTCTAAATATGAGATGATAATTAGCATAGTGTAAGATTTGAAATCTAGGAATGAGCATTTGATGGATGATTTAGTCTAGAAATGAGTAATTGCTGTCTAAAGTGTGTAATATAGGAATTACAAGTGCTAAATTAGCAGGCAAATTTTTTTTTTTTGGAAATTGGATACAACAAACTTTCAGATAGAACTTTCTCATTGGACATGAATATTACGACTGAACAAATAGTGCACACTTTATGTTAATGATGAGACTAAGAAACATTAATTATGCCCATGATGAAAATAGGAAAACTATTGTTGATTCTATGAGGTCATTCAGACACTAGAAAAATCGGTGGTTAACAACAGTGGTCTCCAAAGCATCTGGAATGAAGATGGTTGCCCACCACAACGATTCTATCTGGAGTAAAATGGGAGAGAGAAAGACAGACAAAGACAGAAGAAGAAAGAAAGAAAAAAAGAAAGAAGGAAGGAAGGAAGGAAAGAAAGAAAGAAAAAAGGAAGGAAGGAAAGAAAGGAAGAAAAAAGGAAGGAAGGAAGGAAAGAAGGAAAGAAAGAAGGAAAGAAAGACAAAATAAAGAAGGAAGGAAGGAAGGAAATAGAGAAAGAAAGAAAGAACGAATGAAAGAAGGAAGGAAGGAACTGGTATACACCACTCAATGATTGCTTGTGGAATATAGACTATTCTAGACAGTTGCTAGATAGCTCTCTATGATTATTCTTTATGTCACATCTTTAAAAATAATTCCAGGTGGCCTTAACCAGTACTCTGAGAATGGTTACAGGTGTTTAGAGTGATTCCACTAGGATCTAACCACTGCTTTAGATTTATAAGACCCCACAGAGATATTCCTGACCGCAAGTCAGCACAAAGTGCTATGCCCCTTTCCCAATAAATTCTGTCCTCTGAGGGTTATGTATAGTTATTATTCTGATAGAGTAGCTATAGATTAAAATTGGGTTGATGCTAGAACAATAATATATACTCAGAGATCCTTTTTTAACAAGAGAAAGGGGAATAGACAGGATAGACCCAGGTACATTGTTCTACCTATCTGTAAACAATTGTTAGCCAAATATGAACCAAAGACAATTTGTACTACTATAGATGCTTGTGTATTGATATAAATGTGAAAAAATTTATATGTTTGAGGTCATTTGTATATTGATACAAATGTAAAACTGAAATTGTTTTATATGTCTAAGGTAATTTGTATACTGATACAAAATTGAATCTGTACTTGCCATATTTTGCACATTGCTTCTACCTCTGTTTAAAATATTTTGCATATTGATACATATTGAGCATATTATAGTCATTATCATTATGCAATTTCTACCTCTGTTTAATTATACTAGTCATAATATATACCCAAGATGTTTTGTATACATGTATTAAAATATTTTGTACCTCCTGCTAATGTTTATATGATAGTCATACTGGAAGTCATCATTCAGAGATTTTATACCCCTTTACAGGCAGCCTAATTTTAGGATGTAAGCTTCAGTCTTTAGGATGATAAGAACTTGAGGTCAACATTACTTAGGATTGCCATGTAATAGTAATGTTGTTTAGGTTTCCCAGATACATGCTAGAATATGTCAGATAGACAGGAGTCTTCAAACACTTCCTAGATCTGGAGAATATGGCATTTAGTGTTTTGTTATTCAGAATTCAGCCATGAGAGACACAACAATTCCTGGCATCACTGCTCCTTTCCCAAGATGATGTTGAGCATCAAGGACACTCCAATAGGAGTTTGTCTTCCTTGGAAGACAGTGGCCTATTACGCAAAGAGCTACCCTTACCTTGACTTCTATCAGTATGCATGCTATCCAATCTGGATGAGCAGAATAAAGGATAGAGACTGCTGAAACCTGCCTGGACAGGATAAGATGATCTCTCCAAAAATGTCCTGTTTTTGAAAAGATATTTCAGATATCATAGGCTTGTAGTCAAAATGATTGATGCTCTAAGACTGCAGAAAATCTATGGGTGACTATCCAGGTAGCTGACTGCCACTGCACTCTCCTAAACTTTGGAAGTTACTCACTTGTGCTTCCAACCTTCAGGTAATATATTTTCCTTCTCAGATCTGATGGGTCAAAGACTAGACAGCTTTATCAAAGAACATTCAGGTGTTGGAATTTTATTATTCAAAATATACAGCTTTGAAGTAATTTCTGTACCTCGCATCTTACCAATACTCTAGACATGTATGATGTATCTTAAATTCACTGGGTTTTAGTTGTAGTTTGATCCTCCTTATGCTTTGCCCTTTTCTCCCACAGACATTATCTTGTAAAAATTCCTATTATATAAAATCTTGGTTCAAAACTTTATTAGTTAGACAAAAGGAGGAGATGCAGAATAGGATTCAGGTACAAGCTGACAAGGCTTAGAGGTATGTCTCTGGAAATCTGGTAGCCTGGATAGGGCATGGCCAGACCCATTAAGAAGCCACCAGGACGCTGAGCTCAGACCTCATTTGTTACTGTCTTCTCTGAGAGCAGACCACTCATCTTGATACAGTTTCTATCTCCAAGAATTGTCTTAAAGTTCAGTTTGTATTGTGAGTGTTCATATAGCTCTCAAAATATTAATCTTTTCTGTGATATATTCCCAGTGAGTAATACTGCAATAGGAGCTCTTCTCTATTTTCTCTTCCCAGGGAGATCCCTGGATGTCTCCCTTAAGTTCCTTCTGATCACAAGCTATTCAGAGGTGGTGGTTTGCAGCTTGGGCATTCTTTGCTTTTTGTATAAAATCCACTTATGAGTTAGTATAGCCCATGCCTCTCTTTTTGACCTTGTGATACCTCACTCGGGAGGATATTCTCTAAATCCACCCATTGGCCTGCAAATTTTAGAGTATCATTAATTTTTTTTTACTGCTGAGTAATACTCCACTGTATAGATGTACCCCAGTTCATTAATCCATTCTTCAGCTGACAGGCATCTAGGTTGTTTCCAGGTTAATTCTATTATGAATAATCCTGCTATAAACATACTTGAGTTAATGGCTTTCAAGTATGAATGTGCATCCTGTGGGTATATACCCAATGGTGGTATTGCTAGATTCTTGGGGAGACTGATTCCCAGTTTTCTGAGGAAATGCCATAGGGAATTCCAGAATGGCTGTACAAGTTTACACTCCCGCCAACAGCGGAGGAGTGTTCCTCTTGCTCCACATCCTCTCCAGCATAGGCTGTCATCTGTGTTTTTGATCTTAGCCATTCTGACAAGTGTAAGGTTGTATCGCAAAGTTGTTTTCATTTGTATTTCTCTGATGGTTAAAGATGTTGAACAATATTTTAAGAGCCTTTCAGCCGTTTATAATTCTTTGATCGAGAATTTCCCTTTTGAGCTCTGAACCTCATTTTTAATTCGGTTATTTGGTTTTTTGATATTCAGTTTTTTGAGTTCTCTATATATTTTAGAGAACAGTCCTCTGTCAGATGTAGTGTTGGTGAAGATCTTCTCCCATTCTGTAGACTGTCGTTTTGTCTTATTGACTGTGTCCTTTGCCTTATAGAAGTTTCTCAGTTTCAGGAGGTCCCACTTATTAATTGTTGTTCTTAGTGTCTGTGCTACTGGTGTTATATTTAGGAAGTGGTCACCTGAGCCAATGCATTGGAGGGTATCTCCTACTTTCTTTCCTATCAAGTTCAGTGTAGCTGGGTTTTTTTTTTTTTTTGAGGTCTTTGATACACTTGGGTTTGAGTTTTGTGCAAGGTTTTTTGTGCAAATTTGGATATATTTGCATTCTTCTACATACTACCATCCATTTATGCCAGCACCATTTGTTGAAGATAGTATATTTTTTTCCAATTGAATATTTTTGGTCTCCTTGTCAACAAACAGGTGTTCATAAAGTTAAAGAGACTATCTTTTTTCCATTGAAGATATTTGGCCTCTTTGTTAAAAATCTGGTATTCATAGGGGTGTGTGCTAATGTCAAGTTCTTGTATTCGATTCCATTGATCCTAAGTCTATTTTTATGCTAGTGCCAGGCTGTTTTTATTACCATAGCTTTATAGTATAAAGTCAAGAATGGTGATTCCTCCTGAAGTTCATTTATTGAGCAGGGTTGTTATGGCAATCCTGGGCTTCCAGTTCTTCTATATGAAGTTGATCACTGTTCTTTCATGTTTTTTTTAAAAATTGTGTTGGCATTTTGAGGGTAATTGCATTGAATCTATAGACTGCTTTTTGGTAAAATTGGCATTTTTACTCTGTCAATTCTACCTATCCAGAAGCATGGCATATCTTTCCATTTTCTGATATCCTCTTTAATTTCTTTCCTCGGTGACTTCAAGTTTTTGTCAACCAGGTCTGCTACTTCTGTGGTTAGGGTTACACCAAGATATTTAGTGGTATTTGCAGCTGTTATAAATGGTGATGTTTCACTGATTTCTTTTTCAGCCCTTTTATACTTAGTGTATAGGAGGGCTATTGATATTTTTTTAGTTGATCTTGTACCCTGCTCTATTGCTGAAGGTGTTTGTCAGCTGTAGGAGTTACCTGATAGAATTTTGAGGGTCACTTACGTATACAGTCATATCATCTGAAATTGAGATAGTTTCATTTCTTCCTTTCTAATTTGTATCCCCTTAATCAACTTTAATTCTCTTATTGCTTTAGCTAAAACTTTGAGAACTATATTGAATAGGTAAGGAGAGGACAGTCTTGTCTTGTTCCTGATTTTTGTGGGATTGCTTTGAGTGTTTCACCATTTAGGATGATGTTAACTGTTAGCTTGCTGCATATAACCTCTGTTATATTTAGGTATTTTTTCATGTATTGCTGATCTCTCAAGGACTTTTATCATTAAGGAGTGTTGTATTATCACAGACTTTCTCAACATCTAAAGAGATGATCATTTTTTTCCAGGTTGTTTGTAGATGGATGATATTCATAGTTGTCCATATGCTGAACCATTCCTGCATCTCTGGGACAAAGCCTACTTGATCGTAATGGGTGATTTTAAAAAATATGTTGTTGGAGTCCTTTGCCAGAATTTTATTGAGTAGTTTTGCATCAATCTTTATGAGGTATATTGGTCCGTAATTCTTTTACTTTGTTGCATCTTTGAGTGACTTGTGTATCAGGGTGATTGTTGACTCATAAAAAGAGTTCAGCAATATTTCTTCAGTTTCTACTGTATGGAACAGTTTGAGGAGTACTGGTATTAGATCGTCTTTTAATGTCTGGTAGAATTCTGCAGTGAAACCATCTGTTCCTGGGTTTTTTAATGTGGGAGACTTTTAATAATAATTTCAATTTCCTTGGTGGCTATAGGTTTGTTAGGTCTTTAATCGGATCTTCATTTAATTTTGGTAAGTGGTACTTATCCAGAAAGCTGTCCATTTCATTTTAGTTATCTATTTTTAGAGGAGTATGGATTTTCAAGTATGACTTGATAATTCTCTTTGTTTGCTGGGTGTCAGTTGTTATCTTCTTTGATTCCAATTATTCTCAAGTTTGGTCTTTTCATGGTGTCCCAGATTTCCTGGACTGTTTGTGCTATGACTTTTTTGGTTTTAGTGTTTTCTTTAACTAACATATCTATTTCTACTAGTGAATCTTCCACTCCAGAGATTCTCTCTTCCACCTTTTTCATTCTGTTGGTTATGCTTGCATCTGAGGTTCTAGTTTATTTCTTCAGGTTTTCTATTTCCAGCTTTGCCTCAGCTTGTTCCTTCTTTATTGTTCCTATTTCAATTTTTAATTCCCGGAATGTTTCTTCCACCTGTTTGTTTTCTTTTTCTTAGTTTTCTTTATATCCTTTCAAGGATTTGCTCATCTCTTCCAATCTTTTGTTTGTATTTTCTTCTATTTCTTTGGGAAGTTTTTAAATATCCTTTTTAAAGCTTATACTATTTTCATAAAGTTGTTTTTAAGGTTGTTTTCTTCTGTTCCCTCTTCGTTTTTATGGTAAGATCTTTATGTTGTAGAACCACCAGCTTCTTCTGGTAGTATGTTGTTGTTCTTTATATTGTTATATGTATTCTTGCATTGGCATCTGCCCATTGCTTCCCTGGTTCACCCTTAATCAGCTCTTAGTCAGTTGTGAGTCTAGGAGCTGAGTGTCTCCAGTAATTGCAATGTCTGCTTTTAATCATGCCTTAGTTAGCTATAGACTCAGGAGCTGTGTGTCTCCAGTTGTCAGAGGGTTCATTCTTGTTAGGGTCTTAGTTGTCTCTTAGTCAGCTCTTAGTCAGTTCCCAGTCAGCTATGGACCCAGAGAGATGCTTCTGGGTCTCTAGTTGTAGGTGAGTGATGATGCAGATTGTGGTTTGAGCATGGTTTATCCCATGGGATATCTGTCCAGCTGTGTTTTGCTGGGAATTGGGCTTGGCTGAGCTCTCCCAAATTTCTTTGGTTTAGGGTGGTGCTTGGTGTGCTTATGGTGCCAGAGGCAGTATCTCCAGGCCAGGGTTAATGGGCATAGCCTCTGCTTGGCCCACTCATCTCTTAGTCGACTCTGGACCAGTAGGGAGGCTTCTGGGTGTTCAAGAATCACTCTTAATAATCATATAACAGAAAATATATTTTGCTGTTTTGAGACTTCCTCTGCCAATGAACTTAATCTGAAGCCCTTCACATTACCTCATGCAAACCCTTGGTACAAGGACAAAAATTATCCATATTCTTCATGAAAATATCACAAGAATGATTTTTAGGCTACATAATAAATTTTTATCTTCTGAAAGCTCTTGAGCCAGCCCTGTACGGTTCAAATCATCCTCTGTACTACTATCTTCCATGATGCTACTGTTATCAGCCATTACATATCACTTAAAGCACCACCCCACTGCTTTTCTAACAATAATTCTCAAAGTCCAAACTCCTCTAAACAAAATCATGGTTAGGCCTTTCACAGCAATATTCCAGTCCCTCGTTCTAACTTCTGTCTTAGTTAGAGTTTCTGTTCCTGTGGATGAGACATCATGACCATGGCAAGTCTTGTAGAGGGAAATATTAGAGTGGGGTGGCTCACTTCCACTTCAGAAGTTTAGTCCATTTTGGTCATGGGGTGGGGGTGGGGGGAGACAAGGCAGCATGCATGCAGACATGGTGCTAGAGAAGGTACTGAGAGTACTTACATGTTGATTTGAAGATACTGGACAGTAAACTGTCTAGCTATGCAGGGCTTAAGCATATATGAGAACTTAGAGCCTGACTCCACAGATTTTCACATTTTCCAACAAGTACATATCTACTACAATAAGGGCACACTTCCTAATAGTGCCACTCCATTTGGGGGGCATTTTCTTTTAAACTATAACACTCCCTTTGGGCCAACAAATTAATATATCCATTAAAATTAGCCAATTGATCATAAAACAAGATTTCTCCCTTTACCTCTATAAACCTTCATCTTCCTTGGAGATGTACCTGTCTCCTCTATATGTAGAACCAGTTCCATTGGCCCCCTTGCAAAAATGTCCCTGCCTTCTCCCTTGTTCCCTTCCACTTCTCCCTCATTGTTTATCTGCTGTCTTTCTCTTATGCCTTATACTCTCTCCTTTGGAGGCACAGAAACCTCCTTAAAGGTGAAAAATTGGTCTTAAGTTTCTGAAACAATACTCAAGCCTTTCAGCAAACATTTTTGAGAAATAGAAAATATGCTGAATGTGGCCTTATCAAATGAAGACCCATAGTAAATATTAAAGGCAGCAATCACATATTTCTTGTTAAACAATATTTTATAATACTCTTTTTTATCTGGGTAATTTGGGGTGAGTGACTTATTACCTTGTTAAAATTTTTCTGTAGATATACCCATCATTCCTTCCCCATGTTGCACTTTCTGTGCTCTGCAATATAAGGGAGAGCAAAGCCCTTTGTTAGGAACAAATACAACAGAAAGATTCACACAGAAACATGGACAAATTCACAAGACAACATTCAGGTAGTCACAGATTCAAACCCATACAACTGATAGAAAAGACAGAAGACACAGGGAGAGTAAAGCAGGAAATTCAAATAGTGGCTTGTCCTTAAATTAATTAACACCATGAAGAAGTGCTCTGTTTTCTTTCCTGAACACCACATGGACATTTCATTGGAGACTCATCTGTTAATCACTAATTCGTTAAATCTGCACAAAATAGTCTATGCTTCCTCTCCCTGTTACTCTCCCGTGGATGCCCAATGCAGCCTCTAGCTTGGGTTAGGGATGAGATAGATGGGACTGAAGATCATGTACAGGGGTTCATCATCAGACAGAGGGCAGTGGAATCCCTAAAGTCCTGGTACATTTTCAGATTCCCTCTTCACAAAAAAGAAAGTCAGCAGAGAAATCTCAAAATCAGCCAGGTTGAGCAAGAACGTTTTATCATCCAGCAATAGGCACAGACTTATTGACGAGAAACACATGATTCTACAAATGGCTGTATTCAACAGCATTCAGAGAGAGAGAGAGAGAGAGAGAGAGAGAGAGAGAGAGAGAGAGAGAGAGAGAGAGAGAGAGAGAGAGAGGGAGGGAGGGAGGGAGGGAGGGAGGGAGGGAGGGAGGGAGGGAGGGAGGGAGAGGTGGGAGAGGTGGGAGGATGAAAACACATGAAAAGTGGAAAGCAGAGAGATTATGGAAGCAAGGCCCAGAAACTCAGGTCCTGATCCAGCAGCATCCCTGAAGATGGTTTTCCAACCAAGAGTGGCCAGATTCTGAGTCTAATTTGTAGGTGTTGATTGCTGCATTCTCATCTGTGACCTTGGGAAACTGGAGCGGTTTTCTGAGGTACCTGGAGCTTAGAAGATGCCTCAGTGTCAAAGCCAGACAGCACACTTTCCCCTATCTACATTCAGATTCCTGGAAAATTTCTAAGGTTACTGCAAGAGTAAAACTGGAACTGTCTCAGAAGCTGCCCTACAAAGACAGGTGCAGGCCATATTAGGTTCTTTTGGGGACCCTGCATCAAACCTAGGCCATCATGTGGTAATGAGCCTTTCCCAAGATTCCACATGTCAGTGAGAGGGGCAATCGGGGCCTCTATGAGGATTTCTCTGAGTTTAGGGGACACCAGGGAACGGGATTGTGGGAAAGAGCCTTCCCCAGTATGTCAGAATCAGGGACTAGGGGTTTTCAGAGACATTATGTGGAGATCCTTGAATTTAAAAGACATCTCAGTGTAGAACTGTGGGAAAGAACCCTTCCTCATCCGGGTACTTTGGGGGCTCGGCGCCATTTTGTGAGGTTCCCGGGAGGCAGTTGGGCGCCATTCTGTGAGGTTCCCGAGGCAGATGGGCGCCATTCTGTGAGGTTCCCGAGGCAGACGGCCTCCCTGGGCTTTCAAGGGTTGAGGTGAGCAGGTAAGGGACAAAGACAGGAGCCCTGTCAGGAGAGGGGGTCCCCACTGAGGCAGCTAGTGCCTGTGGAAGGCCTAGACACAAGCGGGGCCCACAGGGACAAACAGGAACCTTGTAGTTCCCTGAGTGGGGACTCTGCACAGGCGCCATCGGGTTCCCTAGCAGGAAGAGAGGGCCACTTAAAGAGCAGGGTGACAGCAGGTCCCACGAGGGGGCTGGGAGCCATTTTCTTAGGTTCCAGAAGGACAAGAACAGAACAGCCAGGCTGCTCTTCCTGCATCCCGGGACCTGGGGATTGTGGAGAGGCTGTGGAAGTTTCCTAGAACGCCCAGCTTTCCACATCCAGGGACCCGAGGGGCTCAGAGGTATTTTCTGTGGTGCCTGGAAGGGTGTCCACACTAATGCCCTTCAGGTATCTGGGATTTGGGGGCGGGTGGAGGTGGGACTCAGACCCCTTTTGAACTTATCAGTAGTGATGCCCTTTAGGTACCAGGGAATAGGGGGTTTACAGCCATTTTCTGAAGAACCTAGAAGGAGGAGAGGGGGCAAAGTGTCCTTTTTGCATTCTGGGCCTTGGAAGGTTGAAAGCCTTTTTCTGGGATTCCTGCAAGGGAGACAGACAATCAGGCATGGTGAGCCACATCCAGCCACTTTGGGAGCACAAGTCATAAACTGTTGAGCCTGGGAGTTGGTCACATTGCTCTTCTGTCTATCAGGAATAGGAGTTTAGAGCCATTTGATGACCTGACAGGAAGAGTGGCAGCCAAGCTGCATGTCTTTGGGTGGTTGTGACTGTCAGAATGGGCAGGGGAAGACACTCCACAGGGAGAGGCCTACAGGTTTTTGGCTGTATCTCTGTATTGGGACTGCACCAAATGGTGGCCCGAATTGCCATATGAAGCACTTGAGTAAGTCAGTCACTGCCAACAGACACAGGAGCAATGTTTTTCTTTTCCGTGGTTTTTCATACTACCAATTCATGCTACTGATACTCTGATCAAAGGACTGATTTTTAAGGGCTCTGGTTACACCAGAAAATGGCTTTGTATTCAGCATGTATGTGGGACCCTAGTGGACTTATAAAGCTCCACTCTGTGGGTACCCGAAAGGTTTTTGTCCATTTTGGTACACTTGGAGACTTTAACCTGTTTCCTCCTCCTTCACCTCCTATACACTGTGCCTTTGCTTCAGACTGCAGCACAAGGAGAAGGGAGATTTGTCCTGGGTAAGTGCTCAAATATGTTGTGGTAATGATCTAGGGCCACCAAGGGGGAAGCAATAAGACCTCAGATATAGGCCTCTCAAAAATAGACCTTGCTGTCAACACACACTAGTCAGTTTGACTATGCAGCAAAGGTGTCATCTCTGACTTGGGGTTGAGGAGATAAGTTGGGGACTCGGATATGCCTGGGTCCTGAAAGGTGGATCTGAGAGTCAGGATGGTTGTTGTCAGGAATGAAGAGGAATAAAAGCCTCAGAATGTGTGTAAAAAGGCAGGTCCCTGCCCATTTCTAGGCTTGAGAAGCCAGGGCACTCACATACCAGAGCTGATACATCTTGACTTCTGCCTCCTCTCTCCAAAAGTGAGCCTGTACACCCTGGACTCTGACCATGGTCTAGAGCGGATCAGGCGTGCTTGCCAGAGGAGGTTCTCATATTCAGTCAGGTAAGCTGTCATGGTCATAAAAAACCATGCAAAGAGGGACATGTTCCCCAACAGAAGACTGCATCTGGTTCCTGGGGTAAGAACTGAGGTCTCCGGCTTCTCTCTCTCTCTCTCTCTCTCTCTCTCTCTCTCTCTCTCTCTCTCTCTCTCTGTCTTTCTCTCTCCTCTATCTGTCTCTGTGTTTCTGTCTCTCTCTTTTACTTTCTCTCTTTGTCTCTCTGTCTCTCTCCTCTCTCTCTGTTTTTCTGTCTCTCTTTTGCTTTCTGTGTGTGTGTGTGTGTGTGTGTGTGTGTGTGTGTGTGTCTGTGTGCTCATGCCTGCCTGTTTTGGGTTGGGATTTTTTCAGGGAGTGTTTTTCTTGCTCCTAGGATTGACATCAGATCAGCAGTAGGAGCCAGGTCTGGAGAACAGAGGGACTCTACAAGGTGTGGACCTCCGCTGAGGAAAGAGCAAAAGGCTGCACAGTCTGGGTATGAAACAGAGTCATTATTCAGGGGCACAAAGGGCTTTGCTTACTTCAGATACTCCAGGGAAGAATGTAAGAGTCTTTATGGAGGTGGGGTCTGGTGGGAAGCAGGGCATCTCAAGAAGGAAGACAAAGGTGTACTTTCAGTGAACTTATGAGACTCAAAGTTCAGCAGAGATGAGCCCAGGACACATGGCCATCAATGCAGTACCCCAACAGGGGATGATGGGTTGTGCACCTGCATCCTATGTCCTGGAGGTTACAGGGATAGCAGGTGTGGAACTTCACCAGACTGGGAGACCTTGTCTGAGCACAGATCCTGGTTAAGTAGGCACTGGGAATTTCCAGGAAAGGTTCCCTGGGGGTGAGTGTAGCAGACTCTGTTCCAGAGCACAGGCAGCTGCCCCACAGAATACTTCTAAAGCACTGTCTCACAGAGTCTGGGTCAAGACTGCAGGTCTGAGAATCCAGCCATGGTTGCAGGCAATAGTCTAAGGGAGCTGAAGGGCCTGCTAACAGCACCTCGACCTGGTAATCAATCAGAGGGAGGCTCATGTGTGTGAGGACTCCCAGTGAGAGCTGAGAGAGTCCCATCTGCCAAACAAAGAGTACTGGTTACCTACCCTCCTTCCTGAGAGCTGTGGGAAAACAGGCCCTACTTTCTTTCTCACAGAAGTAGTCTCCTGACTTAAAGAACGTGGGCCCCAGGATCACAGGGAGCTGCTGGAACTAGCCATTCCTCAAGGTGAGAATTGGGCAGGTACACTCTCCTAGGTCAAATGAACCACACCAAAATGAAGTAGTTCTTTCCATCCACCTGAAGGCGTGTCAGGAAGTGTGAGGTGCCCTCACTTCCTTCTTTTCCCTCTCAGAGACAAAGGAATTGGTTCTGGAAGTGGAAGCATACACCCGAGGAGCCAGGTCTCTTCTTCCTTGAGTCCCTCAGAGACACATGCAGAACCAGAGACCTTTGGCCATAGAGCCCTTTCCAGGAAAAGTCCTGTGACAGGTGCATTTTGAGAGCTGTCCAAGGAAAAGCCATCAGAGTCCATTCTCCCTCTCCCTTTCTCCTCCAGGACCAGGAGTCTTCATCTGTGTGAGCTGCAACCTGCCTTGCCTGTGTTCCCAGGGAACCTCAGCATGGATCCTACTGAGAACAGCCAGAGCTCCACCCTCCCTGAGAGCTCTCAGTCCCAAAGGGAGGCAAGGGGCCAGGAGGGTGTCAGGGTCCCCATAGCTGAGACGGGGGAGGCAGAGGCCACTGCCACCACTTCAGGGAATATGTCAGTTGGAGGAAGATACAGTTCTCTCCAGAGTGCCCAGAGAGCCTCCTCTCCTCCCACTGCCATGGGCTCCATTGAAGGGCCACCATCTGCTGTGGCCTCTGTCAACCCAGTAAGGAGAGTGGGCCGCCCAACCTTCCTCCCACAATATATACTAAATAGAAAGGTGGATAGGTTGGTGAGGTTCCTGCTTCTCAAGTATCGAATGAAGCAGCTGGCAACTAAGGCAGAAATACTGGATAGGATCACTAGTGAATGTGAGGCGTTCTACACTGTGATCTTTACTAAGGCTGCTGATTGCATGTGGCTGTTGTTTGGCATTGACCTTATGGAAGTGGACCGAAATGTCCACTCCTACTCTCTTGTCACTGCACTGGGAATCACCTATGATGGGATGCAGCATGGTGCTCAGGGCATACCTAAGACAGGTCTGGTAATAATCATGCTGTGCATCATCTTCATGAAGGGCAACTGTGTCAGTGAGCATGTGATTTGGCGCCTCTTGAGTGTCATGGGGCTGTATGCAGGGAGGGAGCATTTCATGTACGGGGAGCCCAGGACACTCATCACAGGGCATTTTGTGCAGGAGGGGTACCTGGTGTATAGGCAGGTACCTGGCAGTGATCCCCCTAGCCGTGAGTTCCTGTGGGGTCCAAGGGCCCACGCTGAAACCACCAAGATGAAAGTCTTGATCTTTTTTGCCAGTGGAGTTAGGCAGAATCCCAAATCCTTCCCCTTCAGGTATGCAGAGGCTTTGCTAGATGAGCTAAGGAGGCTCTAGGCCAGAATCACCCCACACAGGATACTGCTGCCCTGACCTCCACACATACTACTGCACTGGCAGTTTCCAACCAACATCAGGTTAGCTAGAGTCAGAGATCTATGGACTGTACCCTCAATGGAGTGCTGGTGGGAGGAGCATGTGAACCATTTCTCTTTTCCTGTTTGGATGTGTGACTTGGGCATTCTTCATAGTTCAAAATGTTGGCACTTTTGCTACATGAAATGGTAGCTGGAGATGTTTTCAGTTTACAAATGGAGTTAGTAAAGCATGCATTGTTTATGCAGATTAGGAGAATTTTATTATTTTGTATAAAAAGTTATTGTGTCCTTTGCTATCTAGCTTGTAATATGTCACTGGATACCGTGGCATTCTAAGTGGAATTTCCTGTAACATGGTCAGAAATTCACATGAGTGTGAAGAACAGAATAAAATTATTTTTGACTGCCACATTATGTTCATTCTCTCATCTGTTAACTAATTAAAATGAAAAGTAAAGTAAGTTAGGTGAAAATGCCTCCCCAAATTATCAATGAGCAAGTGCTCTGAACCAGGTTCTATTGTAGTCAGAAGATTCCCTGTCCTGTCCAGTCAGCCCAGTAGCCATCTAGTCCCAAACAATCACACAAAGGCTTGTATTAATAACCAGAAGTTTGGCCTATGGGTCAGGCTTATCACCTACTAATTCTTACACTTAAACTAACCTGTGATTCTTATTCGTGATTAGCCACGTGGCTTGGTACCTTTGCTCAGTGCGGCATCCTCACCTTTCTCTGCATCTTGCTGTTGTCTGCTCTGCTCTTTCTCTTCCAAGAATTCTTTTCTGAACACCCCAGCTGTGCATTAAACATTTGCCCAATAGTTATCAGCCCATGGGTTGTCACTAGTAAACAAACACAAAAACCAAACCAGGCAGTAACTGTCCTACCTCAGGGACTGGAGTTACAACTGAGCATACCACATGTATTGCATGGGTTATCCCACCTTCAGGAAGAGAGCTAGCTCATGGTATACATATGGGAAAGTGGACCTTGGTCAGGAAAGAAGGAGGGAGGGAGGGAGGGAGGGAGGAAGGGAGAGAGAGAGAGAGAGAGAGAGAGAGAGAGAGAGAGAGAGAGAGAGAGAGAGAGAGAGAGCTGACTATATTTTGGTCAAGGCAATGGTGGCTCATGCTTTTAAGGAAGCAGAAGTAGTTTGGTCTCTAAATTCTAGGACAGCCTGCTCTATAGAGTTTGTCTTGGGAGAGCTAGGACTACTCAGATTAACCTTTCTCAAAACTCCAATGGGCCAAAAAATAAAACCAAATGCAAAACATTGACTTTGGATATTTCTAACTTGAACCTACCCATATGCAAGCGCATTTGACCCTTGTGTCCTGAGGAGGCTGAAGAGGACACAGGATTTTATAGAAGTAGAGGTGGAGATGGTTGTGAGCCTCCATGTAAGCACTCGAGACTAGACTCTGGTGCTCTGCAAGACAATTCAGGGTCTCAGTCACTGGACAAATTCTCTAGCCTCAGATACATTTAAATTTCTAATCTCTTTGTGTGTGTGGAAATAAGTGTGAGACTACACCCTGATGGACAGTCTTTATCACACCCACTTGCGAGGTGATCAGCCCTGAGCCGCCAGAACTGGAATTCATTCTGACTCCTGCCTCACTAGGCACAACACTGTCCATGGTCTGAGGGTCCTAACCCTTCTCAGACTATGGCTCACTCCCCACTAAATAGAGTGCCTTCTTTGCTCTTTATAATTAATGTCTTATCTGTTGTGGGATTGTGTTCTATTCCATTGTAAATAATTGTCTGGCCTGCTTGTTTAATTAGAACTTTGGATGATGGCAAACTGGAAATGTTGGTGGGGCTACCAGATTAGGAATACTCTGGCAACAGGAAGTGCACTGCAGAGATGCCAGAGAGATGTTACATAGACACTAGGAGAAACCAGCAGATGCAGACAAGAACTGTGCTGGTCTGAGAAAAGGTATCAAGCCCCATGGCTGAACACCATGTGTTAGCTTAAGAGTAAGAAGTAACTAGCAATATGTTAGAACCATAGGCTAATCAGCATAAAATTAATTCATCATCTGTGTGTTTCTGTTGGATAGAGGGTCACAACCTCAAGGCAAGGCCCAAAAGTCCAAGCCAGAAACATATAACAATTGGTGCACCATCATGGGTAAAATATACCCACATAAAGCCGTAGAAAGCCTAAAATTGGTCAGCTGTTACAGTGGGGTTTCTGGGTCCCGGGTGGCTAGATATCCAGCCCAGCCACCCGCTCAGGCCCCCAGAAATGACTCAGATGCTTATATTAACTTTATGCTGTTTGTCCTATGGCTCAGGCACATTGCTAGCTAGCTCTTACATCTTAAATCAACCCATTTCTATTAAGCTGTCTGACACGAGGCCCTTGGCTCACTTGTGTTCCTTTGGGCTTTAGCTCGGTCTGCCTCTGACTCCGTCCTTCCTTTCTTACCTATTCTGATTCCTCCTCCTACTTCTTCTATGGTGCTGTCATGGCCCAAAACAGCTCCTTTATTTAGAGATTGACATTCACGGCATACAGAAAGGCATTCCCACATCAGTCTACAGCACAGAAACAAGGCAACAGAAGCTTATACGTTGTGTCTCTTCAGTGGGCTATGGTAAAGGGACTGAGTGGTGTGTGGCATTAAATTACAAAGTGGTGTGTTTGCTGCAAGCAATTTAAGCTGAACCAGGCCAGCTCCCAAGCCTCAACGTAAGCAAGGAGCTGTATATGGTGGATTTAAGGTTTCTTTTTATAAGGACAAAGGGGAACAGAATCAAACATGGTTTCTTAGTGGCAGTGTTTCCTTGGATCAGCTCTGTTTTCTGGAGGCAAGCAGAGGTTGGGCTTTTTTAGGAGAGGCTTCCTGATTCAGCCTTAGAGGCAAAACACTTGTGAGTCTTTTAAGAGGCCCTGCTGCTAAATATTTAAATGGAGTTAATGAGCAGCAGGTGGCAGTGCTTTACTGGGTGATTATATGGACCCTAAAATTCCCCAGAGTGGTGATTGTGGTTACTACTAGTACCTGGGCTGAAAAGCTGAACTCTATGAAGCTAGACTAGGAGCTAGGTGGAGCTAGCCTGCCACCCTAGCCAAGCCTTTAATCCTTAGTCTCACCTTGGCAGATTAAAGGTGTGGACAGAAACAGAATGTGGAGTCAGACACCCAAACCAAGCAAAGTTGTGGTCAGAAACAGAATAAGATAAGACATAAGAGATAAGTAAAGACAGATGTTTAAAACTCCAAATGGTTTAGAGTATGTTAAAAGTGTATAGGCTTGAGAGAGAAAAGAAAAAATAAAAAGGATAGGGAAAGTCCTTAAAAAAGAAACAGAGTAAAAATATAATAAGCCACGTAAAGATGGAAATTACATAGAATATCTGGATACTGTACCTTATTGTCTTGTCTTTAAGTTTTTTGACTGAAAATGAGGTAGTAAAAGATGGTAAAAGCCATTTGATTTCATATGCTCCTGGATTAATCTAACCTATATATTTTGTAAAAGAGTTGACTTTAAAATTAAAATCAAGATATGCTACTTTGGAGAAGAGGATTTTCTCTTTATTTCAACAGAAAGTGAGAGCCTGTGGATTTATTCCTGGATAAAGAACATAAAGTTTGATAGAGGAAGACCCCCTGAAAAGTCTCCAATAGAAATGGATGGCCTGATGGTTCAGCATTTCAGAGCAGCTCTGTTGCAGTTTCCTATGAGCTCTGCATCCAAAACAACTTTAAGGGCACTAGCTGAGGTGACCCAGCCTTAAAGTCTGCTTCACTAAGGACTTGTCTGTAGTCCTAAATTTTTCCTTTGATCCCCATGAGATTGCCAGTGCCTCCATTCAGCAGGAAGTAGACTAGAGAATGACACCCATATTCCCCAAAATATGGATTATGGATGTTTCTCTTTATTTACAGTGTTGGTTACAAGTTGTTATAGATAACGGCGAAAAAATTGATACAAAGGAACTTAGACTTGGGGTTCTTGTTTTAAAAAGAGAAAGGGGGAATATGTAGAGGGATTATGTTACATTGTAAATAATTGTCCTGCCTACTGGTTTAATAAAAATGCTCACTGGATGAAGGCAGACAGGAAGTATGAGCAGGACTACCAGACTAAGAAAACTCTGAGAACAGGAAGAGCAGAACAGAGATGCCAGAGAGACACCATGGAGACACCAGGAGAAGCCAGCAGATGCAGAGAACACCTATGTTGTTCTCTGAAACACATTCCTTATTAGGACCAATGTGAGCAGACACAACCAGCCTTGAGACATCTGCTGGTGGTGCAGATCCAGGGAATGGAAATCTACTGCTGTGAGATGCCAAAGTAGTGTGAGGTGACACCAACTGGTCAGTAGCTACACCCTCTACCCATAGTTAGCTAAAGGCATAAAAATGATGCTTCTTTCCATGAAAGGGCCAGGCTGACACATGTATGTGGAAACCAAGGCCCCACAAACAATACCCAAAGTTAGATATCATAGCATACAAACTCAGGGCTCAAGTATAAGATGTTATTTACCACCAGAGGACCTGTTTTTATTAAGTAAATACTAAAATTTGTTCATTTCCTGAAAAAAATGTAGATTTCTTTCTCAGTTTATTATGGCCTGCATGTGGATTTATGAACATTTTTTTGTTACTCAACAGTGCACAGATTATACGTGTATTTTCTGAGTATTCTTCTTCCTCCTCTTCCTCCCCCTTCTCCTCTTCCTCGTCCCCTTCTTGCTTCCCTTCTTCCTCCTCGCCTCTTTCTCCTCAACATACCCAGTTAGAGATACACATGAGAAGGCAGCTTTCAGGATGGAATAGCAAGTGTTGTACACAGACATCATATACCTATATGCTAAGGCTCACTGAGGAGTTACTGGGCCCATACCCAGCCCCTTCGATTTTAACAGTTGCAAAGGAGAAACTGTATCATTATCCAATGTGCCTTCTCCATGTGGGTCACATGTCTCCTGAGGTGGAAAGTTGTCTGGGGCACTTACAGGGATGTTGCTGTTTTCACATATGCTAGAGAGCCCAGAGGAAAGGTTCTGTGCTGGCATCAGGTTATTGGGAACCCCGTTTGGACTTCTCTTCATCTACCTTTGTCTTGTGTAACAATGGGGAAATTCTGGTAGGTAAAACTTCACCTTCTTTGGATGTGGCCCTTGCTCAACAGAACTTGTGATGGGGGATTGTGCCTCTATGAAAGAGACAGGTTTTTCAATTGGTTCCTTCAAATATTCTCTGGAAGTTAGAGTTGTGGTACATCTGAAACAAAATGGACTGGGTTTGCCAGTTGGAAATACAGCTACACTGACCCCATCACATTATACTGGTTATGTCTTTTGGTGATGGACAGAATGAGTGAAGTGGCTGGAGAGACCTGTTAAGTACTACAGCAGGACCCCAGTTAAGAAAAATGATTCAAGGTGAAGGTGGTGACTCATGTATGTGACACTAACTGGCTTCTCTGGGACTGCCTGCCAATGTCTCATAGGCAGCCCAGAGTTTAATGACAAAGCCTATAACTGTCACCATTCAGTGAACAATATTCCCTGCTAAATGAGGAGCTTAAAACATATCTGGGTGTGCAGATAGGAAGATGTTCTCATCACAAAAAGTGTGAGAAAAAGATCAACTTTGTATTTTACCGTGATTTTCCTGTTATCTCCAGAGTCAAGGGGAGAATCCCGTGGGTGAATCTTTCTGAACCCACACTGCTGGAGCTGGTGAATAAAGCTCTTCAAGCTTCCCTTTTCAAAAATCTTCCCTGCATCTCTGCAGTGAGGAGCCTCTATCTGAAACAGGTCTGCCTGAATCGTGAGGTCTCCATTGTCACTCCACTTCACAGACTCGAAGGCCTGGTTCTGCCATAGATTCCACAGCTTCCTAGCAAAGGGAATACTGAGGAGGTTGGTGTTGACTTCCTTAGTGGCTGTACTTTGTCTTGGGTCTTCAGGTTCGCGGCTCACTTGGATGGCTTGACCTAGTGTCCTGACTTGATCACCTTGCCTCACTACACTTTCCCTTGAATGCACCCATGCCTCACATAAAGAATTGGGTGGGGTCTCTCCTCCTGGCTCTTGCCCAACAGCTAGGTCCAGCTTAGTGTCACAGTCCACACCCACACTCTGACTAGCCACCTGGAGTATTCTGGACTGCAGACCATTAAGTATCCCCAAGATAGTCTAGACTTCCCTTATGCCCAACAAATAGTGGCCACTAAGTTCTGGCATCAGTAGTGGGGCAACCATCTGCTGAAGTCGTCATTCTCTTTGTTTGTCACATGAGATCACAAAGTGGCCCACACACGGTCTGGGGAAAGAGCTCTGTCTCAGTGTAAGGGGGTTTTCAATAAGTGTACAAAATTGTGCAGATTTCCAGAATAGTCTCCTGTGTCCTGGCAGGCACATTTGGCCCACCCTGCATCAGTTGAGAAACAGAAACCATTTATTCACCACTCCTCAAGGCAGGGGTGTCGGGAGCTGTTTCTAAGCCCCCTGCTTAGCTGAGGGGCCAAACTTCAGGTAGTATAATCTCAGAATATCAAGACTGCTCACATAAGATAGGCTGCTAGATGACTGTACCTCTAAGCCTTGCTTTTGCCTTCTAATTGTCCTACCTCACACTCCATCTTGGTCTTGAATTGGTCTCTTCCACCTGCCTCTGCTAGGCTGGTTGTGTCTCCTCACATAGGTCCCAATAAGGAATGTGTTTCACTGTGACTTGAGCAGCTTCTTCCCTCAGTAGTTCTGTGCCCAAGTAGGACATGTGAGTGTACTAAATTCTCAACGCTGTTACATGATTAAAAGGTCACATGTACTTTGAATTCCCATGTACAAGTAGGGTTGCCACCAAATGGGGAGTGATGTGTAACATCAGTCTTCCAAAGATGATTGGGGTGAAGTCCTCAGGGAGTGCTTCCTGCATTTTGAATGGAGGGAATTTGAAGAAAAGGGTGGCAAGTTTTGCATGCAAGTCTGGACAATTTTCTTGAGGTCTTTAACTAGTACCTGTGGGAGCCTGTGCTTTAGCCCCCTCCAGTTGATATGAGTTAAGAAGTGAAAGTCTGTAGCCTCAATAACAGTATTACATTGAGGAAATGAAGCCAGGTGATCAGCCAGACGATTTCCCTTGGATAGGAACACAGATAAAATCTGCTGTCCCAGAGATGCTGTAAATAAATGGGATTGAGCCTTTGTTTAAGGAAGGAGCAAGCCTGAAGCATAAGGGGAGATATGGGATTGGAGTCCAATTTTATATAGGCTTCAATCAAGTTGGGCAAGAGATTAACAACATAGAGGCTGTCAGAAAGCAGATTAAATGGTTCTAATATGAAATCTAATGCCATAACAGTGGCAAATAACTCTTTAAATTTTGTCAACCCTTCTACCTTATGGGAGATCAATTTTATATATGTGTGTTGGCTCCTACCCTGTATGAGGAGTGGGAATATGACTACAGAGGCCCCCACACACTCTCCACCAGGAAATACCTTTAAAAAATGGGATTGGGCTCAGACAGGAAAATCCTACGGGATCTCAACCCCAAGTGGGGAAAGGAGGGCCATATGGCAGTTTGTTTTTCCTAAAAATCCTTCAAGGGCTGTAGTAATCCTATTATTATTTCATTGAAGCCAGGTGAAATCAGTGATCTCAAGTGGAACTATCAGTGAATGAGGTTCAGTGCCAAACATCCTGACTGCAATATCTCTCTGCCTTTAATGGTACAGTCGGCTATCTGATTGGTCATAAACTATTTCCTGAGACCCCACCCACTGAGAGGTGAACTCAATGAATGGGTCCCCCTTCCTGTGCCAACAAGGCAGTGAATAAAATTTCCTCAGAAAAAAAAATAAATATTAAGACAGGCAAGGCCAGGGTCCAACCTACTCAGGGCCTCTGTTTCAATGGCTTGTTGGACCTAATGTTAAAATCTTTTGATGCTGACAAGACATAATAACTTGACATGAGAGGTCAGGGCTCTCAGGAGCTCATACAATAGGGCCAACTGTTCTGTGGATATAGAGACCCAAGGCCTCAGCCAATTTATCTCTCCTAGTATCTTTTGAAGCTGAGGTAAAGTATAAGACTCTTGGATATGTAATTGGGTTTTGGTGGGGGAAACCGAATCAGGGGTCAAAATGGAGCCCAGAGTTTTAAAAGGAGGAATGTATTGAATCTTTTCTGGGGCTACCCTACAATTATTTTCTTTTAAAACAGTGAGGCATTCATTGGTGAGTTCATAAAGGCTGGATTAAGTGGAGCTCCTTAAAAATAATATCATCTGTATAGATTAAACAAAATGTTGGGACATTTCACTAAGGAGAAAAAAATATGTGACATAAATTATTGACAAATGGAAGGGTTGTTAGCCATCCCCTGGGGCAAAACCGTCCACTCGAATCTCTGGTCTGGACCTTGAAAATTAACTGAGGGCAAAGAAAATGCAAACTTTAACATATCATCTGGAAGCAGCGGAACAAAGAAAAACAATCTTTAATATCAATAATGGTTCTATGATAGTTGTTAGGGATGGCTGTTATCCACGGGAGCCCTCTCTGGGGGAGGAGGGGGTCCAAAATGAAATCGTTCTCTCCTTAATTTTTCTTAAATCGTGAAAAACCTCCGGCATCCATTAACCTTCTTTATAACAAAAACAGGGGAGTTCCATGGGCTAGTGGAGGGCCAAATATGACCCAGTGTTAACTTTTAAGTGTTGCCTAATCAAGGAATCCAGCGGTTGTAATTTAAAAGAGGGTAAAGACCACTGCTCGACCCATATGGGTTCCCCAGGTATCCATCGGATTTTTGGCACCAAGGAGGCAGTGGCCCTTAGGATTGGGGGTGAAGCCGGGAGAAATCTTGTCTAAGCTTTTCAAAATGTGGATTATTTCTGTAACTGGGGTGGGCAGCTTGTCCTTTTCCAAATTGTTGTTCCTATTCCTCCGTGTCAAGTGAATCCTGATACAGAAGTTTATTATCAGTAGTGATGCATGCCTCAGCTTCTCCCAAAATATCCCGGCCACGGAGGTTGTTAGTTATCCCAGGGGACACGAGAGGGCGCAATTCCACGCGATAGATAACCATCTGGGAAACCAGTCTTTTGGCCAGTTGCCACCAGGATTACCATTAACAGGGAAGAGCCCAATGGCCTTCCCTCCAGATGTGCCCCTATCCTGACAGGGTGTGGGCCCTGAAGGAGTATGGAAAGGGCTAGCAGGGGGTTCAAGCGGTGAGTGGTCCTTCCAAGGCCACAGGGCATTGTTAAGAGATTAAATGGAAGGGTAAAGTGAACTAGATTAGCAAGACTGAGTCGGGGGCTTCGGGGAAAGAGCAGGTTGTGCCTGGACATTCTCTTTCCCACATTCCTCCTACTTTTCCCCCCCATTTGTCCCCCAGGGTATGCTCTGGCTTTTTCTCCCTACGGGTCGAAGGTGGAAAGTAGCCCTTCAAGGCAGTTACAGTTGGGATGGCTCCCAGAGGAGGGATCTCCCCTTTTTCAATATGTGCTTTATGAATTAAGGTCTCCAGCCTACCCCACATCCCCAGTTGAAGAGGCTCCTTCTGGCAGACACGAGGCAACTTTGAGAAGATATGTCCACATCTGGAGTACCTGGGCATCAGAGAGATTATGTTCCCTACTTTTAAATAATACTTTCAGGAACTCTAAGGTAGGATTTGACTTAGAAGGAGACTGACCCATATTTAATGAGGGTACACTTACCCGCAGTCCAATGGCCAGTCAGCGTTTCTTCCACTAAGGACAAAGAGATTCCTCACATGGGACACCACTCTGCTGGTTTTGCCAGCAGATGAGGGCAGAAGGAGAACTGTTCCACCTGTTAACTCCCTAGGGCTGAGCTGGATGGTGAGTATAGTCAGCCCAGACCTCCCTTAGCCACCACGGAGAAGAACCCTGGACTGGGAGACTTGTCAAAGCAGAATCTCACTTTATTGCATCGGGCACAGGAGTTATGTAAACTCAGGGAAGGAGTCTTGGGTGAGGGCAGATATGTGGGGGTATAGTGCCAATGACATTGTTACCACAGGAGTAATTAGGCAGAGGTGGTCTTTGGGTGGGCTATGCTGAGTCACTCATATGCCAAAGTCATGGCCGGAGACAGGTCACCAAACTCTGAGCCAGGCTCTGGAAGTTACACCAGGCCCCAGGATCATTATTAGAGGCCTAGAGAGAGGCCCAATGGAGTTATTTAGTAACAAGCCTGAGCTATTGGCTGAGTATTTTTCATTTATATTGTATCTAAATCAGTTATTTGGAAAGCATCTGCTGGTTATTTGGAAACTGGCTAGGCAGGACAGAAACTTCTGAATAAGGAGGAGTTCTGCTTACTATATTGTTTCCCCTGGCTCATTCAGCCTACTTTCTTATACCATCTGAAATCACCAGCCAAGTGTTGGAACTGTCCACATTGGGGTAAGCTCTCCTCCAATGCCTGGTCCAATGTGGGTGCTTTCTCAATTAAGATTCTCTCCTTTCAGATAATGTGTGTGTGTGTGTGTGTGTGTGTGTGTGTGTGTGTGTGTGTGTGTGTGTGTGTATGTGTGTGTGATGTTGACATAACATTAGCTAGCACAACTTCCTTACTTCGAGAGGGAGGAACCAGGGCACAGTCAAAATCCAAACAAAGTACAACCAAATACCAACTGTGCCAAGAACCCAGTGACTGATGTTTGATATCTACACATGTATGGGCTCCACAAAAAGGCTTGGGTCACTTCTCTGGCTCCTGGCTCCTAGGTTCTGGATATACCCTTGCACAGCTGCTGATGTTCTTGGTGATAATCCCACGGTCTCTTCAAGATGATGGGGTCTTTGCTACAAATGGGCTGCACTTTTACCAATAGTAGTTTCATCCAGGCTATCTACATGAATTCCAGTCCTGTCACACAGAGCCAAGTCTCAGCTGTTCTCCATGACCCACCTCTTCATGCCTTCAAATGCAGTACCACCTGGGTGACTGTTACACTACCAAGCTCAGCTGCCAACTCAAGGTACAACTCCGGTTGCCTCAGGAACGCCTCTCGGGTGGTTGTAGTCTATCAAGTTGACTTAAAAACTAGCCAGCACAGGGCTCTTCTGCTCCCTGCTGAGCTCTTGGCAAGTGATGTATCCTGGTGGAAGGGTACTCATTGCCTTCAACTGTATATCAAACACTGGGACCACCAGGCTCCATTGGATATTTCCAAACCCATGACCAACTACATGGTCAGTAGATCAAAGAACAAAGCAATAGGGCGTGGATGTGGGAAAGAGACCTGAAGGAAAAAGAGGGCGTGACAGATGTGGGAGGGAGATAAGAGAGTGTATGTGGGGAATGTGCATGAGCAGAATGTCCTATAAACAATTAAGAAATTATCAAAAATCACATTTACTCAAATAAAAAATAAGGACTTCTTACAATTGGCTTTTGGAAGATGTTTGACCCCCACCCCCACCCCTGAATCATAGCACCATCCTTTTTTCCTGAGACAAAGTTTCTTTGCGTAGCCTTGGCTATCCTAACACTAGCTTTGCAGACCAGCCTGGCCTCCTACTCACAGAGATCCTCCTGCCTCTGCCTCTCAAGTGAGATCGAAGGTGTGCACCAACATCACCAAAGCTTCAGTACTTTCTTATGAACTTCTGGTTACTCACATAGAGGGTTTAATCTCTTTGGTAGGAAGGGATGGATAGGAATGAAAGAGATTGTCAAAGTCATAGTTTTTGAAGTTCCATGACCCGCTTGTCTGATGTAGATGCAATTATATCTTATAAACACTCTGAGCTTCTCAGTTTACCTCTTTCTCTTTCTTAAGTGTCACTAAATGTCTAGGGGTTTCAACATTGTAAACCACAACCCCTTTTATAGTGGCTGATTTTGTTACAGAAATAGTGACCCATAAGGAACCAAACAAGCACTCAGAGTGCAGGATTACCCAGGTTTCCTTCTGTGGGCCTGGTCCCATGCTAAAGCTTTGTTTTTGTTTTTGATTGTTTTTTAAAGTGAGGCCTCAGCCTTCCAGCTTTTACAGGTTAGATAATTGTGAAAAAAAAAATCCCTGTACTTTTGTTCTCAAAACAGCTTTCTAAAGGTAACTTACATATCTGCATTAACGCAAGTATGAAATGTGTGGTGTGCACAAATCAATTAAAGATAATTTTTTTGCTCTATGTTTGAGTTGGTAAAAGGCATTTGTCAACTTTATGTTTGTTTCCTGTCGAAACAAAGTCATATCTTCTCCCCCAACATATTCTGACTTACATTCTGTTGGGTGCTGGTATACCCAGACCCATATACTCTGTGTCAGGCTAAAAAAGCCTGGGCAAGGTCACTGCCCTTTTGTTTACTTCCCTGATCTTTGTTGATGTGTCTTGTGTGCATCAACACCCTGTTTTGCAATCTGTGGTTTTCCTATTATGAGTCTTTCACCTGTTGCCAGAGAACCCACTGACCAGTTCACAAACCCAGGGCAGGGGAACTTAAGGGGTATATAAGCTTGCTAAATAAAGGCTGCTGCAGCAGCTGATCTCCCTGGATGATGGAACCAACTGTCTTTTGAGTGCTGATTTAACCCTGACGACCCTCTCCCGGCTTGGCTACACTAGGCCGGACATTGCAAGTGGAGGTCCCACCGAGATCCATGCACGAGGAGTGATAGGACAGGGCTCACCTGTATGTAAGACAAAGGGAGAATTGTGATATAAAAGGATACGTACCATGGGAAATTTGAATTCAAAGGTTCGGCTGGCTTCCATACTTGAGGAACTGTTAAGCATACAAGGAACTGCTATTAAGTCTTGTACAGCACTCGTTTTTGTTACTACAGTCGGAGACATTTATCCTGGTTCTTGACAGGGGGAGGATTTAATATTCCTGATTGGGAACAGGTTAAGACTGAATTACAGAGGACTTTACAAGAGAAGGGTCTGGATGGCATCCCGATCGCTACTTTCTCTTTGTGGAGATTAGTCAAAGACGCTCTTATGACGAGCCATATAAAAGTGAAAGAACAACTAGCAGATCTGGAGAGGGCTTTTGGGGAGGTTCAGGATGAAGAGACAAAATCCTCCCTTGCAGGAGAATCAGATAGCGAAGGATCAGAGTTGGATGAGGGAAAGGTGCAAGACAAGTTGAGGAATAGAAAGGAGAAAACAAAATTGAAAGCAAAAAGTGAGGTGCCGATCGGCAAGGAAGCTTCCTCTTTGGTCTGTCTTGCAGAGTTGTCCCATAGTGATACTGATGACTCAGATGAGGAGAGAAGATTAGAACTAGAAATTAAAACTTTGCAGAAGAAACTTAAGCAGCTTAAATGTTCCCCTACCGCTCCACCACCTTACAATCCCCACTTCAGGGAACCTCTGTGCTCTCAGAGAAGGAAGTGTCCTTGCGAAACCAGCAAGGACTACCTCTATACCATGGACGAGGAGCGTCCCCGTGTGGTGACTTTTCCAGAGGTGCAGACTTACCCAGTAATAGAAGTTACAAATCAGCAAGGACAGCTGATGAGACAGTGTGAAGCATTGACCTTTAAGGAGTTGAAGCAATTAAAGGAAGCTGTTAGCAGTTATGGTGTGCATGCTCCTTTTATGCTTGATCTAGTAGAATCCTATCAGGCTTCATTCCTTACACCCAGTGACTGGCAGCAGCTCTGTCGTGCTGCGCTATCAGGAGGGGATTATTTGCTATGGAAAAGGGAATATCATGAGAGATGTCTAGAGACGCCCATTTGAAAGTGCAAGCAGGGCAGGCTCAGATTAACATAGAAGTGCTCACAGGAACCAGGCAATATGCTGCCCTCGGTGCCCAGATTACATATGATGTTGGCACGTATGCTCAAATTGCCACTGCCACCTTAAGGGCATGGAAAGCTCCCCCTAATGTCAATGCTGGAGAGCAGGTCTCTAAGGTTTTACAAGGATCCTCTGAGCCTTATGCTGACTTTGTTTCCCAGCTACTACAATTAGCAGGGAGAATTTTTGGAGATGCTGAGCAAGCTATGCCTATAGTCAAGCAATTAGCATTTGAAAATGCCAATAAATATTGCAAAGAAGCCTTGAGAGGGCACAAGAATAAGAGTCTAAATGATATGCTGAAAGTTTGTGGAGAAATTGATGGGAACCACATTCAGGCACAAGTTATGGCAGCAGCATTAAGGCAAGGATTGCAGAGTACCCAAGGAGGAAAGGGGGCAAGGCCTAAGGGCTGCTTCCAGTGCGGACAGTTAGGTCACATGAAAAAGAATTGTCCCAATGGACCGGGTCAAGGGAAAGGGTCCAGGCCAGGACTGTGTCCCCGATGTGGTAAAGGTGTGCACTGGAGCAGTGAATGTAGGTCAAAGTGGGATAAGCAAGGGAATCCATTACCTTCAGGAAACGGGTCGAAGGGGCTGCTCCGGGCCCCGAAAGCCAGAGTGTACAGAGTCATGCAGACAGTGAGCTCTGCTCCTGGAAGCGGGAGGCTCTGACATATTCCAGTCAACAATCTCTTTCTGTCAGAGACCTCTACAGAGCCTCCCCAGGCAGCGCAGGATTGGACCTCTGTGCCACCGCCAGAATAATATTAATACCCTCTATGGGGCCTCAGGCTGTACCCACCGGTGTCTTTGGCCCTCTGCCTCAGGAATCAGTGGGTCTTCTCATGGGAAGAAGAAATGTGACCTTGCAGGGCATCCAGGTTCATCCTGGGGTAACTGACTCCGATTATAGAGGGGAGATAAAAATTATGGTGGAGTCTTCCAAGGGGGTTGTGGTAATTGCATAAGGTCGAAGAGTAGCCCAATTATTACTGATGCCCTATTTGAATACCGATAATCCTATTATGAAAGCTAACAGAGATCACAAGGTTTCGGATCTACAGGTCCGGCCCAGGTTTTTCGGGTTGCACACATGTCTGACAGACCTACACTTACTTTACAAGTTTACCAGAAAAGATTTTGGGGGATTTTAGATACAGGGGCAGATGTTTCTGTTTTGTCTGGCAAATTTTGGCCTAAAGTTTGGCCTACAGATGAAGTCTTGGCTGTTCTTCAAGGCTTGGGTCAAGTTAGACCTCAGCGTAGTGCCAAGGATTTATGTTGGAGGGATGATGAAGGACACGAGGGCATATTCCAGCCATATATTGTACCTGAGCTGCCTACTGATTTGTGGAGTTGTGATGTTCTTACTGCCATGGGTGCTGTTTTAACAACTCAGGCTCTAACTGGCTACAATAAGACAGTGACAGAGATGATGCTTGACATGGTTTGGAAGCCAGGACAGGGGCTCGGTCGTAGAAAACAAGGGAGGAGGACATCGAATCTTGAGATTAATACAAACTTCACAAGGACACCTGGAGACAGACGAGGGCTGGGACATTTTTAGTTGGGGCCACTGCTGGAAGGCCTGAACCTGTACCTATTACTTGGAATTCTGATAATCCTGTATGGGTTGAGCAGTGGCCCTTACCTAAAGAAAAACTTCAGGCTGCTAAAGATCTGGTTGCTGAGCAATTATCTGCTGGCCATATTGTACCTTCCACATCCCCCTGGAATACTCCCATCTTTATTATTAAAAATAAATCAGGAAAATGGAGACTGTTCCAGGATCTTAGGGCTGTCAATGCTACCATGCAAGTCATGGGGGCGTTGCAACCAGGTCTTCCCAGTCCTGCTGCTATACCCAAGAGCTGGCATTTAATAGTATTAGATTTAAAGGATTGTTTTTCCACCATACCTTTAGCCCCACAAGATTGCCAGCATTTTGCTTTTTCTGTTCCTTCTATCAATTATAATGAGCCATATCAAAGGTAGTGTTGTCTCAGGGTATGGCTAATAGTCCCACTATATGCCCGATGTATGTTTCAGCTGCTATAAGACCTCTTAGACAAAAGTTTCCTGGTGCTTACATAATCCATTATATGGATGATTTTTTATTAGCTCATCCTAATAAATTATAATTGTTGGAGCTTTATACAACCCTACAACAATTGTTAAAGTATGCTGGTTTAGTTATTGCCCCAGAAAAGGTACAGTTAGTGCCTCCTTATCATTATTTGGGTCATGTCATTAATGACACAGGAATCAACCCCCAAAAAATACAGTTTGCCATCTCTCATTTGAAGACCCTCCATCATTGGCAGCAATTTTTAGGAGAAGTTCAATGGCTCCGCCCTTCCTTTTCCATCCCCACCAGAGAGTTAAAGCCCCTTTTTGATATACTCAAAGGTGATTCTGACCCTTTATCACCCCGCGTCTTAACCCCAGAAGCAAAGGTCGTGCTAAGAAAAGTTGAGGTGGTTTTACAAGGACTATTTATTCAACAGATTGATTGTGAACAGCCATTGAGATTTCTTGTACTTGCATCTGCTTTTGCTCCCACTGGAGTTTTTTGGCAGACTGATCCTCTGTATTGGGTACACTTACCTGTTTCACCAGGCCGCACGGTTATTCCATATCCCAGTTAAGTATCTCAACTATTATGGAAGGCACGTGCTTTTGATAGAGCCTTATTTGGAAGGGATATGGATGACATTGTTGTACCTTTTACTTGAGACATGATAAATAATTTAGTCCAATATAATGATTCCTGGTGTTTATTTGTGTGCTCTTATAGAGGACAAATTAGTCAAGAATATCCTAAACATAAAATTATTCAAAGTTTTAAATTACGCCCTTTTATTTTTCCTAGAATAGTTAAGTTAAAACCCATTCCCAGAGCTCGCTTGTTATTTACCGGTGGATCTAAGAATGGTAGGGCTGTAGTAGTAAATGGAGATAAAATTGATAGCATTCAGATGCAAGATTCTTCAGCCCAACTGTCCAAACTTTCAGCCTTTATTTTGGCCCTCCACTTATACCCATGTGAGTCTTTGAATATTTATACTGATAGTGTCTATGTTGCCAACATTGTCCCTCAGTTGGAGGTAGCACCACATATTGGGGACTCTTCCAAGATCGTGTCACAATTACAACAGTTACAACTTCTCCTTTGGACACGAAAGGACCCCATTTTTGTGGGACACCTTCGAGGACATACCGGACTGCCTGGACCACTGGCTGTTGGAAATGCTCGAGAAGATGAAGCCACTCATTTGACTTTTAGTGTTTTAGAGTATGACAAAGCAGTACAACTGCATAAAATATTTCATTTAAATGCTCAGACTTCAAGGCATCAGACCAGATGCTCCAAAACTGAGGCTTTGTCCATTGTGTCTACTTGTTCCACCTGTGCTCTTTTTATACATACTCCCTCTTTAGGAATAAATCCCCGTGGCCTAAAAGCCAATGATATTTGGCAAATGGATGTAACACATATTGCTAATTTGAGGCCTAGGCGTTATTTACAGCATTAATCATTCAAGGGCAGGCCTAAGAGTTCAGCCAGGGAGTGGTCCATGTGTAACGTCCCCCTGCCATGTGGTGCATGGGAACAGTCACTTTGACCAGTGTTTCCCTTGATGGCACCCAGGACAAGACTTGAACAGCTCCTGTGAGGCTAGGCAAGAGCAAGACCAGAAGGTGGCCACACTTAAAGCATGCACCAGGCAGGAGGTCTGGGCCTCTGCCACATGAGGAGGAAAAGGAGCTGGTCAGATAGCTTTTGCCAGCAGGAGGTATCTTTCCTGGCATGTTTTCTCATCTCTCCTGTGATGCACCTAAAAAGCCAGCACTAAGACTTCTGTCTGTGGAGTCAGTGGTCCCCTCTCAAGAGATGTAACTTTAACTCTGATGTTGGGGTAGCTCTGGGTAAAAAAATGGGTCATGATAAGTTGCCTTTCTGTAGCACTGTCAGGATGTAAGTTAGTATATGGTAAGAGAGAATTTGAGAGACATTTAAAACTGAGATGGATTCTCCTGTTTATCTTGTACTACCTTTTGCATTTTTCCAAAACTGACATACTTCAGAGCAGCTCTATGCAGACTTGCCAGTAAGAAGGTCACAAAGTTGTCTCTGGCTAAGACTCACCTTGGTGTATTATAATTCTAATGGAGATCTACATCTGGGACAGCCTCAGCTCCTGGGGGTGTGCTATATTTGTCTGATGAATCTCAGCTGCATGAGTTCTGGCCTGTTTCCAAACTTGCCTTGGCTCAAGAGCCCATTTTGTGGCCACCCGAAAAAGTTCTGACAGAGAAAACAGGGTATAAACTTTCACTATCATATCTACATCAGCCACTCCCTTCATGGGGAGAACTGGATCAGGATTCTTAGGTGCATGAGAATGAGTGACCAGTGGGGTAAATGTAGGTGCCAGGTTTGAAGTTCCCAGAAAGGAAGGGGATGGAGGAGTTGCAGGTGAGCGTTGAGATTTGAAAGGTGGAGGTTCCAGAGAAGGATCTGATCATGTGGCTTGAAACAGATGGCAGAAGAACAGAAGGCCAGAATAGAAAGTTTAGAGCTGAGATACGGAAAAAATAGGGGAACTCTTTCCATTCATCCATATGCATGCAAAAGTTAGCTCCTGTAAAATATCGGGGTCCATCCATCCATCAGGTGGCTATTTTGAGTTATAATCTAAGATGTACTGAAGCCATTTCTTTGTGCAAAAACAGATAAGTGTCTACGTAAGGCAAAAAGCAAAGTGGCTTGAAAGTCTCAAGAACGCATCATATTGATGAGGATGGGGAGATTTTCTGCTGACTCACTCTCTGTGGTTGAGGCCTAGAGGGGAGGGATTCCACCACTAAATCTGTGACCTCACCCAGCTAACAAGTGGTCCCTGGGGAACAACACTAGCTACCTAAGTACACTCCTCAGTTGTTAGAGTAGGCCTTAGGACAAAGCCTGAAAAAATGCTAGGCACTGTGAGAGTGGGTACAGAAACCATACTAGCTATCACTAAACACTTGTCAGCACCTAGGTTAGGCATCAGGGCAGAGCCTGAACCAATGCTTGCCACCCCTAAAATCTCTTTAGTTCTCGAGAGCAGGCATAAAACCCAGCACAAAGACACCACAGGCACTTGTCAGCACCTAGATTGGGCATCCAACACAAGCTACCAATAGGAACTCGTCAGCACCTAGGGTAGGCATTAGAGCAAAGCCATGGGGACAGGGTCGGGGAACAGGATCCAAGGATCTGAGCTGGGCTTCAATAGCGGGGAAGGCCAAAAGTAAGTGTCATGTGATAAGGAACAGCCATAACTAGTGAAGACCTTGGCTGGGGATAATCCTCCACAAAGACTAGAGTCCTACCAGAAAGCTGGACCATCAACGGTCTTTTTTGGAGACAATAATTCAGATTTCTGCTGGCTGGAAATGGAATACATACCCATCAAAGCCAGTGGTGTTCAAAAACTGCAGCCGGAAAGATAGAAGGTAGTCTGGTAGTGAGCCATAGATTAGGATCTCGTGTCCTCTGTGAACCTAAGCCCAGGAGACAGCCTATCCAAGTCACAACGCCAACACGATGGTTTCACGAATGAGATCAGACACACACTACCAGATGCCACACTAGAGTTTATTCAGGGGAGTTGCTGAGTGTGTAGGAGGGAGAGAAGCAGAAGAGAAAGGGAGATAGACTTTCACAGGGCATCCCTTTCAAGAGAGCAGGTGGATACAGATTTACATAGCCACATGTAGGGGTGTGCCCTCCCTACACAGCATGTTCTTCCAGTGCCCTGTTGGGTTTACCATGTGTTTACTACATGCCAGGAATTCTTATCTTACCAGGCACCATGTTGGGTTTACCACATGGCTGCTATGTGCCGGGAATGCTTACAGACGTAAAGTTTCATATTGGTTCACTGATCCTCAGTAACATGGTAATGAGCAGAGAATGCTATGGCACATACCATGCCATGCAGATTTATGCCTGACTTGTCAGTGAACTCCTTTGAAAAGTTGGCCTCAGCAAGATCTCCTGTTCATACTCTTTTCTTTTTCTTTCTTTTTCTTTTTCTATTTATAAAACGGTGGAGTGGATTTATGATATTACATTGTAAATAATTGTCCCGCCTATGAGCTTAAAAAAAAGCGCTGATTGGCCAAAGGCAGACAGGAAGTGTGGGAAGGGCTACCAGACTAAGAAAACTCTGGGAACAGGAAGAACAGAGCAGAAATACCACAGAGAAGGCAGAAGAAGCAGAGGGCAACTATGCTGCTCTGAGAAAAGGTACCAAGCCCCGTGGCTCAACAAGAGTCATGGGTTAGTTCAAGGGTAAAGAATTAGTAAGTTATATGCCTGGGCCCCAGGTCAATCAGTGTACAATTAGTATAAGTGTCTATGTGTTTCAATGGGTCTATGGTACTGTGAGTCTGAAAGTCCAGGCCACCAGGCTCGACTGCAAAGTCCAGGCCAGAAACCTCTTATAACAAAAAAGCCTTTTCTACCTAGGGATCCACTGTGTCCACTCCCTTCCCTCCTCACAGTCCTTCCTAGTCAACCTTCAGCCTCTCCCCCAAGTCCTCCCATCCCCTCCCCAAATGGGGCAAGAAGTCCCAAGGTGGGTCAGCTCAGCATGGCACATGTACTCTAGGCAAATCTGATTTCCTCATCCCGATATCAAGAATGAGTTAGGTGATCCTCTGCAGTGAATGGGCTCCAAGATGCCAGCCCATGCACAGGAACACAGTCTGATCCTACTCCTTGGGGTTTCATATACTGCCCATGCCAGTTGATGGTTTCCTACCCTTGAAGTGCCTATCTCCTTTTCATGATGCATTTCCAGTGCCTGTTATTGCGTCACTGAACTCCCACGAGCTCTCCCACGAGCTCCATCCAGAGATGACTGTGGGAATTTTATTCATAATCCCTATCCCCTTGCTCATACAGACTCTCCTCCCCTGTTCTCAGTTGGACCAGGAGCTCAACCCAGTGCTCAGCCATGGATCTCTGCCTCCACCTCTATTCATTGTTGGATGTAGGCTATGCGATAATATGTAAGGTGGTTATTCATTTGACTATTGGGGAAGTCATGTTTCGGCACCTCCTCCACTATTGGTTGGAGAACTAGCCAGGGACATCCTGTGAGTGCTTGGAGGTTTCCCTATCACCTGGTCTCTTTTCAACCCCACATTGTCTTCCTCTATAAAGATGTCCATCTCCCTTTTTCTTCCTCTTTTTTGCTCCTCCCTATTAACCGTCTCCTTCTCTCGTGAATTGCTCACCCCTCTGCTTGGCTGCAACCCATTATGATTACAAATTGCTAAAGTGATCTTCTCTATTTTCTCTTCCTAGAGGAATCTCTGGGTGTCTCTCTTATGTTCTTTCTAATCTCAATATGTTAGGGGTTGTGGTTTGCAAACTGGGTATGCTTTTCTTTTTGTCTAAGGACCACTTGTGAGTGAGTACATCCTGTGCCTATCTATCTGGGCTCATGATATCTCACTCAGGAGAATGTTCTCCAAATCCATCCATTTGCCTGAAAATTTTAGGATGTCATTTTTTTAATTGCTGAGCAGTACTCCATTGTATAGACGTACCATAGATTGTTAATCCAATCTTCACTTGAGGGGTATCTAGGTTCTTTCCAGGTTATTGCCATTATGAATAATGCTACCATGAACATATTTGACCTAATGCCTTTGGTGTACAAACGTGCATCCTTTGGGTATATGCCCAGTAATGGTATTGCTGGATCCTTGGGGAGATTGATTCCCAGTTTTCAAAGGCACTGCCATGCTGCATTCCAGAGTGGCTGTACAAGTTTACACTCCCACCAACAATGAAGGAGTGCTCCCCTTGCTCCACATCCTCTCCAGCATAGGATGTCATCTTTGTCTTTGATCTTAGTGATTCTGACAGGTGTAAGGTGGTATCTTAAAGTGGTTTTGATTTGTATTTCTCTCATGGCTAAAGATGCTGAGCACATTTTTAAGTGCCTTTCAGCCATTTGTAATTCTTCTGTTGAGAATTTCCCTTTTAGCTCTGAAACCCATTTTTAAATTGGGGTATTTAGGATTTTGCGCTCTAGTTTTTTGAGTTCTCTATCTACTTTAGATATCAGTCCCCTGTCAGATGTAGGGTTGTTAAAGATCTTTTCCCATTCTGTAGGCTATCATTTTGTATTATTGCCTATGTCCATTGCCCTACAGAAGCTTTGTAGTTTCAGGAGGTAACATTTGTTAATTGTTGTTCTTAGTGTCTGAACAACTGGTGTTATGTTTAGGAAGTGGTCACCTGTGCCAATGCATTAGAGGGTATTTCCCACTTTCTTTTATATCAAGTTCAGTGTAGCTGGGCTTATGTTGAGGTCTTTGATCCACTTGGATTTCAGTTTTGTGCAGGGTTTTAAGTTTGTATCGATTTGCATTCTGCTACATACTACCATCCAGTTATGCCAACATGATTTGTTGAAAATATTATCTTTTTTTTCTATTAAATATTTTTGGCCTCTGTCAAAAACCAGGTGTTTATAGGTATGTGAGTTAATGTCAGGGTCTTCAATTCTATTCCATTGATCCACCAGTCTGTTTTCATGCCAGTACCAGGCTGTTTTTATTACTGTAGCTCTATAGTAGAACTTGAAGTCAGGGGTGGTGATTCCTCCTGAAGTTCTTCTATTGAGCAGGAATACTTTGGCAATCCTGGGTTTCCTGTTACTCCATATGAACTTGAGTATTGATTTTTCAGTAACAAATTGTGTTGGGATTTTGATGGGAATTGCATTGAATCTGTAGATTGCTTTTGGTAAAATTGCCGTTTTTACTAGGTTGATCCTACCTATCCAGGATCATGTTAGATCTTTCTATTTTCTAATATCCTCTTCATTGTCTTCCTTCTGTGACTTAAAGTTTTTGCCCAATAGGTCTGTTACTTCTTTGGTTAGGGTTATGACAAGATATTTCATGTTATTTGCAGCTATTATAAGGAATGATGGCTCCCTTATTTCTTTTTCAGCCCTTTTGTCCCTAGTGTATGGGAGAGCTATTAATTTATTTGAGTTAATCTTGTACTCTGTGACATTGCTGAGAGTATTTAACAGCTGTAGGAGTTCTCTGGCAGAATTTTGGGGTTCATTTATATACACGATCACATCATCTGCAAATATAGTTTGACTGTTCCTTTCCAATTTGTATCCTCTTAATCTCCTTTTGTTCTCTTATTGCTTTAGCTAAACTCTGAGAACTATATTTGATAGATAAGAAGAGAGAGGGCACCCTTGTCATGTTCCTGATTTTAGTGGGGTTGCTTTGAGTTTTTTTTCCATTTAGTTTGATGCTGGCTGTCAGCTTGCTATATATTGTCTTTATTATATTTAGGTATTTCCCCTGCATCCCTAATCTCTCCAGGACTTTTATCTTGAAGGAGTGTTGGATTTTGTCACAGATTTTTTCAGCACCTAATGAGATGAACTTGTTGTTGTTTTTTCTTTCAGTTTGTTTATATGATGGACGACATTCACAGGTTTTCTTGTGTTGAACCATCCCTGCATCTCTGGGATGAAGCCTACCTGATCGTGGTGGATGATTTTTTTTATGTTGTTGGATTTGGTTTGCCAGAATTTTATTGAATATATTTGCATCAATTTTCATGAGTGAGACTGGTCTATAATTCTATTTGTTGCATCTTTGATTGGCTTGGGTATCAGGGTGATTGTTGCCCCATAAAAATTTGGCAGTTTTCCTTCAGTTTCTAATGTATGAAACTGTTTGAGGAGAAATGGTATTAGTTCTTCTTTAAATGTCTGGAACAATTCTGCACTGAAACCATCTGGTCCTGGGCTTGTTTTACTTGGGAGACTTTTAATAACAGCTTCAATTTCTTTGGGGCTTATAGGTCTGTTCAGGTCTTTAATCTGATCTTGGTTTAATTTTGGTAAGTGATACCTGTCCAGAGCTGTCCATTTTTTTTAGGTCTTCCATTTTAGTTGTGTATGGATTTTCAAAGTATGACCTGATAATTCTCTGGATTTCCTGGGTGTCAGTTGTTATGTCCCCCCCTTTCATTTCTGATTATGTTAATTTGGATTCTGTCCCCCCCCCACCTCTCTCTCTGCTTTTTGGTAAGTTAGGATAAAGGTTTATCTAAAGCTTTCAGCTGTGCTGTTCTGTTTCTTGTCTGAGATTTCTCTAGGTTTTTCTTATAGTCCTCTAGTGCTATGCACTTTCCTCTTAACACTGCTTTCATTGTATCCCATAAGTTTGAGTATGTTGTGGATTCATTTTCATTGAATTCTAGGAAGTCGGATTTCTTTCCTAACTTCTTCTCTGACCCAGAGGTGGTTCAATTGAGAGATGTCCAGTTTTCATGAATTTGTAGGCTTCCTGTGATTTTTGTTGTTGTTGAACTCTAACTTTAGATCACTGTGGTCTGATATCATAGAGGGAGTTATTCCCATTTTTGTATCTTATTGATATTTGCTTTATGACTGCTTTGAGTTTTCAAAAGGCTGATTCTATAATTACACATTTGTTAGAAATTATGGCCACCATAAAGACACCTGTACAAAGTAAGAGTGGCAATACTCTAGCTTATGTCTTTAATAAAAATAAAGTTTTGCATATTTCAACAGAAAGTGTATCACAGGGATACCACACAGTCCTACAGGTTAAGCAGTTATAGAAATACATAGTTGAACTCTAAAAATATTCTCAACAAACAGAGAGGGATAATAAAGACCCCTAAAGATAGATTGTATACAGCTTTAGTAACTTTAAATTTTCAAAATGCTACTGAGAAAGGAATTACAGCATGGCATTTAAGATGTTTTAATGCCATAAGTTTTCTTAAGACAATGAGGCTTGTCTGAACCTGGCAGTGCCAATCTGCTTCAGGCAAGATATTGGGGATCGAAGAATCTCCATAAGGAATTTACTTTCATTGTGGAAAAAGTTAGCCATTGGGTAAGAAACTGCCTTTGCTTCAACTGCTGACAGTATGCTGTCTAATTTGGACAAGCAGGACAGAAAAGAATGTGACTGCAGAACATTGCCGAGACAAGGTAGAACAGCCCTTCAGAAAATTTTGCTACACAGAGTCTATTGAATATTTTAATCCGGCACACCAAAGATTTAAATTCCACAATGTCATAGAGGAAGCTTAGGTGACTGTCCAGGCAGGCAGCTGTTTCCTTCATTGTGTTATTTTGGGTTGTTTGCTCTTCACTTTCTGTTTACTTAGGTAATATTATATCCTTCTCAGATCTTTGATGACATTGAGGAATTTATAGTTTTCCTTTTATAACAAAATCAGAAAAGACACAAAAGAGGTGTAAAGTGTCTATAAGGTTGAAAGAAATAAAAAAAATAGTTTTAAGGCAGATGTTGAATTAGATACACTTTGGACTCACCAAGATAATACAGATAATGGAGTATTTTCTCTGCATTTGTCAAATGCTAATGGACTAGATATTATTAATGTAATTAATGTCTTTATATATTTGTATATATTGTAGTCATTTACATATCTCTTCTGTTAGTAAAACCTTTTATGTTTATTTAGACAAAGGGGGGAATGCTGTATGATATTTGTTTGTGTTCTGATAAAGCTTGAGTGGAATACAGAGGGCAGAACTCATTACTAGATAATCATTGAGGGCAGGTGATGGTGGCACAAGCCTTTAATCCTACTACTTGGGAGGCACAAGGTTTTAATTCCAGTATTTAGGAAGCTCATGCCTTTCATCCCAATATATGGTAGGCTAAGGGAAAACTCTTGCTTTTAATCCTAGCACTTCTGAGGTTGAAACAAGAATATAAAGTGGGTGGAAAAAGTATCTCCCCCACTTTTTGGTATGAGGGTACATAGAGGCAAGAATTCTCTAGTGCCTGTTGCTCTTCTTTGATCTTCCAGCTTTTAATGTGATATCTGACTCGTGGATTTTATTAATTGATTAGTCTTATTAATAAGGGTTCCATCAGTAGTACTGATGCAGAAATCATCATGATTTCCATGTCTAGGGGAACCTGAGGCAGCAGTGCCACAGTTCAGACCTTAGACTAGGCCTTACTGACTCACAGACTATGGAGTAGAAGACCACTTCCTCCAAAATGACAAAACAGTTCTTGAAAGGTGCCTTGGTTTTACATTTAATCATGCTTGTGCTTATCTGTTGCCCTTGGAGGATAATGGAATATATCTGACTCTCTGGAGCTGGCGTTGCAGGTGGCTTTGAGCCACCTGAACAAGCAATGAGAGTAAAACAGGGAAAATTCAAAGAATGAAAAGGTAATCCAACTTGACCCATCCATGGATCCATCCTCTACCTTCAGGGAAGTAAAACTGAATGACTTGATTAAAACAGAAAAGTGACACACTGCAACTTCCCAGGGTCCAGGTAGAAAGTGGTTGCAGTTGCTTTCCAATACCTAGGCTGTCTCCCTAAAACTGTTAAGCATATACAGCAAATGTAACCAGGGTGGTTTCTGATGTTTAATTTTTTTAGTTTAATCTTTATTTTCTATGTCTATGAATGGCTTGCCTGCATGACTGACTGAGTACTACCTGTGTTCAATGTCTATGAAGGTCAAGGAGGAGTTATAAATAGGTGCTTGTGAGCTGCTTTCTCTGTGAGTAGTGAAAATTGAACCTGGGTGCTCTGGAAGAGCTGACAGTGGTCTGAAGTGCTGAGAAATTTCTCCATCCCATGAAGTAATATAATTTTTACCTCTTGGTGAGGTTTCTGTTAAGACCAAAATTGCCCTGAAACATATGTATTCTTAAGTGCCCAGTCAGGCAGAAGCTTTTACTACCTTAAGTAGCCATGCCACTGGAAAGGATTCTGGGAAAAGCTAAGAGGAAGGGGTTTGCTTTTTAAATCAATGGCAATTTCATGTACTGCACTGAAAATTTTCCTATTCTTTTGAGAGGCTAACAAGAACCTCTTTTCTTTAGACATAACAGTAAACCTTTACCTGTGAGTCCCTGCTATGCATAAGTTTACATATAAATGTAAACTTTCTTACAAAGAGGTCAACAGGGGCAATGAACCACGTGCAGAAATCACAGGGAGGGCAGGGTGTCCCCCCTAGCCTACAAAGGAATCATCAGGAACTTCAGAAATTAGGCAAATTGAGCACACAGGACATGATCACAAGAGAATCTTGAGACTGGACAGATATTGCACACTGGAACATGTACCCTGAAACATGCAGCAATCTAGATGGACTCAGGGACAATCCCCAAATTCTGCTTGACTCATGCAATTGGACCTTTCATTTGAAGCTGTTTATCTTAAGTGATATTAGCCTACTGGATGATCATTCTGTTTGAGGCCAGATAAGACATTATGAAGAGCAAAGAAAGCACTCTATTTAATAGGGAGTGAGCCACAGTCTGAGAAGGGTCAGAACTCAGAGATAACGATACATGAAAACTCCTGGGGGTGAGGCAGGAATCAGAATGATTTCCAGTTCTGGCGGCTCAGGGCTGATCACCTCGCAAGTGCGTGTGATACTGTCCATTAGGGTGTAGTCTCACACTTATTTCCACACACACAAAGAGTTTAGAAATTTAAATGTATCTGAGGCTAGAGAATTTGTCCAGTGACTGAGACCCTGAATTGTCTTGCAGAGCACCAGAGTCTAGTCTCGAGTGCTTACATGGAGGCTCACAACCATCTCCACCTCTACTTCTATAAAATCCTGTGTCCTCTTCAGCCTCCTCAGGACACAAGGGTCAAATGCGCTTGCATATGGGTAGGTTCAAGTTAGAAATATCCAAAGTCAATGTTTTGCATTTGGTTTTATTTTTTGGCCTATTGGAGTTTTGAGAAAGGTTAATCTGAGTAGTCCTAGCTCTCCCAGGACAAACTCTGTAGAGCAGGCTGTCCTAGAATTGAGTGCTCTCACCTCAACTCTGAAAGTATGGCAAAGCCATCTGCCTGCAAGGATCCTCACACAATGGTGCTCAGTTTTCAGATACCAGAATGTAGTTCATGAAAGTAGGAGAGGGACCACAGTCTTCTTTTGCCTTAAGGAATTCTCCAAGGTCCAAGCACCTCACAAAATATCTCTTTTCCAAAGTTTACAATTGAGAAGGCAAGATCTTCTACAGAGCAGTCATTCTCACAACTCATCCCCTGTTGTTAGAGAAGCATCTACAGAAATGGTGATGAATCAGTACCATGTGGAGTTGTCCATCACAGGCCACTGCTCCCATTGGCAGCTGCCAGAGCTAGGCCCAATGCTTAGAACTCCTGGCACTTCTGTCCTATCTTTCACTTTTTTGGGTATTCTTTTAGCCCTAATTTTCCCATGCTTTCCCCTTATAACTGAATAATCTTCCCTATCCAGAAACAACTTAGGTTTTGAGTGGGCTTTTTCCCTCTTCATTCCTGAGACTAGTGATGTAAAGCATCCTAAGGACAACTGGATACTGTAAGGACTTCAAGTGTCTCTATGGCTTATCATTCCTTTAGAGCAATATCTCTGTGGAGAGCAGAGACCATGATCTGAAGGAGGTCCACAATATCTATACAATGGATTCAAGAAATTCCTCAGTTCTGTAAGGCAGGTGGACTTTGAACATATTTTAATGTTACATATAAAATGCTAGAACATAATATAGTGGGTTTGGTTATGGCATGTTCATACATATTTTGCACCTTCTGATTTTCTTCTCTGATTCCTTTTCTCTAGCCTTCTCCCTTCTCTTACACTTTCTTCCTTCAAGGATCCATTAATCCTATTGCCACCCCTTTCTCCTCCCCTACTATCCCTAGCATTTTTTTTCTTTCTCATATTTGCCTTTTGGTATCATGACATCTACACCACACACACACATATACACACATGTACACATATAAAAATTAAAATACACAAATCACATATGAGAGAGAACAAATATATTTATCTTTCAGAATTTGGGTTATATGGCATATTATCAAAGCAGCAATTAGCTAGCACAGAGTAGTTGAACAGGTCTTAATTACATTTATCTTGTTGGGTTTGTGGATCTCTTCCATATTTGTCAGAGCTGGTACAAACCTTTTATTTCATACAACATGGGTTTACTATCCATGTCTTGAATCCGCATCCATCACTAAATCATAGGATAAAAACCATCAGGTTCTTTTCCATTTATAACAAAATAGTCCACTTTCCATTTTTCCAGAAACATGTTATCTATTTCTATCTGAGACTTCACCAGAATTGCTTTCAACATTCCATTCATTATATAATGTATATTCTCTTAGATAACAGTATTCTAATAAGTTTTTTCTTTTTCCTTTCACAAAATTAAGTTAAATTTGTGTTAACTTTAAGAAAATAAATTACCAATGCAGAAGGAGTAGAGTTCACGCTTTCAGAGAGACAACTGCAAGCTTAACAAATCTTTGCAGGCTATGTATACAAACCAGTCAGAACAATATGGAACAATATCTGCCAGATTCCAGTTCCAGAGTCCCAAGTGTCTCTTGCCTGTGTTAATACAAGCTGCCCAGCTCTGCTGGAAAAAACAACATACAAAAGCAATAGAGCTGCTTCAGGACTTTTCTGATCAACATCCAGAAAATGCAGCAGAAATCAAGCTTACCATGGCACAACTGAAAATTTCCCAAGGCAATATTTCCAAAGCTTGTCTAATATTGAGTAGCATAGAGGAGTTGAAGCATAAATCACACATGGAATCTGCATTAGTTACCATATACAGCCATGAAGAAGATACTGATAATGTCATTGAAGTCTTCACACAAGCTAGTCTGTGATGTCAAAGTCATCAGCCCAAATCCCCTACTCATTTGTCCTTAGTAAGAGAATCTGAAACTTCAAACTCAAATATGGATGGAAGGAGGAGTTAATGACCTAGAACAGCTATGAAACCAAAATTCAAAAGGTATTCATTTCTGCTTATTTGCTTGAAGATCCAGAGAACACAAAGGCTCTAAGTAAACACTTGGCCTCATTGGATAGCAGGTCTCTCAAAGAGGATGTTGAGGCTCTTGAAAATTCTCCTGGTGATACATATATTCTAAATAAGGGTGGAAAGTTACTGGAGATAATCAATCAAAGGAACAAGGACATA
This sequence comes from Phyllotis vaccarum, assembly GCA_033318265.1. Taxonomy (NCBI): domain Eukaryota; kingdom Metazoa; phylum Chordata; class Mammalia; order Rodentia; family Cricetidae; genus Phyllotis; species Phyllotis vaccarum. The sequence goes on along the minus strand of JARWLC010000013.1, from coordinate 5,147,194 downwards.
GCGATTTGAAGAAGGAAGAGAAGGAGGGGGAGGAGAAAGGAAGGAAAACTGCTTAAGAATTATGACTTCAAAGTTACCCCAGATGCAGAAAGATGGCTATCCATGGTATAACATTCTTACTACTGAGGAATTAGAAAGGATTTAAAGGGGGGGGGGACCAGATTGAAAAGGAACACAGGGAGCAACTGCTTGGGGAGCTTCCTCAGAACTGGATGCCAGTAAAATTGTGAGCAGCCGATCCACTTCCCCAAGACCTGGCAGGGCAGTAATGACATCTTCCTTTATAAGTAACATCATACCCCCAATACACCAGAAACCCACTGGGGCCTCAGCAACAAAAAAAAAGAAACACCAATAGAAAAAGGAGGAGGAAGAAGAAAAAGAAAAAGAAGGAGGCAAAAGTGGCTGGTGAAGGCAATGTACTTGTTACATGCTGTTCTTAATTCAGTGTCAGTGACACTGAGACCATAATAAAGGTAACACAGCAAGACACACAGAGCTACCTTCTCCAACTCCATAGTCCCCATATAATTTCTTATACTTCAGATAGGAAAATGTCCTCCTCAAACTGCCTAATCAGATTTGGCCTACCTGTACCAAATTTCCCAGGATTTAAATTGAAAGTGTTTCTCCTGTTTCAGGTGGTGTGAAGATAAGCATTCCTATCCAAGTCTCACCTTAAAGTACATCTTACGAGGCTAAATGTCGAATTTTCTGAGCATTCCAAGTATTTGTTTAGAACTATTACATGATAAAAAGGATCTTAGTAAATGAGTGGCAAGAAAGACTCAGAGTCTAAAATACCTTTAACCATAAATTCTCTGTCCTGTGATATTTTATTTGGGACTCTAGATTTGGTGGTGGTATATGTGTACACACCTGACTCCTTTGTACCCTTGCCATTTTAAATTTCAGATTATGTTAATGTGTTGATTTATTTTCAGTGAAGACCTTAAGAAAATAGATCAATGTTATAAGTAGTGAACATTTAGACCCAGTGTCATGAGGGCAAATGGATTTGGGCTTCTTAATCAGAACACTAAATGGCCACTATCAAGAACATAAACTGACTTCTTTAAGAGGAAACAGTACCAGGCAGCATTAAATTTACAGGTGCATTTGGCCCAGTTAATACTCAGATGGCTCCCTTTATTATCCCTTTGAAAGGAATGTGGTTTGTACTCACTTTGTGGTGTAAATGTTGCTTTTTATTGCCAGTAGGTCACTTGCCTACTCAAACAGTTGTCTCCCCATGTGTAGTGTTTGTTTATGTCACCAGTGTGGGGATATGTTTTTTATTTAACAAAAACCAGCCTGAAATATCAGAGAGATCTACCCACAGTCAATCCAGAAGGTTCAGAGAGTGGGTGATTTACACCTTTAATCCCAGCACAGGCAATATCAGGAGTGGTGACCTAGCCCAACCGGGAGTGGTGACCTACATCCTTAATTCCAGCAAATCTGAGTTTGAGGCCATTTTAGTTTACAGAGGGAGTTTCAGGCTCCCAGGCAGGCTGTGGTGGTGTCATGCCTTTAATCTTCACCTGGATGTGAAACAACTGGGCAAAGAGGGTATTTAAGGCAGCAAAGAAAGACAGAGCAGGCAGTAGAAGCCACAAGGAGTGAGGAGTGAGGCTGAGGAAGCTGGAAGACAGTTGGGTAAGACTTGACTGTGGTGTTTCTTCTCTTTGATATTTCAGCCTTTCCTTGATTATCTGGCTCTGAGTTTCCTTTATTAATGCAACACACCAGAGTTTTCATTTGTTTCACATTTCTATCTCCCTGTGATCAAATTACTCTGTCCTTGTTAATAAAGTGCTGCTGTGGTTGAAAAACAAGAAAATAATCTTTTGAGCTGAGGAGATGGCTCAGTGGTTAAGAGCACTGACTTCTCTTCCAGACATCCCAAGTTCAATTCCCAGCAACCACATGGTGGCTCACAACCATCTATAATGAAATTTGATGCCCCTTTTGGCATATAGGCATACATACAGCCAGAGCATTTATACATAAAATAATACATAAATAAAAATTGGAGCTGAAGAGATGGTTCAGTGGTTAAGAGCACTAGCTGTTCTTCTAGAGGACCCACATTCAATTCCCAGAACTGACAAGACAGCTCACAACCATCTGTAACTCCAGTTCCAGGCATATCCAATACCTGTAGTCAGAAATTTCTCTCCTTCCATCTGTTCCTTAACACCTGGCAGCCACTTCCCAAATAATTGACTCAGAAGCTTAAAATTATAAAGGCTCAGCCATTATTAGCTCAGGCTTATTACTAGCTAACTATTACCTTGAAATTAACTCATATTTCTATTTATGATTTGACACATGGTTTGGGGTTTGTTGCCTCATACTGTACACATCTTGCTTTCTTGGGGGCTAAGTGGCATCTCTCAACTCCACCCTTGTCTCCCAATATCTCTGCTTGGATTGCCTGTCTCTAACCTGCCTTGCTATTGAATAAAGCATTTTCTCTATTAACTAATGATAATAAGAACATTCACAGCATATAGAAAGACATCCCACAGCATTCCCCTTTCTATTTAATAAAAAGGAAGGTTTCTAACTTTAACATAGTAAAATAACATATCAAGAATTATAGTTAAAATGTCTATTTGTCTTTGGTAAAATTAAGGAAAATATTCTATCATCTATCCTATTTTTGTTTGTCTAAAATTGTATGTCTAATTTATATTTATCATGACTAAAGAAAACTATAACTTTCTAGTCTTCAATTCCATCAAAGACTCCAGAAGGGTGAAATGTTACCTAATGACAGGGTCTGCAAGTTTCCTGGTCACTCACCCAAAGTTTCCCTGCAATGTTAGGACATCCATCTTCAGCCTATGGGCCTAGAGTATCTGGTAGACTTTACAGTGAAACAGGACATTTGAAGCACTGTCCTACCTATTTTGGCAAAGTTCATTAATCACTTTCCTCTGTGTCCTGCAGAACATCTGGCAGTTTCTGCTATAAAGGAGAAACCTGAATGTAATGAGATTATGTTTTTACATTGTAAATAATTGTCCTACCTACTAGTTTAATAAAAATGCTGGTTGGCTGAAGGCAGACAGGAAGTGTAGGTGGGGCTGCAAGACTAAGAAAACTCTGGGAACAAGATGCCACAGAGATGCCAGAGAAGCCAGCAGATGCAGAGGACACCTATACTGCTCTGAGAAAAGATACCAAGCCATATGGCTGAACAGGATAAGAATCATGGATTAGTTAAAAGTAAAAAGTTAGCAAGGCCTATGCCCTAGGCCAGTCAGCATAAAATTAATATTAAGCATCTGCATGTTTCTGTAGGACTGCAGGTCCAGTTCATGGGGCCAGGCAGGAAAGTCCAGGCCAGAAACTCAATACAACAAATGGCAGACCAACATGAGTGATATATACCAACATAAAGCTGGAGAAAGATTAAAAATGGTTCTAGAGCACAGAATCAGAGTCAAAAACAGCTTCTGAGTTGTGTCTCTCACAGAGCCATTATACAAAGACACACTGGTGAAGTGTGTGGGCTTGAGCTAAAAATTGGCGTGCTTTTGGAGTACAGCTTAATATGGCTGATTCCTGAAGATTCATAGGAGCCTAGCAACAAGATGAATATGATAGATTTAAGCTTTCTGTTTATATAGACAAAAAGGAAACAGAGTCAAAGACTGCTTCTTAGTAACAGCAGTGTTTTCTTGGGTCAGCTCTGTTTGCTGAAGTCAAGCAGAAACATGGCCTTTTAAAGAGAAGCTTCCTGATTCAGACTTAGAGGCAAAACACTTGTGAGTCTTTAAAGAGGCCCTGCTGCCAAATATGTAAATGGAGTTCATGAGCAGCAGACTTTACTTGGTGGTTTACTTGGTGGTTATACGGACCCTAAAATTCCCCAGAGTGGTTAATTGTGGGTCTTACCAGTACCTTGGCTAAACAACTAAATTCTATGAAGCTAGACTAGGAGCTGGGTGGAGCCAGTCAGCCATCCTAGCTAAGCCTTTAATCCTTAGCCACACCTTGGAAGATTAAAGGTTGTGGTCAGAAACAGAAAGAAATAGAGGGAGCTGGGTGGAGTCAGCCACCCTAGCCAAGCAAAAGTGTGGTCAGAAACAGATTAAGATAAGAAATGAGATATATAGTAAAGACAGATTTTTAAAAACTCTAAATGGTTTAGAGTGTGTTCAAAAATATACATATGCTTGAGAGAGAAAAGGGAAAAAGGATAAAGTCCTTAAAAAGTAAATAGAATAAAAAACAGTAATAAGCCACTTAAAGATGAAAATTACAAAGAGTGTCTAGATACTGTGGGCTATTATCTTGTCTTTAAGTCTTTTCAGTGGAAATGAAGTAATAAAAGGGGCTAAAATACATTTGATTATAAATTCTCCTGGATTAACCCAACCTGTTTTGTAAATGAATTGACTTTAACATTGAAATCAAGATATGTTACTCTGAGGAACATATTTTCTTTTAATTTCTACAGAAAATGAGAAGTTATGGATTTATTCCTGGTTAAAGAAAGTAAGTTTGATTGAGGAAGACCCCCTGAAAAGTCTTCAATGAAATCAGTTGGCCCAGATGATTTAGCATTTCAGAGCACCTCTCTTGCAGTTTCAAAACAGCTTCAAGGAGACTGGCAGAGGTGACCCAGCCTTACAGAATACTCTACTAGAGACTTGTCCATAAGCCTACATTTTTCTTTGGGTCCCCATGGGATTGTCAATGTCCACATTCAGCAGGAAGTATCCTAGACAACTATACCCATATTCCCAAAAAATGGATTATGGATGTTTGTCTTTGTTTAAAGTGATGGTTATAAGTTGTTACAGATAATGGATAAAAAGGAATATTAGATTTGGGGTTCTTTTATTAAAAATGAAAAAAAGAGGAAATGTAGTGGGATTATGTTGTTACATTTTTAAATAATTGTCCTCCCTACTGGTTTAATAAAAATGAAGATTGGCCAAAGGTAGATAGGAAGTGTGGGTGGAGCTACCAGACTGGGAAAATTCTGGGAACAGGAAGAACAAAGCAGAAATGCTACAGAGATGCCAGAGAAGCCAAGAGATGCAGAGGACAACTATGCTGCTCTGCAAAAAGGGACCAAGCCACATGACTGAACAGGATAAGAAACACGGATTAGTTTAAGAGTAAAGAGTTAGCAAGTTATATGCCTGGGCCCTAGGCCAGTCAGTGTAAAATTAATACAAGCATCTTTGTATTCCTGTGGGACTATAGGACGAGGGGTCAGTAGATCTGGACCATGGGTCCTAGCTGGAAAGTCTGGGACAGAAACCTAATATAATACCTGAAGGACCATCCTGTCTTGTTTTGGCAAAGTTTAGTGGTCATTTATTTGTGGTTCCTGCATATACAGTTTATATGGCATATTGTCAAGCATTTGAGGTAATAACAGTTTCTTGCTGTTATTATCTATCTACTATCTATCTCTCTCTCTCTCTCTCTCTCTCTCTATATATATATATATATATGTATGTATGTATGTATGTATGTATGTATGTATATATCCTTGACACATAGAAAGCAAACTCTGTAATGAGTTTCTTTGGTGCCCATAATCTTCTTTGATGTAACTGATGTTGACAGAAGCAGGTGTGTCTCACTCTCAAGAAGAGTCTAAGTTCTTAAAACATTTTAAATGTCATATTCTATAAGTCTTTAAAGTGTTTGAAGATTAACTACCTAATTGAAATATATCTTTGTATACTTAGAAAACCTAACTAAAATGACTATAAGTTTATTATAGATGACTATTAATCTATATTAATTAATTATAGACAATTTTAAATTAGTTATATAAACATAACACCTTAAACAAGAGTAGAAATATACAGGCAGCATAACAAAATTGACCTTAAATTTGTATCAGTAAACCAAAATCTATACCAATGTATTTTGAGATTAACAGCTGTTTTTTGGATTAAAATAGGTTCAATAATCTATCCCTCTTTTTTCATAATAATCTACCATTCCTCTGTTGCATGAATTCTGGTTGTAATAAAGGAAACTCAGAGCCAGATCTCAGGGAAAGTCTGAAATATCAAAAAGAGTAAACACCACAGTCAAATCTCACCCAGCTGTCTTCCAGCTTCCTCAGCCTCACACCTTGTTGCTTCTACTGCCTAATCTGTCTTTCTATGCCTGCCTTAAATACCCTCTTCACCCAGTTGTTTCACATCCAGGTTAAGAGTAAAGGCATGGACTACTACTATTTGGTAGTTAGCCTTGAACTCACAGAAACACAGAAAGATCTGTCTCTGGAGTTATGGGATTAAAGTCATGGCATCACCACGGCCATCCTGGGAGCCTGGAACTCCTTCTGCAAACCAAGCTGGTCTCAAACCCAGATCTGCTGAGATTAAAGGCATAGGTCACCATGCCTAGTCAGGCTAGGTCACCACTCCTGGTCTTTCCCCTGTGCTAGGATTAAAAGTGTGAGTTACCACTCTTTTATCTTCCTGGATTGACTGTAGGTAGATCTCTTTTCTGATATTCCAGTATGGTTTTATTAAATATATAACATATCACCACATTCCACATTATTTCCATATAATATACTCTTCTTTTTTTAAGAAAGACACTCACTATGATGATTAACTATTTATAACCAACCCCCTTAAATGAAAACAAACATTAATAAACAATATATTGAGAATTGGAGTATAGTTTTCTAGACCACTTTACTGATTGGTGGGTGCTGGTGATCTTGAGGGACCCTGAGAAAATTTAGAATTATGGTTAAATCTTGACTATAGTAGTCTTTGAGGCTACATGGCCTCAGCCAGTTGCCTTGAAGCTATTCTAGATGTTCCATCACCTGGGACATTGCTCACATTGGAGATCTCTCAGGAGGTCTTCTTTGATCAAACCATGTTATCCTGCAAGGAATCCATAACTTTTTGTCTCCTGTTGGAACAAAACTCAAAAGCATTTTTTTTCATTTGACAAATATATTTTTGACTTCTTTATTTTTTAAAAGTTTAGGCATTCTTAAAATATTTAGTTGAATTATTTCAGCAGCCCTTACAATTTCACATATTTTAGCAGCTATTGTTGCTTATTAACATTTAAAAATTTCAAAATCAACAAAACTACAAGATCCAGACTCTTTGTGTATATTCCATCTTTATGTGGCTTATTTTTTATTACTCTAATATTCTTTTTTAAAGAACTTCATCTACCCTTTTTACTTTTTTCTCCCAACCATATATATATTATATATATTATATATATATTTGTTTAAACATATTGTGACTTATTTAGGGTTTTTTATTCCCTGTCTGAATCTGTCTTTACTATGTATCTGAGCAAAAACTAAATCCACCAAACAGCTCATGGCTGATTTGCCTCTCTGTACTGAGGCCTATGTGAGACTATGGAAATTGCCATGCTGGTTAGCTCATGGTAGCTGGCAGCCAATTCCATCTTGCAAATAGCTGTTGGGAGACATGTCTCTGAATTGCTGCTGGCCTAAGACTGTGTGTGAGACTAGGAAGCCCAGTGTAGCTGCATTTCTCTGTGTTTAGCACCTTCTTAAAGCTTTTTCAGATCTTATGTGGAATGTTATACCCTGCATTGGGCCACCATTTTTAAACAGAGGTTTTTCTGTTCCACCTAGTCCCATAGCCACTTTTAAAATAATCACATAGAGGCTTAATACTAATTACAAACTGTTTGGCCTATTGCTCATTGTAGCCAGAGATTTGTTGGTCTCACCCAGCCCTGTGGTCCAGACAAATCTCTTCAACCCAAAGTCCTGAAGCTACTTATATAATATTTATTCAGAGGCTTATATTAATTACAAACTATTTGGCCTATGGCTCAGGCTCATTATTAACTAGCTCATGCAACTTAACTCATTCCTATTAATCTATGATTTGCCATGTGTCTCGTGGCTTACCTGTGTTTCATTACATCTTACTCTCCTGCCTGCTTATGGTGGCTGCTCTGACTCTATTTTTCTCTTCCATTATCTCTCTTAGACTTCCTGCCTATGTTCTGCCTTGCCATAGGTTATAGTAGCATCTTTATTAAGTAATGGTAGCAACTTCTGTGAGATATTTGCTCTTGTACACTGTGAATTTGTTGCTTGTATTGGTTTAATAAGATGTTGATTGGCCATCAGGAAGTATAGACAGGGCTAGCAGACAAGGACAATTCTTGGAAATAGTCTCCTCTAGCCTGTATACTCTAGAACCTTCTACAGACCTACAGACTTCATGCAATAAGGGCTGCCTTGCACACGAATGGATGCTCAGGTAAGGGTCCAATGACGCCCCCAACTCCATCATTCTATTGAGTCCATAGGCTCAATCACAGTTGATGCTTGCAAGTGGGTATAGTTGATCTGATAAAGACAGTGACTGTTTTAATCAGAGGATATTCCTTTACAAATCTCGTTCCCCCATCTTGCCTCTTATTCTCTTTTTGTCAACCTCCATGGTCTAGGGCAGACATTACAGTCCATAATAGTAGTACCCTGAGAGGAAAGTGGATCTTGGCAATGGAGTACAGAGGCTTCCTTAAGAAATATATCTGCGGCCAAGTTGGCTGCTCCAAGAGAGGAACTGAAATAGATAAATTACATGTATGGACAAGTTTCATGCTAGCTTCTGAATTTTCAGAAAAACTGGTAAGTGAGAGGATGAGATGGAGATATTGGCTTGCAACTTATCATGGCAGTATGGAAAGGTATGGGGGAAAGATAAAGAAAGAGAAAGTCAAAGTTGGATCTTTATTAATAATACCTTCCTGAAGTTCTAAAAACTGGAAGCTATGGGAGGGAGTCATGTATCAAAGAAGAAGAAAGAAAAAAAGAGGTAACAAAAGATCACCACAGTGCCAACATTTGATTGAAAGGAAAAAAAAAAAAAAGATCCTTCAGACAGATGGTACTCTTACCAATGCAGAGACTGGTGATCGGGTACACTGGGATGCTGGAATTAGGGAAACATTTTAAAGAAGTAGTGAAGGAGCTTCTAACCACCTTGTGAGGCTGTGGAACACAAGGGCAGATGGGCTCAGTGTGAATGCTGTAGAGGCAAAGTAGTATAACCACCCATCCTTCCTTGACACACAAGCTTCATAACCTGAAGCAATATGAAGGGAATAAGTCCCTGGTGAAGTGGTTCATAAGAGACATTAGAGATAGGTGGTTATCATTGGTGGAGGTTCCCATGGATTACCAAGTGTTAGAGGACAATAGAGGAAGAAGAGGCATTACTAAAAGAACTTGGAATTGGAAGCACAATAAATGATGCCCAATTTACTAGGCTTGATAGAACTCTATTCATCATAGAGTTAAAAAGACAAGTTAATACAGCAGGGGCCTTGAGAGGACTATCTGACTAAAATAAACACTCTCTTCATCAGATCAGGTGTTGTGCCTGCTTGTAATATCAAATATTATTGAGACTATAGGCTCAAAAGAATGAGAGGGTGGAGAGGCTCACTAGACCGTCACCTGAGTATCCAGCTGTTTGTTTGCAAGTCAACCCCTATTGCATGCTACTTGAGAGGAATGGGAATCTTGGAAAGGGAGTAAAGAGGCTTCTAGTATGAAGTTTCTGGCCCAGACTAGCCCCAAGATCTGTACCAGCAGTCCCAAAGTCCCAAAGAAACACACAGAAGCTTACATTAATTTCATGTTGATCAGCCTATGGCTCATTCATATATCTTGCTAACTCTTAATTCTTAAACTAACCCACAATTAGCCAAATGGCTTAGTACCCTTTTTGAGAGCAGCATTTTGACTTCTTTCCTCTGCATCTCCTGGATTCTCTCTCCAACTCTTCCTCTTCCCAGTTTTCTTAGTCTGGTAACCCCACCCGCACTTCCTGCCTGCCTTCTGGCTAATCAGCATTTTATTAAACCAGTAGGAGGGACAAATATTTACAATGTACCAGGACATAATCCCACAGCAGAGGCATTCTAATCACTGATACATGTATTGAGATATATATCTGAGGCCAAGGTAGCTACCACAAGAGAGAATTGCAACAGAAAAACTTGTATGGAACTTTCATAGCTTTTCTGAGCTCCTTAGTGGTTCAGGATCTGTATAAAGTAGTAGGAGCTTTAGCAAATCTAAGTGACTTTCACAAGCATGTAAATTGTGTCCATAAAATAGAAGACTAACATAGAGAATAGAAAAAAGGCAAAGCAAAAGAAGAGGTCTGTCTGGGGGTTACTTGAAGACAAATGTGGCAAGATTTATATCAAGCCCTAATTCCTAAGGGGGAAAGCTGGTTAGTTGATTCTGTGAGTTTTCTTGTGGTGTCCTTGACCCTTCTGGCTTCTACAATCCATTTTCTCCCTCTTCTGCTAACAGTGGGAACAGGGGCTGTCTCTGACCCTCTTTACTGGCTTTTGTGAACCTACTCATACTAGATCACCTTGCCCAGCCTTAATACATGGGGAGGTGTTTATAGTTGATATGCCATATTTTGTTGATATCCATAGTAGATCACACTTTTCTGAACAGAAACAGAGGAGTGGATGTGAATTGGGAGTTGAAACAGAGGGAGGGTGGGGGAAGAAGGACATGAAGGAGAGGAGGAAGGGAAGTTGGGAAAACTTCAGTTGGGATATAATATAAATAAACAAATACAAAACAAAACCTTATTGCTGACCCAGGGTGAACTATGATTGGTTTTTGGAACCTTATGAGAGGGGGTAAACTTTCTTTGTGTCTCCCTCAGAAATTCTCAGTCGCCTCTTTTCTGAGGCCCATGGAACATGCACACACACACACACACACACACACACACACACACACACACATACACACACACACACACACTGAGAAAGTAAGCCACAAGCCACATAACAAAATAAATTTATAAAAATAAATTAAAAATAAAAAACAATATGCCTAAGCCATAGGTCAAACAACACAAACTTAATATAAATGTCTAAGCCATTTTAAAAAGCTTAAACAACAGACAACTAAAAAGTCTAAAACTACAAATCTATAAGTCTAAGCCTCTACCTCTACCCGCCCAAAACCAAAAAACTTTATTATAACTAAGGCAGTAAATTTTATTTAAAATATATTAAGATTAATATTTATTGGAAAATAAATTAACATGATAATAGGCTAAAGTTTAGGAATATATTTGTGCGATTGGGTGGTTTAAGTGATGGACGTTGGTTTAGTTTTTTAAGAATGTAGGAATAAACATGGGTCTGTAGATCCCAGTCACCTCTCTTGAATGAGGCTGGCCATATTTCTTTCAGGAGCCCAGGACTCTGTGTGTCTTCCAACCTTATCAGTTGACACCTGAATCCTACCACAACAAGAATGACTTGTAAGAAGGCACTCTGCTTACTCCTGTTTCAGAGAACTTTGGGATTAAGACTTGTCTTGGAACCTGCAGAGCAATCTGGGTCTGGCTCAGTGAATAGAAATGGTAATATCCTGAGTGTGGGCTGAGGAAGTCTCACTATTTGACCACAAGAAATCTAGCCATTTTTCCTTTGTCAGTCCTGTACCATGAGGGAGATTTCTCAAGCAAGACACCCACATTCTAACCTTTCTAAATCCTTCCTCCTCATTTTGGACTGAGAGTACCCTGGATAGGATCCAGCAATATCCCTGTTGAGCCCAAATAGCACTGTGTAGACATGATAAGTGGTTCCTGACATCTGTATCCAGGTCCAGGAGAGCTTTTGGGTTTTCTTACAAAGAACACTGCCTCAGCAGAGGGAAGAGTCTGAATCCTGTGCAGTGAGAATGAAAAATGGAGAAGGGAAGTAGAGGTAGGGGGAGTTTGCACTTGAGATCACAGGGGAGCCTTTGCCCTCCCATCTAAATATAGAGGCCTAATAATATAGGCTCTAGAGTAATAGAGGAAATGTGTATGAGCATGCAGATTGTGCATGTGCATTGAATGAGTTCATGTGCAAGAGACCATGGAGGACAGAAGAGGACATCAGCTTTACTAGAACTAGGGTTACAGATGTTTATAAGATATCATGTAGGTGCTGGGAACTAAACCCAGGTCCTCTTCAAGAGCAGTGTTCATTCATAACTTCTGAGTCCTCTCTCCAGCCCTGATAATAAAAGACTTTAATGCCCCATTTTTAGCAATGTAAAGTCAATTTAGACAGAAATTCACCAAAGAAAGATAGGGAGGGTCATCTCATACAGAAATTGACCCAATAGCCACATATGTAACACTCCATGCAGCAAAGACACCAGTTATTTCGAGGCACAGTGAAAGCCTAGCTAGAGAGAGGCCTTTCTCCTCTGGAGTAGTATTTTTATGTTTATCCTGGGATCCCTTTTGTCTGGAGAAAAGGTATCTTTCCAAACCGGAGACTAGTCCCAAGCCTCCTAGTTTATTTTCCTCATATCTAGCCATACTTAGTGATGGCCTGCCTTTGGGTGATATAGACATGAAATACAATGTGGATAGAAGCACCCTTTGATCAGGATATTGCCAAAGGCATCATAAATTAACTCAGGTTTCCTAAGAGAGGGACATTACAACATATCCAGCTAGCCATAAATGTCCTCTCTAGACAAGTAATGTGTCAGCATGTGAACTTTTTGCTCCATAGTTATCATCAGGAAAAAGACAGTATTGCCCTTTACTGTTTAATGTGATATACCAAACTTTATGCACAAGCGATGGAATATCTCCTTGTCTTAACACTCTTCAGGTCTAGCAGTATCTTAGGAATATAATGGCTAAGCAATACAAGGCTCCTGGTCAGAACCCCTAGTCTTTGTACACTGATATTTGTCAAAACATAGTTCAAGAATGGTGAACAATGACTGAACTACAGCTATGTGCTTCTTTTGACCATCACACAAATAGGTAATAGCATGAAATCTTCTAATGACCCTTCTAACAAAGTTGTTCATGCTGTTGGCCAGGAGAGAAATGACATATGGATATGTAAACATGAGTATCAGCTATCTATTAGTGTTATGGCCCATAGAAAAATACATGGTGGCCTGCTGTCTACATCTTTTTAGGCTGCATATGTGCCCTTCCTAAGCAGAGACTAATATTGGGTCTTTGCAGTTATTCAAAGGATGGGAAATATGGCAATTTACCTTCACAGCTAACTTCAGTTCCCTTGACCAGGAGAAATCAATAAAAATGCAGGTTGGATTTTGTGCCTGCATTTGATCAATTCAACCATTCATTTGGGGTGTGGTGCTGAAAGATGAACAGAGATGTCTAGGTCTACTCAGAGCAGCTTTGACATCCCATTATCCTCCCTCATATGACTACCTCTCTCCAGACACAACCCTCATTTCCATGAATAAACAAAATTTCCACAATGGAGACATAGTGACCCCAGAGTCCTAGGCCTTTGGGAGCAGTACTATGCTTATGCAGTAGAAGCAGAAACCTCTTCCCTTTCCCCATAGGGAGAACAGGTGGTACACAAAACAGGAGCAAAGAACCTGACAATTGAGTCTCAGCTACTGCTTTGACTTAACAAGACATTTTCCAAAATCCAAGGAGCTCAAGACAAAATTCATGCCTAATCTCTGGATACATGCAGGGTATCTCTCACCAATAGCAACTGTTTGATTTTTCTATGAGGACCATGACCTGAAAGACCATCCAGTAAAATTCCTCTTGAACTGAAAGGCAGCTATGAGAGATAGACAAAACTGTCAGAACTGTGCATCATAATTACTGGCATGTTCTAGAACACTAAGAACAATCTAGAAGGTCTCCAAGGCTTTCACAATGACATAAGGCCATCGTGCAGTCACTATGGATAGATGACATGTGTTCTTACCCTTTGTATACTTTCTACTGCTTCTTGAAGAGACTCAGTAAAGGATGCACACCCTACCTACCTGCTTTACATGCCTGTGGCAGCCAAAGGATGTTTGTGGTATAGGGCAAGAATAATTCCATTTCCTCTATAAAGTGAAATACACATAGTACACGTGTAAAATGAACCACTTTATTGAACAACTACAGGAGCAAAAATAGTGGATTTAACCACATTTTAACAGACCAAGCAAATAATGCTGCATTCTGTTTTCCTTTTTCTCCTGGAACAGAATAGGCTTGCTGGAGGCATATGCCAGGGGTAGAATCAGGGTCATAGTAAACTTCAATTATGTGTGACTGAAGCCACTAATCAGGTGACCAAGAAAATCTACGCACCTCCTGATCAAGAAAATCAATGCTCCCTTTACTTCCATTGGGAAATGAATAACAGACTAAAAGTTATTGTTCTTGTATAATGGGCTTTGGGGCTGGCTATACCAGTAGAACCTGGAGAAACTGCTAAAATGTGATATCATCTATGTATCAATATATATAATTTTTATTGTAGGTAGGCAGACATTTTTGGACTTTGGCAGAAGTCCCTGGGTGTTCTGATCTGTCTTGGCAACCTTCTCCATTGCTCTGGTGTCAAGGGGGAACTTGTTCAAATTTTAAGCGGATTCTCTCACATACATGTTGGAAAAATATAGACCTTTCCTTACTTGTAGAAGTTGTGCTAGCAGGAGCAGCTACTTGTAAGAGAAGGAACTCCAGTATGTTGGTATTTATGGTAAGTGAAGGTAGGGCATCTGTCTGGGCCAAAGCATTTGAGCCATTTGCTTCTATCATGGCTTAACCCCATCTATCTCCAGCACAAGCTTGTAAAAAAATACTTTTAACAGATAATATGCTGTACAGAACTAGGATTTGACACTGTATATTATTACAATGCTAAAATAGCTGTATAAATACTATACAGGCATGGAATCATGCCACTGGGAAGGGCTCACTGATGAAGCCCTGCAAACCTGCTGTCATCCTGCCTAAAGCAAAATTTCTGCACAGCAGGGACAGGGAAAACAAGGCTGGATTGCATCTGAACACAACAGGTGTGTACAGACCTAGTTAAAGTCCCCACTGGCTACCTATAGCAGCACAGTTGAGCCACATATGAAAGTGGTCCCATAAGAACCACATCTTCCAATACTTTGATAGGAATTTAGCACTAGAAAATCTGCCAAGACCACAGATGTGCCTTCTGCAGGCCTAGGTAGCAGTCATCTCTGGGTGGGTATCCCACTGGAATAAGAACACACTTCAGGAACCCATACAGAAGGAAATGGGTTCTTCTCTGATGTGTCACTGGAATCCATTTTAGTAGACACCCTTAGTACCTGCCACCTATGTTTTTTATGAGTGGCTGGTTGGCACTGGATGCAAACAAGGCTTCAGATAGAGGTTACAGTTCCAGGCCTGGGTCAGGAGCAAGAGAAGTGGGAGTGTGTGCTCCAGTGCACTCACACTTCACACATGGTGGTATGCTTTTAGTCTGGCATTTCAATATTTAATTTGGGTGGAGGAAGAACATACTTGCCAGGGCTCTGGGTGATGACCACCCTGGCCTTCTTGCGAAACATAGGTGCAATTTTAGGAGGCTCTGGAATGGGAGTTTCTTCTGTTTCCTCATTATCTTCATGGTGCAGATCATATGAAATGTTTCCATACTCTCTCAAAAATGGGAATATTTCAAGCAGAAACTGGCAGAAATCTTTGCGAATACCAAACCACCCTGAAAAATAAGAATTTTTCCTTTCATGCCACATTTCATTCCTGAATAGTGAGTTTTATTTGCGGTAAGTATCACTTCAATCAGTTTCCTAGAAGCAAAGGTTGGCCAGAATTTAATTGCCCAATAAGCAGAGAAATTTAGATCTCCAGTTCCAAAGTTCTCAGAGTGAAACCCCAGGACAGTGGTGTCAGCATCCTCTGGTCCCTGTTGTGAACCAACAAGGCTCATGGCTGAAAAAATGGTGAGGCCACAAGAGATCTAACAACATAGCTGAAGGCTTTAGAAAAATTAGGAGCAAACTCACCGAGAAAGTAGATGGCAGGAAATAATTAAACTTAAGGCTGAAATCAATACAACAGAAACAAAGAGAATAATACAAATAATGAATGAATCAAAGAATTGGTTCTTTGAGAAAGTAAAAAAGATATATAAACCCTTATCCAAATTAACCAAAAAGCAGAGAGAGAGAGAGAGAGAGAGAGAGAGAGAGAGAGAGAGAGAGAGAGAGAGAGAGAGAGAATTGAAATTAACAGAATCAGAAATGAAAAGGTGGACATAACAACAGACACCCAGGAAATCCAGAGAATTATCAGGTCATTCTTTGAAAATCTATACTCCACTAAAATGGAAAACTTAAAAGAAATGGACAGCTTTCTGGACAGGTACCATTTACCAAAACTAAATCAAGATCTGATTAAGGACCTAAACAGACCTATATAATCCCCCAGGAAATTGAAGCTGTTATTAAAAGTCTCCCAATTTAAAAAAAAAAGGCCAGGAACAGACAGTTTCAGTGCATAATTCTACCAGACATTCAAAGAACTAATACCAATACTCTCCAAACTGTTCCATAGAGTAGAAACTGAAGGAACACTGCCAAACTCTTTTTATGAGGCCACAAACACCCTGATTTCCAAGGCACTAAAAGATGCAACAAAGAAAGAAAATTACAGACCAATCTCCCTCATGAACATTGATGCAAAAATACTCAATAAAATTCTGGCAAATGGAATCCAACAACATATCAAAAATATCATCCACCAAGATCAAGAAGTCTTCATCCCAGAGATGCAGGGATAGTGTAACATGTAAAACTGTGAATGTCATCCATCACATAAACAAACTGAAAGAAAAAAAAAACATGATCATCTCCTTAGATGTTGAAAAGGATTTGACAGAATCCAACATGCCTTCATGATAAAAGTCCTGGAGGGATCAGAAACACAAGGAAAATACCTAAATATAATAAAGGTGATATACAGCAAGCTGACAGCCAACATCAAACTAAATGGAGAAATACTCAAAGCAATCCCACTAAAATCAGGAACAAGACAAGGCTGTCCACTCTCTCCTTATCTATTTAATAAAGTTCTTGAAGTTCTAGCTAAAGCAATAAGAGAACAAAAGGAGATTAAGGGGATACAAATTGGAAAGGAAGAAGTCAAACTAGCTCTATTTGTAGATGATATGATTGTATACAGAAGTGACCCCCAAAATTCTACCAGGGAATATAGCTGATAAACACCTTCAGCAATGTATCAGGGTAGAAGATTAACTCAAAAAATCAATAGCTAGCCCTCCTATACACTAAGGATAAAAGGGCTGAAAAAGAAACAAGGGAGCCATCATCCTTTATAATAGCTGCAAATAGCATTAAATAACTTGGTGTAACTCTAACCAAAGAAGTAGCAGACCTGTTTGACAAAAACTGTAAGTCATTGAAGAAAGAAACTGAAGAGGATATCAGAAAACGGAATGATCTCCCATTCTCCTGGATAGGTAGGATCAACATAGTAAAAATGGCAATTTTACTAAAAGCAACCTACAGATTCAATGCAATCCTTATCAAAATCCCAACACAATTTTTCACAGACTTCAAAAGACTAATAGTCAACTTCATATGGAATAACAGGAAACCCATAAATGCCAAAACAATCCTGCTCAATAAAAGAACTTCAGGAAGAATCACTATCCTTGACTTAAAGCTCTGCTATAGAGCTACAGTAATAGAAACAGCCTGGTACTAGCATAATAACAGACTTAGGATCAATGGAATAAAATCGAAGACCAACAATAACCCACGTATCTTTGAACACCTGATTTTTAACAGAGGCCAAAAATACACAATGGAAAAAGAGAGTCGTTTCCACAAATGGTGTTGGCATAATTGGATGGTAGTAAGTAGAAGAACACAAATAGATCCAAACCTATCACCCTGCACAAAACTCACATCCATGTGGATCAAAGACCTCAATATAAACCAATGTACACTAAACTTGATAGAAAAGAAAGTGGGAGATACCCTCCAATGCACTGGCACAGGTGACCACTTCCTAAATATAACACCAGTAGCACAGACACTAAGAACAACTATTAATGGAACCTCCTGAAACTGAGAAGCTTCTGTAAGGCAAAGGACACAGTCAATAAGACAAAACAACAGCCTACAGAATGGGAAAAGATCTTCACCAACCCTACATCTGACAGAGGACTGATCTCAATATATAGAGAACTCAAGAAAATAGAGGCCAAAACCCCAAGTGCCACAATTTAAAAATGGGGTTCAAAAAAAGGGAATTCTCAATAGAAGAACTACAAATGGCTGAAAGGCACTTAAAACATTACTCAACATCTTTAGCTATCAGAGAAATACAAATCAAAACAACTCTGAGATACTATTACACCTGTCAGAATGGCTAAGATCAGATGACAACTGATGACTATGCTGGAGAGGAAACTTATACAGCCACTCTGGAATGCAGTATGGCAGTTCCTCAGAAAACTGGGAATTAATCTCCCCATGGATCCAGAAATATCACTACTGGGCATAAACCCAAAAGATGCACATTTGTACCCCAAAGGCATTAGCTCAACTATGTTCATAACAGCATTTTTTGTAGTAGCAGGAACCTGGAAACAACCTAGATGTCCCTCAACTGAAGAATGGATTAACAAACTGTGGTACAACTATACAATGAAGTACTACTCAGCAGTAAAAATAAAATGACATCCTAAAATTTGCAGGCAAATAGATGGATTTGAAGAATATCCTTGTGAATGAAGAATCACAAGCCCAGAAAGATAGGCATGGGATATACTCACTCATAAGTGAATTTTAGAAAAAAAGCAAAGAATACCCAAGCTGAAAAACCACAATCCCTGAATAGCTTGGGATCAGAAGGAACTTAAGAGAGACACCCAGAGATTCCCCTAGGAAGAGAAAAGAGAGATCACCCTAGCAGATTGGAATCATAAAGGGTTGTAACCAAGAGGTGGGCACAAGTCATGAGAGAAGGAGATGGTTGAATGAAAGGAGCAACAAAGAGGGAGAAAAAAAAGCGATGGGTGTCTTGATTGAGGAAGCCAATGTAGGATTGGAAAGAGACTCGTTGCTAGGGAATCTTCCAAGAATTCAGGATGTCCCTGGTTAGGTCTCCAACCAATAGTGAAGGGGGTGCCTAAACAGGAATTCCCCTAATTACCACCCTAAGTGTCATCACAGAACCTACATGCAACAAATAGAGGTGGAGGCAGAGATTCACAGCTGAGCACTGGACCAAGATCCTGGTCCAACTGAGAGCAGGGGATGTTCTGTATGAATAAGGGGATATGGATTATGAGAAAAATTCCCATATGGCTAGCTGGAGCTCTGGGGAGCTTACTGAATCAAGAATAGGTACTTGAGATCTATTGGGAAAAGGAGCTAGGCCTTCCAAGGGTAGGCAACTTTTGACTGGCATGAGTAGTGTGTGGAGCCTCAAGGAGTGGGATCAGACTGTGTCCTGTGTGTGGGCTGGCACTTTGGAGCCCATTCACTGCATAGGAACACCTAACCCAGTCTTGATATTGGGATGAGGATATCGGGACTTGCCTGGAGTAGATGTGCCAAGCTGAGCTGACCCACCTTGGGACTTCTTGCCCTTTTGGGGCAGGGGATGGGGTATGGGGAGGACTGACTGGGAGGGATTGGGAGGAGGGAGGGGAGAGGGAGCAGGGGGATACATGGATAAAAATGCATTTTTTATAGAATAATAAAATGAACATTAGAAAAAAAATTGTGATGTATAATAAGGAGTGCAGCTTTACCTGGCCAACCATTGATTCAGATGGAAACTGGAGTTGCAGAACCACTGCCTATGATAGAATTTCTCAAATACTGACAAAACCTAGACCATGCCACCTCCTTCCAATGTGCTACACCCAGAATGAACTATATGGTGACAGTGATATTTAAGCAAAGTATTCTAGTAATCATCTGAAATCTGAGTAGATATAAGAAGGAATTATCCAGAGTGGAGTCTGAGTTCATGGAATCCTCTCAAATGATGTCACTGGTGTGTGCTCTCTCTGTTTCATAGGGTACTGTCTGCTTGGTGCTGGCTCTCCCAATACTACATTTTAGGCTATCTCCTTACAAGGCTGACAGATAGGCAGTTTTCTGGGTTACACACAGAGCTCACAGCCTTATGAGGATGGTACCTTCCTTAAAGACCACCTCAAAAATACATGCCATAGTATATTGGTTTAAGACATCGAGTAGTTTAGCTCCACAAAATGGAAAAGGTTCTATTTCATTGAGAGATGGGTAGAAAGGGATCTGGGATGACTGTTGGCATTTTTGTGTCATTTGATATGGATCCAGAAAGGATCTAGAGCCCATTCTTAAGGAGCAATGAATGGGAACTGAAAAAGGCACCTGCTATGTTTGGTCCTACCTCTACTTGTCCACTTGTAATATGCGCTGGATGAGGTATAATACAGACTAGCATCCCAAAGCAAATGTGATAGCATGCCCTTCCTGTGGAGCACTACTCCTCTTCCTCATGTTTAAAGCATCCATAACAAATTCTAAACTGGAGTCCTGAGAGTCATCCTTTCAGAAAGAAGAACACATGTGCAGACCAGAGAGAGAGAGAAAAAGAGGGAGGGAGGGAGGGAGAGAGGGAGGGAGGGAGGGAGGGTGGGAGGGAGGGTGGGTGGGAGGCAGAAGGAGAGAGGGAGAGAGAGCGAGGGAGAGGAGAGGGAGGGAGGAAGATGGAAAGAGATGGAGGGGGAGGGAGTTTTTTTTTTTTTTTAAGTCTGTGGACGGACGTACAGTGGTTTCCTCCTTTCTGTCCAAATGTTGTTGCCATCAGTGTGATCAATGAGAGCCACAGGGGAACAAATATTGGAATACAGGAGAAAGCATTGTGGCCATCCAGTTTATGAACCAGCAAGATCTAAAGAAAGACAAAGTCAAGGTGGTATTGATTTGTCACCAGAAAATGGACCAAGCCTGCAGCTATTCCCATTATAATCCCCCCCAATGTCACCTATATCATGTCTGGGAAGAGGGACAGCCACCATAAGTAATAGCAGCAAAGCATTTGTCCAGGAAAAAAAGGACATGGGAGATTTTGCATCTTTCCTCAGAGGCAAACAAAAGTTCACCCAGCTAAAAGTTTCCCACTGCCAGGAGTTTTATGAGAAACTCCTCTCTGGGTTGGTTCAAAGAAGTCAATAGCATCTAGTCTAGAACTCCCCACCAAATTCAATACAAAACCAGGATAGCCTACACTTACTTTTAGAAAGACGGACATGGGCAGATGCCTTATAGCTAGAGAGTTGTACTACTCTCTGTGAGTTTTGCAAGCATATTCTCATTGTCCTAAATTCCTTCTAGACTTTCTGTTCCCACAAGGATAGCAGTATACCTACCTAGCTACACAAGATGTGTCCCAGATAAGGGTAGGGTGTGGAAGCACAAAAGATTTCCTGTAGAAAGATTACCTCAAAAGTAAGGAGAGGTACAACAATGGTCATCCAGCTCAGTGCCATGGTTATATGTGTTCTGCGTTGTTCTGCAATCACATCCATAGAGCGTAGGAACAGAACGGACCAAACAATGTAATAGAGGACCACTAGGCACAGGAAGGACATGAGGATCCACAGAGGGACACAAACGACCTGCAAAGGAGTAGAAACACATTGTCGGTAGAGCTTCCCTGCAGCCTCTAGTGGCTACCATTATCAGTTTGCTAGGTCTATTCACATAGTCAAGGGGAAACATGACTACAGACAGTCCCACTGCCCAGGACTGCCATGAAGATAGCATGGGGATCATCACATTCACCATAGGATTTCTCCAGCCAATGCTGTCATTAGGCCCTCTTCCCTTCAGGTGACAACCTTCCATTGGGAGCTCCAACTCAGCATATATAAGTCTTTTTTTTTTTTAAGCACACACTCCTTCCCTCTCAAGCCAACTATTTTGTCATTCACTTATTGCCATTCTCACTCTCCACCATTCCCACATTCCCTTCTCTCAATCTCTCCCACACAACAACACTCTCAGTACTCCAACTTCCTTAAGTCATTTATTCTCACATTCATGGTCTCTTGCTCTCTAACTCAGTCACTAACATGCTCATTATTATACATATACTCCCAATCACTTATTCAACCATGCATGGATACCTCATCATTCCCTCATCCCCACAGTCATTTACTCCACTATGCTCACTCATACTTCCTCACTGTCCCTCACATACCCACTCTGTCACTTCACCTTATTCTTGGACACTCATATAATTATCTCTCCCACTCCTCACTCATATACATATTCCATAACACTAGAATCATTTCCTCCTTCACTGTCATAACCACACTGTCCCTTTCTCATTACTTACTCTCACACACTCATTCACACTCCCTTGCTTTCAGTCATTTTCTCACTCAGTTCTTCATACTTACTCTCATTTATATCTCCCCTTCCTCTTGTCCCTTATTCACATATTGCCTTACTCAAATAATCCTTCATGCTCATTCAATGTTTCCCTCTGTCTAGCTATGCAACATAAGATTTCTTCCTCACTATTCCATTCTCATTCTGTCAAATTTTCACTCATACTTTCATATACATTATATTCCCTTTCAGACTTTCTCCCTCACTCTCATTTAGTCTCTCACTTCTTCTCTTTTATTCTCACTTGGAGCTATTCAGCACCACATACTGCACAAATTATATAGGTCTTCTAATTAAAACCCAGAGCCAGATATTAGGGAAAAGCTGAAAGATCAGAGAGATAGGAAACAAACCACAGCAAATTCTTACCTAGCCAACTCCTCAGACTAAAAGGTGTTCTGGATTTATGATGTTACATTGTAAATAATTGCCCCACCTATGAGTTTAATAAAAAGCGCTGATTGGCCAAAGGCAAACAGGAAGTATGGGTGGGGCTACCAGACTAAGAAAACTCTGGGAACAGGAAGAACAGAGCAGAATGCCACAGAGACTCCAGAGATGGCCAGACAAGCCAGCAGATGCAGAGGACAACTATGCTGCTCTGAGAAAAGGTACCGAGCCCCATGGCTGAACAGGATAAGAATCATGGGTTAGTTTAAGGGTAAAGAGTTAGCAAGTCATAAGCCTCAGCCATAGGCCAATCAACCTAAAATTAATGAAAGCATCTGTGTGCCTCTGTGGGACTATGGGTCTGCAGGTCCAAACCTTGAGGCTAGGCCCAAAAGGTTCTAGCCCAAAAGAGGCTAGAAACCTCTTACTACAAAAAGGGATAGATCCTGTTTCCATGAATCCTCAGACTGATTAGGAAGCAAAGGGAACTACAAACTAAAATGGAAGTGGGTAGGACTCTGTCTTCTCTAGCCTTATATACAATTCTTCACCTGATCCAAACTTCCTAGTGCTGGGATTAAAGGTATGTGCCACCACTACCTGGCTCAGTTTGGCCTTGAACTCACAGAGATCCAGATGAATCTCTGCTTCTGCCTCCCAAGTGCTAAGATTGAAGGTATATGTCAGCACTTCCTGAACTCTTTATCATATATCACACAAACACAGCCACTCACTCATCCCTCAGTGTGGGTGGGTATGGGGGGTGCACATGAGTAAGACCTTATTTTTTAATTGAGTCCTTTGTAGATATCAGTGAGAAGTCAAAGTTTTGACAAGTACCCGCAAGACCCTTTCCTCAGCCAGTGATATTTCTTTTCATTTATTTTATTTTATAAAGTCTAAATTTATAATTTTGTGATACAGATCATATTATTTGTGCCATTCATAAAGAATGATTCACTTAATTGCAGGCTTCAATTTTTCCTACCTTTTCTTCTAACAGTGCTATAATTTTAACATTTTAGCTTAGACTTTTGATTTGAGTTGTTTCATGACTTTTAGGCCAAAAACACAGTCCATCCAAAATATAAGACACTGGTATAACCCTTTGAGATACAGTCTCATGTAGCATGCAGGCTGACCTTGAACTTCTTATCCTCCTGCCTACACCTCCCAAGTATTATTAACACAAATATGTGTCACCTGGCATGGCTAATTCAGCAATGGAAATTGAACCTAGGGCTTTGAGCATGTTAGTCAAACAATCTATAATCTTAGCTACAATCACAGCCCAATCTTCTTTTCTAAATTATTATTACTTGAAACAATACTGTATTCTCTAGTGTATAGCTTTTTCTGTTTATCAATGTATCTTATCTTCTCCACCCATGTAGTTACTTTTAACCAACCATTAACTAAAGCCATGGTTTAGAAGGATGACTGACAATTCCACTCCTAATAAGAATAAAATGGTACAGGTTTTCTGAAAAGCAAGTTGGAAGATAAAATGTATGTATATACATAATTTCAAAAGGTTCTCCCACCCAACCTACATTTTTCTTTTTTAAAAAACATTATTTTTATTTCATGTGTATGGGTTTTTTTTTCCCGAATGTCTGTGCCCCATGTTTGTGCAATGCCCATAGAGGTACAGAAGAAGGTATCAGATCCCCTGGAATATTAGTTATCACCAAACCATCAATCCAACCCCATTTTTTTTTAAAAAAAAGAATGTGTGCGTGCGTGCGTGTGCGCGCGCGCGCGCGTAAAGATGACATGAAAGTAAAATGGGGAATATGTTGGGAAAAAAGAGGTCTAAAGGCAGGGACAAGAAAATAAAACATGGTAAAAGAAAGATGAATATACATTTCTCTTATATGTGGAATTTAGATTTAAACATGTATATATGACATGAAAGTAAAAGGTGTCTGTTTGGATGGGGGAATAAGACAGGGTAATGGATGGTAAATTTAAACAAACAACAATGAATGATATTCACTCATGAAAATGTCAAAATTAACCCCATTATTTTGTACACTAAACATATCAATAGGACATAAACCTGTTAAGAAGTTTCAACCTTGGGGCTAAAGAGATGGTTCAGCGGATTTGAGTGTTTTCTGGTCTTGCAAGGAGTTGGGTTTAATTCCTGGGAACTACATGGTACCTCACAACCATCTGTGGCTCTAGTCCCAGAGAATCTTATGCCCTCTCTTCTGGCTTTCTCAACAACTAAAGGTATATGGTACACTAACATAAGTTCAGGGAAATACTCATATACATAAAAATAATAAAATCTTTAAAAAATTGTAAATTTTTTAAAAGGTCTGTCTTACAACTCAGTTATACCTTTTCTAGAATACGTTATAAGAAAACAATAAAATAGTAAACAAGAGTTTTAATACCCCCAAAATGTGCCAGAGTTTTGAGATTAAAAAAATCTTGTAATGTTTATAGAATAACAGGATAATTATGATGGCTAATAAGGAAATGGTTCAAAATAGCTATGAGATTAGTATTTTTGAACATCCCTTGCACAAATAATAACAAATGTCTGATGTAACAGACATAGTAATTAAACGGATATAATTATTTCATATTATAAATGCACAATGAAAGGTCCTACTGTTCCCCATAAATAAATGTCAGTTAAAATTCAGAAAACTTAAGAATATACATACATATGGGAACATTTTGAGGTCACAAATATTAGCAGCAACTGAAACATCTAGAAACAAGGAGGTGTTTCATAAATGCAACTTATAAATAAAGGAAACCTTAAATGTTATGTTTACAATGACATTTCTTGATCTGAGCAAATGCTTATTAAAACAAAAGAGCAGAATACAAAAATCTTATACACAGAGTAACCACAGTAGCTTGTGTACAAGGTAATAAAACCCACTATGTTAGCTCTCAGTGTTGGTACTATGTGTGAGCATTAGGCTGCTGTTCATGCTTGCTTGTTATTTTTACAAGTCTCCTGCAATAAATATACATTACTTTTATAACAAAATGTTTAAGGATTTAGAAAGCTACATACAAGCCAGGGCCAGTGGATGATCTTATCCAGTCTTAAGGCAATGAATATAAACTGGAGAATGTTGACCGAACACAGGATTTCTAGCTAAAAATGAAGAAAAAAAACAGTTAAACAAGTTTCATTTAACACAGTGGTCATTTGTTTAGCACACTAGTTTGCAATGCAAATTATATTATGGTAAAACGTTAATACTACTGCATTGCTTCTGATTTTTTTTTGCCAATAGAGGAGCACAGTAGTATCATGCTTAGTGGAATTGTGCACAGGTCTTTTGTCTCATGGTCAGCGGGTGCCTTGGCCATTTTGTTGTTCAAGATTTGAGTGCTGCTGGCCAGATAGTGACCTTTTTGGGGAAAAAAAGAAAGAAAAAATAGGTCATCTGCAGTAGATTTCCTCCAAACTTCGTTTTTGCCCTTATCGACAATTATCTATACTTATAACCATCCTTAAACTTTTTACTTCTACCAAGGACTCTGCCCTAAAATCCCATGCCTTCTTTATGAGAACGTTCTCACCTCAAGTCAACACTTATAGATTTGGTGGTGCATCTAATTCTGACTATGCTACTGACCTTTCCCAATAAGAACTAGTTTCCTGTGGTGGCTTGAATGTAAAGGGCCCCCTTTATCTCATAGGGAATGGTACTGTAGGAGGTGTGGCTTTACTGGAGTGGGTATGGCCTTGTTGTAGGAAGAATGTCACTGTGGGGATAGGCTCTGAGATTTTCTATGCTCAGGATACAACACAGGTTTCAAGTTGACTTCCTGTCACTTGCAAGATGTAGGACTCTCCAGTTACTTCCTCAGTACCATGTCTGCCTGCATGCTGCCATGCTCCTTGCCATAATGATAATGGACTAAACCCCCACACTATAACTGAGTCACCTCAATTAAAAGTTTTCCTTATAAAAGTTGTCATGGTCATGGTGTCTCTTCACAGCAGTAGAAATCCTAGAACATTGCCAATTTCCGATTAAACTCAAAATGTCCAAATACAAGTAAGTTCACATCTTCTGTGATTTAGCACCCTCAGCTTAACCACCTTTTCTGCTGAAGTTCTATTTTGTGAGACAGGAATGGCTACATGAGGCTCTATTGTCTCACCCCCCATTCCAAGCTACTGACAACTCCTATCCCACAAGGGATTGCCTTCACAAAGGTTCTCAGAACCAATAGGGAGAATACTTGTATCTGCATTTTACAGGACTCTCTGAAGAATGTTTTATGGTTGGCCTGAAGCATGATCCTAGTAGAGTTAATAAGAAACCTTGAGTCAGATATTAGAAAGCTGAAAGGTCAGAGAAGCAAAGGAGCAGCCATAGTCACTTCTTACCTCTATGAATCTTCCAACCAAAGTCTCCTTCAGCATAACACCTGCCTGCATGCCATCATATTCCTTTATCATGATGATAATGGACTAACCTCTGAACTGTGAGTCCCTAATTAATTTTTTTTTTAATATGAGTTGCCTTGGTCACAGTGTCTCTTCACAGCAATAAAAACTATAACTAAGACAGAATGAGAAGTTAGGTCCTCATGCTTTCTCAGCAAGCATTTTAATCAGTGAGTTGTCTCTCAGCAGTGCATAGTCTGAGAGATGAAGATGTAGTCTCTGATCAGACCATTTCTACGCAAAGGTTCTATTCCCTAGCTTCCACATTTCTCTATTTCTACTTTAGGACCATCTTGGCTACTCTGGAGTCTACTTGGTTGAGCAGTTTCTCTTGTCTCTAATCTTTAGTATGCCTGGAATATGCTCCCTTCTACTCTATCAACATGGAGCCCACCGGCATGTCCTAGGCCCTCCTTTATATCTCTGAGAACTTCTCTTTTCACTTCCCATAGCTTTCTTGGGCAGATATCCACATTCTTGGTAGAGCTAACATCTTACATTCTCCAATGAATCTTGGCTTCCTTCTCATAGCTTTGCACATTGTCCTACCAGGGCTGTTTGCTGGGATTCTGACAATGTACAATGCCAGGCAACATAGGCTTTCTTTTGAAATGTGAGTAGAATCCTTTGTGACCTTGTAACTCCTACATTCTACCAGCAACATTACCAACATGTGGATGACACCAAGGTCTTACATGTTTACACCATGGCTAAAGCAACCACTAAATGGACCCTGAGTGCTCTCTTGTAAGGAAAAAGAAAACCTTTCAAATGAGATTGTAATTTTATGCCACTGAAACTGTAATTCCTACAAAGCCCTTAGAGACACCTTCCAATTGTCGTGGTATAAAATAGCTGACTTCTTTTACTGTATCTAATATTTTCAGATGCCATGCCTTCTTTAGCCCCAATTTCACATGTCCTTTTATACCCACAGGAGCTTGAATGAGAAATGTCCCTCAGAGTCTCATGCATTTGAACTTTTAGTCCCCAGTTTATGGTATTGTCTCAGTAAGTTTAGGAAGTGCAGCCCTGGGGATAATATCTGAGATTAATGCCCCCTGCTTCTTCTAATTTTCTCTCTATGCTCTATGCTTAATGACTGAGGTTGAGGATTTGACATCTCAGCTTCCTGTTCTTGCCATCATGTCTCCTGCCATCACAGATTTTTAATTATCAGAACAGTAAACCTAAAATAAATTATTCTATGAGTTGCCTTGGTCAGGGTGCTATCATAGCAACAGAAATGTCACTATTACAAAACCCAAACTATAGGCTTCTTCAACCCTTTCTGTTATACTTTTTGCTCCCAATTCTCACCGTAAATCTAACTAGAAGCTGCCAGCAATATAAATTCTACAGGCTGAATGCTGGACTACTTTGAAAGTTCTTCTGCAAGGTAATTAATTCCTTCTTTTTTAAACTGTCTCTCTGAGGTATTTTGGTCACTAAGTTGCAAAAGCTAACATATAATGGTCAGTGGTCTGAAAAGATGAACTACTGTACCGAACCCCAGGCACTTGGGAATGTGGAATAGAGCTGAGTAAGAGTATAAATTAAGTAAGAAATAAGGCACTAGAAACAGAGTAGTATAGAAAAGCTGCTCTGTGAATAGAAATAATAAAAAACATGACAATTTTCTTTTTGAAAGGACAGAGTCAGAGAACAAGTAAAGTTCATGACAACTTTTTTTAAGAGAGAGAGAGAGAGAGAGAGAGAGAGAGAGAGAGAGAGAGAGAGAGAGAGAGAGAGAGAGAGAGAGAGAGTAAAGTTTCTGGGATAGGTGTGGCCAACTTCCAGAAAAAATGCTGAGCAGATAGGCCTGCAAAGAGAGAGATGAAAGTTCTTAAAGAAGAGCAAAGCCTCAAATATCCCTGGAAAATTAGAGGTCATGTGTACTGGGACTGCACCACCTAGATCCATTGTTTCATATTAACTCCCCAACTCTAAGAACCACTGTTACACATTTATTTTATAGTTGTACCTCTCATGAAATTTTATAGTTTATAAAATTTTTGTAGATAACATATTGTGTGCACACCTGTGCTTTATCCATAAAGAAAACACAACTTTTCTCAGTCCTAAACACAAATCAGTATTTACTCTTTGAGGTCAAGAATGCACTGGTCCTGTTAACCCAATGTGTGGCTGAAGCTGCAGACCATAAATCTATGATGGTTCTGTTCATCAATCAGGTGACTTTTTTCCACCAGTCTCAGGTAAGCAGCCAAAGGGAAGTAGTACAAAATAAAGTGGTTGGATTTATTGAAGGTTTTTAGGAACTATAGAGAAAATGTAAAAGTGGGCTGAGAAAGAGGCACAATCCCTCCAACAGTGTCCCTACTAACCATACTCAAGATTCCCATCTATCAAGACCAAGTCCTCCTTGATACTCTAGGTACTATTCCTGTGGCCTAGCTCTATCACTATGCCTCTCTTAGGACTTTTCTTTTAAACCTATACCTAGGTTCAATTTCCAATTCTATACGATCCTTCCAGACCAGCTGCGGTCTTCTCTTTATTTTCACAGGTCAATACAAGACATTTGCAGTCACACTCTGTACTCTATCAATAGGGATATCCTCTTCAATTCCCTGTGGATATCTAAAACTCCAAACAATACTAAACCTTTTATATATTGTTTTATTCCCAATATGCAGATACTTATGATAAAAGTTTAATCTATAAATTAGTAACAGTAAGAGATTAACAACAATAATCACTAAACAGAATAACTCTTAACAAAATACTATAATCAAAGTAGCATATAGTATGATCTTTCTCCAAAACATCTTATTTTATGATACATTTTCAGACCACAGTTGACTACAAGTAAATAAAAGCATAGAAAATGAAATATCAGATAAGTGTGTGTGTGTGTGTGTGTGTGTGTGTGTGTGTGTGTGTGTGTGTGTCTGTATCTGTGTCTGTTTCAGGTGTGGGAGGGGTGTTCCTACTGCTTTGGGCCCTCAGTTTCTTTGTAGTTAAATGCTCTGCCTTTGGATTTGGGCTGACTGAAATGGAATTCTGGCCCTTCTCCCTAATATGTGGAATAAATTATCCTTCTCAGGAAAATAACTACACCTCTCTCACAAGGTTGTTGTTGCCATTTATGAGATGACCATCCAAACACTTGGCCCAGATCAAGAATACTAGGAATACCATCTACAATTGTTTTCACTATTGCTAGTCTTTATATGTTAACTTACTTTTTATTATCTCTTCTTCTTGGGTCTAAAGGGCTTACATATATAAATATTTGAAAATATTTCTGAAAGAACAAGTAACATGGGCTTATCAGGGAAGCTAACGAGTAACATAGGGGATGAGGTAGTGAGACTGTTAAATTTTATGTATCAGTTCAGATGGACTATTGCACAAGTTGTTTAGTTAAATACTAGAGTATGTATTGCTATGACAGTATCAAGTTTATAAAAGAAATTGTTCTAAATACTATAGGGTAAGCGGCCCTTATCCAAACATTTGGAGGCTTTAAATGCAAAGTCTTAGGTTTCCTGGAAAGGAAGAAACTCAGCATCCACTCTGGAGTGTCAACTTCTGTTGAGTCCCCAGCCTGCTGTTCACACTAGCCAGCTTTGCAACCATGTGGATCCATTCCTTAAAATCTCTCTCTTTGTATCTATATCTCTATCAGTTCTATTGGTTATTTCACAAGACTGACAGAAACAGGTAGCTTATAAGACAGAAAGTTAGGAGAAAGCTGAAGGCATTTGTTCCCTTGTAAACCACATTCTAGAGCTAAGGATTAGTCTGTCCCTCACCTAGGGTTAAAGACTGACATTAGAGAAACTGTCTTTAAAACATGATTAGATACACAAATCTCACCTCTAGTGACCTGTCATGTCGAAAGCCCCAGACACATGCTGCAACAGACACTGGGGAAACAAAGAACAACGGCATGAAGACCAGAAGCCAGAAGTGGCTTCCTCTCTCAATCCTGTCACAGACCAGAACTTCAAACATCAGCAGAAGCAAATGGATGCCCACAGCAATCAACATGGCTTTAAACTCCACACATGTTTCTCCTTCTGCTCTAAAAGATGATGGAAGAAGAAAAGAAAGAAAAAACAGTTCAGAACCCTCGGTTCAAGGAGAAAGTCCACAATAAATACCAACCCAACTCACATTCTGAATTTTAACTGTAAATATGAAAAACACAAAGGAGATGAAGTGGAGAGCTAACTTAAACCTATCTCTAATAGACAATCTTCCAAGTATCCAGGAACACTTATGTTCATATCTTTAAATTCAAATATAAGAGTTACTTCCAAGATAATTGTATTAGTTCTGTTGTAAAAAAACTTCTGAAATTTCTTGTCTCACAATCCTTACTTTTTACTTTTTATTGAATTAAATACAATACATATCACATTTCATGCAATACTATAAATATAATTTTAGCTTCATCTGCAAATATAGGTTACATTCAAGAAAATATGCCAATTATCTTAGGTGTTACTTGAAAATGCAAATAAAAAGCAATACAAGTCTTTTATTAATCTTTATTTCAATATCATAATGAATTAAAGTCTGAAAATTAAAAAGGTTAAGTTCTGCTCAAATAAAATAAGTTTACTTAATGGTAAAAGTATAAACATAAACTTTTAATAAATTAAAATTGAAAATGCTTACAATGTACTTGAAAGGCCTAAAATTTTCATTAAAAATACAACATACTTGTCCAATGGATGATTAATATTCTAGAAATTATTACAAAGAGAAAAGGTCACAGGTAATTCCTGTAGAAATCACTAGCATACTGCCTATTAATGGTCACAGGGCAATGACTATACCTGTGCATAACACAAACCTAGCCAGCCACAAACACAGCTTCTTTCGTTACTTGAAAAATATCAAACTGAGAAAAGGTACATATAATTTTTAAGTATCAGTTACTTAATTTAGTTTTGAAAAATAAGTACTAGATATCTGAAATTTTGTTATAAAAAGAGATAAGTATATAACCAGAGATGGGGGCTGGACAGAAGGTACAGTAGTTAAGAGTGCTTGCTATTCTTGCAGAAGACTT
This sequence comes from Phyllotis vaccarum, assembly GCA_033318265.1. Taxonomy (NCBI): domain Eukaryota; kingdom Metazoa; phylum Chordata; class Mammalia; order Rodentia; family Cricetidae; genus Phyllotis; species Phyllotis vaccarum. The sequence goes on along the minus strand of JARWLC010000013.1, from coordinate 5,115,046 downwards.
AAGTTCAGTCCCCAGCACCCACACTGGATGGATCACAACCACCTATAACTAAGCCTCAGGGATCCATCACCCTTTTATGGCCTCCATAGTACCCTCATACACTCTGTTTCTGTAAGAAAATTCATAACAGGCATATAAGGTTTTAAAACACTGATGAGGAATGTTTGCTGGACTGCAGTGCTCATAAAACTTTGATAGAAGAAACTGTCCTTATGGCATCTCTTGTAAGAACTGCCAAAGTATTGTTCTCTTAAGATATAGACCAGTGGGTTTTATAAAGCAGTATTACCGATATTGAGGATTTCGTGCCCAAACTCCGGTTCCAACTGATGCTCCAACAATAACCATTAACTTCCACAACCATATTGGAGCAAAGACAGCCCAATAGCTCCACTGAATGATGCCATCCAAACGAAGGGCCAGTAGCACAGAGAAGAGCAGCAGACAGGCATAGATGAGGAATTTACTAGAAGAAAAGCAAAATGATGAAAAAATTCATTTTAATAAACAGCTGATACTGAAATGAGGAAAATAACAGAAGCATTTCAGCTGATAAAAAGTCACTAATTTATGGCAGGAAAGACTGTTCAACAGTTAAGACCAATAGCTGCTTTTCCAGAGGATATGAGTTCAGTTCCCAGTATTTAAAAGGCAGCTAACTGCTACTTATAACTCCAGTTCTGGAGGTACAACCTCTTCTTCTGGCCTCCAAGATCCCTGTACACAAAGTGTGCACAAACATACAGGTAGGCAAAAGAGTCATCCACACAAAATAAAAATCAATAAAAATACTTTAAAGACACTACTCAACAATCATTTATTTAAAAGTTCTACGTGGAAGACACATTGTGTTGGGAATGAGAAAACAAAAGCAAGCAATTAAACCTATTGCTTCCAAGAAATTTCCAATAGAATCTATACACAGAAAGGAACAATTAAAATACCGTATAGTATTTGTGTGAATGGTGGTATGAACAAAGTAAGACAGGAGCTAAGAAAAGAAACTAAGGATCTAACTGAGGCAGTAGGAAGAAGAGATGTGGTGACAACAGAGCTTCAGAGGGAATTGAAGGGTTGTCCCAGTTGTCCAAACAGAAAAACAAATTAAGTGAGAAAGTATTCCAAGCAGAAGGAGCTAGTTATACCACAACATGGAGAGTGAAGAAAGGTGACATGTTTAGGATAAGGTCAAGCTCTGTCATTGACTATTAGATCCTATTCTCAAAAAAGGTATTCCTTAGGGTATTAATGTTCTGATAAAAATAAAAATATTTTTAGGTAGCTGAGGCAGAAGGAACATTGTGACATCTAGGCCATCTTGGGCTAAATAGTGAGTTCCAAGCCAGCCTGCAAAACAGCATAATATCTTGTCTCAAAAACAAAACAAATGAAGCTAGAAAGATGGCTAAGCGGTTAGAGTACTTCTTGCTTTTTTAGAGAACCTGAGATTTTTTCTCACATGAACAAAAGGTAGGTCACAATTGCCTTTTGCTCCAATTCCAGTGGATCTGACATCTTCTAATACTTTAAATGGCTGGGTAAATTACAGACACATCTCTATATACACACATTCATGTCACAAATAGAAAAGACCTTTGGTAGATGTCTTTGAAATAATACGATATTACATTGGCAAGCACTTCAAGTTCTAACTGTGATATAAAAACAGGAACAAGATTTACCTTTCCTCTACCCAGGACTTTGTGAGACCACGCCATATTCTGACTATCTACAGGTAGTTAGTGGTCCCTGGAGAAGGGAAAGATACTTTATTCAGTGGCACAGGATTCAATGCTCCTGAAAATAATTCCTCACCCAAGAGTCTGTAAGCAACCCTAATGAAACTCAGTGGCACATTAAAATAAATAAAGACATAGAAATAGGAAGAGACTAGTTGGGAAGATGAAGGTCTATGGGGGTGAAAAATGAACAGGAAAGGGTAATGGGGAGTGAATATTATTTTAAAAATACATTATATATGTATGGAAAGGCCATAAAGAAAACCATTATTTAGTATAATCAAAATAGCTTATACAATTTAAAAACTATCTCCTCACCATAAAAAAGGAACTGAACAAAATATACAACAGTTTGCCAATAGGCAGTGAAGAACAGAAAGGAGTAGGAGAGAAACAGAGAGGGCAAAACCAGTATTGCCCCAGCTCACTAACAGGTAGTTTCTAGGCTGTAGCAAGAAGGCAGTTAAAAGTCTGTTTTCATTTATGTTCAAAAATAAGCCAGACAATAGTGGTGTACTCCTTGAATCCCAGCATTGGGGAGGCAGAGGCAGGCAGATCTCTGTGAGTTTGAGGCCAGACTGGTCTACAGAGAGATTTCTTGGAGAGCCAGAGCTGTTACACAGAGAAAAACTCTGTGTCAAAAAACGAAGATATATAGATAAACAAAATAACATTACATGTAAATGTTTTAAATGCCAACATGAAGGAGTTGGATAAATAAGAAACTATATACTGCACTAGGTCTAAGAAACTCATATATAGGATGCCTGCCCTGGGTGCCAAGGAGTAAATACAACCCTACCCAACACCATTACTACTAAATGTGAGAAGGAGACCCATACACCTGTTCAGGCCAGCCTGCTCTGAGTACTACGGAGAAAACACAACAAATGGTGAGCAAATATATGGTGTGGTATGAGAAAGAGACAGAACTGTTCATATCCTGTGGAGAGAGGCATATCTGAAAAGATGAAGGCAACAAGGAATGCGCTGAGGTGGGCGGCTTTTGTCACGAGGTCCATGGTCATGTTTTGGCCTTGTCTGCTGCCAAGGCCCATGCCGAAATCTGTGGCCCTGAAACAGTAGTGGTCTGTGTTGATGTCTGTGGTTCCTGATACCATTGAAGGCTGAAAGGATAGGGTGGCACAGAATTGGCCCCCACACCTCACTCGTTGCAACACTAGAGAGAATTGGCCCTGTTTCTTACCTGCTGCAGTATTCTAGAGAGTAGGCCCTACACCTCACCTAGGCAGTACAATAGAGCTGACCCTGATGATGGGGTATGGGGAGTGCAGGGTGGGGTTGGGAATGGGGGTAAGAAGCCAAGAATGTGAGCATGTGAGATCTGCCCCCACCCTTAATCTGTTATGTGGTGGTGAGGGTGAAGGAAAGATGTCCTCCCCCTCCTAGCTCCTGCCATCTGAGGTAGGCAAGGAAGCTGAGCCTCTTCTTAACTAGTTGCAGCATTTAGAAAAGTGGGGCCTGTACCTCATTTAGCATAGTAGGGCTGATCCTGTTGCCTGGGGTATAGATGAGCAGCCCAGAGGGAGAACATGAGTGTGTGGGAGATCTGGCCCCACCCCTTATCTGCCATATGGTGGGATGACCATCAAGGGAGAAATGCTACCCTACCCCACGTCACTCAGCACTTGTATAAGCTGGGGAGAGCTGACACTGGGATCCTGAGTGTGGGATAGCTGTCCCTGCCTCTCACTTCCTAGAACACTTGGAAGAGTGGCCCCTGCACCTCTTCTGGGCAACACAGTAGAGCTGGCCCTGGTGGTGTAAGTGTGGCTGAACTGGCCCAGAGGACATGAAAGAAGGAAAACCAGCCAGCCCTTGGTCCTGGCATAGAGAGCAAGGAGACACACACACACACACACACACACACACACACACACACACGCACATATAAATTAATTTTTTAAAAAAACAGAAAGAAAAGTCAGAGAGATATGGCAGAGGCAGGCATATCAGATACATTCAAGATGTGAAAACTTCAATCTGCTATTGCTTACTGCTGGCTTTGAAGGGAAAAAAGGAAAAATGAGCCACAGAATGGATGGAGTAAGGCTCGAAAGGTGAGAATAAGTTTTGGCTGACAGACAGACAGCAGAAAGGGCAACTTGAACCTTATAACTTCAAGGAAATACATTCTAATTTTTATTATCAGAATGATTTTTGTAATTTTTTCTGTACAAGGAGCTAAATTTTCATAGTAGCCAAAATTACTTTGGTAATGGACCCCAGAGCTTTCAGATAATTTGATTTTAGCCATGTCAGACTCAAAACAAAAGATACAAATAATACATTCTATTCCTAGCCTTTTGGTATATAAAATTGTAAAGTAAGTCTATGTAGAGCTACACCACTAAGCCTGTGGGAATTTTTCACATCAACAACAGAAACTAATACTGTAATGTAGTAAGAAATTTCTGGCCCGTCCTTCCTGGCCTAGCCCTGAGTTTCAGACCGCCCCCAGCTGCTTAGTCCGAATAACCACACAAATGCTTATATTTATTAAAACTTGGTTTATGGCTCCAGCTTATTACTAGCTAGTCTTGCATCTTAACCCATTTCTACTAATTTGTGTTTTGTTATGTAGCTCCTGGCTTACCTGTACTTTTACATCTTGCTCTCTCAGTGGCAACTTTCAGTGCCTCCCTTGACTTTACCCTCCTTCTTATGCTTGGAACTCCCACCTGCCTCTAAGCTGCTTAGCCATAGCCAAAAACAGATCCTTTATTATCCAATGATAATTCACAGTGTACAGAAAGCTATCCCACATCATGGTAAGTTTAAATATATCCATGAAGCATCCTGTCTCATATTATATATTCCAGATTGCTAGAATTAGGACTGGATATCTTTGGTGAACCATTGTGTAAAATATAATATAATGGAAACTATGGAAGACATTAGATGATGAAAAGACCTCTAATGTTTATGAATTGGTAGATTTCCTATTGTCAAAATGGCCATGTTACCTAAAGCAATCTCCAGATGCAATATTCAATTCCCATACAAATCCCAATGACATTCCTCACAGAAATAATAATAATATAATCCTAACATTTATATGAAACAGAAAAGGCCCTAAATATGCAAAGTAAATCTAGGTAATATTAGCAATGCTGGAAATAATCACAATACTCACTTCAAATGACATTACAAAACCACATGTAACAAATGTTACATGGTCATAACACAAAAGCAGATATGTAGACCAATGCAATAGGACAGAGTACTCAGAAATAAGTCTATGCATCTAGAGCCATCTGATTCTTGACAAAGATGCCAAATACATGAATTGGATATAAGATAGTATGTTAAATGGTGCCATGAAAATTGGATAGCCACATGGAGAAAACTGAAATTATAACCATATCTTTCACCCTGTACAAAAATAAACATAAAATGGCAGAGTCCTCAACAAAAAGATCAGAAAGATTGTGACTACAAGGAAAACATATGTAAAAGTTCAAGATGTAGTCAGAGGCAACGACTTCCTGAAAAGGAATCCAATAGTCTAGGAAGTTATAACGATACAGAAATGTAATGTTGCATTACATTTAAATTTTATACAGTAAAAGAAATATATAACTAAGTGAACAGAAAGCCTACAAAATATGAAAAAAATATCTGTCAACTATTCACCTTCTGGTATTAACATCCAGAATATATAAAAACTCAAAATATTAGGAGTACATAAATAAGTTAATATAAACCACTAAACAAAACCAATAATTTCAAATGAAGAAATACCAACAGCCAATGAATACATAGGAGAAAGCAAATCAAAACACTGATAAACATTGAGATTTTATCTCATCCCAAACAGAATGGTTATCATCAAGAAAACTATCAAATTCAAACAAATAAAAATAAATACTGGATTGTTGCACGAAGAAATGAGACTCAAGGATAGATCTCTGAGAAAGTCGGAGATATTAGATAGAATAAACACCACAGTCAGATCTTATCCAGCTGTCTTTCAGCTTCCTCAGCCTGGCTTCTCTTGGCTCCCCCCCTGCCCCCCCTCTTTCTATGCATGCCTTAAGCCTTAAATACTCTCTTGGTAAATTAAGGCATGGCCCCTCCACTGCCTGCCTGGGAGCCTGGAATTCCTTCTGTAATCTAAAATGACCTCAACTCAGTTGGGATTAAGGGTGTTCACCACTCCCAGAATACTCCCTGTGCTGGGATTAAAGGTGTGAATCACCACTCTCTGATCCTCCTAGACTGACTGTGGTTAGATCTCCGAAATTTCTGGAGTTTTTATTAAATCCCCACACTGGATAGGATGTGGTGAGTGGGATCCTATTTATTGCTATTGGGAATGTACTACATTAGTCACTACAGAAATTAATACATTTAAAATTAGAAGTGCATAGGATCCAACTGTACTAGGGAGTATAAAATCAAAAGAATTTAAGTCAGAATCTAATAAAGAGGGCTGAAGAACCAAGTTTATTGTGGCAGTCAGTAATCACAATAGGAAGATTATGTAATCAGCCAAGGTACCCATTAAAGAAATTAATAGAGAAAGAAATATGGAATACACACAATGCAGTCTTATTCGGCCACAATAAAGAATAAAACTATGTAATTTGCAAAGAATTGATAGAATTTTAGGTTATTCTGTTATGTGAAATAAGCAAGACTCCAAAAGACAACTGTTACATGTTATCTGTCACTTGTGTAAAGTAGAAGAGAAATGGCATGAAAAAGATAGGGAATGGGAAGAGGGAAAATGAGGGACAGCAAAAGAGGGGCGATAAAAGGGCTGAATACAAAGTATATCTATACATATATGAAACCTCTTACAGATCAAATTCATACCAATAACATTTTAGAGTGGTTTTTGAGTCTGATTATGAGATGAACAATAAAACATTCCCAGTTTATACAATATTGAAGGCTGCACAATTCTGTGGGGAATATTTTAAAACACCGTTTTCAACTTTAAGAGTGACTCTTGGGGCTGAAGGGATGGCTCAGTGGTTAAAAACACTGGCTGCTTCTCCAGAGGTCCTGAGTTCAGTTCCCAAAATCCACATGGCAACCCACAATCATTTATAAGTGTAGTCCCATGGGTCTGATGCCCTCTTCTGGTATGTAGATGCATACACAGACAAAATACCATATACACACACAAAATAAATAAATAAATAAATAAAATCTTCTTAAAAACTGAATTTTACACATAAATTGTGGATTAATAAAGTTGTTGTTTTAAAACTACAATAGTAAACACATTACATACTATACAACTATACATTTACAAAAATCTTATTCTCCAAAACCACCCGTTTCCCGAACTGCATTATAAACCTCACATATTTAGTCTGTAGCATCAATTCTACAGGTTTACAAAATGTGGAGTGTCTAGCTTCAGAGAAGTCACTCAAATTATAAGATCCACATTTCATTCATTCTATTATAGTATGTTGTTTTAATTCAAGTATATGAAGAATGCCTGGCTTTCTAAAAATACATAGTTAGAAAATAAAAGAGTATTTTGATAGCTCCTTCAGATAATGGTGGGAATTTAATAGCATGATGTAACTCAAATCATGGTGGTTACTTTTCTGTTTTGAAAACATTTACTTATTTTAAATTATGTGTATGTATATCTGGGGGTGGTATGTGCATATATGAGTGTGATGCCTGTGGAAGCCGGAAATGGACATCAGATTCTTTGGACTGGAGTTAGAGGCAGTTGTAAGCCACCTGATGTGGGTACTGGAAATTTAAATGTGGTCCTCTATAAAAAACAGTAGGTATTCTTAACCACTGAACCCCGCCCCCCCCCCCTCCAACCACAGTAGTGGTTTCTTAAAGGTAAATTTCACTAAGTCTGAAATCTCATCAGTGAACTTTGTGTACTTTGCTATGTTAAAACCCTTTGGTCTTTTTATGAGCTAAGTAGCTCTTAAATCCCTGTATAGCTGTGTAATACTCTGAAGGTTGATACAAAATATCTGTTCACTAAAATATGAAGATTTTTTTCTACAGCATATATTTTACTATACAAGAGCAAACACATCACTTTTAACTACCTACTTCATTCAAGTGAATTAAATGCTGAGAAGCTGTTCAAGCCAATGGTAGTGTTTATAAGCTTTTGACAAAAACCCTTCATTTTCCTATAAACATTCGGAGTTTACAATTTTTAAAAACATTATAAGTTGTTTTTTCTTGAAATGTTAGGTAAACCTCTAGTATTTAAGATAATGTTTGCCAAAGGCCCTAATACAAATAATCATTCTTGTCTGTTAGTTGTTCTTCTAAATTTGTATCCCATATATACAATAGCTATTAGTATTTTCACACACTATTAAAAGGACTGTACCTCTTAGACTAAACAAAACTTTACCAAACTGGAAAAATTTTACTGGAAATTTTAAATCATTTTATTGAGATGAAAAATGTTTAAGAGCAACTATCTAGTAGATATATATGCACAAAATGCAGATTAAAAAATCACTTCTAAACAATACTAGAAAGAGTCCAGGCCAGTAAGAAGACGAACACTCAAGTTCTTTACTTATCTCATCTGATTTCTTGTACGTTGATTCATTTAGACAAAGGTAAGTGAAAACACTGTGTAAATTATATGTATAGTTTTGTAGTATTATTGAAGAGACAAGTTATAAAAATGACATTTGGTAATAATTCTCCTGATTACTAGATCCCAGTTTAAGTATCAGATATGACTGATCATATATTATCAGTTATATAGCATGTATACCTAAAATTCCATACAAAACCTTTATCTGAAAATTTTAGCCACCTTATACACTTACGACCCATCACTAGGCAAAATAATTAGAAAGCCATAGCATAATACTAATAAACTCAGTTCCCAGTACTCTAAGAAACCAATACTTTTCCAATACACTGCTTTTTTCCTACAACAGAATTTTCTAATGGTTTATGCCAGTTTGTACGTAACATGTACTCATTTAGCACATTTATTCAGTGCTTCAAAAATAAAATCACAGCCAATAAAACTACGTATATAAGTTATCAAGTTATGGCAGTATTTTCAAAACCAGAAATTATACATCCTTTGACCATTCCTATTGAAGGTAAAGTATTAATTCCACTCTATCATTGCTCAAATGATCTTTAAAACATTCTTTTCTGAAGTGCCTTGAGAGCATGAAGTATATTATTTTGCTGAAGAGTGGGTTTGAGTTCTGGAAAATGACAAAATTCAACAAGAGTGAAATTAGTGAATAAGATATGTGATCAAAGTTAGATGGCACTATTTTGGTTCAAAAATGGTTATTATAATGGACCAGGACAGATTTTCAAAAATGATTTGTAAAACTGACTCTAAAGGCCATTCTCAAATGTTAACAAGGGTCTGAGCAGTGAAATGGCTATATTTTACTGGTCCCAACTTCTTTGAATGATGTTTATCTGGATATATAAATACCAATCTAAGGTTTGCTTTGTATAACCATTTTGCAACTTTTAAAAGGGTCCTGTCTTAGGGTTCTGCTTACTGGCTTGCTCCCCAGGGCTTACTAAGCATGCTTTTATATAGAACCTAAGATCAATAGCCTAGGAGTGATTAGTCTTCTTATATCAATTGTTATTCAAGAAAATGCCTCACAGGCTTGTCCACAAACCATTCTGGTGTGGGGGTATTTTGTCATTGAGGTTTCCTCTTCCCAAATGACTCTAGCTGATGCCAAGCTGACAAAAAAAACAAACAAACAAACAAACAAAAAAACCCTAGCCAAGATGGACCCACAGTATACTGGATATACTCTGTCATAGAAGGAAGGAGCATGTAGTGTGGGGAGCAAAAGGCTTCAGAAGGAACCTGACCTAGATTAGAATACTGATTTGGTTCATAACTGCTTGTCTGATTTTAGATAATTCCAGACTCTCTAAAATGAAACTGTTTGGGGCCAAACAGATGAAACAATAAACAGAGGCACTTGCCATTAGCCTGATGACTTGCATTTAATCCCTAGGACCCACATGATGGTAGAGAACTGACTCCTGCAAGCTGCTCTCTGACCTCCATATGTACATTGTGTCATATGTGCACCCCCTCACCCTCCACAGAGTCAGTTAACAAAAATATATTAAAATGAGAAAATAAAATAAGGCTGTTATCTGATATGTATGGCTATTGTAAAGAGTAAGGATAATGAAAAAAAATGTGCCAATACTGTTTTGACACATGATGGATGCTCATAAGCCATAGCTATTATTATCAACTATTAATCAGAAAAGTCAAGACAATATTCTATCTGTGGCATTATATGCCCCAACAACAGATGTGCAGTCATTCATTATCAGTACTGACAGTACACTCATACCGACAAATCAGTGGTCTGCTTTTAAAAATATAATCTGTAAGAATTATTTAGAATAACTAACACCATGTACTTTTTACAGTGCTAGAAAGAATCACACCGAAAGCCCTGAATATGTTAGACAAGAGTTCTACCACTGAACCTCAACAGCATGTATTTTTGAACCATTGCTCACATTATCTGCAGTGATCAGACCATACTTCCCTTTCTTTTAAAACAATTCTTTTAAAAATTTACTTTATTTTATATGAATGGTTGTTTTGACTTACACATCTTTGTAAACCATGTAGGTACCTGAAGAGGCCTTTAGTCAACTGTCACCAGCAATCACATTCACTTTTCCCCCAATTTCAAATAAAATACAACTTACAATGACTAAAGAATGGCTTTAGAAGATTAAGCATACAAGAAGTTTGCAAAGATAATTTACTTCATTAGTATTATAGATCCACATAAAGAAATCCCCCAAATGACATATTTCAGTCTTTGTTCCAGTATAGAATTCCCAAGCGTTACAACATACTCCCATTAGGAGTCCACTACAGATAAAACATGAGGCCAAGCACAGTTCTCCCAACCTTCCATTGCTGTATGGCTACCAGAGCTGAAGGGCCTTCTCTAACAAATAACAACTTTACCAAAAGAGTAGACATCCCTGAGGCCTTTTGATGTAGTCAGGTTGGCCATTTGAAGTCACATACTCCCAAATCTCTACCTCCCAGAGACATTCTGAAATCAGTTTTCCATTTCTGTACACTTTTAATAGTCTGTTTAATATGTAATAGTCTGTGAGAGGCTTCAAACAGTCAAGAAGGATTCTTGGTATACATAATAGTATACATAATATGTTTTTAAATTTTTTAACTTGTTTAATTAAAGGGCAATTATGAAAAAAAGTTTATAAAAAAACAAGTTCTGTGGCTGATGGAAATAGGTACAGGATCAGCTGTCAGTCCTTTACAGCTGGGCGCAAAACACTTTTGATTTATTCTGTATTACTACTATTACTAGAAAATTGACAATACTGCAGTGGATTCTCATTGACCAAGACTTGGAAGGCAGGAACCACCAAAACATAACAGTAGCCATTTGTGTGACACATAAATAATCTCCAGAGCACATTCTCCTTTACTGTTAAGGTCTTTCCCATCTTGCCAATAGAACAGTTGCACCCAGAAAGAAGAGAGAGAGAGAGAGAGAGAGAGAGAGAGAGAGAGAGAGAGAGAGAGAGAATATGAATGGTCTATACAACAAGCAGGAAAGCAGCTCTAGACTATTCTACAGGCTACAGGCTCTGGTGAGATATCATTCATTTCACAAATATATAAAGTCAGCTATTATCTCATGCATACATGCATATAAACAACAGTAATAAAAGTCATGGATTTGACCTCCACATGACTTGAGTTTCAGAAGGAGAAATAAATATTAAATAAACAAGGAGACAAATGCAAGAGCACAGATAAGTGCTCTAAAGGAAGCTTATGATATTCTACATAGATTGTACAAACAGGGAGTGGTGGACAGGGTTGGAGAAGCAAGGACAACTTTCTTCAGCAATTACCAAGTAAGCAGAGATTTTTAATAGTAAATTGGAGTTAACTAAGTCAAGGAGAGAAGGAATCATCCCTACTAAAGTAGGTATGATGATGTCCTAGAGTAAGGGGAACAAGAATTAGAGATGAGAACAAGACAGCAGCACAAAGATCTAAGGTCATTAGCACAGGGTGTTTTCTTGTCTATACCACTCAGTTTGTTCTGCAGGTGTCTAAAAGGCTTCTGTCAGCATGGAGCAAGATTAAAACACAATGTTAAAAGCTAGATTATTCACAATACAAAAAATACCACAAGGTAAGGAAAATGAACTTGTTACTATCACCTGGCCATTGTATTCTTGAAATATCATTAAGGTAACACTGTTCCTTTCCACTAATAACATTGAATCAGGTCAGTGGTGGGTTACAGAGACCTTTAAAGTTTTCAAGGTGAGATGAATTTTGCTCTACTTAGAATTCAAACACTAATAAGTGTATTGATTGTCATTATAAATGTCTTCAAAGCATTTCATTATAACTTTTTGACTTGTATTATGCTTTAGATTTGTATTCAGAGGGGAAAAAAGCTAAAGGAAAAACTGGCTAAGGACATGACATCAGTAGACCACTATTTTGCTTTCACAGCTCTTAGGTAACTTGGAACATCATCTTGCAGCTTCTGGACTAGCTAACTTGTTTATTAAAGTCACAGACCTTTCTTTTTATAATATGCAATCAGCCATTAATTCAGATTTAATACCCTTGTGAAAAATTATACTCATTCTATAGATGAAACAGACAGGTAAGGGAGTTTTTCAAACAAAACAATTCAGCCTTTATTTCTTTTTCTTATCATCCTCTCCAAACAATGATGTGTCCAGCTTCAGTACCATCCCAGTTGTCCTACAGACAAGCCATAACTCCTAGGAACGGCAGAGGAAAAAGTACAGAATAGTTACTCTAAATGAACACCTCTCTGCAAAATACCTCCCAGGCCAACAGTGATGACCACAGATCAAGGCCAGAATATGAACACAAAGACAAATAAGCGCACTCAACCACTATCGGTGGCTTTATAGTGTAAAATGCTACCACCCTCAAGAAATACACTCTAAATAGTCCCCTCTCACTCTTTCCAATTCCTTTCATTTCCAACAAACAGCCAAAAAAGTGAGTTCTCTGGTCTGGTAAAGTTCAGGAATGAACAATACAGCAAATCATCTGTTCCCTTCACTTCCAGGCTGGGATTGACAAGCATCCTCAGTGCCTAGCATAGGACCTAGCACAAGAAGCAAGACTAGCTTACTTGAGTGCATGTCTTCCCACTTAATAAATGAACATACTCCTTTTACAAAGTAATGAACTTAAAGAGATCAGTGAAGTGAAATCATCATACAGCTTGGTTACTTATGGCATGGTGTCCAATCTAGGTCTTCACTCAGTTTACTTCCAAAGATGTTTTTGTAAATGTATACTATAATGACAGATGGGGCGGGTAGGAAGTGCTGTGGAAGGGGTCAACCAGGAAGTGGTTTCTGCTTTGGGAGCTCACGGCCCACAGAGAACAGTTTTACAACAGTTTGGCAAGTGCAAGGATAGAGTTATACTTTAGCTAGTGTTTCCTCCACATTGTCCACTGGGTATTTCAGGTCTGGGAAATAAGCAGGGCAGAATCTACTTCTTGTGAGTAAACTTAGAGCAAAGGCTAGAAAAATGCGTATGGAAATGCTCAGGTTCACCGTCAAAGGTATTATGTAAGATTTACCATACCCTGGCAATGACTCTAAAAATTCAGTATTTCAGATAATCAGTTCGACAAATAGGCAAAGAAACGGTCGACAAGCATAAAACCAAGGAAAATTCCAAAGGCTCAAACTGGAGGAAATATCTAGGAAGGCGGCTGGGGATGTCAGGGTCAAGTGAGATGGCCCTGGCGCTGAGAATGGGAACAGGCGGATCGGTGGGGGGGGGGGGGGGATTGAGACAGAGAAGTTGGACTACCAAGGAAAGAAGACGAGTGAAGAGCAATGGGACTTCCCTGCAGGAGGACCCAGCTTCAAGCTGGGTAACTTGGGCCATGGCAGGTTGGTTTCAGTTGGAGCGGGAGAAAGAAGAGGATGGGGTGACTCTGAGGCCGATACTGTTTTTCCGAGAGGAACTGGCAGCCTTGAGGAGCCTCGGACCGGTGCCTGAGTCCTCAGGCTGCAGCACCGCGGCCGCCTTGCCTCTCCCAGCCGCTGCCGGAACCCAAGCCCCCGCCCAGCTCCGCCAACGTAACTGCCTCACCTCGGGTTGAAGTCCTGAAAGAGGCCCCTCAGGTTCATGGCGGAGAAATTCACCAAGGCCTCCTCCTCTTCCCCCCGCCCCCCGCGCCGCGAAGCCTGCGTCTCACAGCGGGTTCATGCTGCCAAAGCCAGCCGCGTCGCCAACGCCGCCGCCAGCAGAAACCCAAGCAACCAACGGCTTCTGACACTCCTTCCGGCTTCGGCTTCCGTAACTAGGACGCGCATGCGCTCTGAGCATCGTCCCCAGCTGGCCAGACCAGGAGGTTACTGAATGGCTGACTGTGGTTAGTTTTGCTCCCTAATACCCTCCTGCTGGGCAAAGCGACCACTAAAGGAATAGGGAAGAGACAGAGAACCTCAGGGGTGAGGAGCGCTGACTGGGTTGGAAACCCTTAAGGAGGTTGAATGTCAAACTGGAGTCATAGGCTGAGATCATTGCAGACACCTGCCATCTTGGCCACCTGTCACCCAGACCTGTACCGTGGTCTGAGGGTTTCCCCAAAATTGAACCTTAACCTACACCTGCCAGAGTTGCCAGTAAATTCAGTTTGCATATCAACTTCCTTCAAATGTCCTAATTGTATCCTGATATCCTGAACATTCCAAACTCACATTATCCTGCACAAAAGTCATCTACCCTGTCAACCATCTCTCCATTCTGGGTCCCTACTGTCATTAGCAGCAGGTCTATTCATCAGGATGCCCAAAATGGAAATGTGGAACTCATCCTTATCCTAAACTAGTTCAGAGTCTTCTTGGCTCCTGTCTGGACTTGTGGTGGCTTCAAATCTGGCCTTTTTTCACTCCCAGCCATATTATTTAGAACTGCCAGGTTCATCTTATTGCACAAGTTAATATCTTAGACGCTCAGATTTTGTCCTCTGCAAAATAGAGATGAAAACAAAACTACTTTCCCACCTTTGTTAGGAAAGTTCAGAGACATCATGCATAATGCATAGCCTACCATATGTTAGATATTCATAGAATGCTGGTGATAGCTGTTGTTCTTTTAAGAGCCATCTTTTTAAAGGATTCTATTTACTTTTCAAATCCAAGAGTGGTACAACTTCATAACAGAGGACTTATTCTACCATCTTTACTTTCAGCCAATTTAAAAGTTGTTGTTATTGTTTTCATGAGCAGACTAATACCTTAAAAATTAATTTGGAATCATTATGGGCAATAGTCATACTTTCTTACAGTAGCTGAGTTTCATAAATGGCAATTTTATGTTGGCTAGCCCCAGGGGAAGCTTAGGAAGATCACAGTTGGAAGAATCATACTTTGCCATAATATATCATCTTCTGGAAACTTGAAAACATTCCACAAGTGGTAGTTATGCTCCCTAACACCCACTGAGAAACGAATATTATTTTACGTGTGGTTTATGGGTGAGTAACCTGAATGAAATAAACATGCAGCTGCTGAAGCACCATGACCCTTTCTCAGAAATTTTGATCCACTTTGTTGTAGAATATTCCTTTACATTGTGTGAAGATATGTCGTTGTGATTAGCTTAATAAAAAGCTGAATGGCCAATATCTAGGAAGAATTTCCAAGTACAGAGTACACTGGGAAGAAGAAGGGTTGAGAAGCCAGCCAGATGCAGAACAAGTTAGACATACAAAATAGGAAGACGTAAAAGCCACATGGTAGAACATATATTAACAAAATTATTGGCTAATTTAAGTTATAATAGCTAGTTAGAAACAAGCCTAAGAGGCTGAAAAGATGGCTCAGTGGTTAAGAGCACTGGCTCCTCTTCTGAAATCCTGAGTTCAATTCCCAGAGATCACATGGTAGCTCACAACCATCTGCAATGAGATCCGGTGGTGCCCTCTTCTGGCCTGCAGGCATACATGAAGGCAAAACACTGTATGCACAATAAATAAATAAATCTTAAAAAAAAAAAAATCTAAGCTATCAGTGGTGTTTTCATCATTAATAAGAAATCTCCACATGGTTATTTGGAAGCTGGCTGTTGGGACAGAAAAAGTCCAAGTATACAACCTTCCCTGAACATCATACAGATTGTGCCCAATATCTACCTTTGAGGACTCTCCCAGTGAGTAGTAAAGTACAGAAAAGCTAAAGCACAGAAAAGCTTGCATAACGTGCCCTGTACAAACTATCTAGTGAAGGTGGAGGAACAAAGATGCAACTTAACATTCCAGGAAAACAGAGGTTGGTTACACTGCTAACAGAAGCTAACTGCCAATGTACAGAGGAGCCAACATCATGTCATTTCCTGAAGGTTTCACCTCAAGCAGACATCTATCAGGATAACAGCTTGTAGCACTAACTCTTGAATAACCTATATCATTGTTTTCTCAAAAGCATCTCGGAAAGTGGCCAGGCAAGTTAATTAGAGTCCAAGTACTACTTTTGGTGAATTCTTGGGTACTCTTGAACTGAGACACTTTTCTATAAGCTTATGAATTCAATTTTTGTAGATCCCTCTAAGGTAAGCCATGGGGAATTCTTATCCTGAGTACCATGAAGAAGATATACCAACTACTGTCATTATGTTATTTTACTTTGACAAGCCAAATTGCCATGAGAAAATATTGAAGATACTGAAAGAATTGAACTATTACAAAGCTTAGATCTTCAGTCTTCAAGAGGAGGAATTATCTTGACTGCCTCAAATGCACAGTATTCACATTGGCCTCCATGACAGACTTCTAAATATCAGAGACCTAAAGGAGTCATAGTGCATTATGACACTTGAGAGACCTAGATTGGAGGATGGAAACTTGATTCTGGTTCAGATATCTACACTACCAGGGGTTTTCCATGAGCTTCATTAATAGAGTGGATAGGGTATAGATTTAGAAGACTTAGATTAAACACTAGTTTTATCACCAAATTCAGTGGGAGAAGTGATAGCTGTCATCTATTCTTGGACATTTTAAAGATATTTGATCTATCTTGGGGGATAGATTGACAATTCCAGCAAGAAACACAGGGATATCAGTGCTTAAGACTAACAAACCCTATGTTCCCCAAAGTCCCAACCTAAAGGCTGCCAACTAGTGAATTGCTGCAGACCCTAGGACTTTTTCCACTTACAAAAACTAACCTGGGACAGGCGTGGTGGCACACACCTTTAATAAAAGCACTTAAGAAGCAGAGACAGGTAGATCTTTTAGAGTGCAAAGTCAGTATGACTTACATATCAAGTTCCAAAACAACTGGAGATGCATAGAGAAACTTTGTTTTTAAAAAAGCTGCATTTCCCTAAGGGAACCTATGTTTTTTACCCTTAGTTTAGTATAATTTTTATAAACCTGTGAAATGTCTTGTCTTGAGATCTCCCTGTGAGGTGGTTGTGTCTGAAGTCTGGATGAGAGGAGTTTGATAGACTACAGAACTGTATTTGGGAACTTGACAATCTGGAGGAGCTGGGAGGCCGGTGTAAGGGATAAAAGGACCTATGCTTCTGATGGGATCAGCAACTGTTCCTTTGTCTTCTTCCAGAGACTATAAGTAGAAATCAACTTAGGGAAGCTTCTTTTAGGACTTGTAACCAGAAGATCCTTAGAAAGAAGGAGTGGCCATTCTTGCACACAGGAAAACACCAAAAGCGGGTAGATCATTAACCCTTATGGGAGTAGTGGTGATGACGGAATTGGTGATCACAAACCCTCAGTAGGATTTTCTACATATTGAAGGTTCATAGGCTGTTTCTATTGGGAAACAGTGATAAAACTGTACCTGAACCTCCAGAGCCAACATGGTCTCCCTGTTTCCTTTCTAAACTTTTCCAGTTGCCAAAGGTTTTAGAAAGTCTTCTCAAGTAGACTCAATGGATAGGATCTAGGGAACTTCAATCCTATTCTGAGGCTCTATTTCTTTAATGCTAAGGTCAAATTTACATAGCCAAACATAAAGAGAAGATGGCTGCATCTTGACTAGGGGTCAAAAGGGAGTGATAAAGGAATGGACATATGAATATAGAAAAGCTTAGGTCAGGTGTGATGGGCACGCTGAAGGAGTGCCACTTACTACTGTCATCATCAGAGCCTCAACACGCTTATTAGGCATGGCATAGGGGAGTGGCTAGTAGTCCTAGTAGGAGTTCCCTGTAGGTGATCAGTCATAGGCTGTAAACGGCCAGAAGGAAGAAACTGAAGTTGCTAGTTTTGTACACACTGATCAGTAGTTTTCTTGAAAGCCCTCAGGAAAGCTTTACCATCCTTCTGAGCCAGCTAAGTCTTTGCCACTCCCATAAGGGTGAAGCACTGGAGTCACTCTTTATTTTCCTTCCCATGTTGTGCTTCTGTCATATTCTCCTCAGACCTTTTGCCTAAAATTGTAGTGATGTCTTCTCCTCTCTTTTATTTTCTCTAAGCATCCTTTAATCAGGGTTAGCCTATAACCTTTAGTCCTTCAATCTCCTTCATCCAGAATATGGTTTCTAAACCCTCTGCATTGTGCCAAATGCTTTAGGAAGCAGTGGGGACAAACAGAAATAAGTAATAAAAAACAGCATTGTGGTTAAGCTTCCAGAACTTGAGAACTGATTCAATCAGAACTTGAACTGAATCTGAAAGGACAAATAAAATTTCAGGCTGGGAAAAATGAAAAGAAACAGAGGAAACACTTCTTCATAAGTGTGTGCACATATCCTGGGTTTCTCTATGTTCACTAAGTCAGAAAGTAATTCTAAGCAGCAATAGTTATGGAATGGCAGCCATATGGCCAGGAGCACTTGAATGAACAACAATCTCTAGCCATGAACCTGAACAGTTTCCAAACAGCTTGAGGAAATTGTCTTGAAGACGATGTCTGTAACATCCTCTTTTCCAGCAAGCCATCCAGTCTGAAATCTGAGCACTTATCACAAAATTGTTTCCCTCTTATGATTAGCCATAATTAAGCTATGCTAAATTCAGTGTACAATCACAGGCAGAGAAAATTTTTTAGTTCAAGTAAATCATTTAGTTGCAGTATCCATTATATCTATACCGGAATCCTGTAATATCCCAGACTTGGTTTCTTTTATCTGTTCCATAGAGCAGTGAGCTCTGCCTCAAAATATCCCAGATGAAGTCTTGCTTATACTGTGCTAGGTCTGTTCTTTGAAGACTCAGCTCAGGAAGTCTGATGCCTCCTCTGAAACTTTGTTACAGAATAGATGCTCAAGAATTCTGTGAAATGAATTTAGTTTCATACCTCTTCTTTTCTTCCA
This sequence comes from Phyllotis vaccarum, assembly GCA_033318265.1. Taxonomy (NCBI): domain Eukaryota; kingdom Metazoa; phylum Chordata; class Mammalia; order Rodentia; family Cricetidae; genus Phyllotis; species Phyllotis vaccarum. Next base: position 5,095,951 of record JARWLC010000013.1, on the reverse strand, counting down.
TTCTTCCTCTGGGCACACACACTTCCATTTTCCCATGAGTTTCTTTCAGGTCACAGACACAAAGGAGCTTTTTGTTTTTATCATAGAATAGCTTACTTTTATTGTGTGTCTGTATTGTATGCGTGTGTATATGTGTATTGTATATGTACACACATGTGTGGCTGTATATACATGTATGTAGACATGCATATGGAGGCCAAAGATCAATATCATATGTTTTCCTCTATCATTCTCTGATGTGGAAATGTCTTTCTGTATGCTGTGAATCTCAATCTTTAAATAAAGGAGCTGTTTTGGCCCATGACAGGCAGCATAGAAAAAGTAGGAGGAGGAATCAGAATAGGTAGGAGGAGCAGGGCGGAGTCAGAGAGATGGAGCCAGAAGCCCAAAGGATCAACATGTAAGGAGAAACAGACTGAGCCAGAAACCCAAAGGAGCAACATGTAAGGAACACAGGTGAGCCACGGGCCATGTGGCAAGAAAGATTAATAGAAATGGGTTGATTTAAGATGTAAGAACTAGCTAGCAATGTGCCTGAGCCATAGGCCAAACAGCATGAAGTTAATATAAGTGTCTGAGTCATTTCTGGGGGCCTGAGCAGGAGCGGCAGGTGGCTAAGGGGTCTGGGGCTGCAGGTCTTTGTGTTTGGGCCTCTGGCTGCCTAGGACCAAGAAACCCCATTGTTACAATTCTCCACCTTATTTATTGATATAGGGTATCTCAATGAACCTGAAACTCACTAAATAGGCAAATTTTAACCAGCAAATTTTAGGTCTCCTCCTGTCTCTGCCTCCTTAAAACTAGCATTATAAGCATGTACCATGCCTAGCTTTCTTCTTTTTACATGAATGCAGAGGGTACAAACTCAGGTTATCATGCTGTATAGCAAGCATTTTCCTGACTGACCTGTATCCCTAGGCCTAGAACAACTTATAACATGTTTGCACAGTTCTAAATGGGAGATGAGCCATTCATTTAATAACAGATTTTGAAGGGGAAAACAACTGTCTCAATTAATGTACATATGAATTGCATAATACATACTGACTCAGTCTCAGGTATGGAGAGAAGGCTTATATTTAGTATTTATCACCTACTGTGTGAACAGGTTGAAAGTGTGCCTTCAAATCAAATTAATTGAAGTCTCAATTCCAACACATACTAAGTGTGAAAGCAACCTTATTTGACAATAGGGACTTTAGAATGGGTCCTTAATCTAATACAACTTTGTTCTTCTGAGAGAAGGGAAATCTGGACACATACACAAAGGAAAAGCATCTAAATGCTTATTAGATTCATATGATTATGGTTTCAAGACCTCACATAAGCCCTCTGGGGCACCCAGAGAACCTCAGCATTTCTCTATAGTGGCCATGAAGGAAGGAGGATCTTACCTGTTCTACTCTGCACAGGTCAATCCTCAGATGATACAAGTCCACCCAGGAAACTGATGTTCAGGGCACTAGATGCTGGAAATATACCCCCCCCCCAAAGATAGTAGGGCACAGTGAGCATCCTGGCTTTTATACCTCTGGCATCCCTAGCTTGCTTAATGAGCATTTTCTGTACCTGTTGTCTAAATATCATGTGATATATTTGTTTCTACCAGAGTCCTTGCTTCAATGCTGCAGTCACATAGGAAGCTGCTTTTATTTTTCTATGATCACTTCATTTATCCCTTTCTGGGGCTCCAGCTTAACCCTGGCCTTCATATACCTCCCCAGACCAGCCAAGGAAAGTTGATATGGATCTGACAAAGTCTCCTTCTGACCCTTCTTGTGCTCTTCATGGCCATATCAGGATATCAGAGCTCTCTCCTGTCCATTTCCTGTCTAATTCCTAAATTGCATCTGTAGGAGTGTTCTGCTGAGTGTTCATTCAAGGGCTAGTGATCACTATTCCATTATTTGCTAAGCCTTTACTCTACCTAAAGCTTCCATCGGGAATGTCATGGTCCTATAGGAACACTATGCATAACCCTAACAAGATCTCATGGTAGCTGACAAGATATTCCTATTCCATCTTTATGATCATCATCAAAAAGAAAAGCTTTATAGTCACCCCAGTATAGTGATCAATTTTCCATTAATGGTTTAACCTTCAGTATCACCACAAAAAAATATTTGCATGTTAACTTTAGCAGAAGTCTTAGCTTGGGTTTATCATGGAGGCTGACTGTGACTACAGCAGTGAGGAAATTCTGATTACAAGAGCAAATTGGATTATTGCCTTCTATTTTGGGCCATTGTCTTCTATTGGCTCTAAAACAATAATTTTAGTTGGTATTTAATGAAAACTCAGAGCCAGATATTGGGGGAAAGCTGAAATATCAGAGAGGAAACAGACCACAGCCAATTCTCACCCAGCCAACTTCTCAGAGTAAAAGCTATCTTCAAGAGTCCTCAGCCTGGCTCATCACTTCTACTGAATACCACACTGTCTGCCTACACCTACCTTAAATATCTTCTTTGTCCAGTTGTTTCACTTCCGGGTTCAACTCTGCATTATAATCCTAGATTTAGGATTAAAGGTGTGAGCTACTACTGTTTGATATTTAGGCTTGAACTCACTGAAACACAGAAAGATCTCTGTCTCTGGAGTTATGGGATTAAAGGTATAGATAGGTCATTCCTGTGCTGGGATTAAAGGCATGAGTTACCACTTTCTGACCCTCTGGCTTGGCTGTGGGTGAATATGTTCTCTGTTATTCTAAGCTGATTTCATTAAATATAAAATATATCACCACATGGCACCAAGGATGAAACAATAAATGGTTATGTGGTAGTTGGATAACAAAAAGCAACTTATATGATTTAATATGATAAAAATCTTCATTTCTCAGAGGAATCTCTGAGGTCAAATATGCCTAGAAATTCCTCACTTTCCAAAATGCCTATCTTCTAGGTGAAAGTTACTTCAAATACAAGATACTTAATTTTCAAATCACTCTAAAGCTGAATTAGTGATATAAATTTGTAATTTTAACACTTGGAGGTAGAGGCAGGAGAATCAGGCATTCAAAATCATCCTTCACTACACAGATAGTTTGAGACCAGCCCGGGTTACATGATACCTTGTCTGAAAACAACAACAACAAAAAAAACTAACAAGAACAATAAAAACAAAAAGCAAAAGAAACCTTTAAAACATCAATACATTGGGTTCATCTTCATTCAATGGTACTTTTCATTAATTTCTACAATAAGCTCTCATCTTGGCATACTGCTTTCTTATTGTTTCATGGTTGTGAACTAAAGCTCCCCAATAAAATCACAGATATGCTAAAGCTTTTACAAGACTTTTTGATTGATTGATTGATTGATCAATCGATTAGGGCTTATGACTATACATATTTGGAATGTTGGAGATACTTTACCAAATTACCTTGAGCTATCTCATGTCCTTTCAATAGCCATAAATTTATACCTTTGTGTCTGACCTACCATATTTTCAAATGTCAGATAAAACCCATGGATTTAGTAACTTAACAGGTCACTAGTTTTTTTGTTTTTTTTTTAAAATCAAACCGAACAACTAGGAACATCATCAAATAGTATCTAATACCTACAGCAGACATTTCTCTGCCTTGTAACTTGCTTGCTTAAGAGTTCCTACAAATGCAATAGAAAAGCACTTTTGCTTTATGGTTTTCTTTTCTATAATTATAGACATTCATGTAACTACTTCCATGTTAGAACATTTTACACAGAACAACCGCATCCATATTACTGGGCCATGGTCACTCATTTGGCTCAGAATAAATGACCATTTATTGTTTTTAAGGTGGTATCTGTGGAGTTATTTTTGTTCATTTTTTTCTGGGTGGCCAGTATATACCTGTGAGTCACTTATATGTTCTAAATAACAGGACTTTCATGAACACTTTCATTAGCGCAATTAGACATATTGGAAATGAGGATTTTTTTGTGAAGACGTAAACAGATAAATAGCAGTAGAAGAATGATTTTTAAAGTTTCTTAACAAAATCAAAGTTAGTACATCCAACACGGAAGTATTTTTTTCAAATGTTCAGAGCACATCTCACCACATATCTAAATAGAGTGTTTCAAAGTGAGCTTTAAAAGTTCTATTGCTACTAGAAGGATTCTATGGTGAAAAAAAATCATGAATGGCATGGGCAGGGCAGGTGATTCTGGACAGTTCCACTGGGTGTAGGGTACAGTCAACAGATTCTTTTTGCCTTGTTAGTTTAGGTTGTCTTATAGTGAAAAAGACTCGAAATGGATACGTTTATTCCTCAAGGGGTATTGTAGAGTCATCTAGAAAGACACAGGTCTGCTTTAGGCAGGGAAGAATAGGAACAGTATAGTGTTCAGATAAATCCACATAGGTATCTAGTCTTGGGTTTCTTGTTTACTAGGTAAGAATCCTGGGAAATTTCTAAAATCTGTGAGATGCAGTTGCTTTTTCATGTGTAAAATATACCGTATAGGCATTATTATCTGGATGGGAGGTATAATGTACAAATGCATTGAAACATCAGACATACTGATGTGGGAATGTCTTTCTGTATGCTGTGAATCTCAATCTTTAAATAAAGGACCTGTTTTGAGTCATGACAGGCACCATAGAAAAAGTAGTAGGGGAAATAGAGCATAGATAGGAGAAAGGTGGAGTCAGAGCAGACCAAGCCAGCCGCCCAAGAAGAAGCATGTGAGGAACACAGGTGAGCCACGGGCCACGTGGCAGACAGATTAATGGAAATGGGTTGAGTTAAGATGAAAGAGCTATAGCAATGTGCCTAAGCCATAGGCCAAACAGCATGAAGTTAATATAAGCGTCTGAATCATTTCTGGGGGCCTGAGCAGCAGCAGGTGGCTAAGGGGTCTGAGGCTGTAGGTCTGTGGGTCTGGACCTCTGGCTGGACTGGACCAAGAAACCTTATTGTAACAACATAGTAACTGGCATATGGAATATTTATTCACTGTCAGGTGTGTATTTCTTGTTTCTAAGAACATCTCAGATTAGTCTCAGTTTACTAATAGATTCTAATAGAGGTAGAAAAAAATTCTGCTTAGTAACAGTTGCCTCCAAAACATTGGAGTTTTCTTTTTCTGAGTGCAGTGTCCTCTCTGACAGCCTCCCTTTACACTAGAACTCATATACCCAAAGAACCCCAACCTCTCTGCCTGATATAGTTCAAGTAAGTTTGACATTTAGTTTCCCTGAGGATTGATCTCAGGCACAGCCAGATAGCACAGTCCCTTATTTCTTGGCTGTGGACACATGCAGTCACCATGAGAGGTACGTGTCTGGGATCTGGCTCCTTTTGGAGCTCTGAAAGAACTCATTCTCTGAAGACCTTATTACCAGGGTTGTCACATCCCTGAAACCTCTTATCACAAGTCCTGAAGCAGAAAGGTGAGCCAGCCACAACAACCACCCTTCCAGGACTTGCCAGGCATCAGAACAAGAACGTAGGGGCTCTATGTGGTCCCTTGTTTGAGGGGATGTTAGACTCTACTACACATTCTCTTCTTACTCAGTCACCCGGATTTCTGGAAGATACTAGACCCCCCCCCCATAACAGTAATGGGCTCTGCTCTGTGCTCTGCCAATAATACTTCACACTGTAACTTACCTTCCTAAGAGAAGAGACAAATGTAAGGAGGGAGCACACATGGGACACACCTACTATGTTTCTCAGAACTGGCATAAGGACCAGGTGTTCTCTTTTTTTCTTGGGGATTCTAAAGAGTTTTGTATTAATGCCCCACAAGGCACTTGCTTAATCTGAGATACATCTTTCAGGCAAATGCCACCACTGATCCTTACCTTATCCCTTGAAAAGGAAGTCAGAGGTGACAGCTTTTGACCACAGACTTCTCCAGAACCAGGACTAATATCAGAAACAGCTTTCAAATGTCTTATATCAAAGGTCTTCCTGTTTCTTCTTGAGAGCCCTAGTTCTTTGCCTCAACAGATCTGAGGCTCTACTACTCCAGGAAAATGGCCAGTCCTCCATAAGACAATACAGGCTGATACAAAGTTATAGTGAATCTGGCTACTCTCTCCCAAGGCCTTTCATGGTTGACAGGAGTGCACAGGTCCTAGTGTGTTCTCAAATTCAAGAATATGATTCCTAGGTAGTCCCCACTTGGGACCAAGGTACATTTAATAGGAATACTCTCTCAAGAATGAGTTTGAAGTTCACCTTTAAAAAGTGGTATGGATGGTTGTCTGACCTCAAGGAACATGGAAAACTGGTTTTATGTTCCCAAGTTATCAGACATGGATGTCAAAAGATGGGAAAGGGCTGATTCTTACAGGACCCTGGAACTCTTACTAGGGGACTGTCAATAGGAAAATGGGAAGATTCGGTAATCTCTGTACAAGGTGTGTCTCCCATAATACATTCCCAGATCTCATCATGACTCACAAAGAGGCCTGGACCTCTCTTCTTTGAGAAACATCAAAATGTCTCCTATGCAGTGGCAAGAAGGTGTGAGACCTTGGAACAATAGGTCTGGTATAAAGGGAGATGGTAATGGTTTCCCACTGGAATGAGTCAGCAGATTCAATATGCCTCCATATTAATTCTCTCTTCCTATGAACCTAGATTTCTGCTGACTGTATTTAAAATACTCTCTTATAATACTTAGAGTAGATTTACTTTCTGTAATTGAATGCTAAGTATTATGAAACCTTAAATAAATAAAATATCATCTCATTAAAACATCCTCATTCTCAGTCTCTTTTTATCAACTCTGCTCCTCCCATTGCTAACTCAGTGATAACTTGTAGCATACATGACAGGAAAAATGTCTCTGCATTCAAAGAGACTGGAACATGCACTGGATCTCAGATCAGGAGTTAATAATAAACTTTTAGGCCATATAAGACTGTTATCCAACTAGAACTGTTTAACATACCTTGAACATAAAAGTGTAATAACTAAAGTTACTTTCTTTCTTTGAATTACCCATGTAATCTACTTTTGCAACCTATGCTAATGCATGCATGTAATCTTAAGTTACAAAGCTTACATGCCCTTGACACAGGAGTACTGCATAAGTGTTTGCATGTATGTTATGAAAATCATTTTCAGGAAACAGAAAAGCTGAAAGTGACCTAGCCTTCAGATATTGCTTAGTAAACAATATTTGTAATAGTTTGTTATATGGGTCAGTAATTTATATTTCTGTAGATATAACCATCATTCCTTCACCATGTTGCACTTTCTGTGCTCTGCAATATAAGGGAGAGCAAAGCCCTTTGTTAGGAACAAATACAACACAAAGATTCACACAGAAATATGAACAAATTCACAAGACAACATTCAGGTAGTTACAGATTCAAACCCATACAACTGATAGAAAAGACAGAAGACACAGGGAGAGTAAAGCAGGAAATTCAAATAGTGGCTTGTCCTTAAGTTAATTAACACCATGAAGAAGTGCTCTGTTTTCTTTCCTGAACACCACATGGACATTTCATTGGAGACTTAGCTGTTAATCACTAATTCGTTAAATCTGCACTTCCTCTCCCTGTTACTCTCCCGTGGATCCCCAATGCAGCCTCTAGCTTGGGTTAGGGATGAGATAGATGGGACTGAAGATCATGTACAGGGGTTCATCATCAGACAGAGGGCAGTGGAATCCCTAAAGTCCTGGTACATTTTCAGATTCCCTCTTCACAAAAAAGAAAGTCAGCAGAGAAATCTCAAAATCAGCCAGGTTGAGCAAGAACGTTTTATCATCCAGCAATAGGCACAGACTTAATGACGAGAAACACATGATTCTACAAATGGCTGTATTCAACAGCATTGAGTGAGAGAGAGAGAGAGAGAGAGAGAGAGAGAGAGAGAGAGAGAGAGAGAGAGAGAGAGAAGAAGGAGGAGGAGGAGGAGGAGGAGGAGGAGAAGGAGGAGGAAGAGGAGAAGGATGAGGGAGGGAGGGAGGGAGGGAGGGAGGGAGGGAGGGAGGGAGGGAGGGAGGGAGGGAGGGAGGGAGGGAGAGGTGGGAGGATGAAAACACATGAAAAGTGGAAAGCAGAGAGATTATGGAAGCAAGGCCCAGAAACTCAGGTCCTGATCCAGCACCATACCTGAAGATGGATTTCCAACCAAGAGTTGCCAGATTCTGAGTCTAATTTGTAGGTGTTGATTGCTGCATTCTCATCTGTGAACTTGGAAAACTGGAGCGGTTTTCTGAGGTACCTGGAGCTTAGAAGATGCCTCAGTGTCAAAGCCAGACAGCCGTCTTTCCCCTATCTACATTCAGATTCCTGGAAAATGAGCATCATTTTCTAAGGTTACTGCAAGAGTAAAACTGGAACTGTCTCAGAAGCTGCCCTACAAAGACAGGTGCAGGCCATATTAGGTTCTTTTGGGGACCCTGCATCAAAACTAGGCCATCATGTGGTAATGAGCCTTTTCCAAGATTCCACATGTCAGTGAGAGGGGCAATCGGGGCCTCTGTGAGGATTTCTCTGAGTTTAGGGGACACCAGGGAACGGGATTGTGGGAAAGAGCCTTCCCCAGTATGTCAGAATCAGGGACTAGGGGTTTTCAGAGACATTATGTGGAGATCCTTGAATTTAAAAGATGTATCAGTGTAGAACTGTGGGAAAGAACCCTTCCTCATCCGGGTACTTTGGGGGCTCGGCGCCATTCTGTGAGGTTCCCGAGGCAGATGGGCACCATTCTGTGAGGTTCCTGGGAGGCAGATGGGCGCCCTTCTGTGAGGTTCCCGGGAGGCAGATGGGCGCCCTTCTGTGAGGTTCCCGAGGCAGACGGCCTCGCTGGGCTTTCAAGGGTTGAGGTGAGCACCTCATCCGGGTACTTTGGGGGCTAGGCGCCATTCTGTGAGGTTCCCGAGGCAGATGGGCGCCATTCTGTGAGGTTCCCGAGGCAGATGGGCGCCATTCTGTGAGGTTCCCGAGGCAGACGGCCTCCCTGGACTTTCAAGGGTTGAGGTGAGCACCTCATCCGGGTACTTTGGGGGCTCAGCGCCATTCTGTGAGGTTCCCGAGGCAGATGGGTGCCATTCTGTGAGGTTCCCGAGGCAGACGGCCTCCCTGGACTTTCAAGGGTTGAGGTGAGCAGGTAAGGGACAAAGACAGGAGCCCTGTCAGGAGAGGGGGTCCCCACTGAGGCAGCTAGTGCCTGTGGAAGGCCTAGACACAAGCGGGGCCCACAGGGACAAACAGGAACCTTGTAGTTCCCTGAGTGGGGACTCTGCACAGTCGCCATCGGGTTCCCGAGCAGGAAGAGAGGGCCACTTAAAGAGCAGGGTGAAAGCAGGTCCCACGAGGGGGCTGTGGACGGTCGGCTCTGGTTAGCGGGTCCTCAGGACGACAGTTCAGTCAGTGTGCCCTGTGCTGCCCGAAACGGGGTCTTCCTGAGGAAAGTGGTACCCTCCCCTCCTCTGGGCCACCATGGCGGTGGAAACCAGCCCACGGGGGGGGGGGGGGTAATGGGGGGCTATGTCTGAGGTTCCCAGAGAGGAGGGGACACAGGGCTTTCTTGGTCAATAAGGACCTCAGGGTCTCAGAATCCCAAACTGAAGCCCACAGGCTGAGTCAAGTTTTTCAGGGTACTCAGAATCCACATCCAGGGACATGGGGGCTGGGAGCCATTTTCTTAGGTTCCAGAAGGACAAGAACACAACAGCCAGGCTGCTCTTCCTGCATCCTGGGACCTGGGGATTGTGGAGAGGCTGTGGAAGTTTCCTAGAACGCCCAGCTTTCCACATCCAGGGACCCGAGGGGCTCAGAGGTATTTTCTGTGGTGCCTGGAAGGGTGTCCACACTAATGCCCTTCAGGTATCTGGGATTTGGGGGCGGGTGGAGGTGGGACTCAGAGCCACTTTTGAACTTATCAGTAGTGATGCCCTTTAGGTACCAGGGAATAGGGGGTTTACAGCCATTTTCTGAAGAACCTAGAAGGAGGAGAGGGGGCAAAGTGTCCTTTTTGCATTCTGGGCCTTGGAAGGTTGAAAGCCTTTTTCTGGGATTCCTGCAAGGGAGACAGACAATCAGGCATGGCGAGCCACATCCGGCCACTTTGGGAGCACAACTCATAAACTGTTGAGCCTGGGAGTTGGTCACGTTGCTCTTCTGGTTACCAGGAATAGTAGTTTAGAGCCATTTGGTGACCTGACAAGAAGAGTGGCAGCCAAGCTGCATGTCTTTGAGTGGTTGTGACTGTCAGAATGGGCAGGGGAAGACACTCCACAGGGAGAGGCCTACAGGTTTTTGGCTGTATCTCTGTATTGGGACTGCACCAAATGGTGGCCCGAATTGCCATATGAAGCACTTGAGTAAGTCAGTCACTGCCAACAGACACAGGAGCAATGTTTTTCTTTTCTGTGGTTTTTCATACTACCAATTCATGCTACTGATACTCTGATCAAAGGACTGATTTTTAAGGGCTCTGGTTACACCAGAAAATGGCTTTGTATTCAGCATGTATGTGGGACCCTAGTGGACTTATAAAGCTCCACTCTGTGGGTACCCGAAAGGTTTTTGTCCATTTTGGTACACTTGGAGACTTTAACCTCTTTCCTCCTCCTTCACCTCCTATACACTGTGCCTTTGCTTCAGACTGCAGCACAAGGAGAAGGGAGATTTGTCCTGGGTAAGTGCTCAAATATGTTGTGGTAATGATCTGGGGCCACCAAGGGGGAAGCAATAAGACCTCAGATATAGGCCTCTCAAAAATAGACCTTGCCGTCAACACACACTAGTCAGTTTGACTATGCAGCAAAGGTGCCATCTCTGACTTGGGGTTGAGGAGATAAGTTGGGGACTCGGATATGCCTGGGTCCTGAAAGGTGGATCTGAGAGTCAGGATGGTTGTTGTCAGGAATGAAGAGGAATAAAAGCCTCAGAATGTGTGTAAAAAGGCAGGTCCCTGCCCCATTTCTAGGCTTGAGAAGCCAGGGCACTCACATACCAGAGCTGATACATCTTGACTTCTGCCTCCTCTCTCCAAAAGTGAGCCTGTACACCCTGGACTCTGACCATGGTCTAGAGCGGATCAGGCGTGCTTGCCAGAGGAGGTGCTCATATTCTGTCAGGTAAGCTGTCATGGTCATAAAAAACCATGCAAAGAGGGACATGTTCCCCAACAGAAGACTGCATCTGGTTCCTGGGGTAAGAACTGAGGTCTCCGGCTTCTCTCTCTCTCTCTCTCTCTCTCTCTCTCTCTCTCTCTCTCTCTCTCTCTCTCTCTCTCTCTCTCTCTCTCTCTTTTTCTCTCTCCTCTATCTGTCTCTGTGTTTCTGTCTCTCTCTTTTACTTTCTCTCTTTGTCTCTCTGTCTCTCTCCTCTCTCTCTGTTTTTCTGTCTCTCTTTTGCTTTCTGTGTGTGTGTGTGTGTGTGTGTGTGTGTGTGTGTGTGTGTGTGTGTGTGCGCTCATGCCTGCCTGTTTTGGGTTGGGATTTTTTCAGGGAGTGTTTTTCTTGCTCCTAGGATTGACATCAGATCAGCAGTAGGAGCCAGGTCTGGAGAACAGAGGGACTCTACAAGGTGTGGACCTCCGCTGAGGAAAGAGCAAAAGGCTGCACAGTCTGGGTATGAAACAGAGTCATTATTCAGGGGCACAAAGGGCTTTGCTTACTTCAGATACTCCAGGGAAGAATGTAAGAGTCTTTATGGAGGTGGGGTCTGGTGGGAAGCAGGGCATCTCAAGAAGGAAGACAAAGGTATACTTTCAGTGAACTTATGAGACTCAAAGTTCAGCAGAGATGAGCCCAGGACACATGGCCATCAATGCAGTACCCCAACAGGGGATGATGGGTTGTGCACCTGCATCCTATGTCCTGGAGGTTACAGGGATAGCAGGTGTGGAACTTCACCAGACTGGGAGACCTTGTCTGAGCACAGATCCTGGTTAAGTAGGCACTGGGAATTTCCAGGAAAGGTTCCCTGGGGGTGAGTGTAGCAGACTCTGTTCCAGAGCACAGGCAGCTGCCCCACAGAATACTTCTGAAGCACTGTCTCACAGAGTCTGGGTCAAGACTGCAGGTCTGAGAATCCAGCCATGGTTGCAGGCAATAGTCTAAGGGAGCTGAAGGGCCTGCTAACAGCACCTCGACCTGGTAATCAGTCAGAGGGAGGCTCATGTGTGTGAGGACTCCCAGTGAGAGCTGAGAGAGTCCCATCTGCCAAACAAAGAGTACTGGTTACCTACCCTCCTTCCTGAGAGCTGTGGGAAAACAGGCCCTACTTTCTTTCTCACAGAAGTAGTCTCCTGACTTAAAGAACGTGGGCCCCAGGATCACAGGGAGCTGCTGGAACTAGCCATTCCTCAAGGTGAGAATTGGGCAGGTACACTCTCCTAGGTCAAATGAACCACACCAAAATGAAGTAGTTCTTTCCATCCACCTGAAGGCGTGTCAGGAAGTGTGAGGTGCCCTCACTTCCTTCTTTTCCCTCTCAGAGACAAAGGAACTGGTTCTGGAAGTGGAAGCATACACCCGAGGAGCCAGGTCTCTTCTTCCTTGAGTCCCTCAGAGACACATGCAGAACCAGAGACCTTTGGCCATAGAGCCCTTTCCAGGAAAAGTCCTGTGACAGGTGCATTTTGAGAGCTGTCCAAGGAAAAGCCATCAGAGTCCATTCTCCCTCTCCCTTTCTCCTCCAGGACCAGGAGTCTTCATCAGTGTGAGCTGCAACCTGCCTTGCCTGTGTTCCCAGGGAACCTCAGCATGGATCCTACTGAGAACAGCCAGAGCTCCACCCTCCCTGAGAGCTCTCAGTCCCAAAGGGAGGCAAGGGGCCAGGAGGGTGTCAGGGTCCCCATAGCTGAGACGGGGGAGGCAGAGGCCACTGCCACCACTTCAGGGAATGTGTCAGTTGGAGGAAGATACAGTTCTCTCCAGAGTGCCCAGAGAGCCTCCTCTCCTCCCACTGCCATGGGCTCCCTTGCAGGGCCACCATCTGCTGTGGCCTCTGTCAACCCAGTAAGGAGAGTGGGCCGCCCAACCTTCCTCCCACAATATATACTAAATAGAAAGGTGGATAGGTTGGTGAGGTTCCTGCTTCTCAAGTATCGAATGAAGCAGCTGGCAACTAAGGCAGAAATACTGGATAGGATCACTAGTGAATGTGAGGCGTTCTACACTGTGATCTTTACTAAGGCTGCTGATTGCATGTGGCTGTTGTTTGGCATTGACCTTATGGAAGTGGACCGAAATGTCCACTCCTACTCTCTTGTCACTGCACTGGGAATCACCTATGATGGGATGCAGCATGGTGCTCAGGGCATACCTAAGACAGGTCTGGTAATAATCATGCTGTGCATCATCTTCATGAAGGGCAACTGTGTCAGTGAGCATGTGATTTGGCGCCTCTTGAGTGTCATGGGGCTGTATGCAGGGAGGGAGCATTTCATGTACGGGGAGCCCAGGACACTCATCACAGGGCATTTTGTGCAGGAGGGGTACCTGGTGTATAGGCAGGTACCTGGCAGTGATCCCCCTAGCCGTGAGTTCCTGTGGGGTCCAAGGGCCCACGCTGAAACCACCAAGATGAAAGTCTTGATCTTTTTTGCCAGTGGAGTTAGGCAGAATCCCAAATCCTTCCCCTTCAGGTATGCAGAGGCTTTGCTAGATGAGCTAAGGAGGCTCTAGGCCAGAATCACCCCACACAGGATACTGCTGCCCTGACCTCCACACATACTACTGCACTGGCAGTTTCCAACCAACATCAGGTTAGCTAGAGTCAGAGATCTATGGACTGTACCCTCAATGGAGTGCTGGTGGGAGGAGCATGTGAACCATTTCTCTTTTCCTGTTTGGATGTGTGACTTGGGCATTCTTCATAGTTCAAAATGTTGGCACTTTTGCTACATGAAATGGTAGCTGGAGATGTTTTCAGTTTACAAATGGAGTTAGTAAAGCATGCATTGTTTATGCAGATTAGGAGAATTTTATTATTTTGTATAAAAAGTTATTGTGTCCTTTGCTATCTAGCTTGTAATATGTCACTGGATACTGTGGCATTCTAAGTGGAATTTCCTGTAACATGGTCAGAAATTCACATGAGTGTGAAGAACAGAATAAAATTATTTTTGACTGCCACATTATGTTCATTCTCTCATCTGTTAACTAATTAAAATGAAAAGTAAAGTAAGTTAGGTGAAAATGCCTCCCCAAATTATCAATGAGCAAGTGCTCTGAACCAGGTTCTATTGTAGTCAGAAGATTCTCTGTCCTGTCCAGTCAGCCCAGAGCCATCTAGTCCCAAATAATCACACAAAGGCTTGTATTAATAACCAGCAGTTTGGCCTATGGGTCAGGTTTATCACCTACTAATTCTTACACTTAAACTAACCTGTGATTCTTATTCGTGATTAGCCACGTGGCTTGGTACCTTTGCTCAGTGCTGCATCCTCACCTTCCTCTGCATTTGGCTGTTGTCTGCTCTGCTCTTTCTCTTCCAAGAATTATTTTCTGAACACCCCAGCTGTGCATTAAACATTTGCCCAATAGTTATCAGCCCATGGGTTGTAACTAGTAAACAAACACAAAACCAAACCAGGCAGTAACAGTGTCCTGGCTCAGGGACTGGAGTTACAACTGAGCATACCACATGTATTGCATGGGTTATCCCACCTTCAGGAAGAGAGCTAGCTCATGGTATACATATGGGAAAGTGGACCTTGGTTAAGAAAGAAAGAGGGAGAGAGAGAGATTGAGAAAAAGAGAGTTGACTATACTTTGGTCAAGGCAGTGGTGGCTGAGACCTTTAAGGAAGCAGAAGTGGTTTGGTCTCTAAATTCTAGGACAATTTGCTCTACAGAGTTTGTCCTTGACAGCTAGGACTATTCAGAATAAACTTTCTCAAAAATCCAATGGGCCAAAAGATAAAAAGTCCTCTGCTTCTTCTGGTTTCCCTCTGACATTCTGCCCTGTTCTTCCTGTTCTCAGAGTTTTGTTAGTCTGGTAGCTTTGCCCAGACTTCCTGCCTTCCTTGTCCAATGGGTGCTTTTTATTAAACCAGTGGGTGGGACAATTATTTACAATGTAACAACAAAATCTCCCACAATAAGGTGGCATATCAAAGTTGTTTTGATTTGCATTTCTCTGATAGCTAAAAATGTTGAGCAATTCTTTAAGTGTCTTTCTCAATCGTTTGTCAGTTTTCTGTTGAGAATTCCCTTTTTAGCTCAACCTCCATTTTAAAATTGGGTTATTTGGGATTTGGGGCTCTATTTTCTTGAGTTCTCTATTTTAGAGATCAGTTCTCTGTCAGATGTAGGTTCATGAAGATATTTTCCTATTCTGTAGGCTGTTGTTTTGTTTTATTGACTGTATCCTTTTACCTTACAGAAGCTTCTCAGTTTCAGGAGGTCCCATTTATTGATTGTTGTTCTTAATTTGTGCTATTGGTGTTATATTTAGGAAATAGTCACCTGTGCCAATGCATTGAAATGTATTTCCCTCTTTCTTTTCTATCAAGTTCAGTGTAGCTGGGTTAATTTTGAGGTCTTTGATCAACTTGGATGTGAGTTATGTGCAGGGTAATAGATATGGATCCATTTAACTTCTTCTAGATACTATTATCCAGTTAGGGCAGCACCATTTGTTGAAGATACTATCTTTTTTCCATTGAATATTCTTACCTTCTTTGTCAAAAATCAGATGCTTACAGGTGTGTGGATTAAAGTCAAGGTCTTTTAAGTTTTTCCATTGATGCACAAGTCTGTTTTTATGCCAGTACCAAGCTGTTTTTATTACTCTGGTTCTATGGTATGCCTTGAAGTCATGGATGCTGATGCCTCCCGAATTTCTTTTATTAAACAGTGTTGTTTTGGAAATCCTGGGGCTTTGTATTTCCATATGAAGTTGAGTATTTATCTTTTGAGGTCTGTGAAGAATTGTGTAGGGATTTTTATGGGGACTGCATTGAATCTGTAGATTGCTTTTTGATAAGATTGCCATTTTTACTATGTTGATCCTGCCTACCCAAGAGCATGAGAGATCTTTCCATTTTCTGATATCCTCTTCAGTTTCCTTCTTCAATGACTTAATACTTTTGTCAAAAAGGTATGCCACATCACTAGCTAGAGTTAGCCCAAGATATTTGATATTATTTGTAGCTATTATAAATGGTGATGTTTCCCTTATTTCTTTTTCAGCCCTTTTATCTTTAGTGCTTAGGAGGACTGTTAATTTTTGTTTGAGTTAATCTTGTACATTGCTACATTGCTGCAAGTGTTTATCTGCTATAGTGGTTTCTGATGGTAGAATTTTGAGGGTTACTTCTGTATATGATCATATCATCTACAAATATAGTTTTATTACTTCTTTTCCAATTTGTATCCACTTAATCTCCTTTTGTTCTTACATTGCTTTAGCTAAAACTTTGAGAACTATGTTGAACAGATAAGGGGAGTGAAGACAGCCTTGTCTTGTTCCTGATTTTAGTGGGATTGATTTGAGTTTCTCTCCATTTAGTTTGATGTTGGCTGTCAGCTTGCTGTATATCACCTTTATTATATTTAGGTTTTTTCCCTGTATTTCTAATCTCTCCAGGACTTTTATCATGAAGGAGTATTGCATTTTGTCAAAGGCTTTTTCAGAATCTAAGGATATGATCATGTTTTTTTTTTTCTTTCAGATTGTTTATATGATGGATGACACTGACGGTTTTTTGCATGTTGAACCATCTCTGCATGTCTGGGATGAGGCCTACTTGATATGGTGTGTGATTTTTTTTGATATATTGTTGAATTTGATTTGCAAGTATTTTATTGAGTATTTTTGCATCAATGTTCATGAGGGAGAATGGTCTTTAATTCACTTTCTTTGTTACACCTTTGAGTGGTTTGGGTATCAGGGTGATTGTAGCCTCATAAAAAAGTTTGGCCATGTTCCTTCACTTTATATTGTATGGAATAGTTTGAGGAGTATTGGTATTATTTCTTCTTTGAATGTCTGGTAGAATTCTGCAATGAAACCATCTGGCCCTAGGCTTTTTTTTGTTTTGTTTTGTTTTTTAATTGGGAGACTTTTAATAACAGCTTCAATTTCTTTGGGGTTTATAGATTTATTTAGGTCTCTTATATCTTGTCTTGCCTTAATTTTGGTAAATCCTACCTGTCCAGAAAGCTGTCCATTTCTTTTAAGTTTTCCATTTTAGTGGAGTATAGATTTTTAAAGTATGAACTGATAATTCTCTTGATTTCCTAGATGTCTGTTGTTATGCCCCACTTTTTCATTTCTTATTTTGTGAGTTTGGATTCTCTCTCTCTCTCTCTCTCTCTCTCTCTCTCTCTCTCTCTCTCTCTCTCTCTCTCTCTCTCTCTCTCTCTCTCTGCTTTTCTGTTAGTTTGGGTAAGGTTTTATCCATCTTGTTGACTTTCTCAAAGAGCCAACTCTTTAATTCAATGTTTCTTTTTTTTTTTTTTCTATTGTATTGATTTCAGCCCTAAGTTTGATTATTTACTTCTAGGTGAGTTTGCTTCTAATTCTAAATCTTTAAGCTGTGATGTTAAGTCTCTTATGTAAGATTTCTCTAGGTTTTTGTACAGGCATCTAGTGCTATGAATTTTCCTCTTAGCACTGCTTTTATCGTGTCCCATAAGTTTTGGTATGTTATAAATTAATTTTTATAGAATTCCTTTCTTAACTTCTTCCTTATCCCAGAGGTGGTTCAATTGAGAGATGTTCGGTTTCCACGAATTTTTAGGCTTTCTGTGATTTTTGTTGTTGTTGAACTCTAACTTTAGAATATGGTGGTCTGATATGATACAAGGAATTATTCCCATTTTTTTGTAACTATGGGTGTTTGTTTTATGATAGGGTATGTGGTCAGTATTAGAGAAAGTTCCATGGGGTGCTAAGAAATATGTATATTCCTTTGAGTTTGGGTGGAAATTTCTGTATACATCTATTAAGTCCATTTGGGACATAATGCCTGTTAGATCCCTTATTTCTTTGTTGAGTTTCTGTCTGGTTGACCTATCCAAGGATGAAAGTGGGGTATTGAAATCTCCCGCTATTAGCGGGGTTTGATGTGAAGTTTAAGCTTTAGTAGTGTTTCTTTTATATATGCAGGTGCCCTTGTGTTAGGGAAATAAATATTCAGGATTGATACTTCATCTTGTTGGATTTTTCCTGAGATGAATAAATGTCCATCCTGCTCTCTTCTGATTGATTTTAGTTTGAAGTCTATTTTGTTAGATATTAGGATGGCTACACCAGCTTGATTCTTAGGACCATTTGATTGGAAAAAATCTTTTCCTAATCCTTTACTCTGAGCTTGTGTCTATCTTTAATTTTAAGGTGTGTTTCTTGTATGCAGCAGAAGGATATATCTTTTTTTTGTATCCATTGTGTCAGCCTGTGTCATTCTACAGGGGAAGTATGTTCATTTCTACGAAGGTATAATTATTAGCAGTGATTGTTAGTCCCTTTGTGTGTGTCTTTAAGTATATGTGTGTGTTTGTGTGTTTCCCTTCTTTAGGATTTACTGCTATGGGTTTACTTAGTGCTTGTGATTTTGTGGGTGCATCTAACTTCCTTATGTGCTGTTTTCTTTCTAGTGGTTTATGTAGGGCTGTATTTGTGAATAAGTGTTGTTTAAATATGCTTTTGTTGTGGAATATCTTGTTACTCCATCTATGGTGTTTAAGAGTTTTGCTGGGTATAGTAGTCTGGGCTGGCATCTGTGGTCTCTTATGGTCTATATAACATCTGTCCAGGACCTTTTGGCTTTATAGTCTCTATTGAGAAGTCAGGTGTTATACTGATGGATCTGCCTTTAAGTTACTTGGTCTTTTTTCTTTTCAGCTATTAATATTTTTTCTTTATTCTGTCTGTTTATTGCTTTACTAGTGATGACCCATTTTTGGGGGGGTGGGAGGTTAGTGTACTTATTGTTCTATAAGCTTTTTTATCTTCATAGGCATTTCCTTGTTTAGGTTGGGCAAGTTTTCTTCTATGAATTTCTTGAATATATTTTCTGTGCCTTTCAGCTGGTATTCTCCTTCTTTTATTCCTATTTTTCTTAGGTTTGTTCTTTTTATGGTGTCCCAGGTTGCCTGGATGCTTTGTGTTATGATTTTTTGGACTTTAATGTTTTATCTGACAGATGAATCTATTTTCTCTACTTTGTCTTCCGTGCCAGAGATATTTCTTTTATCTCTTGCATTCTGTGGGTTATGCTTGTATCTGTACTACCTGTTCATTTGTTCAGACTTTCCATTTCCAGCATTATTTCTGTTTGTTTCTTCTTTTTTCTTTACTTGTTTGATTGCTTTTTCTTGGTTTTCTTTGCTTGCTTTAAGGGATGTATTAATTTCTACATATTTTTGTTTGTCTTTCCCTGCATTTCCTTAAATAAATTTTTCATTTCTTCTTTAAAGATATCTATCATCTTCATGAAGTTTCAAAGGCTTCTATAGTCTTCATGAAGTTACTTTTTAAGGTCATTGTCCTCTGCTTCTTAGATATTAAAATGGTCAGTTTTTGCTGTTGCAGAACAGCTAGGTTCTAGTAGTACTGTGTAGGGGGATTATGTTGTTCCATTGTAAATAATTGTCCCTGCCTATGAGTTTAGTAAAAAGCGCTGATTGGCCAAAGGCAGACAGGAAGTGTGGGTGGGGATACCAGACTAAGAAGACTCTGGGAATAGGCAGAGCAGAGCAGAATGCCAGAGAGAAGCCAGAAGAAGCAGAGGACAACTATGCTGCTTTAAGAAAAGGTACCAAGCCACATGGCTGAACAGGATAAGAGTCATGAGTTAGTTTAAGGGTAAAGAGTTAGCAAGTTATATGCCTGGGCCTTAGGCCAATCAGTGCTTTTTTATTAAACTCATAGGCAGGGACAATTATTTACAATGGAACAACCTAATCCCCCTACAGTACTGTATTGTTCTTCATGTTGTTTTTTTACTATATTTTTGCACTGCAGCCTACTCATCTCTTCCTCCAATCGGAGCAAGAATTGTACATGCTTCAGGGAACTGTTATTGGTCCAATAGGTGATCTTGGTGGAATTGGAACTCTTGGAATAATCAGAACCAATGGAGTCTCTGTTAAAGTGAGGTCTCCAGAAGATAGATGGTTTTGAGGGATAGAGTGGGGCTTATAGGCTACAGGGTCTGATGACAGGAAATGATAGTCAGGCTGTCCCCCAGGATTCCTGCTTGCTTACAAGCAGCTGGAGCTGCGATGGGATTGGGGGCATGTTGTGTGCCCTGTTTCCCAGACCTGGAGGCTGGCCTGTGTAGTATATTGTTTCTGGCCTGGAATTTCCAGCCTAGCCTCAAGCTTCATACCTGCAGCCCACAGGCCCACAAAGACATACATATGCTTACATTAATTTTATGCTGATAAACTTAGGGCCCAGGCATATAACTTGCTAACTCTTTACCCTTAAACTAACCCATGATTCTTATCCTGTTCAGCCATGAAGCTGGGTACCTTTTCTCAGGGCAGCATAGGTGTCCTCAGCATCTGCTTCTCTGGTGTGTCTGTGGCATCTCTGCTCTGTTCTTCCTGTTCCCAGAGTTTTCTTAGTCTGGTAGCCCAGCCCATACTTCCTATCTGCCTTTGGCCCATCAGCATTTTTATTAAACCAGTAGGCAGGACAATTATTTACAATGTAGCATAATCCCACTACAGACCTGGCTTGCAGGTTGGGAGGTTGGTAACTCACTTCCTATGACAGAGCTCTCTAGAACCCCTGAAGATTTGGTGGTGAGTGGGTTTGGGGAATAGAGGGGGGCTTATAGGCTAGAGGGTCCAATGAGGGGAGGTGATAGAGTTTCCCACAGGAGTCCTGCTTGCTTACCTGTATCTGGAGCTACAGTGGGTTTGGGGGCTTGGTTTGTGCCCTGTTGCCAAGACCTGAGAACTAGCCTGGCTGGCCTGACTGAACAGCTTGGAGGAGGGTAACTCACCTCTCTGTCTCTAACTTTTAATCTCCTTTCTCACTTTTAATCTCCCTTGTTTCCTCTTGTAAGAAGTGGGGTCTTTCATGTCACTTTGATGTGTGCTGCCCTCAAATAGTCTTTGAATATAAAAGGCAGATAGAAATAGAGAAAATATTCCTCTGCATGTTAATTCCCTCCAGATTCTCTCAATTTTTCTTGATCTTACCATATATTTCTTTTTAAAAGATTAATTCATTTTATTTAAAGCCTATGAGTCTTTGCCTGGTTTTAAATATTTGCACCATGTGCATTCAGGTCTCCACATAGGCCAGAAGAGGTCACCAGATGAAATGGAACTGGAGATACAAGTGGCTGTGAGGTTCCATGCGGGTGCTGGGAACCAAACCCAGGTTGCCTACAAGAACACTAAGAGGTCTTAAATGCTGAATCTGCTGTCCTATGGATCCCCTCTTTGGTTTTCTGAATTTTGTATGTGGTGTGATTTCAAAGGATCACTCATCCTTGTTTCTCTGCCTTCTTCATTCTTTTCTGACTAGAGTGGTCAATAAATGTTGCTCTTCCCACTTGGGCAACATCATACCTTGAGAATGATTCAGTTGTGGTTGGTTGTATCTTCACAAATAGGAGTTATGTACCCTGTACTACTCATTTCATAGCTCTGTCCTTCAGTACATACCCCCACATAATCAATGTAGAATGGTTTGAGTTTGCACTGCCTATTAATAAACCATGATTGTAAATGAGATACAGCCAGGAAAGAAAGATCCTCATGTGCCTCTTCTGCCATATTATTAAGGATAGAATTTCTTTATCAATAAAATATCATGAGGGGCTGACACAGTGGTGATTCTGGCTCTCCCAAATTCTTACTTGGAATTGCCAACTGGTACATCAAGACCCCAACAGCTTCTGATGGCTTTTTCCAAGGATAGGATTATTCCTAAGACCTGCCTAAAGGTCCAATGAGGAGAGTACCTTCCACAAAAAGGAAGAGCACTCCACAAGTCTCAGAAGTGTAAAATCCTGCTCCACAAAAGGCACCTCTCAACCCTGTGGTGGATGTAGAGAAAAACGGAGATAGCAAACTAATATTGCATCCAACCCCAGGTTAGCAACCCCACTGACAGTGATGGAAGAGGTCCACACACCAACAAGATATGTGTGGTTAAGGTCCAGTGGCATCTAGCCACAGTTTTCAGATTAAGTGATGCCAATTAACAGAGACTGAAATATTAATGCTACCTGTTCCAACCTCTTTGAGAATCACACATTTTAGGCTGTGTGTGTTTTACAGGTCACGAAACTTGAAAGACAGCCTGTAGAGGGGGAAAATAGAAGTCTTTAGAGAAGTAGGGAGGGAAAATTGTGACTGCAGAGTACATGGGACAAGAAAGTTAAAGGAGTCCTGAGGGGAGGAAGGAGATGATTACAGTGGAGAATAGGGGAGAAGAATCAGGGAGGGAAAGCAGCAGACACAAATTCACAGTGAAACTTGGTGTATTGTTTCCTGTGATATAAAAAGTAAATACAAAAATTACAAAGAGTTACAAAGCCATCCTGGCTCCCTAAAATGGGGGGATTTCTTGCCCCAATGTGTACAAATCATGGGCCTCCACCAGACCAAAGCTTCTGCTTCCCTAGGAACATCATACTCCAGAGGGGTGACATGTCAGCAAGACACCTGAAGTCCCTGAATCCAATTGTTCATTGAGGGCTGTGCAGAATAAGCCCCAGAATGGGTCCTCCCAAATGCCACTAGTATGAGGGTAAGTACATTCACAAGCTGCACAGTTGGTGGCTAGAAAAGAACTGGAAAGACAGGACCAGGCTGTCTCTCAGGAGGTGCCAAAGGAAGGAGGTAAATGGGAGTCTCTGATGGACAACTGTGTGCGGCCTAAGAGGAGCACAGGACCTCAAAGTGTTCAAAAGTCAGACATTGAATATCATGAGCATTAGGAGCACATTCCAGTGACAAGCAATGAAAACTGGCTTGGAAAATATCTCACAGTGATACTCCTTGTTCTCCCATCCTACTTTCAGCTGGGAAAGACCCATGCCTAGTGTGATCTCCAGGTTTTTGAGGGGTAGAGACATCAATAATATTTGGGGCACAATAAGTCATTCGAGGGGAGAAGCAGTCAAAGGCGACCATTGTTGATTTTGTGTTAAGTAACTTCTGAAACAACTTCTGTCGTGATTGTGTGCCTTAATTTAGTCCAGGAAGACTACAGTGAGCTAGGTACAATGGCCTGTTTTCAATGTGGGCTGCCCCTCACAAGACACTCTATGCGTTGTGGTGATATATTGTATAAATAATCAAATTAATCTGGAATATCACAATGCAAAGATACCCAAAGAGTCAAGCCAGGAAGGTCAGAGAGTGGTGACCTTTGTCTTTAATCCCATCACTCAGGAGGAGAGATTGTTCTGGATCTCTATGAGTCCAAGCCCTAACAGAGACAGGTTTTACTGGCACACACTTTTAATTCTAGCTCTAGAAAAGTTGAATCAGGAAGTAAAATAGGGGGCAGAAGGGAGAAAAGTATGGAGTTCAGCTTCCCCTGCTACATTCCTTGTAGACTGAGGATGAAGAAGCTTGCAGTTGGAGGATTCATCCAGACAGGCCTCCGGAGTTAGCTGGGTGAGAAGTGGCTGTGGTTGGTTTCTCTATCTCTCTGATATTTCAGCTTTTCTTAATATCTGGCTCTGGGATTATTATTATAATACCAAATAGAATACCTGCAGTATCACATCCCAATATTCAGATTGTGCAGGGGGAAGGGATATGGTTCCCAGGACATACTATACAATTCTCTACATGGACTGATGCCTGAAAATTGTCCAAGAACTCTCCTTATTGATTCAGTTTTGCTCTAATAGATAAACTCCATCAAAGTAAGTGTTCCAAGGAGACAGGGAAGAAGAGCCAAAATACTTTTGGTCTCCCCATAGGCCCATTGCTCCATGAGCCTTCCAGTGAGTGGTTCAGTGACAACAGTTCCCATTATTGGGCATGCCTCCACCAACCATTTTGTTCCACCAGAGGCTCAGAGCCTGGATCTGATGAGTCCATATAACTGTTTCACCATTGTAAGGACCTCATCCAGTGAACAAAAAAAAAATGTCCAGGCATCCCAGACCTTCTATCTCCTGTTAAGGGACATTATTAGGCACTACTTACCTTTTTAAACTGAGAATACTACACCTTTCGTATTCTGAAAAGTCCTGGGCCATGACTGATCTGCTTGGGCCAATATTTTAAACTCTTCTACTGACCTAAGATACCTGAGCTTCTGACCCTCTTTACCATAGAAGAGAGGAAAGAGATGCCCATGTTGCTCTTCTGCAGGGGCTCAAGGAAATCCACTAATATGTCAAACAGGACTCAGTATTGCAGAAGCCAGATAACTGGTGAACAGAATACTATGGAAATCATCCCAATCCCACTTTTTTGGATTGATTCAATCATTTAGAAGGGCACAGTTGATGAGAATCAAGAGGTTTTCTATGTTAGTGGCTTTCCAAGGCACATGCAGAACATGTAACCATTGGTAGACCACACTTTTATGCACATCAGAGCCCACAGTCCTGTATATTTTACCATTTGGGCTCTCATGAGCTCAAAACATGAGAGAAGAATGAATTTGTTCACAGTTATCTGGGCATGCTGTCAGGGCTTTGTACACCATTGTGTATACATTTCATCTGTGCAATTGTCCTCATCTGGGAATTCTTTCCTCAGTAGATTCTAGCCTCTGCCTCACAGTCTAAAAATGGGACAGAGTCCTGTAACAGGAGGTTTCTGGCCCAAACTTCCCCACAGTTCAGATCTGCCTACACCTGCTTGTCTCCCCAAAACTGACTCAGACACTTACTTTAGTTTCATACTGTCCGGCCTTAGGCTCAGGCATATTGCTAGCTAGCTATTTAATATTAATTCAACAAGTTTCCATTAATCTGTCCTGCCACATGGCCTGTGTCTGACCTGTGTTCCTTACATGATGCTTCCTTGGGCAGCTGGCTTGATCTCTGTCTGATTCTGTCCTCCTCCTACCTGTGCTCCAATTTCCTGCTTACTACTATGGTGCCTGTCACAGGCCAAAACAGTCCTTTATTCACAAAATATAGAAAGACATTCCCACATCACTTACCCTTTTCTATCTAATCTAAAAGTAAGGTTTCAATTTCAACATAACACAATTACATATAACAAAATAGCTATCAAACAAGAATTACAGTTACAAAATCTAGTCTTATAGCAATAAAACACCTAAATCCCACCACATAGTTTATTTATATTTAACAAAAATCAAAGAAAATATTCTATCATCTACCTTATCTTTGTGAGTCTAAAGTTTTTTATCTAATATACTTTTTATAATAACTAAATAAAACTATAACTCTAATCTTCAACTACATCAAAGACAACAGGAGGATATATTTCCCAAGGAAACAGGAAGTGCAAGCAACTTCCAAAATGTAGAAATGACAGATATCACCTGTCTTCCTGGTCACCCAAATTTCCTTTATAATGTTGGAGTATCCATTTTCAGCCTACAGGCCCAGAGTTTCTGGCATACCTTTCAGTGAAGCAGGAAATCTTGCCTAATTTGTCAGTCATTTCTAATGGTGTCCTGAAGAATGTCTTGATGTGGGAATGTCTTTCCACATGTTGTAAATAAAGGACTGTTTTGGCCATGATGGACACTGTAGAGGTAGGCAGAGGAATCGGAGCATAGGTATGAGCAAGAAGATGGAGTCACAGACAGATCGAGCCAGGTGCTCAAAGAAGAAACATGTAGGGAACACAGGTGAGCCACAGGCATTGTGGCAGGAAAGATGAATGGAAATGGATTGAATTAAGATGAACGAGGTAGTCAGCAATGTGCCTAAGCCACTGGCCAAACAGAATGAAGTTAATATAAGCACCTGAGTCATTTTTCCGGGCCTAAGCATTGGTGGGTGGCTAAGCAGTTTGGGACTGCAGGTCTGTGGGCTTGGACCTCTGGCTGACCAGGTTCCAAAACTTTATTGTAACAACGCCTGACAGTTTTCTCTGCAAAGCAGGAACCTGAATCACAATCTCAGATTGTTCTACCAAAGTTCAGAGGACACTTTGCTATGGGTCCTGCATATCCAGTTTATACAGTATACTATCAGGCAGTCAATGCAAGAATAGTTTCTTGTCCAGTAGCTAACCTAAACATTACCACAAACAAAGTAAATTCCATATGGAGTTTCTTCAATGCCCATCATTTTCGTGAAGTAGATTGGTGCTTCCAGGAGCAGACCTGTCTCACTGTCCAGAAAAGTCTAAGTTCTTAAAATATTCTAAATGTCATATTCTGTAGGTCTTTGAAATGTTTGAAGACTACCTATCTAATTGAAATATACCTTTGTATACCTAAACAAATATAACTAATATGACCATAAGTTTGGTTATCATGAATGACTATTAATATGCATTTTAAATTATATATTACAATTTTAAATGTTACATAAACATCATACCTTAAACAAGGTAGGAAAATATGTACAGCATAACAAAAGTAGCCTTAAATTTGTATCAATAAACCAAAATCCATACCAATCTAAAATAATTTGAGATTAACAGATATCTTTTGGATTAAAGTAAATTTAATAATCTATCCTTTAAAAATCATACATATGTCATATCATCCCCTTTTCTTCTTAGGAAGAGATTGACTATGACCATTAACCATTTATAGTGAAAACAAACATTTATAAACATTATTTTTGGAAATTTGGCCATAGTTTTCCATTACTACTTCCTGCTGATTAAGGCATTGGCAATCTTACAGGGTCCTAAACCTGGATCATCTTAGTCTGTAGCCTTGAAGCTGATGTGACCATCTCTTCCTATCAGTGAATTTTCAGGTGGTCTTGGTTGTTGAACCCATATTTGCCCGGAAGCAATCCACAGGTTTTCAACCTCTGTGGAATCAAAAGCAGAGCCACACTTCCAAAGCAACATATCCTTAGACCTAAATTTCAAAATCAAGGTACCTTTAAAATACATGTTTGTTTAATTTATCAGCCTTTACAATCAATTGTCTTTCTGCTGTTAGCTTATTAACAGTTAAAAAATTAAAGGAAAATACAATAATAACCATAATCCAGACTCTGAGTCTATTTTACATTTTCATGTGGCTTATTAAATTTTATACTCTATTTGCCCTTTACAGGAACTTTCTCTACTCTCTTTTCTCTCTGAAGCCTATGTATAATTTACACACATTATGAACTATTTATAGGGTTTTTTCATCTAAATCTGTTTTGTTACATATCTTTATTCATTTTTTAACCAGAAGTGCTTTTAAAATTCTAGACTATACAGCTCTGCTTTGGCTGCAGACTCCATTCCACTCAGTGGCTTTTCAACATGGTAGAGGCACTGGAGCCACATTTATATTCCCAATTTTAAGAAGCAATATTAAATATCATGAAACCTTTTATCACCCTAACTTTGGGGGTCTTGGGGTCCACACTATCAAGTAGAGCACTACAGCTGCTCATTCCACTTAAGCATTTGGCTTCTTAAAGGGCCACACAGTTTGTGCCAATAAAGCTGAGACAGGAAGTTTCTCTTAAAGGAGCCATGTCTGCTCACTGCTAGCAAATAGTGTACCAAAGAAAATGCTGCTACTAAGAAGCTATCTTTGACTCTTCCTTTTTAGTTCAATATAAACAGAAGCCTTAAATCAATCATATGCAACGTGTTGCTTATACCAAGTCTTCTGTGAGACTTCAGGAACTGGTGTGGTGAAGCTTAAACTGCCTCTATTAGCACATCACCATTTTGTAGCTCAATCCCACACACCACTCTGTACTAAAAATCACTTTAGAGATATAACTTGGAAACCACTTTTGGCTCTGATTCTTTGCTCTAAAACCACTTTTAAGCTTTCTCTAGCTTTATGTGGGTGTTTGTCCCATGATGGGATGCCATCTGTAACATGAGGTTTCTGGCCGTGACTAGCTCCACGATTCAGACCTTACTGTAGCTGCCTTCCCCCCAAAAAATAACTCATACACATATATTAATTTCATGCTGCTTGGCCTATACCTCAGGCATATTGCTAGCTAGCTCTTTTTATCTTAATTCAACCCATTTCCACTATTCTGTCTTACCATGTGGCATGTGGCTCACCTGTGTTACCTTACATGCTGAATCTTGGGTGGCTGGCTCATCTTTCTCTGAGTGCACCCTCCTTCTCCTACCTATGCTCTGATTTCCGGCCTACTGCTATGTCATGGGCCAAAACAGTCCTTTATTCGCAGCATATAGAAAGACATTCCCACATCAGAGTCCTTTTGAATCAAAGTAGCAATTTCAAATCATATATTCACTATGAATATGAATTCCCTTCCCCACCTGCTCTGTTACTTTGAAGAACTAGAATTTGGCCAGAGTGGCACATCCTCTCATTACATGACTTCTAGAGCAGAACCTCACTCTGGTCCTACACAAAGCCCCTTTCCTGAGCCAGACTGCTGCCCTTTCCTTCACAAGAATGATGAAGTAAAAGACAGACATTCAAGATAAAGGCACTGCTTCTCCAGACTGTCAAGACTCAAGATATCTATCAGTTCAACTTTCAGAATGTTGACTTTGACCTCTTCAGTCACCAGTTCTCCTGCCTAATACTGAGTGGTTCCTAAATGGTGATCTCATGATCTAAAGCTATGGGAATAGTTCATCCTGTCTGTTGGGTCTAACACCCTATATTCTTTTTTTTAAAAAAAATTATTTCATTATTTATTTTCACTTTATATAACAACCATAATATCCTCTCCCTCTCCTCCGCCTGATAACCTGTTGTCCTCTTTTCTAGCTTTGCTGTGTATGTTGAGGATGCAGATTGTTCCTCTCAGTTGTTCCATTAACTGAGAGTACCGTCATTAGGGTACCTCCCTCTTGTCTTGGTTTATCATGCCCGATCTTCTGTAGTTCAACTACTTTTGGACTACTTGCACCGAGATTCATCACACCCCTTGAACTCAGTTCATCCTTCTTCTCTTCTGAGATATACTTTTGCCCTATGTTTTTGTGCATTGTTTTGTAATGTTTGATTGAAGAAGGAGGTGCCCTTCTCATCTACAGTGTAAATAATCCATGGTGTTTCAGTTTACTCCAAGGTCTACTCTGAAAAACATTTGTTCCTAAATTTCCAGGAAAAATTTTAATTCATTGTTCACACGTATTCTTGGGAATGGTCCATCTCATTTTGTATCTGATGTCTTTTACTGCTGTTGTATCACACTCTGAAAACTGGAGACTCTTAAGCCTCCTAGATCATAGCTGACAAAGAAGTGAGTGGTACCCAAGCCCACAGACAAAGCAGAGACTGTGGTCTCTGAGTCCCAGCTCAAGTACACAGCCCTCTGTACCCCAACCACACCCAGCAGTGCCATAAACCAAAGAAAGCTGGGAGACCTCCCTCAGCCCAATCCTCAGCAAAACAGCTGGAGGGACATCCCGCAGGCCAAACCCTGCCCAAACTGAAATCTGCAAGCTGAGACCATGAAGCCTCCTGGTCCACAGCTGAATATGAGATGACTAAGACACGACAAGAACAACCCCTACACAACTGGAGACACATAGCTCCTTAATCTATAGCCAACTAAGAGCAGCCCCTGCAATTACTGGAGACACATAGCCTCTGGGCCCACAACTGACTACAAGTTGACTGAGAGCTGACTAAGAGTGAACCAAGAAAGCAGTGGGCAGAAACCAGTACAAGAATACATCTAACAATATAAAGAACAACAAGACACCACCAGAAGAAGCTGGTGGTTCTACATTAAGACTTAAGCATGACAATGAAGAGGAAACAGAAGGAAATGACCATAAAAACAACTTTATGAAGATGATGGAAGCTTTAGAAGAGGATATTTAAAAACTCCCTTAAAGAAACAGAAGATAATACAAACAAAAAATTGGAAGAGATGAACAAATCTCTGAAAGGAAATAAAAACAAATAGGTGAAAGAAACATTCCAGGAATTAAAAATTGAAATAGAAGCTATAAAGAAGACAAAGACCAAGGCAAAGCTGGAAATGGAAAACCTGAAGAAATGAACTGGAACTACAAATGAAAGCATAGCCAACAGAATGTAAGAGATGGAAAAGAGAATCTCTAGAGTGGATGATCCAATAGTAGAAATAGATATGTCAGAAAAGAAAGCACTAAAACCAAAAAAGTCATAACACAAAGCATCCAGGAAGTCTGGGACACCACGTAAAAACCAAACCTGAGAATAATTAGAATTGAAGAAAAAGAAAAATACCAGCTCAAAGGCACAGAAGATATATTCAACAAAATCAAACAAGAAAACTCACCCAACCTAAAGAAAGAAATGCCTATAAAGATACAAGAAACTTACTGAACACCAAATAGACTAGACCCATGAAACAAGTCTTCTTGCCACATAATAATCAAGTCACTAAACCTACAGAACAACAACAACAACAAAAATACTAAGAGCTGCAAAGGAAAAAGGCCAAATTACCTATAAAGGCAGACACATCAAATAACACTCAACTATTCAATGGAAACAATGAAAGCAAGAAGGTCCTGGTCAGATGTTGTACAGACACTAAAAGATCATGCCCACCAACACAGACTACTATACCAGGCAAAACTATCAATCACCATAGATGGAGTAAACAAGATATTTCATGATAAAGCCAGATTTAAACAATATCTATCTACAAATCTGGCACTACAGAAAGCACTAAAGGGAAAACTCCCACCTAAGGAAACCAGGTACACCATTGAAACCACAAACAATTGATAATCCCACCAAAGAAACACAAAAAGACAGGAAATAGACACAAGCTACCACCAAAAGTAACAAGAAATAACCATCATTGGTCATTAATATCCCTTAATATCAGTGGACTCAATTCACCTATAAAACAACACATGCTAACATGATGGATAAAAAAACAGAAGCCATCCTTCTGCTTCATACAAGAAACACACCTCAACTTCAAAGGCAGACACAGGCTCAGAGTAAAGAGTTGGGAAAAAGAAACTTTCCAATCAAATGGTCTTAAGAAACAAGCCGATGTAGCTATCCTAACATATAACAAAACAGACTTCAAAGTAAATTCAATCAAAAGAGATCAGGACAGACATTACTTATTCATGTCAGGAAAAATCCAACAATCTGAAGTCTCAATCCTGAATATTTATTTATTCCTCCAACACAAAGGCACCTACATATGTAAAAGAAACACTACAAAAACTTAAACCTTATATAAAACCTCACACACTAACAGTGGGAGACTTCAATGCCCCACTTTCAGCCTTGAATAGGTGAACTAGAAAGAAACTCAACAGAGAAATAAAGGAACTAACAGATGTTATGACCCAAGAGGACTTAAGAAATTTACAGAACCTTCCACACAAACACAAATGAATAGACATATTTCTCAGTACCCGCTGGAACTTTTTCTAAAATTTACCATGTACACAGTCATAAAGCAAATATCAATAAGATACAAAAATGGGAATAACTCCCTCTATGATATCAGACCACAGTGATCTAAAGTTAGAGTTCAACAACAACAAAAATCACAGGAAGCCTACAAATTCATGAAAACTGGACATCTCTCAATTGAACCACCTCTGGGTCAGAGAAGAAGTTAGGAAAGAAATCCGACTTCCTAGAATTCAATGAAAATGAATCCACAACATACTCAAACTTATGGGATACAATGAAAGCAGTGTTAAGAGGAAAGTGCATAGCACTAGAGGACTATAAGAAAAACCTAGAGAAATCTCAGACAAGAAACAGAACAGCACAGCTGAAAGCTTTAGATAAACCTTTATCCTAACTTACCAAAAAGCAGAGAGAGAGGTGGGGGGGGGACAGAATTCAAATTAACATAATCAGAAATGAAAGGGGGGGACATAACAACTGACACCCAGGAAATCCAGAGAATTATCAGGTCATACTTTGAAAATCCATACACAACTAAAATGGAAGACCTAAAAAAAATGGACAGCTCTGGACAGGTATCACTTACCAAAATTAAACCAAGATCAGATTAAAGACCTGAACAGACCTATAAGCCCCAAAGAAATTGAAGCTGTTATTAAAAGTCTCCCAAGTAAAACAAGCCCAGGACCAGATGGTTTCAGTGCAGAATTGTTCCAGACATTTAAAGAAGAACTAATACCATTTCTCCTCAAACAGTTTCATACATTAGAAACTGAAGGAAAACTGCCAAATTTTTATGGGGCAACAATCACCCTGATACCCAAGCCAATCAAAGATGCAACAAATAGAATTATAGACCAGTCTCACTCATGAAAATTGATGCAAATATATTCAATAAAATTCTGGCAAACCAAATCCAACAACATAAAAAAAATCATCCACCACGATCAGGTAGGCTTCATCCCAGAGATGCAGGGATGGTTCAACACAAGAAAACCTGTGAATGTCGTCCATCATATAAACAAACTGAAAGAAAAAACAACAACAAGTTCATCTCATTAGGTGCTGAAAAAATCTGTGACAAAATCCAACACTCCTTCAAGATAAAAGTCCTGGAGAGATTAGGGATGCAGGGGAAATACCTAAATATAATAAAGACAATATATAGCAAGCTGACAGCCAGCATCAAACTAAATGGAAAAAAAACTCAAAGCAACCCCACTAAAATCAGGAACATGACAAGGGTGCCCTCTCTCTTCTTATCTATCAAATATAGTTCTCAGAGTTTAGCTAAAGCAATAAGAGAACAAAAGGAGATTAAGAGGATACAAATTGGAAAGGAACAGTCAAACTATATTTGCAGATGATGTGATCGTGTATATAAATGAACCCCAAAATTCTGCCAGAGAACTCCTACAGCTGTTAAATACTCTCAGCAATGTCACAGAGTACAAGATTAACTCAAATAAATTAATAGCTCTCCCATACACTAGGGACAAAAGGGCTGAAAAAGAAATAAGGGAGCCATCATTCCTTATAATAGCTGCAAATAACATGAAATATCTTGTCATAACCCTAACCAAAGAAGTAACAGACCTATTGGGCAAAAACTTTAAGTCACAGAAGGAAGACAATGAAGAGGATATTAGAAAATAGAAAGATCTAACATGATCCTGGATAGGTAGGATCAACCTAGTAAAAACGGCAATTTTACCAAAAGCAATCTACAGATTCAATGCAATTCCCATCAAAATCCCAACACAATTTGTTACTGAAAAATCAATACTCAAGTTCATATGGAGTAACAGGAAACCCAGGATTGCCAAAGTATTCCTGCTCAATAGAAGAACTTCAGGAGGAATCACCACCCCTGACTTCAAGTTCTACTATAGAGCTACAGTAATAAAAACAGCATGGTACTGGCATGAAAACAGACTGGTGGATCAGTGGAATAGAATTGAAGACCCTGACATTAACTCACATACCTATAAACACCTGGTTTTTGACAGAGGCCAAAAATATTTAATAGAAAAAAAAGATAATATTTTCAACAAATCATGTTGGCATAACTGGATGGTAGTATGTAGCAGAATGAAAATCGATACAAACTTAAAACCCTGCACAAAACTGAAATCCAAGTGGATCAAAGACCTCAACATAAGCCCAGCTACACTGAACTTGATATAAAAGAAAGTGGGAAATACCCTCTAATGCATTGGCACAGGTGACCACTTCCTAAACATAACACCAGTTGTTCAGACACTAAGAACAACAATTAACAAATGTTACCTCCTGAAACTACAAAGCTTCTGTAGGGCAATGGACATAGGCAATAATACAAAATGATAGCCTACAGAATGGGAAAAGAACTTTAACAACCCTACATCTGACAGGGGACTGATATCTAAAGTAGATAGAGAACTCAAAAAACTAGAGCGCAAAATCCTAAATACCCCAATTTAAAAATGGGTTTCAGAGCTAAAAGGGAAATTCTCAACAGAAGAATTACAAATGGCTGAAAGGCACTTAAAAATGTGCTCAGCATCTTTAGCCATGAGAGAAATACAAATCAAAACCACTTTAAGATACCACCTTACACCTGTCAGAATCACTAAGATCAAAGACAAAGATGACATCCTATGCTGGAGAGGATGTGGAGCAAGGGGAGCACTCCTTCATTGTTGGTGGGAGTGTAAACTTGTACAGCCACTCTGGAATGCAGCATGGCAGTGCCTTTGAAAACTGGGAATCAATCTCCCCAAGGATCCAGCAATACCATTACTGGGCATATACCCAAAGGATGCACGTTTGTACACCAAAGGCATTAGGTCAAATATGTTCATGGTAGCATTATTCATAATGGCAATAACCTGGAAAGAACCTAGATACCCCTCAAGTGAAGATTGGATTAACAATCTATGGTACGTCTATACAATGGAGTACTGCTCAGCAATTAAAAAAAATGACATCCTAAAATTTTCAGGCAAATGGATGGATTTGGAGAACATTCTCCTGAGTGAGATATCATGAGCCCAGATAGATAGGCACAGGATGTACTCACTCACAAGTGGTCCTTAGACAAAAAGAAAAGCATACCCAGTTTGCAAACCACAACCCCTAAGATATTGAGATTAGAAAGAACATAAGAGAGACACCCAGAGATTCCTCTAGGAAGAGAAAATAGAGAAGATCACTTTAGCAATTTGTAATCATAATGGGTTGCAGCCAAGCAGAGGGGTGAGCAATTCACGAGAGAAGGAGACGGTTAATAGGGAGGAGCAAAAAAGAGGAAGAAAAAGGGAGATGGACATCTTTATAGAGGAAGACAATGTGGGGTTGAAAAGAGACCAGGTGATAGGGAAACCTCCAAGCACTCACAGGATGTCCCTGGCTAGTTCTCCAACCAATAGTGGAGGAGGTGCCGAAACATGACTTCCCCAATAGTCAAATGAATAACCACCTTACATATTATCGCATAGCCTACATCCAACAATGAATAGAGGTGGAGGCAGAGATCCATGGCTGAGCACTGGGTTGAGCTCCTGGTCCAACTGAGAACAGGGGAGGAGAGTCTGTATGAGCAAGGGGATAGGGATTATGAATAAAATTCCCACAGTCATCTCTGGATGGAGCTCGTGGGAGAGCTCGTGGGAGTTCAGTGACGCAATAACAGGCACTGGAAATGCATCATGAAAAGGAGATAGGCACTTCAAGGGTAGGAAACCATCAACTGGCATGGGCAGTATATGAAACCCCAAGGAGTAGGATCAGACTGTGTTCCTGTGCATGGGCTGGCATCTTGGAGCCCATTCACTGCAGAGGATCACCTAACTCATTCTTGATATCGGGATGAGGAAATCAGATTTGCCTAGAGTACATGTGCCATGCTGAGCTGACCCACCTTGGGACTTCTTGCCCCATTTGGGGAGGGGATGGGAGGACTTGGGGGAGAGGCTGAAGGTTGACTAGGAAGGACTGTGAGGAGGGAAGGGAGTGGACACAGTGGATCCCTAGGTAGAAAAGGCTTTTTTGTTATAAGAGGTTTCTGGCCTGGACTTTGCAGTCGAGCCTGGTGGCCTGGACTTTCAGACTCACAGTACCATAGACCCATTGAAACACATAGACACTTATACTAATTGTACACTGATTGACCTGGGGCCCAGGCATATAACTTACTAATTCTTTACCCTTGAACTAACCCATGACTCTTGTTGAGCCACGGGGCTTGGTACCTTTTCTCAGAGCAGCATAGTTGCCCTCTGCTTCTTCTGCCTTCTCTGTGGTATTTCTGCTCTGTTCTTCCTGTTCCCAGAGTTTTCTTAGTCTGGTAGCCCTTCCCACACTTCCTGTCTGCCTTTGGCCAATCAGCGCTTTTTTTTAAGCTCATAGGCGGGACAATTATTTACAATGTAATATCATAAATCCACTCCACCGTTTTATAAATAGAAAAAGAAAAAGAAAGAAAAAGAAAAGAGTATGAACAGGAGATCTTGCTGAGGCCAACTTTTCAAAGGAGTTCACTGACAAGTCAGGCATAAATCTGCATGGCATGGTATGTGCCATAGCATTCTCTGCTCATTACCATGTTACTGAGGATCAGTGAACCAATATGAAACTTTACGTCTGTAAGCATTCCCGGCACATAGCAGCCATGTGGTAAACCCAACATGGTGCCTGGTAAGATAAGAATTCCTGGCATGTAGTAAACACATGGTAAACCCAACAGGGCACTGGAAGAACATGCTGTGTAGGGAGGGCACACCCCTACATGTGGCTATGTAAATCTGTATCCACCTGCTCTCTTGAAAGGGATGCCCTGTGAAAGTCTATCTCCCTTTCTCTTCTGCTTCTCTCCCTCCTACACACTCAGCAACTCCCCTGAATAAACTCTAGTGTGGCATCTGGTAGTGTGTGTCTGATCTCATTCGTGAAACCATCGTGTTGGCGTTGTGACTTGGATAGGCTGTCTCCTGGGCTTAGGTTCACAGAGGACACGAGATCCTAATCTATGGCTCACTACCAGACTACCTTCTATCTTTCCGGCTGCAGTTTTTGAACACCACTGGCTTTGATGGGTATGTATTCCATTTCCAGCCAGCAGAAATCTGAATTATTGTCTCCAAAAAAGACCGTTGATGGTCCAGCTTTCTGGTAGGACTCTAGTCTTTGTGGAGGATTATCCCCAGCCAAGGTCTTCACTAGTTATGGCTGTTCCTTATCACATGACACTTACTTTTGGCCTTCCCCGCTATTGAAGCCCAGCTCAGATCCTTGGATCCTGTTCCCCGACCCTGTCCCCATGGCTTTGCTCTAATGCCTACCCTAGGTGCTGACGAGTTCCTATTGGTAGCTTGTGTTGGATGCCCAATCTAGGTGCTGACAAGTGCCTGTGGTGTCTTTGTGCTGGGTTTTATGCCTGCTCTCGAGAACTAAAGAGATTTTAGGGGTGGCAAGCATTGGTTCAGGCTCTGCCCTGATGCCTAACCTAGGTGCTGACAAGTGTTTAGTGATAGCTAGTATGGTTTCTGTACCCACTCTCACAGTGCCTAGCATTTTTTCAGGCTTTGTCCTAAGGCCTACTCTAACAACTGAGGAGTGTACTTAGGTAGCTAGTGTTGTTCCCCAGGGACCACTTGTTAGCTGGGTGAGGTCACAGATTTAGTGGTGGAAT
The DNA here is from genome assembly GCA_033318265.1 of Phyllotis vaccarum. Classification (NCBI taxonomy): domain Eukaryota; kingdom Metazoa; phylum Chordata; class Mammalia; order Rodentia; family Cricetidae; genus Phyllotis; species Phyllotis vaccarum. The sequence goes on along the minus strand of JARWLC010000013.1, from coordinate 5,058,937 downwards.
CCCTCCCCTCTAGGCCTCAACCACAGAGAGTGAGTCAGCAGAAAATCTCCCCATCCTCATCAATATGATGCGTTCTTGAGACTTTCAAGCCACTTTGCTTTTTGCCTTACGTAGACACTTATCTGTTTTTGCACAAAGAAATGGCTTCAGTACATCTTAGATTATAACTCAAAATAGCCACCTGATGGATGGATGGACCCCGATATTTTACAGGAGCTAACTTTTGCATGCATATGGATGAATGGAAAGAGTTCCCCTATTTTTTCCGTATCTCAGCTCTAAACTTTCTATTCTGGCCTTCTGTTCTTCTGCCATCTGTTTCAAGCCACATGATCAGATCCTTCTCTGGAACCTCCACCTTTCAAATCTCAACGCTCACCTGCAACTCCTCCATCCCCTTCCTTTCTGGGAACTTCAAACCTGGCACCTACATTTACCCCACTGGTCACTCATTCTCATGCACCTAAGAATCCTGATCCAGTTCTCCCCATGAAGGGAGTGGCTGATGTAGATATGATAGTGAAAGTTTATACCCTGTTTTCTCTGTCAGAACTTTTTCGGGTGGCCACAAAATGGGCTCTTGAGCCAAGGCAAGTTTGGAAACAGGCCAGAACTCATGCAGCTGAGATTCATCAGACAAATATAGCACACCCCCAGGAGCTGAGGCTGTCCCAGATGTAGATCTCCATTAGAATTATAATACACCAAGGTGAGTCTTAGCCAGAGACAACTTTGTGACCTTCTTACTGGCAAGTCTGCATAGAGCTGCTCTGAAGTATGTCAGTTTTGGAAAAATGCAAAAGGTAGTACAAGATAAACAGGAGAATCCATCTCAGTTTTAAATGTCTCTCAAATTCTCTCTTACCATATACTAACTTACATCCTGACAGTGCTACAGAAAGGCAACTTATCATGACCCATTTTTTTACCCAGAGCTACCCCAACATCAGAGTTAAAGTTACATCTCTTGAGAGGGGACCACTGACTCCACAGACAGAAGTCTTAGTGCTGGCTTTTTAGGTGCATCACAGGAGAGATGAGAAAACATGCCAGGAAAGATACCTCCTGCTGGCAAAAGCTATCTGACCAGCTCCTTTTCCTCCTCATGTGGCAGAGGCCCAGACCTCCTGCCTGGTGCATGCTTTAAGTGTGGCCACCTTCTGGTCTTGCTCTTGCCTAGCCTCACAGGAGCTGTTCAAGTCTTGTCCTGGGTGCCATCAAGGGAAACACTGGTCAAAGTGACTGTTCCCATGCACCACATGGCAGGGGGACGTTACACATGGACCACTCCCTGGCTGAACTCTTAGGCCTGCCCTTGAATGATTAATGCTGTAAATAACGCCTAGGCCTCAAATTAGCAATATGTGTTACATCCATTTGCCAAATATCATTGGCTTTTAGGCCACGGGGATTTATTCCTAAAGAGGGAGTATGTATAAAAAGAGCACAGGTGGAACAAGTAGACACAATGGACAAAGCCTCAGTTTTGGAGCATCTGGTCTGATGCCTTGAAGTCTGAGCATTTAAATGAAATATTTTATGCAGTTGTACTGCTTTGTCATACTCTAAAACACTAAAAGTCAAATGAGTGGCTTCATCTTCTCGAGCATTTCCAACAGCCAGTGGTCCAGGCAGTCCGGTATGTCCTCGAAGGTGTCCCACAAAAATGGGGTCCTTTCGTGTCCAAAGGAGAAGTTGTAACTGTTGTAATTGTGACACGATCTTGGAAGAGTCCCCAATATGTGGTGCTACCTCCAACTGAGGGACAATGTTGGCAACATAGACACTATCAGTATAAATATTCAAAGACTCACATGGGTATAAGTGGAGGGCCAAAATAAAGGCTGAAAGTTTGGACAGTTGGGCTGAAGAATCTTGCATCTGAATGCTATCAATTTTATCTCCATTTACTACTACAGCCCTACCATTCTTAGATCCACCGGTAAATAACAAGCGAGCTCTGGGAATGGGTTTTAACTTAACTATTCTAGGAAAAATAAAAGGGCGTAATTTAAAACTTTGAATAATTTTATGTTTAGGATATTCTTGACTAATTTGTCCTCTATAAGAGCACACAAATAAACACCAGGAATCATTATATTGGACTAAATTATTTATCATGTCTCAAGTAAAAGGTACAACAATGTCATCCATATCCCTTCCAAATAAGGCTCTATCAAAAGCACGTGCCTTCCATAATAGTTGAGATACTTAACTGGGATATGGAATAACCGTGCGGCCTGGTGAAACAGGTAAGTGTACCCAATACAGAGGATCAGTCTGCCAAAAAACTCCAGTGGGAGCAAAAGCAGATGCAAGTACAAGAAATCTCAATGGCTGTTCACAATCAATCTGTTGAATAAATAGTCCTTGTAAAACCACCTCAACTTTTCTTAGCACGACCTTTGCTTCTGGGGTTAAGACGCGGGGTGATAAAGGGTCAGAATCACCTTTGAGTATATCAAAAAGGGGCTTTAACTCTCTGGTGGGGATGGAAAAGGAAGGGCGGAGCCATTGAACTTCTCCTAAAAATTGCTGCCAATGATGGAGGGTCTTCAAATGAGAGATGGCAAACTGTACTTTTTGGGGGTTGATTCCTGTGTCATTAATGACATGACCCAAATAATGATAAGGAGGCACTAACTGTACCTTTTCTGGGGCAATAACTAAGCCAGCATACTTTAACAATTGTTGTAGGGTTGTATAAAGCTCCAACAATTATAATTTATTAGGATGAGCTAATAAAATATCATCCATATAATGGATTATGTAAGCACCAGGAAACTTTTGTCTAAGAGGTCTTATAGCAGCTGAAACATACATCGGGCATATAGTGGGACTATTAGCCATACCCTGAGACAACACTACCTTTGATATGGCTCATTATAATTGATAGAAGGAACAGAAAAAGCAAAATGCTGGCAATCTTGTGGGGCTAAAGGTATGGTGGAAAAACAATCCTTTAAATCTAATACTATTAAATGCCAGCTCTTGGGTATAGCAGCAGGACTGGGAAGACCTGGTTGCAACGCCCCCATGACTTGCATGGTAGCATTGACAGCCCTAAGATCCTGGAACAGTCTCCATTTTCCTGATTTATTTTTAATAATAAAGATGGGAGTATTCCAGGGGGATGTGGAAGGTACAATATGGCCAGCAGATAATTGCTCAGCAACCAGATCTTTAGCAGCCTGAAGTTTTTCTTTAGGTAAGGGCCACTGCTCAACCCATACAGGATTATCAGAATTCCAAGTAATAGGTACAGGTTCAGGCCTTCCAGCAGTGGCCCCAACTAAAAATGTCCCAGCCCTCGTCTGTCTCCAGGTGTCCTTGTGAAGTTTGTATTAATCTCAAGATTCGATGTCCTCCTCCCTTGTTTTCTACGACCGAGCCCCTGTCCTGGCTTCCAAACCATGTCAAGCATCATCTCTGTCACTGTCTTATTGTAGCCAGTTAGAGCCTGAGTTGTCAAAACAGCACCCATGGCAGTAAGAACATCACAACTCCACAAATCAGTAGGCAGCTCAGGTACAATATATGGCTGGAATATGCCCTCGTGTCCTTCATCATCCCTCCAACATAAATCCTTGGCACTACGCTGAGGTCTAACTTGACCCAAGCCTTGAAGAACAGCCAAGACTTCATCTGTAGGCCAAACTTTAGGCCAAAATTTGCCAGACAAAACAGAAACATCTGCCCCTGTATCTAAAATCCCCCAAAATCTTTTCTGGTAAACTTGTAAAGTAAGTGTAGGTCTGTCAGACATGTGTGCAACCCGAAAAACCTGGGCCGGACCTGTAGATCCGAAACCTTGTGATCTCTGTTAGCTTTCATAATAGGATTATCGGTATTCAAATAGGGCATCAGTAATAATTGGGCTACTCTTCGACCTTATGCAATTACCACAACCCCCTTGGAAGACTCCACCATAATTTTTATCTCCCCTCTATAATCGGAGTCAGTTACCCCAGGATGAACCTGGATGCCCTGCAAGGTCACATTTCTTCTTCCCATGAGAAGACCCACTGATTCCTGAGGCAGAGGGCCAAAGACACCGGTGGGTACAGCCTGAGGCCCCATAGAGGGTATTAATATTATTCTGGCGGTGGCACAGAGGTCCAATCCTGCGCTGCCTGGGGAGGCTCTGTAGAGGTCTCTGACAGAAAGAGATTGTTGACTGGAATATGTCAGAGCCTCCCGCTTCCAGGAGCAGAGCTCACTGTCTGCATGACTCTGTACACTCTGGCTTTCGGGGCCCGGAGCAGCCCCTTCGACCCGTTTCCTGAAGGTAATGGATTCCCTTGCTTATCCCACTTTGACCTACATTCACTGCTCCAGTGCACACCTTTACCACATCGGGGACACAGTCCTGGCCTGGACCCTTTCCCTTGACCCGGTCCATTGGGACAATTCTTTTTCATGTGACCTAACTGTCCGCACTGGAAGCAGCCCTTAGGCCTTGCCCCCTTTCCTCCTTGGGTACTCTGCAATCCTTGCCTTAATGCTGCTGCCATAACTTGTGCCTGAATGTGGTTCCCATCAATTTCTCCACAAACTTTCAGCATATCATTTAGACTCTTATTCTTGTGCCCTCTCAAGGCTTCTTTGCAATATTTATTGGCATTTTCAAATGCTAATTGCTTGACTATAGGCATAGCTTGCTCAGCATCTCCAAAAATTCTCCCTGCTAATTGTAGTAGCTGGGAAACAAAGTCAGCATAAGGCTCAGAGGATCCTTGTAAAACCTTAGAGACCTGCTCTCCAGCATTGACATTAGGGGGAGCTTTCCATGCCCTTAAGGTGGCAGTGGCAATTTGAGCATACGTGCCAACATCATATGTAATCTGGGCACCGAGGGCAGCATATTGCCTGGTTCCTGTGAGCACTTCTATGTTAATCTGAGCCTGCCCTGCTTGCACTTTCAAATGGGCGTCTCTAGACATCTCTCATGATATTCCCTTTTCCATAGCAAATAATCCCCTCCTGATAGCGCAGCACGACAGAGCTGCTGCCAGTCACTGGGTGTAAGGAATGAAGCCTGATAGGATTCTACTAGATCAAGCATAAAAGGAGCATGCACACCATAACTGCTAACAGCTTCCTTTAATTGCTTCAACTCCTTAAAGGTCAATGCTTCACACTGTCTCATCAGCTGTCCTTGCTGATTTGTAACTTCTATTACTGGGTAAGTCTGCACCTCTGGAAAAGTCACCACACGGGGACGCTCCTCGTCCATGGTATAGAGGTAGTCCTTGCTGGTTTCGCAAGGACACTTCCTTCTCTGAGAGCACAGAGGTTCCCTGAAGTGGGGATTGTAAGGTGGTGGAGCGGTAGGGGAACATTTAAGCTGCTTAAGTTTCTTCTGCAAAGTTTTAATTTCTAGTTCTAATCTTCTCTCCTCATCTGAGTCATCAGTATCACTATGGGACAACTCTGCAAGACAGACCAAAGAGGAAGCTTCCTTGCCGATCGGCACCTCACTTTTTGCTTTCAATTTTGTTTTCTCCTTTCTATTCCTCAACTTGTCTTGCACCTTTCCCTCATCCAACTCTGATCCTTCGCTATCTGATTCTCCTGCAAGGGAGGATTTTGTCTCTTCATCCTGAACCTCCCCAAAAGCCCTCTCCAGATCTGCTAGTTGTTCTTTCACTTTTATATGGCTCGTCATAAGAGCGTCTTTGACTAATCTCCACAAAGAGAAAGTAGCGATCGGGATGCCATCCAGACCCTTCTCTTGTAAAGTCCTCTGTAATTCAGTCTTAACCTGTTCCCAATCAGGAATATTAAATCCTCCCCCTGTCAAGAACCAGGATAAATGTCTCCGACTGTAGTAACAAAAACGAGTGCTGTACAAGACTTAATAGCAGTTCCTTGTATGCTTAACAGTTCCTCAAGTATGGAAGCCAGCCGAACCTTTGAATTCAAATTTCCCATGGTACGTATCCTTTTATATCACAATTCTCCCTTTGTCTTACATACAGGTGAGCCCTGTCCTATCACTCCTCGTGCATGGATCTCGGTGGGACCTCCACTTGCAATGTCCGGCCTAGTGTAGCCAAGCCGGGAGAGGGTCGTCAGGGTTAAATCAGCACTCAAAAGACAGTTGGTTCCATCATCCAGGGAGATCAGCTGCTGCAGCAGCCTTTATTTAGCAAGCTTATATGCCCCTTAAGTTCCCCTGCCCTGGGTTTGTGAACCGGTCAGTGGGTTCTCTGGCAACAGGTGAAAGACTCATAATAGGAAAACCACAGATTGCAAAACAGGGTGTTGATGCACACAAGACACATCAACAAAGATCAGGGAAGTAAACAAAAGGGCAGTGACCTTGCCCAGGCTTTTTTAGCCTGACACAGAGTATATGGGTCTGGGTATACCAGCACCCAACAGAATGTAAGTCAGAATATGTTGGGGGAGAAGATATGACTTTGTTTCGACAGGAAACAAACATAAAGTTGACAAATGCCTTTTACCAACTCAAACATAGAGCAAAAAAATTATCTTTAATTGATTTGTGCACACCACACATTTCATACTTGCGTTAATGCAGATATGTAAGTTACCTTTAGAAAGCTGTTTTGAGAACAAAAGTACAGGGATTTTTTTTTTCACAATTATCTAACCTGTAAAAGCTGGAAGGCTGAGGCCTCACTTTAAAAAACAATCAAAAACAAAAACAAAGCTTTAGCATGGGACCAGGCCCACAGAAGGAAACCTGGGTAATCCTGCACTCTGAGTGCTTGTTTGGTTCCTTATGGGTCACTATTTCTGTAACAAAATCAGCCACTATAAAAGGGGTTGTGGTTTACAATGTTGAAACCCCTAGACATTTAGTGACACTTAAGAAAGAGAAAGAGGTAAACTGAGAAGCTCAGAGTGTTTATAAGATATAATTGCATCTACATCAGACAAGCGGGTCATGGAACTTCAAAAACTATGACTTTGACAATCTCTTTCATTCCTATCCATCCCTTCCTACCAAAGAGATTAAACCCTCTATGTGAGTAACCAGAAGTTCATAAGAAAGTACTGAAGCTTTGGTGATGTTGGTGCACACCTTCGATCTCACTTGAGAGGCAGAGGCAGGAGGATCTCTGTGAGTAGGAGGCCAGGCTGGTCTGCAAAGCTAGTGTTAGGATAGCCAAGGCTACGCAAAGAAACTTTGTCTCAGGAAAAAAGGATGGTGCTATGATTCAGGGGTGGGGGTGGGGGTCAAACATCTTCCAAAAGCCAATTGTAAGAAGTCCTTATTTTTTATTTGAGTAAATGTGATTTTTGATAATTTCTTAATTGTTTATAGGACATTCTGCTCATGCACATTCCCCACATACACTCTCTTATCTCCCTCCCACATCTGTCACGCCCTCTTTTTCCTTCAGGTCTCTTTCCCACATCCACGCCCTATTGCTTTGTTCTTTGATCTACTGACCATGTAGTTGGTCATGGGTTTGGAAATATCCAATGGAGCCTGGTGGTCCCAGTGTTTGATATACAGTTGAAGGCAATGAGTACCCTTCCACCAGGATACATCACTTGCCAAGAGCTCAGCAGGGAGCAGAAGAGCCCTGTGCTGGCTAGTTTTTAAGTCAACTTGATAGACTACAACCACCCGAGAGGCGTTCCTGAGGCAACCGGAGTTGTACCTTGAGTTGGCAGCTGAGCTTGGTAGTGTAACAGTCACCCAGGTGGTACTGCATTTGAAGGCATGAAGAGGTGGGTCATGGAGAACAGCTGAGACTTGGCTCTGTGTGACAGGACTGGAATTCATGTAGATAGCCTGGATGAAACTACTATTGGTAAAAGTGCAGCCCATTTGTAGCAAAGACCCCATCATCTTGAAGAGACCGTGGGATTATCACCAAGAACATCAGCAGCTGTGCAAGGGTATATCCAGAACCTAGGAGCCAGGAGCCAGAGAAGTGACCCAAGCCTTTTTGTGGAGCCCATACATGTGTAGATATCAAACATCAGTCACTGGGTTCTTGGCACAGTTGGTATTTGGTTGTACTTTGTTTGGATTTTGACTGTGCCCTGGTTCCTCCCTCTCGAAGTAAGGAAGTTGTGCTAGCTAATGTTATGTCAACATCACACACACATAAACACACACACACACACACACACACACACACACACACACACACACACACATTATCTGAAAGGAGAGAATCTTAATTGAGAAAGCACCCACATTGGACCAGGCATTGGAGGAGAGCTTACCCCAATGTGGACAGTTCCAACACTTGGCTGGTGATTTCAGATGGTATAAGAAAGTAGGCTGAATGAGCCAGGGGAAACAATATAGTAAGTAGAACTCCTCCTTATTCAGAAGTTTCTGTCCTGCCTAGCCAGTTTCCAAATAACCAGCAGATGCTTTCCAAATAACTGATTTAGATACAATATAAATGAAAAATACTCAGCCAATAGCTCGGGCTTGTTACTAAATAACTCCATTGGGCCTCTCTCTAGGCCTCTAATAATGATCCTGGGGCCTGGTGTAACTTCCAGAGCCTGGCTCAGAGTTTGGTGACCTGTCTCCGGCCATGACTTTGGCATATGAGTGACTCAGCATAGCCCACCCAAAGACCACCTCTGCCTAATTACTCCTGTGGTAACAATGTCATTGGCACTATACCCCCACATATCTGCCCTCACCCAAGACTCCTTCCCTGAGTTTACATAACTCCTGTGCCCGATGCAATAAAGTGAGATTCTGCTTTGACAAGTCTCCCAGTCCAGGGTGCTTCTCCGTGGTGGCTAAGGGAGGTCTGGGCTGACTATACTCACCATCCAGCTCAGCCCTAGGGAGTTAACAGGTGGAACAGTTCTCCTTCTGCCCTCATCTGCTGGCAAAACCAGCAGAGTGGTGTCCCATGTGAGGAATCTCTTTGTCCTTAGTGGAAGAAACGCTGACTGGCCATTGGACTGCGGGTAAGTGTACCCTCATTAAATATGGGTCAGTCTCCTTCTAAGTCAAATCCTACCTTAGAGTTCCTGAAAGTATTATTTAAAAGTAGGGAACATAATCTCTCTGATGCCCAGGTACTCCAGATGTGGACATATCTTCTCAAAGTTGCCTCGTGTCTGCCAGAAGGAGCATCTTCAACTGGGGATGTGGGGTAGGCTGGAGACCTTAATTCATAAAGCACATATTGAAAAAGGGGAGATCCCTCCTCTGGGAGCCATCCCAACTGTAACTGCCTTGAAGGGCTACTTTCCACCTTCGACCCATAGGGAGAAAAAGCCAGAGCATACCCTGGGGGACAAATGGGGGGGGAAAAGTAGGAGGAATGTGGGAAAGAGAATGTCCAGGCACAACCTGCTCTTTCCCCGAAGCCCCCGACTCAGTCTTGCTAATCTAGTTCACTTTACCCTTCCATTTAATCTCTTAACAATGCCCTGTGGCCTTGGAAGGACCACTCACCGCTTGAACCCCCTGCTAGCCCTTTCCATACTCCTTCAGGGCCCACACCCTGTCAGGATAGGGGCACATCTGGAGGGAAGGCCACTGGGCTCTTCCCTGTTAATGGTAATCCTGGTGGCAACTGGCCAAAAGACTGGTTTCCCAGATGGTTATCTATCGCGTGGAATTGCGCCCTCTCGTGTCCCCTGGGATAACTAACAACCTCCGTGGCCGGGATATTTTGGGAGAAGCTGAGGCATGCATCACTACTGATAATAAACTTCTGTATCAGGATTCACTTGACACGGAGGAATAGGAACAACAATTTGGAAAAGGACAAGCTGCCCACCCCAGTTACAGAAATAATCCACATTTTGAAAAGCTTAGACAAGATTTCTCCCGGCTTCACCCCCAATCCTAAGGGCCACTGCCTCCTTGGTGCCAAAAATCCGATGGATACCTGGGGAACCCATATGGGTCGAGCAGTGGTCTTTACCCTCTTTTAAATTACAACCGCTGGATTCCTTGATTAGGCAACACTTAAAAGTTAACACTGGGTCATATTTGGCCCTCCACTAGCCCATGGAACTCCCCTGTTTTTGTTATAAAGAAGGTTAATGGATGCCGGAGGTTTTTCACGATTTAAGAAAAATTAAGGAGAGAACGATTTCATTTTGGACCCCCTCCTCCCCCAGAGAGGGCTCCCGTGGATAACAGCCATCCCTAACAACTATCATAGAACCATTATTGATATTAAAGATTGTTTTTCTTTGTTCCGCTGCTTCCAGATGATATGTTAAAGTTTGCATTTTCTTTGCCCTCAGTTAATTTTCAAGGTCCAGACCAGAGATTCGAGTGGACGGTTTTGCCCCAGGGGATGGCTAACAACCCTTCCATTTGTCAATAATTTATGTCACATATTTTTTTCTCCTTAGTGAAATGTCCCAACATTTTGTTTAATCTATACAGATGATATTATTTTTAAGGAGCTCCACTTAATCCAGCCTTTATGAACTCACCAATGAATGCCTCACTGTTTTAAAAGAAAATAATTGTAGGGTAGCCCCAGAAAAGATTCAATACATTCCTCCTTTTAAAACTCTGGGCTCCATTTTGACCCCTGATTCGGTTTCCCCCACCAAAACCCAATTACATATCCAAGAGTCTTATACTTTACCTCAGCTTCAAAAGATACTAGGAGAGATAAATTGGCTGAGGCCTTGGGTCTCTATATCCACAGAACAGTTGGCCCTATTGTATGAGCTCCTGAGAGCCCTGACCTCTCATGTCAAGTTATTATGTCTTGTCAGCATCAAAAGATTTTAACATTAGGTCCAACAAGCCATTGAAACAGAGGCCCTGAGTAGGTTGGACCCTGGCCTTGCCTGTCTTAATATTTATTTTTTTTTTCTGAGGAAATTTTATTCACTGCCTTGTTGGCACAGGAAGGGGGACCCATTCATTGAGTTCACCTCTCAGTGGGTGGGGTCTCAGGAAATAGTTTATGACCAATCAGATAGCCGACTGTACCATTAAAGGCAGAGAGATATTGCAGTCAGGATGTTTGGCACTGAACCTCATTCACTGATAGTTCCACTTGAGATCACTGATTTCACCTGGCTTCAATGAAATAATAATAGGATTACTACAGCCCTTGAAGGATTTTTAGGAAAAACAAACTGCCATATGGCCCTCCTTTCCCCACTTGGGGTTGAGATCCCGTAGGATTTTCCTGTCTGAGCCCAATCCCATTTTTTAAAGGTATTTCCTGGTGGAGAGTGTGTGGGGGCCTCTGTAGTCATATTCCCACTCCTCATACAGGGTAGGAGCCAACACACATATATAAAATTGATCTCCCATAAGGTAGAAGGGTTGACAAAATTTAAAGAGTTATTTGCCACTGTTATGGCATTAGATTTCATATTAGAACCATTTAATCTGCTTTCTGACAGCCTCTATGTTGTTAATCTCTTGCCCAACTTGATTGAAGCCTATATAAAATTGGACTCCAATCCCATATCTCCCCTTATGCTTCAGGCTTGCTCCTTGCTTAAACAAAGGCTCAATCCCATTTATTTACAGCATCTCTGGGACAGCAGATTTTATCTGTGTTCCTATCCAAGGGAAATCGTCTGGCTGATCACCTGGCTTCATTTCCTCAATGTAATACTGTTATTGAGGCTACAGACTTTCACTTCTTAACTCATATCAACTGGAGGGGGCTAAAGCACAGGCTCCCACAGGTACTAGTTAAAGACCTCAAGAAAATTGTCCAGACTTGCATGCAAAACTTGCCACCCTTTTCTTCAATTTCCCTCCATTCAAAATGCAGGAAGCACTCCCTGAGGACTTCACCCCAATCATCTTTGGAAGACTGATGTTACACATCACTCCCCATTTGGTGGCAACCCTACTTGTACATGGGAATTCAAAGTACATGTGACCTTTTAATCATGTAACAGCGTTGAGAATTTAGTACACTCACATGTCCTACTTGGGCACAGAACTACTGAGGGAAGAAGCTGCTCAAGTCACAGTGAAACACATTCCTTATTGGGACCTATGTGAGGAGACACAACCAGCCTAGCAGAGGCAGGTGGAAGAGACCAATTCAAGACCAAGATGGAGTGTGAGGTAGGACAATTAGAAGGCAAAAGCAAGGCTTAGAGGTACAGTCATCTAGCAGCCTATCTTATGTGAGCAGTCTTGATATTCTGAGATTATACTACCTGAAGTTTGGCCCCTCAGCTAAGCAGGGGGCTTAGAAACAGCTCCCGACACCCCTGCCTTGAGGAGTGGTGAATAAATGGTTTCTGTTTCTCAACTGATGCAGGGTGGGCCAAATGTGCCTGCCAGGACACAGGAGACTATTCTGGAAATCTGCACAATTTTGTACACTTATTGAAAACCCCCTTACACTGAGACAGAGCTCTTTCCCCAGACCGTGTGTGGGCCACTTTGTGATCTCATGTGACAAACAAAGAGAATGTCGACTTCAGCAGATGGTTGCCCCACTACTGATGCCAGAACTTAGTGGCCACTATTTGTTGGGCATAAGGGAAGTCTAGACTATCTTGGGGATACTTAATGGTCTGCAGTCCAGAATACTCCAGGTGGCTAGTCAGAGTGTGGGTGTGGACTGTGACACTAAGCTGGACCTAGCTGTTGGGCAAGAGCCAGGAGGAGAGACCCCACCCAATTCTTTATGTGAGGCATGGGTGCATTCAAGGGAAAGTGTAGTGAGGCAAGGTGATCAAGTCAGGACACTAGGTCAAGCCATCCAAGTGAGCCGCGAACCTGAAGACCCAAGACAAAGTACAGCCACTAAGGAAGTCAACACCAACCTCCTCAGTATTCCCTTTGCTAGGAAGCTGTGGAATCTATGGCAGAACCAGGCCTTCGAGTCTGTGAAGTGGAGTGACAATGGAGACCTCACGATTCAGGCAGACCTGTTTCAGATAGAGGCTCCTCACTGCAGAGATGCAGGGAAGATTTTTGAAAAGGGAAGCTTGAAGAGCTTTATTCACCAGCTCCAGCAGTGTGGGTTCAGAAAGATTCACCCACGGGATTCTCCCCTTGACTCTGGAGATAACAGGAAAATCACGGTAAAATACAAAGTTGATCTTTTTCTCACACTTTTTGTGATGAGAACATCTTCCTATCTGCACACCCAGATATGTTTTAAGCTCCTCATTTAGCAGGGAATATTGTTCACTGAATGGTGACAGTTATAGGCTTTGTCATTAAACTCTGGGCTGCCTATGAGACATTGGCAGGCAGTCCCAGAGAAGCCAGTTAGTGTCACATACATGAGTCACCACCTTCACCTTGAATCATTTTTCTTAACTGGGGTCCTGCTGTAGTACTTAACAGGTCTCTCCAGCCACTTCACTCATTCTGTCCATCACCAAAAGACATAACCAGTATAATGTGATGGGGTCAGTGTAGCTGTATTTCCAACTGGCAAACCCAGTCCATTTTGTTTCAGATGTACCACAACTCTAACTTCCAGAGAATATTTGAAGGAACCAATTGAAAAACCTGTCTCTTTCATAGAGGCACAATCCCCCATCACAAGTTCTGTTGAGCAAGGGCCACATCCAAAGAAGGTGAAGTTTTACCTACCAGAATTTCCCCATTGTTACACAAGACAAAGGTAGATGAAGAGAAGTCCAAACGGGGTTCCCAATAACCTGATGCCAGCACAGAACCTTTCCTCTGGGCTCTCTAGCATATGTGAAAACAGCAACATCCCTGTAAGTGCCCCAGACAACTTTCCACCTCAGGAGACATGTGACCCACATGGAGAAGGCACATTGGATAATGATATAGTTTCTCCTTTGCAACTGTTAAAATCGAAGGGGCTGGGTATGGGCCCAGTACCTCCTCAGTGAGCCTTAGCATATAGGTATATGATGTCTGTGTACAACACTTGCTATTCCATCCTGAAAGCTGCCTTCTCATGTGTATCTCTAACTGGGTATGTTGAGGAGAAAGAGGCGAGGAGGAAGAAGGGAAGCAAGAAGGGGACGAGGAAGAGGAGAAGGGGGAGGAAGAGGAGGAAGAAGAATACTCAGAAAATACACGTATAATCTGTGCACTGTTGAGTAACAAAAAAATGTTCATAAATCCACATGCAGGCCATAATAAACTGAGAAAGAAATCTACATTTTTTTTCAGGAAATGAACAAATTTTAGTATTTACTTAATAAAAACAGATCCTCTGGTGGTAAATAACATCTTATACTTGAGCCCTGAGTTTGTATGCTATGATATCTAACTTTGGGTATTGTTTGTGGGGCCTTGGTTTCCACATACATGTGTCAGCCTGGCCCTTTCATGGAAAGAAGCATCATTTTTATGCCTTTAGCTAACTATGGGTAGAGGGTGTAGCTACTGACCAGTTGGTGTCACCTCACACTACTTTGGCATCTCACAGCAGTAGATTTCCATTCCCTGGATCTGCACCACCAGCAGATGTCTCAAGGCTGGTTGTGTCTGCTCACATTGGTCCTAATAAGGAATGTGTTTCAGAGAACAACATAGGTGTTCTCTGCATCTGCTGGCTTCTCCTGGTGTCTCCATGGTGTCTCTCTGGCATCTCTGTTCTGCTCTTCCTGTTCTCAGAGTTTTCTTAGTCTGGTAGTCCTGCTCATACTTCCTGTCTGCCTTCATCCAGTGAGCATTTTTATTAAACCAGTAGGCAGGACAATTATTTACAATGTAACATAATCCCTCTACATATTCCCCCTTTCTCTTTTTAAAACAAGAACCCCAAGTCTAAGTTCCTTTGTATCAATTTTTTCGCCGTTATCTATAACAACTTGTAACCAACACTGTAAAGAAAGAGAAACATCCATAATCCATATTTTGGGGAATATGGGTGTCATTCTCTAGTCTACTTCCTGCTGAATGGAGGCACTGGCAATCTCATGGGGATCAAAGGAAAAATTTAGGACTACAGACAAGTCCTTAGTGAAGCAGACTTTAAGGCTGGGTCACCTCAGCTAGTGCCCTTAAAGTTGTTTTGGATGCAGAGCTCATAGGAAACTGCAACAGAGCTGCTCTGAAATGCTGAACCATCAGGCCATCCATTTCTATTGGAGACTTTTCAGGGGGTCTTCCTCTATCAAACTTTATGTTCTTTATCCAGGAATAAATCCACAGGCTCTCACTTTCTGTTGAAATAAAGAGAAAATCCTCTTCTCCAAAGTAGCATATCTTGATTTTAATTTTAAAGTCAACTCTTTTACAAAATATATAGGTTAGATTAATCCAGGAGCATATGAAATCAAATGGCTTTTACCATCTTTTACTACCTCATTTTCAGTCAAAAAACTTAAAGACAAGACAATAAGGTACAGTATCCAGATATTCTATGTAATTTCCATCTTTACGTGGCTTATTATATTTTTACTCTGTTTCTTTTTTAAGGACTTTCCCTATCCTTTTTATTTTTTCTTTTCTCTCTCAAGCCTATACACTTTTAACATACTCTAAACCATTTGGAGTTTTAAACATCTGTCTTTACTTATCTCTTATGTCTTATCTTATTCTGTTTCTGACCACAACTTTGCTGGGTTTGGGTGTCTGACTCCACATTCTGTTTCTGTCCACACCTTTAATCTGCCAAGGTGAGACTAAGGATTAAAGGCTTGGCTAGGGTGGCAGGCTAGCTCCACCTAGCTCCTAGTCTAGCTTCATAGAGTTCAGCTTTTCAGCCCAGGTACTAGTAGTAACCACAATCACCACTCTGGGGAATTTTAGGGTCCATATAATCACCCAGTAAAGCACTGCCACCTGCTGCTCATTAACTCCATTTAAATATTTAGCAGCAGGGCCTCTTAAAAGACTCACAAGTGTTTTGCCTCTAAGGCTGAATCAGGAAGCCTCTCCTAAAAAAGCCCAACCTCTGCTTGCCTCCAGAAAACAGAGCTGATCCAAGGAAACACTGCCACTAAGAAACCATGTTTGATTCTGTTCCCCTTTGTCCTTATAAAAAGAAACCTTAAATCCACCATATACAGCTCCTTGCTTACGTTGAGGCTTGGGAGCTGGCCTGGTTCAGCTTAAATTGCTTGCAGCAAACACACCACTTTGTAATTTAATGCCACACACCACTCAGTCCCTTTACCATAGCCCACTGAAGAGACACAACGTATAAGCTTCTGTTGCCTTGTTTCTGTGCTGTAGACTGATGTGGGAATGCCTTTCTGTATGCCGTGAATGTCAATCTCTAAATAAAGGAGCTGTTTTGGGCCATGACAGCACCATAGAAGAAGTAGGAGGAGGAATCAGAATAGGTAAGAAAGGAAGGACGGAGTCAGAGGCAGACCGAGCTAAAGCCCAAAGGAACACAAGTGAGCCAAGGGCCTCGTGTCAGACAGCTTAATAGAAATGGGTTGATTTAAGATGTAAGAGCTAGCTAGCAATGTGCCTGAGCCATAGGACAAACAGCATAAAGTTAATATAAGCATCTGAGTCATTTCTGGGGGCCTGAGCGGGTGGCTGGGCTGGATATCTAGCCACCCGGGACCCAGAAACCCCACTGTAACAGCTGACCAATTTTAGGCTTTCTACGGCTTTATGTGGGTATATTTTACCCATGATGGTGCACCAATTGTTTATATGTTTCTGGCTTGGACTTTTGGGCCTTGCCTTGAGGTTGTGACCCTCTATCCAACAGAAACACACAGATGATGAATTAATTTTATGCTGATTAGCCTATGGTTCTAACATATTGCTAGTTACTTCTTACTCTTAAGCTAACACATGGTGTTCAGCCATGGGGCTTGATACCTTTTCTCAGACCAGCACAGTTCTTGTCTGCATCTGCTGGTTTCTCCTAGTGTCTATGTAACATCTCTCTGGCATCTCTGCAGTGCACTTCCTGTTGCCAGAGTATTCCTAATCTGGTAGCCCCACCAACATTTCCAGTTTGCCATCATCCAAAGTTCTAATTAAACAAGCAGGCCAGACAATTATTTACAATGGAATAGAACACAATCCCACAACAGATAAGACATTAATTATAAAGAGCAAAGAAGGCACTCTATTTAGTGGGGAGTGAGCCATAGTCTGAGAAGGGTTAGGACCCTCAGACCATGGACAGTGTTGTGCCTAGTGAGGCAGGAGTCAGAATGAATTCCAGTTCTGGCGGCTCAGGGCTGATCACCTCGCAAGTGGGTGTGATAAAGACTGTCCATCAGGGTGTAGTCTCACACTTATTTCCACACACACAAAGAGATTAGAAATTTAAATGTATCTGAGGCTAGAGAATTTGTCCAGTGACTGAGACCCTGAATTGTCTTGCAGAGCACCAGAGTCTAGTCTCGAGTGCTTACATGGAGGCTCACAACCATCTCCACCTCTACTTCTATAAAATCCTGTGTCCTCTTCAGCCTCCTCAGGACACAAGGGTCAAATGCGCTTGCATATGGGTAGGTTCAAGTTAGAAATATCCAAAGTCAATGTTTTGCATTTGGTTTTATTTTTTGGCCCATTGGAGTTTTGAGAAAGGTTAATCTGAGTAGTCCTAGCTCTCCCAAGACAAACTCTATAGAGCAGGCTGTCCTAGAATTTAGAGACCAAACTACTTCTGCTTCCTTAAAAGCATGAGCCACCATTGCCTTGACCAAAATATAGTCAGCTCTCTCTCTCTCTCTCTCTCTCTCTCTCTCTCTCTCTCTCTCTCTCTCTCTCTCTCTCTCTCTCTCTCCCTTCCTCCCTCCCTCCCTCCCTCCCTCCTTCTTTCCTGACCAAGGTCCACTTTCCCATATGTATACCATGAGCTAGCTCTCTTCCTGAAGGTGGGATAACCCATGCAATACATGTGGTATGCTCAGTTGTAACTCCAGTCCCTGAGCTAGGACAGTTACTGCCTGGTTTGGTTTTTGTGTTTGTTTACTAGTGACAACCCATGGGCTGATAACTATTGGGCAAATGTTTAATGCACAGCTGGGGTGTTCAGAAAAGAATTCTTGGAAGAGAAAGAGCAGAGCAGACAACAGCAAGATGCAGAGAAAGGTGAGGATGCCGCACTGAGCAAAGGTACCAAGCCACGTGGCTAATCACGAATAAGAATCACAGGTTAGTTTAAGTGTAAGAATTAGTAGGTGATAAGCCTGACCCATAGGCCAAACTGCTGGTTATTAATACAAGCCTTTGTGTGATTGTTTGGGACTAGATGGCTACTGGGCTGACTGGACAGGACAGGGAATCTTCTGACTACAATAGAACCTGGTTCAGAGCACTTGCTCATTGATAATTTGGGGAGGCATTTTCACCTAACTTACTTTACTTTTCATTTTAATTAGTTAACAGATGAGAGAATGAACATAATGTGGCAGTCAAAAATAATTTTATTCTGTTCTTCGCACTCATGTGAATTTCTGACCATGTTACAGGAAATTCCACTTAGAATGCCACGGTATCCAGTGACATATTACAAGCTAGATAGCAAAGGACACAATAACTTTTTATACAAAATAATAAAATTCTCCTAATCTGCATAAACAATGCATGCTTTACTAACTCCATTTGTAAACTGAAAACATCTCCAGCTACCATTTCATGTAGCAAAAGTGCCAACATTTTGAACTATGAAGAATGCCCAAGTCACACATCCAAACAGGAAAAGAGAAATGGTTCACATGCTCCTCCCACCAGCACTCCATTGAGGGTACAGTCCATAGATCTCTGACTCTAGCTAACCTGATGTTGGTTGGAAACTGCCAGTGCAGTAGTATGTGTGGAGGTCAGGGCAGCAGTATCCTGTGTGGGGTGATTCTGGCCTAGAGCCTCCTTAGCTCATCTAGCAAAGCCTCTGCATACCTGAAGGGGAAGGATTTGGGATTCTGCCTAACTCCACTGGCAAAAAAGATCAAGACTTTCATCTTGGTGGTTTCAGCGTGGGCCCTTGGACCCCACAGGAACTCACGGCTAGGGGGATCACTGCCAGGTACCTGCCTATACACCAGGTACCCCTCCTGCACAAAATGCCCTGTGATGAGTGTCCTGGGCTCCCCGTACATGAAATGCTCCCTCCCTGCATACAGCCCCATGACACTCAAGAGGCGCCAAATCACATGCTCACTGACACAGTTGCCCTTCATGAAGATGATGCACAGCATGATTATTACCAGACCTGTCTTAGGTATGCCCTGAGCACCATGCTGCATCCCATCATAGGTGATTCCCAGTGCAGTGACAAGAGAGTAGGAGTGGACATTTCGGTCCACTTCCATAAGGTCAATGCCAAACAATAGCCACATGCAATCAGCAGCCTTAGTAAAGATCACAGTGTAGAACGCCTCACATTCACTAGTGATCCTATCCAGTATTTCTGCCTTAGTTGCCAGCTGCTTCATTCGATACTTGAGAAGCAGGAACCTCACCAACCTATCCACCTTTCTATTTAGTATATATTGTGGGAGGAAGGTTGGGCGGCCCACTCTCCTTACTGGGTTGACAGAGGCCACAGCAGATGGTGGCCCTTCAAGGGAGCCCATGGCAGTGGGAGGAGAGGAGGCTCTCTGGGCACTCTGAAGAGAACTGTATCTTCCTCCAACTGACACATTCCCTGAAGTGGTGGCAGTGGCCTCTGCCTCCCCTGTCTCAGCTATGGGGACCCTGACACCCTCCTGGCCCCTTGCCTCCCTTTGGGACTGAGAGCTCTCAGGGAGGGTGGAGCTCTGGCTGTTCTCAGTAGGATCCATGCTGAGGTTCCCTGGGAACACAGGCAAGGCAGGTTGCAGCTCACACAGATGAAGACTCCTGGTCCTGGAGGAGAAAGGGAGAGGGAGAATGGACTCTGATGGCTTTTCCTTGGACAGCTCTCAAAATGCACCTGTCACAGGACTTTTCCTGGAAAGGGCTCTATGGCCAAAGGTCTCTGGTTCTGCATGTGTCTCTGAGGGACTCAAGGAAGAAGAGACCTGGCTCCTCGGGTGTATGCTTCCACTTCCAGAACCAGTTCCTTTGTCTCTGAGAGGTAAAAGAAGGAAGTGAGAGTGTACCTGCCCAATTCTCACCTTGAGGAATGGCTAGTTCCAGCAGCTCTCTGTGATCCTGGGGCCCACGTTCTTTAAGTCAGGAGACTACTTCTGTGAGAAAGAAAGTAGGGCCTGTTTTCCCACAGCTCTCAGGAAGGAGGGTAGGTAACCAGTACTCTTTGTTTGGCAGATGGGACTCTCTCAGCTCTCACTGGGAGTCCTCACACACATGAGCCTCCCTCTGATTGATTACCAGGTCGAGGTGCTGTTAGCAGGCCCTTCAGCTCCCTTAGACTATTGCCTGCAACCATGGCTGGATTCTCAGACCTGCAGTCTTGACCCAGACTCTGTGAGACAGTGCTTTAGAAGTATTCTGTGGGGCAGCTGCCTGTGCTCTGGAACAGAGTCTGCTACACTCACCCCCAGGGAACCTTTCCTGGAAATTCCCAGTGCCTACTTAACCAGGATCTGTGCTCAGACAAGGTCTCCCAGTCTGGTGAAGTTCCACACCTGCTATCCCTGTAACCTCCAGGACATAGGATGCAGGTGCACAACCCATCATCCCCTGTTGGGGTACTGCATTGATGGCCATGTGTCCTGGGCTCATCTCTGCTGAACTTTGAGTCTCATAAGTTCACTGAAAGTACACCTTTGTCTTCCTTCTTGAGATGCCCTGCTTCCCACCAGACCCCACCTCCATAAAGACTCTTACATTCTTCCCTGGAGTATCTGAAGTAAGCAAAGCCCTTTGTGCCCCTGAATAATGACTCTGTTTCATACCCAGACTGTGCAGCCTTTTGCTCTTTCCTCAGCGGAGGTCCACACCTTGTAGAGTCCCTCTGTTCTCCAGACCTGGCTCCTACTGCTGATCTGATGTCAATCCTAGGAGCAAGAAAAACACTCCCTGAAAAAATCCCAACCCAAAACAGGCAGGCATGAGCGCGCACACACACACACACACACACACACACACACACACACACACACACACACACACACACACACACACACAAAGCAAAAGAGAGACAGAAAAACAGAGAGAGAGGAGAGAGACAGAGAGACAAAGAGAGAAAGTAAAAGAGAGAGACAGAAACACAGAGACAGATAGAGGAGAGAGAAAGAGAGAGAGAGAGAGAGAGAGAGAGAGAGAGAGAGAGAGAGAGAGAGAGAGAGAGAGAGAGAGAGAGAGAGAGAGAAGCCGGAGACCTCAGTTCTTACCCCAGGAACCAGATGCAGTCTTCTGTTGGGGAACATGTCCCTCTTTGCATGGTTTTTTATGACCATGACAGCTTACCTGACGGAATATGAGCACCTCCTCTGGCAAGCACGCCTGATCCGCTCTAGACCATGGTCAGAGTCCAGGGTGTACAGGCTCACTTTTGGAGAGAGGAGGCAGAAGTCAAGATGTATCAGCTCTGGTATGTGAGTGCCCTGGCTTCTCAAGCCTAGAAATGGGCAGGGACCTGCCTTTTTACACACATTCTGAGGCTTTTATTCCTCTTCATTCCTGACAACAACCATCCTGACTCTCAGATCCACCTTTCAGGACCCAGGCATATCCGAGTCCCCAACTTATCTCCTCAACCCCAAGTCAGAGATGACACCTTTGCTGCATAGTCAAACTGACTAGTGTGTGTTGACGGCAAGGTCTATTTTTGAGAGGCCTATATCTGAGGTCTTATTGCTTCCCCCTTGGTGGCCCTAGATCATTACCACAACATATTTGAGGACTTACCCAGGACAAATCTCCCTTCTCCTTGTGCTGCAGTCTGAAGCAAAGGCACAGTGTATAGGAGGTGAAGGAGGAGGAAACAGGTTAAAGTCTCCAAGTGTACCAAAATGGACAAAAACCTTTCGGGTACCCACAGAGTGGAGCTTTATAAGTCCACTAGGGTCCCACATACATGCTGAATACAAAGCCATTTTCTGGTGTAACCAGAGCCCTTAAAAATCAGTCCTTTGATCAGAGTATCAGTAGCATGAATTGGTAGTATGAAAAACCACAGAAAAGAAAAACATTGCTCCTGTGTCTGTTGGCAGTGACTGACTTACTCAAGTGCTTCATATGGCAATTCGGGCCACCATTTGGTGCAGTCCCAATACAGAGATACAGCCAAAAACCTGTAGGCCTCTCCCTGTGGAGTGTCTTCCCCTGCCCATTCTGACAGTCACAACCACCCAAAGACATGCAGCTTGGCTGCCACTCTTCCTGTCAGGTCATCAAATGGCTCTAAACTCCTATTCCTGATAGACAGAAGAGCAATGTGACCAACTCCCAGGCTCAACAGTTTATGACTTGTGCTCCCAAAGTGGCTGGATGTGGCTCACCATGCCTGATTGTCTGTCTCCCTTGCAGGAATCCCAGAAAAAGGCTTTCAACCCTCCAAGGCCCAGAATGCAAAAAGGACACTTTGCCCCCTCTCCTCCTTCTAGGTTCTTCAGAAAATGGCTGTAAACCCCCTATTCCCTGGTACCTAAAGGGTATCACTACTGATAAGTTCAAAAGGGGTCTGAGTCCCACCTCCACCCGCCCCCAAATCCCAGATACCTGAAGGGCATTAGTGTGGACACCCTTCCAGGCACCACAGAAAATACCTCTGAGCCCCTCGGGTCCCTGGATGTGGAAAGCTGGGCGTTCTAGGAAACTTCCACAGCCTCTCCACAATCCCCAGGTCCCGGGATGCAGGAAGAACAGCCTGGCTGTTCTGTTCTTGTCCTTCAGGAACCTAAGAAAATGGCTCCCAGCCCCCACGTCCCCGGATGTGGATTCTGAGTACCCTGAAAAACTTGACTCAGCCTGTGGGCTTCAGTTTGGGATTCTGAGACGCTGAGGTCCTTATTGACCAAGAAAGCCCTGTGTCCCCTCCTCTCTGGGAACCTCAGACATAGCCCCCCATTACCCCCCCCCCGGGGGGGCTGGTTTCCACCGCCATGGTGGCCCAGAGGAGGGGAGGGTACCCTTTTCCTCAGGAAGACCCCGTTTCGGGCAGTACAGGGCACACTGACTGAACTGTCGTCCTGAGGACCCGCTAACCAGAGCCGACCGTCCACAGCCCCCTCGTTTGACCTGCTTTCACCCTGCTCTTTAAGTGGCCCTCTCTTCCTGCTCGGGAACCCGATGGCGCCTGTGCAGAGTCCCCACTCAGGGACTATAAGGTTCCTGTTTGTCCCTGTGGGCCCCGCTTGTGTCTAGGCCTTCCACAGGCACTAGCTGCCTCAGTGGGGACCCCCTCTCCTGACAGGGCTCCTGTCTTTGCCCCTTACCTGCTCACCTCAACCCTTGAAAGCCCAGGGAGGCCGAACCTCACAGAATGGCGCCGAGCCCCCAAAGTACCCGGATGAGGGGCTCACCTCAACCCTTGAAAGCCCAGGGAGGCCGTCTGCCTCGGGAACCTCACAGAATGGCGCCTAGCCCCCAAAGTACCCGGATGAGGTGCTCACCTCAACCCTTGAAAGTCCAGGGAGGCCGTCTGCCTCGGGAACCTCACAGAATGGCGCCCAACTGCCTCCCGGGAACCTCACAGAATGGCGCCCATCTGCCTCGGGAACCTCACAAAATGGCGCCGAGCCCCCAAAGTACCCGGATGAGGAAGGGTTCTTTCCCACAGTTCTACACTGATACGTCTTTTAAATTCAAGGATCTCCACATAATGTCTCTGAAAACCCCACATCCCTGATTCTGACATACTGGGGAAGGCTCTTTCCCACAATCCCGTTCCCTGGTGTCCCCTAAACTCAGAGAAATCCTCATAGAGGCCCCGATTGCCCCTCTCACTGACATGTGGAATCTTGGGAAAGGCTCATTACCACATGATGGCCTAGGTTTGATGCAGGGTCCCCAAAAGAACTTAATATGGCCTGCACCTGTGTTTGTAGGGCAGCTTCTGAGACAGTTCCAGTTTTACTCTTGCAGTAACCTTAGAAATTTTCCAGGAATCTGAATGTAGATAGGGGAAAGAGTGCTGTCTGGCTTTGACACTGAGGCATCTTCTAAGCTCCAGGTACCTCAGAAAACCGCTCCAGTTTCCCAAGGTCACAGATGAGAATGCAGCAATCAACACCTACAAATTAGACTCAGAATCTGGCCACTCTTGGTTGGAAAACCATCTTCAGGGATGCTGCTGGATCAGGACCTGAGTTTCTGGGCCTTGCTTCCATAATCTCTCTGCTTTCCACTTTTCATGTGTTTTCATCCTCCCACCTCTCCCTCCCTCCCTCCCTCCCTCCCTCCCTCCCTCCCTCTCTCTCTCTCTCTCTCTCTCTCTCTCTCTCTCTCTCTCTCTCTCTCTCTCTCTCTCTGAATGCTGTTGAATACAGCCATTTGTAGAATCATGTGTTTCTTGTCATTAAGTCTGTGCCTGTTGCTGGATGATAAAACGTTCTTGCTCAACCTGGCTGATTTTGAGATTTCTCTGCTGACTTTCTTCTTTGTGAAGAGGGAATCTGAAAATGTACCAGGACTTTAGGGATTCCACTGCCCTCTGTCTGATGATGAACCCCTGTACATGATCTTCAGTCCCATCTATCTCATCCCTAACCCAAGCTAGAGGCTGCATTGGGCATCCACGGGAGAGTAACAGGGAGAGGAAGCATAGACTATTTTGTGCAGATTCAACAAATTAGTGATTAACAGATGAGTCTCCAATGAAATGTCCATGTGGTGTTCAGGAAAGAAAACAGAGCACTTCTTCATGGTGTTAATTAACTTAAGGACAAGCCACTATTTGAATTTCCTGCTTTACTCTCCCTGTGTCTTCTGTCTTTTCTATCAGTTGTATGGGTTTGAATCTGTGACTACCTGAATGTTGTCTTGTGAATTTGTTCATGTTTCTGTGTGAATCTTTCTGTTGTATTTGTTCCTAACAAAGGGCTTTGCTCTCCCTTATATTGCAGAGCACAGAAAGTGCAACATGGGGAAGGAATGATGGGTATATCTACAGAAAAATTTTAACAAGGGAATAAGTCACTCACCCCAAATTACCCAGATAAAAAAGAGTATTATAAAATATTGTTTAACAAGAAATATGTGATTGCTGCCTTTAATATTTACTATGGGTCTTCATTTGATAAGGCCACATTCAGCATATTTTCTATTTCTCAAAAATGTTTGCTGAAAGGCTTGAGTATTGTTTCAGAAACTTAAGACCAATTTTTCACCTTTAAGGAGGTTTCTGTGCCTCCAAAGGAGAGAGTATAAGGCATAAGAGAAAGACAGCAGATAAACAATGAGGGAGAAGTGGAAGGGAACAAGGGAGAAGGCAGGGACATTTTTGCAAGGGGGCCAATGGAACTGGTTCTGCATATAGAGGAGACAGGTACATCTCCAAGGAAGATGAAGGTTTATAGAGGTAAAGGGAGAAATCTTGTTTTATGATCAATTGGCTAATTTTAATGGATATATTAATTTGTTGGCCCAAAGGGAGTGTTATAGTTTAAAAGAAAATGCCCCCCAAATGGAGTGGCACTATTAGGAAGTGTGCCCTTATTGTAGTAGATATGTACTTGTTGGAAAATGTGAAAATCTGTGGAGTCAGGCTCTAAGTTCTCATATATGCTTAAGCCCTGCATAGCTAGACAGTTTACTGTCCAGTATCTTCAAATCAACATGTAAGTACTCTCAGTACCTTCTCTAGCACCATGTCTGCATGCATGCTGCCTTGTCTCCCCCCACCCCCACCCCATGACCAAAATGGACTAAACTTCTGAAGTGGAAGTGAGCCACCCCACTCTAATATTTCCCTCTACAAGACTTGCCATGGTCATGATGTCTCATCCACAGGAACAGAAACTCTAACTAAGACAGAAGTTAGAACGAGGGACTGGAATATTGCCGTGAAAGGCCTAACCATGATTTTGTTTAGAGGAGTTTGGACTTTGAGAATTATTGTTAGAAAAGCAGTGGGGTGGTGCTTTAAGTGATATGTAATGGCTGATAACAGTAGCATCATGGAAGATAGTAGTACAGAGGATGATTTGAACCGTACAGGGCTGGCTCAAGAGCTTTCAGAAGATAAAAATTTATTATGTAGCCTAAAAATCATTCTTGTGATATTTTCATGAAGAATATGGATAATTTTTGTCCTTGTACCAAGGGTTTGCATGAGGTAATGTGAAGGGCTTCAGATTAAGTTCATTGGCAGAGGAAGTCTCAAAACAGCAAAATATATTTTCTGTTATATGATTATTAAGAGTGATTCTTGAACACCCAGAAGCCTCCCTACTGGTCCAGAGTCGACTAAGAGATGAGTGGGCCAAGCAGAGGCTATGCCCATTAACCCTGGCCTGGAGATACTGCCTCTGGCACCATAAGCACACCAAGCACCACCCTAAACCAAAGAAATTTGGGAGAGCTCAGCCAAGCCCAATTCCCAGCAAAACACAGCTGGACAGATATCCCATGGGATAAACCATGCTCAAACCACAATCTGCATCATCACTCACCTACAACTAGAGACCCAGAAGCATCTCTCTGGGTCCATAGCTGACTGGGAACTGACTAAGAGCTGACTAAGAGACAACTAAGACCCTAACAAGAATGAACCCTCTGACAACTGGAGACACACAGCTCCTGAGTCTATAGCTAACTAAGGCATGATTAAAAGCAGACATTGCAATTACTGGAGACACTCAGCTCCTAGACTCACAACTGACTAAGAGCTGATTAAGGGTGAACCAGGGAAGCAATGGGCAGATGCCAATGCAAGAATACATATAACAATATAAAGAACAACAACATACTACCAGAAGAAGCTGGTGGTTCTACAACATAAAGATCTTACCATAAAAACGAAGAGGGAACAGAAGAAAACAACCTTAAAAACAACTTTATGAAAATAGTATAAGCTTTAAAAAGGATATTTAAAAACTTCCCAAAGAAATAGAAGAAAATACAAACAAAAGATTGGAAGAGATGAGCAAATCCTTGAAAGGATATAAAGAAAACTAAGAAAAAGAAAACAAACAGGTGGAAGAAACATTCCGGGAATTAAAAATTGAAATAGGAACAATAAAGAAGGAACAAGCTGAGGCAAAGCTGGAAATAGAAAAACTGAAGAAATAAACTAGAACCTCAGATGCAAGCATAACCAACAGAATGAAAAAGGTGGAAGAGAGAATCTCTGGAGTGGAAGATTCACTAGTAGAAATAGATATGTTAGTTAAAGAAAACACTAAAACCAAAAAAGTCATAGCACAAACAGTCCAGGAAATCTGGGACACCATGAAAAGACCAAACTTGAGAATAATTGGAATCAAAGAAGATAACAACTGACACCCAGCAAACAAAGAGAATTATCAAGTCATACTTGAAAATCCATACTCCTCTAAAAATAGATAACTAAAATGAAATGGACAGCTTTCTGGATAAGTACCACTTACCAAAATTAAATGAAGATCCGATTAAAGACCTAACAAACCTGTAGCCACCAAGGAAATTGAAATTATTATTAAAAGTCTCCCACATTAAAAAACCCAGGAACAGATGGTTTCACTGCAGAATTCTACCAGACATTAAAAGACGATCTAATACCAGTACTCCTCAAACTGTTCCATACAGTAGAAACTGAAGAAATATTGCTGAACTCTTTTTATGAGTCAACAATCACCCTGATACACAAGTCACTCAAAGATGCAACAAAGTAAAAGAATTACGGACCAATATACCTCATAAAGATTGATGCAAAACTACTCAATAAAATTCTGGCAAAGGACTCCAACAACATATTTTTTAAAATCACCCATTACGATCAAGTAGGCTTTGTCCCAGAGATGCAGGAATGGTTCAGCATATGGACAACTATGAATATCATCCATCTACAAACAACCTGGAAAAAAATGATCATCTCTTTAGATGTTGAGAAAGTCTGTGATAAAATACAACACTCCTTAATGATAAAAGTCCTTGAGAGATCAGCAATACATGAAAAAATACCTAAATACAACAGAGGTTATATGCAGCAAGCTAACAGTTAACATCATCCTAAATGGTGAAACACTCAAAGCAATCCCACAAAAATCAGGAACAAGACAAGACTGTCCTCTCCTTACCTATTCAATATAGTTCTCAAAGTTTTAGCTAAAGCAATAAGAGAATTAAAGTTGATTAAGGGGATACAAATTAGAAAGGAAGAAATGAAACTATCTCAATTTCAGATGATATGACTGTATACGTAAGTGACCCTCAAAATTCTATCAGGTAACTCCTACAGCTGACAAACACCTTCAGCAATAGAGCAGGGTACAAGATCAACTAAAAAAATATCAATAGCCCTCCTATACACTAAGTATAAAAGGGCTGAAAAAGAAATCAGTGAAACATCACCATTTATAACAGCTGCAAATACCACTAAATATCTTGGTGTAACCCTAACCACAGAAGTAGCAGACCTGGTTGACAAAAACTTGAAGTCACCGAGGAAAGAAATTAAAGAGGATATCAGAAAATGGAAAGATATGCCATGCTTCTGGATAGGTAGAATTGACAGAGTAAAAATGCCAATTTTACCAAAAAGCAGTCTATAGATTCAATGCAATTACCCTCAAAATGCCAACACAATTTTTAAAAAAAACATGAAAGAACAGTGATCAACTTCATATAGAAGAACTGGAAGCCCAGGATTTCCATAACAACCCTGCTCAATAAATGAACTTCAGGAGGAATCACCATTCTTGACTTTATACTATAAAGCTATGGTAATAAAAACAGCCTGGCACTAGCATAAAAATAGACTTAGGATCAATGAAATCGAATACAAGAACTTGACATTAGCACACACCCCTATGAATACCAGATTTTTAACAAAGAGGCCAAATATCTTCAATGGAAAAAAGATAGTCTCTTTAACTTTATGAACACCTGTTTGTTGACAAGGAGACCAAAAATATTCAATTGGAAAAAAATATACTATCTTCAACAAATGGTGCTGGCATAAATGGATGGTAGTATGTAGAAGAATGCAAATATATCCAAACTTGCACAAAAAACCTTGCACAAAACTCAAACCCAAGTGTATCAAAGACCTCAAAAAAAAAAAAAAAAACCCAGCTACACTGAACTTGATAGGAAAGAAAGTAGGAGATACCCTCCAATGCATTGGCTCAGGTGACCACTTCCTAAATATAACACCAGTAGCACAGACACTAAGAACAACAATTAATAAGTGGGACCTCCTGAAACTGAGAAACTTCTATAAGGCAAAGGACACAGTCAATAAGACAAAACGACAGTCTACAGAATGGGAGAAGATCTTCACCAACACTACATCTGACAGAGGACTGTTCTCTAAAATATATAGAGAACTCAAAAAACTGAATATCAAAAAACCAAATAACCGAATTAAAAATGAGGTTCAGAGCTCAAAAGGGAAATTCTCGATCAAAGAATTATAAACGGCTGAAAGGCTCTTAAAATATTGTTCAACATCTTTAACCATCAGAGAAATACAAATGAAAACAACTTTGCGATACAACCTTACACTTGTCAGAATGGCTAAGATCAAAAACACAGATGACAGCCTATGCTGGAGAGGATGTGGAGCAAGAGGAACACTCCTCCGCTGTTGGCGGGAGTGTAAACTTGTACAGCCATTCTGGAATTCCCTATGGCATTTCCTCAGAAAACTGGGAATCAGTCTCCCCAAGAATCTAGCAATACCACCATTGGGTATATACCCACAGGATGCACATTCATACTTGAAAGCCATTAACTCAAGTATGTTTATAGCAGGATTATTCATAATAGAA
Source organism: Phyllotis vaccarum (assembly GCA_033318265.1). Classification (NCBI taxonomy): domain Eukaryota; kingdom Metazoa; phylum Chordata; class Mammalia; order Rodentia; family Cricetidae; genus Phyllotis; species Phyllotis vaccarum. Next base: position 5,029,306 of record JARWLC010000013.1, on the reverse strand, counting down.
TTAACCTGGAAACAACCTAGATGCCTGTCAGCTGAAGAATGGATTAATGAACTGGGGTACATCTATACAGTGGAGTATTACTCAGCAGTAAAAAAAAAATTAATGATACTCTAAAATTTGCAGGCCAATGGGTGGATTTAGAGAATATCCTCCCGAGTGAGGTATCACAAGGTCAAAAAGAGAGGCATGGGCTATACTAACTCATAAGTGGATTTTATACAAAAAGCAAAGAATGCCCAAGCTGCAAACCACCACCTCTGAATAGCTTGTGATCAGAAGGAACTTAAGGGAGACATCCAGGGATCTCCCTGGGAAGAGAAAATAGAGAAGAGCTCCTATTGCAGTATTACTCACTGGGAATATATCACAGAAAAGATTAATATTTTGAGAGCTATATGAACACTCACAATACAAACTGAACTTTAAGACAATTCTTGGAGATAGAAACTGTATCAAGATGAGTGGTCTGCTCTCAGAGAAGACAGTAACAAATGAGGTCTGAGCTCAGCGTCCTGGTGGCTTCTTAATGGGTCTGGCCATGCCCTATCCAGGCTACCAGATTTCCAGAGACATACCTCTAAGCCTTGTCAGCTTGTACCTGAATCCTATTCTGCATCTCCTCCTTTTGTCTAACTAATAAAGTTTTGAACCAAGATTTTATATAATAGGAATTTTTACAAGATAATGTCTGTGGGAGTAAAGGGCAAAACATAAGGAGGATCAAACTACAACTAAAACCCAGTGAATTTAAGATACATCATACATGTCTAGAGTATTGGTAAGATGCGAGGTACAGAAATTACTTCAAAGCTGTATATTTTGAATAATAAAATTCCAACACCTGAATGTTCTTTGATAAAGCTGTCTAGTCTTTGACCCATCAGATCTGAGAAGGAAAATATATTACCTGAAGGTTGGAAGCACAAGTGAGTAACTTCCAAAGTTTAGGAGAGTGCAGTGGCAGTCAGCTACCTGGATAGTCACCCATAGATTTTCTGCAGTCTTAGAGCATCAATCATTTTGACTACAAGCCTATGATATCTGAAATATCTTTTCAAAAACAGGACATTTTTGGAGAGATCATCTTATCCTGTCCAGGCAGGTTTCAGCAGTCTCTATCCTTTATTCTGCTCATCCAGATTGGATAGCATGCATACTGATAGAAGTCAAGGTAAGGGTAGCTCTTTGCGTAATAGGCCACTGTCTTCCAAGGAAGACAAACTCCTATTGGAGTGTCCTTGATGCTCAACATCATCTTGGGAAAGGAGCAGTGATGCCAGGAATTGTTGTGTCTCTCATGGCTGAATTCTGAATAACAAAACACTAAATGCCATATTCTCCAGATCTAGGAAGTGTTTGAAGACTCCTGTCTATCTGACATATTCTAGCATGTATCTGGGAAACCTAAACAACATTACTATTACATGGCAATCCTAAGTAATGTTGACCTCAAGTTCTTATCATCCTAAAGACTGAAGCTTACATCCTAAAATTAGGCTGCCTGTAAAGGGGTATAAAATCTCTGAATGATGACTTCCAGTATGACTATAATATAAACATTAGCAGGAGGTACAAAATATTTTAATACATGTATACAAAACATCTTGGGTATATATTATGACTAGTATAATTAAACAGAGGTAGAAATTGCATAATGATAATGACTATAATATGCTCAATATGTATCAATATGCAAAATATTTTAAACAGAGGTAGAAGCAATGTGCAAAATATGGCAAGTACAGATTCAATTTTGTATCAGTATACAAATTACCTTAGACATATAAAACAATTTCAGTTTTACATTTGTATCAATATACAAATGACCTCAAACATATAAATTTTTTCACATTTATATCAATACACAAGCATCTATAGTAGTACAAATTGTCTTTGGTTCATATTTGGCTAACAATTGTTTACAGATAGGTAGAACAATGTACCTGGGTCTATCCTGTCTATTCCCCTTTCTCTTGTTAAAAAATGATCTCTGAGTATATATTATTGTTCTAGCATCAACCCAATTTTAATCTATAGCTACTCTATCAGAATAATAACTATACATAACCCTCAGAGGACAGAATTTATTGGGAAAGGGGCATAGCACTTTGTGCTGACTTGCGGTCAGGAATATCTCTGTGGGGTCTTATAAATCTAAAGCAGTGGTTAGATCCTAGTGGAATCACTCTAAACACCTGTAACCATTCTCAGAGTACTGGTTAAGGCCACCTGGAATTATTTTTAAAGATGTGACATAAAGAATAATCATAGAGAGCTATCTAGCAACTGTCTAGAATAGTCTATATTCCACAAGCAATCATTGAGTGGTGTATACCAGTTCCTTCCTTCCTTCCTTCCTTCCTTCCTTCTTTCATTCGTTCTTTCTTTCTTTCTTTCCTTCCTTCCTTCTTTATTTTTTCTTTCTTTCCTTCTTTCTTTCTTTCCTTCCTTCCTTCTTTCCTTCCTTCCTTCCTTTTTTTTCTTTCTTTCCTTCCTTCCTTCCTTCTTTCTTTTTTTCTTTCTTTCTTCTTCTGTCTTTGTCTGTCTTTCTCTCTCCCATTTTACTCCAGATAGAATCGTTGTGGTGGGCAACCATCTTCATTCCAGATGCTTTGGAGACCACTGTTGTTAACCACCGATTTTTCTAGTGTCTGAATGACCTCATAGAATCAACAATAGTTTTCCTATTTTCATCATGGGCATAATTAATGTTTCTTAGTCTCATCATTAACATAAAGTGTGCACTATTTGTTCAGTCGTAATATTCATGTCCAATGAGAAAGTTCTATCTGAAAGTTTGTTGTATCCAATTTCCAAAAAAAAAAAATTTGCCTGCTAATTTAGCACTTGTAATTCCTATATTACACACTTTAGACAGCAATTACTCATTTCTAGACTAAATCATCCATCAAATGCTCATTCCTAGATTTCAAATCTTACACTATGCTAATTATCATCTCATATTTAGAATGGGCATCAGGCCATTTTGTTGAAATATGAAATATAGAATTAAGTCGAAAAGTAGCAGGACTGAGGAATTGAAGCCCTCAAAAAATACACTAATGCAAGAAATTCTCAATCATAATGGGAAAGTATGTCCTGAAGTGTTGAGAAGTAGAATTGTCAGCCATTGTGGGATAGAAAAGGAGGGGGGAAAATATGCCAAGTAATGAATTACCTCAATCCAGATGTAATGGTGAGATTTGACCAGCAGGTGTCACAGTCGTGTTCAATGTCTTGCTCTCTGAAGCACCATGGCTTAAGCAGCCAGACAGGTTCCAGCAACATGTGGTACAGGGAAAGGGAGCCCCAGCAGGTGAACAAACCAAATAACTTATACAAAAGGCAATTTCTCACCAAATCAGAAACAATATGATAGAATCTGCATTTAAAGGGCAGTTAAAACCTGCCATTTATCAATGATCCCCATCCCTGGTGTGAGTGACTTCAGGTGCACAACTTAGCTCTAGGTGCACAGCACTGGTGGTGTGAAGTGTGCCAGTCATTGCGACCCTGAGGTCCTGAATTGAAACTGCAAATATGCAGGTGCTGCTGGTGTGTTTTCTCTGCAGTCTGTCTGCCTAGCAAATTGCTAAAGGACCAAAAACCCCAAGGGCTGGAGAGATGCCTGGGGAAGCGAGAAAGAAAATGGCTCTGCTGCTTTTCAGCTGAAGCTGAAAACATAGGCTTGTTGGCCAGCTAGAACAGAGAACTAACTAACCCTCATTGAGCACTAGATATTGCAGTACTACTCACTTGCAATATATCATATAATACAAATTGAATCTTAAGACAATTCTTGGAGATAGGAACTGTCCCAGGATGGGTCATCCATTCTCCAAAAAGACAGGAACAAAACAGAGCTGAGCTTAGTGTCCTGGTGGCTTCTTAATGGGGTTTGGCAATGCCCCATTCAGGTTCTCAGAAGTCCAGAGACACGTTTCCAAGCCTTGTCAGCCAACACCTGAATCCCAATCACCTTAGCAAATTGGGGTCATAATGGGCTGCAACCAATAAGAGTTGGGAACAAATCATCAAAGAAGGAGATGGTTGAGTGAGGGGAGCAACAAAGAGAGAGGGGGAAAAAAAAGAAATGGCTATCTTGATAGAGTATAGTGGGATTATATTGTTATATTGTAAATAATTGTCCCACCTGGAGTGGATGCCCCAGGCTGAGCTCACCCACCCTGGGACTTCTTGCCCTTTTGGTGGAGGGGATGGGGGATGTGGAGGGAGGAGGCTGAAGGCTGACTGGGAGGAATTTGGAGGAGGGAAGGGAGGAGGCACAGGGGAATGCATGGATTAAAAAGACATTTAAAAAACAATAATAAAATGAAGAAAAAAGTAATTCTAATGAAGATTTATAATGAAAAGAAACATGTCAAGGGCTGTGGCACAGCATATAGCAACTAATATTCAAGATGTCAACCCACCTGATGACTAATTCTCTGATGGTGAAACTTTGTTAAACTTGGCTTCAAGGCCACAGACTCTGGAGTTTTCTCATGTGCTATTGTAAATTTTTCCCTAAAACAGCTATGGGAATTTCCCCACAGCCTTATGGCAGTGTGTTTTCCTCATGTATTTATTCCATCTCTTGGGCACGTTCATATTGGCAAGAAGATGATTTCTCCTGAAGCTGTATATTTAGATAACTAGGTGAATTGTTTCACAAGAGCTGCAAGACAGTTAGTGCCTGTTCTATATCAGAGCTCAGGCTAACATAGGAAAACAGTTCTCCCTATTTTGAAGACAGCTTTCATACTATCAGCTGACTTAAGGCTTCAGAGTAACTTCAGGTTAGACTGGGTGCCTTGCTCATGGGTTTTAAGATAAACTTTCCCAGAAAACGTAGTCCTGTTTGATGTGGGAAAGTGGATATCATTCTTTAAATAAAGGACTGTTTTGGCATGGCAGACACCGTAGGGGTAGGGGGAGGAATGGGAGCTTAGGTATGAGAAAGAGAGTGGTGTCAGACACAGACCAAGCCAGCCGCCCAGAGAAAAAACATGTAAGGAACACAGGTGAGCCACAGGCCACATGGCAGGGCAGATCAATGAAAATGGGTTGAGTTAAGATGAAGGAGCTAGATAGCAATGTGCTATCTGAGCCAAAGGCCAGAGAGCATGAAGTTAATATAAGTGTCTGAGTCATTTTGAGGGGTCTAAACAGCAGTAGGTGGCTAAGCGATCTGGGTCTCTGGGATGGCAGGTCTGTTGATATGGACCTCTGGCCTGACACAGGGCCAGAAACATATGCAACAGATGGTTTCCCTGGGTGGCAGAACATCCACATAAATCCCGAGAAAGATAAAAAAGAGCTGTAGAGCACAGAAACAGAGTTAAAGCACCATTCAAATTGTGTATCTGAAGTGGTGGGTCATTGTACAGAGATAGCATGGCATTTGGGCCACATTCAAAATGGTGACAGACTGGCGGTAGTGGGTCAATATGGATGTGATCCTCTCATCTGAGTGACTTGTAAGGCTTATCATTTTGGGGTCAAGGAGGAAGGAGTTGGATATACAGGCTTTCAAATATTAATTCATTCATCACTTGAGTTTTTCAGTTTCTAACAATCCACTGGTTGATCCATCAGATAGATATTTCCCAGTTTGCAATGAAGAGCCAACGCCCTGGTTTCAAAATGGAATTTCCCTTTGCAGGGGTATGCTCCATGGTTCTAAAGAACTCTGTACCTCTGAAGTAAAAGGTGAGTTGTTGGTCCACTTGTCCTGGGGGCATCCACCTTGTCTAGATGAAGATGCCTTTCTAAGATCCTGTCATTGGTCACATCCTATTATAATGTCCCCCCCCCCAAAAAAAGATTCAACTAGACCTTTGGCTTTTAGCCGTAGCCCTGGATAATGTGGGCACCTATGGGACTTTTAGAGAAGAACAAAAGCCCCATGATAGTTTAAACTCACTGCTTATGTTAACCCTCCACCTATCTTATTGACTGGGAGCTCTTCTATTCCCCAAAGTGGGGGACATTTAAAAATTAAGTATATCAGTTGTTCTTCTCTAATTGTATAAATTCCTATTACAATGAGGTTTCTTGCCCCACCCACGCAGAGGTCCAGGCCCACAGACCTGCAGTCCGAGACCCATTAGCTACCTAAGGCCCCCCCAAAGTGACTCAGACACTTATATTAAGTTCATGCTGTTTGGCCTACGTCTCAGGCATATTTCTAGCTAGCTCCTGCATCTTAACTCAACCCATTTCCATTAATCTGTCTGCCACGTGGTCCATGGCTCACCTGTGTTCTTTACATGTTTCTTCTTCCAGCATCTGGTCTATGACTCTGCTCTCCTCCTACCTATTCTCTCCCCACCTGCTTTTTCTACGGTGCCTGCCATAGCCAAAACAGTCTTTTATTTAAAGAATGATATCCACAGAATACAGAAAGACATTCCCACATCAACAAATTATGGGATTTAACCCCCCCCCCTTTACTGTCATTCACTATTATGATTTGGATACATATACTGATGATTCTTTTTGCAATACTAGAAGGTATTTCTTGGTTTTTGGATATATAGGTATCTTGGACATCCAAACACTATTAAATTCATCTGGACTTAAAATTAAAAGGGGGGGAACCTCTTGAGGCCTGGACTGATCATCTGAGGAACCAGACATCTGCAGACAACCTTTCCTCTGGGCCCTCTAGCATATGTGAAAACAGCGACATCCCTGTAAGTGCCCCAGACAACTCTCCACCTCAGGAAACACTTGGCTCTCATGGAGAAGGCACATCTGATAATGATATAGTTTCTCCTTTGGCTACTGTTAAAATGGAAGGGATTGGGCATGGGCCCAACAGCTCCTTAGGGTACCTCGGATATGGGTATGTGATATCTGTGTACAACACTTGCCATTCAGTCCTGAAAGCTGCCCTCTAAGCTGTATCCCTAAGGGACTATGTTGAGGAAGAAGAGGAGCAGGAGGAAGAAGAGGAGTTTAAATACTCAGAAAACACATGTATAATCTGTGTGCTGCACAGTAACAAAAGAGTTCATAAACTCATGGGCCATGAAAAACTGAGAAAAAAAGTCACCATTATTTTCTGGAAATGAACCAATTTTAGTTCTCACTAAATAAGAATATCTCCTAGTAATAAATTAATGTCCTAAATGTGAGTCTGGAATTTATGTGCTATCTAACTATCTGCATTGTTCCTGGGTTCTTATTCACCTTGAGATCACTTTGCCTTTTCATGATAAGCAACTGCATTTTTATAGCGGACACACAGGTATGGCTTCTATTTCTCCAGAGTACTTCATACAACCTAGGTATCTTAAGACAGGAGCCTGGGGTCCCTAACCCCTGTCAATGTTACCATGAATTTTCTAATATTGTGGCTGTCAGTTTGCCAAAGGATGATTAACTATGTCTTGGAGTCATTGATATGCAGTTCACATAGCAAGAAGGGCATTTGCTTACCAATTTGCTAAAAGATAAATACTACGATCTAACACTTCAACTTCACGCAACCTATGTCACATTTAGGATTCTTTAGGTAAAAAGTAGCTGTATGACACCCATTCTTTGTTGCCTGAGGGAATCTCTCCATAGAATGAGAGCAATGATGGACCACAGTTGGTTTCCTCCATTTGATCTCTTCATCAGATTCATCAGAGCATTGATATTGACTCAAGTGCTTGGTCTCAGACTTGTGAGGTCCCCTGGATGCTGTTTATATACTGCATAGGGTTTGAATACAATAAAGATATGGGAAATGACAAAGGGATCCCAGACACTAAGCACTTATCATCAACACATTTATTTGTGCAATCCAGAAAACAGCAGGACTCAAGTGAACTTTTGCAAATTGTTATTTTCTGGCAATTTTCCTTATCCCTAACGGCCGAGGTCCTTGAGGCTCTGTGGCTTTGCCAACAGAGCCACAGTAGGAGAGATGCCCTCACAGCTATCCCCTACATTGAAAGCATAGCCATCTGGGTCTTGGAACAACACAGATTAGGGTGTGTGTTGATTTCATGCGTGATCAGACACACACTGCCAGATGCCACGCTAGAGTTTATTCAGGGGAGTTGCTGAGTGGGTACGAGGGAGAGAAGGAAAAGAGAAAGAGAGACAGACTTTCACATGGTGTGTCAGCTCCTTTTAAGAGGGGGTGGCACAGATTTACGTAGCCACACCTAGGGGCATGTCCTCCATCCATGGTGTGTTCTGCTGGTGCCATGTTGGGTTTACCACATGGCCACTACATGCCAGGAATTCTTATCTCACCCAGAGCAATGTTGGGTTTACCACATGGCTGCTATGTGCCAGGAATCCTTACACTGTGGTCTGCATGGTAGTAGTGGCTTAGAGTCCCCTGATATTTAGAAGTTTATACTATGATCGACTAATGACAGGGCCGTTATTTAGTTGCTTTCTGACACTGTTCTCCAGAGCATTCATCGCTCCTCCCCTTCCCCAAAGGGATCAGGTGCTCTGGGATATCTACCTGGAATACATCCTTCCCCCCTTTCCTAGGTATGGGCTTCAGTAACCATCTGGGGTTTGAAATTGGAGTCAGGTACTTCTGCTGCAGGTTGGTTAGCACAGCTTGAGTTTCCAGTTCCACAACCTCATCAGCGGCTAAGGTTTCTGGACACTGCAAAGTTTCTCCAATGTCAACAAGTCCTGGGCACAAAGATAGAAACATACAGATGTATTCTCTCTTATATAGCAAGATTATCTTTATGATAGCAAGGTCACTACAGTATAAAATGATGGTGTATAACATATCAAAATGTTTTTTAAAAAAAAAAGATTTTTTCTCATTAACACTGGAAACATGACAACTGAACTGGAGGAATCCTGGGTGAGATAGCCACCGGCTTTGAGAAAAAGGAGAGTGGCTTGTTCTCAGTGACTCCTGCTTTAAGTGACAGTAAGGTACTAGCATGCTGCTAAAGCTGGTGTTTATCTACTGAAAGAGCATCAGCCCCAGCCAGGAAGCCTATACAATCAATAAGATTCCTAATTAGGTCACTGGTGATTGGGTTGCTGTGGGAAGACTCTTCTACACATTCTGAATGCATGTTGCTCTCATTGGTTGGTAATAAAAGCTGATTTGGCCTATGGCCAGGCAGGATAAGGCTGGGTGGAATAGCAAATGGAGATACAGCAAGAAGGCAGAAGGAGTCACCAGCAGATGCAGAAAGAACAAGATGGGCATGCCATACTGAGAAAAGGTACCAAGCCATGTGACAAAGTATAGATAAGGAGTATAGATTAATTTAAGTGTAAGAGTTAGCTGACTTAGCTAGTAATAAGCTTGAGCTACTGGCCTATCATTTACAATTATTATAAGCCTCAGAGTGATTATTTGAAAGCAGCTTCAGGTGGGACAGAGAAACCTCCATTTACACTGGATCAGATGTTGATTGGTGTCTTACCCAGGGTACTTGTAACAGGTGCTAGAAGCCAGGCAGGCTGCCTTACTCTAGGTAACACCCTACTTTTTCAGTGTCTATGCTGAACTGTCATAGGGCATGCCTTTTGCACATATTCACGTACACATAGTCCAGTGCTACAAACGGGTACTGATTTGACACAGGCTTTCATATCATAACAGCAACATGATCTGAGGCCCAGAGTCAAGAAGTAACTACATGAGTCTGTGGAACCCAGGCCTATGTATACCAGCCTAGCTACTCAGGCAGCTCTTATAAGAGAGGCTGCTTAGAAACTTCAGCCCACACTCTCTAGATAAAAGCAAAACAGAGCCTGCTTCACATTCTGTCTGAACTGTCTACTTCATATTTTGTATATAGCCTTACTTACCAGCTATCACACCTCTGCCATATTTTTCTCCTTCCTGTAGTAAGGTCTGAATCTGTGTCTGTGTCATTCCCAACCTCTCCACCAGCACCTCCTGCCAGGCATCATCTTCCCAGTCCCTGTGAGCAATGTGGATGGCGATGGTACTTTTTTGATGGCTCTTCAACAGGGGGCGCCAACGTGTCTCAAGAGTCTTGACTCCATTTAAGATTAAACCAGCATAGGGCTGCCGGAAGGAGAGGCAGGGAAACATCATTTTCCTCAGAGTCACAGAGCCTAAACACAGAAGCACATCGCCGGTCAGCTTTTCAGGATCACGTCTATAAGGCCTTACCTTCCCCAGATGTTTCCCATGTACTGCCTGAAACTCTACCAAACTTGATGTGATTCCTGTTACAGGTTAATGGTGCCCTGTTCAACGTCAAGCCCAACGCCAATGGCTGGAATTAGGATGAGGCATGGTCCATGTAGTATTTGGGGAGCTCACAGAATAGGACAGAGATAGCTAGAGAAAGGTACTGGGGTAAAGTGTGGTCATTGCTGACAGAGGTTACTGGGACCTAGGGAAACACACAGGAGGGAAGGCCATCTAGACCTAGTTAGGCTTTACATCTGAGTAGACTGGCTTTAGCACAGAGAGACAGTCTTAGCTTTCCTACTTTTTTCTGCCTGTCTATATCACTGTCACCAATACTCTTTGCATCCTGAACCTGTCATTATAGGTCGTATAGGTCTGGAACGGTCTAGCTCAATATGAGCTAGTAAACACCAATCCTTGAAATGTAAACTTGATTTAATTTTGGAATTCCGTTTGACCTCATGAACCCTCATCTGTGTCTTTTCCTGGGTCCCATGGATGCCATGCTTCTCAAGTCCCTTGTCACATCCCATGACCTAAAGCGAATGATGACACTAAACTCTAGGGTGCCAATCTTCATATACCTTCTAGGTTCTAGCCCCTATATGATAAGTATCATTGGATAGTGAATTGCATCCTCAAATGACGCAGTACAGCCAGTATGACTATTAGGACCCCTGTAGCCAAAGGCACAAAGATACTGAGTGAGAAAGCAATGGCCTAGGGTGGCAATGACCTGACTTTGCACACTATCTATCCATTTCCTTAGTCTCTGTGTGTCTCTTATGAGAAACACTCTGTACCTTACGAATTGAGGGGTCATGCTGACAGAATCCTGGTCATGAAGTCAGAACCTCAGCTCAGTCTCAGCATACCACCCAGTTTCCATTTGTATGCGACCGTAAGTACAGTATATGAAATGTCAAGAACACTCCGAGGACAGAGTCAAGGGTGACCATTTTCAACACTGACAAAAGCAATAACGGGAGCACTAAGCACCAGGCTTCATCCTACTTCTCTGCTATCTACCCACGAAGTGCCCCCCTCCATTCTGTTTGGCCTTCCTGGCCCTTCTTTAAGTACATAACCCTACTCTCATCAATCTCCTTCATTTATAAGACAGAGTCCTTTGCAGTTCATCCCTTTTTCCAGTCACATTTCAGCTGTCAAGGTTAGCAACACTAATGGTCCTACTTAGTTTTAGCAGTCAACTTGACACAACCTAGATGAACTTCCAAAGATAGTCAATTGAGGGATTGTCCAGATAAGATTGGTCAGTGTGTACATCTCTAGTGGTCGTCTGTAATATTAATTATTGTAGGAGGATCCAGCATATTATGGGCAGTACCACACGGAGAAATGTGATCCTAGACTGTATATGACAGCTAGCTAAGCATGAGTCTATAGGCAGGCAATCAAGGACCATTCCCTTTTGGCTCCTAGGTCACAAGAAATACTGTGTTAAATAGCATACAGGCCTGGCTTCAAGTTTCTCTTTGAATTCCTGTCCTGACTTCCCCTAGTGACAGACTAACCTATAAATTACCATTTTCTTTCCACTTCAGAACAACCTGTAGAAGACCTAGATTAGTAATCTCTAGGCAGGTGGTCCTGAGCCACATAGAAAAGCTAGCTAAGCACGATCCTGTGAGTGAGCCAGAAACCAGTGTCCTTCCTTTAAGTTCCTGCCTTGACTTCCCTCAATGATGGATCATGATCTGGAAATACAAGCCAAATAATGTCGTTCCACACAAGAACTTTGTTAGTACTTTATCACAGCCAACAGAAATCAAAGTATAACATTTCCCTACATTGCTTTTAGGCGTGGTGTTTGTCATAGCAACAGAATAAAAGTAGAACCCGAACTAAGCCAATTCTGTGTCACTCAGGACCAGCCTATCGCTCCGTCTAGGTCTTAGAATCTAGGACCTCTGTCCTGCCAGCCTGCTTTTGCTCTCAGCATCACTGTCTCTCCATTTCACGAGTGGATGGTTGTTCTGAGAATAGTGAGTGCACACCTTTTACCACACAATGATAGTTCCTTCTATGAGACAGTCATGCCTCAGGCTTTCCTACCTTCTTTACACAGCACCCACAGCAGAAATCTCATAATACTGGGGCATTCACAAGTCTCTACTTCCTCTGACCTCTCTACCACATGATCCCTTCCTTTTGTGTTCCATCTCCAGACAGTCCCTCTCAGAACCTGTTTTACAGGGAGAACAACTGGCCTATGGGAACTCTACTTTCACACCATTTACTACCTCAACATTCCTGGCAGCCCCTTTCCCAGACTTCCACAATGCTTGCTGTCCTGCTCTGGCTGCTATGGCATGATCCACACCTGCTTACTCATCTGACTGAGCAGGCTGTTGGACTTGGGGTTTCCACTTCTATGAACCCAAATCCATCGGTGTCCCCATTGTAAGTGAGGTCATAGTCTGTTCTATTTTTGTTGGGTATCTGTAGTAGCTTTTACGCTCTCCCTTTTCTCCTCCCACCACCCCACCTGGTATTTGTCTATAAATGTCTAAGCATCATCTTCCATGATCTCCACAGTCACCATCCTATCAAGCCCCTACCATCTACTGCCTTTTCAAGCACTATTTTTGGAGGCCCTGTGCTGTGAAATTTGCCTTCTGCTCTCTACTATCCATACTGCACTTAGAATGACCTGGGTACTTGGGTCATCACATCATCTCATTCTTTGGCTGAAACCTGCCAAGGGCTCCTGTCTCAGCCAGCTCAAAATTCACCCATTTCAGTAGGCCCTTCAGGGCCCCTTATAATCTGGCTGCTCACCCTAGACATTTGCTCTCTTCCTACTTCATTCTCCAACCTGCAGCCCAACCAGCTAAGTGCCCTTCCTCAGGGTACTGCAGACAAGCCTGCTCTGTGGATGAAGAGGGATCTACCCACGGTCGGTCTAGGAGGAACAGAGAGTGGTGATTCACGCCTTTAATCCCAGCTCAGGGGGTATCCCTGAAGTGGTGACTTACATCCTTAATCCAAACTGAGTTTGAGGTCATCTTAGTTTACAGAAGGAATTCCAGGCTCTCAGGCAGGCAGTGGTGGGGCCACCCCTTAACTTACCATGAGAGTATTTAAGACGGGCATAGAAAGGCAGAAGTTAGAGGAAGCCAAGAGAAGCCAGGCTGAGAAAGCTGGAAGACAGCTGGGTAAGATCTGACTGTGGTGTTTACTCTCTCTAATATCTCCGACTTTCTCAGAGATCTGAGTTTCATTTATTCGTGGGACAGAAGTTGCCTTCTTTGTCTTGTCTCTGCTTCTCCCCCTGTACAAGCAGAATGTGAAAGGTAGTTATGGTGGTTATTGGCAGCAGGAAAGGCTTCTACTTAGCAAGTATCAGAGAACAACAAGAATTAGGGCTGGCCTTACAAAGAACACAGGCATGCATTTCACTCAAAGCTTGGTTCAAGGTCCTTTTCTGGCTGGGACAAGGACCACCATTGTAGAAAGTTAACTCTGAAGTGGTTTCCATTACTAAGCCAATCACGTACGATCTAACAGGAGAAAAATATGACACAAAGAAGGTGGCTGCAAAGAAATGTTCAGGTGTACCAAATGCCAGTGCTTTCAATGTCATCTGATAGATGAGACCAGGCATAATACCAAAAGCCACAGATTGACAGCCCTCAGTCTGTGGTCTCAGTGAGTTCACAGCTCAGTGAGGAAGGAGGGACTGGTGCCTGTGGAGTAGCATGCATGATTTCCATCCGCCTGCACCCAGACTTCGGAGCGACAATCAGAAGCTGGTAAAATGGGTCGGGCAAAGACCAGCTTTGGGCTACACCAGCCTTGGGATGGCCTTACTCGGGTTACGAGTTGCACTGTCAGGGAAGCCGGAGACCGAGGTACCTTCAATTGGGATGGGGAAAGCTCACAGGCTCTAACTTAGAACCTGTTTTTTTTTCCCCCCTGCTGTGGGTCCCTTCAGCCTTACCTCTTAACACTCAGCTGCAGTTTACAACACAGTCCTCCACCTTTCAGCATTCCGAGGAGGCCTCCAGTACCAGTGGCTCCTAAGCATGGGTGATCGATATCGCTTCTAAAGAGGAGAAAGCATTTGGATACTGCCGACCTGCGTTCTGGGGCTTTAACTGCCTTAAGAGGCTAAAACGAAGAGAAGAATCCACGCCCCTACGCACACAATCGCACGCAATCTTGCGTAAGCACGCACACCATGTCAATTTACGTATCAAAACCTTCGCAGCCAATTAGAACCACAGGCACCATTCACGCTTCAGGGATAGGAAGATTTGGGCTTATGTAATTGAGCAGTGCGCCACATTGATAGCTAGGGGACTTTGTGGGATTTGCTGGTTTCTTAAAGGAATCTGGCAGCTAAAGCTGAGTCAGGGATTGTGTTAGGGGCTGGGAAGGGAAAGAAGTGAGAAAAGAAATCCGAGCTTTACTGGGATGGGTCTGCAAAAACACAAGAAAGTAGGAGCAGGGTGACTTGCAGCAGGAGGTGAGGGTGGGAATTGTGAGGGAAGAGGCTTGTTGAGGAGGGGCTTGGAATTAGTCCTGGGGAGAGAGTCCTGAAGTTAGGCTTGGCATGGGGGTGGGGTTGGGGGTGGGCATGGGGTGGGGATTGGGGCCGGGACAGGGCGGGCCTGTGAGCACCTGGTAGGAGTTGGGGATGGAAGTTTGTGCACTTGGGAACACGTTGGAATTGCAGGGCAGTGTACTGAGTTGAGCGGGATGTGAGTGCTGTTCTGCCTCTGTGGGGCTACTGGAATACTAGGGCGGAACTTTGGATCCCAACTCAATTTGTCCCAGATCTGCTTAAGGAGAAGGGAAGGGGGTTGTATATGCTGAAAATGCAGTGATGGGTCGGACTGTGAGTGTTAAGCAAGGTAGGCAGGGCATCAAAGTACCAGCCAGGACTGTGAGTGGTGAAATAGGTCGACATTGCTGAGCTTTGGAACCTGGCATTTGTGATGGAGGGCTAAAAGAGGAGGAGGGAATTGCCGAGCTTGCTGATTTAGGAGTGGTGGCTGGCACTGTGCATGCTGTAGAGTCTTCAAAGTACCAGGAAGAGGCTGTAGGCATTAACTTATGGAGGGGGAGGGAGGCCTTTGAATAGTAATATACTATGGCAGAGGGCCACTGGTGGGAGAAGAGCAAGACTGTGGACTGAAATAGGCATGGTTGGGCACAGCTGTGAGTGCTAACCCAGGGTGTATCTCAACAGTAACAGAGATGGGTTATCAATGGTGAGGTATGGAGTGGGGCTGGAGCTTTGGATATTGATAGAATATGATGTAGGGCCACTGGAAGTGGAGGGCAGAGCACTGCTTAAGTGAGAGTGACTGGTTAAGGTTGTGAGTGCTGACCTAGGTGGGCAAGGCCTTGGGAGAGCCAGGGAAGTTCTGTGAGTGGTGAAGTATGAACTTGAGCTTTGAATACTGTCATAATATAGTTCAGACTGCTGCTGAAGGCCTGGGCTACAAGTGCTGACCCCTGGCCTATGAGTGCTGACCCCTGTGGGTGAGTCCATGGGGGGCAGTGATGTAGGAAGTAGGGATAGAGCATTGAATTCTAACCATTAGGTTAGATAGGGTGATGTCAATGGAGAAACAGGCTTGATGGTGCTGAGGATAGCTAGGATCAGAGATAAAGGCAAAGTAGGGTGGGCCTGGGAATGGTGTAGTAGAGCTGGAGGGACTTCTGGGAGAGCTGGTAAAGTTGTTAGTGGGACAGGAAGAAGTTCAGGGCCAACCTGTGGGTTACAAAGGAAGGTATTTGGAGTGGGGCTGCAGGGAGAGGAGCAGAGCATAACTGTGGGAACTCAGATAGCAATGGGGACAGTGACATAGGTGTTGCTATGGAGGGGCTACGGGAGGAGCATGATAGGGAAGAGACCTTTCAGGTGCAGTCAAAAAGGCTTGAGAGTGGCTAGGTGTAATTATAAGGAGGCACTCAGAGACTGAGGTACATCCTTAAGTAAGGCAAAATGGCAAAGAAGGTGTGACTTAGGGATCTAACCATATCCCGAAGGTGCTCTCCATGGGGCTACTATAGAGGGCATGGATTCTTCAAGAAAAGCTAGGAATTTTTGTCTGGGACTTAGTTGGCCTTAGGCTGAGTCTTACAGAGTAAGACTGAATTCCTGAATTCATCCTTCTTTCCTCCAGGAATCACTGTCCCGAACTGCCAATGACCCTGATTTTATTAAGGATTATTTGAAGTATGGGCTTGGCAGCCAAGCTCTGGGTCCTTACCTCTGCACTACCTGCAATAATATATGGTCCTCTTTCAGGTTGCTAGGGTTACTTCCCAAGGATGGTCTTTATCTGCTGTCTGATTCTTTCCTGATCATCCGAATGAGACTGCCCTGGATATTGCCTCTCCAGCCATCCTCCACATATAGCTTTCTAAGACGGCTACAACTTCTCCCTAACCCCATCAGTCTTGTAGGTCTTCTTGTTTTGGGGTCCCAATCATAACTAACTCTTTATCCATATTCTCTAGTGTGCACCAGGGCTATGCTGTGAACTGCCTTGTCTCTGACCCAGTAGACTTCACTAGGTCAACTTCTTTTGACTCCTCAATGTCCATACTCTACAATGCCTATCTCAGTTTTATCTTAGTTACCCCATTCCTTCGAGACACAACTTCGGCATCTACTGCCCAGGATTTAGGAACCTTTATCTCTCAGTTTTGGTAGCATTCTGCAAGGATCCTCATGTTTCTTGCATTAGGCTCATGGAACCCACCTAAGACTGTAGCTATTCTCTCAGAGAGGGAAAGGATTTCTGAGTGCTTCAAGGCAAAGGGGAGAGAATCTATGCAGCATGTGAGGGCTTTAAAGACCACTTTCTCAGATTCTCTTCTGTGTTGGCTTCACCTCCTGGGCTTCTTCCTTTTTAGATGCTGCTGGCTTCCTCTTGACATCTGAGCACATTCTTGGAGCAGTTTCAGATCACGAACCAGGGCATCCTGAATGTAGACTGCTCCTCCTGTACCCTGCTATGCCAAAGAACTTTCCCAAGGAACCAACTCCTTGAAGTAGGTGTCTTATAGTGGGGGACTATAGAAGGGCTCCCTGTCCTGACTCACGGCTGCACTGAGAGCATGTTGAGTGAAGTACACTACTTCCTTGAGAAGCCTGATCTGTTCTCTGACATGAACGTACAGGTTAGTTTTCTGATGCATTATCTGCTAGGCCTCGGAAGAATCACTTTACTGGGTTACGGGTAGGGTCCAGTGACATTTCTCCTGGCACTAGAATGTCATCTGTCTTGACTTTCAGTTGAAATAATAATTGATTACTGTGGTAGTTTGAATGTAATTGAATTGACTCCTTAAACTCATAGGGAATGGTACTATTAGGAGACGTGTCTTTGTTGGGATAGATATGGCCTTGTTGGAGGAAGTTTGCCTCTGTGGGGGTGGGCTTTGAGGTCTCATATATGCCTTAAAGGCATGCCCAGTGCTTCAGAACATTTCCTGTTGCCTCTGAGTCAAGATGTAAGAACTCTCAGCTTCAGCACCATCTCTGCCTGCATGTTGCCATGTCCCATGACGATAATGAATTGAACCTTCGAGAATGTAAGCCATCACAATTAATTTGGTTTTTTTTTTTTTCATTTATGACTTGCTATGGCCATGGCGTCTTTTCACAGCAATATAAACCCCAAGACAACTACCAGGCCTGGAATGATCTATTTTCTAACCACTCCTCTCAGGACATACTCTCTTTAGAGAATGTCTTCCTGACTACTGCTCTGATAGTGTCCTGGTGGCCACTCACCCAGTACTCTCAGATTATCCCTGGGGACATCAGCCTTGATTCCTTTTCCCAGCTAACATATGGCCCTTGCATGGTTACCATAGAGATGCTACCAAGTGAACACTGTGATTTCCATAGCAACTCTAGTGCTCCCAGCTCATTGGTTCTCAACGTTCCTAATGTTGTGACCCTTTAGTACAGTTCCTCATGTTGTGGTGGCCCTTAATCATAACATTATTTTCATTGCTACTTTATAACTGCAATTTTGCTACTGTTATGAATCATAATGTGACTCACAGTATGAGGACTGCTGTTCTAGCCCATAACTCCTTTGTCTCAACTCCTTTTGCACCTCAAAAAATGTCACCATACCTCCCTCGCTTATTTGACTCAGAAATCCAGGATGAAGATGCCCTCCTTTGGAGAGGGTACATTTTTGTTTCTGTCCTGAGTCCTAGTTCTATGAGTCTGTCATCTGTTTGACCCAGATCTGTTGCATCCCTTCAAATATTCCTTACCAAGTCCAGCTTCCTTCTCCGGGAAATACCTTTGGCATATTTCCCCCTGTGGATTGACTTCTCTTGTTTGGTTGGAGTGATAGGAACTGCTTTTGAAGTCTGTGTGCTCTTCCTGTAATGATTCCTGTGATTCCTGTTCCAGTTACCTTGACTCTTCTGCCCCAGGGATACTTTGCCTCTGTTTAAGGGCTACCTTGACTCAGTATTAACCAAGTGCTTGTAAATATGTCCACATGTCAAAGAATATCCCATCCCCATTCCTGCAGCCTGTAGCCCCTCCCCCCACTTCTGGTGAGTGTTTCCCCCAGTTCTAAGGTTCTGTGACTCCCAGAGAAGAACTTGTCTTTCTTCTCACACTTTCTTCTCTAATACTAGATAAGTGTGCCCATACTTCTCAGGGCTACATGACCTTACAGAGTACACATGCAGGGGAAGATCTGCGATTCTGGGAACTTATTTGGTGACTGGGAGCTTGTTTTTGCTGTTTGTTTGTTTACTGTGTAGCTATTCCTGTTGTATCCCTGCTCCTCCTGTTCCAGATTCCCTTCAACAACCTTCTTTCTTCTGCATCTAGGCAAATGAGATCACGTGGTACCACCCTGAATCCTACATTTATCGCTGGTTTTGATATTTAATATGGACAAGAAGAAGCCATGCTCTAGTAACCCTCGACGTGGACAGGTTACTTACACCACTCTATTGGGTAGGCTTTGTTTTCACCACATACTAAATGTGGGTGGGAAAAAGTGGCAGGACAGTGAACCTTCAGGATGTGGCAGGCTACTTTCACTTTAATGGAGAGCTGTGATGCCTGTGACATGCTGGGAAGCATAATTTGGGCCTTCTGAGTTTCTTTAACCTGGCTTGTAGTAATTTGAATGAGAACCATTCTCCATAGGCACATATATTTGAACAGTTGGTCCTCGGTGGTGCTATTTGGGAAGGCTATGCAACCTTCCAGACATCCAGCCTTGCTGGAAGGAGCATGTAACTTGGGGTGGAATTTGATGGTTTATAGCCCCATCATACTTCTGGTTCTTTCTCTCTGCTTTCTGTGTGGAGATAAAATGCGATCACCCAGCTTCTTTCTCCTGCCACCATTGCCGTGCCTTTCCTGCCATGAGGAGTCTATTCTTCTGGAACCATGTGCAAAAATAAAGTCTTTTTTCCCTTTAGTTCTTTTGGTCATGATATTTTGTTACAGAAACATGAAAGTAACTAACACATGGTTCTAAACTTTAATATCAGCTTAAAGTTGGAGACATTCATTTCCTTGCTTCTAAGGCTCCAGTCTCTTCAGCTACCCTTCATTTCCTCTCCTCTGATGTTTCAATAATGAAAATAACAAATGACTCATGTGTCATGCTGGACAGAGGGCTTCAAATGGCATGTAACCATGTGGTCCTGCTCATTTGTTTATATGACTCGGGATGGTGGGTAGGCTCTGAAGGACAAGATTCTAGACAAGAATTATCCTACTGTGCTTTTTCAAGAATACTCACTTTCTACATGTACAGTTGCAGCCACAGTCTTCATTCAGTAGATTCACCTTTTACCTCATAGTGCCCTTTGCCCCAGATCACACTTCCTAGGACATGCTTCCACCTCTCCTTGTGCTTTAGTTAACTGTCTGGATGGTGATTACTTCCATGTCGAATATTTACAGGGTGCCAGGAGATCTGTTAGCATGGGTTTGTGCACAGCCTGCTGGAAGAGAGTATGCACTCCAGCAGCAAGACACACCGGAGTTAGATCAGCAGGCACTGTCCTGTCTGATGCTCCCTGCAAGTGCACAAACACCCCTACGTTGCTCACAGGCTGCTGGGTGTGTTGTCCTCCTGATCCTTCAGTAATGCAACTTGAGCAGAGGGAGCAGGAATTAGGAGTGTGAAAAGGTCCTGGACCCTAGGCAGAGAGCTCTCAGATCTCACAGAAGAGAAGTCATTCCTGCAGTCAGGAGTTTCTGTGCCTCCACAACTCCTAAATACCTAGAACTGCTTTTCAAATAATTGACTCAGAAGCTTAATATTACTTATATGTACATCCAGTAGCTCAAGCTTATTACTAACCAGCTCTTACACTTAATCAATCTATGTTTATCTGTGTTTAGTCACATGGCTTTTCTGAGTCAGCACTTTCTTCTTGCTTTCTCTGTGTCTGGCTGACATCTGCTGCTCCGCCTTTTCTCTTCCTAAAATTCTGTTAGTCTGATCTCCCTACCTATACTTTCAGTCTGGCTACTGGCCAGTCATTGTAGTAAGAGGTTTCTGGCCCGGACTTTCGGGCCTAACCTCAAGGTTTAGGCCCACAGACCTGCAGACCCGCAGACCCACAGTCCCACAGAGACACACAGATACTTTCAATAGTTTTAGGCTGATCGGCCTAAGGCCCAGGCATATAGCTGGCTATCTCTCTACCCTTCATCTAACCCATGACTCATCCTGTTCAGCCATGGGTCTCAGTACCTATTCTCACAGCAGCACGGTTGTCCTCTGCTTCTTTTGGCTTCTCTCTGGCATTCTGCCCTGTGCTTCCTGTTCTCCGAGTTTTTAGTCTGGTAGCCCCGCCCACACTTCCTGCCTGCCTTTGGCCAATCAGTGCTTTTTATTAAACCAGTGGGTGGGACAATTATTTACCATGAAACAATACAATACCCCTACAAGTCATCCTTTTACTAAACCAATATGAGTGACAAATCTTTACAGTGCACAAGATCATTACTTCACAGCACATTCCAGCTGTCTCATGAAGTCCAGAGGATTATGTTGGGTGGGGTTTCAGTAGGACCCAACCTGAAATGCTTTCTAGAACCTGAGCAGAGCAAGGATAGAACAGACACAAATGTGAATCAAAATTGGGTGTGCTTCAGTTCCTGCAGAAGTATGGTACTAAGGGCCATCCTTGAGTTTTGAAGCGATTGCTGAGTTCAGTCACTTGTTTTCCTGATGGGATTTTGATGCTGGGCTCATTTGACTAGCCAGCCACTGACAGAACTTTGTATAGCTCTGATGTATCCTGACCATGGCAGGAGAGCAATGTAGACATAAGATACGGTCCTGAGAGGGTGTGCAGGCAAGATACTTATCCTCCCTTTGCCTCCTGCTGCTGCTATGCCTGCATCTCAGGATTCCCCAACCAGACTACCACAGAGCTGACTCCAATGCAAGAACAAAAGCTTTCTTTATTTAAGCCAAGGCAGGGACGTTTTCTCAACACTCCTTTTGCCAAGAGTGAGGGAGGAAGGTCCAGAGTTCTTTATACAAGGGATTTATATAGGTTACAGTTTCAAGTGATGTATTATGTATCCTGGCACCACGTGATTGGTCAGGGAAACTAAAGATGAGACAGATGTTGAAGAAGTCAGTGTACACGATGGCGAACAGTTTGCCAGGATGTCTATAAGATTTTGGCAGGACATGAAGTATCTTATAGGGACATCTATTCTTTGTAAAAACGAAACAAAACAAAACAAAAGTGTATGCCTGCATCCTGCTTTTGCTGATTCAAGGATATATATCCTTTGTACCTATTGTTTCACTGTTTCCTTGGAGCTTGAATTCAGCCCTAGGTCACCAGTTGTCTCAGACCTGTTTCCCAAGATGGCACTAGTTGTGCTTTTTCACTATGTCCAGGACATGCTAGAGTTGCTGCTGCCGCTGCTGTTGCTGCTGCAAAGTCAGAATGTATGGTGTGGGTCTGCCCAGGCATGCACTACATGGCCTGAGCTGCCACGGTATCATGGGCAAGGCTGAATTTCATCACCCACTGCCCGTAAACAGGAGAAGCTGTACTGATAAATACACGAGGGAGACTAAGAGTGGTCTCGGATGTGTGAAAATGGTGTTTGCAGAAAGCTAGGAGAAAAGGCCTCTTGCTGGATGAACTGCCACTAGCCAGTGTTTTCCCATGGTCTTGAGAAGGACAAAAAGGACATTTCTTCATAGTGCCATCTGTTGATGAAGTCTCCCAACTTCACCATGCCTTAAAAATGGGGAGGGGTGATGAGAGGCAGGGTAAGTGAGCACCTCTGTGGCAGAAGTTCTGTCATGATTAGGGAGCAGAGTAGAGGTGGAGTGCTTTGCTTTCTGAGTGAATTACTTGTGAGATATTTCTCCTTCACTCCCCCAGTGTTCTGCTCTGCTCTACCATTCTTCTGAACTCCATGGTTGTTTTTAATAAGAGGCCCTTCTCTAATTGTTTCAGGCATATCAATAGGATCCTTCCTCTTTTACTACTTCAAAGATTGTTTTCCTTTGTTCCGAGAGCTTTGCTGTGTGGTTTTGCTATAGATTTATTTGGGTTTACTCTGTTTCAGGCTTGCTCAGGGTCTGAAATGTGTCTTTAGACAAAGTTTGTTCTTTTTTCTGTTCTTGCTTCTTATCCTGTGCTTGTACTTCCAGCGTCCTCTTCTGGAGGCCGTGTGACAGAGACATCAGACTTCCCCCTATAGTCTTACATGTCTCTGAAGCGCTCACCTGTTCTTTTCCTTTTCTAAAGAAGATTTTCTGTTACTCGTTTTACATACCAACCACAGATCCCCTCTCATCTCTCCTCCTACCCTTCCTGCCAGCCTCCTCATCCTCCACTTCCTCAGAAAAGGGAAGGCAACACATGGGGACTCAGCAAATCCTGGTGCATTCAGTTGAGAACTCGTCCCAGTTTTATGTCGCCATACAATCTCTCTCTCTCTCTCTCTCTCTCTCTCTCTCTCTCTCTCTCTCTCTCTCTCTCTCTCTGTGTGTGTGTGAATCCCACAGTGTGGAATTTTTAGGAACATTAAGTATACATTTGATTTTTGAGATACTGCCATACTTTTTTTTGAAACTATTTCTTATTTTTACAGTATATTTTCTCTGGTCCTCTACTCTGCTCATCCATTTCTGCTAATGAAACTCTTTCTGACGATGTCTTCACACTTGAGCTATCAGATTTTTAAGTTTAAATTTTCAGTTGGGTTCTTTGTACATTCTATTGATTACTGAGTCTTTGAACTTTTAATTTTAATCTAAAAATTATTTTTACCTTATCTGTGTGAATGTTTTTCCTGCATATATGTATATTCACCGCATGCCTACAGTGCCTACAGAGGCAAGAATGGGGTGTGGAATTCCATGGAACCAGAGTTACAGACTGTTTTAGGCTGCCGGGTGGATACTGGTATTCAAACCTGAGTCTTGTGCAAGAGCACTGAGAGCCATCTCTCCTCCCCAAAGTTTTACTTTCTTTAAAGGTGAGGTTTTTTTTTGCTCAGCAAGGCATGTTTTTGATGGTTCATTCGACAGAAAATGCTACTATGTATCTTCCGGATAGACCCTGCAGTTGTCTGGATGGTAGATTTTCTGTTGAAATCTTCACAAACTCATATTGTTTGTCTCATTATCCAGCTGGTGTTGTAGCTGGAATCCTGTGGCACTACCACATCAGAGGAAAAGATGCTACTATTACATAAGGAAATATTGGATCTATACTTTCATCTATTCTACTTCTTTGAATCCCTGACTTTCCAGGGAAACTTCACATGATTTCTGGTCAGGGTTGGAATTTGGGTTCTGAGGAGGACTTTATTGCTACCTTCTGGCCTGGAAAGGTTAGTAATGTCTCATTATTGCCTTCGTCAGTTCATCCTGCTACATCTTGGAAGACAGGTTTTATTACCACTTGGACAAATACCAGCTGTCTGCTAAGCCTTCTTGACATCATACAGATGGTAAGGAGTGATATGGGGTGATGGTTTCAAAACAGGACTAGAATCTGATCTGAGCTGACACAGCTCTCCTCTGAAGACACCAAACCGAAATGACCTTCTGAGCAAGTGGTGATCAGAGCAGAGTTCACAACATTGTTTTGGAAAGAGGGTTAAGTGAGAGAGTCTCCATAGATCAGGCTACTAGAATTAGTGAGAGGGTGCTCTGTGTCTCTATCTTTCTCCAGGAGAGCAAGGCAGCATTGAACCACAAATTTGAGGTGCATTGTCAGTGGGCTCCTGGGGCATAAGTAGAGGATCCACTTTATTCCCATATGACAGGAATCTAAGAGGTTGAGAATCAAGAAGCCCAAGGTACAAGAAAGTAAGGGAACACAGCAGTAGGTCCACAGGAGTTAATATAGAAATGCATGAATGAGGTTCATGGACAGGTCCATAAAGTACACCAGCCAAGCTCTCAGTGCCACACTGAGGCTGAATGATTTGGCCAGTTCCTGGTGGGCTGCTCAACACCATGTACAACCAAATCCTGGACCCAAGGCAAAAGTTGGCACACAACAAACTTTTAGCAGATAGCTCTTGTTCATAGCTCCTGGATGCAAACACACATTTGTTCATAGATCAATGTTGTCTGCTAGAGCGAGGAACAAATATGTGAAAAGATCCTTGGTTTCTGATACCCAAGAGGATCTGTCTTGAGAGCATGTGGGATGAAAGACGTCATGGGCAGGAAGTTCACTAGTTTGCTAGTTCCTGCTCCTGAGTCCTGGAGATGGAATATGCAGCCCAGGTTTGCCAAGAATGTGTAAATTAAAGAACTATAAAATAGGAAGTTAGAGCCTCAGGAGACTGTTGTTTAAGGGCCCATGTCGTGTGCCTAGATTTGTGACTACTTGAGTGCACACACGTGCGCGTGCACATACACCACTTTCCAAACTTATTCACAGAGTAGACAGCAACACCTCAAACTTAGCCTTTTCACTGGACATCAAGTTCATACAATACCTCTGGCCCCATGTGAGGTCCTTTACATGTGTTCACCCCACTCATACTTTACAGATAGAACTTAACATGGCAAAGAGTCAGGCCCCCAGCCTGAACTTACATTCATCATTTCTCTCTACTACTTGCGCTGGCCCCTCCAAAGAGCAGAATGATCCTAAAATATCACTACTAGCTTCTAAAGAAATCCAAGCCTTTCCAAACTTTTGGTGCTTTTTATGAGGGCACAAAGTTAGGTTGAAAAGCATTTTGTGTTGTTGTTGAAAGTCATCAGTGAATAGAAAGGCACCCAGGTGGCTTGAAGAGGTTTCTGAAAACAGGCTTCTAACCAGCAAGGAATTCCAGCACTCAGGCACAAAAACAAAAACTGGAGGCTTTGGATATAAACCAGTACCAAGGAGGTTTTCATCAACCTACTTAGTGAATCCACCTGTGCTAGAGGGAGGCGTAGAGACATTTCCTCCATGCCCTCCAGGAGGAGTTGATCTAACACCAGGCACATGCTGTCAGGTTGCCTCTGGGTGAGGAGAAATGCATGGCATAGTGTATACACTGCTTGTTGTAAGGGAACAGATGCAGAGGTGAATGTCCCCACAGATAAATGCATCTGCAGCCTTGAAATCATCCAAGCAAAGCTCACGGGTCCTCAGAATTGGCCTGGCAGATATTAAAGCCAAATGGAGGGATCTGGGCTTCATCTACATGCTAAATGTTTCAAAGGGAAGGCAGACATCAGCTTCTTGAACCAGTACATGCTGAACCTTCCTAAGTGACGCCATCCCAATATATGGTCAGAGAGCAATGGTTTTAGGAGACAACCCTGACTGAAGGCTCAGCGAGGAAGACCCTTTATGGCCAGTTCAGCTCACTCTTACCCATCCACAGGTCAGTCTGCAGTCCTGCAGGTGGCACTCTGAAGCTCAAGACCGTTCCTATTTTTGGGAGGAACCTGAGCAGGTCCATCTTGAGAAAGGGAAACCTCACAGGTACAAACTTTCTCCTTTTAAGGTTGATTTTTACTTACGTGTATAGGTGTGTGTGTGTGTGTGTGTGTGTGTGTGTGTGTGTGTGTGTGTGTGTGTGTGTGTGTGTGTGTCTATGTTTTTGTGAGAGTATGTCACAGGTGTGCTGGTACCCTTGGAGACCAGCAGAGAGTGATAGATTCCCTGAAGCTGAATGTTCAGGTAGTTGTGAGCTGTCTGAGGTGGTTCCTAAGAACTGAAACCAGGTTCTCTGGAAGAGCAGGAGACACTCAACTGCTGTGCCATCTTTTCAGCTTTAGCTGCAAGCCTTCTTATGAGAGCCTTTCCCAAAATACAATTTTATATACACTATGCTTTATTTTATGGTGGTGTCTAGAGCAGTGAATATGACCTAGAATTAGTTGTAAGGTCATCAATTCTTATTTGCAAGAGGAGGACTAGCAATATGTATGTACCTGGACAAAGGCATCCTAGAAGATCAAACTCTGGAACACTTGGTGGTTGATATTTTGGAACTTCACTAGCTTGTAATGCCTCTACTAGATCTCTTCACAGGAGTGTGGGTGACTCCCACTTGGCCACACCCTCAAGAAATTCCACCCCGATATGAATGGCAGCTTCCTCAAAGCTTCAGAGATAGAGTCTCCTCTGCATTAATCTTCCACCTCCTACGTGCTCTGGTACCTCCTGAGACCACATGCAGTTGGGAATGGCGACAAGAGTTAGTGGCTATAGTCAGAGGTGAGGATCAGATGACCCAGCCCCCATTCCTGCCAATGAAGGCTGATATTCCCAGCCTTTGAAGAGGATGGCTCAGGGAAATAAACATAGCTGCCTTGGTAAACATGCTCACAGCCATACTATGCCCAGAGGACATCATTCCACAACAGCCTCTTCATTCCCACCCTTCCCTGAGAAGCCTCATGTAAATAGGTCAGTTAGGAAAATCAGAATCCTTCCTGGGTCAGTGTGGCCAGAAACTCCCTTCCTTCAGAGGAAAAAGAATGTAATGGTGACAGGGAACTGCTCATTTAGTGACAGTGACATACTTCAAAAGATCTGATTAGGCATTCACATTTTAAATATTTTGTTTTAAACTTGTGTTTTACAAGTAAAGAAATCTTTTGCCTTTCAGTAATAATAGTTAAACATCAGCACATTGGTGCCCCCTGGTAGATATGTTTAGAATCTCTGCTTTACAGCAGTCGTGTCCCCCCCTCCCCCCAGCTCAGGGAGTCCAGTGCCAGAGAGGGAAGAGAGATTACATGAGCAAGGGTGGGGTCAAAATCATGATGGGTCAAAATCATGATGGGGAAATCTATGGAGACAAATGAACCAAGCTAGAGGGAATTCACAAACTTTAGACCCACAGCTATGGAGTCTGCATGGAACCAGACTAGATTCTCTGCATAGGGGAGACAATTGTGCAGCTTGGTCTGTTTGAGGGGTCCCTGGCAGTGGGACCATGATATAACCCTGGTGCATGAGCTGGCTATTTGGAGCCCATTACCTATGGTGGGATGCCTTGCTTAGCCTTGATGCAAAGGGAGGGGCTTGGTCCTTTCTCGACTGAGTGTACCAGGCTTTGCTGATTTGTGATAAGTGGCCTTACCCTTTTGGAAGAGGGGCTGGGGCTGGGAGTGGGGAGGTTTGGGGGAGAGAAGGAGGCAGGATGAGAGGGTATAATGATTAAGAAATTTCCATATATATAATCTCTTCTTTAGTCTACTGCTAGCAGCAGCCTTGGGCTTGCCTGCTCCAAAAAGCTGTCATATGCCCACCAGGAGCTGAACTGGTGAACCAATAAACAGTATGAGGGAAAAGTCCAGACTCAGAAAGGAGGGAAGAAAGTGGGGTGACCTGTACAAAATGTAAGAGGAGTAAAAAGAAGGACGATTAAGAAGTAACGAGGAACACCAGAAGCAAATCTCCAAAAAGAGTGTGTGTGGCCTTTCGCATGAGCTGTTCATCTCACAAGCTGTTTGATACCATGTATGAACCAGAGAGGTGGTTCTGCAAAGGTCGTGACTGCTGAGCAGTACAGCCCCTAGTTGGCCTTTTTGTGATCTATTGGGCCCCACTTGCCCCTTTAGGAAAGGAAGAAAGAGTCAAAATCTGGTTGAGATGCAATTCACTTTCATTCTCTGAAGTGAAAGGCAACTTGAGCTGCCACCAACCATGGTGACCAGGCCTGGCTGTGTCCATCCACAGTTTCCACACAGCAGAAGAGCAGAGTCTCATGACTGCCTTGTGCACTTGGACAAGTCACTGTTGATAAACCCCGTTTTTTTTTTTTAATCACCGAATGTCATCAGTTGTCACTTAATGGCCAATTCTATTTCATCTATCTTTTTGCGGGTTTTTATCTAGAGATACAAAACCACTTATTTATTTTTATGTGTATCTTTGTTTAATATTAGTGTTTTGTTACACTTAATTTTTGATACATAACCTCATATATCCCAACTTGGTCTTATATTTGCTATGTAGTGGTTTCTGGCCTGGAACTCCTGACTCTCCTCTTTCAGCCTCTAATTGCTCAGATTATAGGTGTGTAACATACTCACATGTTTTAATTGTTTCTGAAAATTGATTATTACAGCTGGGTACAGTAATTATTAATTACTGCTTTGTTTCATTTGTGAGAAAGCGTCTTGCACTATAGCTCAGGGTAATCATAAACTCATATCAGTTTTCCCACCCAATTCTCCCTAGTTTTGAGATTATAATATGAATTTCCATACCTGTTTTCACTTCCTCTTTCCATCAGTCTGTCCTTCTATCTGTCTGTTTGTCTTTTTTCTTCCCACTCTCACCTTGCTCTTTTGTTTCTTTCTTTCTACCTTTCCTGGTAGGTGGAGTGATGTTAAGAAAGAATTTCAAGTAGTTCAGTCTGGCTGTGAGCTTGCTATGAAGTCCATATTCTCCTTGGACTGCTGCTCATCATTTTACCATTTCTCAAGTGCTGCGATTCCAAGTCTATGCTACAACTGCCCACATTCCTAGCTTCTACTTCCTCACCATTTCTTATTCTGCTCTTCTCAACTTTCTTTCCATTGTTGCTTCAGTATGAAATCCCTTGAAAGCGGACTCTAAAATACATCACTGCATGGGAAGTTTCTCAGAGAGAGCTCCTAGAATCACAGTGAAAATGAAGGGGAGAAGGGAGAAAACAACGGTGGAAAGAGATCAGGATTAGGCGATAGTGAAAAAAGTCTGCAACAAATCTCCAAAAAGGCCTCATCCTACTCAAAAACAGTTCTGAAGCAAGATGGCCTTGCAGTCGTGTCCCAACTTGGGGTATGGAGCTAGACTTTTTTGGCTTCAAGTTTAAGCATTGAATGTAAAGGCCTTAATTTTAAGAATTGGATATAGGCTTCCTGAAGGCAGATGTCTTAGTCACTGTTCTATTGCTGTGAAGAGACACCATAACCATGGAAACTCTTACGAAGGAAAACACTTAATGGAGATGACTTATAGTTTCAAAAGTTTAATCAATTATCATCATGTCAGGACATGACATCATGCAAGCATATATGGTACTGGAGAAGGAGCTGAGAGTTCTATATCTTGATCCATAGGCAATAGGACAGGAACTGTGTCACTGGGTGTAGCTTGAGCATAGGAGACCTCAAAACCCCCTCCCCACAGTGAGGCATTTTTTTCCAACAAAGCCATAACTACTTTAACAAAGCCACACCTCTTAACAGTGCCACTCCCTTTAAGGGCCCTTTTCTTTCGAATCTGTACATTCCACTCCCTGATCCCCATAGACGTATAGTAATATCATAGTGCAAATGTGCATTCACTTGTCAAAAATATCCATACTTTCTCAAACTTATTTAAAAGTCTAAAGTTTAAAATCTTTTCCAAGAATCATCCAGTCTCTTAGCTGTAATTCCCTGTAAAAATCAAAATCCAAAAGCAGATCCATGTACTTCCAATATATAATGGCAGAGAATATCCATTGCCATTCTAAAATGTATGGAAGGGGGGTATAGTGAGAAAATACTGGATCAAAGAAAGACTAAAAAACTGCTGGGAAAACTTCAAATTCAGCATCTCCATGTCTGACATCAAAAATGCTCTTCAGATCTTTGACTCTGTTCAGCTTTGTTGACTGAAACATACTTCTTTCTTTTGGGATGTCAATAGCTCTCCTCGGCAGGTATCCCATGGCTCTTGTATCTCCAACATCTTAGAATCTCCATGGCAATTCAGTCTTCAACATCACAAGTTTACACAATGGCCTGTTAGGCCTGCATTCAGGGACACTCTTGACACATGCTAGGCTTCAGTGGCTTTTCTTAGGCATGGAGGCAAATTTCATAATTCATTTCATTTGCCCCTAAAGCCATAACCAAATGGCCAAACCTTCCAAGTTCTGCTACTTACTGAGACTGAAACATGCCCATCTCATTAAACTACATAATCTTCACAAATTTTATTTTTCCTTCACTGCCTAGGTTTGACTGTCCTAAAACTGGATCTATAGACCAGGCTGGCCTCAAACCTCATAGATCCACTAGTTTTTGCCTTTGCAATGCTAGTATTAAAGATGTGCACCAAGACCCCTAGCTCTTAGTTTTTCTTTAATTCTTTTTCACAAGTTGTAAACTTGGCTGGGGTGGGATCTTGCCTTGAGGTCACTTTGTCACTTTATTTTATTTTTTAACTATTTATCTCTTTAAATGCAGGATTTAGCTCCATTGCACTTCCTGGTGCTCATTTTCTCTTCAAATGCTACATTTTGTAATTTATTCTGTTCACCTTGATCCTTTTCAGTATACATATTTGTTATAATTATTACTAGTAACCATAAACAGAATCCATATGAGGCTGTGTTAGTATTTCTTCTGCCAATGGAATTAATCACAAAACTTTTCCCTTTTAGGCAAATTCTTCAGACAGGGCAAATATCAGTCCCATTATTCACCAAAATATCACAAAACTGGTCTCTAAGCCACAAGTTAACAATCTTCTCCTTTGAAACCTCATGATCTATCCCCCACACACAGTTCAAGTCATTCTTAGCATTATTGTCATCCATGTTCCTACTAGAGTAGCCCATTAAGAAGTGCTTAAAGCATGTTACTGAATTCTTAACTCAAAGGACCAAAGTCCAAATTTCTCCAAACAAAAGCATAGTCAGGCCTATCACAAAAATACCCCAGTCCCTGCTACGAACTTCTGTCTTAGTTAAGGTTTCTACCACTATGAAGAGACAAAATGACCATGGCAACCCTTTAAAAAACTTTTAATTGAGGTGGCTTGCTTTTCCACAGTTTATTCCATTACCATTATAGTGGGACATGGTGGTGTGAAGACATACATGGTGCTGAAGAAGGAGCAGTGAGTTCTACATCTTGGATCCACAGGTAACAGGAAGCGAACAATCTCCTGTGCTGGGTATAGCTTCAGCATATATGAGACCTCAAAACCCACCTCCATAATGACATACTTTTTTCAACAAGTCCATACCTACTCCCATAAGGCCACACTTTTCAGTATTTCCATTCCTCATGAGCTTGTGGGGGCCAATTACATTCAAACTAGCACAGCAAACATGACCTCAATGAAAGTGACTGACATCATGCAACTCAGTTCCTGAGAGTCATTAACAGCATCTAAAAGCATTCTAGCTATTGTAAAAGCTGCCCTTGGGACTGCAGGAGCCAGAACTTGGCAAAGCTGTAAGCTCTGAGGTAGGAATTGTGGGGAGTACTTTGAATGTTTCTGTTTTGTCAGTGAAGAGGATGGGCCTGTGCTTTTCTAGAGTAGGGTAAGGGAATGAATGATCAGGGCACAATTGGTCTGAGGGTGTGAGGCTGAGTTGGCAATGAAATAGAATAGGGACTGAGAGTTCTTCAAGTGGAAATTTTTTTGTGGAAAGAGAAGACAGAACATGAGATATGCATTCAGAGCTTGTGAGTCACATTTTTAGAGAAGATGCAAAATGGCAAAGGCATGTAAGGTGCAAAAATGACAGGAACTCTAGCCTGAGACATAGACAGCTCTAGGCTGAGTCTTTCAGTGCAAGACTGAATTCTCCAGGCCAGCCTTGCTTTTTCTATGCTTCACTGTCCATATAGTCTGGTGACTCTAATCTTGTTAAGACCTACTTTAATCAAATGAATGTCCAACTTAATTGTCATTATAAAACCTTCATCCAGCAATGGATAGAGACAGAAGCACAAATCCATAATTAAGTACAAGGTTGAGCTCCTGGTCCAGCTGAAGAGAGAGAAAATAGAGAGTATGAGAGCAAAGAGATCCTGATCATAAGGAGGAGACCCACCGAGATGGCTGACCCAAGCTACTGGGAGCTCACTGACTCTGAAGTAATTACTGAGGAACCTTCATGGAAAGGAACTAAACTCTCCAAAGGTAGATGACTATTAAATGGCATGGACAGTTAGTGGAGCTTGTTGCAGCAGGATCAGAATTTATTCCTGGTACATGAACTGACATCTCAGAGCCCATTCCCTACAGAGGAACACCTCACTCGGCCTTGATACTGGGACAAGGAACTCAGACCTACCTTTACTGGATATGCCAGACTGAACTGAACCAGTTTGGGACTTACCCTCCTTGGGTAATGGATGGGGGATAGAATGAGGAGGCTGAGGGAGGACTTGGAAGGACTTGGAGGAGGGAAGGGATGGGGAGCAGTGGTAGCTATGGAAAAAATTTTACTACATAAAAATTGGGGAAAATACCTACAGATGTAAATCAGCCTGTATACTAAAGATGAGTTGACTTCAGAATGTAAACCAGGATATGGGTATCACTTGTGGTAGAGGTTGTACTTTAGTTTCCATGGGAGAAGAAAAGCTATGGAGACCATCAAAATTAGATTTGAGCAAAAGAGATCTCTTGATTAGGGAAGGTGACAGTCCAACAACCAGCATGACCATTCAATCTATACTAACTTATAAGACTAACAAATGCTTCTCATTGATCAGTTATTACTTACCAAATGGAAACCTCCCCCAAATTAGGTTTTGGAAATGGTTTTGGTTTTATCTTTACAGTAAAATAAAAACATCCATCTTGAGGAATTTAAAGACCTTTGCACAAATAAGTACTCAAAGAAGAAGGAAGAACTACTTATAAAAAATTACCAAGAAAAAGGAATGATCTGACCTAATGTGATCTCTGAAGTCTCCAAAAGGAATGATGGGGTCCTACATCAGTGATTCCTCCTGGAATATTGTAACTCTATTAAGCAGACAAACCCCACCTAAAGTTTAGCTTTGGACACCAAATTGCTCAGGGCAATTTCAAGTTGGCTAGCTGAGATAATACAGCCTCACAGACTATTTTATCCAACACTTAAAACAAGCCCTTCACTTTCCCATTATACAGAGAGTGAACAATAATTGGTATAGTTAGCTCTCCAATTTGAAAATTATTACAATTTTTAGGGCCTGCTAAAGATGCTGCCAATCCAAAACAGCAGAAAGCAATTTTAAAAGCACGACATAAATATTCCCAAGATACTGGATGGATGACTTTTGATCATTTAGTGGGATGTGTATATTTGTCATCATTTAGTGGGGTCAGTTATAAGTTGTTATTGGTAAAATTCAGATAAAGCTGAACAAAGGAAATTAGATTGAGGGATATCTTTCTAAAAGGGGGTTTAGAAGTAGGATTCAAAGGTAGGTTATTAAATCTACTTTTAAATAGCACCCACTGAGACCCAGAAAAACAGGTATGGTATGTACTCACTCATAAGTAGATATTAGATATAAAGCAAAGGTTAACAAGGCTACAATCCACAACCCCTCAGCAGCTAGGTAACAAGGAGGATGATGAGAGAGAAATCCATGAATCCTCCTGGAAAGGGGAAATACATAAGATCTCCTGAGTAAATTGGGAGCATTGGTGGGGGCAAGTAAGAGAAGTTTGTAAGAGAACACAAGTGAACAGAATAAATGAGTTGGAGGAGGGCTAGAGAGAGAGAGAGAGAGAGAGAGAGAGAGAGAGAGAGAGAGAGAGAGAGAGAGAGAGCGCAAAGGGAAATATATCTTGATAGAGTCATTTTTGGGGGTTAGGGAGAAACTTGGTTCTTGGAAACCCCCAGGAATCCACAGAGATGATCCCAGCTAACACTCCAAGCAATCATTGTAAAGATCCTTGAACTTTCCTTCCCCTGTAATCAAATTCATGCATACCCTAATTGGCACTATAGAAACATCACTCCACACCTGATGGAAGCAGATGCAGATATCCCAAAGCCAAGCACTGGCCTCAACTGCCAGTCAGTCAAAGAAAGAGAGGAGAGATTATATGAACAAAGTGGTAAAGATCATAATGGGGAAACCCACAGAGACAGGTAACCTGAGCAAGTGGGAGCTCACTGAATCTTAACCAAAAGGTGGAGAACTTGCATGAGACCAAACTAGATCCTCTGAATCTACAAGAAAGTTGTGTGGCTTGGACAGTTTGTCTGGCCTCTGTCAATGAAACCAGGATTCACCCCTAGTACATGACTTGGCCTTTTGGTGTCCATTCCTTATAGAGGGATACCTTGCTTAGCCTGATACAGAGGAGATAGACATGATCTTGTCTCAACTTCATATGCCAGATTTTGTTGCTTTCCTAAGTGAGGCCTAATGTGGGAATGTCTTTCTATATTCTGTTAATAAAGGACTGTTTTGATCATGGCAGGCACTGTAGAAGTAGGCAGGGAAAATCAGAGCATAGGTAGGAGGAAGGCAGAGTGACAGAGAGATCGAGCCAGACACCCAAAGAAGCAACATGTAAGGAACACAGGTAAGCCATGAGCCATGTGACAGGATAGATGGATGGAAATGGGTTAAGATGAAAGAGCTATCTAGCAATGTGCCTAAGCCATAGGCCAAGCAGCATGCATGAAGTTAATATAAGCATTTGTGTGTTTCTTTGGGACTTTGGGATTCGTGGTCCAGATAAGCAATGGCAGGTGGATCTGAACTGTGGGGCTTGTCCGGGACAAAAACCTGATTGTTACAGATGGCATTCAACATGAGACAAATACCCATGTAAAGCCTGAGAAAGCTTAAAAAGGGTTCTAGAGCACAGAAATGGAGCCCAAAGCAGCTTCCAAATTGTGTCTTGGAAGCAGGTCATGGTACAGAGATGGTGTGGAATCTGGGCCACGGAAAAAATGGAAGCAGACTTGCCATCTCCCCTTAATCAGCAGGAAGTATTAATGAAATGCTACACCCAAATTCCTAAAATATTGCTTATAAATGTTTGTTTTCATTATGAATGGTTAATGGTCATAGTTAATCTCTTTTTAATAAGAAAAAGGGGATATAGTATATGAGTAATTTTTTAAAATTAGATTATTAAATTTACTTTAATCCAAAAATATTTTACAGTTGTATGGACTTTAGTTTATTGCTACAAATTTAAGGTCAATTTCATTTTGCTGTATGTATTTTTCTATTCTTTTTCAAGGTTTTGGCAACAAAAATCTATGTCAAAGAAGATGATTGTCATCCAAGAAACTTCATATTTAGCTTACTTTCATTGTGGCAAAAATTAGGCAATGGGTAAGAAATTACCCTCACTCAACTGCTGACAATATGTTGACCAATTTAGAAAAGTGGGACAGAAAAGAATGTGACTACAGAACTTAGCCAAGAGAAGGTGAGAGAGCCCTTCAGAAAATTCTGCTACACAGATAAGTCTGTCAGATATTTTAGATCACAATGTTGCACAGGAACCTTGGATGACTGTCCAGGCAGCCAGCTATTTCCTTCACTTTCTTATTTTAGGAAGTAGTTTGCTCTTCACTTTCTGTTTAATCAGGTAATACTATATCTTTCTCTGGTCTCTTGAAGAATATACATATATTTCCTTTTTAACAAATTCAAAAAGGACAATCACAAAAGAGGTATTATTGTATAAGTTTGAAAGACATAAGAAGATAATTTTAGGTTGGTCATGCAATTTAGGACAGAAGTTGAACTAGGTAAGATACTTTGGACACATTAAGATAAGATAGATAATGGAATATTTTCTCTGAGCCATTTTGATGTTTGGACTAGCAATGGGATTACAACAAAAAAAGCTCAAAGATTGAAAAGGTAACTCAAACTTAACCTATCCATGGTTCCATACTCTACTTTGAGGTAAATGAAGCTCAATGACTTTATTAAAAATGCAAAAGTGACATATTGCAAGTTCCCAGAACCCAGGCAAAAAGGGGTAATAGTCGCTTTTCAATACCTAGGCTGTCTCCTCGAAACTGTTAAACATGTGCAGCAAATGTAACCAGTGTGGTTTCTGATGTTTAAATGTTTTAGTTTAATCTTTATTTTCTATATCTGCAGACATCTTTCCTGTCTGAGTACTATCTGTGTTCATAGTCTATGATATTCTGAGGAGGAGTTACAGATAGTTGCTTGTAGTACAAATTGAACCTGGGTGCTCTGGAAGAACTGACAGTGCTCTGAACTGCCAAGAAATCTCTCTACCCTGTGATGTAATATAATTTTTTTTACCTCTTGGTAGGTTTCAGCTAAAACCAGAACTACACTGATATATATATATAATTAAGTGCCCAGTCAGGCAGAAGTTTTTACTACTTTAAGTAGCCATGCCACTGGAAAGGATTCTAGGAAACGTTAAGAGGAAGGGCTTTTCTTTTTTAATCAATGGTAGTTTCATGCACTGCACTGAAAAATTTACTATTTGTTTCAAGTGGCTAACAATAATCTCTTTAGACATAGCAGTGTACCTTCACTTGTGAGTCCCTGCTATCACTTGACCCTTATAACAAGCATCACAATGGATTATGTGCAGAAATCACAGGGAGGGCTGGTTGTCCTCCTAGCCTACAAAGGATTCATCAGGAACTTGAGAAATTAGGCAAACTATGCACACAGAGCATGATCACAGGAGAATCCTGAGACTGAACAGAAATTCCACACTGAAACATGCATCCTGAAACATGCAGCAATCCAGATGGACTCAGAGACTGCCAGGATGCCAGGAGCCAGAAAAAGCCTTAGCAGTGACAATACCATTTTGCCACCAGAATCTTAAGCTTCATTTTCCCTAGAGGAGTCTTTTCCCAGAAACCAGGTGGCCTCCCTGAAGTTAACTGATAACTAAGATAAGTCCCTTCCCAGATATTAGGTGAGCCCCTGCAGATAAACAATAACTAAGATTAGATAGGTCTCTATGCCAATACATCCTGTTGGCAGAATATCCTGTAGCTATGGAAATTTCTTTCTTGCTTAATCTTGCTTTCTCTTCCCCCTAAAGTGACTATATAAACTGCTGAGCCAAATAAAGTTTTAGAGCTTAATCAGAACACCGTCTTGCTCTTGTTCGTCATGTTTCTTGTCTCCTCATTTGTCAGCCCCCTCTTTAGGTCCATGTCATTAGACCCTGCTGTCTGGGGAATCTTCAACATGGGGCTTGAAGACCATGGGAGTCATGACAAACGCCTCACTCCAGATGGCTGTTTACCCTTGGATTGGTATGAATGCAGTTTTTGTGAGTGAAAATCAAACCAGTTATCACTGCAGGACCACCTGACTGTGAGATCAATCTGAATAAGAGTGACAGTGAAGATGCAAGGTGAGTTCATTACCATGGGACAAGCATTCAGTAAGCCTGATTTGTTTTTGACTGGACTCAAGAAGTCTCTCAAAACTTGAGGAACTAGGGTTAAGAAAAAGGATCTTAAGAATTTTTTTTTTTATTTCACTGGGGACATTTGCCCCTGGTTTCCACAGGAAGGCACTATTAATGAGAAAAGATGGAGGAAAGTAGGTGATCGCCTCCAAGACTACTATAACTCTTTTGGACCAGAAAAGGTCTCTGTCCAAGCCTTTTCCTATTGGAATTTGATCAATAATATTTTAAAAATTTATAACTCTCCAGATATTCAAAAGGTGGTTGCAGAGGGAGAAAAATCTCTCTAATGGGCCTCCTGCCCTCTACCTGCATGCAACTACATTTTTATTGACGTCCTCAATACAGAGAGCACAAAAACCCTCTCAGAGAAGAAACAGTTCTGCCTGGTCATGATAAATCTAATTCACATAAGCATAAGGATCTTTATCCTTCCCTAAAAAGTCTTGAGGAGGGGTCTCCCCTTGATGATCTTTTCCCACAAGAACAAACAATCCTGGAGGAGAAGGCTGCCACACATCATAATCCTGACTGACCACCAGTACTTTCTTCCTTCCCCACTAACACCCCCACCTTATGTGCCTTATGAGCACCCGTTAGCCCCTTGGACATCTGTGCCCACCACCCCACCTTTTTTTGCCCCAGTTTTTGATTTTGATAATGTCTCTGATATTGTAGAAAATGCCAACTCTCCAGAGAGAGAGCTTCTCTAAGAAACATCCTCCCCCCCCCCCAAAAAAGGAACATTTACAGCTCATAAAAGAGCTGCATGCCTTTTATCAAGAATTTACTAACATTTCTCTTGGAGGATTCCCACCTTATTAAAGACTGGATCCAAAGTTGCCCCTAAAGGTCACAAGACTCTTCATGCTTTTCCTGTTACTCACAGTAAGGGACCCTTACACCCAAAAGCAGCAGATTCTGAGGCCACCCCAGCACATGGGGAGGAGGACTCCACATTACAATAGAACTCTGAAGGGGAAGACAGGTATTCGATAGAGTCTGCCTCAGACTCCAAGGAGGTAGCAGACCAAAAACATCACCATCTAAGTCTAAAACATCTGAAGGACTTCAAAGTGGTCATAAATAATTACAGGCCCATGGCTCCATTCACCTTGGTTCTTCTTGAAAATTTAAGTGAGCTATGGCTTATTCCCAGTGATTGGTACTTTCTGGCCTGGGCTGCCCCGTTAGGAGGTGATTATGTATTCTGGAAAACAGAATTTACTGAGAATTGTAGGGAAACAGCACAGTGCAATTCTGAAAGGGTGTCTTCTAAAAGATGGGTGAAAGACCATAACCCTTAGGAGACAAATGATAGTTAAGCAAGGTTTTCTCCTGGCCTCTTGGCTCAAATTCAAAATGAGGGGATGAAGGCTTGGAAGCAGCTGTCTCCCAAAGGGCTTGCCACTACTTCCCTGGCAAAAATAAGAAGGGACCTGATGAGCAACACAGTGACTTTGTCAGTCATCTAAATGACGTGGCAGAAAGACTCATAGGGAATAGTGAAATCTAAAGTTCCTTCTTAAAGCATTTGGTTTTTGAAAATGCCAATCCTGCCTGCCAGGCTGTGATCAGGCCTCTTGGAGCTGAAACTGAAATCTCTGATTACATTCAGCTGTGTGCTGGTATTGGGACTGCCCATGCCATGGGCCTAGCCATCAGAGCAGCCCTGTGAAATATTGATCTGGGAACCCAATCGAAAACATGTTTTAATTGCAAACAGCCTGGTCATTTTTCAAAGGAGTGTACTATGCCTACAGCAGAAAGCCCTCTTCCCCCAGCCTTTGCCCATGCTGTAAAAGGGGAAAACATTGAGTTTCTGAGTACCGATCTAAAACAGATGCTCAGGGTCAGCTCCTGCCACCAAAGCATTTAAATTCCCAGCAGGGCCGGCCCCTGGACCTATCTCAGAGATAAAACCTTGGGGCTATCAGGTTTGTCCCACCAACTCTAACCTCCCTAGTTCAAATGTCTGTGACCTCCAACGGGCTACCACAGGCAGTGCAGGACTGTACCTCTTTCCCTCTTC
Source organism: Phyllotis vaccarum (assembly GCA_033318265.1). Lineage (NCBI taxonomy): Eukaryota > Metazoa > Chordata > Mammalia > Rodentia > Cricetidae > Phyllotis > Phyllotis vaccarum. The sequence continues at coordinate 4,989,512 of JARWLC010000013.1, read as the reverse complement.
CTACACATTATTGAGTCCCAAAATGGGTACACAATTAGTTGGCACCATGGTACTTGGGCTTCTGCCCCAAATATTTTTGGCCTCATTCTTGGCCATGCTAACTCTACTTTAAAGAGCTTACAAGTATCACCAGGGGTCATTGACAATGATTACAATGAGGAAATAAAAATTTTAGCCTCTTCTAACTCAGGGCCAGTCACCCTCCTCCCAGGGAATTTGATTCCTTTCTCAAAACAGAGCAACTGATCTATAAAAACATCCCATGATCAGGACGGCCCAGGCTCCTTGGATGCTTATTGGATACAACAAATCTCCCAGGATAGACCCCTGCTAAAATTAAAATTGAATGGAAAACCTTTCCAGGGTCTCCTTGACACAGACACGGATGTGACTGTTATTTCAATTAAAGATTAGTTTACTTCCTGGCCCCTAACTCCTTCTGTGACTCACCTGAAAGGAATTGGGCAAACATCTAACCCGCATCAGAGTTTTCAGGTCTTGAGATGGTCTAACAAGGAAGGAAATTCAGGCACACAGTTGTGCCATCTGTCATGCCTGACCTCCCCTTAAACACGTGGGGCAGGGATATCCTTGCTCAAATGAATGTTATTATCTGCAGCTCAAATGATGTAGTTACCCACCAGATGTTAAAAACAAAGATACCTACCACGACAAGAGTTGGGAAAAAATTTACAGGGGAAAAAAGAACCTATTCCTATGTTTCTAAGGCATGACCGTTCAGGATTGAGCTCAGGAAATTTTCCCTAGTGGCCATTGACATTCCTGTACCCCATGCAGACAAAATTACATGGAAATCTGATACACCTGTGTGGGTTAACCAATAGCGTTTAACTACTGAAAAATTGGCTGCTGCCTGAGCACTAGTACAGGAGCAACTCTCTGCAGGACATATTGAGCCTACTAACTCCCCTTGGAATACACCTATATTTGTAATCAGAAAAAGGGCCAACAAATGGAGACTGCTTTAAGATTTAAGACAAATCAATTAAGACTATGGTCCTCATGGAAGTCCTACAGCCTGGATTACCTTCCCATATGGCTATTCCAGCTGGATATGCAAAGATTATTATTGATTTAAAGGACTACTTCTTTACTATTCCTTTGCATCCGGAAGAGAGACATTTTGCCTTCTGTTTACCCAGAATTAATTTTCAAAGACCCACTCCCTGCTTCCAATGGAAGGTCCTGCCGCAAGGACATGCCCCACCTTATGTCAGAAATTTGCTGATAAGGCTATTGATCCCATGAAGGAAAAACGGCCTCAAATTTATATCCTTCACTATATGGGTGACATTCTGATAGCAAGACTAGACAATGCCCAGTTGCTTCAATGCTGCCAGGATTTGTCACACAGCTTGGCTGCCTGAAGTCTTCAAATTTTCCCTAAAACAATACAATTAACAGAACCATATTTGTTCTTGGGTTTTGAGCTTTACAAACAGAAAATTTTGACTCAAAAAATTCCGTTAGGAATACCTTATCTTCAGATATTGAATGATTTTTCAGAAACTTTTAGGAGACATCCATTGGATCAGATTTTACCTCAAAGTAACCACAGATCAATTGAAGCCTCTGTTTAATATTCTTAAAGGGAACCCTGACCCTTCTCCTAGAAGATTGACCCCTGATGCAACAGCAGCCCTGGACTTAGTTAATTAAGCCATACAAGAGCAAGAAGTTTCCTTCATTTTCTATGAGAAACCCCTTTTGTTCATTATTTGTGCTACTTCCCACTCTCTTACTATAGTCTTCTGGCAGGAGGGCCCTCTGCTCTGGGTACATCTCCCAGCGTTCCACTCTAGGGTACTCATTACTTACTTATCCATCATTAATAGACAAATATAACCTTGAGGCATGAGCAGAGTCAACAACTGTTTGCAAGGGATCCAGAAATATAATTTTCCCATATACCAGAGAGCAGGTCGACTGGCTGTTCCAGACCACACACAGATGAATGGCCCATAGCCTGTTCTCCTTTACAGGGATTATTGACAACTATCCTGCCCATAAGCTGTTACAATTTGCCAGTATGCATCCCTTGGTGTTTCCTAAGGTTACCTCCTGCCAGCCCTTGTCCAATACTAGGTTGGTGTTTACCAGTGAGTCCACTAGTGGAACTGCAGTTCATGTCATTGATGGACAAAGCACTAGATATAATTCCCTATATTTGTCTGTACATATTGCAGAATTGTACGTGGTTATTGAGGTGTTTCAAGTATTCTGATCAATCTTTTAATTTGTATACTGATAACGCATATGTTGCCCAGTCCATTCCTCTTTTAGAAACATTGCCCTATATAAAGCACTCCACCAATGCTGTGCCACTTTTCTCTGAGCTCCAGTGCTTAATTTCTGCTAGGACTCTACTTCCATGAAATCCTGTGTCCTCTTCAGCCCACTCAGGACACAAGGATCAAATGTATTTCCATATGGGTAAGTATAGTACTTGTCCAAGTTAGAAACATTAAAACTTAATTTTTTTTTTGCTTTTAGCTTACATTGGGCCCATTCAATTTTTGAGAATGTTGCACTAAGTAGCCCTAGATGTCCCAGGACATACTCTGTAGACAAAGCTGTCCTAGAGTTTAGAGACCAAACTACCTCTGCTTCCTTAAAGGCCTGAGCCACCATTGCATTGCCCAGTAATCCTAATCTCTCTCTCTCTCTCTCTCTCTCTCTCTCTCTCTCTCTCTCTCTCTCTCTCTCTCTCTCTCTCCCTCCCTCCCTCCCTCCCTCCCTCCCTCCCTCCCTCCTTCTTTCCTGACCAAGGTCCACTTTCCCATATGTATACCATGAGCTAGCTCTCTTCCTGAAGGTGGGATAACCCATGCAATACATGTGGTATGCTCAGTTGTAACTCCAGTCCCTGAGCTAGGACAGTTACTGCCTGGTTTGGTTTTTGTGTTTGTTTACTAGTGACAACCCATGGGCTGATAACTATTGGGCAAATGTTTAATGCACAGCTGGGGTGTTCAGAAAAGAATTCTTGGAAGAGAAAGAGCAGAGCAGACAACAGCAAGATGCAGAGAAAGGTGAGGATGCTGCACTGAGCAAAGGTACCAAGCCACGTGGCTAATCACGAATAAGAATCACAGGTTAGTTTAAGTGTAAGAATTAGTAGGTGATAAGCCTGACCCATAGGCCAAACTTCTGGATATTAATACAAGCCTTTGTGTGATTGTTTGGGACTAGATGGCTACTGGGCTGACTAGACAGGACAGGGAATCTTCTGACTACAATAGAGCCTGGTTCAGAGCACTTGCTCATTGATAATTTGGGGAGGCATTTTCACCTAAGTTACTTTACTTTTCATTTTAATTAGTTAAAAGATGAGAGAATGAACATAATGTGGCAGTCAAAAATAATTTTATTCTGTTCTTCGCACTCATGTGAATTTCTGACCATGTTACAGGAAATTCCACTTAGAATGCCACGGTATCCAGTGACATATTACAAGCTAGATAGCAAAGGACACAATAACTTTTTATACAAAATAATAAAATTCTCCTAATCTGCATAAACAATGCATGCTTTACTAACTCCATTTGTAAACTGAAAACATCTCCAGCTACCATTTCATGTAGCAAAAGTGCCAACATTTTGAACTATGAAGAATGCCCAAGTCACACATCCAAACAGGAAAAGAGAAATGGTTCACATGCTCCTCCCACCAGCACTCCATTGAGGGTACAGTCCATAGATCTCTGACTCTAGCTAACCTGATGTTGGTTGGAAACTGCCAGTGCAGTAGTATGTGTGGAGGTCAGGGCAGCAGTATCCTGTGTGGGGTGATTCTGGCCTAGAGCCTCCTTAGCTCATCTAGCAAAGCCTCTGCATACCTGAAGGGGAAGGATTTGGGATTCTGCCTAACTCCACTGGCAAAAAAGATCAAGACTTTCATCTTGGTGGTTTCAGCGTGGGCCCTTGGACCCCACAGGAACTCACGGCTAGGGGGATCACTGCCAGGTACCTGCCTATACACCAGGTACCCCTCCTGCACAAAATGCCCTGTGATGAGTGTCCTGGGCTCCCCGTACATGAAATGCTCCCTCCCTGCATACAGCCCCATGACACTCAAGAGGCGCCAAATCACATGCTCACTGACACAGTTGCCCTTCATGAAGATGATGCACAGCATGATTATTACCAGACCTGTCTTAGGTATGCCCTGAGCACCATGCTGCATCCCATCATAGGTGATTCCCAGTGCAGTGACAAGAGAGTAGGAGTGGACATTTCGGTCCACTTCCATAAGGTCAATGCCAAACAACAGCCACATGCAATCAGCAGCCTTAGTAAAGATCACAGTGTAGAACGCCTCACATTCACTAGTGATCCTATCCAGTATTTCTGCCTTAGTTGCCAGCTGCTTCATTCGATACTTGAGAAGCAGGAACCTCACCAACCTATCCACCTTTCTATTTAGTATATATTGTGGGAGGAAGGTTGGGCGGCCCACTCTCCTTACTGGGTTGACAGAGGCCACAGCAGATGGTGGCCCTTCAAGGGAGCCCATGGCAGTGGGAGGAGAGGAGGCTCTCTGGGCACTCTGGAGAGAACTGTATCTTCCTCCAACTGACACATTCCCTGAAGTAGTGGCAGTGGCCTCTGCCTCCCCCGTCTCAGCTATGGGGACCCTGACACCCTCCTGGCCCCTTGCCTCCCTTTGGGACTGAGAGCTCTCAGGGAGGGTGGAGCTCTGGCTGTTCTCAGTAGGATCCATGCTGAGGTTCCCTGGGAACACAGGCAAGGCAGGTTGCAGCTCACACAGATGAAGATTCCTGGTCCTGGAGGAGAAAGGGAGAGGGAGAATGGACTCTGATGGCTTTTCCTTGGACAGCTCTCAAAATGCACCTGTCACAGGACTTTTCCTGGAAAGGGCTCTATGGCCAAAGGTCTCTGGTTCTGCATGTGTCTCTGAGGGACTGAAGGAAGAAGAGACCTGGCTCCTCGGGTGTATGCTTCCACTTCCAGAACCAGTTCCTTTGTCTCTGAGAGGTAAAAGAAGGAAGTGAGGGCACCTCACACTTCCTGACACGCCTTCAGGTGGATGGAAAGAACTACTTCATTTTGGTGTGGTTCATTTGACCTAGGAGAGTGTACCTGCCCAATTTTCACCTTGAGGAATGGCTAGTTCCAGCAGCTCCCTGTGATCCTGGGGCCCACGTTCTTTAAGTCAGGAGACTACTTCTGTGAGAAAGAAAGTAGGGCCTGTTTTCCCACAGCTCTCAGGAAGGAGGGTAGGTAACCAGTACTCTTTGTTTGGCAGATGGGACTCTCTCAGCTCTCACTGGGAGTCCTCACACACATGAGCCTCCCTCTGATTGATTACCAGGTCGAGGTGCTGTTAGCAGGCCCTTCAGCTCCCTTAGACTATTGCCTGCAACCATGGCTGGATTCTCAGACCTGCAGTCTTGACCCAGACTCTGTGAGACAGTGCTTCAGAAGTATTCTGTGGGGCAGCTGCCTGTGCTCTGGAACAGAGTCTGCTACACTCACCCCCAGGGAACCTTTCCTGGAAATTCCCAGTGCCTACTTAACCAGGATCTGTGCTCAGACAAGGTCTCCCAGTCTGGTGAAGTTCCACACCTGCCATCCCTGTAACCTCTCAGGACATAGGATGCAGGTGCACAACTCATCATGCCCTGTTGGGGGACTGCATTGATGGCCATGTGTCCTGGGCTCATCTCTGCTGAACTTTGAGTCTTGTAAGTTCACTGAAAGTACACCTTTGTCTTCCTTCTTGAGATGCCCTGCTTCCCACCAGACCCCACCTCCATAAAGACTCTTACATTCTTCCCTGGAGTATCTGAAGTAAGCAAAGCCCTTTGTGCCCCTGAATAATGACTCTGTTTCATACCCAGACTGTGCAGCCTTTTGCTCTTTGCCTCTGAATCGGTCCTCAGCGGAGGTCCACACCTTGTAGAGTCCCTCTGTTCTCCAGACCTGGCTCCTACTGCTGATCTGATGTCAATCCTAGGAGCAAGAAAAACACTCCCTGAAAAAATCCCAACCCAAAACAGGCAGGCATGAACACACACACACACACACACACACACACACACACACACACACACACACACACACACACACAGAAAGCTAAAGAGAGAGAGACAGAAACACACAGAGAGAGGAGAGAGACAGACAGAGAGACAAAGAGAGAAAGTAAAAGAGAGACAGAAACACAGAGACAGATAGAGGAGAGAGAGAGAGAGAAAGAGAGAGAGAGAGAGAGAGAGAGAGAGAGAGAGAGAGAGAGAGAGAGAGAGAGAGAGAGAGAGAGAGAGAGAGAGAGAGAGAGAAGCCGGAGTCCTCAGTTCTTACCCCAGGAACCAGATGCAGTCTTCTGTTGGGGAACATGTCTCTCTTTGCATGGTTTTTTATGACCATGACAGCTTACCTGACGGAATATGAGCACCTCCTCTGGCAAGCACGCCTGATCCTCTCTAGACCATGGTCAGAGTCCAGGGTGTACAGGCTCACTTTTGGAGAGAGGAGGCAGAAGTCAAGATGTATCAGCTCTGGTATGTGAGTGCCCTGGCTTCTCAAGCCTAGAAATGGGCAGGGACCTGCCTTTTTACACACATTCTGAGGCTTTTATTCCTCTTCATTCCTGACAACAACCATCCTGACTCTCAGATCCACCTTTCAGGACCCAGGCATATCCGAGTCCCCAACTTATCTCCTCAACCCCAAGTCAGAGATGACACCTTTGCTGCATAGTCAAACTGACTAGTGTGTGTTGACGGCAAGGTCTATTTTTGAGAGGCCTATATCTGAGGTCTTATTGCTTCCCCCTTGGTGGCCCTAGATCATTACCACAACATATTTGAGCACTTACCCAGGACAAATCTCCCTTCTCCTTGTGCTGCAGTCTGAAGCAAAGGCACAGTGTATAGGAGGTGAAGGAGGAGGAAACAGGTTAAAGTCTCCAAGTGTACCAAAATGGACAAAAACCTTTCGGGTACCCACAGAGTGGAGCTTTATAAGTCCACTAGGGTCCCACATACATGCTGAATACAAAGCCATTTTCTGGTGTAACCAGAGCCCTTAAAAATCAGTCCTTTGATCAGAGTATCAGTAGCATGAATTGGTAGTATGAAAAACCACAGAAAAGAAAAACATTGCTCCTGTGTCTGTTGGCAGTGACTGACTTACTCAAGTGCTTCATATGGCAATTCGGGCCACCATTTGGTGCAGTCCCAATACAGAGATACAGCCAAAAACCTGTAGGCCTCTCCCTGTGGAGTGTCTTCCCCTGCCCATTCTGACAGTCACAACCACCCAAAGACATGCAGCTTGGCTGCCACTCTTCTTGTCAGGTCACCAAATAGCTCTAAACTCCTATTCCTGATGGACAGAAGAGCAATGTGACCAACTCCCAGGCTCAACGGATTATGACTTGTGCTCCCAAAGTGGCCGGATGTGGCTCGCCATGCCTGATTGTCTGTCTCCCTTGTAGGAATCTCACAAAAAGGCTTTCAACCTTCCAAGGCCCAGAATGCAAGAAGGACACTTTGCCCCCACTCCCCCTTCTAGGTTCTTCAGAAAATGGCTGTAAACCCCCTATTCCCTGGTACCTAAAGGGCATCACTACTGATAAGTTCAAAAGTGGCTCTGAGTCCCACCTCCACCCACCCCCAAATCCCAGATACCTGAAGGGCATTAGTGTGGACACCCTTCCAGGCACCACAGAAAATACCTCTGAGCCCCTCGGGTCCCTGGATGTGGAAAGCTGGGCGTTCTAGGAAACTTCCACAGCCTCTCCACAATCCCCAGGTCCCGGGATGCAGGAAGAGCAGCCTGGCTGTTCTGTTCTTGTCCTTCTGGAACCTAAGAAAATGGCTCCCAGCCCCCACGTCCCGGGATGTGGATTCTGAGTACCCTGAAAAACTTGACTCAGCCTGTGGGCTTCAGTTTGGGATTCTGAGACCCTGAGGTCCTTATTGACCAAGAAAGCCCTGTGTCCCCTCCTCTCTGGGAACCTCAGACATAGCCCCCCATTATCCCCCCCCCGTGGGCTGGTTTCCACCGCCATGGTCGCCCAGAGGAGGGGAGGGTACCACTTTCCTCAGGAAGACCCCGTTTCGGGCAGCACAGGGCACACTGACTGAACTGTCGTCCTGAGGACCCGCTAACCAGAGCTGACCGTCCACAGCCCCCTCGTGGGACCTGCTTTCACCCTGCTCTTTAAGTGGCCCTCTCTTCCTGCTGGGGAACCCGATGGCGCCTGTGCAGAGTCCCCACTCAGGGAACTACAAGGTTCCTGTTTGTCCCTGTGGGCCCCGCTTGTGTCTAGGCCTTCCACAGGCACTAGCTGCCTCAGTGGGGACCCCCTCTCCTGACAGGGCTCCTGTCTTTGCCCCTTACCTGCTCACCTCAACCCTTGAAAGCCCAGGGAGGCCGAACCTCACAGAATGGCGCCGAGCCCCCAAAGTACCCGGATGAGGAAGGGTTCTTTCCCACAGTTCTACACTGAGATGTCTTTTAAATTCAAGGATCTCCACATAATGTCTCTGAAAACCCCTAGTCCCTGATTCTGACATACTGGGGAAGGCTCTTTCCCACAATTCCGTTCCCTGGTGTCCCCTAAACTCAGAGAAATCCTCATAGAGGCCCCGATTGCCCCTCTCACTGACATGTGGAATCTTGGGAAAGGCTCATTACCACATGATGGCCTAGGTTTGATGCAGGGTCCCCAAAAGAACCTAATATGGCCTGCACCTGTCTTTGTAGGGCAGCTTCTGAGACAGTTCCAGTTTTACTCTACTCAGAAACTGTTGCCTCCTCTCTGGGAACCTCAGACATAGTCGTCCCCCCCCCCCCCCCCCGTGGGCTGGTTTCCACTGCCATGGTGGCCCAGAGGAGGGGAGGGTACCATTTTCCTCAGGAAGACCCCGTTTCGGGCAGCACAGGGCACACTGACTGAACTGTCGTCCTGAGGACCCGCTAACCAGAGCCGACCGTCCACAGCCCCCTCGTGGGACCTGCTTTCACCCTGCTCTTTAAGTGGCCCTCTCTTCCTGCTGGGGAACCCGATGGCGCCTGTGCAGAGTCCCCACTCAGGGAACTACAAGGTTCCTGTTTGTCCCTGTGGGCCCCGCTTGTGTCTAGGCCTTCCACAGGCACTAGCTGCCTCAGTTGGGACCCCCTCTCCTGACAGGGCTCCTGTCTTTGCCCCTTAATCAGTCAATATTGAATATGTCATGAGGTTCTTGGTCCCCAGAACTTCTTAGCGCTTGTCTTGTAGGCCTACTTTGGACTCTGTACTCATGTTGATAGTTGCTAAAAATTCTAAGAAGCCTCAAACGCCCTGGAATTCCACAGCATCCATCTTTCTGGAGCTTAGGACTGTCATTGCTGATGTCTTTTCTTCCTCAGGAAGTCACTGAAGGATCCAATAGTCTTTCTACTGAGTTATGATCCTCTGTGTACGCTTGAATTGTCTCCTTACACTCCTCATCTTTGGTTTTGTGCCCAGACTGTCTCTGGGCCATGTAAATTCATCAGCCCTAACAATCTGAAGAAACTCTTGGCCATTGTTGCCTGTGTACTACACTGATCCTTGTTTTGTCTTTCCTAGATGTTTCCTGTTTTGACTGTCCCCTCTCAATACTGAGCTTATCTATTTCCAAGATTCCCTACCTTTTCATCTTTTTCCTTGAGGCTCCTGGAATATAGATCCGTGTTTATTGTTGCTTTTATGTTCTTAGGAAGAAGATGTACCCCAGTTACCATGACTGGGTTTGAACTTCATCTACCTTAGCTATACTTAGTTTGCCCCTCAGCTTCTTGTGCTCCCTTGTTTCTGATATGGGGGGTAGTATGTCACCCTTAATGGAATCTGTCAATTTCATTTCATTTTCTGTCATTTATTACCTAGAGCCTCTTAGACTTGTAGTGTGCCATAGTAAAGTAGATACTGTCATCCTTTTCCAGTTTTTTTGGAGTTATCTATCCAATTCATTTTATAGACAGACCATTCTAGCAAGTTATAGCAGAAAAGTTACAGAACCTGAGCAGCTTGGAGGAAATCTGTATAGATAACATGAAGTTCTGAGCAATAGTACTCAAAGAGTTGTACTAGTACTTTTTTATCAGGACCAGCAGCCCACAAATAATGACAAGGAAACAATTTCAAAAACATGGCCTTAGCTTAGGCTTTTTTTTTCTAGATATCTCTTATAACTTAAATTATCCCATATATTTTTAGTCTATGCTCTGTCATGTGGCTTTGTTATCTCTTTTTAGTATTGCACATCCTACTTTCTTCAAGTCTGTTAGCAAAATCATGAGCCTAGATTCTTCCTCCCAGTTTTTCTTTGTCTGTCCAGAATCTGGTCTCCTTTCTCTTGCCTAAATATTAGACATTTATCTCTTTATTAAATCAATCACAGTGACAAATCTTCACAAAGTGAAGATCTAAACAATTAGGAAAGGTTTGAACTCTAACACAATATAACTAAATATAATAAGATCAATTATCAGATAAGAATTACACTCACAATGTCCAGTCTATTTGTACTTGACAATTTCAGAGAAAATACTCTATTATCTATCTTGTCTTGATGAGTCCAAAGTTTTGTACCTAAACCACCTTCTATCATTACTTGTATTACCATCCTAAATGAATCTTTTTAGACCTTTAAATATTTTTTTTAAATAAACAACTTAAGCTTTTTTGTCTTTCAAACTTCATACACTTTACACTTCTTTTTAAAATTCTTTTCTGAATTTGGTAACAAAGAAAACTGTACCTATCACTATCTAGTTTTCAACCCCACCAAAATACTGAGAAGGATATAATATTACCTGAGTAAAGAAGAAGTGCAGAGCAAAAAACTTCCAAAACTATGAGAAATGAGAGAGAATGCTGGCTGCTTGGCCATCACCCAAGTTTCCTCTGCAGTGTTGGGGCACTTATCTTCAGTATAAGCCTAGCATATCTGACAGACTTGTCTGTGAAACATGAATTTTTAAGGACTGTTTTACCCTGTCTTGGCAAAGTTAGGCAATCACTCTCTTTTGTGTCCTGCTTGGCCATTGTGAACAGCATACTGTCTAGCAGTTGAGGCAAGAGCAATTTCTTGCCCAATGGCTAACTTTGCCACAAATGAAAGTAAACTTTATATGGAGGTTATTCAGTGCCCATCATCATTTTTTTTTAAATTGGTGCTGCTAGGAGCAGACATATCTCATTGTCATTAAAAGCTTTATGTTACTAAAACATCTTAAATGTCATATTCTGTATGTCTCTAAAGTGTTTGAAGACCATGTATATACATAACTCAGTTTAAAAACATATGTAACATGACTGTGAGCTTGATTACTATAAATTAGTAACTATTATCTTGTATTTCTTAATTATCCTAAATAGTTTGTAATAATAGATTTCAAGGACTAGAAATTTACATTACATTGTTAAATGAGGTACAATACCTTAAACAAGAGTAGAAACATATATACAGTATAACAAAATAACCTTAAATTTATATCAATGTACTAAAATATCCTAAACAAGAATAGAAACATATATAGAAGATGTTATAACAAAAATAACCTTAAATTTTAGTCAATATACAAAGATCCATACCAATATAAAATATTTAATATCAATAGTTGCTTTTTAGTTTAAAGTTGAATAAATACTCTACTTTTCTTCCTATAATTTCTATACCATATCCTGCCTTCTTCCCTTCATAAAAAGATTCCTGAATTTAATATATTTCACTCAGCTTTTTCCCTGACCATGATGAACAATAACTTGCAAACAACTCCCTAAATGACAATAATAAACTTCCGTAATTCATTGACTAACCAAAAACCACTCACCCAAACTCTTGGGAGTTGTGTTCTCTAAACTGCTTTTTCTTGAATTGGGGAAATGTAATCCTTAGGGAACCCTAAGAAAATTGGGATAATTGTCAAGTCCTGGTAGAACTAACTGTATTCTTTTTTGTTTAGTTTCTGTGTGATGGGAAATTGTAGAGATTATTTGAAGTCCTGGCTGGAGTAGTCTGTGAGTTTGGACCATCTCAGATAGCAGCTTTGAAGTTTTTCTTGATGTAGATTTTTGAGGAATCTGTGACTGAGGTATTCTGATAGGTTGGATCGTTTGGCCTACTTATCTTTATTTATATCTGGTCCTTTTGCTCTGAAAACATATAAACATATATACACCTTAACACAAATATGGAATGTGCACTCTGCACAAGTCATCTAAAGATGATTTTCTGTTCTATCTTTGAGAAGGTTAAAAGCAACTGTCAACTTCATAAGTCTTTTCAAACTATATAACAAAACTGTTACGGGAATTCTGTAGCCAACAATATTTGTTATGTCTCATCTGTTGTTTTATCATTGTCAGAGTGGCTGCACATTAATCTACTGCTATTTCAGCCAGAAACATGTCTCTGTAGTTACCAGGATACTTTTATAGCAGTGACATGGATGCTCAGTCTGCAGCCTGGTGGGGAATTCTGTTTCCATGGGCACCAGCTCTGTCATTGCCAATAAAGGTAGGTTTAAATAAATATCTATTATTCTATTTATAAATAAAATTAAAGATTAAACTGTGGAGATGAAAACCTGCTGTCTCAGAGTGGCTGGGTCACAACTAGCTAACCTCTCCTTGTTGGCGTCTCTGAAAGATGCCTGTTTCTGTTTTGTCAAATCAGGAAAAATCTGTGCCACTGTAAATTCCTCCCCACTACTTCCTGTTTCTTCCTATCCCATCCCCCATCTGATGCTCTATGACTACTTCCTGTCAACTAATTACTAACTCAGCCTCCTGACCCAAGGTTAATCATATGTAATCAACACAAATGCAAACTGGGTTCACAGTGTGATTGAATATCCCTCATCACTCATACATGTAGAAGGAGGGATCAGCATACACATCACCTGTCTTGTATTTTCTCCTGGTTTTTCCCCCCATGTTTATAGCCAAGATCCTCAGGAAACCTTCCCTGATCAAATCTGATCTTCATTAATTTTGAAGAGATCTATTGCTTTTTGTTCCCTCTAGAAACAAAGACACAACCTCTCTCTCAAATAACAAAATTTCTGACTTCTATTTTAAAAATATGACATTTTAAAAATATATAGGTTCATTTAATTTAGCAGCTTTCATAATCCAATAATTCTCAGGAGTTACTGTTTTTTGTTTATTAGCATTTAAAAATTCAAAGTCAATGAAGTGTCATGCAGGATCCAGATACCCTATTTATGTCCTTCTTTACGTGGCTTTTTCTTTGTATATTACTTTACTGTCTGTTTAAAGACTTTATTATTTTTTAAAAAAATTATTTATTTTTCTCTGAATGTCTATACCCACTTTTTCTTTAGCATCTAAGCACATTTTTAAGCACACTGTAACCTGTTCAGAGGTTTTCTTGGCCTTGATCTGACTTTACTAAACTACTGCAACTGTGCGCTTGCAGTGTTTTCTTGCATTTGCTACGCCCTCCACCGCTTAGCATATGGTCTGTGGCTTGCTCTGCCCCACTTCGTTGGTGAGAGCAGACCCTCATGCTCTGCTTGGTGCTCTGGGAAGTTTCTGGCTTCATGCTGCAGTAGGTGTTTCTACCTAGTTTCCTGCCACAGGTAGTAAACTGCTCACTAATAGTAAACTTCATACAGTGCTCAGTATCAGGGCCTCTTAAAAGAGTTGTGCCTCTACATTCTGTGAGCATTGAGCCCACTCAAAACTTTTTCCAGCATTTTCAAGCCCTCTGTGGATTTATGTACCAGAACATTAGATGCCATTTGTAGTAGTACATTTTGTCGATATTGCTAACCTGCAAACAATGATACAGGTACTTATAATTATGAAAGCTTGGCCTCAGCTTAGACTTTTACCCAAATATCTTCTATAAGTTAAATTAACTTATATTAATAAATTTATATTTATTTTAATATATGTTTATATTAACTTATGTTCTGCCACACAGCTCAGTTGCCTCTTCTTAGTATGGCATATCCAAATTGCTGCAAGTCAGATAATAAAAATCATGGGCCTAGATTCCTCCTCCCAGTTTCTCTTTCTCTACTCAAAAGCTCAACCTATTGTCTCCTGCTTAGTTATTTGACATTTAGATCTTTATTAAATCAATTAGAGTGACACATCTTCACTCAGTGTAAAGAAATGTTCTGCAACAGAAAGCACAGAAGAAAGGGGTGTTGTGGTGAGACCCTTCAATTCAGTGTGTCACTTTTGTTACCTTGAATTATGCAAGGCGATGGTTGTTGCTGTTAACTCAAAGAAAGCAAAATCCTGTGAGTTTGCTCAGAAATCTTCATGGCCTGACTCATCAGTGTCCAGGGCAAGGATGAATTTTGTGGTGAGTCCCTCTGAATGTGTTATCTCTGTTACCAAGAGCATTGGAAAATACAGACATTTATGTTATGATTCATAACAGTAGTAAAAGTAGCGTTATGAAATAGTAACAAAAACAATTTTATGGTTGAGAGTCATCGCAACATGAGAAAATAAAGATTGCAACATTAGGGAAGTTGAGAATCATGGTCATAGTGCCATCTGCTGGCCTAGTTCTCTAATTTCACTTTGATTTAAAGATGAAAGGGGATGAGCAGAGAGAAGGTAAGTGACTATCTTCCATCGTGGCAGAAAGTTTGTCTACTTTCCGTTTTATTTATTTATTTGAGACACCATCTCACTCTGTAGCCTTGACCTGGAGCTTGCTATGCATATGAAACTGGTTTGAAATCCATAGAGATCCATCTGCCTAAAATTTCAAAGTGCTGAAATTAAAGGCATGTGCCATCATACGTAGCTAGTTTTTCATATTTATAACAGTGTTACAGGGTCTGTGGTATTGGCTATTGTCCTCATATTCTATGGAGGTTCTCAGTTTTGCTATCTATGAAATGAGCTGGATCATCGAGGACAAGATTTTAAAACCTTTATATTCAGAGATTGTCTTGTTCCAGGAAACTTTTATCTATCATAAACGTCACAGAAAAACAACTCTCAGAAGAAACAGTGGTCCTCACCCCTTCTTCCTCTCATCCTATTCATGTTTCATTTTTTGTAGTGGCCTATAAGGAATTGTCATAGCTCACATTTTCAAAACAGTGGCCCAATTTAAGAGGGAGAATGAGAGGGAAGCAAGGAAGAAAGGAAGTGGATGAATGACATTGATATTTCAGTTTAAGCACACTGAGATACCTTGGTGATGTTCTCAAATCTCAAAGTTTTGGAATGGGAGTGAGATTTCAAAGTGCTCTCATGTGATGCTAAGGGAGATGATTTATTTATGATGTCTTGATAACCAATGCTTTGATCAGAGCACCCACCCCATTTCTCACATTTTGAGATACTTATTTAATAGTCTAATTATATTCTAAAATTTGAAATATATAGAATTAATGTTTATTTTGAGGTAAATGCACTCCTTTATGCAAATTTGGAAATTAACTTTCTGCAATGTAAAGGAGACAATCCTTTTTGCATTCCTAAATTTTCAGAATCCTCTGCTGTCTGTAATTACCTGATTGGAACTATGCTCTCATCGGTGCAAAAGATCAACTGTTTCTTTGTGAGATCTCATGGCTCTGATAGCAAGATTTTGTTTCAGTTCAGTGATGTCATAGCTAAAATGAGGATCGTCTGAGCAAAAAATACAGAGGACCCAATTGCTAGAATAATCAATATGTTTAAGTGGTAAATGGATTTTATGTAATATGTCAGGAAAGCAAGTGTTCTTTGTGACTTTGACACAGGTCTTTGGTTATGAGATTTAAACAGGAGCAGAGGTATGCATCTGTGTGTGTGTGAGAGAGAGATACATCTGTAGAAAACATTATTCATCCCCAAACACTACTCATCCAAAAGTTGACAGTCCTGAATTCCAGGATCATTGGTCCATGAGCCTCATTCTCCTCGCTCCCCCTTATGGGATAATGCTCTTGTACATTGTAAAGGTTTGTACCTTGTGTTGGTTTAATAAAATGTTGGTTGGCCAGTAGGCAGGCTGAAAGTATACAGAAGGCAAAGGCATTTCTATTGCTGGGACAAAATGCCATGACCAAAAAACAAGTTGGAAATAAATAGGTTTATTTGACCTATGCTTCCAGATCACTTTTCACTATCAAAGAAAGTCAGGACAGGAACTCAGAGCAAGGTCCTGGAGGCCGGAGCTAATGCAAAGGCCGTGGATGGGTTCTACTTACTGATTTGTTCTCATGGCTTGCTCAGCCCGTTTTTAAAAAAAATAGAATCCAGGACCACAATCCCAGAGGTGAGACTTCCCACAATGGGTTGGGCCCACTTCATCAATCACTAATTAAGAAAATTGTTTCAGCCATATCTTATAGAAGCATCTTCTCACTTAATGTTCTCTTCTTTCAGATAACTCTAGTTTGTGTGTCAAGTTGATATAGTACTAGACAGCACAGGTGGTTTCCTCCTTCTGGTACATGTACTAGTTTTCTTTTTGTTACCATGATAAACTCCATTATTTAAGGCAACTTGGGGAGGAAAAGGTTTATTTTAGCTTACAGCCTATAGTCAGTCCATCAAGGAAGGAGGAGAAAGTAGAAACTGAATGAGAGATCATAGAGTAACACTGCTTATTAGTTTGCATCCCATGGTTTGCTAAGATACTTTTCTTATATAACACAGGACCTCTTCCCAGATCTAGTACCACTCACAGGAGGCTGCTCCCCAGTATCAAGCATGAGTTTAAAAAATGTCTGCATGTGACAAAGAATTGCATTCCTGAAATCTTAACAATAGTGTTACCTAAATAAGAGCTGCAAAATGGTAACACTAGTTGATGCCATCGTGAATATGGAAACTCTCACAAGGCCCTACCTGTAGATGAAGAGAAAAAGGCAATGACTACTAAAAGAAAGATAAATTAGTATTCTCCAGTAATGAACCACCTTGATAATTTATCCAGCCCCAAGTGGTCAGCAGTAAACACATGTATATATGTTCAACACCAAATAAACTCTGCAAGATATATTTGTATATGTGTGTACTATATACTTGATAGTGATTAAAGAAGAGGTCATAAAGTTGAATGTAAATGAGGGGTTGGGGGAGCAGATGGAAGCCAGGGATGGAAATAAGGGGGAAAAGTATCCATGTATAAAATTCCCAAACAACATAAAATAAAATACTAAATCAAAATATAATAATAGTAATGACAATAATAAAACAATAATAATAAACTATATATTCAACAATAAGAAACTATTTTCAAATACAGGAATAATCTATAGAATATAGTATAGTACTATAAAAAAAGAATGAAAGAAAATGCTCCAAAAACTTGTCTACAGGCCAGTTTTATGGAAGCAATCCTCAATTTACATTGCTTCTCCAAAAATATATTTAGGACAAGAGGTGAGTTACTGTTCTTCCAGCTGACCAGTCAGGCCAGCCTCCAGGTGTGGGCAACAGGACACAAACCATGCTCCTAACCCTATCACAGCTCCAGCTGTAGGTAAGGGAGCAAGAACTCTGTGGGCAAGCCTGAATATCTCTGCCCTTCATCGGACCTCTAGCCTATTAGCTGTACTTCATTCCCCAAACCCATCTATTCCCTGGAGGCATCAACTACTCTTTGAGACACAGACTCTACTGGCTCCAATTATACCAAGAACACCTATTGGACCAAGAACAGCTCCCTGAAACATAGACAATGCTTGTACCATTTGGAAGATAGAAAAAATGGCAAGAAATCTATGTATCTAATCAGATTACCATGGATTAAAGTTAGAGTTGAACAGCAACAGAAAATTATAGAAAGCCTCAAAACTCATGAAAACTGAACAACTGTTAACTGAACCACTTCTGTGTCAAGGAAGAAATAGAAAGAAGTTAAAGATTTTTCTAGAATTCAATGAAAATGGATCTACAACACACCTAAACTTATGGGAGATGATGAAAGCAGTGCTAAGTTCATAGCACTAAATGCCTATATAAAAAAATTCGGAGAAATCTCACACAAGAGATTTAACAGCACAGCTGACAACTCTTGAACAAAAAGAAACAACCTCACCCAGATGGAATAAAAGGCAGGCAATAATCAAACTCAGGCCCAAAATCAATAGAATTGAAAGAAAAAGAACAATACAAAGAATCAGTAAAACAAAGAGTTGGTTCTTTGAGAAAATCAACAAGATAAACCCTTATCCAAACTAAGCAAAAGACACACACACACAGAGTATCCAAATTGACAAAATCAGAAATGAAAAGGGAGTCATAACAACAGAACAGACAAAATCCAGAGAATCATTAGATTATACTTCAAAAACCTGTACTCCACAAAATTGGAAAACCTAAAATAAATGGACAGCTTTCTGGATAGGCACCACTTAAAAAATTAAATTAATAACAAATAAATGACTTGAGTAGGCCTATAACCCCTAGGAAGATAGAAGAAGTTATTAAAAGTATCCCAACCAATAAAGTTCAGGGACAGAAGGTTTTAGTGGGAAATATTTCTAAACACATTAGCACAGGAGACTACTTCCTTAATATAATACAAGTAGTGCAAACACTGAAACAATTAATAAATGAAACCTCCTAAAACTGAGAAGCTCCCAGCAAGATTAAAAAAAACCACAGTAAATAAGAAAAAAGTGAAAGCCTACAGAAAGGGAAAACATGTTTACCTATCCTACTTCAGACCTAGAGCTAATATCTTAAATATATATAAAACTCAAGAAACTAGACATAAAAAAACCCCAAATAATCCAATTTAAAATGGGGTAGAGAGACAGAGAATTCACAACAGAAGAATCTCAAATGTCCAAAAGACACATAAATAATAGCTCAACATCCTTAGCCATCAGGGAAATGCAAATTAAAATGACTCTGAGATATCATCTTACAGCTGTGAGAATAGCTAAGATGAGAAACTCTGACAGCCTATGACAGAAGGGATGTGGAGTAAGAGAAACATTCTTTCATTGCTTGTGTGAATGTGAAGTTGTACTAACACTTTAGAAATCAGCATGGTAGTTTAGAAGAAAACTTGGATGCAGTCTGTCTAATGATCCAGCAATATCACTCTTTGGCAAATACCCCAAAGATGCACATTCTTAACCAAAGTACCTTTGCTCAACTATGTTCATAGCAGCGTTATTTATTGGTAATAGCAATAATCTGGAAACAATCTAGTTGCCCCTCAACTGAAGAATGGATTTTTAGAAATGTGATACATTTATACAATGAAGCACTACTCAGCAGTTAAAGAAATAGAAATAGGATACATAATGATTTGTTAAATTTGAATTTTCTCAATGCTAATAGAAAATGAAAATAGTTGCTGAAAGGCATTGGAGTATAGAAAAACACACCTGAACTAAATCAGCCTGTCTACTTCAAAGATGTACTGACGTCTGAATGGAAGCCAGGATATATCTTCATTGGGGAAGAGGTTTTGCTTTTGTTTCCACAGTCGAAGAAAAATTATAGATACCATCAAATTTAATAAAGACGATTTGGATCAGAGAAACTTCATGAAAATATGAATTGATGGCTCATCCACCCATATTACAATACTTTAAGTTGTAAGAAAAAACAAAGGGTTGGGTCAGGTTTTTGTTTTTGTCTTTACTGAAAATTAGAAATACCCATATTCAAGAAGTTAAAAGACCTTGGACATATAGATGTCTAAAGCAGAAGGGAGGCTATCCAGAAAAAGTTACAAGCAAAAGAATATCAGACCTATTGGCACCAGTATATTCTACAGGGTAAAATCTCCTTGTCTAACCTCTATATATCTTTTTTTGTAAGTCGAAGTCCCAGTTTAATTATAATTTAAAGCTGGCTTTAGAGCTGGAGTGAGGCTCTCTCTTTCTCTAAACTCAAGCATACTTGTTAAAGAAAAATATAAAATCTCTGTATCATATCAGAAGAGACAACTGATATGGGACAGAAGAATAAAAATAAGGGACTATTCTGTTGTTATGAATCCTATGCTGAATAAATAGTTATATATTTAGATTCCTGTACACTGTGTTGGGTTTGACCCTCTTATCACTTTTCTGCAGTGATTCATGACAATGCCTAATTGAGAACTTGAAGTATCCAAAAGGAAGATGGGCCCCGCAATGATGATTTCATATGGACTCTGAGAAAGCCACTAGGCTGACAAACACCAACCAAAGATCAGATCTGGACTACAAACTGCTCAGGACAATTTGAGGCAGCTCGCTGAGATGAACCAGATTTACAGACTACTATAGCCAGGACATGAGACAAGCCATGCACTTTCCTGTTATGAAGAGAGAATAACAAATGATACTGCTACTCATTTCAGGACTTGAAAATTAGAAAAACTTTTATTTTCAGGATCCCCTAAAGATGCTGTCGCCCCCAGACAGCAGGAAGTAAATTTAAGAACACAGTGCCCACATTCCCAAGAGGTGGGGTGGTTGGTTTTTATTCTTTCAATGGGTTATGAGTGTCTGTCATTGTTTAGATTAATTGGTTAAAAATTTTTATTGGCTATGGTTAGAAAAAAGTTAAACAGGAGTGATAGATTCAATATTCTTGTTTAAAATAAATAAAGAAAGAAAAAACAAAAAAGAAAGAAAGAGAAAGAAGAAAAAGAAAAAGGGGATACAGATATAATAGGATATAAGGCTAGATTATTGAAGCTTCTTTTAAAAAGTATTTACTAGCTTTAAATATTTTACATTGCATTGGTTTTCTGTATACAAATTGTGTATATTGAAATTAATTTTGTTACTGTACATGTATCTCTATGATTGTTCAAGGTTTTATACTTATTCCAGTTCATCTAACAATTTAATACAAATAGCTAGTCCATGAAAGTTTTTATTACCAACTAATTAGGATATAAAGTAATGCAAGTTAGTAGTTAGACATTACATTCAAACATAGTCATGTTAGATATGTTTTCAATACTAAACAGATATATTTTAGATGAACAGGTCTTCAGAGATTCATAGAATATGGCATTTAATAACATAGGTTCTTATTATTTTATAACAAATGACAACTGCTCCTGGCAGCACCAATCTACTTCAGAGAAGATTATGGACATCAGAGAAGCACCATAAATAGTTGACCTTCTTTGTAATGAAATTTAGCCACTGGGAAAAAAAGTATTCTTGCCTTGACTGCTGACAGTATGATGTTCAAATTGGACAAGCAGGAGACATATCCACAAGAAAATTGCCAAACCTTGTCAAAACAAGGTAGAAAATATCCTGCTTCACAGACAAGTCTGTCAGACATGTTAGGCCTGTAGGCCAAAGATGGATGCTTCAGTGATACAGAAGAACCTTCGGTGACTGTCCAGGTAGACAGTTGTTTTATTTTTATATTTTTTGCAAGTTGCTTGCTTGCCCATGGTATTTAGTTAGTTAATATTACTTCCTTATTAGGTCTCTGAGGTAGTTGAAGATGAGATAGTTATAGTTTTCTAATGACAGCTTTAGAAAAGAAACTTTGAAGTTAAAATGTACAAGTTTAAGAGACATCAAAATAATAGTTTTTAGCTGGTAACAAACTAGAAAGAAAGTGAATTAGGTATAATCCTTTTCACTCACCAAAATAGGACAATTAATGGAATATTTTCTTTGAATTGTCAATTGTTAATGGAATGGACGTTACTCATTTATTGTTTGAATATATTGTATATAATTATTGTACCTATCATATGATTTTTCTTATGTTAGCTAAAATTTTCTTTTTAAATTTTAACACAAAAGGGGATATGTGAGAATATGTTCCAAATTTAGTAAAATCCAGTCTGAGATATCAGTCTAGGAGGATCAGGGAGTGGTAACTCACACATTTAATCCAAACACAAGGAATATCTGGGATTGGTGACCTATGTCTTTAATCCCAGTAGATCTGAGTTTGAGGTCATTTTAGTTTACAGAGGGAGTTCAAGGCTCCCAGGCAGAAAGTGGTGGGGCCATGCCTTTAATCTTAACCTGGATGTGAAACAACTGAGTAAAGAGAGTATTTAAGGCAGGCATAGAAAGACATAGCAGGCAGTAGATGCCAGGAGGAGCAAGGCTGAGAAATCTGGAAGACAGCTGAGTGAGATTTGATTGTGGTGTTTCCTCTCTTTGATATTTCAGCCTTTCCCAGAGATCTGACTTTGAGTTTCCTTTATTCATGCAACGAAGTATGGTAGCAGAAGTCTGAGGAAACTTGTGACATTTCATCTGTATCTAGGAAACAGAGAAAAGTAAATGCTATTACTTATCTCATTTTCTCTTTTTTTTTCTTCAGTGTGGGGGTTCTAGTCCAAAAATGTTGCTACCCAAAGTTAGAGATGTTCTTTCTACCTCGGTTAATGCAGTCTAGAAAATGCCTCAAAGACATGATCATATGTTTGTTTCTATGATCACTCTAAATCCCTTAATATTGGTAATCAAGATTAACCAGTAATTTGTAAATTCATAGCTCATTGTCCAGTGATTCTGTCATTTTCAGTTTGAAATCATTGGTGATGTGTTAGTAGCAAGCAATTGAATGTAACTGTACTTCTATATTTTGTATGTTTTGATATTGTTGCCAATACATAAATAAGGATTTCCCCTCTCAAGTAGTATTAGGGACAGAATCTTCAAGAATAGGCTGTAATGCTCCCCAGTCATGAGCTTCTAGTAAGATTTATAGTGCTAACATGAGTTGCCTTCTGTTGAATAAATAAATAAATTCAATCAGAAAGCAGTTGGTTACTAATCTAACATTCATACCACTATTGCATCTGTAACTTTATCTTGCAGGAAAGGGATGAAAATATTGTGAGATCCAGATGTTGAGAAGTGTTGTACAAAATAGTGCCTTCTATTCATGGCAAGGCTGTTGTATTCAGAAACTCACAGCAGCTGTTATTCCTTGCAAAAGACCTGTATGTATAAGGTCAAGCCTGTATACAAATATGAAGAGGAGAGCCGCTCACACCCAATAGCAAGGTGCTATTGGAAGTTGGTGCTATACTATATGTTAATTTATTCTACAATAATAAATAAAAATAAATATTAGCCCACTAAATAATATTTCTTTCTTTGCAACAGAAAAAATGAAAGTAATATTCAAATCAATAATACACAAATCATGGCACAGAAATTTAAAAACCATAAAAAAGCAAGGAAACATGACTCCTCTGATCAAAATGATAAACAAAAGTCAATCCTATAACTTCTAAATACTGAACTTAAATATACTGAAGTAGGTAAAGTGCCAGAATATTTTTTTTCTGGTAAAAATAAGCAATAACCCAGAAGAAAATATAAACAAAGGGACTAATTCAATGCAGGTTGTTAAGAGGAAAGCTAGACTCATAGATAAAAAAAATCAGTAAACAGATGAGAAAATAAACAATGTGGATTAAAATGTGTACAACATAGAAGGAAATATCAGTAAGGAAAATGATGTTTTCAGAAAAAATTAAAATGTTAGAAATGTAAAACTCAATGAATCAAAGTCATAGTAATAAGTATCACCAATAGACTTGGCCAAGGATAAAAAAGAATATCAGGGTTGCAAGCCAAGATTGATAAAATACTACATTCAAACATTACTAAGAGGCTAGAAAGGTAGCTGAGTTGGTAAAAATACTTGCATTGCGAATACAAGTATCTAATTTGAATTTTCAGGATCCAAGTAAAAATGCAAATTGGAGTGGCACATATTTGTAAGCTCAGCACAGGTGACAGTGATAAGTTGATCCATGACTGCTTAGATTACTCTGTCAGAAAAAGTGTTGGATGACCCTTGAAGAATAACATTAAAATTGCCATCTAGATTCCAAAAACACATGCATACATGTGGGCATGCACCCCATTGTTGCACAAATGAAGAATGAAAGAAACTCAGAGCCAGATCTCAGGGAAAGGCTGAGACATCAAAGAGAGTAAACATCACAGTCAAATCTTACCCAGCTGTCTTCCAGCTTCCTCAGCCTCGCTCCTCCTGTTTTTTTTTCCTGCCTTCTCTGTCTTTCTATGCCTGCCTTAAATACCCTCTTCACTCAGTTTTTTCACACCCGGGTTAAGATAAAAGGCGTGACACCATCACAGTCTGGGAGCCTGAAATTCCCTCTGTAAACCAAGCTGGCCTCAAACTCAGATTTGATAGGATTAAGGGCATAGGTCACCACTCACAGATATTCCCTGTGGCTAGAATTAAGGGTTAGTTACCACTGTCTGATCCTCCTAGACTGACTGTTGGTAAATCCCACTGATAACTCAGACTGGTTTTTATTAAATTTGAAACTGATCCCTACATACCCCACCATGCACCTGAGCACACACCACACACACATACACACACACACACACTCACACACCAATAACAGAAAAGATGAATGTGTATGATAGATTTGCTCAAGAACTCTGGTATACAAACAAAAGGCCAAACCTAAGAAACAATGTGGTAGAAGGAGCAGAAATAAAGGCAAAGAGAAAGAAACATTCAAACACAAGAGACATTTAGATATGCAAATAGGCATGACCAGAGAAGAACTGAGATTTTTAGTTAAGATAAGAACACAAGATAAAGAAACAGTATTCAAAGCTGCAGGGGGAGAATGCCAATTCATCTACAAAGTAAGAACATTAGAATTATATCCTCTCTCTTGGCAGAAACACTCAAAGTCAACAAATCATAGAATGATATATTTCAAACCCTGGAAACAAAATAACTAAATAACTTCCAATTATGATTGCTATATTTAGCAAAACTGTCTTGGAATTAACAGAAAAAATATTTCAAGACAAGCACAAATTAAGGTAGTTGATGACCACCAACAAAGAACTACAGAAGATTTTACAGAAATTTTACACACAAAGAAGGAAAAAGGACTATCTGAATCACAGGAACATAGGGAAGAATATATTTCATGAAAAGAAGTTAAGCAAAGGAGAGCTAGGAAGGAATCTATTACGTTAGTTACAGTAAGCTGATAAACTCCATAGAAATAGGGAAGAAAATAACTATTGGTAATTTTACTAAACAGAAGAGCAATCAAGAAAATAAGGAAAATTGTAAGAACCTCTCAAATGCACATGGCCCCATTCACAAAAAGACACAGACTTGCTATAAAACAAAGCAAAGCAAGCCAAAAAAAAAATATATCCAACCTTTTGTTATTGGGACATGTGCTCTTGTTGGAATAGGTTTGCCATTGTTGAAGTAGTTGTGAAGGAAGTGTGTAATTTTAAGGGTGGGCTGTGAGGTCTCATACATGCTCAAGTTACATCGAGAATACAATGTCCTTTTTCTACTTGTACGTCAAAATGTAAGAACTTTCAACTCTTTCTCCAGCACCATGTCTGCCTGCATGTACCATGCTTTCCACCATAACAATAATAGACTAAACCTCTAAAACTGTAAGCCATCCTCAATGAAATGTTTTTCCTTATAAGAGTTGCCATGGTCATGGTGTCTCTTCACAACAGAAACCCTAACTCAAGATAGTCATAGTTTCATCTCTGTTGCTATGATAGAATAAGTTGACAAAAAGCACAGATATCCAACATTACAAAAGGAGTCACATGTTCAAAGGCATGTGTATTTTTTAACCTAATCTATATTTAATGTATGGTTGTTTGTGTATTTATTCACTCAGAAAACAATTTACTGAAGATTTACTTTTCAATGATAAAAGCTATTTTATTTTCTCATCAAAAACAAAAATAAAGTACTTTAAGGGCAAAAAATTAAAAATTAAAAAATATTTTGCTTGTAACTTCAGGTTACAGTCTTTCAGTGCAGACAAGCTTGAGAAATATGAGAATGAGGTAGCTGTCATATCACATTTATAGGCTGGAACAGAGAGAAATAAATGCACTTCTACTGCCCACTTGCCACATCTGCATAGATAGCTTTATTTATTCTTATATAGTTCAGGGTCTAGCCCATGAGATGGTATTGCTTTCATTCAAGGTGGGTCTTTCTACCACAATTAATGATCAAGACCATTACTTACTGACTTGTTCACAGGTTATCATGATGTCAAGAATTTCTTATTAAGACTCTTCTCAAGTGATTCTAGATTGAATGAAGTTGACAGTTAAAACTAAACTGACAATATCTGTAGTAATAAGAAAAATGCAACTTAAAATTCCTTTCAGATTCTATCTCATCCAAGTCAGAATAACTATCATCAAGAAAAAAAGTCATTATTTATTCATAAGGGTGTGAAGAAATAATTTTTGTCACTACTGGTGGAACTATAAACTTGTAGCTGTTGGGGAAACTATAGAGTTTCCTTAAAAACTTGAAGTAGAATGCTATACCTTTCTTTAACAGATACTTCTCTATTGTAGATGCTTATATTCTAAGTCAACACGTCACAGGGCATCTTACTTTTTATTGCTGTACAAAACTGAGACTTACTTTTTTATTACTATAGACACCATGTTCAAGGAAACTTATTTTAAAAACATTTATTTGAGGGCTTGCTTACAATTTCAGAGACTGAGTCCATGACCATCATGGTGGAAGAAAGCAGGCATGGTGCTGGAGTAATAGATGAAATCTATATCTAATATACAAGCAAGAAGTACACATGCACATACACATGCACAGGCACACACACATACACATACAGGGGGTGGGAGGATGACACCACTAATTGAGAATGTCATAAGTTTTTAAAATTCAAAGCTCACCTTCAGTGATACACTTACAAACAAGACCACACCCCAAATCTTCCAGAGGCCATGGGAACAAATGATATTCATAATGTCACCACACTAGATATGTCATTCTTTGATGGAGGGACCTCATCAAGCAAGGCTTACAAGGCCTCTTTTATAAATTCTGGTTTATTTCTACCTTTAATTTTCTTATGTGCTGCTACAATTCTTTCCTAAAAAGAACAGCTGTGGGGTTCTTTTCACAGCCCATTGATAGTATGTTTTATACTTTCTGGGAAAATTTATCTGTGGATTGTCAAGAAGATATTTTCCCTTTAAGCTGCATACTTTTGATGAATTAAAATAGTACTAAGATAATTTTTATAAGTCTGGCTAACATAAAAAAAACAGTATTCTCAGTTGGGTGAAACTGGATATCATTATGTTAAACAAATAGGGTAGACTCAGAAAGACAAACACTGCATGATTTTTTTATATTTAGAAGGGGGTTTTAAATTATGTTTATATATGTATGTATTTGGAATTTATAAAATTAGAAAGGGGATATGACAGAGAAGCTAAAGCAATCTTAAGCATGTTGACTAATAAGGTAATAAAATACAAAAATACATGTAATGGGAAAGTAGAGTCAGAACTAACTGGGCTTCGTACTTAGTTATAATTGCCAACTTGTCATACTCTATAGTTATCTAAGGAGGAAACTCTTTATAGAGGAATTATCTAGATCAGATTGACCTCTAGGAATAGTGGGAGTGGGAATTGTCATGATTATTAATTGATATAAAAGGGTCTAACATATTCTGTGAGGTACCTTATAATAGGCAGTCTTTGACTGTATAGAAAACTAGGTAAGTATGAGCCTGTGAGTGAAGAAGCTAGTAAAAAACATTCCTCAGTTATTAAAAGTCTCCCAAGTTAAAAAAAAGCCCAGGAACAGATGGATTCAGTGCAGAATTCTACCAGATATTCAAAGAAGAAATATTACTAATGCTCCACAAACAATTCCACAAAGTAGAAACTGAAGGAACACTGCCAAACTCTTTTTATGAGGCCCAAATCACCCTGATTCCCAAGCCACTCAAAGATACAATGAAGAAAGAAAATTACAGACCAGTCTCCCTCATGAACATTGATTCAAAAATACTCCATAAAATTCTGACAAACAAAATCCAACATCATATTAAAAAAAATTATCCACCACGATCAAGTAGGCTTCATCCCAGAGATGCAGGGATGGTTCAAAATACAAAGAACTGTGAATGTCATCCACCATATAAAGAAACTGAAAGGAAAAAAACCCCACATGATCATCTCATTAGATGCTGAAAAAGCGTTTAGCAAAAGCCAATATTCCTTCATGCTAAAAGTCCTGGAGAGATCAGGGATACAGAAAAAAATACCTAAATATAATAAAGGTGATATACAGCAAGCAGACATCCAACATTAAACTAAATGGAGAACCACTCAAATCAAACCCAGCTAAAGTCAGGAACAAGACAAGGTTGTTCTCTCTCTCCTTATCTATTCAAAATAGTGCTGGAAGCTTTAGCTAAAGCAATAATAGAACAAAAGGAGATTAGAGGGATACAAATTGGAAAGTAAGAAGTCAAACTATTTCTATTTGCAGATGATATGATTGTATACATAAGTGACCCCCAAAGTTCTCCCAGGGAACTCCTACAGCTGATAAACACCTTCAGCAAGGTAGCAGGGTACAAGATTGATTTTTTAAAAAGACAATAGCTGTCCTTTATGCTAAGGATAAAGGATTGACAAAGAAATAAGAGAAACATTACCCTTTATAATAGCTGCAAATATCAGTAAATATCTTGGCATAACTCTAACCAAAGAAGTAGCAAACCTGCTTGACAAAAACTTTAAGTCACTGAAGAAAGAAATTGAAGAGGATATCCCATGTTCCTGGATAGGTTGGATCAACATAGTAAAAATGGCAATTTTACCAAAAACTATCTACAGATTCAATGCAATCCCCATCAAAATCCCAATACAATTTCTTACAGACCTTGAAATAACAATACTCAACTTCATATGAAGTAACAGGAAACCCAGGATTGCCAAAACAATCCTCCTCAATTAAAGAAATTAAGGAGGAATCACCATCCCTGACATCAAGCTATACTATAGAGCTACAGTACTAAAAACAGCCTGGTACTAGCACAAATACAGCCTTCTAGATCAATGCAATCTAATCAAAGACCCACATATTAAACCATACACCTATAAACACCAGATTTTTGACAAAGTCCCTCAAAATATTCAATGGAAAAAATGTTGTTGATATAATTGGTCGGTAGTATGTAGAAGAATGGAAATACACGCAAACCTATCACCCTGCACAAAACTCAAATCCAAGTGGATCAAATACCTCAACATAAACACAGCTACACTGAACATGACAGAAAAGAAAGTGGTAAATACCCTCAAATGCATTGGCACAGGAGACCACTTCCTAAATATAACTCCAGTAGCACAGACACTAAGAACAATCAATAAGTGGTACCTCAAGAAACAGAGAAGCTTCTGTAAGGAAAAGGACACAGTCAATAAGACAAAACGACAGTCTACAGAATGGGAAAAGATCTTCACCAACCCTAAATCAGACAGAGGATTGATCGCTCAAATATATAGAGAACTCAAGAAACTATAGCCCCCAAACCTAAATAACTCAATTAAAAATGGAGTTCAGAGCTAAAAAGGGAATTCTCAACAAAATAATTCAAAATGACCCAAAATCACTTAAGAAATTGTTCAACATCTTTAGCCAGCAGAGAAATGCAAATTAAAACAACATTGAGATACCACCTTACACCTGTCACAATGGCTAAGATCAAAAACACAGATGACAGCCTATGCTGGAGAGGATGCAGAGCAAGGGGAACACTCCCCCATTGTTGTTGGAAGCGTAAACTTGTACAGCCACTCTGGAATGCAGTATGGAGGTTCCTCAGAAAACTGGGAATCAATCTCCCTGAAGATCCTGTAATACCACAATTGGGCATATACTCAAAGGACGCACATTCCTACCCCAAAGACATTAGCTCAACTATGTTCATAGCAGCACTATTCATAATAGCAAGAACCTGGAAACAACCTAGATGCCCCTCAACTGAAGAATGGATTAACAAACTGGTACATCGGCACAATAGGGTACTACTCAGCAGTAAAAAAAAAAAAAAAAAAAGAGATCCTAAAATTTTCAGGCAAATAGATGGATTTGGAGAATATCCTCCTGAGTGAGGTATCACAAGCTCAGAAAGATAGACATGGGATGGACTCACTCATAAGTGGATTTTAGATAAAAATAAACAAACAAACAATACTCAAGCTGCAAACCACAACCTCTGAACAGCTTGAAATCAGAAGGAACTTAAGAGAGCCATACAGAGATTTCCTGAAGAAGAGAAAATACAAAAGATAACCTTAGCAAATTGGGTTGCAACCAAGAAGAGTTGAGAACAAATCTTGAAAGAAGATGGTTGAGTGAGAGGAGCAAAGAAGGAGATACAAAGAGATATTTCGATAGAGGGAGCCAATGTGGGGTTGGAAAGTGACTGGGTGCTAGGGAAACCTCCAAGAACTCACAGGATGTCCATGGCCAAGTCTCCAAACAATACTGGAAGGGGTGCCTAAATGGGGCTTCCCCTATAATGAAATGAATAACCACCCTAATTGTCATCTCAGAATATACATCCAACAAAGAATAGAGGTGGAGGCAGAGAGATCCACAGCTGAGCACTGGGCTGAGCTCCTGGACCAACTGAGAGCAGAGGAGGAAAGTCTGTATGAGCAAGGGGGTAAGAATTATGAGGAAAATTCTCACAGTGATGGCTAACTAGAGCTTTGGTGGGAGGGCTCATTGAATCAAGAATAGCCATTAGAGATCCATTTGGAAAAGGAGCTAGGCCCTCCAAGGGTAGGCAACTGTAAACTGGCATGAGAAGTATGTGGATCCTGAAGGAGTGGGATCAGACTGTTCCTGTGCATGGGCTGGCACCTTGGAGCCCATTCCCTGCAGAGGAACACTCAACCCAGTCTTGACTTTGGGATGAGGAAATTGGACTTGCCTGGAGTAGGTGTGCCATGCTGAACTGACCCACCTTGGGAATTTTTGCCTTTTGGGGGGGTGAGGAGATGGGGAGGGGTGAAAATGAAGACAGCCTTGCAGGGATTGGGAGGAGTGAAGGGAGCGGAAACAGGGGGGAATACATAGATACAAACTGACATTTTTAAATAAAAAATAAAAAATGAAATATATATTTAAAAAGAATGTCTCAGAACCTAAAAAAAAAAAAAAAAAAGAAAAGTTCCTCTACGGTTCCTGCCTTGAGTTCCTGAGCTAACATACCTCAATGATGGATTATGGTCTGGTTGCCTTTGTCAAATAAACCCTTTACTATGAAAGTTGCTCTTGGTCAGTGTTTTAACACAGGAATAGAATAAAACTTGGGTCACCTTCCTAAGAGTTGTTGGTCAGGGAGTTCTTAGAGGCACTCAAAACAGCTTAGGTTATTTTCATTGTTCCCTTTTGCCCACAATAACGAGATCGTAAGAGCCAAGTAATAATGATACCACATACTTTAATTGCAGAACATAAGGATATGTATCTTGAAATAACCAGGAAATATCCTACTATCTAGCATTCATAGTGTTAGAAAATACTATGCAGAATTCTGGGATAAAAATGACATTAATTGACTTACCTAGTAGTGGACACCGGATGCTTTAAAATAGACATACTGGGTAAGATGTGCCTGTTGTAGTGGGGGTTTCTTGGTCCTGGGTGGCCAGAGGCCCAGACCCACAGACATGCCACCGAGACCCCTTAGTAGCCCGCAGCCGCCACTCAGGCCCCCAGAAATGACTCAGACGCTTATATTAAGTTCATGCTGTTTGGCCTATGGCTCAGGCACATTGCTAGCTAGTTCTTACATCTTAAATCAACCCATTTCTATTAATCTGCCTGCCATGTGGCCCGTGGCTCACCTGTGTTCCTTACATGTTACTCCTTGAGTGGCTTCAGCTTGGTCTCCCTGACTCTGCTCTACTTCTCCTACCTATGCTCTGATTTCTCCTCCTTCTTTTTTGTATGGTTCCTGTCATGGCCCAAAACAGTTCCTTTATTTAAAGATTGAGATTCACAGCATACATAAACGCATTCCCACATCATGTGCCCACTGGTGCAATAGTAATAAGACTGTTTATGGGGACAACCAGCCACTCTATTGGTTGAATGTGAAGTCTGATTCCTAAGAGAAAATTAGTTCTCAGTACTCTAAATTTGTTCAAAACACAAGGCTGGAGAGGTTACAACCCCAAGAGGAGAAACTATTAATATTTTAGTAAATGGTCATATCATCAAACTGTCCTCTAAATATTTATGTCTTATTCATAGATTTGTGCTGTTCTCAACCTTGGTCAGAGACATTTATTATTACAGTGGGTAGTGGTTAATGAAGAATTACAATTGTTGAAAGTGCCAAGAATAAGGAGCCAGTAGTTCTCAGCTATTGATGAGATATCCCAATAATGTTCATGGAATATTACAGACGTGGAAAGAATATAAGACATAAATATATGGGAACATGACAAGTGTTGTAAAATGCATGTACTGTAGCCATGGCTGTTGAATTTATAGAAGCTATGAATTCATAGAAGCTATGTTTATCTGCTCAAAACCTGCACAAGATCAATCAAGCCAGCTAAATATTTCAAAATACAGAATGGAGGATTCTTAGGCTTCACCATTAACTGATGAGATAACTGGAAGTTTATGGCTATTAGGAAAGGAAAAGTCATTTTTTTTGAGGAAGAATTCAATGTAGACTGCCTATGTCCAGTGGATAACTTCATACCCATGTGTATATGGGTAGCACTAATTGCACTCAGTGAGTTATAAAAAGGAATGGACATAAAGTTAGAAGGGATATATGTATTGGGAGCCTTGGAGGAGTTGAGGTGGGGAGTAGTAATATGTCTTAGCAAGAATTTTGTTTATGTTAAAAGACACTATGACAATGGCAACTCTTACAGAGGAAAAACATTTAATCGGAGCTTTCTTACAGGTTCAGAGGTTTCATTCATTATAATCATGGAATAAATCATGGTGACACACAGGCAAACATGATGCCAGAGAGGTAGACAAGAGCATTATATCTGGACTGTCAGACAGTAGGAATAGAGTGCTACTGGTCCTGGGTTAGGCTATTGGAACCCCAAAGTCAACCCACTCCCCTCAGTGACACACTTCCTCTAACAAGGCCACATCTACTCCAACAAGGCCATATTTCCTAACAGAACCACTCCCTATGAGTTTATGGGTGGCATTTTCATTCAAGCCACTACATGGTGGATATGGTAAAGATACATTCTATAAATGTTAGAAACTTTCAATTAAAAAATAACAAAACAATGGAAATAGTATATTGAGGAGGGAAAATAAACCACTTGAAGAGTTAAAATCAATACAATAGAAACAAAGAGAACAATACAAAGAATCAATGAATCAAATATTGTTCTTTGAGAAAGTCAACAAGATAAACCCATATCCAAACTAACCAAAAGGCAGAAAGAAAGTATCCAAATTAACAGAATCAGAAATAGAAAGGAGGGACATAACAACAGACACCCAGAAAATCCAGAGAACTATCAGATAATACTTTGAAAATCTATACTCTACTAAAATGGAAAACCTAAAGGAAATGAACAGTTTTCTGAATAGGTACCACTTACCAAAATTAAATCAAGATCCAATAAATGACCTAAACAGACTTATAAACCCAAGGAAATTTAAGCTCTTATCAAAGTTCTCCAAGCAAGAAAGCCCAGGACCAGTGCAGAATTCTACTAGAAGAGCTAATACCAATATTCCTCAAATTGTTCCATACAATAGAAACTGAAGGAACACTGCCATACTCTTTTTATAAGGCAGCAATCCCCCTGATACCCAAGCCACTCAAAAATGCAACAAAAAAGAGAATTACAGACCAACTTCCCTCATGAACATGGATGCAAAAATACTAATAAAATTCTGGCAAACTGTATCCAAGGACATATCAAAAAATTATCCACCACAATCACATAGGCTTCACCCTACAGATGCAGGGATGGTTCAACATAAGAAAAGCTGTGAATGTCATCCATTATATAAACAAACCGAAAGAAAAAATCTACATGATCATCACATTAGATGCTGAAAAAACCTTTGATAAAATCCAACACTTTCAGTATAAAAGTCTTCTTTAATAGATACCATTTTTTTTTCTCATAATATCCAGGCTGAGAAACTTGGGAGAGAATAGGCACATAATTCATCCTCATTTTATAGGTGTAAATAATGAAGTAAGGAGAAGAGAACCTCTTAGCCCAGACTAAATGTCAAGCTCATCTTTTAGACCTTCCAGGCTGTCTTAGAGGATATTAAAATACTTCACAAAACTATTTTAAAATTCTTTTCTAAAATTCTCTTTTTTTTAAATTAATAAGTCTTGCTCTTTGATAATTTCATACATGCACTCAATGCTTTCTGATTATTCTCCCCTACTAATTTTGAGTTGTCCTCCACTTTTTTGCCAGCCTCCCCTTTTCCTTAAAAATTTCTTTCCCATATTTATGAGTGTTTTTGTTTTGTTTAGTGTCTCACAGGGTTTAGAGCAGTCCAGTTGACCTGAGTTTTAGAACCCAGTGGACTTACCACTGGACATATAACTGGTTACTACAACTTCCAATTTTTCAGAATTTGTCATTTGCCAAATTAGGGGTAACTGGTAGCTGTCCTTTGACTGATATATTTCTGTATGCTGCAAATATCAATCTTTAAATAAAAGAGCTGTTTTGGCCCATGACAAATACCATAAAAGTTTTTAAAGAATCAAAAAATAAATAAAAAAAAACAAAATCAAATCAAGCCAAACACCCCCCCGAAAAAAAACATAAAAAACACAAGCCACAAGCCACATAACAAATTAATAAAAATAAATTAAATTAAAATAAAAAATTAACTAAAAATAAACCTAAGCCATAAATCAAACAACATAAGCTTAATATAAATGTTTAAATCATTTTTAAAGCCTAAACAACAGCAAGTGGCTATGCTGCCTGAAACTGACTGCAGGTCTGTGGGTCTGGACCTCTGAGAGATACTTCTGCCTCTGGGTCCATAGTGCTGGGATAAAAAGCCTGTGCCACCACTGTCAGGGTAGTTTTCAAATCCTACCAAATTTTGGGAGTGACTCCATTTTTGTTGTCAGAGAATTTAAACATATATATATTATATTAATATATATACCTATATATTAATATGGTGTGTTCAGTTTAGTTTGACTGAAGCACAGGCTCATGATTAAAAGATTCTGTCACATTTATTTTTAAAGTTCTTGTCAATCTATGTTTATACAGTCTTGAATTCTGCATTGAGGTGTCAAACTTTTCACAGGATATAATTTGGAGGAATTACAGGGTTTTTTGTTTAGAGGGTAAAGGGAAAATATGAAATTAATGCAGATTAGGCCAAACTGAGAGGAGCAGTAATGAGAAGTCATTCAGAAACTGTAACAGGGTAGTTGTAATATATCCAATTTTCATTGTGAGCTCTTATTTCAATATTGTATAAAAGCAAGTGAGGCATTACCTCTGAAATCTGACTCTCCACTTATGCTGCTGTTGTCTCTCCTGCTTCAAAAACACCAAGAAATCTTTTGCATTATGAGCTTCACAAGCTTAGAGCCAAAGTTTTGACATCATCTGATCTATCTGGTTTTCAAGTGCCTTGCCTTCTAGAAAATAGCACAGACATTCTTTCCAACAGATCAGCTACGACATATGCAACCCACAAATGTTTTTAAGTAAGGTATATGTGAAGTGGAGCATTGGGGCCATTCTCCATTCTGATTTTCAAGGAAGTGAACATTTTTATTTGCACTCAGCTTAACAATTATTATTTAACTCCTAATTGAAGGTAGGAAAGATACAGAGTACTCAATTTTAACTTCAGTTTGCTGGTCATTAAGAATTTTTTTCTCAAGAAAATCAGCTAGTGTGACTTTGGCCAACCAGTAAATACTTAAAATCAATTTGCTTTAGTGAAAAAATGCTATTATGTGACCCTTTAAGGAAAGATATATCAGTTTTACACTAAGAAAAAAAAACACTGCTGAAAATACCAGGCTTATTTCACAGCTATAAACACTAACTATGGTAACCTGAAGGAAGTACCATGAATCCAGACCACTAGAATTAATTTTTAAGTCTTTTGAAATTATATGGGAGTATGTTCCTTTAGTTTAAAATAAAGAAACCTGTTATAAGCTTATGTATTTATACCACATTGAGTTTATTTCTATTGTGTCCTTTTTTGGTCCTCACTATTTCACTTATGATGATGGCTTGCTTACTTTAATTCCAAAGATCTGGAACTAGCTTTTATTTCTTGTTTTCATTGCTGCTTATGCCCACCCTAGTTCACTAGAGGGCATTCTTACCTTAAGGCTACTGCAGTCATGCACACTTAGAAGCTGAAGACTGGCTTGTGCTTGCCAGAAAAGATAATTTGTCCGAATTAATGTTATCTTTGTCTCTCTCCGCCCAAGTCCTGCACTGTTTCATACTTAACTTCTCTTAAGAGTCTCATAATTATATATTAACTGGCTATTGTATATAAGGTACTAGGGTGGCCACAAAACACGAGTTTACTTAATGACAGACTGGGCTCCTAAGAACTCAAAGTAGAGTGTCAGAGAGGGTACATTGCATCTGAGTAGAGGAAAGTTTCATGAAGAGTATTAGAATTCTGTTCTAACCTCTAAAGCCACACCCTGCCTTGAATTCTGATGTCAAGCACCATTTAAGATGAATTTTCACTGCTGACTCTCTTGTTTCTTCCCTCTGAGAAGTGCTTTCTTTCACTCCCTCTCTATATATCTCTTCTCTCTAATGATAATAAGCCCTTCTACATAGAAGCAATCTAAATGTCCCCTGCTGTGCTGCCACCCACCACTGCCTCCTACCACATATCCCACATCCATGGGGCATAAAGCCTTTCTATTCATAAAAATTTGCCAGCTATACCCAGTAAATGCATTATACTATCATACCAAATAAAACATGATGCAGCAGAGAGGAAAATAAAGCTTTCAATGGTTGGCACTCTGTATGATCAGAGACTCAAGGTTTAAGGTTTTATAGCCTTGGTTTGTGGGCTGTTAGCATATTCCCAGAACTTTTCTGGCATGAAGTGAGTAGAAAGAACAGCATAATTTGCATTATTGCACTAATGCTCAGCTCAGGAGATCAGGAAGAAGGGATTGATAAATGCTGTCTCCAGGCCCAGGAACTGGCTGTGTTTTCTCATAGTCTCAAAGATCAAATACACCTGCACCACCAGAACACCAAAGAGTAAAAATATTTACTGTCGGTATTTCATAGGGTTTTTGTCAATTTTGGACATTGAAAAATGTTGCACAAATAAAGGAAACTCAGGGCCAGATCTCTTGGAAAGTTGGAGATATTAGAGAGAGTAAACACCACAGTCAGATCTTACCCAGCTGTCTTCCAGCTTCCTCAGCCTGGCTCCTCCTGGCTTCTTCTGCTTGCTCTGTCTTTCTATGCCAACCTTAAATACTCTCTTCACTCAGTTAAGGCATGGCCCCACCACTTCTTGCCTGGGAGCCTGGAACTCCTTCTGTAAACTAAAATGACCTC
Source organism: Phyllotis vaccarum (assembly GCA_033318265.1). NCBI lineage: Eukaryota > Metazoa > Chordata > Mammalia > Rodentia > Cricetidae > Phyllotis > Phyllotis vaccarum. Next base: position 4,952,144 of record JARWLC010000013.1, on the reverse strand, counting down.
AAACTCAGTTTGGATTAAGGGCATAGGTCACCACTCCTGGGATACTCCCTGTGCTGGGATTAAAGGTGTGAATCACCATTCTCTGATCCTCCTAGACTGACTGTGGGTAGATCCCTCTGATATCTCTGAATGTTTTATTATATCCCTACAGAAAGAACATTTAGAGAAAACACACGTATAAAAATAAGTATCAGCCATTTTTTTCTTAATAAGAGTTGCTCATTCTTAATTTCTTGATATGTTTTTTTCCATATTTTTCTCATTGCACTCTGAAAAAATTTACACAAGGGGCCTGGAGATATGGCCCAATGATTGGGAGTACTTTTACTTTTGCAAAGAACCTAGAATAAGTCCTTAGTACCATGTGTAACTCCAACCATGTGTAACTCCAGTTTTAGGTGACCTAGTGTTATCCTTTGGCTTTCATGGACATCAGATATACATATAGTACACAGACATGTATGCAGGCAGGGTATTTAGGCACATAAAAGAAAAATATTTTTAAAACTTCACAAACACACAACATAATATTGCCTCTTTGATGGTTTGTTTTAATCAATGTTCTCCCATTCATCTAGAAATAACTTAGGTTAATTTATAGGAGGGGAAAATACTCTGACATAAATGTCTTATAGTATAATGGCAGTAAAAATTATTACGTTCTCTAATTTTTTATCTTTACTTCAAAATGTAAACCTAATTTTGCAGATCTTAAATATGTATTGAATACATGTGTGATCATAATATTATTGTCTATAATCACCTGGGAAGGGAGTCTCAAAGAGGGATTGTCTAGATTACATAGGCCTGCAAACATGCTAGTAAATGATTATCTTGATTGGTTGGAAGGCAGACCCCAGAAATGTATAAGACTGGAAAAAGCTAGGAGAGGGTGTGCATGTTATTGTTTATTCATTGATCCCTGATTTTGATTGTAACATGACTAGCTGATTCAAGTATCTGTACCTGCCACCTTAACTTCCCAACAATAAAGGACTGGAATATGGAATTGTGAGCCAAATATTTCTCCTTTAAATTACATTTGCTGTTGTATTTTAATCACATTAACGGATCAAGAAACTTTGACAACATGAGACATGGAAATGGAAGGAGGCAGGCATGGGGAAGGTTACAAGTGGTGGGGAGTAGGGATAGAGAGTATAGGAACAACAAAATTCAAGTGTGCATGAAAATACCACAATGAAAGCATTTATTTTGTGTCATAATTTTAAAGATAAATCAAAAGTTTTAAAAAGTAAATTTTAAAAAGTGTATTGTAGAAAAATATGTAAATTCAGAAATTCACAAATAAGCATATCACCTATAGCCACTGCTTGAAATGATAGTTGATGTTAATTTGATATATTACTCTCTAATTTTTTACACACCATTTAAAAATGATTCATGTATTATATTTACTACTTTATACTATGCCTTTTTAATTTTTGAGGTTTTTATAGGTGTTCAGCTTTAGGATTTTAAGAGTGGTCCACCATATAGTTCTAGCAAAAACATACATGATAATGCTGTCAACTAGCATCTAGTTTATCGTGGAAAATTACTAGCAATAAAAACATAATATTTGTTGAGGGGTTACAGAAATACTCACTGATACAATTGAACCTTAAGAGAATTCTTGGAGAGTGTAACTGTCCCATGACGGATGGTCAACTGCTCCCCATAAGGCAGGAATATATAAGAAGAAGATCAATGTCTCTGCATCTCAATGGAGTCTGACCACACCCCATTCAGGCTCCTAGGACTCCAGAGACATGGCTCCAAGATTCATGAAGTAATATCTGAACCTTACTAAATCTCTCCTGTTTGTCTAGCTAAGAATGTTCTAAACTAAGTATAGGACTATATACAGTAAGAATCATTATAAGGTAATGTCTGGAGGAGGAAAAGGCAAACCATAAGCAAGGTCAAACTACAACTAAAAAATAACAAATATAAGGTACATCCTATATGTCTAGAGTATTGGTAAGTGGTTATGTACAGGAAATATTTCAAAGCTGTTTATCTTGAATATTAAGAATCAAACACCTGAATGCTCTTTGCTAAGAGATGAGATGGTAGTAACCTTAACTGTCTAGTCTTCAACTCCATTAAGACCTGAGTAGGAAAATATATTACCTCAAGGTTGGAGGTAAAAAAAGAGTAGTTTCCAGAATTTAGTAGAGGTCAGGGACAGTCATATACCTGAACAGTCACCTGTGACTTTTCTGCACAGTTGTAGCATCTACCATTATGGATATAGGCTTATTATATCTGACAGATCTCTTCAGAAGTAGGGCATTTTTGGAGAAGCCATCTTATTCTGTCCAGGAAGGTTTTGCAAGTCTCTACCCTTTATCCTGCTCATCCAGATTAGACAGCATGTATACTGACAAAAGTTGAGTTAAGGGAAGTTCTTTGACCGACAGGCCATTGTCCACCAAGGAAGACAAACTCCTAGTGGAGTATCCTTGATGCTCAACACCATCGGGGGAAATAAACAGTGATGCCAAGAGTTGTTGTGTCATTCATGGCCAAATTCTGAATAACAAAACATAGAATGCCATATTCTCTAGGTCTATGAAGTGGCTGAAGTCTCTTGTCTATCTGGTATATACTAGTGTATATATGGGAAACCTAAACAACATGACTATTACTATTACATGGCAAACCCAAGCAATGCTGACCTGCAGTTCTTATCCTAAAGACTGAAGTTTACATTGTAAAATTAGACAATCTATAAATGGGTGCACAGTCTCTGGATGATGACTTTCATATAAACATTATCCAGAGGTACATGTACCATGCAAAATAACAATAGTATCCTAAATATATATCATATATAAAATATATAAGCAGAGGTATACAAAAAATCTTATGTATAAGTAATATAATTATATATTATGACTAGTATAATTAAGCAGAGATAGAAATTGCATAATGAAAATGACAATAATGCTAAATATGTATCAATGTGCAAAATATTTTAAATAGAGGTAGAAGCATGTGAAAAATATGCCAATTAGAGATTCAATTTGTAAAATGTACAGATTACCTTAGACATATAAAATAATTTCATCATTAAATTTGTATCAATACACAAATTATATTAATCAAACATATGAAATGATTTCATATTTGTACCAACATATAAGCATCTATACCAGTGAAAATTGTCTTTGGCTCATATTTGTCTAATTGTTTATAGGTATATAGAATAATCTACCTTTATCTATCCTATCTATTCCCCTTTCTCTCCTTTAAAATGGATCCCTGAGTCTATATTATTGTTCTGGTCTCAACCCAAGTTTAACTTATAACTATCCTATCAGAATGGTAATTATCCATAACCCCCAGAGGACAAAACTTATTGGGAGAGGGGTGTAGTTTTTCCATAGTGCCTGTCGGTACCAACTGGCCTTATATTCCTTTGTTTGTAATCCTTTCATAATCGATCTCCTTTCAGCTTTAAGGATCTAAGCATTCAGCATCTTTTTAATGTCTTGAAGATGGTTTATCTACTCTTCTGTAAAGACAAATTGAGACCCTGCCCTGGCCTTATTAAATGAGTTTTCCTTACCATGTATCCAACTAACATATAGTGGATGAGCTATTACTTCTCCTCAGGAGGGGTCTCCTTTTTGAATAAGATCTTTATTAGTTTTGTTGGTACCTATATCTTTTCTTCTCCTATGGAAACAAAAGCAAAACCCCTACTCCACCAAAGCACATATCCTGGCTTCCATTCTGCAGTCAGCACATCCTTGAAGTAGATAGCTTGGTTTATCTCAGAAGTTTTTCCTATGACTCAATGTATCTCTGCAGCTGTTGTTCCTTTCTCATCAGCATTAAGAAAATTCAAAGTCAGTAAAGCATAAAAATCTCTCCCTGTGTTGTTTTTATTTACTCTTTCTGTTTATGAGGCATCTTTCAAAAGGTGCTATGACATCTCTCCACAACTGCTTATACTGTAGGATTTGTGGTATTCCTATAATGTGCTTTATATTATAATATCCAAAAATCTGCTTCATTTTCTGGGAAACATATGCTGGAGCACTGTCAGTCTTAATTTGAACAGGAATTCCCATTATGGCCATGACTTCCAAAAGGTGAGTAATTACAGCATCAGTATTTTTGGAACTTAGGGCAGTTGCCCATTGCATATTTGATTTTTCCAAATTTTGTAGTATTTCTTTGGCCTGATGCCAAATGATAAGAAAGCTCTTTTAAAATCCTTTGTTATTGATATGATTTCTCTTCTGAAATTCTGAGGCCTCCAGCATGTTTCCTATTAAGAACTGGTCAATTTAATCATTATCTTGTGCCAGAGGACTATGGAGACCCACATGAGATCTGATATGTGCTATATATAGAATAAAATCTATTTTTAATGACATTCTGTAGTTGTATAAACAATGAGGTAAATTCTGTATCATCAGAAATGAAATCAGCAGCTCCAATATGTAAAACCACACTTTCTGCATACTGAGAGTCAGTTACTATGTTAAGACTTACTGTAAAAATCCATTAATACCATAGTAATAGCATATAATTCTGACTTATAAATAAAATTATAAAGCCTTTGAGTCACTTTAATTAAATTTCCTGATTTGTAACCAGATTTTCCTGATGTGCTTGCATTCGTATAAAATGTAGGAGCTCCAGAAAAAGGTTTATCTCATACCACATGAAGGAGGATTCAGTTAGTTTCCTTGAGAAATTAAATTCTTTTGCTTCAGAGATATTTTTTATCAATCTCTCCCAACAAATTACTACTGTCTTTTTGCCAAGGTTCACTGTCTGCCCATAATCTATTCATTTCTTTATTAGTCAAAGGTACAACAATTTCTGCTGGGTCCTTTTCTAGTCAACTGACAAAGTCTAAATTTTCTTTTAAAAAATCAAATCAGAAACCTTTTTTGATATATTTTTTCAAATTTTCCCTTGGCCTATGTGGCAGAAATATCCATTCTAATGTAATATTTTCTCTTAGCATTATTACTCCTGTAGAAGAATGCTTAGATGGTAAAATTATCAGAATGTGATCGAGCCTGGATCCACATGATTCATGTGTGCTTCTTATAATTTCTTTTCCACAAAAGCTAATTCTCTCTCAGTTTCAATTTTGGTCTTTGTTAATTTAGGGAAGTCTGCCAGAATATTCATTTTGTGGTTTTTCTTGGAACTGTCAGTTCCTCTCTTAGGCATTGGATTAGGCATTGGATTTCCTACTCATCCTGAGGAGGCTGTTCTTCCATTGTGACTGGATATGATTGAACCTTCCTTGGTATTAAGATCTGATTTAGAGGGGCTTCCCAAGGAAAGCCCTACGAGATGTTTCCCAATGGTAAATTGTTGCCTTGTGTCTCTTGACATTGATTGCATACTGAATCTATTCTTCTACGGGTGCAGATCTGATCTTTAGTGGTATAAGCATTCTCTTACATTCCAGATTCTTTAAAGTGGTATGTACTCTGCCCATGCCACATGGCAGAATGTGGGGCATTGCAGTGGGCAATTGACAAGGATCCTTTCCGGTGTCTTTTGCTATACTATTATTCTTGTAATCACTCAAATATTAAACTTAATGTTCTATCTAGATTTGAGATATTTAGAGTGGGGGGGAAAGTCCATTACTTGTCATTATTGCAGGAGTACTGTACATTTGTTTTCTTTTTTATTTTCCACTTCTTGATCTCTGTTCTTTTCTGACGTTGGTGTTTTATTCTATTGGTTCTCTTATTTTTCATTTTATCTTAAGTGATTTTTAACTGTATTTTAAATAGTTTGTCTTGAGTGGTTAATGTATACTTTTTCTTGTTTATATTTGTGTAACTTTAAGAATTGAGTGATTACTTACACCTGTAATTCTAAAATATATATTCTTAGTCATGACATTCTGAAATGTTAAAAAAAATGATAGGACATCTATTCTTCTATACAGACTTATTTAAAATCCTATATTCTGTCTGATATCTCTATCCTAACTGACCACAAACTTGATCCTAATTTTATCTTTCTAGCTGAAGGCAACACTCACTTGGAATTGTCAGAATAGAAATTTCACCATCTCTTCTCCTTCCTATATAAGGAAAAACATTCACCAAGTTAATCTCTTCTTTATCATTATTGTATTTTATTTCTAAGATTTTGTCTTCTATATAGACTATTTTAATCTTATTTTCTTGTGACTAATTTTTAGCATGCCAATTTAACCTCCATCATGCAAGCAGCTAGTATAAAATTATTTTTTAGACTGAAACTTTTGTTCTAAGCCACTGCACTCGAAAAAATTCCACAAATCAAAGCAGAAATACTATTCAGAATGTCAATGGATTCATAAGTCTTTTATATCATATTATGTTTTCCAACTCTTTTGTTTATATGCTAGTCTTTCTTACTAGTCCCTAAGTCCTCAGTGAAAAAACCAATAAGGCTGATGTTTTAATAATTCTTTTGTGGTCAGAAAATATATGTGGAATTGATGATTTAGAGAATACATGCACTAAGCTTCTTTTCTTTTTGGTTTAAAGACAAGGAATTATTTGATAGACGTTGGCTTTAAACTTTGTAGCCTAGGATGACCTTGAACTTCTGATTCTCTTGCTCTGCCTCCCAAATGCTGGGATTATAGGTTTTCACCACCACTGTTATGGGAGTACCGAAGATCAAAATGAATGTTTTGTGCTCATAAAAGCAAGCATTTCACCAACTGAGCCACACCACTCTTCCTTGTCTTTTTTGGTGTTGTCGAGACCAAGACTCATTATGTAACCCAGGATATTCTTGAACTTGTGGCAATCCTCTTACCTCAAACTTACATGTACTGAGATGAGAAGCATATTCCATTATGTCTTGTGACCCCTGAAAGGCTAGCTATATTACTTTGAGTATGGAAATAATATATAACACTTGCTTCTTTTTTTATATTTTCTCTCCTAAATTAAAGAACTTCAAACTTTGAGATTTCTTGAAGGAAGAAATGGTTATCATCAAACTAGAATATACAGGAGATTATGGATATGAATATTCATCAGTGATTATAAATCTATATATGTTCTGAGATTTCTTTATGTAAAGATTTTACTTCCAAGCCTTACCTAGGTTTTGGCATAATTTTTGTTTGTTCCTCTGCTCAATGATTCACTTCTAGACCAATGAGAGATCTAATTTCTTTTAGGAAAATGGACAAAATATCATGTGGTATCATTAATATTATGCCTGAATTGTTTGAGATTTTATTCTTTTCTCCCTTGGGCATCCATGTACATCCTTGGACTGGTTATTGATTTTCATTCTGTTTATTTAATATAGGCTTTCTTAACAAAAAATCCCCTAATATTCCTGACTCTACTATACACCAAAATATCTGATAAATTATAATTACATTTGGTTTTTAGGAATTTAAAATTCCACCCTTTATTTCTTCAATGACACACAGTTTATTCACATTGTTATGCAAAAGAGATTGTCAAGTTTCTCTTGATACTACTTTCTAGATTCATTCCATTAAACTCATAATAAGATTGACAAAGTTGTTTCAAGGTGTTTGGTATTGTGAACATCTGCTTTTATGCCTTAAATGTTATCTGTTTCAGAAAAAAATCCACACTGATGAAAACGATGTGATTTTTATTCTTTTGGATAGCATAGTCTATGATTCTGTTAAGACATTTTGATAACATACATTAACTCCAATGTTTCATTGTCAGATTTTTCTGGATGATCTATCTCTAAGAAAAGGTAAAATATTAAAGTTATTTATTATTATTATATTATGGTCTATATCTTTATATCTTATAGTATATATTTTATAAAGTTTGTTGTTTCACTGTTTATTGCACATATAGTTGTACTCATTTTAACTTCTACTCATAAGATTTTTTTTAGACTTTTTGATACAGGATCTCACTATGAAGCCTTGGCTGGCATGGAACTTCCTATGTAGGCCAAACTGGCCTCAAACTCATAGAGATCTACCTATCTCTGCTTCACCAGTGCTGAGATTAAAGGTGTGTACCATAAGGCCTGGGTTGTTTTGACTTCTTGGTATATTAACACCTTCACCATTTTGTAGTAGCATTGCTGTATCTTCTAGCTTGCTTTGGCTTGAAGTCTGTTTTTTTCATATGTGAATATCTACTTCTACTTGCTTATGGATTAAATTTGTTTGGAATGCTATTTTTCATCATTTCAAATTCATTGGAACCCTCTTTTTTGAAGATTGGTTCTCATAGTATCAAAAATTATGATATAATTTGCCAAGGCAAGAAAGCAATCAGTAATTCTATCTAGAAGTAAAATCCCATGAACCAGAACAATGACCAATCCAGTAAGGTATCATCAGTGGTGCGATAGTGGTACTTTTGTCTTGGGCATGACTAACAGTTGTCTAATTGGATTTAAAGCTTGGTTAATAGGAAGAAATGCATGGCTGACACTATAAACTGAACTTAGCCAAATATCTATAACTAGAGATTTCATAGACCTTAGAAGAGAATCCGTTACTGTAATTTTTCCAAAGTCAATCTAGTTTTTATTTATATCCTAAACATTATACACACATATAAGTATAGCTCTTACTGTTCATTAAAGAAGCTTTCTTTTGTAGGAGACACTGTTACAGAAACCCAAAACTGGTCAAAGGCACAGAAAAGGTGAATGTGGGGTACCCACACTTCTATATAAACAATAAAACTCATATACCTAATGCTTAAGGAATATTATTGAAGAGGGGACAAAAAATGGAATAGCCATCCCTGATGCCTACTGCTAGACAGTATCTTCTAGACATGACAGGGATATTGTACTCATACAATCTCAATAGTATTGTTGCCTAAACAATACTTATACATTAATCACACTGCTTGACATGAAGCATTAATGGAGTTACATCTAACAAGGCTCCACTTCTATATGATGAGCTGAAGGTAGCCAAAGGCCTTCAGACAAGTCTTCAGACCAGTTTACTCCTAGGAAAAGTCTCCAATAGGTTATTTGGTCTCATGTGGTCAGCTATAAACATATTGCAGAAGAACAAATGGACTCATAAATAATTGAAGAACAAGTTATGATTTTTAAGAGGGTTATAGGAATCTTAAGGGGATTGAATAGTAGTGAGAAGGATATAAATGTAGTTCTCACATATAAAATTCTCAAAAATTAATAAGTGATAAATAAAAATGGTGTGGATCTTTGGATCTTGTTATATTTTATGTATATATTTCATTTATAATCATTGGTTATAACAGTCATTTTCTAAATGAAATCATATTATTCACTAGCTTTCCCTAAATAATATATGCCCACTCATGCTTTTGATAAATTATTGTCTTTATGATTGTTGAGATGAATTGTTGAGCTTTTAAAAACAATCGCTAAATCAATTGTCTCAATAAATACTAATTTCATACCTAGAAATTGCCATACTACAACAGTTACTGTATATAAATGTAAGTAATTTTGGAAAACCAAGGCAAAGGAAAATATGTACATTCCTAATTGCACCTGGAAATTTATTTCATGTTCTGTACAATTCAAACGTTCCTTAAGATATTTCCAAGGCTTTTAGACAATTAAAAATAGTTTATTACTTAGGTATATGAATGTTTTACTTATGTGTATGTTTGTTCACAATGTAAGTGCAATATGTATAAATTTGGAAGAAGAAATGGGATTCTCCTGGCACTGGATTACAGGCAATTGTGAACCATCATGTGGTTGCTGATAATTGAACCCTAGACCCCTGGAAGAGCAGTCAGAGCTCTTAATCACTGAATGGTATTTCTAGCTTTCTTTAATCAATTTTGACTATGCATTGTCACTGAATTAAGTATAACTATTACAGAAGGTGTTTGATATTTTGTAAATGTTCTTTTATCCATCACTTCTCTCCCCATACTTGCTCCTCATCCACAGTAACTGGTAGACCAAAAAACAAAAAAAACAAAAAAAAAAAAAACACAAAAAAACAAAACAACAAAAAAAAAAAAACCATGGAGTAATCTTGCTATTGTAACCTAGAATTTTCAGTCTGAGGATGATGTAGCATCATGGGGAGAAATTAAGATGGACATTTCAAGAAGAGAAAATACAAAAGGAAAAAAATTTGGTTGAAAAAAAAAGGAATAGAAAGAATTATCAAGGATTTGGGGGTAAAACTTAAAGGTACAAATTTTGAAATGTTGTCTTGACCTAAATCACAGGCAGTTGTGAAAGGGATAGTAATATAGGAATAATGTAAATCATAGTTCAAGCCTAAGCCAGACAACCCCTGTTTGCATTATGGTGTTCAGTCTTTTAATGCAGCATATTGTTAAGCTACCGTCTGATCCATAGAGAAGTTTCAAATCTCAATAAACAATCTTGTCTATAAGAGCCTTGCAGTGCTTCCTTATTTAAGGCTCCACAAATCTGACCTTAAATAAGCTAAGTATCCATGGAACTCATTGCTTGGATATTTTCTAGTAGTCTGACTTTGGGTGGAGGGACAGGGTGATGCAGTGTGCTAGAAATGGTATTTCCTGGTACTGGACAAACATAAATAATGAATTTTAGTTAATGTTCTATTTTCATTTGTCCATAAATTCTCAGACACTCATTGGCCCTGCCATATAATATAGGGATTTTAAAAATCTTTGTTTATTATGTATACTGTGTTCTGCTTGCCTGCGTGTCTGCACACCAGAAGTGGGCACCAGATTTCATTATAGATGGTACAGAGCCACCATGTGGTTGCTGGGAATTGAACTCAAGACCTCTGGAAGAACAGTCATTGCTCTTTAACCTCTTGGTTAAACAGCTTGGATAAGTTAGTGATACTCTGTATCAAAATAAAATTTCTAAAAATGGATGAGAATGCAGCCCATGCCTATACGCTTTGCATGGTATTTATTACACTCCTGTGACTCTAAACCACCACAGTACATAACAAAAAGAAAATCAACAACAGTAATATCTCTTCCTTCACTGCCTTATCAAATACAAAGGGGATAGAAGACAACTTTTTAGCATTTAGAGAAATAAAAAGAAGTAAACTGCATAGAGTCAAACAGTTGTGCTCTTCAGGTACTGCAGGTGCAACAGCTTACATATTGGTATTAGTCCAGAAGTCCTCCATGTTTCTGGGACTCTGATGGAGCTGATAGATTCCTATTTAGATACATACCAACAAGTGGGGCTTTTTCATCCTTTGCCAAAAACCTACATGATTCATTTGTTAAGGACTGAAGTAAGATTGAGTATCTCTTTTGAGTGGTTTATCCTGAGGTTTATGCCAGTATGGAATAAAAGATGTAAGGGCTGCCAGTGGACTTTAAAATTTTCATTTAAAAAATAGTCCTTCATTCTTTTTAAAAAAAGGCAGCAAAAAATTATAACTTACTACAGACAGACCACACATTTTAAAATAGTTTAAGAAATGAGAGTATAAGAAAATAGTTGATGAGTGCTGGTGGGTTCATTTACATGGTATCTCATAACCAAATTGATAATACTGCAACATCACAATTTTCAGCTAAATTTCAAGCTCAACCAATTAACATAATTTGTTAATTTCCTTTAAAATTGCACTACAAGCACCAGCATTTCTATCTTTTGGGTGTTTTGACATGCAAGCTTCTTCAAAACAGAAAGACTTCTATATGGCTAAATCTATGTCTTTAACACTTATAGCTGGTTTTCATTTGCCTTTACTTGCCAACTAAGATTTATACACTAACTAGTCAATGGATACATATTAAATGTTCTAGTTAAATTAGACAGAGCTGATCAGGAACTATTTAACCCATAGCACACATTTATTTCACTATAAAGAATAAAAACTTAGAACTGTAAATGGGGAAACACAATTTTCCTATGCAGAGAAGTCAAATGAACTCACAGTGAATATATCAAAGTTAGGGGACTAGTTGTTATTGAGATTCAGATAAGTAATTTCTTAGGCATTTTAGCTGTCATGTTGTGGAATACTTGTCAATCCACCAAAAGGGAATTGCAAAGCAGAACATACTTATCTTTCCCCAAAGGCCAAAAAGATTTTTTTGTCCTACAGTTGATAGAAACTTTTTATTTAATCATTAAAAGAAATGTTATAAGAATTTTTCCCTCAATAATAGCATTTTACTGAAACTTTACAGAATGGTGACTTTGTACAGAATGAAGATTCAGTGTACTGGTGTGCTTTGAGACAATTTGAGACTGATGGAATACAAAGTTCTGTATCATTTTCACCTAAGCTATTATTACGTCTAGCTAATGTAACCATCTGTATCCAGTCCCATCATTGACAACATAAAGTTGTTAAACACCATTTAATAGGCATCACATGCTTTGGCTTGGGAATAATCTTATGATCATGTCTCATTACACTACTTTTTAAACTAACAATTAAATATGAACACTCATAGCAGCAAATATTCATAGCATATCACTGAAACCAAGGTTGTGAGTACCAAAACATTTTGAAGAATTTCTTCATGCTTCTAATCCAATTAGGATTCCAAGAGGTTCTCCTTTGTTTCTTCAAGTATTCTCAATCCATGCACCCGTTTGTTTGTTCCACAGTATTTTTCATATTTTAAAGGAAGCTACACTTTGTTATTTTTGTTTCTACTGCTAGACTATCAGATATGCAAAGGAAAAAAATAACATTTAATTTTCATTCCCCATTTTTCCATTTTTAATTTGGATTAAAAATTGGCCAATAAATGCATGTATTTATGTGATACAAAGTGATGTTATAATTTAAGAATACTAATAGAATAAAAATAGAAAAATCCTGTTTGATTCTTTCCCCTCGACTGCCTTCCTGAGGTCCCTGAAACTAGCCAAAGTTGACAGAGTTTCGGGTTCCATTGTTAAATGGCAGCTTGCTGAGAACAGAGTTTCGGCTCCATTGTATCACTAAATTAGTTTGTTTAGGGCTCAGATTCTCAGAAAAGCTTTGTTCACAGGATTTATGGCAGCTTGCTCAACTGCTCAGGATATACTTCCTGAGTTCTTGGGACCCACCTGGTCAGCAGCTTGACCTTCTGGACTTCACTCAAGTGGGATCATCCAAGATAAGGCCCTGGGATTGCATTCCTGATATAACAACCTGGGTGGGGCCACCCAGGAAAGCCCTACCATGAGAACTGTTACAACTTCTATCTCACAAGCTGGATGTACCCCTCCCCTACCTAGAGTGCAGTATAAGAATTCTACTCTGAAAGCATTTGGTGTTCTTGGCTTCCACAGTGTCTCTAGCCCACACATATGTGTGTACCGGTATATCATTCATATTCATTAAACTCTCTTTTTCTTTAAAGTTAACAGTGGTCATTAGCCATGGTCTTGGGGTGTCTAGGGGTGCTCTAGGGGTGCTCATCCATTACAAACGTATCCCCCACTTTTTAAAAATTTAACTATATAACCTTTAGCCTAGCAAAGTAAAAAGGGACTCTAAATATTTTAAAAAAGAGAGGGAGACACTATATACTGGTATGAGTAAATTGTGGTAGAGTTGCTTAAATATTGGCTCTGTCCCTATATACTGAACACTTCCAAATTATCATCATGGCTTTTTTTTTTAACTTTAATTCATCCTACGTGATTTATGTGTGTATTCTGAAACACAGTTGTATTATAAAGTCCACAGAAATCTCAGCTAGTATTCCAATTTATAGTTTACCTTGCCTCTCAAATCTCATAGCATATTAGCATATGTCTTAGTTACTATTTAATTGCCATAAAGAGACACCAGGATTAAGCCAATTTATACAAAAACACATTTAATAAGGAGCTTGTTTGCATTTTAAGAAGGTGAATTCATGATCATTATGTCAAAAAGCATGGAAGCAAGCATGCAGGCAGTTATTGTACTAAAGTAGTAGCTGAGAGTTTGTTTCATCTATAAGCAGCAGGTAGGAAGAAAGAGATAACTGGTAATTTCCTGTTTTTTTTTTTAACCTCAAAATCTATTCACAATGACATTATACCTCCAAGAAGGCCTCACATCCTAATTCGTCCTAAACAGTCCTACTAACTGGAACCAAGCATTCAAATATTAAGTAAATGAGGGGGATGCTTTGTCATTCAAACTACCACAGTGTGTTTCTTTCTTCTCCCCCCCACACCTGATCATATTGTTCTTCTACTGTGATCTTTAAATGACTCTTGGATCTGTCCTTTCATTTCTGCCTCCATTGAGATTAACAGTGATCAGATACTCATCGTTGCTTATCTATCTAGACATGCTGAGTTCATCCTACTCTCTGTTTTCTGGTTCTTTTTCTGTGAGGACCACATTCTTCCCATAAGTATGGAAATTCTATTCTTTTTCTCTCTCTCCAGAAATCAATAAGGGCATCTTACTGAGTAAGAGATTTTCAAAGATTATAAACATATAATTTCTTCAAGATTGATTTTCTTTTTGTTTTCCTACTATAAATGCAATAGAATATTGCTAAAATGTTAGAGCTTCTGAACAAAAGTCTAGAATTATTCTAGCAGTAACAATTGAAAGGCTGAATTTTATTTTCTTCTACTACCTATTTGTGATAGATGATATGATCTTGAAACTTCACTTAAATATGAAGTTCTAAAACAACAGATCATCAGAGTTAGACAAAAGCTGCATAAATCCTGTCTGAGGTTGACAAAGGGGAAGGAGCCTATTTAACATCAGATCAAATTTACAGTGGAATTATGCCTCAGATCCTGCTCTATGGATTCCTAAAGTGATTCTAAAGTTTCATTTAAATGTAGTATTTAAATATTTTTCAGTGCTATAACCCATAATCCCTAGATTGCTGTGGCATGATTTTTTCCTTCACCTGATCTTTTTGTTTCGCTTTGTTTTTCTTGTGTTTGCATGCTAATCAGTGAGATTAAAAAGAAAATCTGATCTTAATAAAGCAATATTTGATTTAGGGCATTTTTCAAATGAGGCTCTTGGAAGTATCAGAGGTTTATTGGAAGTGGTTTGGGGACCACTTGTGTGTCTCAGTCATAAAGTTCCAAGTGAGTAAGGCTCTGCTTGCTAACCCTTGTTTCAGCAAGACAAGTGGGCTTACGTGTATGTGGGCCCATGCTGCTGATTTGTTTAAAATAATGTTGTGCTATAAAACTTGTGAGAGCTACTATGCTTTAGGAATAAATTTCTGGTTGCTTTTGATTAGTCCAATTAAACAATAATTTCATAGTTTGTGTTTATATTTATTTGTATCCTCCCCTTCATAATGATGAAACACAAAAATCACAGGCTTGTGATGCAAATCTGGTGATTAGAATATAGACTCTCTGTAGTTACGTAGTGTTATAATAGTGTATAAGGCTAAAATTTTATGGATTTTTGATTATGTGTTGGTATAGGTTGATTCAATTACATGAAGGGTCCTATCCTTTCTTTATGGCCATGGAGTAAAGGAGATAGGATTACAGAAGGTATATTGTCATTAGGGATATAGCTCTCCTGTTTAGTTAACATGAATTCTAAATTATTTGATGTTGATGCTGTTGGTAAGCAAGACAGAATGCATAATTTCTGAGCGCAGCATGACAGGATCTTAAAACAGCTCATGGAAATCTATG
Organism: Phyllotis vaccarum; assembly: GCA_033318265.1. Taxonomy (NCBI): domain Eukaryota; kingdom Metazoa; phylum Chordata; class Mammalia; order Rodentia; family Cricetidae; genus Phyllotis; species Phyllotis vaccarum. The sequence goes on along the minus strand of JARWLC010000013.1, from coordinate 4,936,577 downwards.
GAGAGGGACAAATTATATTGAAAAGCAATAATACATATACCTGTGACATTTTCCAGAAAGGAGTCTTCCAATTTCTGGCATGGAGGGGCATGATAGGAGAGACATGGTGATTTGAAAGCCTCTCTTTCTATCTTGCCTAGAAATGGCTGACACAAATTTTGATGTCTACTTTTAGGATAAAAAAATCAAGGTCTATAAACTTGTTGACCTGATGCAAGATTCAAAATACTAAGTAACCAAAACCTCAGCTTGTCAAATTTCTGGCTCTGCCTCTTACCTTAATGGACTTCCATATCTTCCTGTATATACACTTTTTCAGAGTGTGGGCCCCAGAGTAGAACATGAGCAGTTCCTGAAAGTTTTTTCAAACTTTAAACTCTCAGGACCAATTCTAGGGCTACTGGATTAGTATCTGGATCCTAATACGATGGTAGGCATTCACATCCTTATTAAAGTATGAAAACCACAACTTGAGCCTGCATATTGAAGCTTTGTTATCATTAGCTAGAAGGGAAACATCTTACCTGGAACTTTCTTCAGACTTAGGAAGGCAGAACTAGGGAAGATCACTCAGGTCTGAATGCAAGTTTGGGTGACATAGGTAAGCCCTCTTCAGTCCTGAGTATTTGGGAGTTGCCTAGAAGTGAGAAATATGAATTTTTGTGATCAGCAATAATTGCTGACCCCAGAGATCACTTGCTTTATATGGAGCTATGTGGCTGGAGCAGGGCCATAATAAACCTCATTAACTGTGAAGCCTAAGTAAAGGACTTGGATTTCTTAGTCTGTGACACCATTGAGAAGTGCCCTAAATATCCAAGGGGTGGAGATTGGATAAGAGATTATTTAGCTCTTCATAGAAGTGTGGTGGAAATTGTAGTGGTAGTACAAATTACAATTTTAGAGAGAAACCATAAGCATTTATTTACTTATCTGTAGAAGGCATATTAAAAAGTAAACTTTTTCAATGCCTGATAATGGTACAATTGAAACAGATTCTGGTCTGTATCAGAAAAATAGGTGAATGTAAATGTAAAAATTCTTTGAACAACATCTTTGAACCTGAACACAGTTTTCCTTGATCAACTAAAATCATTATCTGATGTTCTTGGGGTAGGGCATGGTGACTGTTGGAGGGGCCAAGTGTGAAGTTCTGTGTCCATTATTATCACCTGGATGATACTGTGGTTGACCAAAAGCAAACCTGAAATAGATTTCTGTTGTAGATTTTACATCTTAGCTTCTTCATCTGTAAATAGGCCTGAAAGTCTTTGTCCTGTGTATCTAGAAAACATTACAATAAAATAATAGATAAAATTCTTTTTAAAAAGAAGTATTTTGTTTTTAAAATAAGTAAGTGTGGTTTTGTGTGTGTGTGTGTGTGTGTGTGTGTGTGTGTGTGTGTGTGTGTGTGTGTGTGTGTGTGTGTGTATAACCTGAAGAAGGTTCCAGGGCAGGTGTTGCCCTTCTCGCTAATGATGTCAGAGCTTCAATATACAGTCTCAAGTTGTGTGTGTGTGTGTGTGTGTGTGTGTGTGTAGTTATATTCATATGAGTACAGCCAGAAGAGGACATTGAATCCCCTTGAGGTAGAGTTAGAAGTGGTTGTGAGCTGCCCAAAATAGGTGCTGGGAACCCAACTCAGGTCCTCTAGAAGAGCAGCAAGTACTTATAACTGCTGAGTCATATATCCAGATCCTCACAAGTGATCTTATAAGTGACAAGTGAAACAAGCATATATGAGAAAATTTCCATTCATTGTTTTCTTGTGAATGTTTTAGTTTGTCGCAGTCCTCTTTACAGCTTTTCAGCTTTCATGTTGCAGCATCTCTGCCACTACTCACCCCAATACTCCTGACACCTTCCAGCCTATTTTGTGCAAACACACTGCTATGATTCTCATTTTTCAGTTCCACAAGCAAGGAGATGTGGCATTTTATATTAGGAAACATTTCTGAAGAGACAAATAACTGCCTTTGGAAAGAGATTTCTTTTCTCTTCCAAAAATTCTTATTTGTGGTTAAAATTGATGTGATTTTATATTTTTGGATAGACCTCTGCAGTACTCCACTGAGCAGTAATTATTCCTTTGGTGATGCAGTAGTTTACTGAGAAGTGGGAACTAAATCTAAGAGAGCGAATCTGTCTGGTACATATGTTGAAGCTCTCTCTGAGACCACTGACATTGAAATGTTAATGCTATATTTTTATCTACTAGGATCATTTAGATATTGATATAATGGGAGCTCCTCTCTGGGTCACTGAACCAAAGGCTGAATTTAATTTCTTTACATGGCATTAGATACCGCACATGACAGATTGGTGGTTCCTTGTCAGAGTAAGATGGTAAGATAGACATTACTTTCTAATCTGGAGTGATCAGAAAAAGTCAGTAGCTGGAAGACACAAGGGTTCCTAATACCTGTAGCATGAGGAACTATGTTGGCAGGATAGCAAAATGCCTCTTTCATCTCCTAGGTAGCTAATACTAGATTAGTCTGAAACCTTGAGTGTTAAATGATCTCAAAAGTATTTTTCCCAAAAATAAAAAAAAAATTCTTAAGAGGCTCATGTTGAAGCTTTCAGTTTTACATTATGGTGACACCAGAGTATATTAGGACCTCATTGAACACTGTTCTGTTTGGTCCCAACTCTGAAATCAAACCTGTGGCTGGCCTTTTCCTATAATGCTGAACTCTTTTTCTCTGCCTGTCTGTAGGTCCCTTGACACATATGCCTACTGATCAGATGCCTGGTTGGCAGGGTTGTTGTCATTAGACTGATAAATGTCCATCATTTTGTGGAGTCCAGGTGGGAAGTTGCACTCCATTTCATTTATAGGATAAAAATCATTAAATCATTTTTAACTTTCTAGTGCTAAACAGATAGTTACTATTCACAGTGTCTGATCAAGTGCAGTCATCCTCCATCTTAAAATGGCATCAAAAGCTTTTTTTCTTTTTTTAATAAAATAGAGACTCTCAGAGCAAGACACAGTCTGTAAAATAACTGATTTACACAATATGGCATAACTTAGGTCAGGGCACAACTTGATTTCAGCAGTGTCTTCACAATATCTCACTTTTCACTTGAGATTGAGTCCAAGTTCCTGCCTATGCTTGCCTGGAAGAATTAACCAAGGAAAACACAAGGGGATTTGCTGGTCTCCTATAAAATAAAATGCGGAGATATCAAATAGCTGACTGCTCAGATTTATTAGCAGAATCTGGCTAATTTCAGGTTTTTGATATTTTTCCCTTTTGCTCAGTAGTCCAGTGTGAAAGAGATTCTCTGGGCAAATTGTCACTGGGAGGAATTTAGAGCAGCCATTTGTTATCTGTACATGATTGAAGAGAAGCCAATAAAAGGATTACTAAAATTTTCTTTAAAAAGCTATTGAAAAGGCTAATGATTATTTTCTAAATATCTTTCATCTTTATCAAAGAAGATTTGAAATTGTTTCCATACATAATATATAATATAAATAATTACACATATATATTATGTAATATATAATTATGTATATTATATATAATAAAAATAGCTTTCCTTTCTTGTTTTCTTAGCATTCACCGTTCAGGGTCCATCTTTGAGTCACAGTGTCACAGTGTGACATTTAATGATTTCCTCATACATTTACCCTTGCTCCTAGAAAACGACTTGATTTTCTACTGCTTCTGTGAGCTGTGAGTTAGATTGTTACAAGGCCTTTGAGTAGAACACACAAACCCAAATGTAGAAATCATTGTTGGCTGTTTTTAACCTATTTCCATTCTCTCCTATACTGTAGTACCCCTCTGTATCACTGCATCCCCATATAGGACTGGAGATGTCATGATTCTAGGGTTACTCAAAGCTACATGTTGGCAAATTTTTTTAGACTTTAAAGTAGATTGGTGTTTTGTTTTCAAACCCACACAGGAATCTACTACTATTGTATGTAGAATATGCCTATCACGCTTTTGTTTTAAATTATTAATGGCATCTATATTCATAGTAACCCCCATATTCAGTGCCAGGAGTGGGTAAGTTATTATAGGATGACTGCTATGTGTGTGTTTGACCTTTTAGTTAGCCCCTGCACCATATTTCCTCAAAGTTTCCCACATTTTCCATTGATGAATGAAGGTTTGTTTTGTTTCAATTTTATATGCTTCATTTTAGCATGGTGAGCATTATGGACATATTAGTTAACAACACACGGTTACATTCTACCACATTCTGAGTACTCAGTGCTCAAGAGAGACAAAAATCCTACCCGGAACAGAACCATTTTGGCTAATCTTAGAACATGTGGAGGGCCTAGAATCACATTATAATTTTGTTTCATAGTTGGAAAAATTTCTCAAGGCTCCTTGCTACATTAAAGCAGTGATTCAAGAAAGGATAGTTTTTCTCTTGAAAAAAAAAAAACAAACCAGGTCTAAGATCACTTCTGTTTCAATTAGTTTCATTGTTCTTTGCTTTTCATTCTTTAGCCCATATAGTACTGAGCAAGGTTGCCATTGGTACTTTTCAAATAACTCTTTTTAATTTGTTTTAGATTGTAATATAATTAGATCATTTACCAGTCCCCTCTCTTTTCTCCAAACCCTCCTATGTATCCATCCTCTTGTTTCCTTTCAGATTTTGGGTCTCTATTATTTTAACGGTTACATTTTTAAAACTCAGTGTGGAACAGTATGACATTTAGTTCCTTTATCTGTTGTTGAGATGAACACTATGACCAAAAAAATGGAGAAGAAAAACTTTATTTCATCTTATGCTTCCAGGTCTCAAGTCATTATTGAAGTACATCAGGGCTTTAATAACTGAAGCAGAAACAGCAGGAACCATGGAAGAAAACTACTTTCTGACTTTTTCTCTGATTTGTATGTAGTTCACTTTCTGATATTCCCCTGGCTAACCTGTGTAGGGATGATGATGTTGCTCAAAGAGAGTTGGTCCATCCTTTATCAGTTGGCAATTGAGATAATGCCCCAATTGTGGGTCTCTGTGTTAATTCCCACCTATTGCAAACAATCGCTTCCATGAGGAGAGTAGTGGTGCACTGATCTATGGGTGTAGCAATATGTCATTATATTGCTTTTTCTTTAACATAATAATGGCAGTATGTTTCCTGTCAATAGGCCAATGACCTATCTGTTCTTAATCTCTTGGGCACTTTAGCAGTGTCAGGTATGGCTTCCATCTCATAGAGTGGGCCTTAAAGCCATTTAGAAAGCAGTTTGTTACTTTTTATAACATTTGTGCCACTACCAGTATATCTTGTATATCTTGTATATCTTGAAAGCAAATTGCTATTGTATATTGCATGATTTGTGACTGGGTGATATTGATGATTACCTTTTTCTACAGTAGCAAACAGTACCTGCCAGTACCATGTTTATCAGTAGGGGTTGAGGCTTCTATCTGGGCACCAGATTGACTTCACTGTGTTTGATGATATAAGTACATGTGATCTCCAGTAATAGAGCTTTAAGACTGTGGAGAGCAACCAATGACCTTCACTTGATATATATATATATATATATATATATATATATATATATATATATATATATACATATATATACAACATACATACATATATATGGTGTATATATGTGTATGTATGTATGTATGTATGTGTATATATATATGCATATACCATACTCTAGAGCAGACCTCCTCATGCTCCAGGAATAGTTGGCCAACACAAAACAAATTCAACATTTTGTTTTAGTATTTTTGTCTTATTGGCATTTTGGGAGGAGTGAATTTTTTGAGAGAGAAAGGAGAGAGAGAGATATCATGAAGTTGGGTGTGTAAAAAGGTTAGAAAGAAATATGGGTAAAAGAGTTGGGGGAGGAAAAAACATGATCAAATATATATAATATATAATAAAAATATTTAAGGCAGAAAATGCCCCAAGGACATGTCAATAGGGCGATCTGATATAGGCAAATCATCAGTTGATGCTCCCTTTCTTCATGTTACTTAGATTGTGTCAAGTTGGCAATAGAAATAAACCAGTATAGTATAATTCATATGGAACACTAGAGCTGAGTAGAGAGTTCTTGGTCAAGATTCTGCCATGAAAACTTTGAGAGCAGTTACACATATGATTTATTTAGTGAATTTGAAGCAATGCTGACAAAAGATGCAATTAGAGATGATCCTGAAACAGTAGAAATAAAAGAGAAAAGTAGTAAGATGGAAAAAGTGTTCCTAAAATAAAATTAAAGTGTGAGCCAGAGTCAGAACATCCAGTATGGTTTGGAGCCAGAGATCTACATCTGTCTTATGTTCCAGGCCCCAAGTCATTATTGAATGTGAGATGTATGTTATCTGTCTCTACCTTAGGGACTAGAGAGAAGGTCTGGTTTTAAGTATAGCATTAAGAAATATAACAGTGATAAATTGTACTTTGAAATGTGTGATATTGCAGTATATATATGTCCAAGTATGAATACCTCATATCTAATTCAGATACAAAGGACCAATTTGATTTATTAATGAGATTTCACATTTCACTTAATAAGTATCCATAATCAAATACTGACTAGGCTTATATGAGCTGACAAAGGTGAAGCCATTTAGAAATATGTTTGGCATGAAAAGAGCTATTGGTTACACTGTACTAGGATCTCAGTAGTCGTTGCTCTATGCTTTCACTATCCCCAATATTCCACATAGATATGATGCAATGATTATAATACAAGCATGATTAGATTTATATTCTAATCCATATGGATGTATTAATTCATTTCTTCAATCGTGTACAGAGAAACTCTCTAAGGGAGAAAAAGTTCTGGGAGAGAATATAATGGATAGGTGTTCTATATTGAGAAACCTGCTCTCAACTACTTTTGTTCATAGGTCTTGGATAAATGTTGATACTACTATATAATGTGACTTAAAAATGTCTTACTGAAGTTTTCCTAACCAATTGGTTCTAAGTATCAACTAATTATTTTTATACATTCATCTATCTGCTTACTGTTTCTATGAGTGCTGTTTTTGAAATTGTGATTCTAGAAATAAAGTCCCACATAATAGCTGGAATAAGTGTTTAATTTTGAGAAACTTTTATCATGTGTTGGATTATAATTTTGTTCTTCCTAATAAGAAAATAAAAAGAAAATATACATGGTTTAGTCTTTATTGTGTATCTTAAGGATTGACAAGAAATTCATGGCCAGCTCTGCTGCTATCTCATTTGCTATCCTCTATTTTATCTGGAGTTAAAAAATATAGAGTAGTTTCAGTTATTTTGTTACTTTAGTAGCACAAATAATGCTTTAAATTAAAAATTTAACAACAAAAGCAATCAGTACATCATTTCTCTTTCCTAATATTGTTCTATTTTCATGATAAAATTTAAAAAAAAAAACATTTTGTACACAGATTCTCAATCTGCAGCCCAGGCTGGCTTCTAATTTCTTCCTGTCTCAACTACAAAAACAATGGGGTTACAGGAGTTTATATCCATACCAGTGTAACCTTTTTAAATAAAATGATTAAGTATGGGTTACTTAGTTATTTTTTTTTTAAAAAAAAACTCCCCTGAAGATGTTTGTTCTTGCACCTTTCACTAAGAATCTAACCACTAACACATGCCAATGCTGATCTTACAAAGTTACTTTTTTTAAAATATACATCCACTCTGTGTATGCTCATAGATGTGTGTATAAGTATGTTTATTCACATGTAATATGTGGGTGCTAATGCCTGTGTATGTGTGGAAACCAGAAGATGCTTAAGCTCTCAGGCTAGAATTAAAGATATTTGTGGGATATCTAGGTTGCTACTTGGATGCTGGAGCCTAAACTCCTGTCCTCCTGACTGAGCAGTAAACACTTTTATCCATTGAGCAATCTTTCCTATCTTGATCAAAGAATATTCTGATTGATCCCTCACATTAAATAATTTTATAAAAAATCCTTCATATAGCAATATTTTCATTATTTTTGCTACTACTATCCATAATAATGCTAATCTAATGAACATTATAATATGAAAGAGACTAATATTGTGTTTGGTCAGGATAATGGCTGATATTTTTCTTATTTTCCCCTGCTGGTACAAGTCTTGCTTTATTTTATTCTATTTTTATACATTCCCACCATTTTTCACTTCCCTCCCATCTTCCCTGTCCTCCATAAGCTTCTCTCCCACTCCATCTCCCCATTCATTCCTCAGAGAGGGTAAGGACTCCCACAGTAAGCCAATGAAGTCTTGTTTATCCAGTTGAGGCAGGACCAAGCTTCTGTCCCCAGTATCAAGGCTGAGAAAAGTAACCCTCTGTAGAGAATGGGCTCCAAAAAGCTGGTTCATACACTTGAAATAAATTCTATTCCCATTGCCAGAGGCCCCACAAAAAGGCCCATGTCATGCAACTCTCATATACATCCAGAGGGTCTAGTTCAGTCTCATGTAGGTTTTCCAGCTGTCAGCTCAGAGTCAAGGATCAGCTTTCTATGTGGGTTTCCTTATCATGATCTTGACTCCTTTGCTTATATACTATCTCCTCCCTTTCTTCTACTGGACTGGGTGTTTGACTTGGACTTAGCTGTGGATCTCTGCATCTGCTTTCATCAGTTGCATGGATAAAGGTTCTATGATAACAATTATGGTGGTCATCCATTTGATTATAGGAAAAGGTACCCTGTCCACTATTGCTTGGAGTCTTAGCTGGGTTCATACTCATGGATTCCTGGGAGTGTCTCTAGCACCAGGTTCCTCTCTAATCCCACAATGTCTTTCTGTATGCTGTGAATATCATTCTTTAAATAAAGGAACTATTTTGGCCCTCAGGGGGCATCATCAGAGTAGGCAGGAAAATTAGAACATATGTAGGAAAAGGAGGGTGGAGTTGAAAGAGACATGATCTAGCCACCCAAAGAAGCAACATGTAAGGTAAGACAGGTGAGCCACAGGCCATGTGGCAGGACAGATTAATGGAGATGGGTTGAATTAAGATGCAGGAGCTAGCATCAATATGCCTGAAACATAGATCAAATAGCATGAAGTTAATATAAGGATCTGAGTCATTTTTTTTGGGGGGGGTGACTGGCCGCTGGCAAATCTGGACCTTGGGGCTAGTCGGGCTACAAACTTCATGTTACAACTCCCTTTATCAAGATATCTATTTCATTGTTTTCCCTCTTTGTCCTTTCCCAAACTCCAACATCCCATTCTTTCATGTCCTCTTCCCAAATTCCCTTAGCCAAATCCCCCTACAATTGAATTAACTGTTAAAAATATTTATTAATATGGAATAATCTTTTTGTACATTGTGAATGTCTCTTTGACAAGGTGACTTCTGATTTGTTTAATAAAAGTCTGACTGGCTAATAGCAAGACAGAAAAGAGGTTAGGTGGAAGACCTGACATGAAAGGACCCTGGAAAGAAGAAGGGCAGAACCAGGAGAAATCTCCAGGAGAGAAATAAGATATACATACTATGCTGAAAAAAGGTACAGCCATGTGGCAGAGTACAGATTTTAAAAATGGGCTAATTTCATTTGTAAGAACTAGTTAGTAATAAGCCTAAGCTATCAACCAAGCATTTATAATTAATATTAAGTCTTTGTGTGATTATTTGGGAGCTGCCTGGTGGGACAGAAAACTGCCTATAATTTATTTTACTTTAACTTTTTGTGTATGCATGAATGCCTATTTGTGTGTCATGCATGCATAGACTCTTCAGAGAACAGAAGAAAATGCTGAGCCCATAAAACTAGACTTATAGGCAGTTGTGAGCCACTATGTGCATGCTACATATCAAAGTGGGTCCTCTGCAAAAGCAGAGTACTTTTCATTGCTAAGTCTATCTCCAGTTTCTACTTTTAAAATATATATGTATATATGTATTTTACACAGGGTCTCTCTATATATATCCTTGACTGTCCTGGGTCTTGCTATATAAACCAGACTATCTTTGAACTCACAAATATCCACTTGCCTCTGCCTCTCAAGTGCCATGATAGTGAGTTCTTTATCACTCTAGTCGGTGGTGTGAACCTGTAAGCATGGCCAAAAATTGAGCCTGGTTCATGCAATATTTGACTTTATTCAGAGCACCAGGCAATTTTATACTCTGGAGGTTATGAAGAATCATCTAAGTGAAGTGTCCAACCACAAGAACAAGATATAAGTGTCAAAAACATGTTTTTCCATGGAGGCATATAAAGAAATGAAGATAACCATTTGCAGTGAGTAAACTAAAATAAAACCCATTTCTACATTCCAAGAACAATTCATGGTATAGATTAACAGATATTACTTGACTCTTGTCCTATTTATTTGAAGCTCTTAAGAATGCTCTTAGATTCATTCAAGGACCACATTCTGACAGTGAGTAAACAATATTTTTCTATTAATAACTAATATTTATATTATTATAGATTTATAAAATATTTGTACTAACAAGCCAAGGAATACATGGTTTTTGTATTTACCTTTTTTAATATTTTATTTTCTCGATAGCTAATAATTGCATAAATTTATTTACTTAGCTTTTGTATTTATTCATATTTCTCTATAATCCATCTCAGATGTTTCAAAAATCTTTGGAATTATTTTTTTAGTACTCTTCTATACCAGTTAATCTATATTAGAAGCATTTTCTTTTATTCTGGAGTCTCCCAGCACCCAGTTTTAGTATTTGTTAATTTCTCTCTAGGCCTAGTAAATAAATATCATCAAGAGACCTCACTTTGCCCCTTCTTATGTTAGAACCTGAGTTTTACAGAACACATATATTTCTCCTTTTTTCTTACTTGTTTTGTGGAAGCACATGTTCTAATAGTTTCCAAAGTAAAACTGTACAAGAAGTGTACTGGTCAGATTTTTACTAAATTATACAAGTTGTTAAACAGTTCCAAGTGTGGGGATATGTTTTAAATTTAATAAAAACCAGTCTGAGATATGAGAGGGATCTACCCACAGTCAGTCTAGGAGGATCAAACAGTGGTAACTCACACCTTTAATCCCAGCACAGGGAGTATCCATGAGTGGTCACCTATGCCCTTAATCCCAACAGATCTGAGTTCAAGGTCATTTTAGTTTACAGAAGTTCCAGGCTCCCAGACAGGCAGTTGTGGGGCCATGCCTTAACTGAGCAAAGAGAGTATTTAAGGCAGGAATAAAAAGATAGAGCAGGTAGAAGAAGCCATGAGGAGTGAGGCTGAGGAAGCTGGAAGACAGCTGGGTGAGGTTTGACTGTGGTGTTGCTCTGACTTTTTCCTTCGTGCAACATCCAAGGTATCAAAGGTTCACATAACAGTATTTCTTTTTGACTCTCAGGCCATGCTCTTCATACATCCTTAATGCTCTACACAGATTTTTGCCATTCTAGGGCCTAGGTAAGGGAACAGCCCTTGTATCCAAAAAGAAATTATTGTATCAGGGAGAAGGAGTATGATATAACCAGTGATGGTTCTTGATGATTCTTTTCAGAAGTTTACAGCTCATTGGCAAAATCATGACCACGATTAAACCTGTTGTCAGTGAGGATGAAATAATCCTCATATTGGCAAACCACTAGGAAGCATCTGAGTGGCATATATAATTCTAGCCTATTTTTTTTTCTGAAAACATTTTTCTATTGTTTTGCAGTTTTTGTCAGGCATGGCAACACATACCTGAGATTACAGTGCTTGAGAGACTGAGGTGGGATGATTGTCATGAATTTGAGGCCATTTTGTTACATAGAGAGTTTCAGCTACAATCACACAGTGATACTCTGTACCAGACAGCCCCCAAACTAGTGTGAATCAGCCAGGCTGAATTCTAGTCCTCTATGGAAAAGTTTTCTTTACTGTAAAATATTTTGAGGGATCTTTTAGGCTCTGCTATTGACAAATTTATGATGAAATTATTTGCTGTGGACTGTTATGCATTTTTAAAACTGATCCTTATTTTGGAGCTTTAGATATGGAATTGCAAATATTTTCAGAAACATTTTCCTATATTATCACTTAGAAAACGTTTACTTCCATTTTCTGAATATTTTATGATTTGAATGTTAAGTTCATTGAACTGTCCATTTTGCTACTTATATTTTCAACTATTAATTTTCATGTTTTGCTTTTATGAAGATTTTCTTGTGTTAATCTTTCTCTCTTTTTGCAATTTTATTATCACATTTTCAGTGCCTTTCAATTCCCTGGTATTCTGCCTCTTACTTTCTAAAGTACTTTTTCATGTATATGGCTATAATTTTTTCTCTTATCTCTTTAAAGTATTAATTATAGTTTTGTTTTGAATTTTCTTTTGTTACTGGACCTTGTCTGTTTTCCTTGGATTCCACTTCCCAGTTTGCTTGTTTTGGCTTCTGTCATCATGAAGACCTCCTTTAAACATATCACAGTCCCTGGAAGATTTATATATATATATATTTAAGAAAAGATCTCTTATAACTGAATTGCAAGTAAGGTATGTGAAGGCAGAGTTTGTCACCTAGTGGATTTAGTGTAGAATGCCTAGTCACAAGTAACTTTTTGTTAGAGGAAATCCAAAAGATAGTAAATTGATTTTCTTTCGCTTAATGTTACACATTCAAGAACAATTGAGGTTTGCTGCTTTGCCTATACTTGATTTTTTGAATATATATGCATATATAAATATATATTCAAAAAAATCACTGTTTTCTGATGCCACTTTCTGCTAAAGTTGTTATTCACTGGTGATCCCAAGGTGTCCTGAAGTCTGATGAAGATTTTTCAGAGGATACATCTCTTGTGTCTTAAGGATAATGATGACAAAAAAGTAATTATCATGTTAGCTGCATGATATCAAGGAGTCCATTGCTTCTTAAGCAGACTTTGAATTTCTGTTTTTCATGTTTTATCTTTAACTTCTGTGCCAGCTCATATTTCTGAGCTTTATATTTTCTTAAGACTCACTGGGAGTGAATTGGTTTTTTTTTTTTTAATTGGCATTTTTCTGTACTCTTTCTATAGTTGTCTATTCTATAACATTTTTTACTTTCTTAATTTAATGTCTTTCCTTCAGGTTATTCTCATCTTCAAAATAATTGTGCACTAAAGTTTTCTTTCTTGGTTTCTCAATCTGTGTGGACATGTTCCAACCTTACAATTTCATGACAATTATTGATCCTACTATGTTAATTTCTTTAATATTGCTTAAATTACAATTTGACTATAACATTTTCAGTGATAAAAAATTATATGATGTCAATCTAACATTTTCAAACAGAAACCAAACCATGCAAGAATTTTTAAAATGTAGTTTTTTTTTTATCTCATATTGAACTTAATGTAGTTTTCATATTTATCCCATGGGTGTCTAAAATCTTAGCTCAGTGAAGAGGTTTTAAATTATTTTTAGGTCAATATGTAATGAATTTAATCACGTCATAATGTTATGTGCATGCGTGTGTGCATGTGTGTGTGTGTGTGTGTGTGAATTCTCTATTTTCATTTATTTCTTTATCTTTCATCTCTCATGGCCCCTCCTCCTTCAGGGGGCCCCACCTCTTCCAACAGTTACTACACCATTCTATCTTCCTTAAACATGCATTCCAGGATGTTATTTATTACCTTCCTTATAATATTTTCCTCCTATATAATGAACATATTTATAGTTTCATAACATACATCACAATTATATACATATCTACATACATATGAATATAAATATATAAAAATATATGTTCATCATATGGAAAAAACATGTAGTTTTGTCTTTGAGAAAATCTGGCTTGTATCACTTATCCTAGTGATTTACTGTTACATCCATCCATTGTTCTAAAAATGTCTTAGTTTTACTTTATTTTTTAATTTTAACAAAGGTCTTTTTTCTCCAAATATCCCCCTGATCGCCCTCTGTTTCCTCCTCCAAATCTTTCTCAGCCTGTGTTCAGCTCCCCCTACATCCCCCCATCCCCTTTCCCAAAACGACAAAAAGTCCCAAGGTGGGTCAGCTCAGCCTGGCATATCCACTCCAGGCAATTCTGATTCCCTCACTGCAATATCAAGACTGGGTTAGGCACTCCTCTGCAGGTGATGGGCTCCATGGTGCCAACCCATGCACAGGAACACAGTCTGATCCCACCCCTGGAGACTACATATACTTTTCCTGCCAATTGACAGTTGCCTATACTCAGAGGGCCTAGCTCCTTTTCCTGATGGATCTCCAGTGGCTGTTCTTGATTCATTGAGCTACCCATAGCTCCAGCCATCCATCACTGTGGGAATTTTCCTCATAATCCCTATTCCCTTGCTCATACAGACTCTCCTCCCCTGCTCTCAGCTAAACCAGGATCTCTGCCCAGTGCTCAGCCATGGATTTCTGCCTCCATCTCTATTCCTTTTGGATTTAGGTTCTGTGATGACACTTAGGGTGCTTATTCATTTGATTATAGGGGAAGTCCTGTTTAGGCATCCCCCTCTACTATTGTTTGTACACCTAGTGAGCAACATCCTGTGGGTTCTTGGAGGTTTTGCTATCACCCAGTCTCTTTCCAACCCCACATTCACTTCCTCTATTAAGATATCTATCTTTTTTTTTTCTCCCTCTTTGTTGCCCCTTTCACTCAACCATCTTAATCTTTCATGATTTGTTCCCACCTCTTCTTGGTTGCTACCCATTAGAATCCCAATTTGCTAAGGAGATCTTCTCTATTTTCTCTTCCTAGAGGACTTCCTGCATGTCTCTCCTAAGTTCCCTCTGATCCCAAGTTCAGGAATTCTGGTTTGCAGCTTGAATATTATTTGCTTTTTGTCTAAAATCCACTTATGAATGAGTACATTCCATGCCTCTCTTTCTGGGCTAGTGATACCTCGCTCAGGAGGATATTCTCCAAATGGATCCATTTGCCTGCAAATTTTAGGATGTCATTTTTATTTTTACTGCTGAGTATAATCCATTGTGTAGATGTACCACAGGTTATTAATCTATTCTTCAGTTTAGGGGCCTCTAGGTTGTTTCCAGGTTCTTGCCATTATGAATAATGCTGCTATGAACATAGTTGAGTTAATGCCTTTGTGTGGAGATCTGTTTCATATTTAATAAAAACCAGTCTGAAATATCAAAGAGAGGAAATACCATAGTCAAATCTCACCCAACTATCTTCCAGCTTCCTCAGCCTCACTCCTTGTTCCTCTGGCTTCTATTGCCTAAATATGTCTTTGTATGCTTGCCTCAAATACCCAATTTGCCCAGTTGTATCACATCCAGGTTAAGATTAAGGGTGTGGCACCACCACTGCCTGCCTGGGAGCCTGGAACTCCCTTGTAAACTAAACTGGCCTCAAACTCAGATCTGCTGGGATTAAGGGCATAGATCATCACTCCCAGTCAGTGTAGGTAGCACACCTGAATATTCCCTGTGCTGGGATTAAAGGTGTAAATCACTCTCTGACCTTCCTGGATTGACTGTGGGTAGATCTCTCTGATATTTCAGACTGGTTTTTATTAAATATGAAACATATCCCCACATATGATATTTCAGACTGTTTTTTATTAAATATGAAACTTATTCTCATACCTTTGGGGTATGAATGTGCATCATTTGGGTATATGCCAAACAGTGGTATTGTTAAATCACTGGGGAGATTGATTCCCAGTTTTCTGAGGAACAGCCATACTGCGATGCAGAGCAGCTGTACAAATTTACACTCCCACCAACAATGGAAGAGTGTTTCTCTTGCCCTGCATCCTCTCCAGCATAGGCTATTATCTGTGTGGCAGGTGTAAGGTGGTATCTCAAAGTTGTTTTAATTTGCATTTCTCTAAATGCTAAATATATTTAGCAATTTTTAAGTGCTTGTCAGCCATTTGTAATTCTTCTGTTGAGAATTCCTTTTTAAACTCTGGACCCCATTTTTAAATTAGGCTATTTAGGTTTGGGGCTCTAGTTCCTCTAGTTCTCTATATAATTTAGAGATCAACCTTCTGTCAGTTGTAGGGTTGGTGAAAACCTTTTCCCATTATGTAGGTTGACTATTTCCTTTGCCTTAGAGAAGCTTCTCAGTTTCAGGAGGTCCCACTTATTGATTGTTGTTCTTAGTGTCTGTGCTACTGGTATTATATTTAGGAAGTAGTCACCTGTGCCAATGCATTGGAGGGTATTTCCCACTTTCTTTTCTATCAAGTTCAGTGTAGTTGGGTTTAAGTTGAGGTCTTTGATCCACTTGGATTTGAGTTCTGTGTAGGGTGATAGATATGGATCTATTTGCATTCTTCTACATACTACCATCCAGTTAAGCCAGCACCATTTGTTGAAGACACTATCATTTTTCCATTGAATATTTTTGGCTCTTTGTAAAAAATCAGATGTTCATAGGTGTGTGGGTTAAGGCCTAGATAAATGTATTTTTATGACAGTATCAGGCTGTTTTTATTATTGTAGCTCTATAGTATATCTTGAAGTCAAGAATGGTGATGCCTCCTGAAGTTCTTTTATTGATCAGTATTGTTTTGACTTATAATTTCCTGCTATTCCATATGAAGTTGAGTATTGTTCTTTAAAGGTCTGTAAAAATTGTGTTGGGATTTTGATGGGGATTGCATTGAATCTGTAGATTGCTTTTGGTAAAATTGCCATTTTTACTATGTTGATCCTACCTATCTGGGAGCATGGGAGATTTTTCCATTTTCTAATATCCTCTTCAATTTCTTTCTTCAGTGATTTAAAGTTTTTGTCAAACAGGTCTGTGTAGTAGTATGGTGTCTTTGTCCCAGGTGGCCAGCAGTCCAGACCCACAGACCTGCTGTGTTAGACCCCTTAGCTGCCCACTGCTGCTCAGGCCCCCAAAATGATTCAGACGCTTATATTAAGTTCATGCTGTTTGGCCTATGGCTCAGGCACATTGCTAGCTTGCTCTTACATCTTAACTCAACCCATTCTCATTAATCTGTCTGCCACGTGGCCCATGGCTCACCTGTGTTCTTCACATGTTTCCTCTTGGGTGGCTGGCTCAGTCTGTCCCAGACTCTACCCTTCCTTTCCTACCTGTTCTGATTCCCCACCTACTTTTTCTATGGTGCCTGTCATGGCCCAAAACAGCTCCTTTACTTAAAGATTAATATTCACAGCATACAGAAAGGCATTCCCACATCAGGTCTGCTACTTCTTTGTTTATAGTTACACTAAGATACTTAATTCTATTTGCAGCTATTATATAGGGTGATGATACCCTAATTTCTTTTTCAGCCCTTTTATTGTTTGTGTATAGGAGGGATATTGATTTTTTTTTTTTAGTTAATCTTATTCCCTGCTACATTGCTGAAGATGTTTATTAGCTGTAGGATTTCCCTGGTAGAATTTGTGGGGTTAGTTATATATATGATCACATCACCTGCAAATAGAGAAAGTTTTACTTCTTCCTTTATAATTTGTACCACCTTAATCTCCCTTTGTTCTCTTATTGCTTTATCTAAAACTTTGAAAACTATATTGAATAGATAAGGGGAAATATGACATCCTTTTCTTTTTTCTAATTTTAGTGGGATTGCTCTGAGTTTTTCCCTGTTTAGTTTGATGTTAGCTGTTGGCTTGCAGTATATCACCTTTATTATATTTAGGTATTTTCCTTGTATTCCTGATCTTTCCAGGAGTTTTATCATGAAGGAGTTCTGGGTTTTTGTCAAAGCTTTTTCAGCATTTAATGAGATAATAATTTGGGTTTTTTTCAATTTATTTATATGATGGATGAGATTCACAGTTTTTCATATGTTGAACCATCTCTGCATCTCTGGGATGAAGCCTACCTGATCATGGTGGATGATTTTTTGATACGTTGTTGGATTCAGTGTGCCAGGATTTTATTGAGTATTTTTGCATCCATATTTATGAGGAAGATTGGTCTGTAATTCTCTTTTTTGTTGCATCCTTGAGGGGCTTGGTTATCAGGTTGACTGTGGCCTTATAAAAGGAGTTTAGCAATGTTTCTTCAGTTCCTATTTTAAGAAAATTTTGACGAGTATTGGTATTAGTTCTTCTTTAAATGTATGGTAAAATTTTTTCACTGAAACCATCTGGTCCTTGACTTTTTTTTTTTAACTTGGGAGACTTTTAATAACAGCTTCAATTTCCTTTGGGGTGTATAGGTCTATTTAGGTCTTAAATCTGATCTTGATTTAATTTTGGTAAGTGGTACCTATCCAGAAAGCTATCCATTTCTTTTAGGTTTTCCATTTTAGTGGATTATAGATTTTCAGAGTATGATCTGATAATTCTCTGGATTTCCTTGGTGATTATTCTTATGACCCTCCTTTCATTTCTGATTCTCTTAATTTGGATTCTCTCTCTCTCTCTCTCTCTCTCTCTCTCTCTCTCTCTCTCTCTCTCTCTCTCTCTCTCTCTCTCTGCCTTTTGGTTAGTTTGGATGAGGGTGTGTCTATCTTTTTGACTTTCTCGAAGAATCAACTCTTTTATTCCTTGATTCTTTGTATTGTTCTCTTCGTTTCTATTGTATTGATTTCAGTCCTAATTTTATTTCCTACTGTCCAATTCTTCTAAGTGAGTTTGCTTCTAATTGATCTAAAGCCTTCAGCTGTGCTTTTAGATCTCTTGTGTGAGATTTTTATAGGTTCTTCATATAGGCATTTAGTGCTATGAATTTTCTTCTCAACATTGCTTTCCATGTGTTCTATAAGTTTGGGTATGTTGTGGACTCAATTTCTTTAAATTCTAGGAATTATTTCTTACTTTACATCTTCCTTCACACAGAGGTGCTTCAATTGAGAGATGTTCAGTTTCCACGAGTTTATAGGCTTTCTGTGGTTTGTGTTGTTGTTGAACTCTAACTTAATCCGTGGTGGTCTGAAAGGATACAAAGAGTTATTTCCATTTCTCAATCTATTCATATTTGCTTTATGACCAAGTATGTGGTCAGTTTTAGAGAAAGTTCCATGGAGTGCTGAGAAAAAGGTTTATTCCTTTGTGTTTTGGGGGAAAGTTCTGTACATAGCTATTAAGTTCATTTGAGACATAGCATGTTAGATCTCTTATTTCTCTGTTAATTTTCTGTCCAGTAGACCTATCCATTGGTGAGAGTGGGATATTGAACTTTCCCACTATTTATGTGTGGTTTGACATGAGAATTAAGCTTTAGTAATGCTTCTTTTTCATATGTAGGTACACTTGTACCCTTGTGTTGGGGCCATAAATGTTCAGGATTGAGACTTCATCTTGGTAGACTTTTTCTGAGGTGAATAAACAATGTCCATCCTGGTCTTTTTTGATTGATTTTTAGTTTGTAGTCTATACTGTTAGATATTAGGATAGCTATACCAGCATGTTTCTTAGTTCCATTTTATTAGAAAGTCTTTTCCCAACCCTGTACTCTGAGCCAGTGTCTGTTTTTAAAGTTGAAGTGTGTTTCTTGTATGCAGCAGAAGGATGGCTTCTGTTTTTGTATCCACTGTGTTAGGCCGTGTCTTTTTATAGGTGAATTGAGTCCATTGATATTGAGGGATAGATATTAATGACCAATGATTGTTATTTCTTGTTATTTTTGGTGGTAGTTACATGTTTTTCTTCTTTGAGTTTTTCTACTGTGGGATTATCTATTGATTGTGGTTTCCTGGGTGTATCTAGCTTACTTAGGTTGGAGTTTTCCTGCTACTGCTTTCTGTAGGGCCAGATTTGTAGACAGGTATTGTTAAAATATGGTTTTGTTGTGGAATAACTACTTTACTCCATCTTTGGTAATTGATAATTTTGCTGGGTATAGTAGTCTGGGCTGGCAAGTGAAGTATTTTAGTGTCTGTATAAGATCTGGCTTTCATTGTTTACATTGAGTAATCTGATGTAGTTTTGATGGATCTATCTTTATAGGTAACTTGGCCTTTTTCCTTTGCAGCTCTTATTATTCTTTCTTTATTCTGTAGTTTTTATGGTAAGAATTTTATTTGGTGCACAGACTTTGTGGGGGTCTAGTCTATTAGGTGTTCTGTAAGTTTCTTGTATCTTTATAGGCATTTCTTTCTTTAGGTTGGGGAAATTTTCTTTTATTCTTTTGTTTAATATAATTTCTGTGCCTTTGAGCTGGTATTCTCCTTCTTCAATTCCAATCATTCTTATGTTTGGTCTTTACATCATGTCCCATATTTTCTGAATATTTTATGTTATGACTTTTTGGTTTTAATGTTTTCTTTGACTGACATATCTTATTCTACTATTGAATCTTCCATACCAGATATTGTCTCTTCCATCTCTTGCATTCTGTTGGTTATGCTGCTAAGGTAGCCAGGTGATAAGGGGCTTTGGAGTATGGGGTGGGGTTTTGCAGCTTTCAGTCTTCTAGGTGCAGAGAATCTGTAGGATTCAGTTTTACCTTTTCTTGTGGTTAAAAAAAATTCAATTGTGTCCTTATACCACATTTTTTATTACTCTTTAAACTTTTGACAGTTTTTTGTGTACATGAAGCAAATTTTGTTAATAATGTAGCAATAAACAAGGATGTTCAGGTCTCTCTATACGTGTTGATTAAGAGTCCTTCAGGTCATATACTTACATTCTATATTGTAAGAATAGTATTGTGTACAGAGGCCACATAGATGTGATAAATGTGAGCTAGATTATATCTTGAGTTGACAAGAGAATTTGGCAGAGTGATTCATATAGCGCTGGGTTTGCATGTATGCAAAAATGAAAGTTATATTTCCATGAAAGCTTGCACCAAAATTCTAGAAAGTCATTGGAGCCAGGAAACTTGTGGCTGGGTTGAATTCCCTTCAAGGATGTCCTATGAGGGAATCATGTGGAGCTGTAAAGGTGAAGCCTAATTGCAGTAGAGAGCACAGATTGTGGAAGATACTAGAAGATTTAATGTATGCTATAAATGATGCAAGAATAAAATGAAACTTGTAACATGAAGTTTCTGACCTGGCCTTTGCTGCCTAGCCCTGAGGTTCTGACCCTCTATCCCACATTCAGGACCTACTGCCACTGCTTATCTCCCCCCCCCCAATGACTCAGACACTTATATAATTTCATGCTCTTTGGCCTATGGCTCAGGCATATTGCTAGGTAGCTCTTTCATCTTAATTCAACCCATTTCCATTCATCTGTCTTGCCATGTGGCCCTTGGCTTACCTATTTTGTTACTCCTTGTTTCTTGGTTGGCTGCATTGTGTCTCTTCTGTCTCCACCCTCCTTCCCCTATCTATGCTTTGCTTTCCTGCCTACCTCTATGATACCAGTCATGGCCAAAACAGTCTATTTGTTTCACAGCACACAGAAAGACATTCCTACATCAGAAACTGGCCCACAAAAGAAGACAAGAGCCCCTGACATGAATATATAGCTGTGAGATTTGGTATTTGTCTCACTGGATTTCAGTCTTGTGTTTGTCTAAATTTTTGTTACTATGCCCTTGTTTCTCCTTTTTAGAATGGGATTTTTTTGCTATTTACCACTTATATTAGAAACATGTAACTTGTTCTTTGATTTTATAGATGTTCATAGTAAAAGATTGTCTTGGTTCTCAGAAGAGACTGGGTTATATCTATCTATCTATCTATCTATCTATCTATCTATCTATCTATCTATCTATTTTTCTCTCATCTATCATCTATCTCTATTATTTATTTATTTAATGTGTATAAGTTTTTGCCTACATTATGTCTGTGTATCACTTGTATGCAGTGCTCGTAGAGACCATAATAGAGCTATAGGATACCTTGGGACTGAAGTTACAGATGTGTTTGAACTGCCATATGGGTAGCAATTGAAGCTAGGTCCTCAGCCAGGGCTTAACCATCTCTCTAGTCTTAGCTTTGGGCCTTTTATCAATGTTGAAACAACTGTTAAGATTTTGAGAACTGTTTTTTAAAGATAGGTTCTCAATATGCATACCTGTCTGGCCTAAATTTGTTTTTAATAGTAGACTGGGCATGAACTCAATCATAGAGGTCCACTTGCCTCTGCTTACAAAATTCTAGGAATAAAGATGTTTACCATGATTAGTCCAATTTGGGGAACTCTTAATGATGAATTAAGTAAATTTTGTAGTATGAGATGGTCATGAGACTCTGAGGATAAGAGGTTGGAAGGTTATGTTTAAAAGTGCTGTGTGGGCATCATGTTGACAAGATTGGATGAACTTACTGCATTTAAACTTCATTATTAACTTTTTTAAATTTAGAAACTCCTATGAGATACATGAATGGCATAATGTGAAGATGTTTCCAAAGAGGTTTAACTGAATGTGTGTGGTATCATTACATGGGCTAAGATACCAGACTGAGTAAAAAGGGAAAAAGAAGAATCTAGCTAAATACCAGAATTTATTAGTTTCTTCTTCCTGACTTCAGATGCAATGTGACAGGAACTAAATGTTCATGCTTCTTTGGCTTTCCTTCCATGATAGCCTATATCCTTTCAAACCACAAAACAAATACTTTCTTCTTTAAGTAACTTTTTAAATGGCTGTTTTAGATAGTGATGAGAAAAGTAAATAATGAAAATAGGATATGTCACAGGTATTATTAGTTACCTATTTAATAACTATTTTCTTCTTTTCTAAGGGTTGCTCATTTGGTTAGCTTTGGCTATGGAGCTAAACATGTTATTGAGTGTTTGATACCAGTAGTTTGTGGTAACATCAATAGTGCTGAAAACTCAGCTTTCATTCTTCTATGAACAAGAAAGAAAAGCTTATAAGCTTCTTGAGTGTGGGGTTATAAATTAGGTTTTGTCAGGGGACTTGTTCCACATCTAGGTTAAAATTGAGACATGAAAATGTGTCTTTTGCCTCAGTCAGGATAACTAACAACAATGCCTATAGTGGCATCTCCATTAGGCTAGGGTTTTATGAAGTTACATATATGCACCTATTTGCAATGAATGTATAATATATGAAGTAAAGTATCGCTGTAATACAGCATTGGGCTTACAAAGTGAATATTTCATTGATCCCCAGGTAAAATAATTTTTACAAGTATAAGACAATATCAGTTTTGTTGGTTTAAGTTGAACTTATGAAAGTTGAAAAGACTAAGGTAAACTCAAAAGTCAATATTCACTCTGGTATTTATAAATATGGAGCAAGTGACAATTTATAGAATATAACTGATAAAATTACAAGCAAAGCAATCAACATTAATTCTATTCTTCCCTCAAATAGTAATTTATGACATTTTTCAAAAATTAACATGTTTAATTTCAATAGTAAAAAAGCAGAAAAATTCACCACAGTTGCTTCTTACAGCTTATTGTGTCTATAGTTTGCTTCTCTGATTTAGGAAATGAATTGTTTCAGATGAAAAATCTGGATTTTGGAAGTATATTTGCTTCTACAGAGGAAAATTCAGGGCAAGCAAGTACAATGGTACAAACTTAAAGTGTTTGGAAAAGGTTGTATTGAGAAAAGTGTAGTGACAATGCAATACAATCAACAAGTGTATTTCTCTAGTCAGTCCATTGAGAAAAAATTATTCTGTGGTATCACATAGACTGTAGTGTTTATCTACTGAGTGAGGAAAGGAATGTATCAGGAGCTCATCTGAGATGAAGACCGCAACAAAGACATTTTTCTAGGTTGCCAGGATAGCTTGATAAAAGCTCTTTTCTGACAAAAGCATCTCACAAGTATGTTGCACAGATAAATGAAACTTGGATAGATGTCTGAGAAAGGTGGAGATTAATTAGAGAGAGTAAACACCACAGTGAGATCTTACCCAGCTGCCTTCCAGCTTCCTTAGCCTGGCTTCTCTTGGCTTCCTCTCTTCTGTCTTTCTATGCCTGCCTTAAATATTCTCTTTGCTCAGTTAAGGCGTGACCCCACCACTTCTTGCCTGGGAGCCTGGAACTCCTTCTGTAAACTAAAATGACCTCAAACTCAGTTTGGATTAAGGGCATAGGTCACCACTCCTGGGATACTCCCTGTGCTGGGATTAAAGGTGTGAATCACCATTCTCTGATCCTCCTAGACTGACTGTGGTTAGATCCCTCTTATATCTTCGAAACTTCTGGAGCTTTTATTAAATCCCCACACAAGTATTTATATTTAACATTATAAAATATAAAATAATCAATCAGTACATATCCTGGAGTGACATCAGAAGATAGGAAAGTAAAAAGGAACTATTGCTGGAGTGAAGATAACAAGTAAGTTTCTCACAAGTATCTTGTTACATCACCACTCACAGCAACTTCGAATAACCTTCAGTCTCTTCATCGCTGTTAATGAACTCTTTCATTGCACATAGGCATATTTATCTTTCTTGTGTATGAAATTCATCTTTGATACTCTGTCTGGTTTTAGCAGAAGTCTCATTGAACAAAATCCTGTAACTCTTCGACAGTATATGAGCATATTTTGTATCAGCTGTCTTTGTTGGCAAATTAAATTTGTTTTCTACCAGTACCATACATATAGAAAGTGAGACATTTACCAAGTATTCTCTCTCTGTGGTGGATGATATTTATCAGCAAAATAATTCTTAATTAGCTAGATTGGCAGGGCACTTTCTCAACCCCACCTGCTCCAATCACCACCACTTTGTACTTATCATTCACACAAGTAAGAATCTCCAAATTTGCTGCTCCTAGTTTAGATTTCCTTAGGACATAAACTAGTAAACTTTGGTAGATCTTAAAAATGCCACTTACCAATTACTGTGGCAAAGTATATATGGAAGCAACTTATGAGAGGGGGGTTTTATTTCAGATTATGATTTGAGAGGATACAGTCCATCTTGGAGAGGGAGGAGGGTATGGAGATATGTAGTTTTGTTATTAAAGTTGGGGACACAGTCTGTTCCCAAACACCATGTTCACCACCCATCCTCAATAAACAAACTAAAAGAACCAAATCAATGGTGAAAAGCAGAAAAATATTATTTATTCAATATAGCTACATTATAAAGAGGGGCAAGGAGATTCAGTGACCCTTCAAGTCATCATTAGGGTTCTGAAGTAAGATTAAAGTTTAAAGTTAAGGCCAGTGTTGCTGAGTCCTAATGGTTCCTTCAGGTTAGGGGGTAAGAAGGCATGGAGTCAAAGGTATAGATGCTGGGAGTCTGTTGAAAAGCAAAGGACTGACTCATTTATTCAAAAATAAAAGAGTCTTATATATTCTCTTAAAGCACCCAGGTTATGTCATAATCTGGTAATATTGTGTGGCTGTCCCTCATTGGTTGGGCACAATCAGGAGATCTGA
The DNA here is from genome assembly GCA_033318265.1 of Phyllotis vaccarum. NCBI lineage: Eukaryota > Metazoa > Chordata > Mammalia > Rodentia > Cricetidae > Phyllotis > Phyllotis vaccarum. The sequence continues at coordinate 4,911,454 of JARWLC010000013.1, read as the reverse complement.
CAGCACCTGTTGCTAGGCAGATTCTGCACAATCAAGAAAACTGGTCATCATCTATTGCTAGGCTCTCAACAGACTCCAGGTTGGCTCAGAAGGAAGTATGGTATGTACATGCCTTAGCAACTAGTTTGAGACAATTTCCTAGACCCTATGCACCTATCTTAATACAGGCCAGGAATATGCACATTTAGACAATTCACATCAAGGTGTGGTCCCACTACCATTGACTCATCAATGTCTGAGCTTCAATTTTATTCTATAAGGTGGTCTGACAAATCATCATAACACCAAAGTTCCAGTGCAGTAGAACTAGTCTTTCCACATAGGCTTCAGATCCAGAAAGTTCTACAGCTTTCCAAAATAGTACATGGGAAAATGTCACATGAGCTTTTAAGCGATAATTTATATTCAAAATGGAACATAATCTTTGTTGTAAGGTTTTATGGATCAGACTTTATGCATTGCATATATAGCTTTGCTATTTAGTAATTTGGTGAAGTTAATTAACATTTCTTGGTTTCCTCATCTGAAATATAAGGTTAATAATAGGTTCTCTGTTATGGTGTCAGAACAAGTATTGAAGAATTGATATGAAGTACATGGAATAGGCCTATCAAGCAGCAAGTACTATGCAATATTTGCAGTCAGAGAGACTGACCAGAACTAGTTCTCATATTGCTGTATTACTGATATTAGCATTGAAATGATCCATATGAAATATTTGCACATAGTGAACACTTAATGTCACCATTACTTGGAAATTATGCTTTTGCACTTAGTTTTAAATACACAGCCTTCATATATAATTTCTCTTAAAATGACATATATCATTTATATATTTTGAAAATATATTCTCTTATACACTACATCCTAACCATCCTTCCACTTCTCCCAGTTTACTATCACCTCTTCTTTTCCCAGAACCACTTCCCTTTACCTCCCTTGAGAAAAGAGCAGGCCTCCCAGAGATAACAACCAAACATGACATAACAAGTTATAATAAGGCAAGGTAAAAGCCCTCCTGTGGAGACTCAACAAGGCTACCCAATAGGAAGAAAAGTCTCAAGAGCAGGAGAATTGGAGATACCCTCATTTCCCCTGTTAGGAGTCCCACTAGAACACCAAGCTAAAATCCATAACATACCATATATGCAGATGACCTGGTACAGACCCATGAAGGTCTCATGTTTTCTGTTTTAGTCTCTGAGAGTCGGTATAATCCATGGATAGTTGATCTGATGAATCATGTTCTCCTGGTGTCCTTAATTCCATCGACCCCTACAATCTTTCCTCCTTCTCTTTGTTGGGGTTCCCAGATCTCCTGTGTGTGTGTGGGGGGGGGGGGGACCTGGTGAAGATCTCCAGTTTAGATTCTTTCCAAATAATGTATAGCTGTAGGTCTCTGTACTCACTTGCATCTGCTGCCAGAGGAAGCCTCTGTGGTGATGACTAGAAGAGGCACTAATCTATGAGTATAGCAGAATATCATTAAGAATGATTTCATTGACTTTTTTGCCAGTCATGTTTGGTTCTCTTCTGGCTCTCTGTACTTCACTTTTAAGCTTTTCATAATGCAATGAAAACTAATAATATATGCTTCCAAGGGTGTTTTAAAATACAAAATAAAAAATATAAATGTCAGCAAATTCTTAATAAGACAATAATCAGAATTAGTGCTATATGTAAGTTTGGAACAAAGCAACCCATAGAGAAGGCAAACTAGTCAGGATTAGCCTTGGAGATTATGTGGGTATATTTGAAATGCACAGCCTTAAGCACTGACACACATGATATTTGTTTCAAGTAAGAGAAAATAAGAGATGAAGCAGGATCCTAATTAAATTTGTTAATAAAAACTCAGAGTTAGATATTGAGGCTGAAAGCTGAAAGATCAGAGAAGCAGAGCAACCAGCCACCAGAGACTTCTTACCTCTATGAATCCTTAGACTGAACTGGGGATGGGGGAAGTCTGGTCTCTACTAACTTTATATTTCTGTCTCCCAAAGTTGAGATTAAAGGTGTGTATCTCCTAAAATCTGGAATCAAAGGCATGCAATCTCAGTGCTGGTATTAAAGGTGTGAGGCTGTACCACCAGACTCAGTTTTTCTTTTAGACTAGATCAATCTCAAGTAGCCCAGAGTGACCTTGAACTCTCGATCTTCCTGCTTCCTCCTCTCAGGTGCTGGGATTAAAGGTGAGTGTCACCACTGCCTAGTGTCTATGGTTAACTAATAGCTAGCTCTGCCCTCTGGTCTCCAGGCAAGCTTTATTTGCCAGAACACAAACAAAATGTCACACAAGGGGAAGTACTCATTTAAGATAACACATTTAACAATAAAATCAGGACTAGAATGTAGCTCCCTAGAATCTAAAGTCTCTGCTTCGCTATCCATATCTACAGTTTGTAACTATAACAGTATGCAAAATTGTATTTGTCCACTGATAAAATAATGGCAAGACTATTTGGGGATAATCAACTAATTTTGGTTATATTTAAGGCTGGGACCTGGAAAGACAGGCCAGTGGATAAGAGCAATTACTGGTTTAGTTTCTTGCATCTACATGGTAGCTTACAACATTCTGCATCTCCAATCCACAAGGATTCAATACCCTCCTTTGATCTCACTGGGGACCAGGCAACATGGTGTTCATACATACATGCAGGCAAACCACTTATACATATATAGACAAAAAATAAAACACATCTTCAGAAGAGGTACAGGGATGGCAAGACACAGGCTCTAAGGAAGAATATATTACAAATGTGTTTAAATGGACATATCATCAAATTGCCTTCTAAATATTTATGTTTATTTCCATAGTCTAGTGTTACTCCCAGTCTTGGTCAGAGAAGCTTTAGTTAGGAGGAGGTCGGAGTCAGATCAGATCAAGCCAGACACCCAAAGAAGAAACATTTAAGGAACACAGGTGAAGACATGGCAGGACAGATTAATGAAAATAAGTTAAAAGAACTAGCTAACAATATGCCTGAGCTGTAGGCCAAACAACATAAAGTTAATATAAACATCTAAATCATTTTTGGGAGCCTAAGCAGCAGCGAACGGCTAAGGGGTCCGAAACTACAAATCTGTGGGTCTGAGACCTCTGGCGCCCGAGGCCAAGAAACCTATTGTTACAGTAGTGGGTGGCATTTTAAACAAAGACTTGTGCATAACTTGTCAAAGTACTGAAAATAAGTGATCTTTGAATGATCAGCTGTAATTAGCATATCTATATCTTCCCATCTAAGGCCCCAGAGAACATTGTAGGAGAGAGAATGGGGAGATTCTAAGAGCCAGAGGATGGGAAGAAGTGGTATGAAATTTTATATATATATTTTATTTATATATATAATTTATATATATTTCATATATATATAAAATTTTTATATATATGATACAAAATGATTATTACAGACATGAACACATATCAGCTGAGACAACATGCACAAGATTCACTCAAACAGAGCAAAAAGTTATAAAAGGAGTAAGATTGGTTGTAATTGTAAACAGGAGTTAGAAGTGAAGAACAGAAAGTAATAGAATTAAGTATGACAATAATACAGTGTATACATATATAAAATCCACATTTTTTTAAAAAAATAAATGTAACACTGCCTTCTAGCACTTGAAGAAGAAAATATTTCATTTCTTATTTGTTTTAGAACCAGAAAAGAAATGTGGTTTAGGAAGAAACAGGGAATATAGATAGGTGTTAGATTATGAGCATTAAGTTTGATCTTTTATCATTTGTACTATCTGTAGACCAACACTAAGCAACAGAAACTGCGAATCTGAGGAATTTCAATTAAGTATACTTTTATGCTCTATTCCCTGTGTAGATCACCATCTATCTTTTCAGTGCTGGTTAGCTCATATCTTTGAATTCATCCAAAGTGGTTCATTTTTCTTTGTCTCTTCATTACCTACAAAGGTGTCCTATTTGCCATATTTTGAATGGTCTACCCAGAATTTCCAGGGACTTTGTTCTTATCTAACTAAAGGAGACATAAATGGAAGAAGCCTTCCAGTGAGTAGTCCTTTGTGTGAATTTCCTTGAATGCAAACACAGGAGCAGAGTTCCTATGGAGCAGCTGGTCTTCCCATTTTTAATTTTGTTGAAGCAGGTAGCTGACCTCTTTGAGGAAGTCTGGGTTTTCTCTGTCTTGGGAAATTGCTGATAACATCAAGCCCAGAAGGAGGTGAATAAAATGGAAAAAGAAAAATTCATAAGAGCCATGCCAAGATTCGGATTTCCAACCCCACCCAATTCTTTTCCAGCTCTCCTTTCAGCTGTTTCTTGCTTCCCAGGAAGCAGAAAACAATAGGCTACTGATTGAACTTAGTTCTAAACTTCGGTTAATTAAAGGTGGAGGAAATAAAGCAGAGTTACAGTTAGAATTTAAGTCCATATGTTTCCATTAGGAGACATAGTCTGTGCATTCCATACTTTAAAGGTGGCTCTGGTTCTGGAGTCAAACTTGGAATCCAGTTCATTTTGGCAATTATTCTACTGTTCAAAGTTTTTGGTTGGTCTTTTGGGAGTTAATTTCTTTCAAGCAAGTGCAAAGTTCTTTCTGTGAAGAGAAGGAAAAGCATGCTGATTTTAATTGGACTGGGTTTATAAGAGGAGAGCTGGAGAACCCAGAGATCTTGGGATTAAGGGAGAGCCATTGAGCAGCTTGACTTTATGGTATGGGACATAACAAACTATTTTATTCTCTATGTTCCTCTCCAGATGAATGTAAGTAAAGATGTAAGTTTTCCTGTTTGTGTACCATGGTGAGATTTCCAGAATAGATACCATTTTTCACATGTAATTTTTGTTGTTTGATAATTTTATGCATGTGCACAGTGTGCTTAATTAAATGCACTCCCTACTCTGTCTTCTCTTTACTATCCCACTAGCCACATTTCACTTCTAATTTCATATATTCTCTTTTAAATCATAGTGCTACCTGTATGTTCATGTTGGGGTAGGACAATCTAATAGAGAATGGTTAGCTTCTCAAAAGTTACATAGTAACTGCTATTTGTAAATTGTCTTTATCATTCTCAATAGCCCTTTTCTTACTTTTCTTTCTAAAACTCATTCCTTTAGTTAGCAAGTTTGTAATAATACTCCATTAATTTCTAGGCACATTATCAACACCACTGATAGCGAACTATTGAAATGTTCTATTTGTTTATTGTTGTATATCCCCCCAAATCCATCATTTAGGGCATTTTATGTAGCCTATATTCTATCCGTTTAGCTAAAGCTCAGATGGATGATTCCCTTGAACATGTCAAGTAACTAAGCAATATTAAACTGACTGATGAGCTAGTCTAGAGGGCTTGTCATAAAGTCACATCTCTGGTGTCTTGGCAGAGTTGAATACCAGAACAGCTACCTGTGGCCTCACTAGCAATCCTAGGATTGTTGAACTTCTTGCTTTTATTTTACTTCTAAATTGACAAGTAATAGTTTTATATATTTATAGGGTACAGTATAACTTTCTAATACATATTTACAATGGATAGTAATGAAATACCTATAGTACTTCAGTAAAAGTTAGCAATTGGGGTTGCTTGTTCATGTGTTGAAATTGCTTTCCCTTACTAGTTCCTACTCATGCTTGGGATTAGATTGTGGAGTGCTTTCTCACTGCAAACTCTTTTTGACCATGTTCATCTCAGTTGCATTTACATACCCTTCTTCAGGAAACCCTTACTCCTTTTCCCTCGCTACCTTTAGTATTTCTATATATATTTAATTGAAATCCTTGATTTATTTATTTATATCATTTTACTTCACATATTATTTTAATATTGATTTATGTGATTTTTCAATTTGTTCTCCAAAAGAGATATGCTGTGGGATAATGCCCTTCTACACTGTCAAGATTAGTCACTTGAATTAGTTTAATAAAATGCTGATTGACTAGTATCCAGGCAGGAAGTATAGGCAAAACAAACAGACTAGGAGAATTATGGGAAGAGAAAGGGTGGAGGCAGGAGTCATCACCCAGATGCAGAGAAAGCAAGATGAGAATTCTGTACTGAGAAAAGGTACCCAGGCATGTGGCTAAATATAAATACGAACATGGGTTAACTTAAATATAAACGTTAGCTAGTAATAAGCCTTATCTACTGATCAAGCATTTATAATTTATATTAAACCTCTGAGTCAATTATTTGGGAAGTGGTTACTGGATATTTGGGATAGGCAGGACAGAAACTTCTGTTTTCAGCGATACATTGTTAACCTGCAGAAATATCTGTAGTTCTCTGAATATAATACTATTATCTATTAGAAGTAGTGATGTGGGGCTGAAGAGGTGATATTGGCTTCTGCTCAAGAGAATCCTAGTTTTGTTCCCAGCATCCACATAGTGGCTCGCAACTGTGGTGATATGTTATATATTTAATAAAATCAGCCTGGAATATCAAGGAGAGGAAACAGACCACAGTCAAATCTCACCCAGCTATCTTCCAGCTTCCTCAGCTTTGTTCCTCATGACTTCTAAAGAATGAATCTGTCTTTCTATGCTTGCTTTAAATACCTTCTTGACCCAGTTGTTTCACATCCAGGTTAAGATTAAAGGTGTGAGTTACTACTATTTGGTAGTTAGGCTTTGAACTCACAGAAGAAAAACAGAAAGATCTCTGTCTCTGAAGTTATGGGATTAAACACATAGATCACCACTCCCAAGTCTTTCCTGTGCTGGGATTAAAGGCATGAGTTACCACTCTCTGACCCTCCTGGATTGACTATGGATGGATCGGTTCTCTGATATTTTAGACTGGTTTTATTAAATATATAACATATCACCACACACAACCATGTTTAACTTCAATTCTAGGGGATATAATGTCTTCTTGGTCTCCCTGGGCAATAGGACCCTGCATATTGCACAGATATACAATAGGCAAACATACATATACATGTTTTAAATATGAAAAGAAATAATAAAAAGACAAACCATAGTCAGATACAGTTAGTTCATTCCCTTTGCTTCCAGAAAGATTAAACTGTCCCCTGCTCATTCTAAATCAGTTTATTGTCTGATAGCTATGAAATGTTTCCTCTTCTTACTTTGATTTCAGCTATCAAAACACTTGACAAACATACTGCATTTTCCTACTGTCTATTATATTTAACCCTTTGGAATAATTTCTGGCTGCCCTTGATTGTGGTGACTGTGTAGTCACATCTTACCTGCCATCATGTTCTGATAAATCTAGTTGCGAGAATATCATAGTCTCCTTGTGATACTAAATTTCTACGAATATGATTTCTAGATTTTATGATTTTAGAACTACATTAAAAATAATATTTGAAATTGTAAATTATTGAATTTTAAGTGACTCTTCTACATCCTAGCTTTATAACTTATAGTCTAATTTTCTCATCTGTGAAAATGGGGATAACAGTCATGCCCTTATTGGGTCATTTAAATCGGAGCATCTACCAAGTAATTGCTGAAAAAAAATAATAGTTCTCTCAAATGTCTTATTGCAGTGTGCTAATTTTTGAATTGCAGAAGAAATAATTTTACTGAGCTCTATAAGTACATATTTACCATTAAACACAATTCTCTTTTATAGTTCTCTATCTCATTTCTCTCACAACTTCTTACAGCAATTTATTTCCCTAGATAAATTTTAAGGCAGAACTTATTCTCTTCTCCATAGTATATTGTTTACAACATTTTCCCAGATGGGAATTACTTGTTTGTAAACTTGATTGTGGCTACACTTTCACCAGAGTTTCTGAATTCTGGTCACACAACTATTAGATTCACTTACCTCCAGATCCAGTGGCCTCTGTTTTCAGTTTGTTTGTTTTGTTTTCTCCTTGTAACTCGATTTTGGTGTTGGAATAAGAGGAAAATGCAAATATAAGGAAGTGAATGGTAAATAATTGTCCCACCCACTGGTTTAATGAAAAGCGCTGGTGGGCCAAAGGCAGGCAGGAAGTGTGGGCGGGGCTACCAGACTAAGAAAACTCTGAGAACAGGAAGCACAGAGCAGAATGCCAGAGAGATACTGGAAGAAGCAGAGGTCAGTTATGCTGCTCTAAGAAAAGGTACTGAGCCATATGGCTGAACAGGATGAGAGTCATGGGTTAGATGAAGGGTAAAGAGTTAGCAAGTTATGTGCCTGTGCCTTAGGCCGATAAATCTAAAACTATTGAAAGCATCTGTGTGTCTCTGTGGGACTGTGGGACTGCGGGTCTGCAGGTCTGCGGGTCTGTGGGTCTGTGGGCCTAGACCTTGAGGTTAGGCCGGAAAGTCCAGGCCAGAAACCTCCTACTACAAGACTCTTTGAATCCCACTGAGTTCAAGACCAAACAGAGCCAGGTAGTGGTGGCATCCACTTTTAATTATAGCACTAGGAAAGATGATCCTGAAATTTAAATAACTGGGTGGGGAAAAAAGAAAAGGCAGGAGAAGGTAGAAGTTTTTCCCTTTACCTGCATGCCCAGGCAGCCTGAGAATTTGTGGAGATGGGACCTACCCCATTTAGCCTGAAAAATTGGCTGGGTGAGAATTGGCTGTGGCTTGTATCTGTCTCTCTGATTTTTCAGCTTTTCTCCAATATCTGGCTATAGGTTTCCTTATAATACTAAATAAAATTCATGCAAAAACAAGTTACTCTGCATTTTAATATGAGCCACACAGGCGATCATAATATGGTTGGCTCCAGACAAAGCTGAATTTCTCTGGCTCAAATAATAGTCCAATATTGAACTGACAGTTTTCTATTAACAATATCATGATAAATTGAAGAAAAAAAGTTCTTAAATCACAGAGAGCTGTAGGTACCTTAATGAAATTGTTTACTCTGCAATTCAAAGAAGTTGTTACTGTTGGCACTTTGGATGGGACCATTATTTGCTCTAGGAGGAATATTTTCCTGTATAATAAAAGATGTTCAGAATCCTTGGTTCACATCAACTAAATGAGCCCTTCTCAGTAGTTATAATGAGCAACAAAACATGCACTATATAAATTTCCTCATGTCTTCTCAGAGGCATTGCCATATCTAATGAGGACCATTTGTAACTTAAATTTTAAGTGAGAGGGGAATGAGTCCTAGAAGGCCAGATAGCTTTCCCAAGTCTCTCAATGGGCTTCTCTTGAATAAATATGCCCTGAAATTAAATTTTAACTATCCTATGTTTCTGTAAATGAGTTAGGAACCTAAATATAGGTTTATCTATTCACCTTTGTGGATGGACATCTTATTAAAAAAGGAGAGAGGCCATCAAGTACATTATTTCTATGTAAAAGATAACTCCCAGATATCCATTGAGCTAAATTGAGCCATATCATTCTTCCTGTGTAGCTTTTTGAAAATAACTGTTTCAGATACTCTCATAAACAGTACACCTTCTTTCAAGAATAACTGGAGTATTTATTATACTATACTTAAAGGGAAAATATTAGCTCATTAAAATACTCCTGGTGTTTCAAGAATATTCTTCTGGGCTATGCACCTGACTATGGTATAATTGCCTGCTTCCTGGCTTATCCTCAGATTTTAGGATGTTACCTGCTACAAATGTAGACAATAAATAATTAAGTCCAAGGGGGGGCATCTCATGAATAAAATGTCATTTACTTTCTTCAGACAAGTATAAACAAAGGACCTCTTCTCAAATATTCTATCTCTTTAGAGAACTAACAAGTAAATGTGAGCTTTACATGAAATAGTTTATGCTAGGGAAATAGTTCAATAGAGGAGTACATCTCCAGAATGCACAAGGCCCTAAGTTTGATCCCTGGTGTCATAAGAAAAAAAACTACCCAGTATCCTCATAGATCATTTTCTTTTATTCTCAAAGGCCTTTGTTATATGCTAAGTGAATAGTAGTTAAATATGCCCTTTTATGCCTACAGTGACTAATGTTGGTGGGTGAACTAAAGTCCCCAGGGAGAGTCTGCTTGTGTTAGTGGTTACTGAACTGTCATTCCCTCTGTACTTTTCAGTCCTGATGACAGTGACTTGGAAAAACCAGTGATTAATGGTAATAAGATTCACAGATACTAGTAACTGGACATCATCTCACAGATTTTTGACCTCTCAGATTGTAAAGGTGGACCAAATACAAGAAGATGAAATTTAATAAAGAATAGAACGATAGCCTTTAAACCTCAATGGGTAGTGTAAAGATGTACTTATTTAATAACATTAGGTGTGCAAAAGTCTTCAGGGTTTCAATTCATGAGAAGACTAACAGTGTTCAACAGAATAATATTGCTTTTGCAAAGGACTCATGTGACCTCAAGATACCTTATGAATGTCTAATAGCTGCAATAGAAGACACCTATATGAATCAGATCAATTTCAGGAAATGATTTAGATGTTGAAGGCTTTGTAACATATTCATATATAAAATAGTGAAAATAACTAGAAATAACTCACATGGGTAAGATAGGAGTCTATGACCAGTTAAGGCAACTTACAAAGATATTTAATGCTAACATATAGGGTACAAAACTATTGCTGGGCCCTGGTGGTTCCCTTAGGGGATGGAATGAGAAGACTCAGAGTCAATCAGACAGAATACAGAAGTCAAGTGAAAAGCTAAGAGTTAATTCATTTATTCAGCATTGGGGAGAGCTTTATATGCCCTCCCAGCACCCAGGCTGTGACCCAATCTGATGATATTGTGTGGTTGCCTTTCATTAGCTGTGCATAATCAGAACCTGTGAAGGCATCTGTTGCTAGTCCTTTAGGCAGACTCCAGGTTGGCTCATGATGAAGTACATTATGTGCCTGGCTTAGCAACTGGTTTAAGCCAATTTCCTTGACCCTATGTATGAACCTGTCCTGCTACATATACAACCTTTTTATTTTATTACATGAATACACAGTGGGAGTCAGAGTTCTTTTCCCTGACCTTATTGACTCTACCTCAAGCAGGCTCAGCAATGGGACTGTGTATTTCTTACATTGGCTTGCCTAATAAGCTCTTAACCTTTATTGACTATCAGCCTTCAATGAACATGCATTTCTGGAGAGATGCCCAGGTGGAAAGGATTACACAGTAGCGTTTTGAACGTCAGAGAACCACGCATGTATAACCTTCTGTGGAAGGCTATGAACAGGATGTCTAAGAGCTATTAACACCTGTAGAGTTGCCTATTGTTGTCAGATGTGCTGTAGGAGACACTTAAAAAGGAGAAATATTAAAAGCATCACCCTGCCACTCAAAAGATATGTGAGAATCTAAGAGGGATCAAACAGTCAAAAGGTCAATTTGTTCTTGTGAGAAGTTGAGGTCGGAGTGTGAAATAAAGGCAATGGATAAAAGAAAAAAGAAAGGGTGTAAAGAAAAGGGCTTCTTCCAAAGACCAGGTACCCTCTAATTTTTGGTGGTCAGCACCAGGTCCATAAAGGTCAGGCCTAGGGAAGAATTAGTATTAAATATCACAGGGAAATCAGGAAAGTTAATTGTCACTGGCAACAAAATGGGAGGTAACAAAAGCAGAGCCTATGGATCCTTCACTTTGGAGAGAATAAAAAGGGCAATGGTATGTACATTACCTATACAGGGCTAGTTCTTCTTTAGTGGAAGCATGCTGATCAGTGGCTGGGCATACATCTCTTTCTGGGACTCATATTGGTGTAGTGACACTCTGAGGAAAAACAAAAGTATACCCTAGTCCACATATCAGCAGGGGGCCTGGTGACTGCCATTGGAGGAGATAAGATCTCTTCATCTCCACAGGGCAGGGCAGGGGCATTTTCCTTGATAGAGATGCCGAGTGTTTGTAGGCTGGGCTGAGAATCTTGTCATCAAAACTGAGAAAGCTTTTTATAAAGCCAGATGAGAATCTCTCTTAGCCTCTGGTGAAATAGTTCCAGCAATATCTCCTTAAGGGCTCTGTTGGTCCTCTCCAAAATGGCTTTCTTCTGGAGATTGTTGGGGATGCCAGTGGTGTGGGAATTTTCCAGGACCCCAGAAAGTCATTGAATTGTTGAGAGGCATAGTCAGGGTCATTGTTAGTGTGGTAGGATTCAGGTGTCAGATGTTAAGGTCCGAAGATGCTTATCCAGGGTCCCGGGCTCCTGATGGGGGTGTGGCCAACCAACCTCATTCATAAGGGGCTGCTGGGATCTTGGGAGGCCCTGTTTCCTGGTTTCTGGCTGTTGGAGAGACCAGTTTGGCATCAATGTTCACCGCTCAGATAATCCAGTCTATGAGGCACAAATATAAGCTGTTACCTGTATTGTGAGTGTTGGTTTATATTTTAATAAATATTAATCTTGGATTGGTGCATTTTTAGAGAAACTCTGCCTATAGTTAGTCTTAAGTGCCAAGGTACCCCACAACTAACATGGCCTACTTAACTTTCACAACATTGATGGCCTTCTCCCCAGAAAGGGCAAGGGCATAAACAAAAAAAGAATGGGGTTCTATTATCACATGAACATATTTAAAATTGCTAAAGGGAACATAATGAATAACATCCATCTGCCAGACAGTGTTAGGCAACAAGCCCCGATGTTTAACCTCTGTGTTTGGAAGCAGTCCTAAGAGGGAAAGAGGCCCACAAGTGGCACATGCCTGGGACAAATGTTTACACTGAGAAACCAGTAATTCTGGAAGAAGTCTATGCAAATTCTGTCAAGACAGATGGATCTGCTGGTGAAGAGCCCTAGTTTGCTCTAGGAAATCTATACTAGCTGTTAATATGATGATATCTGTAACCTCATTTCCTTGGGCCAATATTCCTGGCAGTTTGGAGTAGGATCTAATATGTGACAGGTACCAGGCCTCAGTCTTCTGATTCAAGACATTTAGTATGATCAGCATAATGATGACAATGGGGTCTTTGACTCAATGAAAGGCTGTCAGAAAAAAATGTTAATGGCATTGAACTGACACTCCACTAGAACCTTGAGGAGGGCCAATTGCTCACCCAATTGACTGGAACAAGAGCCAGAGATAACATATGTAATGGCTTTGGAGCTAGAACTCTGGATAAGAACACCATATGTGTTTTAACTGAAATCTGAAAAGGCTAGGGTGATGTGAATAATGTGCGTGGAAGAGGGGACTGTATAGAGCTGTATCTTTATTGAAAGTGTGAGTTCTGATAAGATTATTTTTTTGTCAAATGATTGTAAATAGTTTCTGTGAATTCTGCAACCATTTCCTAGAATGAGACAGAATCAACCCAGAGAAACTAGGTTTAAAGAAAATGTGAAGACAAGCTTATACAACTTTTGTCAATATTTTTTCCATGACAGCATTCATGCCTTATGGCTGAGCTGGAAGAACTGCTCAAACTTAGAGGTGACCTTATGCAAGTCAAGATGTGCTTGATGTATCCATATAAAGGGCATTGATTGCCACAGTACTCCCCCAATTCCGTGTGTGTCTAGAGAACTATTGCCAATAAGGTCCTTTAGGGCTCATAGAATTGTATACTGGAGGTGGATAAAGTGGCCAAAAGCTTTTGTAGTAAAACTTTAGATTCTTGGGTAAACCTAACCTTAGTGGAAGGATAGGTAGTACCCTCCAACAATGAAAAGAGGTGTGGCATCTCTTGGTCATGGATAAGTAAGAAAGATTTAAGACAATTAACCATACCACATAATTATTTGAATTCTGAGAGTAAATATGAGTCTCTCACTTACAGCTTAAAGGAGAGAAGGCAAATCTGTCTAGTAATGGAGAAGGCCAAAAAGGCAAAAGGGTGTTCTACTTGGACTTTGTCTTGTGCAACAATCAGATATAATGATGCAAGATCTTTAACACCTTTCTTGTAATACTCTTTGCATAGGTTGCATCTTGATGTGTGGGAATGAGATCGTCCATGTGATGGACCAGAAGGACATCCATTGGGACAGTAACTAAAGCCTTGGAAATGTGCAGTTGGCATATTGTGGGACTGTTCTTCATTCCTTGGGGCAAAACAGTCCATTGATATCTCTTAGCTTGTTTATGAATACTAGGTTCCCACACAGTAAAGGTAATGTTATCTCAATCCTGTGGCTACAGAGAAATTTGAAAACTGAAAAAAGTAATCCTTAATATTTAAAACTAATATATAACAAGATGGAGAAATAGCTTTAGGGTGAGGGAGGCCTGGCTGTGTGAACCTCATTTTTTCCCACTTGATCCATCTTCCATGAAGATCCTACAGGAGGTGGTAGTGCCCTGATCTCTTGGGGATAACACGTATGTGGGTATTATGTTTACTTGTAGAAGGTTCAATGTACTCCATCTTTAGCTGTTCAGCAACCAATTTTTAAAGAATAGATAACATAGGTTCAATTATAGGCACTGTTCCAACTATACTTTTTGATCTGAGACCTATGTCAATGGAACGGGGCTAGGGGCTCCATTGTGGTAGATCTCACAGGGACATCGACCCCTAGAATTGGGGTGCAGATCTCATGCATGGTTGTGGACCACAAGGCCCCCATTTTCATGGACTTTGTTGTCATAAAAAAGGCCCTGTCATCTGTAGTTAGGACAACACCTATATCCTCCTAAATATCTCTGCCCTACAGGTTCCAAGGTGCAATGGAAATGACAGAGTGGTTGGCTCCTGATTGCCATCAAGGTCCTCCCAATGGACCTGGCAGGTGGTGATCTTGGAATATTTTTGGCCTCCTACAACAGTGATTGGGGGGATTTAAACTTCCAATAAGGGAAGGGAAGCACCTCAATGTCAGTTAAAATGGTGGTGTCCATACTGAGGAGCTTCCTGACTGGAATTTAAAGGAGTGGTGCCTTATCAGGCAGGGATCTGCAATTTTTTGCTCAATGAAATTCCCTATTACATATGGAGCATGAGGTCCTATGTTTTTCCAGGGGACAGTCATACCACAGATGGCATGGTTTGCTGCATGCCCAGCAAGTTCTATACCTGGGAGCCCTTGGGGTACCATTAGCACACTGCCTGTCTGTGAGGAGAGCATTCAAGGAAGCAGTAAAAGTGCTGTGGTCTAGATCTCTGGAGGCAAGTACCCATTTGTGAATATCCTCTTTGTAGATCACTGTGACTGCATTGTCGGTGGGAGCATTAAGCCCTTCCCAAACCAATTGTTTGATTAACATTTCTCTGGTAGGGCCTGAATCTACTCTGCATTTTACCACCTCATCAATAGGGGCCAGAAAATCAGTGCAGAGCTCTCCTGAGCACCAAACAAGGTTGTAGAAATAAGCTGAGAATGCTCATGGGGTGCATGCTCTAAGATCTTTGAAGACCAGGACAGAAACCTGTTCATAGTAGGCTTCAAGGTTTGCAGGATGGACATAATCTCTATGCTCTGTGAACATATCATAGATCACTGGGATTTTAAGTAAGATGTTCCTCCAGGCCTGGGATTTCGCCTGATCATCATAGGCCAACATCTAATTAAGATAGGCCATCAGTTCCAGCAAAGCTTTTATCAGACAATACCAATCAAAATAAATCTGCAGTTGCATTGCCCCTTGAGTGAGTACTTGTTCAAAGCAAGGTAAATCCAGGCCTGAATCATTATCTGCCTTCCTGATGAGAGAGAATTCAACTATGGGGGTGGGAATGCAAGTCTGGGCAGTAGCATTTGGGCTCAAATTGACTAAGGAGGCTTAGACTGTAAGTGATGTGATATGCAAGCCATTGCAGGAGAGTAGCTACTCCCTGAGGCAGAGGGGTACTGGAGTAGATTGCCTCAAGAATACCACAGTGGAGGCATAGCCACTAGCGGTGGGGGGGGGGGAGATAGAGCACAGGAAGTACCAGTGTATGAATTTTTTGTAATTTTTTATTTAATTTTTTTTCTCATACCCTCCACTGCTCCCCCTTTCTTTCCTCCTCCCCATCCTCCCTCAACCTTCCCTTACTCATTCCCACCATTCATTCCCCCAAGGAGAGCAAGGAATCTCAAGATGAGTCAGTTTAGTCCAGCATATTCAGTTGAGATAGGTCCAAGTCCCTCCCTGCAGCATCAAGCCTGAGTAAAGTGTTCCTATGTAGGGAATGGGATCCAAGAAGCCAGTTCATGCACCAGGAATAAACTTTGGTCTTAACGCAAAAGGCTCCACAAACTTCCCATGCCTTTTGACAGTGCTCTACCTTTGGGAGGTTTAGTTCCTTTCTCTGAAGATTTTTCAGCAGTTGTTTCTGATTCAGTGAGCTCCCAATAGCTCAGGTCAGCCATCTCTGTGGGTTTCCTCCTCATGATCCCAATCCCTTTGCTCATATACTTTATCTCTCTTCAGCTGGACCATTGGCTGTCATTTATATTCAGAGGGTTGAGTTTGTTCTCATGAAGTTTCTTCAATGGTTATTTCAAAGTCAGTGAACTCTCAATAGTTCAGGTGAACTACTCCTGTGGGTCTCCTCCTCAGCACATGGGATCTTAATGACAGCTAACTTTCTCCTTGACTGACAGTTCAAGGGGCCAGAACTGTCTGCCTCATCATCATTGAAGACCATAGAGAGATCAGACATGGAAGGAACAGAGGTGCTAAAGAGATTACCCATCTTCTACAGAGAGACAGCAGGCAAGTAACAGTCAGAGAGAAGACAGGTGGAAAAATCTCTCAGACAAGGAGCCAAGGCCTGGTTTCATTTCCTGGAGATTCATTCCTTATTTTTCAGTACCAGATGAACCAAAATGGGAAAAATGCGCCTTCCTAACCTGACAGGCAAACATAATATACAACATAAAAGAAGGAAAGAACTGTGTGTCCCAATGCTCACCTGTAGAAGGGACCAAAAGAACACCAAATTGAGGAGCCTTATCATCAGAATACACCATCTTGGGGGCATTTCTCAGTGAGGAGAGGAAAAGAATCAGAATCCTGTTTAGGAGCCAGATATTTCTGGGTCCTAATGGTTCACTTGGAGGAATGAGTGAAAAGATAAGGAGTCAACAATACAGACCCTGAGAATCAGCTGAAAAGTAAAAGGCTAGCTTCTTTGTTCAACAATGGGTACAGCCTTATATGCCCTCCTCCCAGAACCCAGGCTGTGTCCCAATCTAGGCATGTTGTGCAGTTTCCCAGGACATAAGTAAGACCTGTGACAGTGTCTGATGCTAGACTTGCAGGGAGACTCAAGTTGGCTCTTAAGGAAGTACATTATTGCATGCCTTGGCAACTGGTTTGAGCCAATTTCCTTGAACCTATGGGCCTGTCTTGCTATGCAGAACAACATAAGAACAGAATAAAGACTAAGAGATGAAAATGGCTATAATCAAATGAATGGCTCAGCACTAGGGAATACTTTCTAATGATTCTATACTATCCAGCATTGGAGTGGGCTAGTTCTTTGGTTAGTAAACTTCTTATGATTGAAAATGTCAAATTAGGCCTTTAAAAATGTTTTATTATTTTTGCATGTATATATGTGTCCTTCAGTAATTTAATGCACACCAAGTATATATAGGAGCCCATAGACAATGGAATTGGACGCCGATTTCTTTAACTTTGTTATGTGCATGCTGGGAGCCAAATGCAAGTTCTTTGTAAGATTAATGAAAAAGAAAAATAATGACCTGGAAAACTGTCAGAAACTGGTAAATGTGAGTGTGGTGGTATATTTTATACTTAATAAAATCATCCTGGAATATCAAAGAAGAGAATCAGCCATAGTCACGCATTGAGGGTCAAAGAGTGGTAACTCAGACCTTTTATCCCAGCATGGGATTGAGTGTTGACCTACACCTTTAATCTTATAACTCTGGAGACAGAGTCTTTTTTGTATTTCTGTGAGATAAAGGCTTAACTACCAAACAGTAGTACTTCACACCTTTAATGCTAAGTGTAAGGTTATGATGCAGAGTTGAAACCAGAAGTGAAACTCCTGGGTAAAGGAGATATTTAAGGCAGATGTAGGCAGACAATGAGGGGTTCTGTAGAAGTGACAAGCCAGGCTGAGGACTCTTGACAATAGCTTCTACCATGAGAAATTTGCAGGGTGAGAATTGACTGTGGTCTGTTTCCTCTCAGTTAATTATTTATTAATCAGATGGGAAGAATGCTATAGAAGGTACTTAACTACATAAGATTGACCTTCACATTCTTAATGTATCATGAAGGCCTGTGCACAACTTTGTGGGTTTTAGAATTTTAAAGTGATAAGTAAATCAGATTCACTATTCATGTACCATATATCTGCCACTATGATGAAGTTGTCATCATTTGGGGCATAATTGATGGCTGTTACTTACCACTTAAAAGCCTTGTTTATTTGTGGAGAAAGGCTCACTTACTATTCAGCCCTGGCTAGCTTGTAACACACTGTATAGATCATGCTGAGATTAAAGGCATGTGTCACTGTGCCTGGTTAATCATTGCTATTTAAACAATCATCTATGGCATAAATTTTTAGATAATTCTATCAAAGTTTTTAAAAGGATATAAGTACAGTGCATCAATGAAGAGTCCCTACGTCAGAAATCCCAAAGGACTATAGAGTTGTACTTTTCTTTGGGCCATTAACTATCTCTCATATAAAGACATTGAGACTTATACTTAAAAATGCTTGGCCTTAGCTGTGACATGCTAGCTCTTTTAACTTAAATTAACCTGTTTCTTTTCATTTATGTTTTGCCTTGGGGGGTTATCTTTCTTTCATTCTGTATATCCTACTTTCCTTCTTCCTCCATGTCTGTCTGAGTGACCCCTGTCATTTCCTTATCATCTCATTTTCTTTCTCCTTTATTCTTTGAGCCTAAATTCCTCCTCCTACTTATTCTCTCTTCCTATACTTCCTTCCTCGATACTGGTCATTCAGCTTTTTATTAGACCAGGAGCAGGATGCCCCTTCCCTGTCTCAGGACTTGAACCTAGCTGAGGCTGGACCCTGGCAACTAGTGTTTTAAGGTTTTCAGATGGCTCTGTAGTTAGGAGTGCTTCCTGCTCTTTAAAGGGAGCTGAGTTCAGTTCCCAGCATCTATGTCAGAGGGGCTCACCACTGCCTTCTGATGTGGGAATGCCTTTCTGTATGCTGTGAAACTCAATCTTTAAATAAAGGAGCTGTTTTGGGCCATGACAGGCACCATAGAAGAAGTAGGAGGAGGAATCAGAATAGGTAGGAAAGGAAGGGCGGAGTCAAAGGCAGATCGAGCTGAAGCCCAAAGGAGCAACATGTAGGAGCACAGGTGAGCCACAGGCCACGTGGCAGACAGATTAATAGAAATGGGTTGATTTAAGATGTAAGAGCTAGCTAGCAAAGTGCCTGAGCCATAGGCCAAACAGCATGGACTTAATAGAAGCGTCTGAGTCATTTCTGGGGGCCTGAGGGAATGGCAGTGGGTGGCTAAGGGGTCTGGCATGGCAGGTCTGTGGGTCCAGGCCCTTGGCTGCCTGGGACCGAGAAACCCCACTACTACAACCTTCATCTCTATCTCCAGGGGATCAGACACTATTCTGGCATCAACAGGCACCTACACATGCATTCACATAAACACATACATAAGCATATGTATGCACATACATATACACAAATATGTTTTAACTGTGTCATTAAAAGTCATACTAATAAAACCTTTATATTCTAAGCACATAAAAATTAAAATTAAAGTAGCAAGAAATATTATTTAAAAAGGTAAATAGTTTACAAATTCAGTAATACATGTTGAAAATTAAACAGGCTGAGAATTTATAGAATATATGCTTTGTTTTTTCTAGAAATGGCCAGATATAAA
Source organism: Phyllotis vaccarum (assembly GCA_033318265.1). Classification (NCBI taxonomy): domain Eukaryota; kingdom Metazoa; phylum Chordata; class Mammalia; order Rodentia; family Cricetidae; genus Phyllotis; species Phyllotis vaccarum. Next base: position 4,891,807 of record JARWLC010000013.1, on the reverse strand, counting down.
GTTTATCTAAAGAATTTATTTTCATACACTATGATATGCTGAGGCATTTAGAAAATCTTCACAGTATCTAAAAATTAAGAAAGTGGAGGAGGAATTAAATATGCAATATTTTAGAGTGGGAAGGATCCTCAGTGATCAACCACCATAGGCTACGTATCTTTGGCTACATCTGTATCATCTGGTTACATAGAGACTTCTTTGGCAAGGTACTCATTCTAATTCAAGGTAACTTGATCATCTCAAGACTGCCCTATCAGAAATGTCTTATTTTTGTTGGAGTGAAGTATATCAGCTGGTGTTTCTACTATCTGAGCCTATATAAAATGTTAAATTCTGTGTGTCCACAGAAGCCACACCCAAACTATTACCACTGTGAATGAATCTAGTATATTTAAAAGCACTATTCATGTATGAAAAGCAGTTTTTATTTACTGCTATCTCTTCTCCTTTGTGGACTAATATTTCCTGTTCCTTCAATGGTCTTATCTTCACACGTAATCTGTGAGAGAACAAATATTTTTTTCCTATAGAGTAAAATTAAGTTTCTTGATTTCTTTTGGTTGTTGGCTGGCCCATAGAAGTTTCACTAAGTATATAAAAAGGATCTCAAACAAAAAGCAATGTGTACAGAAGACAAATATGGAAGTATTAGTGAGACAGAAAGGATGAACCAGATAACACAATTTCAGAAACTTAAGTTTGAAATCGGGATATTGATACTATGTAAAATGGACATAAAAAACAAGGCACAAAACTATGTTATGCAGAGGGAAATGTTAGGCAGTTGTATGACTTAACTTTCCTGCTACTATGACAGAAAGATGGACATAGAAACCTAAACAAAAGGAAAGATTTTCCTCTAATTTAGTTTTAAAGTTAACAGTCCAACATATCAGGAAAAGATGACATGGCCTACCAATTCAAACCACGTGACATAGAAAGCACAGAAAGAAACATGGGAAGAATTCAGAGTAAGAAACAGTCTCTGTAAGTAATCTTTCAGTGCCCTGCTGTAATGGTAAGGTTTCTTGGTTTCCGGCAGCCAGAGGTCCAGACCCACAGACCTGCCCTGCCAGACCCCTTAGCCACCTGCTGCTTAGGCCCCCAAAAATGATTCTTATATTTTATAACACTTATATTAAGTTTATGCTGTTTGGCCTATGGCTCAGGCACATTGCTATCTAGGTCTTACATCTTAACTTAACCCATTCTCATTAATCTGTCAGCCACGTGGCCCATGGCTCACCCGTGTTCCTTACATGTTGCTCCTTTGGGCTTCTGGCTCAGTCTGTCTGACTCCACCCTGCTTCTACCTATGCTGTGATTTCCCCTCCTACTTTTTCTATAGAGCCTGTCATAGGCCAAAACAGCTCCTTTATTTAAAGATTGATATTCACAGCATACAGAAAGACATTCCAACATCACCCTGCTTCCTTCAACTGGACCCAATATCTTACCTTTCACTAGTTTCAAATAATTTCATCATTTTATGAGCCCATCAAAGGTTTAACCATTCATCAGGCCAGAGACATCACTATCTGATTTTCTTTAAAAACACCTTCACAGATGCACTATCTTTTAGGCCTTTTTCGGTTCAATTAATTGACAATTAAGATAAACCACCACAGGAACCATAGACTTTAGGGTAGGAAATGACATTGACACTCAACTAGTCAAGCCTATCATGTACAGATGTGAATTTTGTGTTTTCTTGTCTCAGGATAAGTAAGAGTCAGTAAATAATAGATATCATGTTTCTACATTCCCTCTAGTCACTGTTAAAAATTGTTTCATTGTGAAATATATTTGAAAATTTATAGAATTAAATGAGGAAGTTCTTAAGATTCTCAAATTTACCTCCAAAGAACATTTACCACATGTACCAAAAACTGTATGTCTTTTGTGTTTTAAGTTAAATGAATATTAATGGATTCCTAATTGTTGTAAAAGAGTTTGACACTGAGCATATTGCAAATATGGAAATGTTGACAAGTCATTTATGAATAATAATAGAAATATTATAAGTATGTGATGAAACACTGATCTCATGTGATTGTATTTGTTCCAAACTCAGTCTAAATAGAAACTCAAAATGTATGCATTCATCCTGATAATGTTTACAATGGTTTTTTAGATACTGAAAATGAAAAGCTGTTGGTAATATTCCTGGCTTTCAGAAATAAGGTGCATCTTCTACAGGTAGTCAGTGTTTAAAAATAGAATCTTAGGTATCAGGACTAGCTTTAGATTTTCTATACCTCTGAAGATAACCTAGAGCTGATCCTCATGCTTCAAACTCCCAAGTTCTGGAATTGTAGGCCTGTGTACCGCCATTCTTATTTTGTTCAGTGATGATTATCAACCCTGGAATTTTGTCCATAATGAGTTAGTTCTTTTTTTGTTGAGATGATAAATACCACAACCAAAAGCAACTTAGAGAAGAAAATAGTTTATTTCAGTTTTTACTTTCAAGTCACAGTCCATCATCGAGGAAAGTTAGACAGGAAAGTGGAGGCAGGAACCATGAAGGAATGGTGCTTGTACTCTCTTTCTGGTTTATAGTTAGCTATCCTATCTATCTAGGAATGGTGTGACCCACTGTGAGCTGGGCCCTCCCACATCAATCATAAGTCAAGAGTATCTGTTATAGACATGATCACAGCTCATTGTGGGTTATACAATTCCTTAGTTGAAGTTCCCTCTTCTCAGCTGACTCTAAAGTATGTCAAGTTGAAAATAAAAAAAATTAACCTGCACATTATGGGAAACACCCTGCCAAATTATTTGTATTCATTGCTCTTCAGTGTAAACTTTTTAAGTGACAAAATAAGGATAACAACAATCTCTTGATTAAAAATTTGTGTGACCCTCCAAAAGGTTACAGTAATACACATTTTATAGAAAACAAGATCTGTATCAGAGTTTAAATGTACTCTCTTAAGTGTCTTACTGCCTTTCAAGTGATGAGCTTCGAAACTACACTTTCTGAGACAAGCTGATGACTCTATGTGAGAATTAAATAAGTCTTATTTCTGTATATTCTACTAGAGCCATATAAGGACTAAACATTGTAACCAAGTGAAAATTTTTATCCTTCCATGTAGTGTCATTTATCATGTTTGTGTTTGTCACACTGGCCTGAATTTAGTACAGTGCATGAATACTACATTTATTTTGCTAAAACTCAGTGTACATGGACTAGTCATAGGTGCATCCTTCACCAAAGATGATGGAAAAACCATAACCATTTATAGAACATGCTTATATTAGTGATATGCTATAGTTTCTTTTATAGCTTCTTTTTAAAAGAGGATCTCAGGCAGCCTAGGCTAATCTCAGACTTGCAATGTAGCTAAAGCTGGTTTTGAACTATTCACTGCCCTGCTTCCACTTTCCAAGTGTTGGTCCTACAGGTATAGACCCCCATACTGGGGTTTTCCTTATAACTTTACAAGGAAAGATCACCTACAAATTTGTGTTTATGTGAATGGAAAAAACTCAGTAGGTATATGAATTATTTTTTTTTTTGGAAAATACATTTAAACTCTGACATAGTACTTGCTTTCCATAAAATGTATATAGATAAACATTGCAAATTTCAGGACAGAAAATTAACATTTGAGAGAAAGAATCATAGAAAACAATTAAATGCTCTTTTAAAAATAAGCCTATGTCTTCTTCCAATCATCAAAGACAATATGTCATTATAAATCCACACCATCATTTATACTGCATTGATTTCATTGTGATGACTTTGGAAATACTGTCATGTACATTTATGAAGACTCATAAATGTTCAGATTAACATTTAGAGACCAATTCACCATTTAAAGTCAAATAAAAAGCTATGAGCAGATTTGTTAATGGCTCCAGTGTAGACAATAAGGAAATCTGCTTAAATCTCTCTTGAAAGTTAAGTAAAATAATTTATTGAATAATAGGCACTTGAAATTGAAATTACAAAATGGAAAACGGTGTTGCTAAAAATGATGACTCCATTTAAAGACCTTATTTTTTTTCTCCTAGACATTAGTCATAAAGTGGTCTGTTTTGAATAATAATCAACGTATCAGCATCTAGCAAACAAGGCAGAAGTATTTTCTTGGTGAGATGATCAGAGCTTTAGCATATGAGCACAAATATTTCTCAATTGTAGATTTGTAGTTGTACATATCAATATGTCAATTCATTAGGATTCACGGTACCAATAATATTGGTACCAGATGGGGAATCAATATGTCATCTAATCTGGACTAATTATGGAACTTTACTCCTAAGAGTGAGTAGAAGAGATGTGACCATTTTGCTCCTATTTTCTTTATCCTGAATTAAAAACAAAGCACATAGTTGGCTGGAAGTAGTATTAGCATTTCTGACAGCTACTGAATTCAAACTTAACCAAATAGCTATGCAATTGGGAAAATGGAAATGTTAAGATTAACATGCTACTGAAACTTACTAAATATAACAGTTTGTGCTGAGGTATGATTGGTAGTAATTTAATTTATTTTTCAAATTATAAATAAGTCAGGTTTTGGAAGAAAATGTTATTTGATATATATTGTGATAGATGAGAGCTAAAGGGCATTAGCATCTTTCCATTTATTTAGAGTTCAGGAACTTTAAATTCCCATATATGTCAGCCTTTATAATCATATGGAAATACTTTTGAACTTTGATGAAAATATTATTGAAAGTAGATTCAAATGCAAGAAAAACCTCTCAGAGTAGAGTTTCTTCAATGCAATCTATCTAAATAAGCACTAAGTAAGAATGATATATTTTATGTATACCTACTTGGTTTTGTGCCTAAAATGCAAGCTCAAAGATAAAGTCACTTTCAATGTGACAAGCATTATATAAATCTCATAATTTAAAAGAATTAAAATAATTAAATATCAACAAAAGAAATCTCACAGTTTTTGACCCATATTTACTAATTGTATTTTGAAACCAAATGACATGAATTGGCATAGTTGTGTAAGGCATGGAAACCAAGCTGCCAGAAAGCCATTTTTAGATTTGTATGAGTGTGTTGGGGTATTCACTTTTAGAATTTAGCAGAAAGAACCTTCTTATGGGAGACAGAAAATCTAATTCCCAACCTCTATGATTAAACTGTTATGTGATCTTCAGTAAATATTGTTTTTTCTTGTATTTGTGTGCTATTACAACAGTTCTGTTCTTGGGATCTGAAATAACTGGGGTTCTATTTCCTGTGATCTCTTAGTGGCACCCAATAGAACAAGAAAGAGAAATTCATATTCCAGAATCACAGATTTTAAAAGGAGTAGGAATTAATTCATAAAGATGGTGGCAGTTTGGCTCAGAGGATAGTACTATATAAAACTGGCATGTGTGTTTGTCACTAGAGAGCCTCTTGCTTTGTGAGGTTTGTGATGAGATAAAAAAATTCTGAATGTCATCTTACTCAGAATTAATGAAATTGATGTCATGCACAGCACTCATTTCATCTCCCCCTTCAATTTCCAGGAGAGTCAACCTAAGACAGGACGAGAAATTTCTTCAGGCATTCAACAAATTGGTGGAACAACCAGGTACAACACTCAGATGCTGTGAAAATAAAGGAAAAAGGAAGAAATTAGGTTGGTAAGAGAAGTCTCGGCTTCTGTTGTGTGTTTTTCCTATGGGACATTTGGTGGGTAATTGTCCAAAAGTAAAGAATCCCTCAGTAGTAAATCACAAAATTGAAAATTATCAGTAGAGATAAGGTTTTTGTTGAAAAGTAAATTAGCTCTCTTATGGACTTCTCCAGGGGCAAGAATTCATTGTACTCAGTCCAACCTCCATGGTCAAAGTGTTTGTTAAAATAAAAGCTCATTATGATTGCTACAGGACCAGATTTCTCTTTTTCTCTTCCATATTTGTTCAGGAATTTTCTTGTTTCCCATGAGCAAACTAGATTAATTAATTAAAAATAGCATGTGTTTGTAGTAACATAACTCTGATAGCTTCCCTAGAGTTACCATGAAGTTTTGATATTGTTTTTATAATGTTGGATATTCATAATTACCCTGGAATGTATTCAAATCAGTCTGTAAAAGTGACTAACTTTCTTTGCATTCAGTATAATTATACAATGCCCATGTTTTCCATTTAGAATTTATTAGAGTAAATCGCCTGTGAACATCACTAAAAGTGTTAGCATTTATATAGAATTTAGTATTAGAGTTTTCTGTATTAAATTTTTGTTAATTTTGGTAAAAATGTATTTTACATTAAAATGTCATATTAAAAACAGTAGTCTTCTGCAAATTACATATCTTATTACCAATGTGAGGGGCTTACAATATATAATTTTCATGGAATCTTAGAGATCACTAAGAAACATCTCTCAGGGCCAGCAAAAAATGAAGTAACTTCTGCTCTGCCACTCCTATTTGAAGCATATCATAGCTCTGACTAGCTCTTTAAAAACGCGCCATTTTCCATGCTTTTTATGTTTACAGACAATAGATACACTGTACATTATAAGTTTTGGTCTTTAAACAAACCTCTTCTATGGGACATATACTTTCCAGCTTTTTCTTTGGTAACTTTCTTTGCAGCATTTTTCTTAACAGAGATTGAAAACTGCTAAAAGTTGCAAAGTTACTTCTATGATCTTACTAATCTCTCTGTCTCTTTCTCTGCACACACAGACACACAGACACATACACACACACACACACACACATTTTGCACCACACATACACACACATATATGCCACATAAATTTGTGTGTGTGTGTGTGTGTGTGTGTGTGTGTGTGTGAGAGAGAGAGAGAGAGAGAGAGAGAGAGAGAGAGAGAGAGAGAGAGAGAGAGAGAGAGAGAGAGAGAGAGAGAGAGTAATGTGTTTGTGTGTAAAATTTCCCCAGCTTTTTGGGTGAATGGGTGATTTGGATCTATTCATTCATTTACTTAGTGATAAGTGTACTGAATTTTTAGAGTGATTCTTTTTATTATTATTGAAAACAGATTCTTTTCTCTTACAACATACTTAACTACAATTTCCCTTTCCTTCACTACTCCCATATACACTGACCTCTCCACTCCAAGTAGTTCACTCCCCTTATGTTTCCTCCAAAACAGGATAAGACAATATACAATAAGACAAAGCAAAAGCTCTCCTACTGAGGCTACACAAGGCAACCCAACAAAAGGAAAAGAGTCTCAAGAACAGGCAAAGGAGTCAGAGATATACTTGCCCTCACTGTTAGAAGTCCCACACGAACAGCAATCCAACAGCCATAACATATATACAGAGGACCTAGTGCATGCCTACCATTTCAGCCTTTGAGTCTATGTGAGCCATGCTTTCCTCATTTTATGGGTTGTATTTTTGGGGGTCCTCCATCCCCTCTGACTCCTAAAATCTTTCCTTCTGTCTTCCATAGGGTTTGTCAATTTCAGAAGGGAGGGACTCAATTGAGACCTCCAATTTAGATTCTCTCTCCATATAATGCATATCTGTTGGTCTCTGAACCTCTCTCCCATCTGCTACCAGAGGAAGTCTCTATTATGGTGACTAGACAAGGTACTTACCTATGAGTTTAGCAAAATATCATTAAGAATCATCTCACATGTAGCCAGAAATTTTCTATCTGGCCCAGGCCCACAGAAGTCTGGATAAATCTCTTCTACCCACAGTCCCACAGCTGCTCATAAAATAATTACTCAGAGGCTTATACTAATTACAAACTGTTTGGTCTAGTCTAGGCTGTTACTAGCTAGCTCATTCATCTTAAAATAACTCATTTCTATTAATCTATGTATTGCCACCTAACCAGTGGCTTGCCAGTATTTTCACATCTTGCTTCTCTGGAAGCTCCCAGTATATACCTGACTCCACCCATATTCTCTTGTATCTCTGCATGGATTTCCCACATGCCTCTAAGCTGCCTTACTATAGTCCAAAACAGGCACTTTATTAACCAATGGTAATAAAGCATATACATAGGCTACAAAAAGATCATCCCACAGCATTCATTAATTTTCTTACCACTCTTATTTGGTTCTACCCTAGGTCTCTGGGATATTCAATCTCCAGTTCCTGGTCATCCAGGCAGTGTAGGGCATGGAGTCCTGATGTGGGACATTTTTTCTGTGTGCTGTGAATGCCATTGGTTAATAAAGGGACTGTTTTGGCCAATGGCAAAGTATCTTAGAAGCAGGCAGGAATCCAAGCATAGATACAGGGGAAGGATGGTAGGGTTACAAGAGACATAATCCAGCCACAAAAGGAGCAATATATAAAGAAATTCGGGTAAGTCATAGGCCATGATACAAGACAGATTAGTAGAAATGGGTTAAGATGCAACAGCTAGCTAACAATAAGCTCTAGCCATATATCAAACAGCATAAAATTAATATAAATTGCTGTGTCATTTGTTGGGGGGAGCTAAGCAGCTCTGGGGCTGGTCCAGACCATGGGGGCTAGGCTGGGCCAGAAACTAATACAAAAATTGTGCCCATCATGGGGCATTTATACCCACATAAAGCCAAGGAAAACTTAAAAATAGGTCTAGATCACAGAAACAGAGCCAAAAGCAGTTTCCAAATTGTGTCTCTTGATGTGGGTCGTGGTATAAAGACTGTGTGGTATGCAGACTTGAATTGCAAAATGGTAGGCTTGAGGTAGGCAGCTTAAACTGCAACAAGGCATGTTTCCAAAGTCTCACAGGTACCTAGATGTAAGCACAACCTGCATATAATGGATTTAATGTTTCTGTTCATACAGACAAAAAAAGGGGCCAGAGTCAAAGTTGGCTTTTTAGCCACATTTTCTTGGGTCAGCTCTGTGTGCTGACAGTGAGCAGATATGCAGCTCCTTTAAGACAAGCTTCCTGACTCAACCTTGATGGAAAAATCTATGTGTCTCTTTAAGAGACCCTGATGCTAAATACTTAAATGGAGTTTATGAGCAGTGGGCAATGGTACTCTACTTGATGGCAATGTGGACCTTAAGATTTCCCAGACTTTGGATGGTAAGTAACTCCACAATATTTAATATTGCTTCCTAGAATTGGGAAGGTAAGAGTGACTCTGGTACCTCTGCTAAGTTAAACAAACATATATTTTAAAGATAACTTGACTTTGAAATTTGGGTCTATGGATATGTTCCTTTTGAAAAGAGATTCTGCTTTTGTTTCCACAGAATTTGAGAACCTGTGGATTGCTTCCAGGCTGTTATGGTTTGGTCAACCAATGACACCTTTAAAAAACATCTTTGATGGAAAGAGATGGTCACATCAGCTTCAAAGCTGCAACTAAGATGATCCAGTCTCAAGAACCCATAAAAGTACTAGTAACTCTCAATCAGCAGAAAGTAGTAATGGAAAGATACACCCAAATTCCCAAAATACTGTTTATAAATGTTTATTTTCATTATCAATGGTTAACAATCATAGTCAATCTCTAGGGAAAGAGGGGCATGATATATAAATGATTTAAGAAGATAGGTTATTGAATTTACTTTAATTGAAAAATCAGCTGTTAATCTGAAAATATTTTACATTGGTATGGATTTTGGTTTATTGATACAAATTTAAGGTCATATTTCTATGGTAACCAAATTTATAGTAATGTTAGGATTTTTTTTTAGGTAACAAAGATATATTTCAATTAGATAGGTAATCTTTAAATACTTCAAAGACCTACTGAATTTGGCATTTAAAATATTTTAAGAACTTAGACTTTTCTGGACAGTGAGACAGGTCTGCTCTTAACATCAGCATGAATCTACTTCAAGAGAATGATAGGCATTGAAGAAACTCAATGTGGAGTTTATTTTCTTTGTGGCAAAAGTTAGTCATTGGACAAGTAACTGTTCTTGCATTGACTGTTTGACAGTATGCTATATAAACTGAACATGCAGGGTTCACAGAAAATTGACCCCTGAACTTTGACAGAAGATGCTGAGATGGTCTTTCAGGTTCCTGCTTTGCAGCAAAACTGCCAAATATCCTTCAGGACATAAGAAGAAGCAACTGATAAACTATGCCAGAATTGGCAGAACAGTCCTTTAAATTTCCTGCTTCATTATGCCAGAGTCTCTGGGCCTGTAGGCTGAAGATGGATGCCCTAAAGTTACAAAGGAACTTTGGATGACTGCCCAGGCAGCCAGATATAATCTCTGTGATTTCTAAAATTTGGAAGTTGCTTACACTTCCTGTTTACTTCAGTAATATTATATCCTTTTGTGGTCTTTGATGTAGTTGAAGATTAGATAGTTGTAAGTATAGTTTTCCTTAGTTATTATAAAAGGTCTATTAGATATGAAACTTTAGACTCATAAGGGTAAGGTAGATGATAAAATATTTTCTTTAATTTTGCTAAATTCAAATAGACTAGATATTGTAACTGTAATTCTTGCTTAATGGCTGTTTTGTTATATGTGATTTTGCTATGTTGAAATTGAAACCTTTTTGATTAGACAGAAAGGGGGAAGTGATGTAGGATGTCTTTCTGTACCCTGTAAATGTCATTGGTTAATATAGAAACTGTTTTGACCTATGGCAAGGCATCTTAGAAGCAGGTAGGAAATCCAAGCATAGATACAGGGGAAGGAGTGCAGAGTCACTGGAGAAGCAATCCAATCCAGCCACCCAAGGAGCAGTATGTAAAGAAATTCAGGTAATCCCTAAGCTATGTGGCAAGACAGATTAATGGAAATAGGTTATGTTAAGATGAGAGAGCTAGCTAGTGATAAGCTTGAGCCACAGGTCAAACAGCATGGAATTAATATAAGCTAAGCATCTGAGTCATTTTTAGGGGGCTAAGCAGCTTCAGGGCAGTAAGGCTAGGCTGGATTAGAAACTCATACAACAGGCTCCTTCTCATGGAATGGGCTCTTTGTTATACCTTTTTGACTTATAAAGGTAATACAGGTTGGTGGTACAAATACAGACCATGTAAAAGATTCCTTCTCATTATGTGAGCCCCGATTTGCTTCTTTGATGTGTTATGTTACACTATTAAACTTTATTCTGTACATTTTATATAAAGAGATACATACACATATGGCAAATAGGGTAGAGAGTGCTATATATGATTTCATCTGTCTTCTTCCATGCTTATCCCAATATATTGCCTAGTCAACATCTATAATCCTGAGGTTCTGGTGAGTTTTCTATAGACATTGCTGAGAATAAACTATTTTGGAGCCATAAATTTAGTATTTATATACTGTAAAATTTGTTTGCATTCTTCTTTAGTTTTGTGTTACTATCAACTTATCTATTCTTATACCTGAAATACTGTAATAATGAAACTTTTCCATGGAGATTAAAGCTAGCCTTATGTTTCCCTTCCATGAACACCATATACCTACTCTGGCCTTAGAAGTAACTTCAAATTTAGTCTTTAGACCTATTAGTTTTCTCTGACAATTTCAGTATATATTTTCTGGTTTCAAATCATCAACCATAATTTAAAAAAATGTCAATTTTTTCTTGTTTGCTCATTCATTGTATGTGTATGTTATGTTGTGTGTGTGTGTGTGTGTGTGTGTGTGTGTGTGTGTGTGTGTGTGTGTGTGTGTGTAGACCAGATGAGGGAGTCATGTCCCCTGAAGGAGTTACAGCAGTTGTGAGCCACTGAGCAATGATATTTGGATGCCTACTTGATTCTTCTTAATAAGCTGTAGGTGTTCCTAATCACTGAGGTATATCTTCAGCATGAAAATTTTACACAGACAAAACACACACACACCTTTTAAGACATATTCTGTCATCAGTGGTTTCTATTTTGAGCATGCACAATATGCCACTCACACAAAGAACTGTGACTGTCAGCTCATTCTTATTTGGGGTATTTTCTATACATTTACACTGTGTTCAACACTTCTATTCATTCTCATTACAAACCCATAATCAAAGTGTGATAATTTTCTCTAAATAACTGGTGCAAGAAGATTAAAGACACTGTCCATGGTTGATAGCAAGTAGATAGAAGTAGATCTTGTATTCAGTTTTATCTAACCATAAAACTATAAATTTAATTAGCATGTATCTTACCACCCTTAAAGTAGCAAGTGATCTTGACCAGAAAGTCACATAAAGCAGCTCTGGTCTATGTGAGCTGGTGAGTCTCCAATGTAAAAGCACAACAATACTCATGACAGGATCTGAACAACATACTGTAGCTGAGTTCTCTCACACAGAAATGACATTTTCTTGGAAAAGATTATTGCTGGAGTTTTTTCTGTATAGTCCATTCCCTCAGTCCAGACAAAACTCTCCAACCCATGTTCCTGCAGCTGCTTATAAAATAATTACTTAGAGGCTTATATTAATTATAAACTGTTTGGTCTATGGCCCAGGCTCATTACCCACTATCTCATAACTTAACTCGGTCCATTTTTATTAATCCGTATATTTCCATGTGTTCCATGGATTTATCTATGTTCTATTACATTTTGCTTTCTGGGATTCAGCCTGTAGTATCTCTCTAGGACTCCATCTTCCTTTGTCTTTATTTCTGTTTATATTTCCTGCCTCCTTCTAATATGCCTTACCATAGGCCAAAGCAGCTTTTTTTTGTTAACCAATGGTAATAAAGCACATTCACAGCATACAAAAGGCATCCTATATCACTTCCCCTTTTCTGTCTAGTTAAAATGGAACGTTTCAATTTTTACATAGTAAAATTGCATGTAACAAAATAGTTATAAAGCAAGAATTACAGTTCCAATATCTAGTTTATTTGTACTTAACAAAATTAATGAAAATATTCTACCATCTATCATATTTTGTGAGGCTAAAGTTTTATATTTAATTTACCTCTTATTACAATAAGGAAAGACTAGAATTATAATCATCTACTTTTCAACTCCATCAAAATCCACAGAATAGTATAATATTATCTGAGTAAACAGGTAGGACATTTTAAACAACTTCAAAAATCTAGAAATTACAGAGACATCTGGCTACCTGGACACAGTCACCCAAAGTTCCCCTGTAACATTGGGGCATCCATCCTCAGCCTATAGCTTATAGTATCTGTCATAACTTTCACTGAAGCATGAAATTTGAAGGACTGTTCTGTCCATTTTGACAAAGTTTTTTAGTTACTTCTCTGTGTGTCCTGTAGAATGTCTGGCAGTTTTATCTGTGATGTAGGAACCTGAAGAACCATTTCTGATTCTTCTGGCAAAGTTCAGTGGTCACTTCCTTATAGGTTTTCTATGTAAAGTTTATACAGCATATTTTTAAGCAGTCAAGTCAAAAACAGTTTCTTTCCCAGTGGATAACTTTTTCCACATCATAAGAGACCACAATTGGAACATAAGGACAGGAGAAAAGCATTTCTTGATGGTATGAGTTGAAAAGAAACCCTATATTTTGTTACCCAAGTCTTTCCTTTTTAACTTTTATTATGAAGACCATAGGAAGCATCAGTTATCTAGTAAACATAACTGTTTAATGATGTAGGATATCTTTATGCTGTGACTGTTTCATTGCAGTTGGTTAATAAACTGTTTTGGTCTATTGCAAGGCAGCTTAGAGGCAGATATGAAATCCAAGCAGAGATAAAGGTAAAGGGCAGAGTTGGGAAGAAATACTACAGGCTGCCACCCAGAAAGCAAGATGTAATAGAACACAGATAAAACCATGGAACACATGGCAATACATGGATTAATAGAAATGTGTTGAGCTAAGTTATGAAATAGTTGGTAATGATCCTGAGCCATAGGCCAGTTTGGAATTAATATAAGCATCTGAGTAATTATTTTATGATCAACTGCAAGACCACAGGTGGGAGAGCTTTGTCTGGACAGAGGGGCCAGACAAAACTCTGGCTACAGTTTAAGATCTTTGCATTTTAAATTAGACATAGCCATAGACCTAAAGTTCCCACTTTGACCCACAATATCAATAAGAAAAAGAAAAAGAAAATACCATTTCAAAGATATACAGTGCTACTCAATTTGTGTATGATTTTGGAATTCAAAAAATGAGATATTTAAGAGGAGGTCATGATGATTTCTTCCTTGAGTTTGTCTGGTAGTCTCAAGCCCTGGTATTTATTTGTGGATGCCTTGATTTAATGCTGTAAAGATTAAAAATAAAGATGTAGACCATGCAGATGGGCCAGTGGGTAAAAAATGTGAAGCTGAATAACCTAAATTCAATTCCCAGGACCCACATGGTAGAAGGAGAGAAGAGACTCCTCCAACAAGATGTCCTCTGTGCTCCACTTTTATTCTATGGTACTTACATGCACACTAATTAAATAAGTTCAGTAATAAAATAATAAAATTAGGCATGGTCATATCCCACTCATTTAATTGGAATTTAATTTTTTTACCTAATATATTAGGGTGTGTGTGTGTGTGTGTGTGTGTGTGTGTGTGTGTGTGTGTGTGTGTGTGTGTGTGTTCTTTCCTTCTGCCATTTGATTTCCAAGGATTAAACTCAGTAGACTGGGTATTACTACCTGAGTCATTATGGTGGCCTATATCTGACATTTCTGTCCTTCAGAATCCAATAGAAGGCAATCCTAGGTGTTAAGTAAATGCACTTTTTTGTTTTTCACAGGGTAGTAGAAATTGAGGTACAAGAGTGTTTTTAGTGTTCTTAAATTGTTTCATTTTATATCTACCACTATAAAATAAATCTAAAATATGGAAAAGGAAAGAGCAAACCAAAATCAGTTGGTCTGAGTTAAGCATTTCCAATAATAAATTCTCAGATGGTATGTTTAGTCCTATTACAACCTAATTCAGTTCAATGAATATTTGTTGAATTCTTGCTGTGAAAAAGATAAAGAATGAATAAGGTATGGCTCCTACTCTCCATGAGTTCACAATCTAATGGAAAATTGACTTCTACATTGTTAATTTTCATACAAAAAAAGACAATAATAAAGACTACATAGAAATTCACACAAGGTACTATGGAAGTATTTGAAGAGTAAAAATTGATTCTAATTAGTGAATCTGAAAAGATGACATTTGAAAGAAGGATATTTTCAATTTGCTCATAAAGAACTTTGGAGATTCTTAAAGAAAAACAATGAGAAAAAGGTGCTTCAGGGTAATGAGCCAGATAATTCCAGCTGTGCAAGCTTAGGCATGGAGACTGGCAAAGTTGTGTGCAGGACTGATGTGGGAATGTCTTTCTCTGTGCTGTTTATATCAATCTTTAAATAAAGGACTGTTTTGGCCATGGCAGGCACCATAGAAGAAGTAGGTATGGAATCAGAATAGATAGAAAAGGAAAGGTTGAGTCAGGGACAGATCAAGCCAGCTGCCAAAGAAGAAACATGTAAGGAACACAGGTGAGCCACAGGCCACGTGGCAGGACAAATTAATGGAAATGGGTTAACTTAAGAGAAAGAACTAGCTAGCAATGTGCCTAAGCCATAGGCCAAACAGCATGAAGTTAATATAACCATCTGAATCATTTCTTGGGGCCTAAGCAGCAGCAGGCAACTAAGGTCTGTGGGTCTGGACCTTTGGCTCCTGGGGCCAAGAAATCTTATTGTAACAGAGGACAGCATGAAATACAACTGAAACAGTATTAAACTTTAAGATGACTCTTGAAACCTGATCTAAGACTTTGAACTTGGGTCAGTAGACTGGGAGAAATAATCTAAATTTGATATTATACAGCAGTCTTTCCTATAACTGTATCACCATTTATATACTAGCTCCTCCTTGTATGGAGGGGTTTTTTCTAATAGTATTTGTTTCCTGTGGAAGTTTCTCTCTGTGTGGGAGATACTTGACATTAAAAGCACACAAAAAGATGAGGTTGAATTAAACATCTGCAGTACATGAAAAATTCATTTACTCTCCCCGAACAGCATATTTAACTATATATGCTTTGTACAATATTGACTAAGATTACACTCCATGTTGAAATATTCCAAGAAAGGTGTGTTGTGGGAATAAAGGAAACTCAGAGCCAGATAATCAGGGAAATGCTGAAATATCAAAGAGAGGAAACACCACAGTCAAATCTCGTTTAATTGTATTCCAGCTTTCTCAACCTCACTTCTCATGGATTCTACTGCTTCATCTGTCTTTCTTTGCTGCCTTAAATACCCTCTCCACCCAGTTGTTGCACATCCAGGTTAAGATTAAAGACATGGCACCACCATTGCCTGCCTGGGAGCCTGGAACTCCCTCTGTAAACTAAGATGGCCTCAAACTCAGATTTATTGGGATTAAGGGCATAGGTCACCACACCCAGATATTCCCTGTGCTGGGATTAAAGGTGTAAGTTACCACTCTCTGATTCTGATAGACTGACTGTGGTTAGATCCCTCTGATATCTCAGACTTGTCTTTATTAAATATGAAACATATCTCCACATATCCCCATTTGTGTCAAAATTAAAAAAGGTTATAGCTAACATAAGAAAAACCATATACAATAGGTACAATAATTATATACATAATATACAAACAATAAATGAGTAATGCCCAGTCTATTAACAATTGACAATTCATAGAAAATATTCCATTAATTATCCTAATTTGGTAAGTCCAAAGGATTATATCTAATTCACTTTCTATCTAACTTATATTACTAACTAAAAGCTATGATTTTGATGTTTCTCAAACTTATAATCTTTAACTCTGAAGCTTATGAAACTGTCACTATAAAACTATAACTATCGCATCTTCAACTACCTCAGAAACCCAAAAAGGAAATAATAGTAACTAACTAAATAGCATGGGCAAGCAAGCAACTTCCAACAAAATGAAACAGCTAGCTGCCTGGACAGTCAGCCAAGGTTCTTCTGTTTCGTTGAAGCATCCATCTTTGGCCTACAGGCCTAACATGTCTGACAGACTTCTCTGTGAAGTACGATATTTGCAAAGACCTTGCTACCTTGTTTTGACAAGGTTTAGCAATTCTCTTCTGGGTGTGTCTCCTGCTTGTCCAATTTGAACATCATAATGTCAGCAGTCAAGGCAAGAGTACTTTCTTGCCAAGTGGCTAACTTTTGTTACAAAGAAGGTCAACTGTGTATGGAGTTTCTTCTGATATCCAAAATCTTAGATGCTTCCAGGAGTATTTATGCCATGGTTATAGAAATAATAAGAACCTATGTTATTAAATGCAATATTCTAGGGAACTCTGAAGTATTTGAAGAAGACATGTTCATCTAAAATGTATCTTTTTGATCTTCAAAACATATCTAATATGCCTATATTTGAAGGTAATGCCTAACTGCTAACTTGTATTGCTTTATATCCTAATTAGTTGGTAATAAAAACTTTCATGGACTAGCAATTTGTATTAAATTTGTATTATATTGTTAAATGAAGTGAGTAAGTATAATACCTTGAACAAGCATAGAGATATTTGTACAGTGACACAATTAATCTCAATATACACAATTTGTATACAATATACAAAAATCCAGTCCAATGTAAAATATTTAAAGCTAGTAATTCCTTTTTAAAAGAAGATCCAACAATATACTCTTATACTATTATATCTGTATCACCTTTTTCTTTCTTTCTTTCTTTTTTAACAAGAATCTTGAATCTAATCTCTCTTGCTTAACTTTTTTCTAAGCATAACCAACAACAATTTTTAACCAATTAACCTAAACAATGACAATCATCCATAACCCACTGAAAGACCAAAAACCACACACCTCAACTCTTGGGAATGTGGGTGCCATGTTCTTAAATTTACTTCCTACTGTCTAGGGGCAATAGCATCTTTAGGGGATCCTGAAAAAGAAAAGTTTTGTTAACTGTCAAGTCCTGAAATAAGCAGCTGTATCATTTGTTGTCCAATCTCTGCATAACAGGAAAGTGCACAGCATATCTCAAGTCCTGACTATAGTAGTCTGTAAAGCTGATTCATCTCAGCAAACTGCCCAAAAATTGTCCTGAAGTGTTCGTAGTTCAAATCTGATATTTGGATGGTATTTGTCAGCCTAGTGGTTTTGTCATAGTCCATGTGAAATCAACATTGTGGGGCCCCATCTTCCGTTTGGATACTTCAAGTTTGCAGGTAGGCATTGTCATGGATCATTGCAGAAAACTGATGAGACTAAAACCCAAAACAATGTACAAGAAGCTAAGTATATATTTATTCAGCATAGGAGTAGTAACAATAAAATAGTCCCTAATTTTTAGTTATTCTTTTGTCGCATATCAGGTGGCTCTTCTGATATGATACAGAGATTTTGTATTTTCCTTTAACAAGTATGCTTGAGTATAGAGGAGAGAGCTATACTCCAACAATACATCCAGCTTTAAATTAAAATCAAACTGGGACTTCAACTTACATAAAAAAGATATAGAGGTTAAGCAATAATATTTTACCCTATAGAGTATACTGGTACCAATAGTTCTGTTATTTTTGTGCATGTAAATTTTCCTGGATAGCTTCACTTCTGCTTTAGACATCTAGATGTCCAAGGTCTTTTAACTTCTTGAAGATGGAAATTTCTAGTTTTTGGTAAAGACAAAAACAAAAAACTTCCCAACACTTTTATTTTTTCTTACAACTTAAAGAATTGTAATATGGGTGGATGAGCTATCAATTCTTATTTTCATGAAGTGTCTCTGGTTCAAATCGAGTTTTTATTAATTTTGATGGTATCCATAACTTTTCTTCACCTGTGGAACAAAAGAAAAACCCCTTCCCCAACGTAGGACATGCCCTGGCTTCCATTCAGAAGTCAGTACATCTTTGAAGTAAATAGGCTGATTTAGTTCAGCTGTTTTTTCTATAGTTCAATGCCTTTCAGCAGCTGTTGTTCCTTTGTCATTAGCATTGAGAAAATTCAAAGTTAACAAAGCACTATGTAGTCTATCTCTGGGGGTCTTTGTTATTCCTTTCTGTTTATTTAGTATATCCTTTAGAGTTCGATTTGATCTCTCTATGACTGCTTGCCCTGTAGGACTGTGTGGTATTCCTGTAATATGCTTTATATTATAATAAGCAAAAAATGCTTCATTTTAATAAATACATATGCCAGAGCATTGTTAGTCTTAATATGTACAGCTATTCTCATGATGGCCATAACTTCTAGTAAATGTGTGATTACAGAATCAGCCTTTACTGAACTCAAAGCAGTTGCCCATTGAAGTCCTGAAAATGTATCTATTGTATAACATACATATCTTAATTTCAAAATTTTAAATTGAAATACATCCATCTGCCAGATTTCATTTCTATGTATAGCTTTAGGATTACTTCCTGCTGGTAATGGAGTTTGGTTGTAGAAGGAACAGGTGGGACACTGTTTTACTATTTCCTTGGCTTGTTGCCATGTATTTTTTTTTTAATTGTTTGCCATTGATGTTACACATTTTATGAAACTCTGAGGCCTCTAGCATGTTTCCTATTTATAATTTATCAATTTCATCATTACCTGTGCTAAAGGACCTGACAGACTTGTATGGGATCGAATGTGTGTTATACAGAAGGGATGATTTATAGTCCTGATTATTTTTTATGACAGAATATATAATGAAGTTAATTCTCACTCATAATTTAAAAAATCAGAAGTTTCAATGTGTAAAACAACTCTTTTTGCATACTGAAAGTCAGTGACTAGGTTAGGAAGTTCAGTAAAATCCATTAATACCATCATGATACCATAAAATTCTGACTTTTGAACAGAATTATACGATCTTTGAACCACCTTACTTGTATGTTCTGATGAGTAACCTGCCTTTCCTTATTTGTTTGCATTGGTATAAAATGTAGAGACTCCAGAAACTGGTTTATCTCGTACAACACAAGGAAGAATCAAGTTAGTTTTCTTTAGAAATGCAATTCTTTTGCTTTGGGGATATTTGTTGTTAATATCTCCCAAAAATCACTGCAGGCTCTCTGCCAAGGTTCACTTTCTACCAATAATTGGTCAATTTCTTCATTAGTTAAAGGTACAACAATTTCTGCTGGGTCCATTTCTGTCAATTGATGAAGTCTTAATTTTCCTTTAAATATCAGTTTAGAAATATTTTCCACATATATCTTTAATTTATTACTCAGTTTATGTGGTAGAAATATCCATTCCAATATAACATTTTCCCTTTGCATTAAAATTTCTTTTGGAGAATGCTTAGAGGGCAAGACAACTAAAAATGCAATTAAGGTCTGGATCCACACAATCTACGTATGCATTCTATAATTTCTTTTCCAACAAAGCCAATTCTTTCTCATCTTCAGGTGACATTTCTCTCAGACTGTTTAAGTCCTTGTCACCACTTAATATTTTTAGAAATTATACAGTTCATCATTTTTTATTCCAATACTGGGTCATAATTTAGCAATGTCTCCTAGTCATTCTTGAAAATCATTAAGTGTCTTCAATCTATCTCTCCTGATTTGTACCTTTTGGGATCTAATTTTTTGTTGGCCTATTTTGTAGTCTAAATAATTAATGGAATCCCCTCTTTGTACTTTTTCTGGGTCAATTTGTAATCTCCAAGCAGGCAAAATTTTTTACTTCTTTAAACATTATTTCTAAGATATCAATATTTGAATAAGCCAACAAAATGTCGTCCATGTAATGATAAATTATAGATTGTGGGAATTTGCTACATGTTTGTTCTGCAGGCTTTTGTACAAAATACTGGCACAGACTGGTGCCATTCAGCATTACTTAAGGGAATACTCTCCACTGATACCTCTTTACATGCCAAGAATTATTATAAGTGGGCACTGTAAAGTTGAATTTTTCTTTGTCTTGTAAAGAATGTCTTTTAAATAAATAACAATAATAGGCCATTCTTTAGGTAACAGAGAAGGCAAAGGAATCACAGACTATAGAGAGCCCATTGGCTGGATCACCTTGTCTATGTCCCTTAGGTCTGGTACTATTCTCCACTTTCCAGATTTTTTTTTAAATAACAAATGCAGGAAAATTCCAAGGGCTGGTAACAGAAATCCTGTACCAGCTGCTCTAAGGCCTACAATTTCTCTTTTGTTAGAGGCCATTGATAAACCCATAGAGGCTTCTCTGTTAGCCATTTTAGAGGTAGTGCTGTAGGTATCTTTGAAAGATCAGCAGCTATTGTGCCTTGTTTCTGTATAACCTGAGTTGTCTGTGACTGTTTCTCATAATACTCTCTAATGTATTTTTTTTGGAAATATATACTAGTTTATGGTTTATATCTGTGTTTGGAGGGATATTAATCTGTGTTCTATTGTTGTAGTAAATCTCATTCCCATAAATTTATAGCAATGTTATCCACCTATGGTTTTAATATTCCTCTCTGTTCTGGTCCCATATACTCAAGCCATCTTACACTCTGTTTTACCTAGGATAACAACCCAATTCCCAAAAACTGAACATTTACTTTCTGGAGGGGCCAACTTGGTTGCCATGACTCTCGTGAAGTTATTGATACATCTCCCCTGTGTTCAATAAACCTTCAATAATAACATAATTTATTTGTGCTTTTAATTTGGGCCTTTGTTCATTGATAGACAATTGCCAAAATATTTGCTGTATAATTTTTTCTGAGTTTTTTCTTTTTCTATGGATTTTCTATCATTCATTGTAGTAAGTCTTTTAAAAATAGGTTTTAATTTCTTTAATTGTTTTGGAAAGGTATTTCCTCCACAATGGCAGGGTAAGATTAGATTGGATTTGATATGGGGGCTTTTGAAAGACCCCTTGGGCATTTCCCTAAGACAGAAAGTTACCTTGTCTGTTCCTTGTTGACATGTACTCATTCATCCAATATTTCCCTTTTCCATACCTTCTGCATACTCCAGAAGGAAGGGGCATTCTCTTGGGATTATTCCCAACAAAAGCACTATTTCTGGGAATGCTTTATTTATGATCTCTTTTTATGTGACTTTGCCTTCCACAATTGTAACATTTAATACTTTTTCTTTTTTTATACCTCTAGAAATAAGCTCTTCTACCCATTTATTATCACTATCATGACTCTATATTGTCTCATGAATCCAATCCTACAAGAGTGCCAACCTTGCTTTTAACAGTCTATTTCTGCATTGTACATTAGCATTCTCAAAAGCAGTCATTCAATTATTATTTACCTGGCTTCTGAGTCCAGTACCATTCTGTTTACTGCTGCAGTTAATCTGTGGGAACAGTCTGTAAAAATTTCTTTGGGGCTTTGAATTACTTTTGTGAATGATTCGGTTTATTTTTCTATGTCTTAAATCTGATCCAAAGCATTTAAAGCTTTCATATGGCATAAAACCAGAATATGTTCATTGTATAAAGATTGCCTTTCAATATCAGCATAATCCTCTTCCCCAAGAAGTTGGTCTTGGGAAACTTCTATGCCTCTGGCTCTGCTTCTTTGTTCTATTGTTTTAGCCTCCTCCTTCCACCATGATTTCTACTGTAAAAGTGCCCCAGCCTCTAAAACAGCAGTAATGGTATCTAACCAATCTTTAGTGGTGACCCAGTTGCATGACGACCAGCTATTTAGCATTTGTTTTACAAATGGTGAGTTTATCCTATGTGTAACAATTGATTTTTTTTACTCTCCTTAATTCTAGCAAAGCCCAATTAGGTTTTCCATCATCTTTATCATTGTTCATTTTTTTAAAGGTTACTGGATATATTAATGTTGGCTGTTTTGTGTAATCTTAGATGAGCTTGCTATAATTGGTTCTTTATATTCCTCTGTTTGAATTTGAACATCTTTGTGTTCTCTCTTGATGAGCTTTTCTAAGACATTTTCATGGCATTTACATCAATTGACTTTTTAAATGATAAAACAGAAATAGTCAAACAAACAATATTCATATTAAACAGTACAGATAAACATTATGATAGGCCCATCTACTTTATTTATCTTTTTCTTTAATGGTTCCAATATCAAATCATCTAGAGAAAGATCATAGAGAAAGATCACAGAAAGGCCAATCACTGTCCATTGCCTTAAACAAATTCTCAGTCCTTAAAAAAATCTGATTTACTTAACAATCTAGTTGTCAGTGATGATTCAAATGACTGTGAATTGGGGCAGCTACCTAGTGTGATAGCAGACCAAGAAGGGGTCCAAAAGGAGAAAAATAACAACCCACAACCCATCAGGAGAAAGAGGCCACTGTCTGAAAAACTTACCCAGATGAAAGAGAAAGGGAAACACATGTGGCTGGTCTGCCTAAGACTGGAGCTTAACTCAGAACAGAAAGCCTAGCTAAAGGTAATTCCTCCTCCAGCCAAGTGTTGTTCTGGCCTTCAAGTATCTCTTTTAGGCAGGGGGGGGGAGGAAGAATTTGTGCCCCAAATTTTGATGCCAAGTATTGCATGAATAAATCAGAGCTGGATATCAGGGAAAGGCTGAGATATCAAAGTGAATAAACACCACAGTCAGATCTCACCCAGCTGTCTTCCAGATTCCTTAGCCTCACTCCTCCTGGCTTCTACTGCCTGTTCTGTCTTTCCATGCCTGGATTAAATATCCACTTCACCCAGTTATTTCACATCCAGGTGAAGATTAAAGGGTTGGCACCACCACTTCCTGCCTGGAAGTGGTCTGGAACTTGCTCTGTAAACTAAACTGGCCTCAAAGTCAGATTTGCTGGGATTAAGGGCATAGGTCACTACTCCGAGATATTCCCTATGCTGGGATTAAAGGTGTGAGTTACCACTCTTTGATCCTCCTAGACTGACTCTGGGTAGATCCTTCTGATATCTCAGACTGGACTTTTATTAAATTTGCAACATATCCCCACAAAGTTGATTCATAACGAGAATGGCATCTGAAATTTATCCTATTCTGTCATCTGTTTCACTCACTTTGAGCTTCTATCAAACTAGTCCTATCTATTCCATCAGGTTTCTCTTTACTGTCTCTATTTATTGTTTTTCTTTGGCATTCCCATAAGAATGTCAGATTAAATTCTACTACATGCTTCTGTTTTTAAGTCAGGGTACCTTTAATCCATCCACATTTACTGTTGTCTTTGTCATTCTGTCACAAGCAGGAATTAACTTTGTTTGGCATGATTTGTGTTTGAAGAATATGTATTGACTACTGTTTATCACTAGATATTTCCCTAGATACTCATAAATGACTGCCTTAATAATTGTCCTCACAACTTACAAGATATTGAAATTAAATTTATGAGTTTAATTCCGTGGGTTCCCTGGGGAGTTTTTTATAAAAAGAATGGAACAAGGCAGTTTTATGACTCAAAGCAACTATTCCATCATAACCAGTGTGATAAAAAAATATTTTACAGGGAAATAAATGTAAGTTTTAGCCTTCCAGTGACTATCACACAAATAAACAAAAAGAAAATTTTTGAAATACTAAAGGACATCCTGTACCCTTTAAAACTATTTATTTCACTCACACACATTTTGAAGTGCCATAACAGATGCCTAGAAAATGTTAATCCACTAGTTTATAGTCTTTACTTTGTGCCAGCAACTGTAAATTTGTTCCTTTTATATTCAATTTTGTTGAATACTTGAACAATAGCCCAATAATGATACTTTAAAAAAGGTTATTTCATAAGTACTGTCAGTAGGACATATGCTAAATTACTGCTTCAAGTTGCGTAGACAAACTGTTTGCTAAGTTGTGGCTAACTATTTACAACATATTTAGAATGCACTAACTTGAGGCTTTGCACTGTTAGGAGGCTTATCAGTGGAGCATAATACCTTTAAATCTTGCAAATGACCAGCAACAGAGTGATGTACATTTTCATGCTTTTAAATGGATGCATTTTAAATAAAGCATTGAATAGCATCAAAAGATTTAGTGATGTTTAGGTTCCATACTTGATTAGACAACACTATTCCTGTTACTGAAACTAAAGCTTGTAGAATTAAGACATATCCATCAGTTTTGGTGGGTCATGGTACTAATGGTACTTTCTTATACTGAACTTATTTGGATACAATGAAAACCATGTTAATGCTACAGTCTATATTTTTGACATTTGTTGGAAATGGCAAAGCTTGGTTTTGCTTTTTAAATTGGTATAATCCCATTTCCCATGAGTTGATTTAAAAGCAAATGTTATGAGTTCTTTTGTCATATAATCTTCAGTATAGTTCATGGGTATTGCTCTGATTAAATACTATGATCACTGATAAAATATTATGATCAAAGAAAGTTGGAAGGAAAGAGATTGTTTTAGATTACAACTCTTACATTACAATCTAATACTGAGGGAAGTTAGAGCAGGGAACTTGGAGCAGGAAATGAACAGAGGCTATAGAGGACTACCTTTTTTTTTTTTTAAACTTGTTTACCATGGTTAATTCATCCTGCTTTCTTATGCCATTGAAGATCATACACCTAGGAATGGCACTGTCTTTTGTGGGATGGGCCCACCCACATTAATTATTAAGTAAGAAAACACCTTACAAACTTGCTCACAAGGCAATATGGTGGGAAGTATTTTCTCAGTTGAGGGTCTCTCTTTACAAATGACTGTTGCCTTTGTCAAGTTGACATTAAAACTAGAGACCACAAGCATTTTGGAAGATATTCTGTGTTTTGTTTTGTTTTGTTTTGTTTTTTGCTATGTTACATATCATAATTATAGTGGATAGGGTTTTTGTTTGTTTATACCTTATCTGTCTGAAGGAATTTTATTGGAAGTCTCTTATTCCAGGCTTTGATAGTGAGTTTTAATTAGAAACCTGAAGGTATGTGGGATCACCTAAAAATTAAGACTCCATACACACCTGTGAGAGATATTTTAGGTTAAGTTTTAGCCTCTACACAGACTGTTAGGTAGTATCTTGATTAGGTCAACTGAGGCACATCCATCCACTTAGGGTAGTACCAGTCCCTGAGCTCAGATTCTTAACTATATACAAAGGTGAAAGTAAGTTGACCACAATGGTTTAAGTATTTGAAACTCATGTTTGCTTTTTAACTGTGGGTGCAGCATGAGAGCTGTCTCTTCAAGTTCCTTTGCTGTAATATCTGTGCCATGGTGGACAGCAAACTTAGTCTATGGGCCAAAATGAATAAATTCTCCCTTAAGTTGCTTTTGCCAGGATATTTTGTCACATCAATAGGAAAACTAATTAAAACACAGTCTATGCAGCAATCAAACATCAAGAACTCACTCTACTATATAATCCCACTGTGGCATGATATTTAGGATGAGAGAATGTTAGTTATTCATCAGCTTGGCAGGGCTGATTTCCAGATCTGACATATTATGGTTTCACTTTTCACTAATATGTTTCTATAAGCTCATGGTGAACTTAGGGCTTCTTAGTGGGAGGGAAGCTGTGAATTTCAAAAGTACTGGATGACATTTTAACAACATTCCATTTTCAGTGAGGTAGAATGTTTGAATCTTGAGTCTGTCATATGTAATCTTCTTTAGGTGAACGCCGTGAATGTCTTCTGTAATATTTTTTTTCTGATACTTGTTCTACAAATCAGCTGCATAAGGCCCTGTCATTCTTTTGAATAAGCATTCAGACATTACATTCATGCTGTGCTCCTGTGGAGAGATGGCAGTAAACTGTGTTAAGATAAAAAGGAACTTCTCTGAATATGGAGTAAATGGAGTGAAGTGAATGTGGCTGCAAGATTTAAAGCTTCCATGGGTAATTTTTGGAGGGGGAGTCTGGCATTGAATCAAATCCAAGGACATTATGTAAATTTAATCACCTTGCAATACACCAGTAATTTTATTATTTCTTTTTCATTTGACAATGCTTAGATACAAGTTGAGCTTAGAATTCTACAAGTAAATCACTACTGATTGGAGGTTAATTAATAAAAGTATACTATGAAAATAAGTTAAAAGCTTTATTCATGTTATTGGGTGTCATTCTTGTACAGGCATCCAAAAGAAGGTTTTGGAGTAATGTGTGCTTGTCAATGTCCCATCATTCTCAAACCCTGGTGAAATATAAGGATCTGGTTTGTAGTAGGCTGGTAAATGCACTCCTATCAAATAAAAGCCTTACATTGAGTAAATATGTTCCAAATATAGGGATATTCACACTTTTAATTCACATTTTAATTCATCAGTCACTAGGATGCTATGTGAAGTTCAATTATGCCATAAGAGTTTACCTAAAACTTAAGATAGTACTTCCTTTCATCAACAACAGTTTTTACAGGTACTTAATAGTTGCAAAAATGTTGATTATCCTAAATAAATAATTAATGCAAGCTACATTTTACCATATTACTGTTAATAAGCTAATCAGTTAGATTTTTTAAGTCACATGGGCTTTTTGATTTCATGAGTCACTGTAATGATTATGTGTGAATGAAAATAATAAAGCCTAGTTGTTTATTTGTAATCTAAAGAATGAAATAAGACAGGACAGAGGAAGATAGGACACCATATTGAAATGAACTTCTTAAGGTAGAAGAAAATGTTTTACTTAGCTTGCTTTTTATTAACCTTTATTTTGAAAGGAACTCTAGAAATATCATTTATCCTCTCCTTCAAAGGCTTCAGGAGCTCTTAATCTACTCTTGGACCAAGAGGCTCCTGGTTAAACAGGTAATCTTTTCTTTAGTGTTAGTCTCCCTCATTTGGGAGCCTTAATTTAGGTTTTAAATAAGATGACTTCCATACTTCAATAGCATGCTGCATATTTCAGGGAAAGTTTTTATCAATAGTTACCAACTCATAGTATGACTTCCTTAGGGGTAGATCAAAATGAAAATAAAGTTTGTTAAGATACTGTTTTCCACGAAGCTGAGTATCTGTTCTCTGCATATCAATGGAAACTCAATTTTGCTATCCTAAAATGGATTTAATATCACTGTTTAATTTCACCCACAGGTTCACGTAAGAAAATATGTTTCACAAATAAATGAAACTCAGAGATAGATCTCTGAGAAAGTTGGAGATATTAGAGAGAGTAAACACCACAGTCAGATCTTACCCAGGTGTCTTCCAGCTTCCTCAGACTGGCTTCTCTTGGTCTCTCCTCTAGCTTCAGTCTTTCTGTGCCCACCTTAAATATTCTGTTGGTAAGTTAAGGAGTGGCCCCACCACTGCCTGTCTGGGAGCCTGGAACTCCTTCTGTAAACTAAGATGACCTTGAACTCAGTTTGGATTAAGGGTGTAGGTCACCACTCCCAGGATACTCCCTGTGCTGGGATTAAAGGTGTGAATCACCACTCTCTGGTTCTCCTAGACTGACTGTGGTTAGATCCCTCTTATATCTCCAAAACTTTCAGACCTTTCATTAAATCTCCACATATCCCCTTTTGTGTCAAATTTTTGAAAAGAAGGTGATGGCTAACATAAGAAAAAACATATACAATAGGTACAATAAGTATATACAATATAAACAAACTATAAATGAGTAATGTCCATTACATTAACAATTGACAATTCAAAGAAGATATTTCATTAATTATCCTATTTTGATAAGTCCAAAAGATTATACCTAATTCACTTTGTTTCTAACTTGTACTACTAACTAAAACCTATTATTTTGATGTCTCTTAAACCTATACACTTTAACTTCAAAGTTTCTTTTCTAAAACTGTCATTAGAAAACTATAACTATCTCATCTTCAACTACCTCAGAGACCCAACAAGGAAATAATATTTACTCAAATAACTAGGAAGTGCAAGCAATACCCAAAACTAGAAATGACAGAGATGACACCTATCTGTCTGGACAGTCACCCAAAGTTTCTTTATAAAGTTGGGGCATCCATCTTCAGCCTACAAACCCAGAGTCTCTTTTCATTTCAGTGTAGCAGGAAATCTGCTCTGCCAATTTTAGTGTAGTTCAGTCACTTCTCCTTGTGTCCTGAAGATTGAAGTCTCTCTTCAAAGTTCTTTTCAGCTTTCTCTTAATGGTACTTGTTGGTTATTGGTCTTGTGCCATTATTTAGCCTTAGATGGAGGTTACCACCACTTTGGATTGCATTCCTAAGCAACTTGACTCCAGGAAGATCCAGGCCCAGTGCACCGGGTGCCACTACCGGCATCACACTGTCCATGGGCAGTTTTCTCTGAAAAGCAGGAACCTTAAAGACCATCTCAGCTTGTTCTGTCAAAGTTTAAAAGTCACTTTCTGAGGGAACCTGCATGTCCAGTTCAAATAGCACACTGTCAAGCAGTCAATACAGGGACATGTTCTTGTCCAATGACTAACTGTTGCCACAAAAAAAGTACACTCAATATGGAGTTTCTTCAATGCCAATTTTTCTCTTGAAGTAGATTGGGGCTTCCAGGAGAAGACCTGTCTCACTGTCCAGAAACTTCTAAGTTCTTAAAATAGTTTAAATGCCATATTCTATGGATCTCTGAATTGTTTGAAGAAGATCTGTTTGTGTAAAATATATTTGTCTGATCTTGAAAACATATCTAATATGACTATGTTTGAATGTAATACCTGACTACTAACTTTCATTACTTTATATTCTAATTAATTGGTAAAAAAAACCTTTCACATACTAGCAACTTATATTACATTGTTAAATGAACTGAATAAGCATACTACCTTGAAAAAGCATAGAGATATTTGTACAGTAACACAATTAATCTCAATATATACAATTTGTATATAATATACAAAAATCCAATGCAATGGAAAATAAAGATAGTAAATCCTTTTAAAGACGATTCAGTAATCTATCCTTATATCCTATATATCTATATCCCCTTTTTCTTTCTATATATTTTTAAACAGAAATCTTGAATCTAATTGTTCTTGTTTAACTTTTTTTCTAACCATAACTATTAACAATTTTTAACCAATTAACCTAAACAATGACAATCATCCATAACCAATTGAACAACCAACCCCAAACCACCTCACCACTTGGAAATCAAAACCAACCCACCCCACCACTTGGGAGTGTGGGCGCTGTGTTTGTAAGTTTACTTCCTGCTGACTGGGGGTGA
This sequence comes from Phyllotis vaccarum, assembly GCA_033318265.1. Lineage (NCBI taxonomy): Eukaryota > Metazoa > Chordata > Mammalia > Rodentia > Cricetidae > Phyllotis > Phyllotis vaccarum. The sequence continues at coordinate 4,862,015 of JARWLC010000013.1, read as the reverse complement.
CGGCATCTTTTGGGGATCCTGGAAAGAAAAGTTTTATTAAATGTCAAGTCCTGAAATAAGTAGCTGTGTCATTTGTTGTCCAGTCTCTGTATAACAGGAAAGCACACAGTTTGTCTCAAGTCCTGGCCATAGTAGTCTGTGAAGCTGGTTCATCTCAGCAAGCTGCCACAAAATTGTCCTGAGCAAGTTTATAGTCCAAATTTGATCTTTGATTGGTATTTGTCAGCCTAGTGGCTTTGTCAGAGTTCATGTGAAACCATCACCATTGTTGTGGGGCCCCATCTTCCTTTTGGATACTTCAAGTTTGCACTTAGGCCTTGTCCTGGATCACTACAGAAAACTGATAAGAGACTAAAAACCAACACAATGTACAGGAAACTAAACATATAACAATTTATTGAGCATAGGATTAGTAACAATAGAATAGTCTCTTATTTTTTGTTATTCTTCTGTCCTATATCAGGTGGCTCTTCTGATATGATACAGAGATTTTTTTAAACAAGTATGCTTGAATTTAGAGAAGGAGAGAGCCACAATTCAACTCTAAAACCAGATTTAAATTATAATTAAACTGGGACTTTAACTAACAAAAAAAATTTTGTAAAGGTTAAGTAATGAGATTTTACCCTATCAAATATACTGGTACCAATAGTTACCATATTCTTTTGTTTGCAACTTTTCCTGGATAGCCTCTCTTTTGCTTTAGATGTCTAGATGTCCAAGGCCTTTTAACTTCTTGAAGATGGGTATTTCAAGTTTCCTGTAAAGATAAAAACAGAGACCTGCCCTGACCCTTTGTTTTTTCTTACAACTGAAAGAATTATAATATGGGTGGATGAGTTTCATGAAGTTTCTCTGGTTCAGTTTGAGTCTTTATTAATTTTGATGGTATCCATAACTTTTCTTTACCTGTGGAAACAAAAGCAAAACCCTTTCCCCAACATAGCACATACCCTGGCTTCCATTCAGAGGTTAGTACATCTTTGAAGTAAACAGGCTGATTTAGTTCAGCTGTTTCAGGTGTTTTTTCTATGGTCCAATGCCTTTCAACAGCTGTTGTTCCTTTCTCATTAGCATTTGGAAAATTCAAAGTTAACAAAGCACTATATGGTCTATCTCTGGGGGTCTTTATTATTCCTTTCTGTTTATTTAACATATCCTTTAGAGCTCGATTTGATCTCTCTATGACTGCTTGCCCTGTAGGGTTGTGTGGTATTCCTGTAATATGCTTTATATTATAATAAGCAAAAATTGTTTCATTTTCGTAGAGACATATACTGGAGCATTATCAGTCTTTATTTGTGCAGGTATTCCCATGATGGCCAAAGCTTCTAGCAAATGTGTGATTACAGAATCAGCCTTTTCTGAACTCAAAGCAGTTGCCCATTGAAATCCTGAAAATGTATCTATTGTATGATGGGCATATCTTAATTTCCCAAAGTTTATAAAATGAAATACATCCATCTGCCAGATTTCATTTCTATGTATACCTTTAGGATTACTTCCTGCTGGCAATGGAGTTTGGTTACAGAAAGAACAGGTGGGACACTTTTTTACAATTTCTTTGGCTTGTTGCCAAGTGATAGAGAAATCTTTTTTTAATCCTTTGCAATTAACATGATGCTTTTTATGAAATTCTGCAGCCTCTGATACATTTCCTATTAACAATTTATCAATTTCATCATTACCTTGTGCTAAAGGACCTGGCCAACCTGTATGGGATCGAATGTGTGTTATATAGAAGGGATGATTTCTAGTCCTGATTATTTCTTGTAACCGAATAAATAATGAAGTTAATTCTGATTCATCATTAATAAAATCAGCTGTTTCAATTCAAAGAACAACTCTTTCTGCATACTGAGAGTCAGTGACTATGTTAAGTGGTTCTGTAAAGTCCATTAACACCATCATGATGGCACATAATTCTGACTTTTGAACAGAATTATAAGGGCTTTGAGCCACTTTATTTATATGTTCTGACTTGTAACCAGCCTTTCCTGATTTGTTTGCCTCGGTATAAAATGTAGGGGCTACAGAAATTGGTTTATCTCATACAATACAAGGGAGAATCCAATTAGTTTTCTTTAGAAATTCAATTCTTTTGCTTTTAGGATATTTGTTGTTAATATCTCCCAAAAAAATTACTGCAGGCTCTCTGTCAAGGTTCACTTTCTATCCATAATTGGTCAATTTCTCCATTAGTTAAAGGTACAACAATTTCTGCTGGGTCCATTCCTTCAATTGACAAAGTCTTAATTTTCCTTTAAAAATAATTTCAGAAATCTTTTCCACATATATCTTTAACTTCTTACTTGGTTTATGTGGAAGAAATATCCATTCCAATATAACATTTTCCCTTTGCATTAAAATTCCTGTAGGAGAATGCTTAGAGGGCAAGATAACTAGAATGCAATTCAGGTCTGGATCCACACAATCCACATGTGCCTCTTGTAATTTCTTTTCCACCAAACCAGTTCTTTCTCAGCTTCAGGTGACAATTCTCTTGGACTATTTAAGTCCTTGTCACCATTTAAGGTTTTGAACAGATTATCTAGTTCTTCATTTTTAATTCCAAAAGTGGGTCGTAAATTGGCAATGTCTCCTAGTAGTCTTTGAAAATCATTAAGTGTCTTTAATCTATCTCTCCTGATCTGTACCTTTTGGGGTCTAATTTTTTGTTGGCCTATTTTATACCCTAAATAATAAATGGTATCCCCTCTTTGTATTTTTTCTGGGGCAATCTGTAATCCCCAAGCAGGCAAAATTCTTTTCACTTCTTCAAAAAGTGTTTCCAATGTATCAATATTTGAATCTGCCAACAAGATGTCATCCACGTAATGATAAATTATAGATTGTGGGAATTTCTTGTGTATTAGTTCTATTGGCTTTTGTACAAAATACTGGCACAGAGTAGGGCTATTCAGCATTCCTTGAGAGAGGACCCTCCACTGCAATCTCTTTACAGGCTGAGAATTATTATAAGTGGGCACTGTAAAGGCAAATTTTTCTTTGTCTTGCTCTTGTAAAGGTATTGTGAAAAACAGTCTTTAAAATCAATAACTATAATAGGCCATTCTTTAGGTAACAGAGAAGGCAAAGGAATCCCAGATTGTAGAGAGCCCATTGGCTGGATCACCTTGTTTATTGCCCTTAGGTCTGTTACCATTCTCCAATTTCCAGATTTCTTCTTAGTAACAAATACAAGAGAATTCCACTGGCTGGTTGATTCTTCTATTTGCTGAGCATTTAACTGTTCCTGTACCAGCTGCTCTAAGGCCTGTAATTTCTCTTTTGTTAGAAGCCACTGATGAACCCATATCAGCTTCTGTGTTAGCCATTTTAGAGGTAGTGCTGTGACTCTTTTTGAAAGATTAGCAGCTGTTTTGTGTTGTTTCTCTATAACCTGAATGGTCTGTGACTGTTTCTCATAATACCTTCTGATATTTCTTCTGGGACCGTGTGCTAGTTCATGGCTTATATCTGTATTTGGAAGAATATTAATCTGCATGTTCCACTGTTGCAGTAAATCTCTTCTCCATAAATTTATAGCAATATCAGCCACATACGGCTTTAATATTCCTCTCTGTCCTTCTGGTCCTATACATTCAAGCCATCTTGCACTCTGTTTTACCTGGGATATTGACCCAATACCCCAAAATGAACATTTACCTCCTGAAGGGGCCAACTTGGATGCCATGACTCTGGTGAAATTATGGATACATCCATGCCCGTGTCCAATAAGCCTTCAATAATAACATCGTTTATTTGTACTTTTAATTTCAGCCTTTGCTCATTGATAGAAGTTTGCCAAAATATTTGCTTTGTATTTTTTCCTGAATTTTTTTCTTTTTCTGTAAATTTTCTATCATTCCATGTAGTATGTCTTTTTAAAATAGGTTTTAACCTTTTTCATTGTTCTGGGAAGGTGTTTCCTCCACAATGGCAGTGTAAGACTGGATTGGACTTGATATGGGGGCTTTTGAAAGCCCCCTTGGGCTGTTTCCCAAGGGCAGAAAGTTACCTGGCCTGGGGTTTTTTGAAAGACCCCTAGGAGCATTTCCCAAGGGCAGAAAGTTCCCTTGTCTGTGTCTTGTTGACCTGCATTCCTTAGTCCAACATCTTCCTTTTCCACACCTTCTGCATATTCCGAAGGGAGGGGTGTTCTCTTGGGATTATTCCTACCAAAAGCATTGTTTCTGAGAATTCCTTGTTTACAATCTCTTTTTATGTGACCTTTCCTTCTACAATTATAACATTTGACATTTTGATTTTTTCTTATAACTCTTGAAATAAGCTCTCCTACCCAGTTATCATCACTCTCATAAGACTCCATATTAATTGTATCATGAATCCAATCCTCCAAAGGTGCTGACCTTGCTTTTAAAGGTCTAAGTATTTTTCTACATTGTGCATTGGCATTCTCAAAAGCCAGTGATTCAATGATTATTCACCTGGCTTCTGAGTCCAGTACCATTCTGTTTACGGCTGCAGTTAATCTGTGCAAAAACTCTGTAAAAGTTTCTTTGGGACTTTGAATTACTTTTGTAAAACTTTCACTTTTTTCCCCTATTTCTTCAATCCAGTCCCATTAAAGCTGCCATGCGACATAAATCTAGAAGATGGTCACTGTATAATGACTGCCTGTCAATATCAGCATAATCTCCCTCCCCCAAGAAGTTGGTCTTGGGAGATTTCTATACCTCTGGTCCTGCTTCTTTGTTTTATTGTTTTTGCCTCCTCCCTTCACCAATTCTAACATTTGTACTGGAGCCCAGCTAGCTTCTCTTTCATCTCTATCACCTTTCATTTTTTTAAAGGTTTCTGGGTATATTAATGTTGCCTGTTTTGTCTAATTTTAGATGACCTTGCTGAAATTGATTCTTCATATTCCTCTGTTTGAATTTGGGCATCTTTTTGTTCTCTCTTCATAGGCTTTTTAAAGACTTCTTTGGATTATATTAATCAACTTTTTAAGTGACAACAAAGAAATTAAACAAAAATATTCATAGTAAACAGTATGATAAACATTATGGTATTTCCATCTACCTTATTTATGTTTTCCTTCACTGGTTTTAATACCAAATCGTCTAGCAACAGGTTACAGTATGACCAAGCACCCTTCATTGCTTTAAACAAATTCCCTCTTTAAAAAAATTGATCTACTCACCAATTGTTTTCTGTTGATGATTCAATTGATTATGAAGTGGGGCAGCTATGTAGTGATAGCAATCCAAGGAGGGTCCAACAGGAAAAAAGAAACAACCCACCAAGAGAAAAAGGCCACTGTCCAAAAGACTTACCCAGATGAGAGTGAAATTGAAGCACATGTGGTCCTTCTGCCTATGGCTGGAGGCTAACTTGGAACAGAAATCCTAGCCACCAGTAATTACTCCTCTGGCCATGTGGTGTTCTGGCTGGAAAGTGCAGTTTTTTGGGCAGGGAAGGGAGGAATTTGTGCCCCAAAGTTGGATGCCAATTGTTGCACAAATAAATGAAACTCAGGGATAGATCTCTGAGAAAGTCGGAGATATTAGAGAGAGTAAACCCCACAGTCAGATCTTACCCAGCTGTCTTTCAGCTTCCTCAGCCTGGCTTCTCTTGGCCTCTCCTATACCTTCTGTGTAGTAGTGGGGTTTCTAGGTCCCGGGTGGCCAGAGGTCTGAGACCCACAGATTGGCCGTGCGAGACCGCTTAGCTGCCCAGCCACCTGCTCAGACCCCCAGAAATGACTCAGACGCTTATATTAACTTCATGCTGTTTGGCCTATGGCTCAGGCACATTGCTAGCTAGTTCTTACATCTTAAATCAATCCATTTCTATTAATCTGTCTGCCACGTGGCCCGTGGATCACCTGTGTTCCTTACATGTTTCTTCTTGGGCAGCTTACTTGATCTGCCTCTGACTCCGCCCTTCCTTTCCTCCCTATTCTGATTCCTCCTCCTACTTCTTCTATGGTGCCTGTCATGGCCCAAAACAGCTCCTTTATTTAAAGATTGAGATTCACAACATACAGAAAGTCATTCCCACATCACTTCTGTCTTTTTATGCCCGCATTAAATACTCTCTTGGTAAGTTAAGGCATGGGCCCACCATTGCCTGCCTGGAGCCTGGAACTCCTTCTATAAGCTAAGATGACCTAAACTCAGTTTGAATTAAGGGCGTAGGTGATGTAGTTGGGTTTCTTAGTTCCGGATGGCCAGAGGTCCAGACCCACAGACCTTCAGCCCTAGACTCCTTAGCTGCCTGCTGCTGCTGCTGCTCAGGACCCCAGAAATTATTCAGATGCTTATACTACCTTTATGCTGTTTGGCCTATGGCTCAGGCACATTGCTAGCTTATTCTTACATCTTAAATCATCCCATTTTATTAATCTGTCCGCCAAATGGCCCATGGCTCACCTGTGTTCCTTACATGTTGCTCCTTTGGGCTTTGGGCTTGGTCTCCCTGACTCCGCCCTGCTTCTCCTCCTACTTTTTCTATGGTGCCTGTCATGGGCCAAAACAGCTCCTTTATTTAAAGATTGATATTTACAGCATACAGAAAGGCATTCCCACATCACGTAGTTCACCACTCCCAGGATACTCCTTGTGCTGGGATTAAAGGTATGGATCACCATTCTCTGATCCTCCTAGACTGACTGTGATTAGATCCCTCTTATATCTCCAAAACTTTCAGAACTTTTATTAAATCCCCACAAAAATATGTTAAAAATAATGATAATGGGAAAAAATCTAACACTGCTATGACAGAACATAATAATTTAACTAAAGCACATGATTTTAAGTAAAGGTCTTACTTTTCCCACCAGAATTTCTCTACTGATATATCTGTACATAGTCATCTACTTCATTCATCTACCCCATGAAAACTCATAAAAAATGACCATTATTATTATGTATTTGAGATATAAAAATGAAAAGACACTTAGTCTTCTTTTTAAAGAGCTAATAAAAATTTGGTGCAATTAATACACAGAGCATGAAAGCATTCAATAATATTTACTCTCAGAAAGATGAAGCAGAGATGTGGCAACTCAAGGCCAGCATGAGCTATATAGTAAGACTCAGTTTTAAGAAAATAACTAAACAAAGTAAGTAAAATAATGAAATAAAACACTGTCTTAATCCATTTGTGGTCCTATGACAAACCACTTGATAATTTATAGACAGAAATTTGTTATAGTGGCAGGGAAAGGGAACTAATAACCTCCTTTCATTGTGCTTCGTCTGTAAAGTATCTTTTATAAGAGCAGGAATCCCATCCATGCAGGATGTGTCCCATGATGTACTAACTTAAATGTCCTACCTCTTGAAAGTATTGCTTCTGAGTTTGTAATGGTTTTGATTTTTTAAAATTTCCCTGAAAGTTCTGATGTCAAGGCTTGGCTACCAGTTGATAGACTGGTGAGAGGTAACTGAGCGATTGTGGATTCTATTCTCATCAGTAGATAAATTCCTTGATAAGTTAAGAGATGAATAGATTCTTGGAAAGTAGAGATTATTGATATAAGCAAATAATTTGAGTCATTCCTTTGAATATTCTTATTCTTGTACCTTTCCTCTCACATTATCTCTTTACTTCTTTCCTATCAGGAGTTGTGAAATTCCAATTTCTGATGCCCTGTGATTAGTTGTTTTTTCTACTCTTAATGCTTTGCTATTTGTGGGCCCACCACCCAGCTCCCAAATAAATACAAATAGACTTATTTTTACTTAGAAATGCCTAGCCTTATCTTGGCTTGTTTGTAGCCAGGTTTTCATAACATAAATTATCCTGTCTCCCTCTTTCCTCTGGGCTTTTATCTTTCTCTATTCTATATATACCTTTCTTTACCTCTCACTCTGTGGCTTTCTGTGTAACTTGGTGGCTGGAACTGATGTCTTCCTCTCTTTATCCTTTTCTCATGTATCCCTCTTTTACTTTTCTCCTATTTGTTCTTTGTCATTTCCACCTATCCTTTATCCTGCTTTTCTATTTATCATTCAGCTCTTTATTAGATCAATCATATGTTTTGTAAAGACAAAGTAACACAGCTTCATAGAATTAAACAAATGCAACATACATTTGCATCATTAAACAAATGTTTCAAAGACTAAACAATTTAAAACATCTTTAACTAATATTCCACAGTACTCTTACTTTGTCTAAATAAAAATAAAAACTTTTAACATAGCAAAACTGCACACAACAAAACAATCATCAAATAAAAATTAATTAAAAATATTTAGTACATTTCTACTTATCAAATTCAGTGAAAGCACTTAACCATCCATCCCATCTTAGCAACTCCAAAGTTTTATACCTAACTTACTTTCTATTAAAACTGCAACTGTAACTATCTATTATTCAACTTGATCAAGACCATAGGAGGATCTATTACCTAATAACAGAGTCATCTAGTTGCCTGGATAGTCACCTAAATTTCCTCTGGCAAACTGGGGAATCAATCTTCAGGCCCAGAATATCTTTGAGGCAGGAATTTTGAAAGACTTTTTTGCCTTGTTTTGGCAAAAGTCAACAGTCTACTTTATGTGTGTTCTTCAGAATGTCTGACATAGTCTTTTGTGAAGCAGTGATTTTAGAGGAATGTCTTGCCTTGTTTTGACAAAGTTCAGTAGTTTCTTTCTTCCACAACTACATGGCTAGTTTACACAGCATACTGTAGCTGTCAAGGCAAAGCAGTTTCTTGCCCAAATGTCTAGCCTTGCCACATTCGAAGCAAACTACTTACAGAGTTTCTTTGATGCCCACCATCCTTTGAAGTTAATTGGTGCTGTTAGGAGCCGTTATGTCTCATTGTCATGACAAATCTTAGATTATTTTGCTTTGTAAATGCCACATTCTGTATGTGTTTGAAGTTTAAAAAAAATCTGTCTAAAATATAGCTTTTTAACCTTGAAAAAAGACTTAATGTGACTACAAGTTTAATTAATATAAACTACTAAGCTTACATTTTAAGTGAGCTTCATGTAGCCCAAACAAGAGTAGAAAAATATATACAAGACAAATAACTTTAAACTTGTATCAATGTACCAAAATTTATACCAATACAAAATATCTGAAATAGTTATATTTTTATCCTATATTCCTAAATTTCTCTAAAGGATAACAAACATCCACAGCCCACCAAATAATTACCAATTTTTAAGAATGCAAGTGTCATGTTCTCCAGATGCTTCCTTTTATGTATGGGTGAAGGTATCTTTAGAACTCTCTGAGAACATTGAAACAATGCCCACATCCTTGGAAGGCCAGAAGAAATCTTTCTTGACAAATATCACCTGCCAAGATCTAGGAAGTCTCCCACAATTAAACATGATCTATACTAATCTGGATGGAATCCACAGACTTTAATTCCTAGGAAATAAAAGCAAATCCTCTTCTCCAAAGCAATGCATTATTGAGATATATTTTTAAGTTGAGATATTTTTAAATACCTAGGCTGATTTATTCCATCTTTCCTTTTTTCAATCCTATGTCTCTTAGCAGCTGTAATTTGCTTATCAACAATGAAAAAAATTCAAGATCAATATAACAACATACAAGATCTAGAGTCCCTATATATTTTCCACCTCTTTGTGGTTTATTCTTCTTTTATATTACTTTACTTCTTTTGTAGAGGCATTATTGGTTTTAAACTATTAATTTTTTATTGTCTATATCCTTTCATTTCTTAAGCTTACACAAATTGTAAAACACACTGAAACCTGTTTAGAGGTTTTCTTTTTTCATGATCTATCTTTATTGTGTATCTATAGACTTTTTTGTTTGAATGAGCAAAAAAACCTGCTAAGTATCATGGCTAAGACCTCCAAGTGTTTTTGGTAGCTGGCTCTACCTGCTTCTGAAGTTGTTAATGCCAAGCATAAAGCTTGCTGTCTGGTGGGAGGTGCATTTGACCAGGAAGCACATTTTATCCCCCAACTTTGGAATGCCAGTACCGTACTGTGGCAGGTATTTTTTATTTTTTTCATAATTAGCATACTGGCCACTCAAGTGCTCACTGTCTAGTAATAACTCCTAAAGAAGACACATCATCCATCATCATACTCTCTCTCTCTCTCCCTCTCCCTCTCCCTCTCCCTCTCCCTCTCCCTCTCCCTCTCCCTCTCCCTCTCCCTCTCTCTCTCTCTCTCTCTCTCTCTCTCTCTCTCTCTCTCTCTCTCTCTCAACTCTGGTCCTAAGTGGATATTCAAGCCCCACATTTGGCACCAATATATAGTTGGTTATTTTTTTTACTCTTTGGCCATTTGCTCTTTGGGAACCCATGGCCCAGTTTCCAAATAAATACACAGAGAATTATTCTTACTTAGAAATGCTCAGCCTTAGCTTGGGTTATTTCTAACTAGCTCTTCATAAATTAGCCTGTCTACTTTTGCCTCTGGGCTTTTATGTTTATCTGTTCTATATACCTTTCTTTACTTTTTACTGTATGGCTTGCTGTGTAACTTGGTGGCTGACCCCTGATTGTCTACCTCTCCTCCTTTTCTCATGCTTCCCTCTTTTATTTTCCTTCTTATATTTATTCTCTATGCCTGCAAGCCCCATATATTCTTTCTCTTGACTAGCTATTGGCTGTTCAGCTCTTTATTAGACCATTACAATGTTTTAGATAAGCAAAATAATATAGCTTTACAGAATTTTAAAAAATGCAACATAAAAAGAATGCAACCCATCTTTTCATCATTAAACAAATGTTCCCCAGTATAAACTAATATAACACATCTTAAAATAATAATGTACCCTCTCCACCAAAATGTCCTCCCTCATCATGGATCAAGTAACCCTTCACCAAAAATTTGAAACTGGAAGCTTAAATAAACACCCTGTGTTGTAGTGGGTTTTCTCGGGTCCCAGACAGCCAGAGATCCCGGACCCACAGATCTGCCCGGCGCCACTTATCTGCGCACCGCCGCCTAGGCCCCCAGAAACGACTCAGAGGCTTATATTAACTTTATGCTGTTTGGCCTATGGCTCAGGCACATTGCTAGCTAGCTCTTACATCTTAAATCAAACCATTTCTATTAATCTGTGGCCATGTGGCCGTGTGGCTCACCCGTGTTCCTTACATGTTGTTCTTTGGCGGATTCAGCTCGATCTGCCTCTGACTCTGCCCTGCTTCTCCTCCCTGAACTGACTCTCCTCCCACTTTTTCTATGGTGCCCGCCATGACCCATCAAACAGCTCCTTTATTTAAAGATACAGCACACACAAATGCATTCCCACATTTCCCCCTTTCTCTCTAATCAAAAAGGAAGGTTTCAATTTTAACATAGCAAAATTACATATAACAAAATAGCTATCAAGCAAGAATTACAGTTACAATATCTAGTCTATTTGTATTTAGCAAAATTAAAGAAAATACTCTATCATCTACCTTATCTTTATGAATCTAAAGTTTTATATCTAATATATCTTTCAAATGACTAAGAAAAACTGTACATATAACTATCTAATCTTCAACTACATCAAAGACCACAGAAGGATATAATATTTACCCAAGTAAACCAGAAGTGCAAACGACTTCTAAAATCTAGAAAGGACAGAGATGACACCTATCTGCCTGGACAGTCACCCAAAGTTCTTTTATAAAGTTGGGGCAACCATCTTCAGCCTATAGGCCTGGAGTCTCTTTTCATTTCAGTGAAGCAGGAAATCCGCTCTGCCCATTCTGGCATAGTTCATCCGTTGCTTCTCCTTGAGTCCTGAAGAATGTCTGACAGTTTTCTCTGTAAAGCAGGAACCTGAATGACCATCTAGGCTTGTTCTGCCAAAGTTCAGAGGTCATCTTTTTATGGAACATGCATGTCCAGTTTAAACAGCATACTGTCAAGCAGTCAATATAAAAACAGTTTCTTCTCTAGTGGCTTACCATTACCACAAATAGATGAGACTCTATATGGAGTTTCTTCAATGCCCATTTTCCTGTTGAAGTAAATTAGTGCTGCCAGGAACAGACCTGTCTCACTGTCCAGAAAAGTCTAAGCTCTTAAAACATTTTAAATGCCATATTCTGTAGGTCTTAGAAGTATTTGAAGATTATCTATTTAATTGAAATATATCTTTGTATACCTAAAAATCCTAACTAACCTAACTATAAGTTTGATTATCAAAAGTGACTATTAACCTTTATTTCTTAATTATACACTACAATTTTAAAACAGTTACATGAACATCATACCTTAAACAAGAATAGAAAAACACATACAGCATAATAAAATTGACTTTAAATTTGTATCAATAAACCAAAATCTATACCAATGTAAAGCAGTTTGAGATTAACAGCTGATTACCTGTAAATTTAATAATCTAATTTTTTAAAAAAGCATTCACATACCATATCCCCCGTTTCTTCTTAGAAAGAGATTGACTATGACCATTAACCATTTATAATGAAAACAAACATTTAGAAACAATATTTGGGGAATTTGGGCGAAGTTATCTATTACTACTTCCTGCTGATTAAGGGGCGTTGAAAATCTCACGGATTGTTGAGACTGGGTCATAATCTGCAGCCATGAAGCTGATTTGGCCATCTCTTCTCTGTAGGCGTAACTTACCCACAAGGACACCAATACCAGATAGATATTTATTAGAATATAAACCAACACTCACGGTACAGGCAACAGAGTATAATAGCACCTGAACAGGGACCAGAGTCTGCAGACGGACGGACCACGTGAGCCTCCCTCCAGCAGCCAGGAACCAGGAAGAGAGCCTCTCAGCGTCCCGGAAGCCCCTTACCAAGGGTTTGGCCACACCCCCTCCAGGAGCCCAGGACCCTGGATAAGCTTCTCTGGACCCCACCAGCTGACACCCGAATCCCACAACATCTCCCCCCTTTTTCTAACTAAGAAGGTTCTAAACTAAGACTATGTACAGTAGGAATTATTATGAGGTAGTATCTAGGAGAGGTCAAAGTATAATTGCTAATCAAAGCCTAACTTATATAAGGTACATCTAATAGTTCTAGAATATTGGTAGATAGTAGGGTGTATAGATTATTTTAAAGGGTTAATCTGGGAAAGTGAGAATCTAACACCTGAGTGTTCTTATCTAAGGGATACTAGGGTGAAAACCTTAAACATCTATTCTTCAACCTCTTCAAGACCTGAGAAGGAAGGTGAATTTGTCTGAAAGACAGAAGTACATGGAAGCAGCTACTTCCAAAATTTGGGAGAGGACAGCAACACAGCTACCTGGACAATCACCTCTGGATTTGTGTACCGTTAGAGCATCTATCGGATTGGCTATAGGCCAATGGCATCTGACAGATCTTTTCACAAGCAGAACAATTTTGAAGGGACTGTCTTATCCTGTCTAGGCAGGTTTCGTCAGTCTCCATCTATCAACTTGTTCATCCAGCTTGACATCATGTGTGTACTGTCAGCAATCAAGGTAAGGACAGTTCCTTACTCAGCTGGCCATTTTTTGCCAAAAGGACCAACTCCAAAGGAGTATCCTTGATGCTCAACACCATCTCGTGAAGGGAGCAGTGACACCAGGAGTCGTCGTGTCTCTCGTGGCCAAATTTTAAATGTTAAATGCCATATTCTCTGGGTCTATGAAACGGTTGAAGATTCTTGTCCATCTATGATATTCTAACCTGTATCTGACATGACTGGGATATGATACCTTAAGTAGTGTTGACTGCAGATCTTATCGTCTTAAGGAATAAACCCTGTACTAAAAATTAGAATACCTATATAAGGGGTGTACAATCTCTGAACAATGACCCTTAGTAGAACTATCGAACATTAGCCAGGGGTATTTTACCAGGTAAAGTGTCCACAGCATTTTAGACATGTAAATACATATATATCATCTAAACAGAGGTATATAAAACATCTTGTGCATATATCATAACTAGTGCAATCATACATTATATCTAGTATAGTTAAATGAAGGTAGTAATTGCATAGTATACATGACAATGATGTGCAAATATTTTAAACAAAGGTAGAAGCATACATAAAATATAGCAATTTCAAATTCAGCTTTACATAATAGTTACAGATTCAGATTTATATCGAAGTACAAGTTGCTTTGGTTACATAAAACAATCTCAGATTAAGCTTTGTACCAATGTACAAATTGTCACAATTAAACATATAAAATGATTTTGCATTAGTATCAATATATAGATATCTATGACAGTGCAGATTGTCTTTAGCTTAGCCCATACATTTAGCTAAAATGAAGTATAGGTAGGTAGAACAGTCTACCTTTATCTATCCTATCTATTCCCCCTCTTTTCTAAAAAAAAAAAAAAAAAAAAAAAAAAAAAAAAAAAAAAAATCTCTGATGCTATATTATAGTTTTGTCTTTTACCCAGTTTTACCCACAACCTTTGGAGCATAAAACTTATTGGGAAAGGGGGCGTAGTCGTTTATAAGGTTGCTTCCTGCTGACTTAAGGGCGATGGCATCTCCTTGGTATCCTGTAAAAGCTAAAACAATGGTTAGTTCTTAATGGACTGACCACATACATCTATAACCATTTTTAGGATAGTGGTTAACTCCATCTGGAAACTTAATTAGCAGTGTGATCTGAAGGATAATCATAAGGAGCTAACTTGCAGCTGTTTTTGAATAATCTAATTCTTGAAAGCAATTATTGATTGGTGCGCACCAGGTTCTTGATTTTTCTATTTTTGTCTCTGCTGTCTGTCTAGCTGTCTCTTATTCTCTCTCTCTCATACTCTTTCTTCTATTTTTGTTTTTCTAGCAGGAGTTGTTCCGGTGGAGGCCCCATCTCGGTTTCAGATTCTTTGTAGATAGCTGATAGGAGGAAATGTTATTTACAGTGGAAAACTTAAGCATTGTAGAAATTCAAAAGATATTTATATCTTTCATGACTTTAGGAGACTGGAAGCAGACAGAATGAGATGTTTGAGAGGTACAGAAACAGGGAAGAACGAGGTTTAAGATGAAGTCACAGTAATATTGGTCCCTAAATATTTTGCCTTCTGTCTCACACCAGGTGGCTTTTATGATGTGAGACAGAATTTTTCATATTCCTTTACCAATATGCTTGGGTTTAGAGAGGGAGAAAGCCACAAGTTCCCAATCCAAATCCAGCCTTATAAATAGTCAAATCAGGACCATTTTTTTTTTTGAGATGTAGATGCAAGATGTAAAGCAGTAAAAATTGAGGAATTACCCAATATTGCATGTGTGTATCAGTTGGTCTCGTAGTCCGTCTTGTACATCCCTTAATCCTCAGTCTGTCTTCTATTGCAGGTGAGTAATTATTCAATGTTTAGTATCCATTTTCCTGTAAAGACAAAACTGAGAGACCCTGCCCCAGGTTTGTTAAGTGTGTTTTCCTTACCACGCATCCGTTTGTCATGTCAGGGATGAGCAGTTACTTTTCTTGTTCAGGAAGAGACTCCTTTTCGAAGCGGGCTTTTATTAGTTTTGTTGGTACCCATATCTTTTCTGTCCCTGTTGAAACAAGAGCAAAACCCCTACCCCATCGAAGCGCATACCCTGGCTTCCATTCGGAAGTCAACACATCTTTGAAGTAAATGGGTTGATTTAACTCAGAAGATTTTTCTACTACCCAATGTCTCTCAGCAGCTGAAGTTCCCTTTTCATCAGCATTAAGAAAATTTAAAGTCAATAAGGCACTATGCAACCTCTCTCTGGGCTTTTTCATTTCTTTCTTTTGTTTATAAAGCATCTCTTTTAATGTGCGGTGAGATCTCTCCATGACTGCCTGTCCTGTAGGATTGTGTGGTATCCCTGTAATATGCTTTATATCATAGTATGCAAAAATTATCTTCATTTTTCGGGAGACATAAGCTGGAGCATTGTCAGTCTTAATCTGAGTGGGAATTCCCAATACGGCCATGGCTTCCAAAAGGTGAGTAAGGACAGCATCAGCATTTTCTGAACTCAGGGCAGTCGCCCATTGCATTCCAGAATAGGTGTCAATAGTATGATGTACATATTTCATCTTTCCGAATTCTGGAAAGTGAAACACATCCATTTGCCATATCTCATTTCCGTGTGTACCCTTAGGATTAGTTCCTGCAGGTAAAGATGGTTGGTTATAGAAAGAGCAAGTGTCACATTTTTTTAGTATTTCCTTTGCTTCAATCCAAGTGATGGGAAAACTCTTCTTCAGCCCTTTGCTGTTAACATGATGCTTTTCATGAAATTCTGTGGCCTTTAGCACGCTTCCTATTAGCAACCGATCTATTTCCTCATTACCCTGCGCTAGAGGGCCTGGGAGGCCCGTGTGTGCCCTGATATGTGTTATGTACATAGGATGTATCCTACCTCTGATGATATCTTGTAGTTGTATGAATAGTAAGGTCAAGTCTGTATCATCGTGAATGAAGTCAGCAGTTTCAATATGTGAAACAACTCTTTCTGCGTATTGAGAGTCAGTAATTAAGTTAAGAGGTTCTGTGAAATCCAACAACACCATAATAATCGCATATAGTTCTGACTTTTGAACAGAGTTATAAGGGCTCTGAGCCACTTTAGTTAGGTTTTCAGACTTGTAGCCAGCCTTCCCTAAATTGTTTGCGTCTGTATAAAATATAGGGGCTCCAGAAATTGGTTCATCTTGTACTACACGAGGAAAGATCCAATTAGTTTCCTTTATAAATTGAATTCTCTTGTTTTGGGGATATTTATTATTAATTTCTCCTAAAAAGTCACTGCAAGCCTTTTGCCAAGGTTCACTGTCTGCCCATAATCGTTCAATTTCTTCATTAGTCAGAGGCACAACAATTTCTGCAGGGTCCTTTCCAGTCAATTGGCGGAGTCTCAATTTACCTTTAAAAATCAGATCAGCAATTTTTTCGATATATGTCTTCATCTTTTTGCTTGGCCTATGTGGCAGAAAAATCCATTCTAATATGATGCTTTCTCTTTGCATTAAGATTCCTGTTGGAGATTGTCTTGAGGGTAAAATAACAAGTATGCATTCCAGGTCTGGATCCACACGATCCACATGTGTTTCTTGAAGTTTTCTTTCTACCAACTCTAATTCTTTCTCGGCCTCATCAGATAGTTTTCTTGGACTATTTAAACCCTTGTCACCTTCTAAAGTCTTGAATAAATTAACTAGTTCATAGTTTTTTATACCAATCATGGGCCGTATATGAGCAATATCTCCTAGTAGCTTTTGAAAATCGTTAAGAGTCTTCAATTTATCTCTATTTAATTTTACCTTTTGTGGTCTAATTTTTTGTAAACCTATCTTATATCCTAAATAATTGATAGAATCTCCCCTCTGTACCTTTTCTGGAGCAATTTGCAGTCCCCAATTAGGCAATACTTTCTGTAGTTCTTCAAACAATGTTTCTAATGTCTGTGGGTTTGGGTCTGCCAACAAAATATCATCCATATAATGGTAAATGATAGATTGTGGGAAGCGCTTGCGCAGTATTTCTAGTGGTTGTTGTACAAAATATTGGCATAAGGTGGGACTATTTAACATTCCTTGGGGCAGGACTCTCCATTGGTACCTCTTAGCTGGCCCTGAATTATTAAGAGTAGGCACTGTAAAAGCAAATTTCTCTTTGTCTTGTTCCTGTAAAGGTATGGTAAAAAAACAATCTTTCAAGTCAATAACTGTAATAGGCCATCCTTTAGGTAGCAGAGAAGGCAGGGGAATACCAGTTTGTAAGGAGCCCATAGGTTGAATCACCTTATTAATTGCTCTTAAATCTGTCACCATCCTCCATTTTCCAGATTTCTTCTTGACAACAAAAACAGGAGAATTCCACGGACTGGTTGATTCTTCAATATGCTGAGCCTGTAACTGCTCCTGTACCAACTGTTCCAAAGCCTGAAGTTTTTCTTTTGTCAAAGGCCATTGTTGAACCCAAATAGGCTTTTCCGTTAACCATTTTAAAGGCAGTGCTGTGAGTGTCTTATTAAGAGGGCGATTCTTTTGTACAACTTGAATGGCTGGTGAATTATTGTCATTTTTGGAAACATAGTTGAGCCTCCGGCTGACATCATAACCAGGAGGGATTTTAATCTGGGTATTCCATTGCATTAGGAGGTCGCGACCCCACAGATTCACTGCTATATCAGCCATATATGGCTTCAACCGTCCTTTCTGACCTTCTGGTCCTATGCATTCAAGCCACCTCACACTCTGTTTCACCTGAGATATTGTTCCAATACCCAGAAATTGGATATCTACTGTCTGTAAAGGCCATCTCGGATGCCAGGACCGTGGGGTTATGATCGAAACATCAGCCCCCGTGTCGACTAAACCCTGGATATAAATATTGTCTATCAGTACACCCAATTTTGGTCTTTGTTCATTTATCGAAGTCTGCCAAAATATTCGTTTCGTAATTTTCTTTGGAGTTTCTGAATCTTCTTTTGAATTTATGTTATCATCTGATATTGTATGTTTTTCAAGATCAGGTATTGGGTGTTCTATTCGTCTTGAGAATGCTGGTCTTCTACTACAACCGGATATGATCTCACCATCCTCGAATTTGGAGTCTGATTTTGGGGGGCTTCCCGGGGGAAGCCCCGAAAGGCGTTTCCCGATGGCAGAGGGTTGCCTTCTTTATCTCTGGTAGATCTACATTCATTGGTCCAATGCCGTCCCTTGCCACATCTTCTGCATAATCCAGAAGGCAATGGCCTTCTGTTCGAATTAAACCTAGATTGGGCATCGTTTCTAAAAGTACTTTGTGTACAGTTTCGTCTTACATGGCCTTGTCTACCACAGTTGAAACAAGTGATTCCTTGGTTCCTCTTCCTTACCTTATCAATGGCTTGGACTACCCAATTGTCGTCATTACTATGGAGAGGTTCAGCATTGATTGTATATTGAATCCATTCTTCTAGAGGTGCGGCTCTGATTTTTAAAGGCAGAAGCATTCTTCTACATTCCGGATTAGCATGATCAAAGGCCAGAGAAAGTATTATTTGCTTTCTAGCTTCTGGATCTGATATTGCTCTATTTACAGCCGTGGTAAGCCTGTGTAGAAAGTCAGTATAAGGCTCTTTCAAACCTTGTTTGACCTTAGCGTAATGCTCAACTTTTTGACCTGGGTCTAAAATCTTTTCCCATGCATTAAGTGCGGCCGTACGGCATAGCAATAAAGTATGTTCGTCATAAGTAGTTTGAGTCTTCACGTCAGCAAACATTCCTTCACCAAGGATTTGGTCCTGAGAAGCAAAGAAACCCCTAATTCTTCCTTGGTGTTCTAAGGTCCTGGCTTCCTCTCTAAACCAGCTTCTCCACTGCAAATTTTGGCTTTGGTCCAAGACGGCAGCCGTTAGCTGCATCCAATCGAAGGGGAGGATTCGGTTTTTTGCAGACCATGAATTCAGGAGCTGCTTTACATAAGTAGAGTGAATACCATACATGGATATTGCCTCTTTAAAATCTTTGATGTCTTTCATATGTAGTGGCTCATAACTATACTCTACATATTCTGAGGAACCCCCTGGTGCCATCTTGGTCTGAATAGTAGCTGGGAACAATAGTGGTGGTGAAGGAGGTATCCCCGTGATGTTTACAACTTTATGTAAAGTATTTCCAGTACCATAACACCCCATTGGGGGTAGACCTGAACTGTTCTGAGCATAAGATGTATCATTGCCCTTTTGTAGTGTTGCAATATGGTCCTCACATTCTTTCATTTTGCATATAATGGGTTCCCATTCTTGGATTTTGGACATTACGGATTCCCATTCCTGGAATTTGGACATTGCAGGTACAAATTCTTGTATTTCGGATACCATCTGTCTCAAAGTTTGACTTTCTTGATGAAGTGATTCTTCTAAAGACCTCGCCGAGTTAGCAATTTTGAGATCTACATCATTAACATAATTAATGATTTTCTCGTCCACTTTATTAATGTGGTCAACAAGTTTCTTGTTCTCATCAGTTACGTAGAGTTTATATTGTTCTAGGTCTAAAGACCTCGCTGAGTTAGCAATTTTCAGATCTACATCATTAACATAATTAATGATTTTTTCATCCAGTTTATTAATGTGGTCAATAAGTTTCTTGTTTTCATCAGTTACGTAGAGTTTATATTGTTCTAGTACAGTGTTATCATTATGTGAAAGCTTGTTGTAACCAGTTTGTAGCATATCCATCGTTTTAGACATAGCAGAGTCTAATTCACATATCCTGGACAACAGCTGCTGATTTAAGGTCTGCATCTGCTTAACGTCATCTGACAGTGTAGCGTTTGATGATTCTATAATACCAAGTTTGGATGGTAATTGAAAGTTCAGATTCGTGACCTCAGTCATCACCCTTCTATTGTGGAACACAACATACAGAAACAGACCAAGAAATAGTAAAACTGGGGTACTTAATACCTCAAGATACTCATTTAAAAACTTGTCAACCATCGTGGAAAAATATATACCAAATTCCTCAAAAGAATAGTTGTCAGCCATTACCTCAATCCAGGTGCAATGACGCTGTGTGGTCAGAAGGTGTCACAATAACGTTTAGTGCCCTGCTGTATGGCCGATGTAGACACTCAGCACGCTATTCACAGATCCTAGGTGTTAAAGGGTCTCAGCAGACAAAATAGAATCTTTGGAAAAAACAAATTCTCACAAGTCAAGACAGGATGTTAATTACAAGATAGAATGGTTTTAGTTATCTTTGTTCACCTACAGGAGTAATTCACAATTGTCCCAGGTTACAGGGGTTAGGGGCGGAGCTGCTGCTTGAATCTGCAGTTTTTGGGTCAAACTCAGCCAGCCAGGTTGGGGGAAGGGCGCTCGTGCAGCCGCAGTTCAAACTCAATTAAAATGAACTGAGCAGCGGTACAGCTAGGGGCGGAAGCAAGCAGCCCGGGTCTCAGCCGTTTAGCTAGGCAGAGAGCCGCGCGCTGGGGGAGGGGTGAAGTTACCGATCGCGTGCGCAGCAGGCAGACAGCCCGGGTCAGCCTTTAAGCTAGGCAGCAGAGCCGCAGCCGCGCGACTGGTTGAAAGGCAGAGATACCGACCGCGCGTGCAGCGGATAGCTAGGCAGTAGGGCCTAACGGCTACGCCGCTGGTCGAGGGGCGGGGCTACAGACCACGCGGCAGCTGCAACCGGCCCGGGTCTACCTTCAGCTAGGCAGCTAGCCTTGGGTCGTGTGCTGGGTGGGGGGGGGTCTACCGACCGCGCGTGGCAGCGGGGCCGAGGCCGTGCGGCTGGTTGAGAGGCCTGGAGCCGCCGCTGGCGCCGGCTGGCGCCGGCTGAACCAGACCGGGAGCCTCGGAAACTGATGGCGTAAGCCGTTTGGAGGTCACCGCTCAAAACCAAATCCGCACGGGGCTGGATAAGCCCTGCCCACACTCAAAACCTGACCTGAGTGTGATTTAAACCCGTCCCGTGGGCCCGCCCGTGGGTCCGGGACGTTGGGCGCCAGGTGTAGGCGTAACTTACCCACAAGGACACCAATACCAGATAGATATTTATTAGAATATAAACCAACACTCACGGTACAGGCAACAGAGTATAATAGCACCTGAACAGGGACCAGAGTCTGCAGACGGACGGACCACGTGAGCCTCCCTCCAGCAGCCAGGAACCAGGAAGAGAGCCTCTCAGCGTCCCGGCAGCCCCTTACCAAGGGTTTGGCCACACCCCCTCCAGGAGCCCAGGACCCTGGATAAGCTTCTCTGGACCCCACCAGCTGACACCCGAATCCCACAACACTTCTCATCAGAGGTTTTTTCAGGGGGTCTTGGTTGATGAAACCATATTTGCCTGGAAGCAATCCACAGGTTCTCATCTGTGGAAACAGAAACAGAACTCTTCCAAAGCAATAAATCCTTAGACACAAATTTCAAAATCAAAATACCTTTAAAATATATATTCTTGTTTAACTTAGTAGCCTTTGTAATCCATTGTCTTTCTGCAGTTAGCTCATTAACAGTTAAAAAATTAAAAGAAAACACAATAACAACCAAAATCCAGATTTTGTGTCTATTTTCCATCCTTACTCGGCTTATTATATTTTTAATACTCTATTTCTCGCTTTAAAAACTTTTTCTAACCTCTTTATTTTCTCTCTGAAGCCTATGTACCTTTTACAAACATTGTAACCCGTTTACAGGTTTTCTTTTTATCTGAATCTGTTTTATTGTGAATCTTTAATCATCTTTTAACCTTAAGAGCTTTTAAAATACATTCTCCAAAAAGAAGCACAGTTTTTGCAAATTAGGCTGAATCACTAAGTTTTCTTAAACGGACCGTAAACAGAGCACACCTAAGAAAATGCTGCCACGAAGAAAATTTGTTTCTCTTTTGTTCAGAATAAGCAGAAATCTAAAATCAATCACGTTACTGAGTCTTTTGTTAGTTTTTAGGAACCCGCCTGATTGTAGCTCACACTGCCTGTCGCCAGCCCGCCGCTGGCGCCATTTTGAATGTGACTCGGACCATACTTTGTTTGTACAAAGACCCGATTTACATACACAATTTGGAAGCTGCCTTTGCTCAGTTTCTGCGATCTAGAACCTTTTTTAATCTTTCTCAGGCTCTAAGTGGATAATTGCCCCACGTTGGGCACCATCTGTTGTAGTGGGTTTTCTCGGGTCCCAGACAGCCAGAGATCCCAGACCCACAGACCTGCCCGGCGCCACTTATCTGTGCACTGCCGCCTAGGCCCCCAGAAACGACTCAGAGGCTTATATTAACTTTATGCTGTTTGGCCTATGGCTCAGGCACATTGCTAGCTAGCTCTTACATCTTAAATCAAACCATTTCTATTAATCTGTGGCCACGTGGCCGTGTGGCTCACCCGTGTTCCTTACATGTTGTTCTTTGGCGGCTTCAGTTCTGTCTCCCTTTGACTCTGCCCTGCTTCTCCTCCCTGAACTGACTCTCCTCCCACTTTTTCTATGGTGCCCGCCATGACCCATCAAACAGCTCCTTTATTTAAAGATACAGCACACACAAAGGCATTCCCACATTTCCCCCTTTAAGTATATTAGATATGAAACTTTAGATTCATAAAGATAAGATAGATGATAGAATATTTTCTTTAATTTTACTAAATACAAATAGACTAAATATTGTAACTGTAATTCTTGCTTAATAGCTATTTTGTTATATATAATTTTGCTATGTTAAAATTGAAACCTTCCTTCTTGATTAGAGAGAAAGGGGGAAGTGATGTGAGAATGCATTTGTGTGTGCTGTATCTTTAAATAAAAGTGCTGTGTTGGGTCATGGCGGGCACCATAGAAGAAATGGGAGGAGTTTGGGGAGGAGAAGCAGGGCAGAGTTAGAGGCAGACCGAGCTGAAGCTGCCGAAAGAACAGCATGTAAAGAACACGGGTGAGCTACGGGCCGGTCCCACGTGGGCCACAGATTAATAGAGATGGGTTGATTTAAGATGTAAGAGCTAGCTAGCAATGTGCCTGAGCCATAGGCCAAACAGCATGAAGTAAATAGAAGTGTCTGAGTCGTTTCTGGGGGCCTAGGCGGCGGTGCGCAGATAAGCAGTCCCGGGCAGGTCTGTGGGTCCGGGACCTCTGGGGCATGGGACCCGCAAACTCACTACAACAACCCTGTTTCCTTAGATTGTTTTTCAAGATATTTTCACAGCATCAAAATACTAATACAGTAAAGGTTTGGACATTCAACATTATAAGCTAAAGTAGAGAAGAAAAAACCATTCAAACCATAGAAAACAAGTTATACTAGCATACAAAGGGAAGATGAAGCAGAAGAAATAATAAAATTAAAGATGATTGTATTGTCAACCTGAAGTGGGAATACATGATCAGGGAATAAATTAAGAAGACATTGTGGACATGTCAAGTGTTAAAGGGTATTTATGCAGTGGTACAGATGAAGTAAAGAGGGTGCCTAGGTTGAAGGCTTCATATGATTTCTGTATTGTTCCATGCTGGCACAAGTTCTAATTAGATTTGAGTGTCATATGCAAATACAGATATCATTTATCTTCCTATTCTATCAGATGTGTTCAGATCACTGTAATAACTGACTATTTTAGTATATTTAGAAACCTAAAAAGTAAATATAGGGCTTCCAGCACCATAAAGTCTATGTTACAAATTTTCAACCCCAGTGCTTTTTTATCATGGGTTTCATTTTTCCATTCTCTAATATTATTATAATAGGTAATGGTGTTGAAAATATTTTCATAGGTTTATTTTCCATTTATACATATTTTGTTACAATTATTGCTCATGTATTTTCTCTACACTAGAGTTAGATTTTTCTTACTATTTACTTTTGATATATATATATATATATATATTCTAGATACAAAACATTTGTCAAGTATGTAGTTTTAAATTATTTTCTTCCAGTTTATGGCTTCTCTTTTAATACTTGCTGCGATGTCTTTCTGCTACTGAGGATTTTGCTTGTATTGTAACTCTGTATAAACTCTTTTCTAGGAACCTCCTAAAGTAGTAGCTTTCCATACAGGTCCTTGTTGTTAGTTGTTCCTCACCATATTCCTTCATTTTCTTTCTTCTGTGGCTGTAAGATGTAGAATATATCTTGGGTAAAAAGATGTTAAGTAGCTTGTTCTGTTTACACAACAGACTGATACAAAGAATATGTACTCTACAAATTCCAGAGCTCCAATTTATTATAAAAATAAACTTATGTGTTGGGTGTTTGTGTTTGTGTGTGGTATGCTTAAACATATAACCCTAACCCTAATCCTAACCCCTAACCCTAACCCATGATGCATGTGTGGAAGATAGAAGACAATTAGGAGGATTCAGTTCTTTCTTCTACCATGTGTGTCCCAGGTATTGAACTTGGATGCATGTGTACCTTCAGCTGTTTAACTATCTCCCTGGCCCCAGAGATCCAGTTCCTATTACTATACATGTCTATCATCCCAAAGCAACTCACTTTAATGGCCAATATAGATGTTCTAAAGCTTTGTGATTAAATTCACATTTGGGGTGAGTGTGTATTAATATTTTTTCATTCCTCCTTGCCTTGTGATAACTATAGCTATTCTGACATCATAGAAATCAATTTGAGTTTTAAGAAGGATTCAAATGAGAAATCTGGAGCTGTTCTGCTGAAGCAATAAACCAAGGAAAACAATGAAAGTTAGGAAAAAGAACAGAATGGAAGGTTTGAACTTTGAGAACAGGCCAAAAGTGAGTCAATTTTTCAAACTGCAAACATACAATGAGAGCCTTTTTATGACAACTATATATATGTAGGTTGAGACAAAAAATGTTCTAAGAAAGTTGAAATAGAAAGGAAAGAAAAATCTTGAATAGTGTTATTTGAGGTATAGAATTTGGAGTTTTACTGCATTCTGGCACTGAAATTTACCCGAATAGTATTGGACCCATGTATCTGGCTGAAACTGTCTGATATCTTTGCTGAGAACCTAGCCTGGTAATGGTTAAAAACAGCTAAGAACAAATGAGAGAAGATGGATATCATAGAAGCAGTTTCCGTGGCTTATATGCTACCTACAGTGGTTTAGATGACTATATTCAGTGTCTTACATTCAGTCACACTGGGCAAGCTGGACCAACACATAACTAGCAGGCATGAAGACAGGACTGTATACTCCCATAAGTAGGAGAATGAGTCTCTTCAAAATACAGGATTTCACACTTTCACAGGTTTTGGCAATGGACTACAGTCTAAACACTTCCTCTCAGCTAATGTTGGGTCAGTGTCTTTATTGATAATTTTCAATGAGAGCTCTAGAAGCCTGGGAGTTGATTTTAATGTAACCAGCCCTACCATAAATATATGCAGTTTCTTTTCTTTTTTCTTTCTTTATATTTTTGAGACATGTTCTCACTACATAGCTCTGTTTGTCCTGGAACTCAATATGTATACCTGACTGGCCTCAAACTCACAAAGATCTATCTGCCTCTCCCTTCGAAGTGTTAGGATTAAAGCCATATACCACTATGCACAACATGTTTATAGGTTTTCAAAAATATTTCTTAGCCTTAAATTCATTTATATCATCTACAATGTTCTTTTTCAAGCACTGAATTCAATCTTTTATTTTCCCATGAAGGACTTCTTTTAGTATTTCTAGCAGTGCAAGTCAGTTTCCATTTTTCTCAAGTTTTTTTCTATTTTTTTCATTAAAAAGTCTGTTTCACTTTAACCTGAAGCATAATTTTACTGATATAGAATTCTGTAATGATGAATTACTTTTTTCCTTGAAGATTAATCACTTCATATTACTCTGTTCCTATTCAAATTGTTTCTGACAAGAAGCCTGGTATATCTCATATCATTGTTGCATAATAAGTCCTACTCCCATTTTATCTTCTTTTGAGAATTTTTAATTTGTCCTTAGTTTCCTGCAAGGCTACAGAGGGCTACAGTAGGAAAAGAGCTTTTCTTCAACATGTATAATTGTCTGGCAAAGCCTTGTTTCTTATCAGCCATAAGGGTCTAGGCATTTTACAGTACAAAATCTCTTCACTCTTTTTACCATATCTTCAAGAAGAGCTTCCTTGGACATGTACTTGATGAGATCTGTTAATTTTTTAAAATCAAAGTGTATAAAATTATGGAAGTGCTCTTATGCCTGAATTCCTCATTTACTTGTTACTACATACAGAGTAATCCACACAATCTCTAGCCTTGAAACCACCTCTTTGAATGTTTACATCAGTTTGAGTACAGTAAAATTTGCTCCAGGGAGGCTAATTGCAACTCATCTTCCTAAATGTTCTTGATTCTCCAGGCTTTGGAAGACTGGTTTGCTCCACAACCTTAGATCTCTGAGTATTAAAAAACAATCATTGATTTTTAGTTCATCCTTATTTTTCTTATAAGAATGAGATATTCTCAAGACTTTTGGGGATTGAAATGACAAGACCATTCAACAATTTATATAAAGAAGTACATGACTTAGTGTACTGAAAATATTTCTTTTACTTTTTAAATTGTTTTTATTTAATTTTTGAGAATTTCATACTTTATGCTTTGATTCAATTATTCCCCTTTACCTATTATCATATTCTCTCTTTTTTCATTTGTTTCTAAATATTTCTTTTTTTTTCATTAAAAAATATCTCCATCAATGTTCTCCCTGCTCTCCCCTCTCACTCCCAATCCATCCCAAAGAGCCTTCAGCCTTGCCCCTCCCCATCCACCCCTCCCCTCTCCCAGAAGCGTCTTAAGTCCCAAGGTGGGCCAGCCCAGTCCAGCACATCCACTCCAGGCAAGTCCTATTCACTCACCCCAAAGTCAATGCTGGGCTGGGTGTTTCTCTATGGAGAATGGGCTCCAAGGTGTCAGCCCATGAACAGGAACACAGTCTGATCTCACCCCTTGTGGCTCCACACATTCATGGCCGTCAAAAGTCACCCACCCCAGGGGTCCCAGCTCCCAGATGGATCTCCAGTGGCAATTCCAGATTTAGTGAGCTCCCTGGAGCTCCAGCCAGTCATCATTGTGGGAACCTTCCTCATAATCCCTATTCTCCTGCCAATAGAGACACTCCCCTCCTGCTCTCAGCTGGACCAACAGCTCTTCCCAGATCTCAGCCATGGATCTCTGCCTCCATCTCCATTCCCCAATTGATGTAGGTTCTGTGATGACACTTAAGGTGGTTATTCATTTGATTATAGGAGAAGCTTGTTCAGGCATCCCCACCACCATTGTTTGGAACTTGACCAGGGATATCCTGCCAGTTCCTGGACATTTCCCTAAACACCCAGTCTCTTTCCAACCCCACATTGGCTTCCTCTATTGAGATATCTATCTCTTTCTATCTCCCTCTTTGCTCCTCTAACTCAACCATCTCCTTTCAAGATTTGTTCCTAATTCTTCTTGGTTGCCACCTGTTATGATCCCAGTTTTCTAAGGTGATCTTCTCTATTTTCTCTTTTTAGGGGAATCTCTGGATGTCTCTCTTAAGTTCCTTTAAAATTATTCTAAGAATAATAAAGTTGTAATAATCATTGTAGCTATCCCTATATCATTAACTACATAGTTCTATCAATTAACACCATTTGATGTTGGCAAAGGGAATAGAGACACAGGTGAATGAGACAGAATAAAGGACACAGAAATATACCACCAAATGTGCTTAAATTTTCTATTTGTTTACATTTTTCACAGTAATTAAAATTGAACTCAGGGACTTCCACATGTGGCCTTTCTCAATGTCAAAATTTATAAATAACAATAAATTTACAAGATATGGTAGTTTTGTTGGCCACTATTTCCCACATAGTCCCACTTTTCTTGATAGGCAGATGGGAGTAAATACAGGTTCTTTATTATAATCTTTATTAATAATAACTGTCAAATCAATCTTACACACCACAATTATTGACCCACCTACCTATCAATTGATCAATCCATCTATCTCAAAGAAATAAAAACTCATAGCTTTGCAGAAATATGTAGTTGAATATTTATATCAGAAAAATGTACAATAAACACAAGACAGCCATAGTCCAGAGGCACCTAAGTAAATGAATTGTTAAACAAATTAAGGCACATTCATAATGTGAATTCCATTGCTACTACCCATCAATGAAAAGAACAAATTACTAATACAGAAAATTTGGATGATGACTAGCATAACAATGAGTGGGAGAGGGAGGACAATTTTACAAGGCAACATACTGGTTAATTTCATTTATACAATCTTGAAATGATAAAATTAAAATATGTTTAATATATTTGTTGTTGCTGGAGACTAGAGATGTTATAAGTAGAGGTTATAACTACAAAGCAAGAAAATAAAAAAGATTTTTGAGTTATGCAGTAATTCTCCTTCTGGGTTATAGTATAATGTAATTCAATTGCTCTTTACATTGTGAACAAGAAGAACAGGGTTCAATCCCCTGTACTGCAAAAGCCAGCTGTGGCAGCACAGCCTGTACTCCCAACATTCAGTAGGAAGAAGCAAGAGGGTCTGAAGTTCAAGAATACTCTCTGCTATATAGTTAGTTCAAGACCAGCCCAAGCTATATAAGACCTTGTCTCAAAGAAATATACAGATAGGGGAATAAAATAAAGAATATAATATGCACAAGTCATTAAATGGCATACAACTATATATACAGTTTGTACTATTGTTAGTTTCTTGGCTTTGATACCGTGCTATAGCTACATAAAATATGGAAAAATTTATAGAAACAGAATTAAGAATGCACAATGGCTCTCTATTATGTTGTCAACTTCATATGAACCTATAATGATCTCAGCTCAATGGATTTAAAAAAATAAATAAAATGAACAGGGGCAGGGAATGTAATACACTCAATAGAGTTCTTGTCTAGAAGCAGAAAGCTCTGGCTTGATGATCAGTACTACACAAAACCATTAGTTCACACCCATGGTCTAGCACTAGGGAGGTAGAGGTAGGAAGCTTATAGGTTCAGTCACCCACAGCTACATGGTAAATGTTAAATTCTGTCAAAAATTAAAACTAAACATAATGCTGTAGTTTTGCAATGGAGAAACCTTTCAGAAATCCCATTAACCATATACAAGGCTAACATTGGGCTGAGAGTGTAGCATAGTAATAAGAGTGCTTAGTTAGCTTGCTCAGGAGCTGAACTGTCAGAAAATAAAAAAATATATATCATAACATTACTAGTTTCCAGAATTTATGACTTGAATCTCTACTATACTCCAATGAGGAAGGCAGTTGATTTCTATATTTTTGTTCTCCAAAGTATACAATCCCAATGTAACCCTGGAAAATACAATCCTAACTGGGAGTCCCGTTATATAGAAACTATCCACTAATTTTTAAACTTTTCAAAGCTGTAAAAAAGGGAAATATTCATAAATTTCCATAGATTAGAAAAAACAAAGAAGCTATTATAACTCAATGCAACATAGTACTTTGAAGTAAATCCTGGAACACACAAAAGACACTTAGTAGAATCTGTGAGGTGCATTATACAAATTTGTTGGATTGGGGGTACAGCTCAGTGGCAGAGCACTTGGCTAACATGTATGAGTCCATGATTTTGGGCTCCAATACCACAAAATTAAATTAATAGACAAATTGCTGAATTAATAAATAATGCAGATCTTGACATCCATAGAAAAATAGAGGCACTGTAATAAACTGTTGGAAACCCATGAGAGTGGATGAATAAATGAAATCTGGTATCCTTAATTGATTGTCGTGGGATATTATTTTAAAGTGTGATACTTTTGTTTATGTTGCATTAGTTTAACTCTGTGAAGCTGTGTACTGTGCCAGTCTAAAACAACTGATGGTCTAATATAAAGAGCTAAGGAAGGACAAAGGATAGGGAGGGCTGGCAGGCTAAGAGTATAAATAGAAGGAGAGATCTGGAGGGAGAGAAGAAAGAGTAAGAAAACAATGAGAAGAGGACACTAGGGCCAGCCACTCAGCTACCAGCAATAAAAGTTAAAGTAAGTTACATAGAAATAAGAAAAGGAAAAAGATCAGAGACTAACGGTAGACAGGATAACTAAGTTAATGAAAACTGGCAAGAAACAAGCCAAGCTAAGGGCTAGCATTTATAAATAATAAGCCTCCACGTGATTTATTTGGGAGTTGAGTAGCAGACCCCCCAAAAGAGCAAAGAACAAAACAAACAACAATTGATCTTTGACCAAAAAAATGACCTTAGTAGCAAAACTGTTAAAAGACAAATATAATTTATACTTTAGTTAATAGTATTGTCCCAATGTTTATTTCCTGGTTTTGACACCCCTGCAATGGTTATGTATAAGGGTGACAAGAATGCTAGATAAAGCAGTTGTCCCAGCTTCATACTATTTTGTGACTTTTTATAACTTTTAAATTATTTTAAGATGAAATACATTACCAAGTGATCATTTCTAAACAATCAAAAACATTATTTTAAAATAAAGTCTGAAACATCATTTAAAGTGGGAAAGATGGCTCAGAGGTTAAGAAAAACACTGTATGCTCTTGTGTGGAACCTGGATTAAAATCCCAGCACCAACTTGGCTGCTCACAATAGTCTGTAGCTTTTGTTACAGGAATTTTGACATCTTCTTTTGGTTTCCATAAGCACCAGGCATACAAGTGGTGCGCAGGCATACATGCAAGCAAAATACTAAGACACATGTGCATCTTGTAAGAAACCAAGTCTAAAAAACACTATTTATTCACCCATTTTAGTCCCGCCTCATGGGTCACCATAATATTCATCTACTCTTTAGACATTCTTTCCTCCTTCAAAATCACCCTTTGCAAGGAAATTTCTTCTCAAGTGGCTGCTTGTGGAAATTGAATAATACTAAAAAAATCTATTGCTAGAGTAAGCAATACATTTCTGAGTGAATTGTGCATGGGCACCATCATATCTATTTCATCTAGGTACCTTGATATGGTAAGAATTTCCACCTTAGAGATTCATTCATTTTTGCCACTCATTATTACATATTCATTTTTTCAATTAATGCTTCAGGAAGAATTATGAGATATGTGAACTAGTGTTATCAGGGCTTTATATGCAACACTGCAGAACACAGAACATCTATATAGGCAAGAGCTGAGTTTATGTGGCATCTCCAGCAAAACTGTTGACGGTATAGCCCAGTTGGTTTGAGCCTGAAGGCTTATGCTGTAGGTAAAGTTATCAGCCTCTAGAAAAACAAGTATCAAAAATAGTCTCATGTAGTGGGCTGATCTTAGAGAACTACACCAGAGATAGTCTACATTACATCTTAGATAGCAGATTCTCATTGCTATAAAAGCTTTCTAGAGCACACTTGTTTCATCAGAGTCTGAGCCTTATTCAGTTTGCTACACCCTGTTCCTGGAGTGCTTTGTTTATTAAATGGACCCTGCCCTTTATTTCCCAGAGATTAATGATTATATGTTGGTGAACTGCCCTTTTCCCCCTCTACCCCAGTTTTTCATCTGCATCTTAAAAGGTGGGGGGGAGTAATGTCATTGAGCCTGCTGAGAGTTCTTCAAGAGAACTGATCAAAGAGAAAATTAAGAACAGCTGGGGGTAGACACAATACATCATATGCCTCTGGCATAATAGGCAGCTCAGAAACTCCAATCAAGGAGAGAAAAATAATGGGAATTAGAGAAAAGGTCTGAGACTTGGGAAGTATGCAAAGGCTGATCGCTAGAGATTAGGTTTAGAGCTCATGTGCTCACTGAAAATACTGGAACTCTTAGTTAGAGCCTATTAATCTATTAGTTAGCACTTGGAGTCTATAAATTTAATAGGGAAAACTACACTGGAACAGGCCGGTGAAAGGTGTGAAAATGCCTGGAGGCAGCACATAGTTAGGGTGTATGATTAACATAGCTATTGTTATTAGAGGCTAAGCTTTATTACAGAGTGAGTTCCACATAGGACCTTTTATATATAGATTTTCTTTTTCCCAGTTATGAATGGGATTTCTTGCTCTTTATTTAAAAATTATATTTGTTTATTGAGAAGTTGTTTGCTCTAAAAAAAGATTTCTCAGTCAAATACAGAAGCTTGTAGGGAGTGGTGTCTTTTCTCATAATTTGGTGATGAATTTGTATTCATTGAAGGGATGTTAGAGTTGATGTAGTTCTTTTATTTTACAAAGGAAGAAATTGAATCCTAAAGAGGTATGTGATAGCTCCAAGATTACATATGCAAGTGTTGCAGCCAGAGTATAGAGCTGTCAATTTCCAGTCCAACTCAGCCCCCTTCAGCACCTCCTTCATTTATCTAAGACATATCCAAAGAGAATTCAAATTTCTACTCCTTTGTTACCACTACTGACTGTTGGTGGCTATTACAGGGGAAAGCTGGTGATCTGTGATGAATCAATGGCCCCTGGTGAGTTTATTAAGAATCTTACACATATTAATCATGATTTGGAAATGTCAAAGTCACAGTAAAAACAAATAACAGTATGTAGTTTGTTTAGCATTTAGCCCATTCAGTCTTTTCTAGGTGCTATTCTTAAAATAGCAATGTTGCTCTGTTCAGCAGTTTTAGAATGTATTTCCAGGTTTAAGAGCAATAATTCACAATTTGTAGTTCTACTAATGGTTATGCTTCAAGGTGAGTAGCCATGGCAGCTACTTTTTTGTGATCCATTAACAGAAATGAAAATTTTTATTATTGATGGGCAAAGAAACCTCAGGAAGGGTGACTGTAAGTATTAAACTTAATAGAATGAGAATTAGACTAATTAAAATTAGTATGAAGGAGCTGGTAAGAGATTATAACCAACGTGGTATGGTCAGTCTATCAACTGCTGTGGTGCCTTTAGAACTTACTGGGTCCTCTTAAAGACCATCTTCTTGTGAGTATTATGACTTTCTGAATGAGGTACCAGAAGCTCAACATACTTGGCCATATAAAACATAATTGACAAGCTAGTGAAAGTAAACAATAGAAAATAAAATACAATAGGATTGAATAGCTAAGGTGGTGTTAGTAACAATGAGCAAATACAGTTATTAAGAAGGCCATTCAAAAATGTCAGTGATGAAAAATGATTCAAAATAAAGAACTTGGTACTGGAAACCAAATTGGCTAAGGTGGACTTGCGTTAGATCCTTTTAATCCACATAAAAATGATTAATGCAGTGGTATATTTTGAATCTAAGCACCAGAGAGGTAAAACACAGAAAAGTCCCTGGTCAGCAGTCCTAGTTGAATCAGTAAGTTCCATGTTCAGTGAGAGACCCTGCCTCAAAAAGGAAGGTGGGGTGCTATTAAGGCTGCTTGTTTCTACTTGCGTTTACACACACAGAGACAGAAAGGAGGGGGTCAATTGATGAAGAGAGTAAATAAGAGAACTGATATATTTGAAAATTAATTAATAAGGTGGAATAAAAGGTTGAAAATTTTTCTCAGAAGACATTAGAATGGTATTAAATATTTAGAAAGTGTAGAGAGAAACTGAAGGTGGAAGAAGTGCCAAGTGTGTTAGAAAATCACAGAAGAGCTATAGGTAGGCAGAAGGGAACTAAATATTTAAAGAAATGAAGATGAATTATCAAACTTAGAGAAATATGGATAGCCTCATCTAACAGGTTTCAGAATTCAGTACATAGGAGAAAAAAGCCTATAGCTACATATTTATTAGTTATAAACTTCTATTGTCAGAAGACTTTTCAACATGCAAAGACTCACATACTTACAAAGAAACTAAATTGTATAGGCATCTCTTATTGATAAACATCCCAGAGAAAAGGAAAGAGTACAAGACTATTTTTTAAGTGTTGAGGGGTTATCTTATAACCTAGTGTTTTGTACTAGCTAAACATTTAAATCAGGATAGCTATGAGTGGGTTGACTTCCCTAGAAAGCTATCACAAGCACTTCTTTACCTTTTCAAATCCTTCAATCTTGTTGTACCTCCAGGATAGGAAACTCAAGTGACTCATTTCTGCTGCAATTTATAGTCCTGTCTTTCTGCTAATCTTCTAAGGACACCCTTTTATCTGTTCTCATTTTACAAATAACACCTGGTTCAGATATCAGTACCTTATAGACATTCATTAAATGTCTCTGCCAGGAAAGAATGGGGAAAGAGAAAAGAGAGGGATTAGAGATTGGCAATGAGAAAGGTAGGATTGTTACCATTCAAGAAAACAGTAAGTCTCCCTCATTTCTGTTAAGACAGAACATTCCAATGTGGAACAATTCTTTGCTCTGCAGCAGAGCACATCTCTTTTGTTAGGTCTGTGGGTGACTCAAATTATAATTAAGCATTGTTTATCTCACTATCAAAATATTGAAAGCAACCACTTCATTTTGATTCATGTTAACCATGTACTTGGTTCCCCATAACCCAAAAACTACACTGAGTCATTCACAATGGAAAAATATATGTATGTGGAAAGAAAACATACTTAAGTGAGTAATGTGAAGAAAAAGTAGCCTGAAACTGCTTTTAGTTTGTTTTATTCAGAATTTATCAACACATTTCCTCAAAGATGTAGAAAATATTTTCCCCTACAATTTTAGCAAGATAGTTCTGTTTGTTCATATTGCTATATAGCAAATATACACTGATATAGAATAAATAATTGTATTAGTAAATTTTCCACTTTTGTAACAAAAAAAATGCATGAAGATAGATAACTTATAAAGAACAGATGTTTTCTGGGATGGAAGGTCCAAACATCCTGTCAGTGACTCTGGTGAGGACTGACTTGGCTACATTACATCTTGGCAGAGAAACTTATGTTTGCAGTATGAGAAGGAGAACCTACATGGTGATAAAAGAAGTCAGAGATCTGAAATGGAACAACTTTGCTGTCACTTTCTGAACTAATTTAAGGTTCTGCTAGGGCTGTGTATCTTAACTCCTGCCAATTGCTCATCTACTTCCAAATAATCTTATCTCCTAAATGTTCCATTACCTCTTCCAAATAACTATGTTGAAGGCAAAGCTTTCAGCACACAAACTTATAATTATGTCACTATACTTTCCTAGGGTAAGGAACATCTTTTCTGTTAATGAAAAACATTCAGTGTTTTTATATATTCATGATACTTGCCTATCACCCTTTTCACAAACTTTTTATTTATTGTTATTCTTTTTTCATTCTTTTAAGTAACATCTGTTTAAACAAATATTGAGTTTCAGCTTTAGAAATCTAAGTTAAGATGCTGTTCTTCTAGGGCAGGAGGTAAATCAATGGTAGGATAGTGAAGACTCATTACTTTTCAACCTTTCTGGGAAATGGCTGTGGGTTTTCTATTACTGGATGATCTATTTTTAGATATAGCTAACTCAAATGCATATATATCAAACAAGAAGGATTAAAAAGGTAACTACATAAGATTACAGAACAAATTCAGAGATACTGATTTTCCTTGCATAAGATGAGTATTAATAAATGACCTTAAATGAGTGTAAATGACCTAAATAGTTCTATAACCACCCAAGCTGTTGTTAAAAGTCTCCAAAGTAAAAAAAGCCCAGGACTAGATGATTTCAGAGCAGAATTCAACCTGATTCTCAAAGAGGAACTAATACCAATACTCCTCAAGTTGTCTTATATAATAGAAGCAAAAGGAACATTGCCAAACTCTTATGAGGCTACAATCACTCTGATAACCACACAAAGAAGCAACAAAAAAGAGAATTACAGACCAATGCCTCTCATAAACATTGATGTTAAAATATTGGCAAATCAAATTCAAGAACATACATATCAAAAATCACCTACCATGATTGAGTAAACTTCATCTGACAGATGCACAGATGGTTCAACATATAAAAAACCGTCAAGATTATCCATCATATAAATAAGCTGAAATGAGTAAGACACATTATCATTTCCTTAGATGCTGAAAAGCCTTTGACAAAATACAGCAATCATTTATGATAAAAGTTCCGGAGAGATCAGGAATATGGAGAAAATATCCAAATATAATAAAGACAATATAGAGCAACCTGGCAGTCAACAACAAACTTAATGGAGAGAAACACAAAGCAATCCCACAAAAATCAGGAACAAGACAAGACTGTTTACTCTTCTCTTATCTATTCATTATAATTCTTGAAGTTTTAGTTAGAGCAATAAGAAAACAAAAAGAGATCAAGGGGATACAAATTGGAAGGGAAGAAGTCAAACTATTACTATTTGCAGGTGATATGGTACTACACATAAGTGACCCCCCAAATTCTACCAGGGAACTCCTACAGCTGATAAACACCTTTAGCAATGTAGCAGGATACAAGATAATCTAAATAAAAACCACTAGCTCCCCTATACACAAACAATTAAAGGGATAAAAAAGGAATCAGGGAAACATAACCTTTTATAATAGCTGCAAATAGCATTAAATGCCTTGGTGTAACACTAACCAAAGAAGTGAGAGGACAGTATGACAAGAACTTTAAGTC
This sequence comes from Phyllotis vaccarum, assembly GCA_033318265.1. Classification (NCBI taxonomy): domain Eukaryota; kingdom Metazoa; phylum Chordata; class Mammalia; order Rodentia; family Cricetidae; genus Phyllotis; species Phyllotis vaccarum. The sequence continues at coordinate 4,825,241 of JARWLC010000013.1, read as the reverse complement.
ATTTAAGAAAGAAATTGAAGAAAATATCAGAAAATTGAAAGACCTTCATGTTCCTGGATAGGTAGGATCAATATATAAATAATAGCATTCTTACCAAAATCAATCTACACATTCAATATAATTCCCATAAAAATTCTAAAACAATTTTTACAGACCTTGAAAGAATAACACTCAACTTAATATGGAGCAAAAAACTCAGTACTGCAAAAAAACAATCCTGTTTAAAAATAGAATTTCAGAAGACATCACCATCCTTGACTTGAAGTTTTAATATAGAGCGACAGTAATAATAACAGTTTGATACTGGCATAAAAACAGATTTATAGATCACTGGAATTGAATAAAAATCCCCAACCTTAATCCACACACCTATGAACACCTGATTTTTAACAAAGATGCCAAAAATATTTGATGGGAAAAAAGATAGTATCAACAAATGATGTTGGCATAACTGGTTTGTAGTATTTAAAAGAATGCAAATAGGCTCATATCTACCACCATTCACAAAAATCAAGTCCACATGGATAAAAGACATCAACGTAAACACAGTAACACTGAACTTGATAGAAAAAAAGTCGAAAATATTATTGAATGCATTGGCACAGATGACCACTTCCTAAATATAACTTCAGTAGCACAGACATTAAGAACAATTAATAAATGGCACCTCCTGAAACTGACATGCTTCTGTAAGGCAAAGGACAGGGTCAATAAAACAAAAATATAGCCTACAGACTGGGAAAAGATCTTTACCAACCCTACAGTCAGAGGACTGGTCTCTAAAATATATAGAGGCCTTAAGAAACTAGAGATCAAAAAACCAAATCATCAAATTAAAATTGGAGTTAAGAACTAAAAAGAAAATTCTCAACAGAAGAATTTCAGATGGCTGAAAGACACTTAAAGAATTGCTCAGCATTTTTAGCCAAGGGTAAATATAAGTCAAAACAACTCTGAGATGCCATCTTACACCTGTAAGAATGGATAAGATCAAAAACACAGATGACAGCCTATACTGGAGGGGATATGGAGCAAAGGGAACATTCTCCCATTGCTGGTGGGAGAGTAGATTTGTATAGTCATTTTAGAAATCAATAATCTGGTTCCTCAGAAAACTTGGAATCAATATACCCAATGATCCAGCAATACTGCTATTGGGCATATATCCAAGGGATGAACATTCTTACCCCAATGGCATTAGCTCAACTATATTTATAGCAGCATTATTTGTAATAGCCAGAAACTGGAAACAGCCTACATGCCCCTCGGCTGAAGAATGGATTAAAATTTTTGGTTGATTTACATAATGGAGTACTACTCAGGAATAAAATAAACTGACATCCTAAAATTTTCAGGCAAATGGATGTGTTTGGACAGTAAAATCCTGAGTCAGGTAACACAGGCTCAGAAAGATAGACATGGTATGTACTCACTCATAAGTGGATTTTAGACATAAAACAAAGAATAGCCAGGCTGTAAACCACAACCCTCAAAAATCTAGGTAACAGGGCAAACTTAAGAGAGACATCCAGGGATTCCTCTAGTAAGGGGAAATTGAGAAGATCACCTTAATAAACTGGGGAGGTGGTAGGAACAAATCAAGAGAGAAGGAGATGGTTGAGCAAAAGGAGCACAAAGAGGGAGAACAAAGACATGGATATCTTGATAGATGGAGCTACTATGGGGTGAGAAAGAAACCTGGTGCTAGGGAAACACCCATGAACTCACAAGATGCCCCTGGCTAGAATTCCAAGCAATAGTGGAGAGGGTGCCTAAACAGGACTGCCTTTACAATCACATAAATAACCACTCTAATTGTCATTATAGAATCTTCATCCAAAAATAGATACAGGCAGAAGCAAAGATCCATAGCTAAGCACCAGATTGAGCCTGTAGTCCAGCTGAAGAGAGAGAGACTAGGATCATGAGGAGGAGACCCACTGAGATGGCTGAACAGAGCTATTGGGTGCTCACTGACTCTGATATAATCACTGAGGGACTTTTGTGGAAAGGAACTAAACTCTCAGACTTTTGTCCAGGTTTAGCATAAGATCTGCAGAAAACTCAGCTTATCAACATTTAATACTTGATGAGAAATGGACTCATAATACTTCAACCCTTTCTCCTAATTATTAGCAGTTAATGAATGCTGGGAAGGAATGTATCATTCTCTTTAGAGATGTAGCTAGTGGTGATTTTTCATATTTTCCAGTGGGAGATAAAAGGGGTAAGGAGGATGAACACACCCAAAATTTATCATATACATGTGTGAAACAGTAGATGATTTAAAACAAAAGATTCAGGGATATAGATATTTCTCAGCCAGTAAAAGCCTTGCTGTACAAGCAGAACATGGGAACCTGGATTTATACCCTTAGCACCCATATAACAAACTGTGTATCGTACCTATAATCCCACCCATAAGTGGAGAGAGGATTGGCCTGAAACTCACTATGTAGACCAAGCTGGCTTTGAACTCAGAGATCTGCTTTCTCTTTGGCCCTTAATCTGGAATTGTCTTTTATTCTAAAATAGTTTTGAATCTTTCATAGTATCTCAATCTTAGACTTGAAGTAGCCTCATTAACTATTTTTAATTTATCATTTGTTTGGGTTTTAAGTGATATTAGTATGTATTTTGAGATTATAGTTTTTCTGAGAGGCTGATCTAAGAAATATGTGTGCCTTTCTTAATGTATACTATCTGTGAATACATGAAATCTAAGAGTTTTATTATCAGTACTTTTAACTTTAGTGACTTGGTTAATGAAATGTCTGTCAGAGTACTCCACTATGAACTTATACCTTTACCCTTGTAATTAATAATAATCTATTTTTTATTTAAAAGTTGCTTTTACATACCAGTCACAATTCATCCTAACTCCTCTCCTTCTACTCACTCCCCAGCTCCCCTTAAGTTTGTCCCCTGTATCAAGACTGAGAAAGGTACCCTGTAGTATGAGGTTTCTGGCCCAGACTTTCCGGCCTAACCTCAAGGTCTAAACCGGCAGTCCCACAGAGACACACAGATGCTTCCAATAGTTTTAGGCTGATCAGCCTTAGGCCCAGACATATCACTTGCTAGCTCTCTACCCTTAAGCTATCCCTTGTCTCTTGTTCAGCCATGCCGCTCGGTACCTTTCTTTAAAGCTGCATGTTTGTCCTCTGCTTCTTTCGGCTTCTCTCTGGTGCTCTGACTGGCATTCTGCTCTCAGAGATTTTCTTAGTCTGGTAGCCCCACCCACATTTCCTGCCTGCCTTTGGCCAATCAGCTTTTTATTAAACCAGTGGGTGGGACAGTTATTTTCCATGAAACAACATAATACCCCTACAGTACCCTCTATAGGGAATGGGCTCTAATAAGCCAGTATATGAACTAGGGATAAATACTGGTCCCACTGCCAGAGACCCCACAAACTGCCCCTGTGGCAGTGGGGTTTCTTGGTCCCAGGTGGCCAGAGGCCTAGACCCACAGACCTGCCACACCAGACTGACCTGCAGCCACCACTCAGGCCCCCAGAAATGACTCAGATGCTTATATTAACTTCATGCTGTTTGGCCTATGGCTCAGGCACATTGCTAGCTCGCTCTTACATCTTAAATCAACCCATTTCTATTAATCTGTCTGCCACATGGCTTTGTGGCTCACCTGTGTTCCTTACATGTTGCTCCTTGGGCGGCTTTGCTCAGGTCTCCCTGACTCCGCCCTGCTTTTCCTACCTATGCTCTGATTTCTCCTCCTACTTCTTCTATGGTGCCTGTCATGGGCCAAAACAGCTCCTTTATTTAAAGATTGATATTCACAGCATACAGAAAGGAATTCCCACATCATGCCCCTGGCATACAACTGTCATCCACATTCAGAAGGTCTAATTTGATCCCTTGCAGGTTCCCCAGCTGTCAGTCAGTGAGCTCCAAGTAGCTTTGGTCAGTTATCTCTGTGGGGTTTCCATCAAGCTCTTGATCCCTTTGCTATTGATAATCCCTCCCTTCCTCTTTCTCTTTGACAGGACTGGGAGCTTGGCCCAGTGCTTAGCTGTGTATCTCTATCTACTTTAATCAATTGCTGGATGAAAGTACTATAATAACAATGATAATGGTCATCAATTTGATTACCGGGGAAGGCCAGTTCAGGCACCCTCTCCACTATTGCTTGCAGTTTTAGCTGGGGTCATCCTTCTGGATTCATAAGAGTTTCCCTAATACCAGATTTTCCCCTAATCCCAAAATGTCTCCCTCTATCAAGATAATCTATTTCTTTGTTCTCCCTTTCTGTCTCTTCCCCAAATCAATCACCCAATTCCCTCATGTTCTCTTCAAATCTCCATTTCACCCCCCCACCATGTTTCTAATTTTTCAGGAGATCTTATCTACTTCCCCTTCCCAGGTAAATCTATGGAAGTTTGTCTAAGGGTCTTTCTTGTTAACTAGCCTCTATGAGTTTGTTGGTTATAGCCTGGTTATCCTTTGCTTTATGTCTAATGTAATGTACTCACTATACCATGATTGTGTTTCTGTGTCTGGATTACCTCATTCAAAACGATTTTTTTTTTAGTTTCAAAAATTTTCTTGCAAATTTCAGGATGTTATTTCTTTTTTTTTTACTGATGAGTAGTACTCCATTGTGTAAATATACCATTTGTTTAATCCATTCTTCTGTTGAGGGGCATCTAGGTTGTTTCCAGGTTCTGGCTATTACAAACAATGCTGCTATGAACATAGTTGAGCTAATGCCCTTGGGGTAAGAATGTGCACCCTTTGGGTATATGCCCAATAGTGGTGCTTCTGGACTGTGAGATAGATTGAATTCATGTTTTCTGAGAAATCACCAGGCTTATTTCTAAAATGATTGTTCAAGTTTACACTCCCACCAGAAATAGAATGTTTCTCTTGTTCTACATACTCTCCAGTATAGGCTGTCATCTGCATTTTTTATCTTAGCCATTGTGACAGGTGTAAGTTGGTATAGCAGAGCTGTTTTGATTTGCATTTATATGATGGCTAGGGATGTTGAGCAGTTCTTTAAGTGTCTTTCAGCCATTTGGAGTTTTTCTGATGAAAATTCCTACTTAGCTCTGTACCCCATTTTCCAACTGGGTTCTTTGGATTTTTGACTTCTAGTGTCTTGAATTCTCTATTTTAGAGATCAGTGCTCTGTCAAGTGTAGGGTTGTTGAAGATATTTTCCTATCCTGAAGGCTGTAATTCTGTCTTATTGACCATATTCTTTACAGAAGCTCCTCAAGTTAATAAAGCTCCATTATTAAATGTTGCACTCAGTGTCTGTATTACTGGCGTTATATTTTGAAATTGGTCTCCTATGCTAATGCATTTAATGACATTTCCCACTTTTTCTATCAGGTTCATTGTAATTGGGTTTATGCTGAGGTCTTTGATTCATTTGGATTTGAAATTATGAATGGTGATAGATATGCAACTATTTGCATTGTTCTAAATAGAGCCATCCAGTTATGCCAGCACTATTTGTTGAGGAAGCTCTCTTTTTTGTATTGTATATTTTGGGCCTCTTTGTCAAAAATCAGGTATTCATAGGTGTGTGGGTAAATGTTGGGGTCTTCAGTTCAGTTCCATTGATGCATAAGTCTATTTCTATGCCAGTGCCAAGCTGTTTTTATTACTGTAGCTCTATAGATGAACTTGAAGTCAGGGATAGTGATGTTTCCTGAAGTTCTGTTATTGAACAGCATTACTTTGGCAATCCTGGGTCTTTTATTTTTCCCTATGAAGTTATGTATTGTTCTTTTGAGGTTTGTGAAGTATTGTGTTGGAATTTTGATGAGGATTGCTTTTGGTAATATTGCCATTTTTACCACGTGGATCTTACCTATTGGGAAGCATGGGAGGTCTTTTAATTTTCTGATATTTTCTTCAATTTCTTCCTTAAATGATTTAAAGTTCTTGTCACACTGGTCTGTCACTTCTTTGGTTAGAGTTACCCCAAGATATTTAATGGTGTTTGCAGCTATTATTATAAAAGGTGATATTTCCCTGATTTCTTTTCTATCCATTTTATTTTTTGTGTATAGCAGAGTTATTAAGTTTTTATAGTTAATATTGTATCCTGGTACATTTCTGAAGGTGTTTAACAGCAGTAGGAGTTCCCTGGTAGAATTTAGGGGATCACTTATGTGTAATATCATATGATCTGCAAAAATAATAGTTTGACTTCTTCCCTTCCAATTTGTATCCCCTTGATCTCTTTTTGTTTTCTTATTGCTCTAGCTTAAACTTCAAGAATTATATTGAATAGATAAGAGAAGAGAAAACAGTCTTGTCTTGTTCCTGATTTTTGTGGGATTGCTTTGTGTTTTTTTCCATTGAGGTTGATTTTGGCTGTCAGATTTCTCTATATTGCCTCTATTATATTTAGGTATTTTCCCTGTATTCCTGATCTCCCCAGAACTTTTATCATAAATGATTGTTGGATTTTGCCAAAAGCTTTACAGCATGTAATGAGATGATCATTTTATTCCCTTTCAGATTGTTTATAAGATGGATGACATTCACAGTTTTACATATGTTATGCCAACCATTTATCTCTGGAATGAAGCCTACTTGATCATGGTGGATGATTTTTTAGTATGTTTTTGGATTTTGTTTGCCAGTATTTTGTTGAATATATTTGTATCACTGTTCATGAGGGGGAATGGTCTGTAGTTCTCTTTTTTTTGTTGCATCTTTGTATGACTTGGCTGTCACGGTCACAGTAGCCTCATAGTAAGAGTTTGGAAATGTTCCTTTTGTTTCTCTTGTGTGGACAATTTGAGGAGCATCAATATTAGTTATTCTTTGATAATCTGGTAGGATTCTGCTTTGAAATTATCTGACCCTGGGCTTTATTTGCTTGGAAGACTTTTAATAACAGCTTCAATTTCCTTGGTGGTTATAGGTCTATTTAGATCATTTATCTGATCTTGATTTAATTTTGGTAAGTGGTATCTTTCCAGAAAGCTGTCCATTTGTTTTATGTTTTCCAGTTTGGTGGAGTATAGGTAATTTTGATGTATGATTTAATGATTCTCTGGATTTCCTCAGACTCTCTCAATATGTCCCCCTTTTCAGTTCTGATTTTGTTAATTTGAATATTCCCTTTCTACGTTTTGATAAGCGGTTTTCTGTCTTGTTGAGAAACCAGAACCAATTCTTTGATTCACTGATTCTTTATATTGTTTTCTTTGTTTCTATCTTAAGTTTGATTATTTCCTGCCATCTACTCCTTCTGGGTATGTTTGCTTCTAATTGTTCTAGAACTTTCACCTGTGCTGTTAAGTCTTTTGTATGAGATTTCCCTAATTTTTTTTATGTAGGCACATAGAACTATTAACTTTCCTTTTATCACTACTTTCACTGAGTCCCAGAAGTTTGGGTATGTTGTGGATTCATTTTCATTATATTCTAGGAAGTCTTTCTTTCTTTAATTCTTCCTTGACCCAGAGGTGGTTCAATTGAGAGATGTTCAGTTTCCATGACTCTGAAGCTTTCTGTGGTTTGTGTTGTTGTAAAATTCAGATGAAAAAAAAAAACATAAAAGGGCTACAATGTGTGTAAAAGGTACACAGGCTTCAGAGAGAAAAAAAAGAAGATAAAGTCTTTAAAAAGAGAAATAGAATAATAAAAATATAATAAGCCACATAAAGATGGAAAATAGACACAAAATCTAGATTTTGGTTGTTATTGTGTTTTCTTTTAATTTTTTAACTGTTAATGAGCTAGCTGCAGAAAGACAATGAATTGCAAATGCAAAGGCTACTAAGTTAAACAAGAATATATATTTTAAAGGTATTTTGAATTTAAAATTTGTGTCTAAGGATTTATTGCTTTGGAAGAGTTCTGCCTTTGTTTCCACAGAAGATGAGAACCTGTGGATTGCTTCCAGGCAAATATGGTTTCATCAAGCAAGACCTCCTGAAAAAAAATCTCTGATGGGAAGAGATGGCCATATCAGGTACAGGGCTACAGACTATGATCCAGTCTCAAAAACCCATGAAATTTTCAATGCCCCTTAATCAGCAGGAAGTAGTAATGGAAAACTATGCCCAAATTTCAAAATATTGTTTCTAAATGTTTGTTTTCATTATAAGTGGTTAATGGTCATAATTAATCTCTTTCTAAGAAGAAAAAAGGGATATGGTATATTAATGATTTAAAAATTAGATTATTGAATTTACTTAGATCAAGAAATCAGCAGTTAATCTCAAAATGTTTTACATTGGTATGGATTTTGGTTTATTGATACAAATTTAAGGTCAATTCTTATGCTGGATGTATTTTTCTACTCTTTTAAGACATGATGTTTATGTAATTTAAAATTGTAATATATAATTAAGAAATGCACATTAGTTAGATTTTTAGGTATACAAAGATATATTTCAATTAGGTAGATAATCTTCAAATACTTCTAAGACCTACAGAATATGGCATTTCAAATGTTTTAAGAACTTAGACTTTTCTAGACAGTGAGACAGGTCTGCTCCTGGCAGCACCAATTTACTTCAAGAGAATTATGGGCATCGAAGAACCTCCATATGGAGATTAGTTTCTTTGTGGCATTGGTTAGCCACTGGACATGAACCTGTTCTTGCATTGACTGCTTGACAGCATGCTTTTTAAACTGGACATGCAGGTGCCCTATTAAAGTGACCTCTGAACTTTGACAGAACAAGCTGAGATGGTCCTTCCTGTTCCTGCTTTGCAGAGAAAACTGTCAGACATTCTTCAGGACTCTAGGAGAAGCAACTGATGAATGGGAAGAGCACATTTCCTGCTTCACTGAAATGAAAAGAAACTCTGGGCTTGTAGGCTGAAGATGGATGCCCCAACTTTATAAAGGAACTTTAGGTGACTGTCCAGGCAGACAGATCTCATCTCTGTCATTTCTAGATTTTGGAAGTTGCTTGCACTTCCTGTTTACTTGGGTAAATACTATATCCTGTGGTCTTTGATGTAGTTGAAGATTAGATAGTTATAGGTATAGTTTTCTTAGTCATTTGAAAGGTATATTGGATATGAAACTTTAGATTCATAGGGATAAGGTAGATGATAGAGTATTTTCTTTATTTTTGCTAAATGCAAATAGACTAAATATTGTAACTGTAATTCTTGCTTGATGGCTTTTTGTTATATGTAAATTAGCTATGTCAAAATTGAAACCTTCCTTTTTGATTAGACAGAAAGGGGGAGGTGATGTGGTAATGTCTTTCTCTATGCTGTGAATCTCAGTCTTTAAATAAAGGAGCTGTTTTGGCCCATGACAGGCACCATAGAAAAAGTACGAGGAGAAATCGGAGCATAGGTAGGAGGATCAGGGTGGAGTCAGAGAGACTGAGCCAAAAGTCCAAAGGAGCAACAAGTAAGGAACACAGGTGAGCCACGGGCCACGTGGCAGACAGATTAATGAGAATGGGTTGAGTTAAGATGAAAGAGCTAGCTAGCAATGTGCCTGAGCCATAGGCCAAACAGCATGAAGCTAATATAAGTGTCTGAATCATTTTGGGGGGCCTGATCAGCAGAGTGTGGCTAAGGGGTCTGGGGCTGCATTTCTCTGGGTCTGGACCTCTGGCTGCCTGAAACCAAGAAACCTCATTACAACAGGATTTGATGTGAGATTTAAGGATTAGTAATGTTTCTTTTACATATGTGGGTGCCCTTGTATTGGGGACACAATGTTCAGAACTGAGACTTCATATTGATTGATTGATTCTTCCTGAGGTAAATAAGTAATGCCTACCCTAATTTTTTAGTGATTTTAGTTTGAAGTCTGTTTTGTTAGATATTAAAATAGCTACATTAGCTTTTTTCTTAAGTTCATCTGATTGGAAAGAGTTTTCCCGAGCCCTCACTCTGAGACAGTGTCTGTCTTTGAAGTTGAAATGTGTCTCTTGTATGTGGCAGAAGGATAGATTATTTTTTGTATCCATTGTTTTAGCCTGTGTCTTTTTATAGGTCAATTGAATCCATTGATATTAAAGAATATTAATGACCAGTGATTGTTATTTTTGGTGGTAGTGTGTGCATGTTTCTTTCTTTAGGTTTATCTTCTGTGGGTTCGTGGCTGTATCTAGCTTCCTTAATTTGAAGTTTTCTTCTTAGTGCTTTCTGCAGGGCTGGTTTTGTTGTGAAGTATTTTGCTTACTCCATTTATGGTGATTGATAGTTTTTCTGGGTATAGGAGTCTGGTCTGGGAATTGTAGTCTCTTAGTATCTATATAACATCTAATCACAACCTTCCAGCTTCATTGTTGCAATTGAGTAGTCTGATGTTATTATGATGTTTCTGCCTTTATACATTACTTGGATTTTTCCTTTGCAGCTCTTAATATTTTTTCTTTAGTCTGTAAGTTTAGTGGCTTGATTATTATGTGGCTAGCAGGCTTTTTGGGAAATCTAGTCTATTAGACATTATATTATCTTCTTGTATCTTTAAAGGCATTTTCTTCTTTAGATTGGGAAAGTTTACTTCTATGATTATGTTGAATATATTTTCTGTGCCTTTGAGCTAGTATTCTCCTTCATATTCATCACCACTTATTCATAGGTTTGGTCTTTTCATGGTGTCCCAGATTTCTTGGATGTGTAGTGTCATGACATTTTTGGCTTTAGTGTTTGCTTTGACTGATGAATCTATTTTCTCTATCATATCTTCCACACCAGAGATTCTCTCTTCCATCTCTTGCGTTTTGTTGGCTATTATTGTATCTGTAGTTCCTGTTTGTTTACTCAGACATTTATTTTTAGCATTACCTCAGGTTTTATCTTTTTTATTGCTTCTATTTCAATTTTCAAGACTTGAGCAGTTTCCTTCACCTGTTTGATTGCTTTTTCTTAGTTTTCTTTAAGGGATTTACTGATTTCTTTCCATTTATGTCCATCTTTTCTGTGATTTCTTTAAGGAAATTTATCATTTCCTCTATAAAGTCTTCTATCATCTTCATATTTCTAAGGTTGTTTTCTTCTGATTCTTTTGCATTGTAATATTCAGGTCTTTCTGTTGTAGAACAAGTATGTTCTGGTGATGTGATGGTGCTTCTTATGTTGCTGAATGTATTCTTGCACTGTCATCTACCCATCCTTCCTCCAATTGGTGTCTCAGGAAGCTGCTCTTAGTCCAATATGCTCTGGATATGTCTATGTCCCAGGAAGCCTCTCTTGGTCTAATCTGAGCTCTTGGTCCTACAAGAGCTAGCAGATTTTATGTCTCAGAGAATTGCTCTTGCCTAATAGTAACTGGCAGATTCTGTGTCTCAGGAAGCTGCTGAAATGGCAGTGTGATGGGCGAGCTTGGAGGAGGGAATGGAACTTGTAGATTGTAGGGACCAAGGGACAAGGATGTTAGTGGGGATGCCTATTTATGGCTCTTCTCTGCTGGCCATTGCAGCAATAGATGGGTGTTGAGGAAGAGGAGTTATGCCCCCAGGGCTGTGTCTCAGAAAGTAGAATTAGCAATAATCTTATACATGGCTACATATACATTGTCCACAAATGTTCATATGTATCCTTTTGTCATTCACATTCTACTTCTAATTTCAACCTAACAGCACAGGGTTTATTCTAGATTTCCTCTTTGTTTTTAAATATTTCATTTATTCATTTAGTGTATGTGACATTTGAGTGTGTGTGTGTGTGTGTGTGTGTGTGTGTGTGTGTGTGTGTGTATCTCCATTTGGAGTTTGGGAAATCTATTTTCTTCTTTTATTATGTGAGTTCTCCAGAACCAGCTCCTGAAAATTTTCCTCTGACTTGTACACACATTATGCAATTATATGCTCAAACCCTTCCATACACATAAATGTTTTTAAAAGCCTTAAAACTCTTCAGTTTGCTTCATTCATTTATATGTAACTCTCACTTCATAGAGATCTTTTAATTTTTAAAGCAGCTGTTAATAACCAATTGAGCATGTATCAAAGATTATTCAATCTTTAATTCATGGGCATTACAATTGTTTTCAATATTTTGAAATGGCAAACAATGCACAAAGTGTATATTATTTTTCATATACATTTGAACCTGCAACCTAGTGTCTCTTAAATGGTTTTTATTCTTCTTCTGCCACTATCTATCATGTATTTATACCCTGAAACTAGGAATTTCCCCAAGAGATAAACTGTATAAAGACTAAAAAGCCAGTGTTGTAGAGAAGGGGTACTCCATGTCACTAGAGAAATGGATGATGGAGGCTTAGCATCATTTGGTTTTTATTAAACTGAAACTTCCTATATAGGCATATGCACAATGGTTGGTATACCAGAAGAAAATGGCACCTTGGAGACATTGGAAGACTTTCTGTATACTTAGCTTTCTCTCCTCTAGTATGCTCAACTGCTATTGTTGATTGGATTTATTTTACATTTATAACACTATCTTTGATATACTGTGGCCAGAAGAGTCTGAAAATGTACTGCCTAGATAGTAAATATCTCTCTTCCATGAGAAGGATCCAACTGCATATTTATTGCTTTGGGGGAAGCTCAAGACACAATAACTATAAAGACATATATTAATCACTTCAGTATCAAAATGTACATCTCCACAACACTGTTTTCTTAACTGTTTTTAATTTTACATAAAATTATTAAACATTTTTCTGTTGCTTTGACATTTTATGATTTTGTGGATGTAGGAAGAGGCTCTTGCTCTCAAAGTTAGCTAATCCCTACAGATAAAAAACTTGCTTGAGAGGCAAACCATCTATTAATTACCATTCAATATCTCTAACCTCACCTTGTTTTTGTCATGTTTCTGTAGTCAAAAACACTGTCAACTTGCTCAGACAATATCAACTAATGACTATGCCCTGTAACTTACAGATCATTGACAGTATTTAATCATCTAATTCTAAGCCTACTCAGCTGACCTTTCCTGTCCACCCATCTCTTCACATGAAAGAAAAGGCTATTATCCAGCTTTTCCTCCTGGATCTTCATGTACCCTTTGTAGGTGATGGCCTGGTGTGTGCCCACTTCTAAAGGGAAGTGTAAACAGCACCTGGATTTGTTGGCCTAACTAAACCTGAAAAATGACAAGAAAAATTTAAAGTATCACAAAAATGCTATGAACCAAGTGCAGAGTATGAAGTATTATGCTGGACAGATTAATTTTACACTAATTTGTTTTTTAAAAAACACTACTTGTTGCATCTTTAATACCAGTTTCAGGTCAGCCAGAACTACACAGTGAGACCCTGTCCGCAAAACACACAATAAGACAAAACCATGACTTGCTAATGTTGTGATTTTGTGTTCTTAAATTAATAAGCAAAATGATTTGCTATTAGATTTATATTAATGCTTCTTCCTTTGGAGAAGTAAATTGTGAGTTCTTGTCTTCTACCCATTTTTACAGACCAACTTTAAAAGAAAAATGGATTCACATGGATCATGGATTTAAATGTAAAATATAATTCCTTCAAAATTATAGAAATATTTCTAGGTCTGAGATTTGGTTATGGATTATTACTGTCCAATGTATAATCCATAAATTAAATATGTATTGTAATGCACCAAACTAAATTTTTAAAGTTAAAAACTTTTCACTATTAAAGAAAGACCATGTCATGAGAGTAAAATATAAACTCTCTCACGTATTGATTAAGGGAATATAAAATGGTACAGCCTTTCTAAAAGAAAGTTTATCTCCTTTAGTTTCCTTTATTTGCTTTTTCAGTGCTAAGTATGAAGCACATTATCAAAGTGATCTATCACTGAGTTATACACATAATATTTCCATTTTCTTGTAAAGCTAACTAGACAATTATTTTTAAAGCCTTGGAATATCACTCTTGAGTATTTATCCCTCATAAAGGAAAACTCATAATCATTTCAAACAAGTAGCAACCTAAATGTGTTCCAGTAGGTGAGTACATATACTCGAGTTCATACATATCATGAGAAACTTAACAATAAAAGGAGTGAAAGCCTGATATAAAAGAATTCTGTGTGCATATGAAGGATTTGATGCTTACTGGAAAAAGTCAAGCTCTAGTTATACAAACTTTGAACTGACAAATATACAGAGCTATGGAATATCTATGGAATATTCAGAGAAAGGTGCAGAGGTGAAGGGTGGACACAATTATGAAGGAGTAGAGTGAGGAAGCAACTTTGTGATGGTGATTGAATGTACCTGTTTTAGAGGCCTACAAATTCATATAAGTATTGGAAAACTGAATAAGCTCTTATAGTCTGTTTCATTGTATTTTACTATAATCATATAATATATTACCACTATGGGAAATGAGTGGAAAAATATAGTTGACAATGAAATAATTTTACAAATTTTTATATATTCTTAGCTAAAAATAAAAATTTTTACAAACAATGATTTTCATAGGAATGTTAGTTTAAGACATCTATAATGTTAATTCATGACATTTTCATTATTTCTTCACTTTTTAAAAACTGCCCATGCTGTTTATTTTGATATCACTTTTATCAACCAATATGAGACAATCATGCCTCAAGTTTAAAAGAAATGAAATTGTTTTAAGTAGTTCTAGTTCCAGTTCTGTGTATAATGTAAAGGTCCTTGGCATTTAATATTTTAGTAGTACATTTGTTGAAAACTTTTATTGTGTTCATGACATAATTAAAGACAGTATTATCAGAATATTATAAAACTTTATATGATATATATTATTCTTGCAATGTTAGAGGTCAGCTTATTCTCTCTATCTCTTTGGCCTTTTATATATTTGTCAGGTACAATAAAGCTATATATAAAAACTCCAAAATACTATATGTTATACTCCAAAAAATATCATGTATTTTAAGAAATTAAAAGGAATGAAAGCATTTTATGTTTATATATGAATGTGTATATATAAAATATTTTTCATTCATTTTATGTAAATATCTGAAATTCCATTTGGATTCATATTTCTTTAACTTGATGAAGAACATCCTTATGTCAAGAGGTCAAACAGAATCTAGGCAGCAGTATACAGCTAGAGGATCTTACTATATCCCTTGTGCAGCTACTATATCATCTAATTACAATTTCTTAGCCTTATTTAGAAAGACTAGAACTAACCCCAGTGGATTCAAAGCATTACTTAGACAATATCAGCATGGCTTGAGTTTACCATCTCTATAGTCCTCCATGATAACAATGAATTAGAGAGCACAGGTGACAGGTTTCATTAAGAGTCAGTTGCCATGTCCATGAGTAAACAACTCCAAAGTATGGACCAAGGGCTTTATGCATCTTTACCCTGAGATGGAGGAATATGGAAAGACCTATGTTTAACTAACCATGTAACTATAGATGTGAAATTGTCTTGGGACCATTCCTCACATGACTCTTTTCATTGCCTTATCCAAATATAAATTACAGGGTGTTTTTTTTTTTTCAAGATCCATGACAGAATACAATCAACCCATGCAAAAGTGGTTTATATTGAAAAATGTCACTGAGATGCCCAGTATTGCAGCTATTTTATCAACACATTTTAGTATTTCAGGTAAAATCAAAACTACTGACAAATGATTTTCTTCATTTTATTGCAATTCAAAATACAAAATTCATTCTTAAAGAATATACTTGTTGAGTTTAAAATTATGAATTGACTTTTGTTTTTCTGGCACTTTCTAGTCCCCATGATTTTAGATATCAGATCCTTGTGCTATGAAAGTAATGGATTACTTTTCTCTGTCAATTTTTTATGATTTTGTGTTTAAAACTTATATGATTATTTGGAACCTTAATTTGTGTATATTAATTGTATAAAATAATGTGATTTTTTGTAACATTTTATACATGAATGTTACATAATGCTCTTTGATTTTATGCTTCCCTTCTTGTGCCCTTCTCCCACATTCTCTCACATATTTCTTTTCGGTAAGTAGTTCTTTTTCTATGTCCATATCTACTTTTTAAAATCTGACCTCAGATATGAAAGAAAGTATATAATGTCTATGTCTCTGGTTATAGATTATTTTATCTAACATAATTACCTTCAGTCCCATCTATTTTTCATAATCATCATGATTTTGCAGTTCTTTATGTCAAAACAATACTGTGTTGTATAAATATATTGTCTTTCTTTAATTTTTTGCTTGTTTTTTCTTTTTTATTTCTTAATTTTATTATTTTTATAAAAATGTGTTTTTTATCAATGTATCTCCTATTCCCCCTTCCTTCCCTTCTTCCAATCCTTCCCAATCAGCCTTCAGCCTTCAGCCCCCCCCGTCCCCCCATCATCCCCTCCCCCAAAAGGACATGAAGTCCCAAGGTGGGTGAGCTCAGCATGGCACATCCACTCCAGGCAAGTACGATCCACTCATCCTAAAATCAAGACTGAGTTAGGTGTTCCTTTGCAGGGAATGGGCTCCAAAGTGCCAGCCCATGCACAGCAACACAGTCTGATCCCTCTCCTCAAGGCTCCTAGTACTTCCCATGCCAATTGACAGTTACCTACACTTACACTTAGCTCCTTATCCCATTGGATCTCCTGTGGCTGTTCTTGATTCAATGAGCTCCCCAGACCTCCTGCTAGCCAACACTGTAGGAAATTTCCTCATTATCCCTATCCCCTTGATCATACAGACTCTCCTCTCCTGCTCTGAGCTGGAACAAGAGCTCGGCCCAGTGCTCAGCCATCGATCTCCGCCTCCACCTATATTCATTGTTGGATGTAGGTTCTGTGATGACACTTAGGGTGGTCATTCATTTTATTATAGGGGAAGCACTGTTTAGTTACCCCTCCACTATTGGTTTGAGACCTAGCCAGGGACATCCTGTGAGTTCTTGGAGGTTTCCCTAGCACCTGGTCTCTTTCCAAAAACATTCACTTCCTCTATAGGGCTATCCATCTCTTTTTCTCCCGCTTCGTTGTTCCTCTTACTCAACCATTTCCTTCTTTCATGATTTGTTCCCAACTCTTCTTGGTTGCAACCTGCTATAACACCAATTTGCTAAGATGATTTTCTATATTTTCTTTTCTTAGAGGAATCTCTGGATGTCTCTCTTAAGTTCCTTCTGATCCCAAGCTTTTCAGGGGTTGTGGTTTGCAGCTTGGGTATTTGATTTTTTTCTAAAATCCACTTATGAGCGATGCCTATATTTCTGGGCTTGTGATACCTTGCTCATGAGGATGTTCTCCAAATCCATTTTCCTGCAAATTTCAAGATGTCTTTTTTTTTTTTTTTTTTTTTTTTTTTTTTTTTTTTTTTTTTTTTTTTTTTTTTTTTTTTTTACTGCTGAGTATTACTCCATCGTGCAGATGTACCACAGTTTTTTAATCCACTCTAGGTTGATTTCAGGTTCTTGCTATTAACGAATAATGAACATAGTTGAGCCTTTGGGTGAAAAAGTACATCCTTTGGATATATGACCAATAGTGATATTGTTGGATCCTAGGGGAGATTGATTCCCATTTTTCTGAGGAATGGCCATACTGCAATCCAGAGTGGCTGTACAAGTTTTCACTGCCACCAACAATGGAAGAATGTTCCCCCTGTTCTGCATACTCTCCAGTACAGGTTGTCATCTGTGTTTTTGAACTTAACCATTCTGACAGGTGTAAGATATCTCAAAGTTGTTTTGATTTGCATGTCTCTGATGGCTAAAGATGTTAAGCAATTTTTAAGTTCCTTTTAGCCATTTGTAATTCTGCTGAGAATTTCCTTTTTAGCTCTGAACCCAGTTTTAAATTGGGTTATTTAGGGTTTGGGCTTCTAGCTTCTTGAGTTCTCTATATATTTTAGAGAACAGCCCTCTGTCAGGTGGAGGGTTGGTAAAGATCTTTTCCCATTCTATAGGCTGTTGTTTTGTCTTATTGACTGTGTTCTTTGCCTTGCAGAAGCTTCTCAGTTTCAGGAGGTCACACTTATTGATTGTTATTCTTAGTGTCTGTGATACTGGTGTTATATTTAGGAAGTAGTCCCCTGTGCCAATGCATTGAAAAATATTTCCCACTTTCTTTTCTATCAAGTTCAGTGAAGCTGTGTTTATGTTGAGGACTTTGATTCATTTGTATTTTAGTTTTGTTCCAGGTAATAGGTTTGGATCTATTTGCATTTCTTCAACATACTACCATTCAGTTATGACAACACCATTTGTTGAAGACACTATCTTTTTTCCATTGAGTATTCTTAAACTCTTAGTAAAAAATCAGGTGTTCATAGGTGTGTGGGTTTATGTCAGAGTCTTCAGTTCAATTCCATTGATCCACAAGTCTGTTTTCATGCCAGTACCATGCCGGTTTTATTACTGTAGCTCTACAATAGAGCTTGACATAAGGGATGGTGATGCCTCCTGAGTTCTTTTATTGAGTAGGATTGTTTTGGCAATCATGGGTTTCCTGTTATTCCATATAAAGTTAAGTATTATTCTTTCAAGGTCTGTAAAAAGTTGTGTTAGGATTTTGATGGGAATTGCATTGAATCTGTAGGTTGCTTTTGGTAAAATTGCCATTTTTACTATGTTGATCGTACCTATCCAGGAACATGGGAGATCTTTCCATTTTCTGATATCCTCTTCAGTTTCTTTCTTCAGTGACTTAAAGTTTTTGTCAAACAGGTCTGCTGCTTCTTTGGTTAGAGTTGCACCAAGTTATTTAATGCTCTTTGCAGCTACTATAAAGGGTGATGTTTCCCTTATTTCTTTTTCAACCCTTTTATCCTTAATGTGTAGGATGGCTATGGATCTTTTTAGTTAGTCTTGTACCCTGCTACATTGCTGGTACCCCAGTAGAATTTTGGGAATCACTTATGTATAGTATCAGATCATCTACAAATAGAGATCATTTGACTTCTTCCTTTCCAATTTGTATCTCCCTAATCTCCATTTGTGCTCTTATTGCTTTAGCTAAAACTTTGAGAACTATATTGAATAGATAAGGAGAGAGAGGACAGCCTTGTCTCCTTCCTGATTTTAGTGGGATGGCTTTTAGTGTTTCTCCATTTAGTTTGATGTTGACTGTCAGCTTGCTGTATATCACCTTTATTATATTTGGGTATTTTCTCTGAATTCCTGATCTCTCCAGGTCGTTTATTATAAAGGAGTGTTGGATTTTGTCAAAGGCTTTTTTAGCATCTAAGGGGATAACCATGTGCTTTTTTTCTTTGTTTGTTTATATGATGGTTGACATAGTTTTTTGTGTGTTGTAGCATAACTGCATCTCTGGAATGAAGCCTTCTTGATCTTGGTAGATGATTTTTTTTGATATGCTGTTGGATTTGGTTTGCCAGAATTTTATTGAGTATTTTTGCATCAGTGTTCATGAGTGAGATGGGTCTGTGATTCTCTTTCTTTGTTGCATCTTTGAGTGGGTTTGGAATCAGGGTGATTGTGGACTCATAAAAAGAGTCCAGCAATGTTCCTTCAGTTTCTACTATATGGAACGGTTTGAGGAGTATTGGTATTAGTTCCTCTTTGAATGTCTGGTAGAATTCTGCTCTGAAACTGTCTATTCCTGGGCTTTTTTTTTTACTTGGGAGACTTTTAATAACAGCTTCAATTGCCTTTGGGGCTATAGGTTTGTTTAGGTCTTTAATTGGATCTTGATTTCATTTTGGTAAGTGGTACCTGTCCAGAAACCTGTCCATTTCTTTTAGGTTTTCCATTTTAGTGGAGTATAGATTTTCAAAATATGACCTGACAATTCTCTGGATTTCCTGGGTGTCTGTTGTTATGCACCCATCTTCATTTATGATTCTGTTAATTTGGAATTCTCTCTCTGCTTTTTGGTTAGTTTGGATGAGGATTTATCTATCTTGTTGACTTTCTCAAAGAATCAACTCTTGATTCATTGATTCTTTTCTTGTTCTTTTTGTTTCTGTTGTATTAATTTCAGCCCTAAGTTTGATTATTTCCTGCCATCTACTCCTTCTAGGTGGGTTTGCTTCTAATTTCTCTAAAGCCTTTAGCTATGCTCTTAGGTCTCTTGTGTGAGATTTCTCTAGATTTTTCATATAGGCATCTAGTGCTATGAGTTTTCCTCTTAAGACTGCTTTATTTTTATCCTATATGTTTGGGTATTTTGTGGATTCATTTTCATTAAATTCTAGGAAGTTCATGATTTCTTTGTTAACTTCTTCCATGACCTAGAGGTTGTTTAATTGAGAGATGTTCAGTTTCCATGAATTTGTAGGCTTTCTTTGGCTTTTGTTGTTGTAAAACTCTAACTTTAGAACACGGTGGTCTGATATAATACAAAGAGTTACTCCCATTTCTCTTGTATATACTGACATTTGCTTTATGACCAAGTATGTGGTCAGTTTTAGAGAAAGTTTCATGGGGTGCTGAGAAATATATATATTCCGTTGTGTTTGTGTTGAAAGTTCTTTATATATCTATTAAGTCCTTTGGGGTCATAATGTCTGTTAGTTCCCTTATTTCTCTGTTGAATTTCTGTCTGGTTGACCTAGCCAAGGGTAAAAGTGTGGTATTGAGGTCTCCTACTATAAGTGTGTGGAGTTTGAGATGAGGTTTAAGCTTTAGTAGTGTGTCTTTTATATATGTAGGTACCCCTTTGATAGGAGCATAAATATTCAGGATTTAGACTTCATCTTGGTGGATTTTTCCAGAGATGAATAAGTAGTGTCCATCCTGGTTTCTTTTTGTTTGATTTAAATTTAAAGTCTACTTTTTTCAATATTTAGGATGGCTACACAAGCTTGTTTTTTAGAACCATTTGATTGGAAAGTCTTTTCCCAACCCTTTACTCTGAGCCTGTGTCTGTCTTTGAAGTTGAGGTGTGTTTCTTGTATGCAGCAGAAGGGTGCCTTCTGTTTTTGTTTCCATCATGGTAGAGGGTGTCTTTTTATAGGTGAATTGAGTCCATTGACATTAACAGATATTAATGTCTTATGATCATTATTTCCTGTTATTTTGGGTGGTAGCTTGTGTCTATTTCCCTTCTTTGTGCCCCCCCCCCGTGGTATTATTGATTGTTTGTGGTTTCAATGATGTGTCTGGTTTCCTTAAGTTGGAGTTTTCTCTCTAGTGCTTTCTGTAGGGCCGGATTTCTGGATAGGTATTGTTTAAATCTGGTTTTGTAGCGAAATATCTTGTTTACTCCATCTATGGTGATTGATAGTTTTGTTGGATATAGTAGTCTGGTTTAGCAGCGATGCTCTTTTAGTGTCTGTATAATATTGAACCAGGTCTTGCTTTCATTGTTTCCATTAAATAGTCTGGTGTTATTCTGATGGGTCTTCCTTTATAGGCTATCTTGCCTTTTTCCTTTGTAGCTCTTAGTATTTTTTTCTCTGTTCTATAGGTTTAGTTGCTTGATTATTATGCAGCAAGATTTTTTTTTTGTGGGGTCTGGTCTATTTGGTCTTTTGTAAGTTTGTTTTATCTTTATAGGCATTTCCTTTTTTAGGTTGAGGAAGTTTTCTTCTATGATTTTGTTGAATATACTTTCTATGCCTTTGAGCTAGTATTCTCCTTCTTCAATTCCAGTTATTCTCAGGTTTGGTCTTTTCATGGTGTTCCAGATTTTTGGATGTTTTGTGTTATGACTTTTTTGGTTTTAGCGTTTACTTTGACTGAATTATCTATTTCCACTATTGAATCTTCCACTCCAGAGATTCACTCGTCCACCTCTTACATTTTGTTAGTTATGATTGCATTTGTGGTTCCAGTTCATTTCTTTGGGTTTTATATTCTCATCATTGCCTGGGTTTGTGCCTTCTATTTCAATTTTTAACTCCTGGAATGTTTCCTTCACCTGTTTGCATTCTTTTTCTTTTTTTTAAATTTTCTTTCATGGATTTGTTCATCTATTCCAATGTTTTGTTTATAGTTTCTTCTTTAAGGGATTTATTATATCCACTTTAAAAGCTTCTATTATCTTCATAAAGTTGTTTTTAAGGTTGTTTCCTCTTCATTGTTATGCTCAGGTCTTGATGTTGTAGAATCACCAGCTTCTTCTGGTGGTGTCTTGTTGTTCTTTATATTGTTATATGTATTCTTGCACTGGCTTCTGCCTATTGCTTCCTTGGTTCACTTTTAGTCAGCTCTTGGTCTGTTCTTAGTTGTGAGCCTGGGGGCTGAGAGTCTCCAGGAATTTCAGGGGCTGCTCTTATTTGGCAGTAGGCCAAGAAACTGCATCTCTCCAGTTGTCACAGTGGTCATTTTTCACAAGGTCTTAGTTGGCTCTTAGTTGGTTCTTAGTCATCTGTGGACCAGGAGGCTTCAGAATCTCCATTTGTTGGTTGGGGTGGGGTTTGACCCACGGGACGTCCCTCCAGCTGTGTTTTGCTGGGAATTGGGCTTGAGGGGACTCTCCCATTTTTCTTTGGTTTAAGGCAGAGATAGGTATGGTTGGGATGCTGGGTGCTATGTCCCATGTCCAGGGTTCAGAGACCACAGTCTCTGCTTGGCCTGAAGATCGGGGTGCCCCTCACCTCTTAGTCAGATGTTAACCAGGAGGGAGGCTTCTGTGTCTCCAGTTGTTGGTGTGTGATTGAGGACTGCAATTTTGAGGCTGGACTCTATCTTCCAACTACACTCAGGATGCCTAAGGAGCTGTTGACCAGCCCACCTGGGTTCAACCAAGGAAGAAAGAGGGTCACAGACTCTGAAGGTTACAGAGTGCTACCCAGCTCTTTCTCCAACAGCTAGTGACTTTGGCAGAAAGATTAATATGGCCTATCACATTTTCTTTAATCCTTAAACTGCTTGTAGGTACTTAAGCTGATCCCATAACAATGCTATAATAACAGTGCTGTGACTAACATGGTTATGCAGCTATCTCTCTGGCATGCTGACTTAACTGTTTTGGACATGCACATGTATAGTGGTAGAACTATGTTTGGTTTAGTGAGGAACCTCCATACTTATTTTCATAGTGACTACACTAATTTACATTGTTACTGTCTTAGACAGTGTTCTATTGCTCTGGAAAGACACCACGATGTCAGCAACTCTTATAAAGACAAACATTTAGTTTACACTAGTTTACCGATTCAGAGGTTTAGTTTATTATCATCATGGCAGACAATATGATGATGCTCAGGCATACATGGTCCTGGGAAAGGAGCTGAGAGTTCTATATCCAGATTAGAAGGCATAAGGGAGAGAGAGAGAGAGAGAGAGAGAGAGAGAGAGAGAGAGAGAGAGAGAGAGATTGGTTTTGACTTGAACATTTGAAACCTCAAAGCCCTTTCCCAATAAAACATGTCATTTAATGAGGCCACATCTTTACTTTATCCCTATCAAGTAGTGTTACTACCAAATGACCAAGCATTCAAATATATATGCCTATGAAGGCCATTTCTATTCAAATCACCATAGTTATCAACAGTGAATAAAAATTAGCTTCTACTGTCATCCTCAGAATTATTTGTTGTTGTTTATACATAACCATTCTGATTGATATGAGATGGAATTTGATTTACTTTGGACTTGCATTTCCCTGATGGCTAAAGATGTTTATTCTCATATTTGTCTATTCATACTCATTGTGGGCACTATCTGTTCCATCTACTTGCCTATTTATTGGTTAGATTTTTCCCCCTTTGGCTACTTTCAGAGTTTTCATTCTTTTTTAAGGGAAAATTCTTTTAATAATAGAGAGTGGGAACTCTAGTTAGTGCCAAAAGGAGAATATTTAAAAACATAAATCTTCCATAGTTTATACAGGTTAGTAGTACCATATTACATTCATTTTATTATTTTTTTTCTTTTTTCTCCTCTCTGGCTTCTTCTCCCAGTCATCCCATAGCCTCTCTCCTTACCTACCCCTTTCACTCCCCAGAGAAAGCAAGAATTCCCAAGGTGAGTCAATTTGGTCTAGCATATTTAGTTGAGATGGGACTGAGTCCCTCCCTCAAGTATTAAGGCTGAGAAAAGTGTTTTCCCAGTAGGCATGGGCTCCAAGGAGCCAGTTCATGCACCTGGGATAGACCCTGTTCCAATTGCAACAGGCTCTACAAACTGTCCATGCCTTTCAATTGTCATCTACATTCAGAGGGTCCAGATATGCTCCATGAAGGTTCATCAGCTGTTATTTCAGAGTCTGAAAACTTCCAACAGTATGGGACACCCTACTCATAGATCTCTCCATCATTATTTGGATCCTTCCACCCATACAATCTCTTCTCCCTCTGTTCAGCTGGGCCAGTAGCTCAGCACAGTATCCCGGTGTTTATTTATGAGTCTCAGCATATTCCTCCATCAGCTTCTGGATGAAGGTTCTATAATGACAATTAGGTTGGTCATTAATATGATAATAGTGAAAGTGCTGTTTAAGTGCCCTTTCCACTATTGCTTGGAGTCCTAGCTGGGCTCATCCAGAGTTTTTATTCTTATACCATCTCAGTTCTCCTTTTCCTTTATACAGTCCATGAAACCATTCAGGGAATTCTCTCCCCTACCCAACAGTAGGTGTATTTTTCCATTTATTCAAGAAAAACTTCTGAAATTCTTTATAGCTTTTATATATTAATCCCATGTTAAGTATGTAACTAGCACAGATTCATTTCTCCAGTTTGGCAGGCTGTATATTCACCTCACTCAGGTAATTATTTCTTTTCCTCTACCAAATGGGTTTCTTTGGGGTAGCAAGGGAAAGAGACTTCAGTTGAAGGAGAGTAAGAAAGGGAAATGAATGTAAAATGACCAAAATTATAGACATCTGTGAAACGTTCAAACAAAAGAATGATAAATAACAATTCTGTAGTTTCATCTTTTACCTACTCAGTGAAACTTAAGATTGAATTATTCCTGAACCCTGGAAAAACACTATGGAGAATTTCATACAATGAAGAATGATTGATGACTGACTTTGTCTCTTCCCTGATTAATGACAGAGACATAATATCTCCACGAGGGGTATAAAGATTAAATACACATTTATAGGAATAATATTTAAGAGTATAAGAGCTAATTTTTATTCCCATAAAACATTTTATCAATAAACTATAAAGTAATGAATAAATTTACATTATGTCATTATTGATCATAGGGCCAGGAATGTAATATAAGCTATCCAATAAAACTAAAAATATCTAATTTTTGTTTGCTTGTGGGCTTTACTTATTGTCTGATAGGGTAAATTTATAGCTTCTGAGAAGATTAAGATGATATAAAGTTTGAATAAAATGTAATACCAAATTACTCTAGATCTTAATTTTGCCTGAACCATTAAAACTCAATTAGACACAGACCAAATTCCTGTTCATTACAAGGCTCAGAAGTCTTACAAATGAGTACTTACATAGTTACAGAAGCCTATAGTGTTTAACTCCATACAGTCTTTTTCAAAAAGTCATTGCATCATTTTAATAACAAGCACATTTTCCATGATTTTACTTACTCATGCTGATAAAGCAACTCCAATCATTTTGCACTGCAGTGATGTAGAATGTTTAAGTAAATAAAAGTATGAGCTATTAGCCAGTTTTTCCCTCTTACATATTCTCTGTCATTAGCATTTTAGCTCCACTTCCATGCTTGTTGAAATAATCTTCATATTTTCTAGAACTGACAAGAATTGTTTCAGACTAAAACCAAATATAAAATCACAATAAAAATAATGCTTCCAAAAAGAACTTTCTGAAACTAAGAAGATGGTTCAGTAGGTAAAGTTCTGTTATGCAAGTGTGAGGACCTGAGTTTGGATTTCTAGAACCCATGTACAATGCCATTCATGGATGAATTCCCCTGTAACTATATTGCTGTTGAGAGCAGAGACAGGAGGATAGCTGAGGTGTTGGCTATTGTCCAGTGAAAGACCTTGTCTCAAAGAACACTTCAGAGTGATAGAGGAAGAAATCTATACACACACACACACACACACACACACACACACACACACACACACCATAAATACAATAGAAATAAATTCAATAAATTAATTTCTCAAATGTTTTTAAAAGAATATTCTGCTTTATTGGCAAGATTTAAACAAGCAACACTTGTGTAAGGCTTGGGGTGGCTATTTCTATCAGTAGCATAGTGAACCAGGGAACATATGTTGAGGGAAATATGTACCCTGCCCTACGTCACTCCATATTGTATAAAACACTTGTTTTTTTGTTTTTGTTTTTTTTCCAGGCAGTGCCCTGAAAGACTCTATTTTACTCCACTTCTTGATACAAACAAGAGAAGCACTAAACACCTTGTTGGGAACATAAATACCACCATCTATCTGGCACCTACCACAAGGCTCAAACTGATAAATATCTCACTTCTCAAAGATGGACCAGTGCCATTCTAAAAATTTACTAAAGTAGTTTGAGAACATAAAAACACATGGTCTGTAATAGATGATCTTCATTGCGCCTTGATTCAATTTAGAATCACCATGGAAGCAAATCTCTGTGCATATCTGAGAAAGGTTATCTAAATATAGTTTGCTGAGATGAGAAGGCCCACCTTACCTGTGGATAACACTGTTCCATGACTCCTGTACTAAGTACAGAGGAGAAAGGGAACTCAGCACAAGCATTAACTCTTCTCTGCTTCTGATATCACATGTTCCTTGACATGAAGAACTAACTGTACTCCAGAATTATAGACCAAAATAACCCTTTCTTTAATTTTTTGATGGGCTGTCATGCATTGTGTCACGGCAATGATACAAGTAATTTTAGTCTAGATAAACAAAATCTTATCAGGAATTTCAGCCTGGGAACTTGTTGAACATACAAGACCAAGGAACGAATGCAACATCCTCATCTAGATTCCCGTAAAGAAGAGCACACCTAACATTGTGAAGGCAAGGCCCCAAAAACCTGGTGTGTGCATAAAGAGAATGACAGCAAGAGAATACCCAGCTGCTCCTTGGACATCAGCTCAGCCCAGTCCCAACTACTGATGAAGCCTACTCAAATTGTCATCTGTCCACCCATACATTTGTTCATTATGTTTTTAATATGTATGGCATCCACCATTCAAAACCTCTCTTTGGATGTTCAAATTAACCCCAAGACTTGGAGACAACTTAATTCTCACTTCATGGCTTGACTGTGCAGCACTACTTCCAACATCACTTCCAGATGGTTTCTTTAATATTTTATGTAACTACTTAGGCTGTCACTTTTTTGTATTTTTTTACCAGATTTGTACTTGTTTTGAATTGGGCCTTTTTGGAACTCTGCCTCACCCTCTTTAGCTTCTTTGCAGCCATTCTATAACATACACATGGATTGCTAGATACATAGATAGAGTGTATAATGTATAATATTGTCTGAGAATTAATATTGGTATTTAAAATAGAGTAAAAGAACTTGAATTTGTCTTAGCTATTAGGGGAAGTTAAAACTACTTGGCAAATCAGAGTCAAAGGAACCAAGATAATCCATGAATTTATTGCTATGTAATAATTTCTGACATTATGAAAAGACACAAACACATTCAATTATGCTCTGACACTGGACACTTATGCTTCCTGAACCTGTACAGATCTATTTTGGCTGACTTGTGCTTGGGGAAGTAGGGTATGACACTTCCAACATGGAAATGTATGACATGGATATGGAAACTAGTCTCTTCCATCAATCATATGAGCCTGCAGAAGCCATTACCCATTAGCACAATGGAAGATAACAAATGTGTTTTGGTGGTGTTTTTAGGAGAAAAAGTGTCATTGGAATTTTATGTGTTGATTTTCTTCCACAGAAAGCATCCTGCCTTGTTCTATAAGACTTCCTTTTTAATTAGAAGAATTAAAATTTCATTTTAGTTATTTTGAAGAATCAGTGATTGACCTTTGCCCCCCTTTTATGATATTCTTTGTTTGAGGCAAAAAAGAATTAACTTTTACAATTTTATATTAACTGTCAGTAAAACAACCTGATGTGCCACCCCTCCCAATTTTGTTACTTGAATTTTGAAGATAACATTTCTTTCTACTTTCAAACAAAGCTGACTTTAAGAAAGAATAGAGCAAGCAGCAATTGTGGGCTTCTCTTTTGCAAAACACTTCTTACAAGCAAGGAACTTGTGGAATTTGTCCCCATTTCCCACAGCCATCGATAAGATTTACATGTAAACAATAATATCCTGTGCTACTTGGGGTTCATTTAACTGTCCTTATTGCACATTAGAATGAATGGCCTGTGTTCTTTCTCAGAGGTCATGCTTGACATTCCAGAAATAATAGTGTTGACTTTAAAATTTGTACCCCACACCATCAAGTTTGGAGCTGACAGAAGACTTTGTCATTGGGCTTGGTACTGTTACAGTCTTTCAAATAGCATGGAAGATGCACTGTTCTTGAAGAAAACGTCTGGCACTCTGGAGCCTTGTGGGCCTTTACTGAATGGGATGCCTTTGTTACCACTTGAGTATTTTCCTAGAAAAAGTGATAGCAGTCAAAAACTCATAGCTTCTGAGGTCTTAGGTCCTAGGGGTGAACTTTTTACCACTGGTTAGCTAGACTGTCACAATGCCAAGCTATTTCCTAAATATTTATATTTATACTCATAGACAAATTCTACTCCCAGCCTTAATCAGAGAAGTCTTCTTTTGCTTGCAATGAAAGGGGATGAATGCAAAAATGCATGGCCGCTCAATATGCAGAGTTTAAGTAAAAGTTGGATACGCTAAACAAGATGTTTCTACCATCCCTTCTAAGTCGCAGGGATCATTGCTGAAGAGGGGTTGAAAAGAATGTAAGAACCAAATGCTAGAGAAATGGTTGTAAAATACTGACTCCTGGGAATGGCTCAGCTAATGCAGTCATGACCTCACAGCATCTATGGCTGCCTTCAATATACCTACATAAGGTTGGATCCATCAGCCATCAGTTTTAGATTAGGTAGGGAAGTATGGCGTAGTGGTGGATTTTTGGAAAGTGGAGCATGCTTAATAAACTAGGAATAGAGTAACTTTTTAAAAAGAAAGCTATATAATTTCTGTACTTGAAGTAGTAAGGATTCAAGGCTGCTTTGAGATTACACAGCAAGTTCAAATCCAGCCTGGAGACCTCATCTCAAACAACATAATTAAATAAAAAGAAGAAAAGAAAATGTTAGAGAGAATCTTCTTAAACTCTATATAACTGATGAATCATTGAGTAGGGACCTTAGAGGTATACAGTATCTGCTACCTGCATTCCTGCATGTAGCAGCCCCCATGACCTAGCTCCCAGAAACTTAGTCCACAGGATATACATTATCTGCCAACTGCATTTTTTCACATAGCCACATTCCTGCACATAGCAACCCTCCCTTAACCTATGCCTGAACTTCCTTGTCTAAATACCCTATAAAATTTTTGTTCAGATTCAGTTCCAGGTTCTCTGTTCTTCCTAGATCAATGAGTCCCACACGAGTGGAATAAAATTCCCCTTGCTTGATTGCATGAGAGATTGTCTCTTGGAGTCTTCTTTCACGCAGGCGTGTTTCTCGACCCTAACAAAAGAAAAGAGGGAGGGAGGGAGAAAAGAAAAGAAAACAAAAGAAAAGAAAAGAAAGAAAATAAAAGAAAAAAGGAAAAGAAAAAAGTAAAAGAAAGAAGGCTATCATGTACTTCTTCAGAACTGAACTGGGAATTAAGTGATCTGGACTGTATTTTCCAGCTAGCTCCTTAGCCTTGGAAAACAACCTTGGTATTTCTGGTCTGGTTTTAAAAGTTGAAATCATGGGATTACACTAGACAATCTTCAAATTTCTGTATGCATCCAAGAAACTTCAAACATCAAATGGGAAGTCATAAAACACAAACTGCCAACTGATGCTCTGGAGCTCTGACTTAGGCAGCACTTCACTCTCAGTCTCAGGTCTCTGTCCTTCTAGATGTTTTACGGAAGGTTGTGTCTAGTGTTCTGGGAAGAAGCTGCTTCACTCAGCACCTGAACAGTTACTGTGTGGTAGCAAATTTCCAGATCTGAGATTCACAAATCTTACTATAATGTATATTACTACTACAAATACTAACTACAACTTAAGCAAAATCCCTATGCCATGTATTTGTATATAGTATCACATTTTGTTTTCACTTTATGGAAGAAAAAGCTAGGTTGGGAGAAATTTAATAACTTGATCAGGATCATGTAGGTTCACTGGAAAGAAGCCATAGTATTTGCTAGCATCATGTTCTTTATTTTATTTTGAATTATAGATTGTAAAAAAATATTGATTCTTTGTGAACTTCACATCATATATGCAACACTACTCATTTTCCAGTCCTGCCATATGTGCCCTCTACCCTTTGTAACCTCTCTCAAAATAGAAAATAAAAATCTCACCATGGAAGCTTCAATGTGTCACACAGTGTGCATGTTTTTGCCCAAATGGTTTAATGCAAATGTTCATTGCAATGAGTCATTGGTCCAGTTTGAGGCCTCTGGCTTATGCTGTACTGTCAAAACTGGATCTTCCCTAGGTCCCCTCATGGGTTTCCCATTGTTAGCCTGAGTAATAGAGATCCCGTGGCTTTGTGTCTGTAGGTCATACAGCTTTTGTTCTACAGGACCAGCCTCTTCCACTCCAACACTTCATAAATAGGGAAGATGTTGTGGTGGGCCAACTCAAAGCCCTGGATATGGGCTACTGGTAGCTAAGTTGACCAGGTTACCAACTCTCCTGCATACAAGGGAACTAGGCCAACTCTCCTGCTTTGCCTAGGTGAGGAGTGGGGCCACCTTACCTACATCCCTGTCATTGATGACTCCACTGCACAGTG
The DNA here is from genome assembly GCA_033318265.1 of Phyllotis vaccarum. Lineage (NCBI taxonomy): Eukaryota > Metazoa > Chordata > Mammalia > Rodentia > Cricetidae > Phyllotis > Phyllotis vaccarum. Next base: position 4,794,643 of record JARWLC010000013.1, on the reverse strand, counting down.
GCAGATGAGGGGCACAGCAAGCTCAGGGCAGCCCTAGACATCAACATGGCCCCAGGCTGCAACCCAGACCAAGGATACCAGCAGGGCCTTTAATGGTAACATACCAACATAGAACCTTAATGTGACAAGACTTTGAACCCAGCCATGGCCATAGATGGCAGTGCAGACTTCTCACATGAGACTGTGCCTTGGCTTCCTTGCATCTCCAGTTATGCCACTCTTCGTAGTGCACTAACCAGTTCACCTCTCCCCCCTCCCATCTTCACCACATGCTTACTAGCTTACTATAGTGGTGACCACCCACCCTCACTGCATGACAGTGATCGGGCCTCTTTTTATTTTACTTTTTCCTCTTAATACTTTATCTTTCACATAGGGGCTCATTCTAAAGCTCAGTATGGTCTGGAATTCATAGCAATCCTGCTGCTTCTGCCTTTTGAGTGCTGGATACCCCCTAGTTCATGACTATCTTCCTACTCCAGAGTCCTGGATACTAGAATTGTAGTCATAAAACACTGTATGTGGTTTGTTCTTTCTTTGTTTTTGAGATCTCATCTCTGACAATGTGTTACTATTATTTCTTTTTTTCTCTTCCACATTGTCTGGATTTTGTAACTAGAAATTGTATACATGAGGAGAATACTGACTTAGCTAGATTTTTTCAAACTATGGGATCACACAGAAAGCATTAAGGCTGCAGGCAGGAGAAATCTGTGTAAGAGCATGCCTTCTAGGTTTTAGGAAGAACACATGCTTTAGTTGCCTCAGTTAGGTTACCAGTACTCCCTTCTTCCTTTTTGTGAATGTTCATTCCTGTTTGTGTGTGTATGTATGTTTGTGCCTCTGTGTATGTGCATATGTGCATCTCTCTCACGTCGAGAGAGAAAGGAAACACATGACATATATACATTTATATGTGTGCTTATGTGTTGTGTGTGTGTGCGTGTATATGCACATGCATGTGTTTATGGAAACCTGAGCTCAAATTTGGGTGTGTTCCTGAATAACCTTATTGTTTTCTAATTAAATGAATTTTTGTTTTCAAAACTATAATTTAAATAATCTTTCTTCCTTTTTCCCCTTCTAACCATCCTACATACCTTTCCTACTCTCCTTCAAATTCTTGGCTTCCTTTTTCACTAATTGTTACTTGTTCAACCTATGTCAAGTTACTTGTATGTGTGTGTTTTCAGGGATGACTGTTATTTGACAACCAATCACTGTGCTCTTCCACGGAAGACTATTTCTCCTGCTTTCCTCAGTTGCCTATAGTTCTTTGTTCAGGATTGGGGTCTCATGGGCTTTTTTTCTATCCAGTTTGGCATATTCATTTCCACATTGTTTTTTGAAGTACTGTTTTTCATTATTCCTGGAGCTTGCTGATTGAGTATACTACCTGAGCAGTAAGCCCCAATGATTTTCCTGTTTCTCTCTTCCCAGGCTGGGGACTACGGGCATGTCTTGTTGCAGCTGGCTGTCTTGTTTCTTTGTTTTGTTTTGTTTTCAAGTGTTCTAGATATTTGAACTCAGGTCATTATGCTTGTGCAGCATACACTTTACTAACTGAGTCATCCCCCATGTGTTTGTTTTTTTGAAAGACTGAGAATCTCTCACTGGGACCCAAAGCCTGTGGATTAGGTAAGACTGATTGTTGAATGAGCATCAAAGATCCATCTTCATCTATCTCCCCAGCATTAGGATTACAACTCACCATGCTCTATTTTCTACTTGGGCTCTGAGAATTAAACCCCAGCTTTTGTGGATAGGCAGTAAGCACTTTACCCATAGGGTAAGTATTCTTTGGCACTAGTTCACTAGTGGTACTCATGCACATTGAATGGGCTAACACCTCAAAAAATTCTGGTGGAAGGTAACACACTGCTGTCTCCTCATATTCAGAAGAATGCAAACCTAGGTTCGACATCCCCAGAATTAACAGGTCTGAAAAGCAGTACTCCTGTGGAGTTCATAGGAGCAAGCAAATTCTATTTCTGGGACATTGTCCTCTCTTAGGAATAACTGAATTTCTGAGATGTTAAGATTCCAATTTGATTGCATTCAGAAGCTATACTAGAAACTTCACCAGAATGTGAGTTTCATACTGCTTGCCTGTCTCCTGCAGACCTGGGAGAAATTAGCTGGTGGGAGGAAACAGGCTTGTTAAAAACCAGTCTTGGTTGGAGAAGGCAGAGGAGACTCTAGTCTCAAGTCTATCTCATGGGGCTTCAGGGTACAGAGAACTTTTATAAGGGGAATGCAGAGAGACAATAGATAGGAAGTCCATGAACTGGGCAGGGCCTTCCTCACCCAGAGGTGTGTCTTCTTTCCTTTTCTCTGGCAGGAACCTCATAATGGAATTTGGATACAGTTATCCAGAATTTGAGGAAAAGCTTCTATTCAGAACAAAGCATCATGGAAAGGCAGAAGGCAGAAGAAAATGAGTAAGGAAGAGTTTCCAAAGAATGCCCATTACAATTCATCTTTTGTTTTCTACAGGCTTGACTTTTGAGGGATTTGAACTGTCTTTGGCTGAGGATCTAATTATCTGTGATTATCTAATGCCATGTAGATTCCATCAAGTTTTCTGACATGCATAGAAAAGGAGCCACATGTCTGAAAGAACGAACACAAGAAAAATCCAAGTAGTTCCCAGGTTAGATGATATCGGATGTCGCCACCTAGCGGAAGGTTAGGCACCATGCATATGATCTGAGCAAGTGTTCCTCATCATCCACACATCTTGACAATTCCTTTAAGTTTTTTTGTTTTGTTTTGGGGTTTTGTTTTGTTTTCCAGTTAAAATATATTTTATTTATTTAAAAATGTCTTTCTTTTTCATGTATCCCCCTGCTTGTCCTCCCTTCTCTCCTCCCAATCTCTTGCAGTCCTCTATCAGCCATCCCAAGGTGGGTCAGCTCAGCCTGGCACATACACTCCAGACAGATCTGATTCCCTCATCCAAATATCAGGACTGAGTTAGGTGTTCTGCAGGGAGTGGTCTCCAAGGTGCCAGCCCATGCTCATGAACACCATCTGATCCCACCCCACAAGGCTCTACATACTGACCACATGCCAATTGACAATTTCCTACCCTTGGAGAACCTAGGTCCTTTTCTGATGGTTCCCCAGTGGCTGTTCTTGATTCATTGAGCTCTCCAGAGGTTAGCCAGCCATCTCTGTGGGACCCCTTCTCATATCCATATCCCCTTGCTCATACAGTCTCTCTCTCTCTCTCTCTCTCTCTCTCTCTCTCTCTCTCTCTCTCTCTCTCTCTCTCTCTCTCTCTCTCTCAACCAGGAGCTCGGCCTGGTGTTCAGCCTCCACCTCCATTCAGTGTTAGATGTACGTTCTATAATGACACTTACGGTGGTCATTCATTTGATTTTAGAGGAAGTTCTGTTTAGGCACCTTCTCCTCTCTTGGTTGGAGGCCTAACCAGGGACATTAGTTCATGGAGGTTTCCCTAGCACCCATTCTCTTTCCAACCCCACATTGGCTTCCTCTACAAAGATAGTCATTTGCTTTTTCTCCCTCTTTGTTTCTCCTCTCACTCAACCATCTGCTTCTCTCATGATTTGTTCCCACCTCTCCTTGATTGCTACCCATTATGATCCCAATTTGCTAAGGAGATCTTCTCTATTTTCTTTTCCTAGGAGGAATCCCTGGAGAGCTACAGAAGTAAAAATAACAGCCTGATACTGGCATAAAAACAGACTTGTGGATCTAATGGAATCAAATTTAAAACCCCAACTTTAACTCACACATCTATGAATACCTGATTTTTGACAAAGAGGCAAAAAGTATTTAATGGAATAAAGAAGGTATCTTCAACAAATGGTGTTGGCATAACTGGATGGTAGACAAATGCAAATAGATCCATATCTATCACCCTGAACAAAACTCATATTCAAGTGGACCAAAGACTTCAACATAAGCCCAGCTACACTGAACCTGATAGAAAAGAAAGTATGAAATATCTTTTAATGCATTGAAAAAAGGGACCACTTCCTGAATTATTTTGTTTCTGAATCCTTCTTGAAATGATTCTATGCTTGTCCTTTCACAGTGGGAGATGTGGAGGAATGCATTTCAGACTCTTTCCAAATAGCATGACAAAGTGGTATAATGAAAAGTATGTTCTTAGGCAAATATAAGTAACACAGGTGGCTTAGAAAGAATGGCTCTTGATTTGTTGTAGGGTTTCTATGGCTTTGAGAAAACACCTTGACCAAAGAGCAAGTTAATGAGGAAATGGTTTAGTATGTTTACTGAAGTGATTATCTAACTATTCTTTATCAATAAAATATCATAAATCAGGTATTTGGGTAAGAACCTGAATGAACAGAAAAGCTGCTAAGAAACCACCAGTCACTTCCTACCTCTTTTTTCCTTCCTCTAAAATGGCTGAGATCCTCTCTGTTTCAATTTACTACTTCCTGTCTCCTGTCCACAGACCTCCAAAATCCTATAGTTAACTTTGGTCACGTACTGTGTCTAGCTCTGCCATCTGACTCAAAACATGCTTTATTTTCATAATAAAATCAAAATATTACACAACAGCTTACACCAGCATTACTGTTCATCACTGAAGGAAGTCAGGACAGGAACTCAAAACAGAGTAGGATCCCAAAAGCAGGTTCTGATGCAGAGGCCATGGAGAGGGCTGCTTACTAGCTTACTTCCCTTGGCTTTCTCAGCCCACATTCTTCTATAATCCAGGCCAGAAGCCCAGGGTTAACACCACCCACAATGGCATGGACTTTCCTCAATTGATAATTAAATGAGAAAATATCTTACAACTGCATCTCAAGGAGGCACTTCCCCAGCTGAGGTTCCTTCCCTTATGATGAGTCTACCTTGCATCAAGTTGGCATACCAAACTACTCAGTACAGTCTAAGTTTATTTGGATTCCATAGTAAAAAGTGGCAGTTAGCTAGAATCCTGGAACAGAAGAAAAGGTTGCCTGACTATTGGGACACAGGGATCCTCCTGTCATTGTCTATCCATACCTGGAATTATAAGCATGTTCTGTCATGGCTACCATTTTTTAATGGGATCAGAGAATTGAACTCAGGTCCTTGTGCCTATATGGCAAGCACTTTACCCATTAAATTATAAGCTCAGTCTTCATTAAGATATTTTGTATATTGAAATAATTGTACTGTGTTGATATATTGTATACTTAATAAAAAAAAAGACTGAAATTTCATAGGATAGAGTCACCCATAGAACCAAGCCCTAAAAGTCAGGAAGTAATGTTCCAAACTTTTAATACCAGCACTCTGGAGGCAGAGATCCATCTAGATCACTGTGAATTCCAGGCCTAACAGAACCAGATGGTGCCACACACCTTTAATCCAAGCAGTAGGAAAGTTGAAGCAGGAAGTAAGATAGCTTTGTAGAGAGAGGGGAGAGGAGTTTAGCTTTATCTGGTACTTGCTTTTTTAGATGAGGACAAAAAGACTTGAAGTCTATTGGAGAAAGTTTTAAGGAGTTGCTAAGTGAGAAGTCACTGTGGTTTTGTTTCTCTATCATTCTGATATTTTAGCTTACCCCCAATATCTGGCTTCAGGTTTTATTATAATACCAAATAGAATTCATGCAATGTCTAGCATTCAACTTTTGAGGCACAAATTTGAAAAAGAAAAAGCTGGGGAGCTACACATAGTCAGTCACTACCCAGCTGTCTAGGGTTTCCACTTCAAGTTAGCCTCCAGCCATCTCTGCCTTTTAAGCAGTTCCTGACACACATGTTTCTTTCCATGATCACCTGGATGAGTATTTCAGAAAGTTGCTTCCCTCTCCTGGTTGGTTGTGACCTTCCCTGGACCCCCTCCTCAAACTGCTGCCACAGTACATAGGTACATAACTTCACCCTCAACTTAATCATCATTGTCAGCAGAGTTGGTAAGTCAATTGGGATTTCTTTTAAAAGGAATTTGTTTAGGACGCACAGAGAGAATTTTTTGCACATTAAAAAACAGGAAACATTGAAATGAAAAGAATTTGGTCTTTGATAATACTCTAAATGATTTAAAAGTGAAATTATTAATGGAGAGGATAATTAATGTAGATAGGATTTTCAATCACAATGTCTAATGTAAATATTATATGTTTGATTATTTCTGATTTGTCAACTAAAAGGCCAGTTAATATGAATGCCAAGATAAATTCTTAGAAAAACTCATAAAAACAGACCATAGAGATATTCAAACCCAGACAGAGGTATTTAAAGGAGAACCAATCTCAACATTGCCTTAATAGGATATAGAGATATAACCTAAAGCTTTCAAACAGCCAACTTTAATATATTCACTTACCTTATAGAGATTGTCAAATGATAAAATACTGTGCACAATCTGAATGGGCACCTTTACAAATGTTAGATTTAAGGAGATTTAAGAAAACAATAGTCACATATAGCATGCACTCACCATTTGTAGAGCATATGGTAAACTCATAGTCAACTTGTAATAAAATTATCCCTAAAGATTAGACAAATATGGTTACAGCAGTCTTAGATATAATAACAGATAGGGTTATTAGACAGTCTACGGTTACAGAAAAAAGGGGATACTTATATGATAAGATAAAAGGGAAGGTTATTGAATTTATTCTGAGAAAAGGGGAATATGGATATGATAAAATGTGAATTTATTTTAAAGCAATTATACATTTTATTTTACATTAAATTAGATTTTTGTATATTGTACAAAAATTGTTTATAGTGCTATAAAGTTAAAATTAATTTTGCTACTGGACATATATTTCTATGCTTGTTCACTGTATTATACTTATGCAATTCATCTAAAATGTAAGCAAACTGATAATTCTTGTAAGTTATTATTACCAACTAATTAGGATATAAAAATGCAAGTTATTAATCATTAAAATCCAACTTATAGTCATATTAGATATTTATCCACAGTCAAACAAAGATATTTATGTAAGTTGTTTTCAAACACTTCAGAACTCTACAGAGTATGGCATTTTAGATATTTTAATAATGAAGGTTCTTTTTATTTTTATGACAATGAGACATGTCTGTTCTGGCACCACAAATCTACTTTAGAGAAGATAATGACCATTGAAGAAACTCTTTATTGAGGTGACTTTCTTTGTGGAAAAAGTTAGCCACTGGGCAAAAAAGTATTCTTCTCTCTACAGCTGACAGTACAGTATGCTGTCCAAAATAGATAAGTAGGACAGAAAAGGAAGGACTGCTCAACTTTGCCAAGACAAGGTGGAAGGTCTTTAAGAATATCTTGATTCACAGATAAGTCTGTCAGATATGGTAGACTTGTAGGCTGAAGATGGATGTTCCAACACTGCAGAGGATCTTTGGATGACTGTCCAGACAAGCAGCTGTTTGTCATTTTTTACATTTTTTGGAAGTTGCTTGCTTGAAGTTTCTGTTTACTCAGTTAATATTTTCTTCTTGGGTGTCTGAGGGAGTTGATGAGTAAAACATTTGTTGTTTCTAGTTCAGATTCAGAAAAGAAGCTCAATAAGAGTTATCAAGTGAATAAGTTTTGGAGACATCAAACGATAGTTTCCAGTTGGCAATACAAGTTAGATAAAAAGTTAATTAGGCACAATCCTTTGGACTCACCAAGATAGGATATATAATAAAGCATTTTCTCTTAATTTTTCAATTGTTATTGGACTGGACACTATTGATGTAATTATTGCTTGTATATATTGTATATAGTTCTTGTACTTATTGTATATAGTTTTTATGTTAATTATTACCTTTTTGACACGAAAGGGGATATGTGGTGATATATTGTATATTTTGTTGTATTTAGATTTCTCTGGGTCTCGGACGAGACCCACAGACCTGCCGTGCCAGACCCCTCAGCTGCCCAGCCGCCCAGGTCCCCAAAAATAACTCAGAGGCTTATATTAAGTTCATGCTGTTTGGCCTATGGCTCAGGCACATTGCTAGCTAGCACTCATATCTTAAATCAACCCATTTCTATTAATCCGCGGGCCACGTGGCGGCCCGCTGCTCACCCGTGTTTACATGTTGCTCTCTTGGTGGCTTCCGCGCGGTCTGCTGACTCCACCCTGCTTCTCTACCTAAGCTCTGATTCTCCTCCCACTATTCTACGTACCTGCCATGGTCCAAACCAGCTCCTTTATTTAAAGATACAGTACGCACAAATATATTCCCACATTTCCCCCTTTTTCTCTAATCAAAAAGGAAGGTTTCAATTTTAACATAGCAAAATTACATATAACAAAATAGCTATCAAGCAAGAATTATAGTTACAATATCTAGTCTATTTGTATTTAGCAAAATTAAAGAAAATACTCTATCATCTATCTTATCTTTATGAATCTAAAGTTTTATATCTAATATATTTTTCAAATGACTAAGAAAAACTGTATATATAACTATCTAATCTTCAACTACATCAAAGACCACAGAAGGATATAATATTTACCCAAGTAAACCAGAAGTGCAAACGACTTCTAAAATCTAGAAAGGACAGAGATGACACCTATCTGTCTGGACAGTCACCCGAAGTTCCTTTATAAAGTTGGGGCATTCATCTTCAGCCTACAGGCCCAAAGTCTCTTTTTATTTTAGTGAAGTAGGAAATCCGCTCTGCCCATTTTGGCACAGTTCATCCGTTGTTTTTCCTTGAGTCTTGAAGAATGTCTGACAGTTTTCTCTGTAAAGCAGGAACCCGAATGATGATCTTGGCTTGCTCTGCCAAAGTCCAGGGGTCATCTTCTTATGGAACCTGCATGTCCAGTTTAAACAGCATACTGTCAAGCAGTCAATATAAAAACAGTTTCTTTTCTAGTGGCTTACCATTACCACAAATAGATGAGACTCTATATGGAGTTTCTTCAATGCCCATTTTCTTGTTGAAGTAAATTAGTGCTGCCAGGTATAGACCTGTCTCACTGTCCAGAAAAGTCTAAGCTCTTAAAATATTTTAAATGCCATATTCTGTAGGTCTTAGAAGTATTTGAAGATTATCTATTTAATTGAAATATATCTTTGTATACTTAAAAATCTTAACTAACCTAACTATAAGTTTGATTATCAAAAGTGACTATTAACCTTCATTTCTTAATTATACACTACAATTTTAAAACAGTTACATGAACATCATACCTTAAACAAGAATAGAAAAACACATATAGCATAACAAAATTGACCTTAAATTTGTATCAATAAACCAAAATCTATACCAATGTAAAGCAGTTTGAGATTAACAGCTGATTACCTGTAAATTTAATAATCTAATTTTTTTAAAAAAGCATTTACATACCATATCCCCCGTTTTTTCTTAGAAAGAGATTGACTATGACTATTAACCATTTATAATGAAAACAAACATCTAGAAATAATATTTGGGGAATTTGGGCGAAGTTATTCATTACTACTTCCTGCTGATTAAGGGGCGTTGAAAATCTCACGGTTGTTGAGACTGGGTCATAATCTGCAGCTGTGAAGCTGATCTGGCCATCTCTTTTTATCAGAGGTTTTTTCAGGGGGTCTTGGTTGATGAAACCACATTTGTCTGGAAGCAATCCACAGGTTCTCATCTGTGGAAACAGAAACAGAACTCTTCCAAAGCAATAAATCCTTAGACACAAATTTCAAGATCAAAATACCTTTAAAATATACATTCTTGTTTAACTTAGTAGCCTTTGCAATCCATTGTCTTTTTGCAGTTAGCTCATTAACAGTTAAAAAATTAAAAGAAAACACAATAACAACCAAAATCCAGATTTTGTGTCTATTTTCCATCTTTACGTGGCTTATTATATTTTTATCACTCTATTTCTCGCTTTAAAAACTTTTTCTAACCTCTTTATTTTCTCTCTGAGGCCTATGTACCTTTTACAAACATTGTAACCCGTTTACAGGTTTTCTTTTTATCTGAATCTGTTTTATTGTGAATCCTTAATCATCTTCTAACCTTAAGAGCTTTTAAAATACATTCTCTAAAAAGAAGCACAGTTTTTGCAAATTAGGCTGAATCACTAAGTTTTCTTAAGCGGACCGTAAACAGAGCACACCCAAGAAGGTGCTGCCACGAAGAAAATCTGTTTCTCTTTTGTTCCAAATAAGCAGAAATCTAAAATCAATCACATTATTGAGTCTTTTGTTAGTTTTCAGGAACCCGCCTGATTGTAGCTCACACTGCCTGTCGCCAGCCCGCCGCTGGCGCCATTTTGAGTGTGACCCGGACCATGCTTTGTTTGTACAAAGACCCGCTCCACACACACAATTTGGAAGCTGCCCTGGCTCAATTTCTGCGATCTAGAACTCTTTTTAATCTTTGTCAGGCTCTAAGTGGATAATCGGCCCACGTTGGATGCGCCATCTGTTGTATTTAGATTTCTCTGGGTCTCGGACGAGACCCACAGACCTGCCGTGCCAGACCCCTCAGCTGCCCAGCCGCCCAGGTCCCCAAAAATAACTCAGAGGCTTATATTAAGTTCATGCTGTTTGGCCTATGGCTCAGGCACATTGCTAGCTAGCACTCATATCTTAAATCAACCCATTTCTATTAATCCGCGGGCCACGTGGCGGCCCGCTGCTCACCCGTGTTTACATGTTGCTCTCTTGGTGGCTTCCGCGCGGTCTGCTGACTCCACCCTGCTTCTCTACCTAAGCTCTGATTCTCCTCCCACTATTCTACGTACCTGCCATGGTCCAAACCAGCTCCTTTATTTAAAGATACAGTACGCACAAATATATTCCAATGTGCCTGAGCCATAGGCCAAACAGCATAAACTTAATATAAGCCTCTGAGTTATTTTTGGGGACTTGGGCGGCTGGGCAGCTGAGGAGTCTGGCACGGCAGGTCTGTGGGTCCCAGATCTCTGGCTGCCCCGGAACCCGCGAACTCTCTACAACAGATGGCGCATCCAACGTGGGCCGATTATCCACTTAGAGCCTGACAAAGATTAAAAAGAGTTCTAGATCGCAGAAATTGAGCCAGGGCAGCTTCCAAATTGTGTGTGTGGAGCGGGTCTTTGTACAAACAAAGCATGGTCCGGGTCACACTCAAAATGGCGCCAGCGGCGGGCTGGCGACAGGCAGTGTGAGCTACAATCAGGCGGGTTCCTAAAAACTAACAAAAGACTCAGTAATGTGATTGATTTTAGATTTCTGCTTATTTTGAACAAAAGAGAAACAAATTTTCTTCGTGGCAGCATGTTCTTAAGTGTGCTCTGTTTACGGTCCGTTTAAGAAAACTTAGTGATTCCGCCTAATTTGCAAAAACTGTGCTTCTTTTTGGAAAATGTATTTTAAAAGCTCTTAAGGTTAGAAGATGATTAAGGATTCACAATAAAACAGATTCAGATAAAAAGAAAACCTGTAAACGGGTTACAATGTTTGTAAAAGGTACATAGGCCTCAGAGAGAAAATAAAGAGGTTAAAAAAAGTTTTTAAAGCGAGAAATAGAGTGATAAAAATATAATAAGCCACGTAAAGATGAAAAATAGACACAAAATCTGGATTTTGGTTGTTATTGTGTTTTCTTTTAATTTTTTAACTGTTAATGAGCTAACTGCAAAAAGACAATGGATTGCAAAGGCTACTAAGTTAAACAAGAATGTATATTTTAAAGGTATTTTGATTTTAAAATTTGTGTCTAAGAATTTATTGCTTTGGAAGAGTTCTGTTTCTGTTTCCACAGATGAGAACCTGTGGATTGCTTCCAGGCAAATGTGGTTTCATCAACCAAGACCCCCTGAAAAACCCTCTGATGAAAAGAGATGGCCAGAACAGCTTCACAGCTGCAGATTATGACCCAGTCTCAACAACCGTGAGATTTTCAACGCCCCTTAATCAGCAGGAAGTAGTAATGAATAACTTCGCCCAAATTCCCCAAATATTATTTCTAGATGTTTGTTTTCATTATAAATGGTTAATAGTCATAGTCAATCTCTTTCTAAGAAAAAACGGGGGATATGGTATGTAAATGCTTTTTTAAAAAAAATTAGATTATTAAATTTACAGGTAATCAGCTGTTAATCTCAAACTGCTTTACATTGATATAGATTTTGGTTTATTGATACAAATTTAAGGTCAATTTTGTTATGCTGTATATGTTTTTCTATTCTTGTTTAAGGTATGATGTTCATGTAACTGTTTTAAAATTGTAGTGTATAATTAAGAAATAAAGGTTAATAGTCACTTTTGATAATCAAACTTATAGTTAGGTTAGTTAAGATTTTTAAGTATACAAAGATATATTTCAATTAAATAGATAATCTTCAAATACTTCTAAGACCTACAGAATATGGCATTTAAAATATTTTAAGAGCTTAGACTTTTCTGGACAGTGAGACAGGTCTATACCTGGCAGCACTAATTTACTTCAACAGGAAAATGGGCATTGAAGAAACTCCATATAGAGTCTCATCTATTTGTGGTAATGGTAAGCCACTGGAGAAAAAACTGTTTTTATATTGACTGCTTGACAGTATGCTGTTTAAACTGGACATGCAGGTTCCATAAAAAGATGACCCCTGGACTTTGGCAGAGCAAGCCAAGATCATCATTCGGGTTCCTGCTTTACAGAGAAAACTGTCAGACATTCTTCAAGACTCAAGGAAAAACAACGGATGAACTGTGCCAAAATGGGCAGAGCGGATTTCCTACTTCACTGAAATAAAAAGAGACTTTGGGCCTGTAGGCTGAAGATGAATGCCCCAACTTTATAAAAGAACTTTGGGTGACTGTCCAGGCAGATAGGTGTCATCTCTGTCCTTTCTAGATTTTATAAGTCGTTTCCACTTCTGGTTTACTTGGGTAAATATTATATCCTTCTGTGGTCTTTGATGTAGTTGAAGATTAGATAGTTATATATACAGTTTTTCTTAGTCATTTGAAAAATATATTAGATATAAAACTTTAGATTCATAAAGATAAGATAGATGATAGACTATTTTCTTTAATTTTGCTAAATACAAATAGACTAGATATTGTAACTATAATTCTTGCTTGATAGCTATTTTGTTATATGTAATTTTGCTATGTTAAAATTAAAACCTTCCTTTTTGATTAGAGAAAAAGGGGGAAATGTGGGAATATATTTGTGCGTACTGTATCTTTAAATAAAGGAGCTGGTTTGGACCATGGCAGGTACGTAGAATAGTGGGAGGAGAATCAGAGCTTAGGTAGAGAAGCAGGGTGGAGTCAGCAGACCGCGCGGAAGTCACCGAAAAAGCAACATGTAAACACGGGTGAGCAGCGGGCCGCCACGTGGCCCGCGGATTAATAGAAATGGGTTGATTTAAGATATGAGTGCTAGCTAGCAATGTGCCTGAGCCATAGGCCAAACAGCATGAACTTAATATAAGCCTCTGAGTTATTTTTGGGGACCCGGGCGGCGGTGGGTTCCTAGGCGGTCTCGGGCGGCGGGTCTGTGGGTCTAAGTCTCCGGACGCCCGGGACCGAGAAACCGCACTACAACAATATTTAATAAAAACAGTCAGAATATCAGAGAATATCTGAAAATCCAAGAGTGAGTGAGGACCCACGACTTTAATCCCATCACTTGGAAGGCAGAGAGCCCTCTGGATCTTTGAGATCAAGGCCTAACAGAGCCAGACAATGGTGGTACACACCTTTAATCCCAGCACTTGTGATCCCATGCTTCTGCTCACAGTACTTAGGAAACAGACACCTTTAATCCTAGCACTAGGAAGGCTGAAGCAGTAAGTGAGATACTTGGGCATAGAAAGAAAGATAGGGCTGGAGGAGGCAGGAATGCTTCACTTGGCCTACAATCCTGATTTGCCTGAGGATAGAGAAGCACATCAGAGGATACATGGAGACAGGCCTGAGGAGTTGGATAGGTAAGAAGTGTTTGTGGTTTGTTTTTGTATCTCTCTGATATTTCAGCTTTTCTTCAATATCTGGTCCCAGGATTTTATTATAGCACCAAGTAGAATTTATGCAATATAGTACTTTGTCATATTTACTTCCATCCATTTCTAGTATAATTTTTTCTCTTCTCTTCTCCTATTGGCTGGCTTCCACCCCCCAAATAGTTCCATTTCTGTTTTTACATATATATTTTATATATACATATTTAAGTTTAGGTTTCATACTTGAATGAGAGTACAATATTTGAAATATTGATATATAAAGTCTATTTTGTAATATAACAGTATTTTGGTGCTCTAAAATAGGACAATTGAGATAATATCTTTATAATAGACAGCATTATGCATATCTCTCATTAAAATATTTTATTTTTAATTTTATCTATTTGATTTTTAAATGTGTATTTGCATATTATGTGTGTGTGTGTGTGTGTGTGTGTGTGTGTGTGTGTGTGTGTGTGTGTGTGTATGCCTGAGTGTAAATATGTGCATGTACCCATGTGGGTCATACTATTTAAAATGACTATGGCAATGTATATAGTGTTTAATAATCCAGGAATCTGATGATAGTTGTTTCATAGCATGTTTAAAGAATCATGATAAACAGCATTGTATTAGAAAGATCACGCTTTTAAATTTTCATAAAACTTTTATCAGTAAAATAGCAGTGGCTCATTTAACCAGAATTGTAAATTAAACCTCATTTTTAAAAGCTTAAAATTGGTAGATACTTAAACAAACTTGAATTTTTAAAAAGATTTACTTATCCTAAAGAGAAAAGGCAGCAGAAAATAGAATTTTTTCAAATACAAGACTTTTTTCTTTAAAACTGGTTCTATTGTATATTTTAAGAGCAATTTAGTACTTTAAGAAAATCCAGTTGTTTTAAACATAAAGAAATAGATTCTTATATGAAAAATACTTTTTCAACAAAAGAAAATCTAAAATTAGATTCTTGTTTGATGATAAAATTTAATTATAAAAGAACCTACTAAAGAATTTTAAGATTACAGTCAATTTAGCTAAGTATCAATTCTCTCTCCAAATGGCTCAGTGTTTAAGAGTGCTTGTTGTTCTTCCTGGAGAAGAACATTTATCACACCCCAGTGTGACGACATACCTGGGGCTGGAGACCATTGCTTCATTCAAAATCAAATACCTTTCCTGTCTTCTAACAATTCACTACTGAGTAGCCATTGGCACAGTGGAAAATAAAGGAAAACCCCTGGATGCCTCTCCTAAAATCAAGTCCTGATACAACAGCTGACTTTCTATTTCACTGGTTCCATCAGTAGGAATCAAGAGTCATAGCATTGAAAGTTGGGTGTCTTTCCTCCTGTCCATCTTATCTAAACTGTTCTTGCTCACTGTTCTATTGAACATCTGGGAAACAGACTTGTGGGAGTTTGGAATCTTCTGGTCTCCACAGATATCCATATATATGGCATGAATGCACACAGACATGCATTTTCAAAAATGAAATTGAATGTTAAAAAAATCTTCTCTCATGAGTTTCTCTAAAGATGTTTCTCCATTGTGCTTCCAAACAAACTTCTTTCAGTGGCATACAAAATATATAGCTTGCTTGAAAGATCTTCAGCTGTAGCAAGACCACTCCTCTGACTATTTACAGAATGATATTATCCAAAAAATAAGAAAACATATCTTTGAAAAATAATAATTTTTTTCTTTCCATCTATATTATATTTAGGATAAGGAAAGGAAAGAGCAAAGAAAATTTGATTTGTTCACGAACTTATTTAAGAATTCAGGTAGTATGCTTTAAACAGTACTTAAGTATAAACTCTGTAGGATTCAATTTACAGGTACATGTGCCATGTAATTTATAGATTTACAGGTGTCTAAATATTTGTCAACTAATTTTGTATATTCATAACATATTTCAGCTGAACTATGGTTGCCATTTATAGATGAATTCACTGTGCATTCATAACAGCAAAGCATATGTAGGAAGGAGTATTACCAAATCTTTCTAAGCTTTTCTACAAACCAAGGACTAGATAGGAAAACAAAGTGCCCATCCTATTAGAGGGAAGCAGGCAAGTTCTTTTAACCTTTATTAATATTATCAGCTTCTGTTTACCTAAATAAACATATATTCTAACAGGCTAGGTTAAGTAACTGCTACTAACTATACTTGAAATAGTTTGTAGCAACACGGAAAGATATGTTCCTCAAATTAAATGCTAATGAAAATATATAGTGATTATTTCAATGGTTCAAATATCAAATGCATTGCCCTTATACAAATTAGAAAGTCTAGAGTATGTTACAATGATTCACAATGCAAAATATGATATTTAATCACCTTCAACATGTATTGCTTAAATCTCACTACCTTTAAATTATAATGTTATATAAAAGTGTACTTTGAATAAAATCTTTATTTTCAGATACTTATCATTTCAAAACAATTGTTTGAAAACTCATTCAAAGATCAGATATCTCTTATGAGCACACTGAAGTGTTTTATATGTTAATAATTTATGAAACACATTTAGTATAGCCAACTGTATTATCTTTTCACTTATTTTAAGATGTAAAAAGTACTTGAACTCTTAGCAAATGTTTTAGTATTTTAACTTCTAAGTGACTCGGGCATCTTGCTTCTATTATATTCACTCATAAACATTTATCCCATCTTTTATTTACTCACTTCACATTTCAAACAGTTCTTTTTAGATTACCCATGAAGTTCAAGAAGCTAGACAAATACAATCAATGCTGGAATTCATTTTTTTTTAACCAAAAGAAAATCTCTTAACCTCATTGTATGCAATACATTGAAAACTAAATGTCTTAGTAGAAAAGAAAAGCCAGATAGAGAGTTCAAAACTCTAATCAAGTAAAACATATACCAATTTGTTCATGTAAAACTTAAAAGTGAATTTACCAGAAATAAAGATCTCAACAAAGTCTAAATAAAAAAATACATAAACAAAGCATCCATGATTAGTCTACTCAATTACTTCTAGAAATTTTAGGGAATTGTTTTAATTACATTCTTCCTAGTGCTACCTTCAAGACTCATTTGTTTTCAAGTCAATAAGGTACCATTTAGATAGCATACAAACAAAAGCATGCATGCATATACATGATCACCTCAAACAATATAATTGCAACACAAAGACTGTTCTAATTCCATTTAAATTCATCATTTGCCAGTCTGTTTGCTTTCTTTTAAAATACTAAATTGGTTATCTTCAAATGCATGGTTCTTAGTGGGAACAAAATACTGAATTACATTAATATTTCTTTTTACTCAAAATAAGAAGATGCCTCAATTCATTAAAATGATTTCTAGAATTTTAAAATTATCCACTGAAATGTTGGAAAGCCATATATTTTGGCCTTTTAACCAAATTTACACCCCTTTCTCCCAGGATTCACTAGTTGAAAGGGAATTTTGCTATTCCCTTTTCTTTATGTCATCAATTCAGCCTCTATTATAATCTCCATTACACAAAATTTTGAATATCTGCTAATAAAGGATTTCATACACCTACATTCTGACAAGTGTGTTCCAATTGTAAAGATCTATTAAACAGCTGAGTATTGTAAAAGGTTTAGTAAATGTGTGGGCTACATAGTAATGTGACAATCAACTGCCTTTTAGTCATATGGCTATGCTTGAAAACTGTCTGTTACTTAATACATAGCTTAAAGGACTTAGAATGGAAACTGAGTCAGACAATACATAAGTAAAATTATAAGAAAGAAAGGCAAATGAAACAATTGAGGACTCTGTAAATATATTTCCTAAAAATTTTCTCAAGCTTATGAATCTTTTCTTAGCCTTAAAAGTACTCTAATCTAGAACCAAATGGACATTTAAGCTCTCTCCCCCAAGAAATAAGTCACAGTTTAGATTTGACCAGTTTATACTGTAAAATGACTTTTAAGAGGTTCAAACAGCAGACTCACTTGCCACACCTCAGTGTGACATACCCAGGGCCGGAGACCATTGCCTCATTCAAAATCAAGTACATTTCCTGTCTACCAACAAAGCATTGGTGGGCAACCATTGACACAGTAGTAAATAAAGAAAAACTCCTGGATTCTTCTGGTGAGATATTGTCTGGAGTCCTGATACAGCAGCTGAGTTCACTTTTCACTGATCCCTTCAGTGAGAATCAAGAGTCATAGCACTGGAAGTTGGGTATCTTTCTTCCTACCCACCTTGTCAAAACTGTTCTCACTCACTGTTCCACTGAACATCTGGAAGACAGAATGGTGGGAAGCTGGCTCTGAAGAAAACAATAGAGCCATTTCCAGGGCATTTTAGTGTACAAGAAACTTTTATGGAAGAGAAACATATAGTGTCACAATGGACAGGAAGATAGGTGTTGTCTCTGCAAGTATCTTCTTTCCTTTTGTTTAGAGGGAGCCTCACAATGAGCTTTGCTTACCTATATGTAGTTATCTAGGTCCTAGAACAGTGTTCCTTCAGTGAACAAAGATTAAAGAGAGGGTAGAAACCAAAAGAGATGGGATGGAAACAAGGAACTATTACAGCAAGAGCCATATCACCTATAAACCCAAAGCCTGTCTATATTTCTGTACTCTTTGCAAATTCTGTCCAGGACAGCTGTATCATCACATGATGTGATCTTTCTGGCATTTGAAAGATGTTCTAGCCATAGATATTTTTTTTTCTTCTTTCTTTGCTTCATTATCTAGGCCTACAGCCTATCAAATTTTGCTGGTACTTGATACCACTTATTTTCACTCTTGGGAATGTCTCGCCCAAGAGAGAATGGTCTGTATACTCATACCTTGGTTATTGTTGTTGAAGGTGTCTGTTTGTTATAATGTGAGAATTGCATTTTTCTAAAAATGGGCTTTGAGTGGTGACATAACTGACAGAAATAGGCTAAGCATCAACAAGTGGAAGATAAGCACTTTTATTGAATATAACTACTAGACATGACATATGATCAGGAAGTGACTTTGTATATTATTTGTTTTTCTTATAGTCATTAAAGAATACCTTACAGAACAATCTAAAGGAGAAAAGGTTTGTTTTTTTATGTTTTCAGTGATATTTTAAGTGTATTGTGGTAAGAGAGAGAATGTAGCAAAAGTGTCTCTGTCTGATCTAGAGGCTTCACAATATGATCAAAGAAGAAACAAAGGCCAGCCATAGTAACTTTTGACAATCAAACCTCACCTCACAAGCATTCTGCAGCCTCCAATTTAGCAGCACAAGCTGAAGGCTAAAAGCCATGGGATATTTCTCTTGTACACAATAAAGATTTGTTGCTTATATTGGTTTAACAAAATGCTGATTGGTCAATAGGCAAGCAGGAAGTATAGGCTGGGCTGAACTCCTGCTTCCTCTGTCTCTTCCCAGGTTAAACTTTCCTAGTGGTGGGATTAAAGGTATGTGCCACTACCACTTGGCTCTGTTAGGCCTTGAATTTACAGAGATCCAGATCTCTGTCTCCTGAGTGATGGGATTAAAGGCATTGGTCACCACTCCCTGACCTTCATGGCTTGTCTCTGTGGGTGGATTGTCCTCTGATATTCCAGATTATTTTTATTAGATATCCAATATATTACCATATCTTAGTGTTAAAATTATAAGCCTGGTGATTTCAAGTTCAAGCAAAGAGACTGTCCTCCCTCTACTATTCCTTTGGCAATACTGACCCTTGTTTAGGTGGAAAGGAAAGTTAATTTGGAATTAAGTGTTATGATCTCCATGTTTTAATAAAAATTGTGATCCCCAAACAGAAAATAGTTGATTAACTTAATAGAAAGTGTTGGAAGAAATAAAGGACTCCCAGAAGTGTGGGGATATGTTTCAAATTTAATAAAAACCACTCTGAGATATCAGAGGGATCTATGCACAGTCAGTTTAGGAGGATCAGAGAGTGGTAACTCACACCTTTAATCACAACACAGGAAATATCCAGGAGAGTGCCCTTAATCCCATCAAATCTGAATTTGAGGTCATCTTAGTTTGCAGAGAGAGTTCCAGACTCCCAGACAGGCACTGGTGGTGTTATCCCTTTAATATTAAACTGGATGTGAAACAACTGAGTAAAGAAGGTATTTAAGGCAGGCATAAAAAGACAGAGCAGGCAGTAGAAGCTAGGAAGAGTGAGTCTGGGGAAGCTGGAAGACAGCTGGGTGAGATCTGACTGTGGTGTTTACCTTCTGATATCTCAGCCTTTCTCTGAGATATGGCTCTGAGTTTCCTTTATTACTGCAACACTTAGCATCCAACTTTGGGGCATGAATTCCTCCCTCCCCTACCCCAAATATGGCTCTTTCCAGCCAGAGCAACATGTGACCAGAGGAGTAATTACCAGCTGGCTAGGCTTTCTGTTCTGAGTTAGTCTCCAGTCTTAGGCAGAAAAGCCACACGTGTTTCCATTTTACTCTCATCTGGGTAAGATTTTCATACAGTGGCCTCTTATTCCTGGTAAGTTGTGGGTTGTTTCCTTTTTTTCTTCTGGACCCCTCCTTGGGCTGCTACTATCCCAGTTGCCCCACTTCACAATCAATTCAATCATCACAAACAGCAAATTGGTGAGTAAATCAATTTTTTAAGGGAGAATTTATTTAAGGCAATGGAGGGTGCTTGATCCTTCTGTGGTCTTTCTATAGATGATGTGATATTAGAACCACTGAAGGAAAACATAAGCAAAGTAGATGAGACTATAATAATGTTTATCATACTGTTTATTATGAATATTTTGTTTGACTTATGTTTTATCATTTAAAATATCAATTAATATAAATGCAAAGAAAAAAGTCTTTAAAAAGCCTGTCAAGAAAGAACAAAAAGATGTTCAAATTCAAACGGAGTATGAAGAACCAATTTCAGAAAGGTCATCTATAATTAGACAAAACAGGCAACATTAATATACCCAGGAACCTTTTTAAAAATGAAGAAAGATTAAGATGATACGGAAGCTAGTTGGGCTCCAGTATAAATGCTAGAATTAAAGAGAGTAAAAGAAGTAATTGTAACATGGGATGCACTCACAATTTTTAAAACAAATGTTGAACAGCTGGTCATGCTGTAACCAGATCATCCCTAAAGATTACTTAGATATGGTTACAGCTGTTTTAGAGGCAGGACCACTTTTATAATGGACATCATGGTAGAGGGAGGAGGCTAAAATCATAAAACAAAGAAGCAGAGTCAGAAGCATAAAAGTCTCCCAAAACCAACTTCTTGGGGAGAGGGATTATGGTGATATTGAAAGGCAGTCTTTATACAATGAACATACTTTGAATTTATGTCACATGACAGCTTTAAATGCCTGGGATCAGATTGAAGAAATAGGAAAGAAAACCAAATCATTCATGAAAGTAATTCAAAGCCCAAGAAAAACTTTTACAGACATTTTGCACAGAATAATTGCAGCAGTAAACAAAATGGTACTGGATTCAAAAGCAAGGTGAATAGTAATTGAATTATTGGCTTTTGAAAATGCTAATGTACAGTGTAGAAAAATACTTAGATGGTTAAAAGCAAGGTCAGCACCTGTGGAGGATTGGATTCATGAGACAATTAATCTAGAGTCTTATGACAGTGATGATAACTTGGTAGGAGAGCTTATTTCTAGAGGTATAAGAAAAAGTCAAAATGTTAAATGTTATAATTGTGGAAGACAAGGTCACATAAAAAGAGATTGTAAACAAGGTGTTTCTAGAAACAGTGCTTTTGTTAGGAATAATCCCAAGAGAATGCTCCTCCCTTCAGGAGTATGCAGAAGGTGTAGAAAAGGAAGACATTGGACAAATAAGTGCAGATCAACAAGGGACAGACAAGGTAACTTTCTGCCCTCAGGAAACACTCTTTAACTTCTTGAAGAAGTTAAAAGACCTTGGACATCTACACATTTAAAGCAGAAGGGAGGCTATCCAGAAAAACTTACTAGCAAAAAAATATCAGACCTATTAGTACCAAAATACTTCACAGGGTAAAATCTTATTGCTTAACCTCTCTATATCTTTTTGCATGTTGAAGTCCCACTTTAATTATAATTTAAAGCTGGCTTTAGAGTTGGAGTGTGGCTCTCTCCTCTAAGCTCAAACAAGCCTATTAAAAAAGGAAAGAAAGAAAAAAATCTCTGTATCATATCAAAGGTGTCACTTGATATGGGACAGAAGAATAGCAAAAAAATAAGTGATTATTCTATCGTTACTAATACTATTCTGAAAAAAAATACTTATATACTTAGCTTCTTGTACATTGTGTTGGGTTTTAGTCTCATCAGTTTTCTTCAGTGATCCATAAAAATGCCTAATTGTGAACTTGAAGTATCCAAAAAGGAAGATGGGGCCCCAAAATGATGACTTCACATGGACTATGACAAAGCCACTATGCTGACAAGCACCAACCAAAGATCAGATTTGAACTACAAACTGCTCAGGACAACTTTGAGGTGGCTCACTGAGATGAACCAGCTTCACAGACTACTATAGCCAGGACTTGAGACAAGCCATGCCTTTTCCTGTAATGCAGAGACTGGACAACAAATGATACAGTCTACTTATTTCAGGACTTGACATTTAACAAAGCTTTTCTTTTCAGGATCCCCTAAAGATGCCATCATCCCCAGACAGTAGGAAGTAGATTTAAGAACATGGCATATTCCCAAGATGTAAGGTGGATGGTTTTGGGTCCTTCAATGGGTTATGAATGATTGTCATTGTTTAGGTTTATTGATTAAAAATTGTTAGTGGTTATGGTTAGAAAAAAAATAAGAGTGATTAGATTCAAAATTCTTGTTAAAAAAAGAAAAAGGGGATACAGATATAGAGGATATAAGGATAGATTATTGAATATTCTTTTAAAAGGATTTACTAGCTTTAAATATTTTACATTGGATTAGATTTTTGTATATTTTTTACAAATTGTGTATATTGAGATTGTGTTACTGTACAAATATCTCTATGCTTATTCAAGGTATTATACTTATTCAGTTCATCTAACAATGTAATACAAATTGCTAGTCCATGAAAGTTTTTATTATCAACTAATTAGAATATAAAGTAATGCAAGTTAGTAGTTAGACATTACATTCAAACATAGTGATATTAGATATGTTTTCAAGGTCAAACAAATATCTTTTAGATGAACAGGTCTTCTTCAAATGCTTCAGAGATCCATAGAATATGTCATTTAAAATATTTTGAGAACTTAGACTTTTCTGGACAGTGAGACAAGTCTGCTTCTGGCAGCACCAATCTACTTCAAGAGAAAAATGGGCATCAAAGAAACTCCATATGGAGTCTACTTTCTCTGTTAGCCACTGGACAAGAACCTTTCTTATATTGACTGCTTGACAATATGCTGTTTAAACTGGACATACAGTTTCCTTAGAAACGTAACCTTTGAACCTTGACAGAACAAGCTGGGATGGTACTTCAGTTTCCTGCTTTTCAGAGAAAACTGTCTGATATTCTTCAGGACACAAGAAGTGACTGATAAACTATAACAGCATGAGCAGAGCAGATTTTCTGCTTCACTGAAATTAAAAGAGACTCTATGCCTGTTGGCTGAAGATGGATGCCCCAACTTTATAAAGGAACTTTGGGTAACTATTCAGGCAGATAGGTGTTATCTCTATCATTTCTAGTTTTTGGAAGTTGCTTGCACTTCCTATTTACTTAGGTAAATATTATTTCCTTCTTGGGTCTCTGAGGTAGTTGAAGATGAGATAGTTATAGTTTCCTAGTAACAGTTTTAAAAGTTAAAGTGTATAAGTTTAAGAGACATAAAAATAATAGTTTTTAGTTAATAATACAAGTTAGAAAGAAAGTGAATTAGGTGATTAGAAGAAAGTGAATGAATTCTTTGGACTCATCAAAATAGGCTAATTAACGTAATATTTTCTTTGAATTGTCAATTGTTAATGGACTGGACATGACTCATTTATTGTTTTCATATATTATATATAATTATTGTACCTATTGTATATAGTTTTTCTTATGTTATCTATAACCTTTTTTAATTTTGACACAAAAGGGGATATGTGGGGATATGTTTCAAATTTAAAAAAAATAAAAAACTAGTCTGAGATATCAGAGGGATCTACCCCTGTTAGTCTAGGAGGATCAGACAGTGATAATTTACACCTTTAATTTAAGCAATGGGAATGTCTGGGGGTGGTGACCTATGCCTTTAATCCCAGAAAATCTGAGTTTGAGGCCAGCTTAGTTTGCAGGAGTTCCAGGTTCCTAGGCAGGCAGTGGTGATCCCATGCCTTTTATCTTAACCTGGATGTGAAACAACTGACCGAAAAAGGTATTTAAGGCAGGCATAGAAAGACAGAAGAGACAAGAAGAAGTGAGGAGGAGCAAGGCTAAGGAAGCTGGAAGACAGCTGGGTAAGATTTGACTGTGGTGTTTACTCACTGATATCTCAGACTTTCCCAGAGATCTGGCTCTAAGTTTCCTTTATTCATGTAACACAGGAGATACATATGAAATGGTAGACATAATCTATTCTGAAGAAAATTTCCATGACTAAGATATGCCTTAATTCTGTTTCATTTTTAATTTCCCCCTTTAAGTGATACTTTAGAGAAGCAATCTCTGTCATAACTTTACTGTAGAAACCCCAAGAAGGCAACATTAGCATGTTTCTTGTTATACATGAGGAAATTCTGGGTATTACTCCTACTACCCTAGGCCCAAGTCATCTCTTTAGAATGGGCATCTACCATAGAATGTGGATTCCACTTTGTTGTATGTTCACCGATTTCCAGTACAGCTGTCATTAAGGCACACGGTGGGAGATGGAGATGCCTCTCACAGGTGTGGCAAAAAAAAAGGCCAAACACTTTGCTCTTGGCAGTCAAGGTGGATATTTTCTGACTGAGATTCAGCTATAGTGGATTGAATTGTGAGGATTGGATTGCTTTAGTTTACATTTTACTTCAGTGACTCTGAAGGTATTACCTAATATCTCTAGGGAACATAAAGAATATGGTGAAATTTGGGATAGTTTATTCCTCACAGGATATGATGAGGGTTGACTGGTTGCATGTATTTTGCTTAGCAACTGAACCCTGAATAACATTTGGGGAAAGTTGACTGTGGCTAACTGCTGATCTCCTTTCTTCCTCCTGATTTCTCTTTTATTCTTTTTCTCTTTTTTGGCTAACATTTAAAGTCTCATGTCTCCTAGACTCATGCTTGAACTCTCATTCTGTGTCATCTTGAGCAGATTACCTCTTTCTGAAAATTCATGTGCAAAAAAGGGCTATGAATAGACTTCCTTCAAATGCTTCCTCACAAGCCTCATTTCCTATGTAACACTCTCCTATAATTTGTATAGTTATTTTATTTATAGTTCATATCACAATCAATTGTAATTCCATCTGCTTTCCAGGGTGTGTTCTGAACTCCCCATAGAGAGAACTACTTGTTTATATTTGTATCTGTAGTGCCTCTTGTGGTGTCTGGCCCAGAATTTACATTTAATAAGTCCTTGTTGAAATGCCTGTACTATGCTGTAATTATTTTTCTAGGTCTGTCTTCCTCATTATGCTGTGAGCTTCTGGAGGGCAGATATTTTGTTTGTCTTGGTATCTGCCACACATAGCAAGGGTTTGGCTTAAAGTAGAGTCTCTGTGAAGTTAGTTAAATGAATAGCTGATAAAGTGGGGAACAAAGGAAGAAATGAACAAAGAAAGAATGAGGATTTGATTAAAGGAGTTTCTTATGTGTTCATTATTAGTGAGGTTGTTATCATCTGAATTCTAATGAGAATATATGGTAGAAATGGGTGGTTAGGGACTCCATTTGCTGAGGGCTTTTCCTTTTCAACTCTGTTCTTGGATGTAACACAGATAGCTACCTTTCTGTTGATATTTTTCCTTTATTTAGCCTTTTTAAAATCTATTTCAGATTTCCTCATACTTCTCTGACTTCTTCCTTGTTCTGCTTTTTTTCTGCTCCTCTTCTCTTCTCAACACTTTCTCCCTCATCCATAAAGAGCATCCCATTGAGCTGGAAATGTTGTCTAGACCTAAAACTTGACTCTGCCTTCTTTCCTTGTGAAAATCTGATCTCAAGACTTCCCTATGTAAAGGTGCCAGTAGAAAAGACTCCCAACTATCTGTCTAGCTCTGACACTGACATTCCATCTGAGCCTTAAGTCTGAAGTTATAGCCTCCTGCTGAACATCTAAACCTTTATAGATTTATTGGGTGAGGTGCCTAATTTTCATATCTAAATCTCTTCATTCTTTTTGACCCCAAATGTCTTTTTTCTCAGTATATGTTTTCATTAATAGCAATGTCTTTCAATTTTTTTTCTTTTGCTGATACAGCAATTATACCTCCTGTTTTTTGAGACAAGATCTCATGTATCCTCAAAATTGCTATAGCTAAGAATGGTCTTGAACTCATGATCTTCCTGCCTCTACATCCTGAGTGCTAGGATTATAGGTATGCACTACAATGTCTGGTTTATGTGGTACTAAGGATGGAACCTCGGGCTTCACACATGTAAACACTAACAGGGACCTACATATCTTAACTTTTTTTACCTATGTCTGTCTTGAATGTTTCTCAAAGGCTCATATATTTCAGCATACTCCCCTATTTAGCAATATTCAGAGGTGGGACTTTGAGATGGTGATTGAATCATAAGGACTCCTACATTATCAATAAATTCAAGATCTGGTAAAGAATTACTGGGAAGTAGTCGAAACTTTAGGAGATTGGGCGTAACTGGTAAGAGTGAATCACTAGGGACATGCCCTGGAAGGCATATCTTATCCCTGGATGCTGGACCCTGAACCCTTCTCCAGGCTCTTGTTCTAGCCATTGTGACAACAGCTTTGTCTCTCCCTTTTCTCCCTATCATGAAGTTCTGTTTCACTGAAGACCCACAGTGATAGATGGAGCCATATGACCATGGCCTGAAACAAAAATAATCTTTTGTGTTTTAAGCTGATTTTCTTAAATACATTTGTCAGAAAAAAGGAAAGCTTAGTTAAAGGATATAATCTATTTATTTGTCTGTCTTATGTATGTATCTGTTACCAAGTATTACAAAATGAATATTTTATTTAATATCAACTCATAGTGTTCTGCCCAGAGAAGAACCCCCAGAAAGATCACCATCAGAGTCCAAGGAATCCAAAATGCAAATGCAAGGTTTATTGAGTGTGCAATATAAATAAGCTAGGCAGGGAACTCATCCATGCACTCAGCACAATGAGGCCAGGAAGAGTTCCTGAGTTGAGAATTCATCTTTTCTAGGCAAAAATCATGAACTGGGATAAAATGAGAAAACAGGTTTGGGTTGATAGCTATCTTGGCCTATGGTCAGGGTGGGTCATGATTGAATTTCTATTGACTGGCCTCAGGGCAGGGTTGGAACATTCTGCAGTCAGGCTAGGGCCCACCACAGATGTCCTTTTGGATAATATCTTTTTGCAAGTTTCTTGGAACTGAAGGTGGATTTAGCCTGAACTTTCCTTGACCTGTTTGCTAACATGGCTGCTGACTCTAAGATGGAAGAACTTTTGATTCCTCAATAGTTAATTTTTCTGATTTTCTTCATGATGTATATTTTTATTAGGTTACTTGAAATAGAATTCAAATAATATCCAAATGTGTATTTGGTAACTTCCTGCTTTTAAGTCATTGGAAAACTCAGACCCTTTGTCCCCAAGAATACCTCATAGTCTCAATTTATCTGATTGTTTTCTTGTGTTGTTGAGATTTTTCTATTTCTAGTAATCTCTTAGCTATATACAGAGTCTTTAATTAGATGATTCAAGTTAAATTGGGGATGGGTGGTTGAAAATCCTTCCTGACATCAATTTATAAGTAAATTCTGATTGCTTCATGTTTAGTGATACTAGGATTGCTCAGCGGGTTCAAATGGTGTCATCTGAAGTGTTCCATTAGAGGGCTCCTTTGTTACTTTACTTAATGCTTTTAGCAGCCATTGTGATTACAGCATAGACCCATTATTTCATTAAAGGTTACAAAAGGGCACTCTTTCTAATTCTGGTATTTCTCATACATCTATTAGTTCAATTTTTTCTATAGAAAAAAACTTTATTCACCAACCATTTAGTTACCTTGAATGGCAGTGTAAACCAAAAAGACAGGATAATTATTTGATACCTTTCTGTTAAAAATACCAATTTTCAGAATGAGTTGGTATCCTAGCAACCTTCAATAATGGACAATCATGTCATTTAAGTATTGATATGAACTCATGGTTTTTTATATATTTTGTTTGTTTTGGTCCATTGTAGCCATTACACAGGTTTTTTTTCCACATTATATCACCATAGGCTAGCTCATTCCCTATGAGCTCTTTCTTCCTTTTATCTTGAAAACTCCCTTGAATTTGGTTTGACAAGAAGTTTCATGTTCATTTTGCAGAGCTCCAAAACCAGATGTGGAGTAAACTATTTTCCAAAGAATTCTAGCTCTCCTTGAATGGAATGGGATTAGACATTGCTACTCAGGACTAGGTTTCTTTGTTGGTACTGGATTATCATGTCTTTATAGGGAATGATTTATAAAACAATAATCTTATACCTATAATCAAAGTCAAATTAAGTGTATATGTGTAGTTTTATTTACTATCACAAAGCATAAATATGGTTATCTGTCTGGAGATGACTTATCAATAGGGTAGGAGGAATCCAAAGGTCCAAAGACCAGGAGAGCTTTATTTTTCCACCTTTCTTTAACTGAAATGAACAGATATGGTAGTAGTGTTGAGAAAGACAGGGAATCATAAAAACCTCATACTGTCTTGACTAGAAGCCAGGGGTATACTTACTTCATCATACTTACAGAGCAATTAATATTAAACTGCTTTCTTTCTGTGCTTCTATTGTCTACTTTTATCAACCTTGGTTTCTCAAACTTACATTTGAGGCTACATACAAATCTTCTTTGGTTCATTTATAATCTTTTTCCTCAATACTTTTATTAATTATTTGAGAATTTCTTAAAATGTATTTAATTCATATTCACCTCCCATTCCTAACTTTTCCTAGAACCTTATGTCCTTACCCCCACAACTTTATATCTCTTTTGTAGAATATTATAAGGTGTGTTATTTTTGTTTAATCTCTGGAACATTTGTTTAATGATTCAAAGATGTGTTTGTTTAAATAAAATTCACCTACAGTCAGCAGGCTGAGTCAGCAATTAGCTGACAGGAAGTGGTAAGGAGGAGCCATGTGGAGAAGGGTTTTTAAGGAGAGGTGAGGAGAAGCACAAGGGCTTTATGGAGGACTCCAGCAAGGAGAGGAGGTGAGATACTTGATATTCAACCTCTCTGAGGAGCAGAATTTCACCTTAGCCTTTGAATTTTGAGTTCTTAAGATGGACAAAGATTTAATTAAATTCCCTTCATAGCTTTGAAAGAATCCATGCCTGAGGGAACAGAATTCTCTCTGGCTGGTGCTGGCTTTTGTAGTATTATCACTCCTGGTAGCAGGGGATTTGCAGTTACTGATTCAGACAGCTTAAAAGGAAGCAAAAAAGTTTTTTTTAAAGGACAACATAAACTCCTTTTAAAAATAACTCAATTAGTCTAATTCATGCTGCCTATATACCCTGTGTGTGGGGTCATCCACTGGAAAGTGGTCAATCTACCAGTGACTATACCATGAAGAAAATTGACTTTCCCTCTTTTAAAACTATCAGCTCTCCATAACTCTTCAGAATAAGGTGAGGACCTCTGAGCTCTCACCTTCTCCATGCTAGAATGTTAACTGACTTGGTCTTAAACAGGAATTTGAGTACAGTATTCTGGTCATGTCTAGAAGACACTGTTTTCCTCTAGACTTCCCTGTCCCCTGGATCTAACAGTCTTTCTGCCCCATCTTCAGAACGGTCCACAAGCCTGAGTTAGAGATCCACTTTACGTCTACAGCTTACACATTTAAACAAAATGTAAACTAAGACAAACAGAATTTCATGTCAAAAATAATAGCTATTATCATATTTATGTATACAGACATACATATATATGTATGTATGCATACATATTAAACATTGATACCAACATTTTTTACTGTCACTTGTAAGAAATACAGTTGTAAACGTTATTTGGGAATCAGAAACAAAATGGAGATATATTCTCCTTTTAAACTTACCGGAAACTCTAGTAAGAATTTGTCAGGAAATCTGATTAAGCACATTGGGTACATAGTGGCATAAAACTTTAATTTTAATTGATACAAATGATACAGAAATACTATTCAAATCAACACTGCTTGTGTGAACTAAAGTAGAGTTTTGCTTCTAATGCTGTTAATGTAAATTTGAACAATTAATTCAACTTATATACTCCACGAATTCCCATTACCCACTTTAGAAGGTTGACTTGTGGTATATACCAAATAAATATGACCCAAAATCCTATTGTGTATGGTCAGCATATGACATGGGGTACAATAACACCTTTAGAACATTAATTTATGCTGTTTAGATAACAGTAGTAATTCAGACATCTATCAACAGCAAATAGATTAGAGTGTACAGATTACAGTAATGAAAATGAACAAATTATAGCTAACATAGACTCATGAACTGAGACTTACTGAAGGGATACCACAGACACAACTTCTACTTTCCTTCTTCCTATGACACAGCAGAATTATTGAATAGAATAGTGGAAACAACCTGCTACATCATTTCAGGGGTTGTACTTCTATGTTCTCTTCTACCTTTTAGTGTCTAGCTCTGTTCTTATATTTTCTTTATCCCCCTTTATATCGTAAATTTATATATTTGAATTTATGTAACTGTCATATGCATATGCATATGACATGGCTTTACTGTGTACCCCTGGTATTAATTCTAAGAACTGGAATTTTGGTCTTTACATGCACCTTGAAATAAAATGTATATTCATTATATCCATAAAACTTTGAATGATGAAAATTTCAATCACATATAAAATTAGATATAATTATATGATGAGCCTTCATATTCATCTCTAAGCCTTAACAATAATCATGTGTGGCCACTATTGTTTTATGTATATTTATACTCTTTTTCCCTTCTGAAATATTATGAAACAAACTACAGAGATTACATTTTATCCGTAAATAATTTGGTATATATTTCTAAAGTATTATGACTCTTGGAAATGCATCCCATATTCATTGTTTTCTAAAAATGAATAAATATTCATTAAACTCTATAGATATTAAGACAAATGTTTAAATTTTCAATTACTTTAACAACTGAAATAAGTGAGTATTTCCTTGAACGAAATATATTTACTACATAGGTTTCCCCCCATTTTTCCCTCTTGCATTTTTTTTTTTAGTAAAAAGAGTTTGTTTTTCTTATAGCATTTTCTAGTCAGGGTATATCTTAGTTAAGTTTATTATGATTCACAATATTTGGAGCTAATTTTAAATTAGTAGTTGATTTCAGAGGCTTAATCAAAGTTAATATGGTCTATTTATTTATTTACATTTTGTTTGATTTTTTATTACACCGTTTTATGTGTGATTTTTGTGCCCTCTCTTAAGAAAAACTATTCGGATGTCTCTGTTTTTCTGATTTTTTAGTAATTTATTGACCCTAGATTCACTCATTCACTAAGTATTACAAAATAATGTTTTCATTTTATTTTCCTTTCCTTCTTTGCTAGATGGATCACTTCTATATTCCTACTTTGTTATTCAGGGGGACATACTGTTTATGAAGGC
This sequence comes from Phyllotis vaccarum, assembly GCA_033318265.1. Taxonomy (NCBI): domain Eukaryota; kingdom Metazoa; phylum Chordata; class Mammalia; order Rodentia; family Cricetidae; genus Phyllotis; species Phyllotis vaccarum. Next base: position 4,763,069 of record JARWLC010000013.1, on the reverse strand, counting down.
AATGCAAATGCCAAATTCAAAATTATAACCCATTTCCCTAGCATCTCTTAGTGTATTCAATGAGTGATTTAAATTTTTGATAAACTCATAGATTTAAACACATTTGATATTATAATCCCCTCACTTTCTTCATATTAAGGCTAACATTAGTCCTTTGGCAATTGGAAGCCTATTTAAATAGGCTTTTGAGTCCTTTTCTTATAAAGTTGATTATCTTTGAAAGTTTCATTGCTAGGCATGATAAGATATTCCAGGATCATCATGTGAATTTCCTGATCCAGATCCAAAGACACATATTTTTAGATACCAATATGGTACAAAGAAAAAAATCACAGATTTTTGAGTCAGAGAAACAGGACTGAACTGTGGTCTTACCTCATACAGCCTGCATGGACATGTACAAATAACTAGTACATGTCTACTTCAAGACTCCTAATTTTGAAAATGTAACTCCACTGATTCTTAGGAGAATTAGAATATATATATGTTCCTATCCTATTGCTATGGAAACATAAGTAGATCTTAAGAATTGTTAGGTACTCAGAAACCCAGATACTTTCTCTATTTCTTATTCTTACTCTAGTGGTAACATCACAGCTATAATCACCTAAAGCCTTTTTTTTAGCATAAAATGCTCTCTATTATGTGTGGTAAGCTTTCAATTTGTATTTTCAAACATACTGTGAAGATAGACACCAGCAAAAATCTGATTCCAAGATCTGTTTCAATGCAGTTGATTATTAGGAACACATTCTCTTTCATACTCAAAGTAAAAGAATATTTGAAATTATTAAATTTATAAATTTGAGGATGCTTTTCAATGAGTAGGGGTATATAAAGATTGTAAGAGCCTGAAGGAGTAGACATCCTCAGTGAAACAAGAATAGACAGTACAGTTGTATACATGAATTCACAGCATCTGGAATCACATACACAAGACCTTCACAAGATCAAGCCAGCCAAAATCTTAGCATGGATCAAGTGGGAGCTAAGGAAGTCCAATTTTTTTTTTTTTTTTTGCTGAGAAGCTGTTGGGGCAAGTAAGTCAGTTTTCTTTAGTGATGCAGCCCCCTGTGCTCCATTTAATGATTCTACTGTCATTCACATACTGCCAGTACTAAGTGGACTTACTGGATTCAAAAAGAGCACATGAAGTTGGGAGAAGGAAAGAAGTGGTTAAGAGTTTAAGGAAGGAGTTGGAGAAGGGGGAATGAGGATGCATTTGATCAAAACATATATGCATGTATGAATGTTAAATTAATAAAAATCACCAGCAAAAAGGTAAACTCCTTACATTTTCTATCCCTCCCTTGGTTCTGTTAAGAGAGGTAGAAAGAGAAGTGTGAATAATTCATAAGGATATAATTCAGTAAGTCATTTTAAAATCACTTGTATCATTTTGAAAGACATTATTTTGTACATGTACAGCAAACTTCCCTACTTCAATTAGCTATATTTATACTACTGTTAGTTGGATTTCCAATCTTCTAATTTGCAACAACAAGGGAAAATAATAAACCCAAAATAAATATTCTAAACAAGGCTCAGAAACCAACTAGGTATCAATGCTTACTGGGGATATTCAGCACTGACTCTGAGCTGTTTACACACTATTGTACTTTATATGGGATTGGAATTAGAAGCAGTCAGGAAGACTCAGGGGGAGTAGCAGCTGATGCTACTTCAGCAACTGGAAAACACTAGCCTAAAGGAGTATGGGAGCGATGAGAAATAGCACTTCTGTTCAAAGTCATATCCCCTACTGCCTTTCATCTATTCTAGTGTGACCTGGAAAGCTCACTGAGTAATTATTTTGCTATATACCTTCCTTCCTTGAAGTAGCTAGTAAAGAACCAGTTGGTCAAAGCGCAGTACTGACACAGAAGTGTTGACTTTCTTCCAGGGGAAGCTTACTGAAAGCCTCCAGTAGGTCTTGTTTGTGGAACTGTTTGTCCTTTGGTGGTGTTGAAGAAGCTACTTGAAGTAACTACAAACCTCACTTACATTACAGGTTTTTTCCTTTGGAGGGGTTGTTTTTCCAGGGTCACTTTTTTGCATAAGGCTCAGGGGCAGATTCTAAACAAACACAGGCATTTACACTGTGCCTAGAATTTTTGATAGGGTTTTTTTTTTTTTTTTGCTAACATTTTTTTCTGTACTTACTCCAACCATAGGCCCTCCATTCCACTTGGTCATCATATCTTCTTAGTTTCAAAAATCTATGGCACTTGATCATACAAGTGTTGACCTGTTGTTTGTAGGGTATCTCTCAACATAGTTTTGAACAATTTTTTTCATTATTACATTTAATTTATGTCATTGAGCATGTTCAATCCAACATATAGAGATCTAAGACATCAGTATATATTATTAGGGGCATTTAACTTATTACCTAGATAATAAGTTTGTTATTAATAATTATAATAATCATAATTATACCTGGCCAATAATATTATTACCTGGATCATAAGTGGTTTTGCCAATATTACCCAACATAAATTTACACTTTTATTTGTAAATAATACTTATCCCTAAAATAAATGACTTAACAAAAATACTTTGAGAGCATGCAGCATCTTATTTACTTAGACTTTATTGCTTCCACTGATAGATTGCTCTTGTCATGTATGTCTATGGCACTGTAATCACAGTTTCCTAGTTATTTCATTTCTTCAACATCTATTAATTAGAATGCTTCTATTTAGAAGACTGCATTAGTTACTTTTCTCATCTCTGTAACAAAATACATGGCAGAAGCAATTCAATAGAATGGAATAAGGATTTATTTGGTCTCACAGTTTGAGAGGATACAGTCCATCATAGAGAAGAAAGTACAGAAATAGGGGATACTTGTGGCTGTGCTCACAGAAGTGTGAAACAGCTGATTATGTTATACTGGCAGTCAGAAAACAAAAATCTTGAGTAAGACTGGGGCTGGGCTAAAATAATGGCCAAGATTTACCCATCAGCTACTGACTTTCTTGAGCTAAGCTGCACCTTCTATAAAGGGCCCCCATCTCCCCCAAGAAGCACTAAAGCTAGAGATTTTTGAAATACAGTATCCTGGTCAGGCAGGGAACATTTCAAATTTAATTCATAACAAAGAATATATTACCTTTTTAATCAATATGAAATAAAGGATTTCACTTTGAATTATAATACAGTTTTCCCTCAATATACATGGGGGTTTGGTCCAACCCATATGCATATTATGAAGTTAATTGATAGGGCATTTAAATATAAATCATTTAAATTCTGTTGTATACATAAAAAAAACCTAAGTGGCCTAGCATAGCTCATATACTGTAAGTGCTAAATAATCAATTATATCATATTATATAGAAAATAATAACAAAAATGTCTATGTTTAGTAATTATACTAAATATTTTCCAAATAGTTTTGATCAAATATTGGCTCAATTAATAAATAAGGAAACAATGAACTTGGAATAATGAGCACACTCTCAGTATTTCTTACTCATTGCTCAAACTGCTACAGATTTTCCCTTTGTGAACTCCTTCAGGTTGGCTTCTGGCCCTTTCTTATTTTTTAGGATGTCTAATTTTTATATTGAAACTTTGGTTCTTAGCCAGGATAAATTTTTCTCTTCCTTCTGGGAAACAATTGTTCAATTATCTTCTCCTACAGATCACATATTGATAAAATTATCTAATATCTGCACAACTAGAGGAGAAGAAGAGCAACTATCCTGACTGCAGCAATGGTGTTCAAAAGAGATGCTTGTCATGGGTTATAGAAGATGCTACCTTGTAGGACAGACTGGAACCAAGCAATGATGGGCCAATGATCAGTAAGGTCATATCTTGACCAGAATTTCTTTGTTATGCATGTCTCTTCCCTTCTATTTAAATCTAAACCTCATGTTAGGACCCTGGAAATGGACTTAGAGAGGTAGAGGTCATTGGACCTCTTTATTCAACTTTACAATGTGGCCACATAGAATAATTCTCCGTTCTCTGCTTTTCACTGTCACTTGTCTCTTTAATTGGCCTGGAGAGGATGAGTGGCTGAGCTTAGCCTGTTAGGGTTGTTATGGCCCTGGCTTTGATCATAACAACTGTGATTACAGAAGGAGGAGTTAGGAAAACACTTGAAAAGTAAGAGACTGGAATTAATATTAATTTTTATAATACCTAATTATATTTATTAGCTAATTATTAGCTAATGTATATATATATATATATATATATATATATATATACATTGACAGATCAAAGAATCCCAAGAATCGTCAACAAAACAATTATTGAAAGCTAGATTATAACACACTGTAATTAAATTGATTTTAAAATTTGATAAAGACAAATATTGAAAGCAACAAACGAAAAAGCAATATATTAAAAAATGACAAACAGAAATAAATCAGTTTTCTATCCAGAAACCATGCAAGCTAGAAGACAATGAATTGCCATCATAAATGTACTGGGGAAAAGTCATCTTAGAAGTCTAAAACCAATGAAAATATTTTCTCAAAGTGAAAGTGAAATAAAGACTTTAAGAAAAATATCATGGAGGATCATAGCCAACAAAAATGTGCCAGATGATTGTGTAGACATGTAATATAAAAAGATAATTTGATTATTATGGTCTACCTAGATAAAAATATTGATGTAAATGAATGACAGTACATGTTATTATATGTCTCTACATATTCAATATGTACAAATGAAATGTATAACAACTGAAATATGAAAGACAAGAAATGAAAACATGGAAGTTTAATTTTGCAAATTTTATATTATATGCTTAGTGGTATAATATTGCTTGAAGGCATACTACATGGCTCCAAGTTAAAGGTTTTAATGCAAAGAATGGAACAAACAATGCAAATGAAGTAGAGCTAGCTGATAAAACACATGGGGAAGAGAATGAAGACCATAAAAGTAATTAACCAAAAAGAAAGAAGAGGAGAAAGCATGGGACAAGACCAGATGAAGCAAATATAAATTGAGTAAGAAGGCTGCAGATTTAAACTAAAAAAAAAAAAAAAATCAATAATGTAATTAAATATAAAATTCTGAACACTATCATTAAAAGATGCTCAGTTTTTATCTAAAAAGTTCTAAGACTAAAAACATTTTAGTTATAAATATGTTTACAACTTAAAAGGCAAAATGACAGGAAAAAATATAAGAAGCAAATGGTAATGAAAAGAAAGCTGGAGTGGCTAACACTGAGCAAGGCAGACTCCAGTGCAGGGAGTGTAACCAGGGATAAAGAGAAATTTTTCATAATCATAAACATGACAATTCATCAAAATAGTTTTGTATTTAATAGCAAACCTTAATATGTGAAGCATATTAAGATATAACTGGAGGAGGAATAGCCAAGTCCATAATTACAGTTGAAAATTCTAATATACTTTCTTACTCATCAGTAGACAAATAGGAAGCAAATCATTAAGAATATAGACTTTAATTTCATTATCAACCAAATTGATCTAATTGATTTTCACATGACACTGTACCCACACAGGGACAGAATGCACATCATTACCAAAGAATATTCACTAAAAAAGACTCTATTATTGGCTATAAAACAGCTTCTGTGTGGTTAAAATAACTGTAATCATAGAAAAAGCAATCAAAAAAAGATCAATTCCCTGACATATATTTTTAACATCTTTTAAAAGATCTGATTCACATACCATAATATTAATTGATATACTCATGTAAAGTCACATATCTGTACAACCATTACATAGCAAATTATATACATACATATATAATTTAAAAAATTTTGTTAACATACCCACCACTGTTTCCCCTCCATCCCCTATTCTCAGCCATGCCCTAGCTTCCCCCCATGCCTCCATCCAGTCCTCAGAGGGAGTAAAGGCCTCCTGGTGAGGCAATGCAGTCTGGCATATCCACTTGAAGTAGGACCAAACCAGTCTCCCCAGTAGCAAGGCTGATCAAGATATTCCACTGTAGGGAATGGACTCTGAGATGTCAGTTCATGCACTAGAAATGAACTCTGCAAGACACAAACTTCCACGCCATTTGACTGTCATTCACATTCAGAGGGAAGATTTTTAAGATTTATTTTTATTTTTAGAACTATTTGATTGCTATTATGTGGGTGAGCGCTTTGCCTCACGTATGTGTACCATGTAGGTGCCTGTTTCCTGCCGAGTTCAGAAGAGGGTGTTGGAGCCCCTAGAGTTATGGATAGTTGTGAGCCACCATGTGGGTGCTGCAAGAGCAACAACTGCTTTTAACTGCTAAGCCATATCCCAATTTCCTGTTTTTATTTTTATGTATCTATGTCTTTCTGTGTATACCCTCAGAGGCTGGAAGTTAGAGTTACAGGTGGCTATGTGCAACCTGATGTGAGTGCTAGCATCTCTCCAGTCTCCTCTTCACATAGCTATATTATAGGGTTTTTTTTTAATTTAAGACTTTTCTATTCAGCTTTCATGCCAATGACAGATCCTACTCTCATCCCTCCTCTTGCTCCTTCAAGCCTCCCCCTTACCCATCCCTTTCTCCAAAAAAGATAAGGAAGCAAAGCCTTATATATTCAGTCGAGGCAGTTCCAAGCCCCTTAGCATTACATCAAGGCTGTGCATGGTATCCCACCATGAAACAAAAGGCTCCAAAAAAGCCAGCTCATGTATCAAGGGTAGATCCTGATCTCACTGCCCGGGGCCCCTTAAATGAACCAAACTACACAACTGTCTCTCTTATGCAGAGGACGTAGTCTGGACCCATGTACAATCCACAGCTGTTGGTCTAAATTCATGAGTTTCTACTAGCTCTGTGGCACATATACCCAATGGAGTATTACTCAGCAGTAAGAAACAATAACATCATGAAATTTTCAGGCAAATGGATGGAACCAGAAATTATCATCCTAAGTGAAGTAACTCAGACTCAGAAAGTCAAATATTGTATTACTAAATGATACATGGATACTATATATAAAGCAAAGAATAACTAAACTACAACCCACAGCTCCAGAGAAGCTAGATAGCAGGAAAGACCCTAAGGAGAGATAGATGAAAAAAGGGAAAAGATGAGATCTCCTGAGTAAACTTGAGGCAAGGGAAACTATAGAGGGGAGGGGATGAGGGAGGAGAACATGAGGAAGTGGATGGACAAACTGAAACACGGGGATGGAGAGGGAGAGCAATGAAAGAGGTATCTTGATAGAGGGAGACATCATGGGTTTAGGGAGAAACCTGGCGCTAGGGAAGTTCCCAGGAATCCACAGGGCTGACTAGAACTTAAATTACTATAGATATGGAGAGTGTGCTTGTGCTGGCCTACCCCATGAATAACTTGCCATCATATAGGGTCATCATGGAGCCTTTATCCAATAACTGATTGAAGCAGATACAGCAATCCACAGCCAAGCACCAGGCCCACCTTGGGGAGACCAGTGGAAGAGACAGAAGAGGGATTATATAAGCAAGAGGGATCAAGATCCTGAGGAGGAAATCTACAGAGATAATTCATAGCTATTTTTACAACATTTTCACTAAAAGAGAAGCTCTGTACCCTTTGGTTAACGTCTCCTTATCTCCTACTCTCCCTAGACCTAAGTAAGTACTAATCAATTTCTGTCTTTTTAAATTTTTCCTATTTTAAATTCCAATTATTGATGGTATATAGGTTTGTTTTCATGGTTTCTTTAATTTTTATTTACCTGATTTTTTGGAGTTGGCAACTGTTTCATATATTTAATAGCCTTTCAGATTTCAATTCTCCGTGTAGTTTCTGCTTGTGTTTTTGCCCATTTTGCCTAGGATAATACTTTTGTGTGTGTGATGTGCTGGCAATAGAACGTGGCACCTTATACATACAAGCACACGTTCCACCTAAGAACTAAATTTCCAGTCATTTAAACTAAACTATTTTTCTTTAACTTTTGATTAAAAATTTCAACAAGTTATGAATATGAATCTTTGCCAGTTATTTATGTTAAACATATCTTTTGTCAGGAAAAAGAGGGAGAACAGTAGTAGATACAGAAAAAAAAAAACTTTTTGAATTAAAAAATCTTTTGCCAGTCTGTTGATTTTAATCTTTAAACTTCATACTGTCTGTCTGTTTGCAGATTTGTTCCTTTACTCCTTTTTGTTTTTTCTCCCTCATACATTATAACCAGACCAGCTCCCTCCCTCCACTCCTCCTAGTTCCTCTCCCCACTTCTTTTCTACCCTAGATCCACTCTTCATCTGTTTCTCCCCTTAAAAAAAAAAGAACAGACCTCCAAGGTATATCTTCCAAAAACTAAACATGGCATAACACTAGATACAAACCCTCATATACTGCTTTTGTTATAAAAGTGATTTAATTAAAGAAAGTCAAATTTAGTAACATTTTAAAACCATGTACTGTGTTTTTCTGTTACTGTATTTGTATTATTTTTATTGCCACTATAATCAAATACTTTATTAAAAACAACTTAGTGACAGAAAAGTAGATGTAGCCTCATAGTTCAGAGAACTACAGTCCATCATGATGGAAAAGGCACAGAAGCAGCAGAGGCTGCATCCTTATGACCAGAAAGTAGAGAGATGTGGTCCTGGTTTTCAGATGGCTTCACTCCCTTGCCATCTTTATTCAATCTGGGGCTCCAACCCACAGGCATAGTACTGTCCACTTTTAGGATAGGTTTTTCCTTCATGAGTTAAAACTCTCTAGAATGTGGTTCACAGACAAGCTTTGGAGATGCTTCTGATAATTCCCTAGGTGCTTCTCAATCTAATCAAACTGACAGTTCAAATCAATAATCAAAATGTCCCACTTAATGAGCTGATCCACCATGGGACTTCTTGCTCTTTTGGGGGATAAGGATGGGTAGATGGGGAGGGGCAAGGGTGAAGGCTGGCTGGGAAAGACTGGGAAGAAGGAAGGGAGGGGAAGCATGGGGATACACTGATAAAATGATATTTTTTAATAAAAAATAAATAAAACAAATGCAGCTTTCTGTTTTTACCTTTAAGTGTTTTTTAATTATTGCTTTTATTTTTGAGATTATAATGTAATAAGTTGTTCTTTTACCATTTTAGCTTTTAGATTGTTTATTCTTTTTATCTGTAATTTATTTCTGTGGAATTTACCACTACTACTCTAAACACCATTTTTTTGTGACTACTCTTTCCTTGCCCATTTGCTATTTTACCATTGTTATGCATCAAATTTATCTACACCTGTAGGAAATATTCTGAGTAGTCTGATTTGTTTTACTGATCATCTTTATTTTTAATTCTTCTAATCCTGGGCTAATGTCACATGGCTTTAGCACTATATCTTATAATAAATGTTATCTTATAGAATGAGCCCCTGCTCATTCTTTCTTTTCCTTCAAATGCTGCCAATATACCTATGTATCTAGATATATGTCTGTGTTCATTTTAATGTCTATATATACTTTTAGACAGGATTTCATGGTCTATTAGTTTATTTGTCTTTACATTTGAATAGACTTCCATAGCTCTGTTCTTCAGCTTTTTATAGTAAATATCTAATGATTTGGGGTTTTTTTCTATTTTTAACTAATAGAGTTTATGTTTTAGATTTACAGAAGAACTGAGTAGAAAGTACAGAGTTTGCATATATCCTTTCCAGTTCCTCTAATATCAGTATCTTCTATTAATGGGATTTATCCATTAAAACTGGTGAAGCAATATAACTACATTGTCAATAACTTAAGCAGATGCCTTACATTAACATCTATCCTTTGTGCTACAAAATATTATGAAATATGAAAAATCTACCACATCATTTATCCACTATCATGAAATCATACAGGATAGTTGTAGTCTCTCAAGAATCTCTTGCACTGCACTTCTCCACCACTCTTCTACCTTTAGACTCCTGGCAACTAAGAATCCTTTTCCTTCTGTGTTTATTATTTGACTTTTCATAATATCATATAAATGGCACCAATGGTTACTGTTTGAGTCAGTCCCATAGCTTAACTGAATGCTCAAGTTTGTTTGCCTACTGTATTCATTTCCCCACTGTTAACTATTTATTTAATTAGCTTGCATATTTACCACTTATAAGTTAATTTGGCTTTTGCTACAAAGGTTTACTGTGTTGTTAAGGCTGACATTTAACTCTATATCCACCTGCCTTAGGTTCCCAAGTGTTAGGATTACAGACATATCCCATCATGCCTAACTCAACTATTTGCACATATGTGTATTTTTAAAATTATACCTTCAATTTTAATTTTGATCAGTTACTTTGAATAGCATAAAAGTAATGATATTACCCAGAATATTCTAAAAGAAAAATAAGAAGACCCAAAATCAGTAATGGAAATTTAGTTTATTATAATTTGGCCAAAAGCCATAAAAAGGAAAATTAAAGCACACAAAACATAATAAACAAAAACAAAACTTTTTTCATTACTTTTCAGTATTACAGCTCACAGGAAAGGTAAAACAAAGGTCAGAAATTCTGTAGATTTAACTGTGAGACAGACTATAGATCCTTTCCTGAGAAGAGGTGACTCTATTAGGCCTAATACCCTGGGCTTCCTTCGTTTTTAGCATTGGCTCTGTGTGGTGGTGCACACCTTTGATTCAAGGATTCAGGAAGCAGACTCAAGTAGATCTCTGTGAGTTCCACAACAGTCCAATGTACATAGTAAATTCCAGGCCAGTCAGGTTCACATAGTGAGACACTGCCTCAAATGAAATAAACAGCAGCAGCAAACCTATCATTCACCTAGTGTGGTCACATTATTAGATACTAGAAGTCAACATATAAACAGAGTGTGGTACAACTAGTCTCATAACAATAAGTAGTGATAGTTTGACAATGCGCCATCATCAGAAGGACTATACAGATGAATGACTGCTGGGACATGAACAGGGAAACTCATGACTCATGACAACACCACACATTGACAGCCAAAACTGAAAATATTCACCTATAAACAAGTAAGCTAATCAACTGCTAGAAATAAGCATAGATTAATTTAAAACTGCAGTCTGTATAGTTCCACATAGTACATAGTTGAATCAACCATGAAAGCCTATGTCTGTTGCATCCTCTGATTTGGCTCCCTGTATAACTTGAAGAAACACAAGCATGGATCACAGAAAGGCCTAAATATAGCCCAATGAGGCAACTTACCCACATTCTTATTATAAGTGGAATGTGGTGATATATGTTTAATAAAATTAATAACCCATAATATCACAGTCAACCATAGAATGGGAAGTTAATCCCAGGTAAAACAGAATGCAAGATGGCTTTAATATATAGGGCCAGAAGGACAGAGAGGAAAATTAAAGCCATATGTGGGTAACATTGCTATGAACTTATGGAGATGAGACTTTCACAACAATGGAGTACTCAGATTAACAGCAGAAACAAACTATAAACTATCATATATTTCTAAGAAAAAAATTAGAAGGTTTTATGAGAAATAGTCACCAAACATTAAGGTTCTACAATAACAAGGCGCAAGAGCTGCTGATTTTTAAAAGGCACTCACAGTGCTACCTTTAAAATAGTTAACAGATGAGCCTATCTGGGTTCAGGAGAGGCCTTTAACAAAAGAGAAATTGCAGGCCTTAGAGCAGCTGGCACAGGAGCAGTTAAATTTTCAACATATCAAATAATCGACTAGCCCTTGGAATTCTCCTACATTTGTTATCAAAAAGAAATTTGAAAAATGGAGAATGGTAATAGGTCTAAGAGTGGTAAACAAGATTATTTACCCAACGGGCTCACCACAATCTGAAATTCCTTTGCTTTCTCTGTTACCTAAAGAATGGCTTATTATAGTTATTGACTTAAAAGATGTTTTCATCACTATACCTCTAAAAGAACAGTACAAAGAAAAATTTGCCTTTATAGTACTCTCTTATAGTAATTCTCTTATTTAAAAAAGATATTAATGGAGGATTCTCCATAGGGAATTGTTAAATAGCCTCATTCTGTGTCAATATTTTGTATAACAACCATTAGAAGTGATATATAAGCAATTTTTACAATCTATCACTACATGGACCATATCTAGTTGACTGACTCAAATAAAGATATGTTAGAAAGAGAGTTTGAAGAAGTAAAAAAATTAAAAAATGCCTTTCTAGGGATCACAAATTGCTCCTGAAAAATTGTAAAGGGGATATTCCATTAACTATTTAAGATATAAAATAGGTTAGCCAAAAATTAGATCCCAAAAGGTACAAATTAGGGGAGATAGATTGCAAACTCTTAATGATTTCCAAAGATTGCTGTGAAATATTTTCAATTTGTGGACTACTACTGTGATTAAAAAAAATGAACTGGATAATTTGTCTAAAACCTTAGAGGGTGACAAGGAGTTAATAGTCCAAGAGAATTGTCAGCTGATGCTGAGGGAGAATTTGCTTTGGTGGAAAAGAAATTACAGGATGCACATGTGAATCGTGTGGATCCAGAGTTTGGTTTCACTTTGATTATTTTACTCTCTAAGCATTTTGCAACAATTTTAATGAATAGAAAAAAATATTATAGTAGAATGGTTATTTCTACCACATAAACTGAGTAAGAAATTAAAGACATATGTGGAAAAATTCTGATTTTATTTTTAAAGATAAATTAAGACTTCATCAATTGACAGGAATGGACCCAGCTGAAATCATTGTACCTTTAACTATTGAAGAAATTAACCAATTATGGGCAGAAAGAGAAACTTGGAAAATTATGTAGGATCTCTTTCTGTATACTGTGAATAGCATTGGTTAACAAAGAGGCTGTTTTGACATATAGCAAACTGGGTTATAAGCAGGTGGGAAATCTAAGCATAGATAAAGGGGAAGGAGGGCAGAGTCACACAGATGCTTCAAGCTGCTACCTAAAGAAGCAAGATGTAAAGAAACACAGGTAAGCCACAAGCCATAAGGTAATACAATAGATTACTGAAAATAAGTAAGAGTTAGAAAGTAATGAGCCTAAACTTAGACCAAACAGCTTTTAATTAATATAACCCTTTGTGTGATTATTTAAGGTTAAACAGCTGTGGGACTACAGTCTGGGCCTTGGGTCAGAAATGCCAGAAACTTCTGACTATAAATATAATTCCAATGTGAGGCACTTACATCCACATAAAGCCTAAGAAAGCTTAAAATGGCTCCTAGAACACAGAAACAGAGTGAAAATCATCTTCCTATTTGTGTCTCTCAAGTGCATACAGAGTGGTGTTTGGGCTTGAGTTACAAAATGGCAGATTTGCAGCAGACAGCCTAAACTGAAGCATGAGTTCTTAAAGTCTCACAGTAGCCTCAATATAAGCACTGCATATGATAAATTTAAGGTTTCTGTTCTTACAGATAAAAAGGGAACAGAATCAAACATGGATTCTTAGTAGCATCATTTTCTTGGGTCAGCGCTGGTTGCTGGTGGTGAGCAGAGGCGAAGCTCTTTTAAAAGAGGCAACTCAGCCTAAGCGGTAAAAACTCTGCCAAACATTTAAATGAGGCTTATGAGCAGTAGGCAGCAGTGCTTTACTTGGTGGCAGTATGGACACTAAAATTCCCTACTGTTGGGGTGGGAAACATGGTTGCTACAAGTACCTTTGCCAAATTGAAATAGTTGAGTCTTCAATCATAGCCATACCTTAGCAGATTAAAAGTGTGGTCAGAAACAGTAAAAGATAAGAGATATACAGGAAAGATAGATTTTTTTAAAACTCTAAATATAAATAGGCTTGGGAAATAAAAGAGAAAAAGGATATTCCTTTTAAAAAGACATTTGATTATAAATGCTGCCAGATTAATCCAACCTATATATTTTGTAAATGCCTTGACTTTAAAATTGAAAGCAAAAGATATGCTACCTTGGAGAAGAGGTTTTCTTCTAATTTTTACAAAAAATAAGAGGCTCTGGATCTATTCTGAGTTAAAGAAAATAAGATTTGATCAAAGAAGACCCCCTGAAAAATTTCTGATGAGAATAGATGGCCTATATGATCTATATCATCATATCTGAAGAGCCACCTAATATGGCTCCAAAATTAAAGGACTGCTCTATTGGTACTAATCTTATTGAATATAAATTTTATTTCAAAATGTATTAGAATAATATATATTGTAAACATTTTGCCATAATATTAATGTTCATATAGTGTACTGATTAATGGTAGAAAAAGGCTTTAGTTTTCTATACATTGTTTTGGGTTTTAGTCTCTTATCAGTTTTGTGCAGTAAACCATGACAATGGCTGAATTTTACCTTTGTAGTATCCAAAGGGAAGATATGGCCCCACAACAATGATTTCACATGGACTATGACAATGACTAACTGCTCAGGACAATTTTAAGGCTAGCTGAGATGAACACACACACACACACACACACACACACACACACATTCCATTAGAAATATAGCTCTGGTTTGTAAATGTGTTTTAAGATCCTCATTGTCACTGTTACTAGATGGCAGCCTGTAGAAAAATGCAAGCATCCATATCTATCACCCTGAACAATACTCAAATCCAAGTAGATCAAAGACCTCAACATAAAATCATATATACTGAACCTTATAGTAGAGAAAGTTTTATTTGTAATAGCCAGAAACTGGAACCAACCTAGATGTCCCTCAATTGAAGAATGGATAAAGAAAATGTGGTTCATTTTCATAATGAACATAATACAGTATTACTCAGTTGTTAAAAACAATGGCATCATGAAACTTGTAGGTAAATAGATAGAACTAGAAAAGATAATCCTGAGCCCGGGTAACCCAGACCCCAAGAGATAAACATGGTATGTTGTGGCGGGATTAAGGTGTCAGGTGATAAGGTCAGAAGACACTTCCGGGACCCTGGAGGGGGTGTGGCCAAGCCCATTGATAAGTGGCTGCTGGGACACGAGGAGCTCTTCTTCCTGGTTCCTGGCTGCTGGCTGCTGGACAGACAGAATTGGAATCCATCGTGCTTCCATTGCGCTTTCATCGCTCGTTCATCGTTTGGATACGCCAGTCCTTGTTCAGGTGCCACCATAAGCTGTTACTAATATTGTGAGTGTTAATTTATATTCTAATAAATATTAATTTTGGACTGGCGCCTTGAAAGTAAAACTCCATCTACAGTATGTACTCACTCATAAGTGGATATCAGTCTTAAAGTAAAGGGTAACCAGGCTACAATCCAGAGGAACCAAGTAACAATGGGGGTTAAGAGGGGGGTGCATTAATCTCACTGTGAAGGGGAAATAGAATGGACATTGCCAATGGATTGAGGGTGGATCTGGATGGATGAGAATAGGAGGTACCAGGTGTGGGGAGGAAAGAGAGAGAGAGTACTAGGAGAGACAACTGGAATCAGGGGCATCTCTAGGATGAGCTAGAACCTAAAGCTTTGGAAACTCCCAAGAAACTATGAGGGTGATGTAGTATGAGGTTTCTGGCCTTGACTTTTGGGCCTAACCTCAAGGTTTAGGACCCACAGACCCGCAGTCCCGCAGTCCCACAGTCCCACAAAGACACACAGATGCATACGATAGTTTTAGGCTGTTTGGCCTAAGGCCCAGGCATATTACTTGCTACCTCTTTGCCCTTAATCTAACCCATGACTTATGCTGTTCAGCCATGGGGCTTGGTACCTTTTCTCAGAGCAGCATAGTTGTCCTCTGCTTCTTCTGGCTTCTCTCTGGCATTCTGCTCTGTGCTTCCTGTTCTCAGAGTTTTTAGTCTGGTAGCCCTGCCCACACTTCCTGCCTGCCTTTGGCCCATCAGCACTTTTTATTAAACCAGTGGGTGGGACAATTATTTACCGTGAAACAACACAATACCCCTACATATCCCCTTTTCTCCTTTTAAAACAAAAAGAACTCCAAATCTAATATTCTTTCCCCCCTTATCTATAACAACTTATAAACAACACTGTAAATAAACACAAACATCCATAATCCATGTTGTAGGAATGTGGGCGTCATTCTCTAGGCTACTTCCTGCTGAGTGGGGACACTGGCAATCCCATAGGAATCCAAAGAAAAATTTAGGATTATGGACAAGTCTTTAGTGGAGTAGTCTCTAAGGCTGGGTCATCTCAGCCAGTCTCCTTGAAGTTGTTCTGGATATAGAGCTTGGGAAACTTCAACAGAGGTGCTCTGAAATGCTGAATCATCTGGGCCATCCATCTCCATTGGAGATTTTTCAGGGGGGTCTTCCTCTATCAAACTTTATGTTCTTTGTCCAGGAATAAATCCACAGCCTTTCATTTTCTGTGAAAATAAAAAGAAAACCTCTTCTCCAAAGTAGCATATCTTTGCATTTCAGTTTTAAAGTAAACTCATTTACAAAATATATAGGTTGAATTAATCCAACAGCATTTATAATCAACTGTCTTTTTGCAGCTTTTACTATTTCATTTTCAGTCAAGAAGCTTAAAGATAAGACAATAATATACAGTATCCAGACATTCTTTGTATTTTCCATCTTTACGTGGCTTATTTTTTATTTATTTATTTATTTTACTCTATTTCTTTTTTAAGGGCTTTCTCAACCTTTTCTTTTCTTTCTCTGAGCCTATGTATCTATATTTTCAACACACTCTAAACCACTTAGACTTTTTATAAGAAACTGTCTTTACAGTACATTTATTTCTTAACTTTTTCTGTCTCTGACCACACCTTTGCTTGGCTAGGGTGATTGACTCCACCCAGATTCTACTATTTCTTTTTGTTTCTGAACACACCTTTAATTTGCCAAGGATTCTTCTATTTCTTTCAATTTCTGAACACACCTTTAATCTGCCAAGGTTCAAGTTTGGTAGGTTGGATGGATGGCTCCACCCAGCTCCTAGTCTGATTTCATAGAATTTATCTTCTTAACACAGGTACTCTGGGGAATTTTAGGGTCCATATAATTACCAAGTAAAGCTTTGCCATCTGCTGCTCATTAACTCCATTTAAGCATTAGGCAGCAGGGCCTCTTAAAAAACACACTAAGTATTTTGCCTCTAAGGCTGGATCAGGAAGCTTCTCTTCAAAAAGCCAAGCCTCAATTTGCCTCCGGCAAACAGAACTGATCCATGAAAACATCAACACTAAGAAGCCATCTTTGATTCTGTTCTATTTTTCTCCTTCTGAACATAAACCTTAAATAAATCATTTATAACCTTTTCCTTATATTGAGGGTCCTGTGAGACTTCAGGAACCAGCAATTTTACACCTTAAGCTGCACTCCAAAGCCTGCCATTGTAGTTCAGGCCCACTTGTTTCACCAGGGTGTCTCTGTACCACGGTTCACATGGGAGACACAATTCAGAGGCTGCTTTGAGCTCTAGACCATTTTTTTAAGCTTTCTGTGGCTTTCTATGGGTATATTTGCCCCACGTTAGGTCACTTACAGTGTGACCCTAGATAAGAGTCCTAGTAATATGGAACCTGAACTGTCTATCTCCTATAACCAGAGTGATTTACACTGGAGAGATTGGGACCCCAACCCAGCCACATGACCTTTGGCTTACAATTTGACATGTACATGATGTCCTGGGATAAAGGTAGCCAGGACCCAGAGGCTAGACAGTCCAGAGACCTAGGATTGAATCAAACATGATTTGCAAATAAATGGTTAATGAAATGATCCCTAATGTTATGATATGGGTTTATACATTGTAAATATTTGTCTGTCCTATTGGTTTAATAAAACACTGATTGGCCAGAAGGCAGACAGGAATTATGGGTGGGGCTACCAGACTAAGAAAACTCTAGGAAGAAGATCAGAGCAGAGATGGCAGAGAAATGCAAAGGAAGCTGGATGAAAATGCTGTTCTGGGAAAAGGTACTAAGCCACGTTGGTAATTATGAGTTAGTTTAAGAGTAAGAATTAGCAAGTAATATGCCTAAGCCATAGGCCAAACAGCATGTAATTAATATAAGACTTTGTGTAATTAATTGAGACTGCTGGTTCAGATACCAGGGCTAGGTCAAGTTGAAACTTCTGAACTACAATGATAGTCTGCTATACTCATAAATTAGTGCCTCACTCAACTGTCATCCCTTCATTCAGCAACTGATAGGAGCAGATGTAGAAACCCACAACCAAACAGGAAGAAAAAGAAGGAAGAGTGAATTGGAGTGGGGAGGGAATAGTGGATGTTGGAGGATAGGACTGGGAGGAAAAGAGGGATGGGCCTGAAAAATACATTAATTAATAAAAAATAAATAAATAGACCACCATTGTCTTGGATGGAGAGGACCCATTAGGCCCACAAAATCTTGGTTGTATTGGACCTCATGAGTGAAATGAACAGCTATCACTGTTTAAAAGAACAAGTCTGAGAAGGAAGAACTAGTCCAATGGGTCATGTCTTGCCAGAGGGCAGTCTTTTCCTTACACCTATTATAAAGAAGGCATGAGATCTGTTGATGCCTGCTTTTCCAGGACCATTGCCATTTATTTCCCTTATATCTTTCTCCTAACCCTGAGAAGCAACTCCCATCAAAACAAACCATAAGTGACAAGGAAAGTGTTTACACCCAGCTCTTGTCTACACCTTTACACGCTCCTCCCTATATGTGTGGCCAAGCACTGGGAAGGAACCTACAAAATCCAAACCCCAGCTTATTTATGCCTTGTTCTTTATTTTGTATAAACCCTTCAATTCCTAGGCTATTACTTCTCCACCTTCATATTGAGAGTTGGCTTATCCCTCCCCTAAGCTTCTTTTCTGATTCAACTCTTCTTATATTCATGTGTATAATTATCTTGAATTCCCTAATTCAGCAACTGAAAGCTATTCTGGCCAAAGAGTATGTTCTCCAGCCTGAATGAGAACTTCAGATATTCCCTATCTGTGCCTACCCTGTGCTTGCCACCGCTTTCCAACAATCCCTCAAACCAAGATAATATATGCTCCTTGAGATATTCAAGCATCATAGTTTTAAGTAGCCCCTGGGCACATCTACTTCTTTGCAAATATTTTCCACCTCTTGTCCCATATACCTCTAAGTAACCTGAAATACAACAAACATGATATGTGTCCCAGCTCTGCATTTTGGACTAACTGTGCCTTAAAAAGTATGCATCACACTGAGATCCCCCACACATAGCACACAAAAATAGCTTGATCCCAAATAACCCCAATTCCTTTCCAAAGATATTTGGCCCAAGTAAAGCAAATATTTCCACAGTTAACTCTTTATTTCCTATTCTTTTATATACATGTAAAGTCCCTGTTTAGGAAGGAAAAGCTATTATATTTTTGCATGGCCATTCTACACAAGATTGAGTGGGTGACAGGCAGAGAAGCTAAAAAGGAAATGCCTACAATATTTAGTTAGTGCGCTCATCATATTTGACTTGGCCATACTTCCTAAAATGCAAATACAAATGTCCCACTTTATTTACAAGCTAGTCCAAACAGGGAGTACTGGATGATCTTGCACAATTCCTAGTGATGCTGGAGCAGAGAGCCACATTAACTTGGAGAACAGTAGTTGTGCTGGGCCGCAAGTAGCTATGCTGTGATATCTAGGAAGCTGCTGAGGGGAAGAGGCCATATGCCTGTACTTTATTCTCAACTGAACATTTGAAAAACTGTCAGGCTTCAATCTTTCAAAACCCATTTTACTAGCTCCTGTCACAAAGAAGTCCATGAACATTGGTAAAAGCAATTGTGCTAGAAATAGAATTACTCAAGTCAGAACTGAATCTTACTCCGTGACCTGGAGTAAATATAAAACCCTTGGAATCTTCCTCTTCTTCTTGATAGAGCAGGATTCAAATCCCTGCTCTGTATTCCTCGTGGAGTTATTGTTTCATTGAATGTTTGAAGAACACAATGGTTTTTCATTATCATTATTAAGTGAGGTGGCTAGAAAATGACTATTAAGTGAGACAACATATTTGAGTAGAGATGATTTAAGAAGTTATTTATACCATTCAGATTTGTACTTAATATCAGGATTAGTGAGATGACTCAGTGGGTAAAAGTTTTTGTTGTGCAAGTCCAGTGACTTGCATTCAATCCCTGAACCACGGTAGAATGAGAAAAGTGACCTCAGAAAGTGAAGTTGTTCTCTGACTTCCACATGTACACTGTGGCGTGCATGTATTTACATATACAGACACACAATAATAATAATAATACAATAACAGTATAAAATTTTAAAAAGAACTTAGTGTATGAGCCACAGACTTGAGGTCAGAAAGCAGTTTAAGACACTAGATTATCTCAGAAGCTTGTTGCCCTTTCTGGTTCCTCTTCTATTTCCCATCTGCATCTTGTAGGGTTGGTCTGGATGCCATCTCCATTTTCTTGTCCTTTATGTAGCCTGTTCCATGGTTGATATCCATAACATGTTCCAGCATGACTAAGTGCTGATTGGAAATACTGAGGAAAGAGTAATGGCAAGGGTACTGATAAAGCTCCAGGAGGGAACGAGGAGGAGTTGGCAAAGGGGAATGAATGCAATAAAAAAGTATACAGTAGGGAAGTGTAGACGGAGTTTTACTTTTAAGGCGCCAGTCCAAAATTAATATTTATTAGAATATAAATTAACACTCACAATATTAGTAACAGCTTATGGTGGCACCTGAACAAGGACTGGCGTATCCAAACGATGAACGAGCGATGAAAGCGCAATGGAAGCACGATGGATTCCAATTCTGTCTGTCCAGCAGCCAGCAGCCAGGAACCAGGAAGAAGAGCTCCTCGTGTCCCAGCAGCCACTTATCAATGGGCTTGGCCACACCCCCTCCAGGGTCCCGGAAGTGTCTTCTGACCTTATCAGCTGACACTTTAATCCCGCCACAGGGAAGAACTGCAGAGAGCTTCCATGTAAATAGTGTTTTTTCCTCTGCATGTTTGGGGGGCCTGCTTCCAATCTGTAGGAACCCAAGAGAACTCTGACATAGGCTGGGCTGTATCCTTAGCAGGATAGTCTAGTGAGAAGGAAGAGACTTTAGAAATCATGTTCTTGAAAACCTGCTGAGGAGGCCTGGGAATTGTTTAAAGTGATAAGAACAGTGCTATGGTTGGAACTTTGTGGTAGAGCATTTTCCTAACATATACAACACTCTGAGTTCAATATCAAATACCAAGAAATGTTATTCAAGGTGTGATGGTACATGACTAAAATCCCAGCACTCAGGTTGTTGAGGTAAGAGTTTTAAGTGTTCAAGAGCAGCCTGGGTTACTAAACAGGACCTTGTAGAGAAGAGAGAGACAGAGAGAGAATGAGAGAGAGAAGATGGAGAGAAGGAGCGAGGGAGGAAATGAGGAAGGGGGAGGGAGGGAGAAAGAGAGAAGTAAAAAATTACAAGGACAGTGCATTTATGGTTTGTACAGGCATTGGGGTCTGAAATGTAAGTTTATCTTGTGGGCTAAATTTGACTAGGAGTGTGGAGACATTGAAACACTGGATGTTTTAGTATGTGAATGTTAGATGTTGAGCTATTGATACCACAGCATGGTGGAAGAGTGCAGCACATCTAGTAGGGACAAATAGTAAGAAGCTGATTCCTATTTTCTTTATGTCT
The DNA here is from genome assembly GCA_033318265.1 of Phyllotis vaccarum. NCBI lineage: Eukaryota > Metazoa > Chordata > Mammalia > Rodentia > Cricetidae > Phyllotis > Phyllotis vaccarum. The sequence goes on along the minus strand of JARWLC010000013.1, from coordinate 4,741,608 downwards.
TTGACAGACACTGTTTTCTTCTTCTGCTTCCTACTCTTCCTATTTCTCCACCTTATGTTTGTACAGGACATTATTAGGAGTACGGTGCAAATCAAGGATGGTTGGCTTTCATTCTCCCAAGCAGAATTAAACATGAAGTTCAAATGCTGAGATAGGCAATGTATGATTATACAAGTAGTTTATTTAAGTTCTGTCTCTGACATGAACCAGGAACTGGAAAAATAGGACAGGACATTAAAAAGAAAGGGAAACAGTCAATTTTACCTGGAATTCTCAAATTAACAGCAAAGCTTCATGAGGGAATTGATACACCTGGGATGTTCCAGGCACTTTTTATTTCTCTCTGGATAAGAGGGATTTGTCCTTTGGTGAAGCCTATGCAGAGCCCCTAAATCCTCCTGGGACAAAAAATAAATCCCTTTCAATAATTGAGAAGTGGGATTTTATTTCTCAATGGAGTGATAATAGCAAGCCTGGCTTTCTTGAAAAAGAGTACTATAATGCCCAGGAAATGTAGTCTGGGGCAGGACAATAGCGCCCTGCAGCCCAGGACCCACTGAAGAATTGTACCACTAGGGACTGACAAGTACAAAAGTAAAGAAAGCTGCAGTTCCCTGTTCTCTCTTCCCAGGGAGGACAGCTACAACACAGGAAGAAATCAGCAAAGGCTATAATGGAAACCACTAATGGGAATGGTGCAGCTTGCTTAAAAAAAAAAAAAAAAAAGGTTTGGCAAATGCTAAAGGGAAATTTTCAATGTGCCAGAATTCATGGCAGGGAAAGGACGAGGCAGCTCTCAGTGAGCTCTCTGGATTCCTTCCATGCTAAAATGCCCTATTTTTCTACACAGAGTAGGAAATGCATGTGTCTCCATGCTTTCTTCCCTCACTGCCTTGCTGTGCTCCAGTTACAGAAAGCCACAGGATGGAGCAGCCTATGGTTGCTCTCCAAGTTGTTGTTTCTCCCCTCCCCTGCAGCTGTCTGCTACCTGTGCCCTTCTGTTTGGCTGGGAGAATTGTGAGTGTCACAGTCCTGCTGTCAACTGTTTTTCTTTATAGAACTGTTCAAATACGCCCCAGTGGAGACAACTTCCAGTTGCTAAACTTGAGGAATCACACAGGATCAATATTTACAAAATCCCTCAGAAGCCTACCCTCTGTCCTCTATTATCTCTGTGTCAGTTTTCCAGATGGATAGATGGAGGATCAAGGGCATGGAAACGAGAGCACACATTAAACATGGTACCAGGCTACACTGGTGTTGCTTAGTATTTCCATGCATGGATGTTGACTATAGAACTAAGTGATGAGCTCAGCTGGGTGCCAGATCAAGTCAATCTCTGTTTTTCCCATGCTGAGGATGAGCTTCTCTAAGCCATATGTCTCAGAGGACAAAAGAGAAAAACAGAAAATTAATTTGAACACATCATATTCATACAGAAATAGTAAAAAAGCTACAGATTTGGAGGTAAATGCATGAGCTCAACTACCTGCTTTGTCACAGATTAGTATGTGACCATCTTAAATCTTATCACTAAGTCTGACTCCCAGTTTCCTCTTTGGAAAAGGTTCAACACATCTAAAAACAGATTTGTTGAGAGAGGAGTGTAGTAAGAAATGTGTTTTTTTTCTGGAAAGTGATGGTGGGTTCATTGTCATCAGGCCCTCCATGTTGAGTTTGAAGTGGACATACTGGCTTCGTCAGAGAGGGTCATCCATAATCATTCTGGAGTGGCTTTGTTCTCGATCTCCCAACAGCTTTCTCAAAGAACGTGCAAAAGATAGATGCTAAGACCAGAAAAAATACTGTGTTTAGCTGCAAAAGGTGGTAGGAGCCATTAACTGCCTCCCAGAGACATCATCATAGTCCCCCAGTGTAGGCGGAGTTTTACTTACAAGGCACCAGTCCAAGATAAATATTTATTAGAATATAAATCAACACTCACAATATTAGTAACAGCTTATAGTGGCACCTGAACAGGGACTGGAGTATCTGAGTGATGGACAAGCTATGGACGAGCGATGAATGGAGGATGGATTCTGATCCTGTCTCTCCAACAGTCAGGAACCAGGAAGAGACCTCCTTGTATCACAGCAGCCACTTATCAATGAGGTTGGCCACACCCCCTCCAGGTTGGCCACACCATCTCCAGGAGCCCGGGACCCCACCACACCCCAGTGATGCAGCTACATCAGTTGTGGAAAGTGAAAAGGGCCTCTCAAAGGGACTGCTTTCAAAGAAGGCATTAGTTCAATGGTGTAACTTCTAGTTCTGTAACTAGTGTCGGTGTCATATCACCTCTTATGGGAAATCCTAATAAGCTGTATTGAGCATCCATTTATTCTGGTAATTAAGGATGTTGGGAAATATGTGGTCAGCTCTAGTTATGATTCTGTTCCAATGTGAGACTACTAGCATACCCCTGCAGAGCCTTATTTTTTCTCCCAAGGGATATACTATTGTCCTTGTTTGCTGGTTGTAGAAACTGGGGCACAGGGAAATAAAATAATTTTCCCAGCATTAAACAGTAGCTAGAAAGCTGAAGAGTCTGAATAGAAATCCAAGACTCTTGGCTATAGAGTCCATTTCTTGTTCTGCAGGAAAGGGTCCGATTAGCCCAAGTTTCCAGAATTATCTTGTTTAATAGGAGTGAGAGCACAGCTTGCCCACACTGAAATATCTCTCCAAGTCTTTCCAATTGGCTCAAGAAAATAACTTCTAGAAAGAGAGACATAGAACATACTTTACTCTAGAGCCTACTGTAGGGGCTTGGCCTCACTGACAGCTATGTTTGAGGCTTCCACAATATGTCTTAAACCATCCAATTTGTAACTATTTATTTATATGGTAACCTTGGGAAATGAAGACAGATAGTGAACCTGAGGAGGAGTCTCAACATACCATAGCTAAGGGTCAGTCAATAGGATTCAATATTAATAGCACTTATTCTTTGGAAATATTGGGAGGAGCAGCTGGGGATGATATGGACTCCCTCCTCTTTACACAGAAACAGTCATCTCAAGCGGCAAGGACATCTGCTTGCTGAGCTGCTGGAGAGGGGCCTTAGTCCCAGTGGTATCTAGGAAACCCCAAGAGTGGCCAGTCATAATGGCCCTCAGGAGGGCTCCTACATTCCGGTTAATTTACCTCTCAACTCTCTTGAGCTATATTTCATCCCTTTTGGCATATTTTGTTGTGTACCTAATAAAATGGAGAGAAAATGAATGGCAAGGGAGGGAAGGGGCAAGAGAAGTATATTTGTTCATTAGTAGAACATTTTCACATTACTGGCACTGACATTTCTCTTGCCTGGAGACATATTTGAAATGAGGGTCTTAGATTAATGCTGAAAAGATTTCAGAGCTACAGAAAGATCCTCTGTTACATGTACCCCTCTTGGGGTGTTATGGTTATGACTCAAGGAATTGGGTAGCAGGAGCTATTGTGTAGTTGGGAATGACTAAAGGATAACCAATAGGCCACAGATTTAAAGGCCAGACATCTGGGTCTCAGCTTAGGCTCCTCACCATATGAATATTTCTAAGGCTCATCAGGTCAAAATCTCTGACAAATAGGCTCAGAGAGATCTATCCCAGGTGACACATTCTGCTCACTGCTAATCTGGAATTAAAAAGCAGCCCGCCCCCCCCCCCCCCCCCAGCTTTTAACTCACATAGGCAGACAGGCTTAGTTCCCTTTCCAGGTCATTGTAAGATCTAGGCAAACCTGCTGAATCTGTTTTTCAGCTCCAGTTCCTCTGTCTTCGGAATCTGTTCCTGGAGTACTGTGAGTACATTCTACTTGGTTACTTGCCCACTCTGTTACCTATCAAGTGTCAAGGTCAGTGCCTGAGATTAATGTACCTCTGTATTTTTCCCCTCCTCCAGAGTTCAGGTAAGTCTCTGGCATGGACAAGGAGCTCAGTATGTGTTTGTGAAATGAATGAGCAAATCAATGAATGAGAACAAATATGGAAATGGTGACGTTTTGTTTTAAAGTACATACTGAAAGTGAATTAAAATGTACTCATTTTCTCTTAAATTGCATTAGAAGTACATTAGAATTTCAGATTTTAGCAGAGAAGAAAATTACAGACAAATTCATATATTCTCATTCCTCAGTGATGGCTAACCCCCAAAGATTTAAGGGAAAAACAGTAGTTTAATGTTGTCATTCTATTTTCCTCTTGTTCTCTTCTGTTGCTTGAAGAGGTGTGAAACGATTCATGCTTTGAAATACACTTTCTATAATATCGAGCCTCTTACATAAATCTTTAAAATTAATTCCCAACTGTTTCTCTCTTCCTTAGTCTTTGCTCCTGAACCTTTTTTTAAAACTCTATTTGAAAATGGCACTGAGCCCCACACATCAGCTCTCTGGCTATGGATGCAATATTTGGCCAGCTCTGCTTAGTGCTGTTGAGTAAGGCCAAGTACTGATCTGGGATACTATAGAAGGTTGGATGTGGGTGGACTCTTCTTATGACATGTAAGAAGAGGCAGTAAAAATACTGTTGGTGAGGCCTAGCTCATGAAAGGGCTTCTTTTAAAGTAACATAGAAGATGCTCTTTGTCCAGAAGTCCCTCTGGGATAGAGCTAGTGAGAGCCACATCCTGGAAGCCACTCATATCTGGATTTCCTATATTCCTGCAGTTTCTATGAAGGAAGCTTAACAAAATAGTCTTCCATCAGAGAATTAGTAGTACAGAACAAATTGGTCAGCTTCCCTTTACTGCCACATTTCAGAGCCAAGAGATCATGGACAAATTATTCGGTATCCTTAAATCTAAGCCCTCTCTTGTGTAAATGGAAGGTAATGGTGTCTTGACAGATAGAAGACTAATCTCTGTGAACATGTGGCATAGGGCATAAATGGCACTTTGTGCTATGCTTATGAATGGTGAGAGAACTGGTGAATGACATAGATGACCTTCATAGCTAGCAGCAGTCTCTTCTTGAGCATCTTTACTGAGCAGGCAGTACCATTATCTTTATGCAACTTTTGAGGAAAAGGAGGGGCTGAGAAGTGAAACAGCTTGCTTGGGGGTCACACAGCCACATTCCAGGGATATCAGGAGGATTCAGTGAGTTAGTAATGACCATGAAAATCAGGATGCTAGATCTCCACATTTATTTACCTTCTCTCTCCCTTACAGACTGGTCGAAAAAGTAGAAAGTGATGGGTTTGGGAGGTGATTCAGTGAATAAAGCACTTACTGCACAGGCATGAAGCCTCAAGAATTTTAGAACTCATCTAAGAGTTTGATACAGCAACTCTGGAGCTTTTATTGCAAGATTGAAACAGGAGAATCCAAAAGTTGGACCAGCTAGGCTGAGATACACAGCAATGAACAAATATAAGCCCTATCTCAAACAACATGGAAAGTGAGGGTCAGTACCTAAGGTTGTACTCTGACTCCAAACTTCTTATGCCATACACACACACAAACACTCTTGTACATACACACACACAGACACACACACACACACACACACACACACACACACACACACACACACACACACATACACACACATACTTTTTTAAAGACTAAAGTTGAGACAGGGTGTGCCTCCAGCCTTCTACTTTGCTGATATGGCATCTTTTCAAGGCTAGGAAAAAGGTTTCCAAAGAAGGGATGCACCACAGGCTGTCAATGAACTATGTGGACTACTGGCCAGCAAGAGGTCATGTCTGGAATGTAAATTATTCTTCTTTGAATGGAGGAGAAATCATACCTTGCAAACCTGTGTCACATTGACTGAAACCAGCCCAACAGCTGGCTTTCCACATTCTTCCCCTCATTGGCCTTTCTGACTAAGGGAACTTGGAAGTATTTTCTAGGCCACAAAGAAAGCTGGAGGGAATACTGAAAACCCAGTGAAGGCATCCAGCCCTTGGGTCAGGGGAATGAGGGATTTGTGACTTCCAAGTTTCAATTAGGCTATAAATGCATCTTCCAGAACCAATTTAGGATTTGCCTGGTATTTAAGGTGGAGTTCCTTTGAGGAGATAAATCAGGAAAATCTGAAAGGTCAGGAGAAAGGCCTATCAAGAAGAAGGCCACATTTCACCCCAGTGAGAGACACTTAGCCCCCTCTTGAATACATAGAAAGAAAGTTACTGCCGGGCCCAATTCTCCCTGATCTGCCATGAGTGCGCATGAGGAGGGAATGCACGTGTTTCTCGGTAAGATGTACTATCCAATGGATCCCTTCTGGTATACTGTTTAATTCCCCTGCCTCAATGTCCTTATTTTCAAAGTACAATAAGTTGAGTGGCTGTGTTTCCTGAGCTGGTTGTTGACAACTTCCAAGAAGTTGTCTAGAAGTGGAGGGACACAAAGAGAAGAGGAATCGTTGCAGCAGGATGACTCTACTGAGCTGTGAGGTTAACTTGGAAGCAGGAAATAATAGCTGTTGAAAGGTGAAGGTAGATAAAGAGTGCATTTGGCTTGTCACACCATCATGCCAGCTTTGAACTTCTCTGTTCCTCCTTCTGAACCACTTGTTAAGGTTCCACAACCTGTTTGGACAAATGTTAACCTTTCCTTGCAATTCCCAGGAGTATTGAAAAGTGTATATGGGCAATATACAGGGATACACCTCTAGCTGAAGTTTTGGGTTTTGTTGGTGTTTACATATTCCCTGACTTTACAAGTGCCAGGAGCTAAAGGAATGGGTCTTTGAAGTAACACTACTTTCTGCCTTTGCTTCAAGTCCAGATAGGAAAGAGCACTGATTAAACATTGGTTTAAAAATCTTGAGGCTGGAAGAATGTATCTGGCATAACCTGGAATATGGGGAGGAAGCAAGGTACCATTTACAGAAGTCTGCCTTTGCAGGAAATTCCATCTTTAGAGTTTTATGTTTATTTGGATACATGTAAAGAAATGCCAGCTATTACTTCCCAAGGCCACCTGTGCTAATAGCAGACTATGACTTGAAAAGGCTTTCTCTTTTCCTCTCTCCTTCCTTCCTTCTTCCTTTTTTCTCTTTTCTTCTCTTTCTTTTTCTTTCTTCCTCCCCCATCCCTCCTTCCCTGACTTCTCTTTTTCTCAATCTTTTAATTGAAATTAGATTCTTCTATCATATAATACATCCTTATCAGTTTCTCCTCCCTCCACTCTTTCCAGATCCTCCTAAGCCCACAGCCCAAGACACACAATTCTCTATTTCCTCTTCATGAAAGAGTAGGCCTCCAACAGACAAAGTCTGGGTTGAAATGCATTTCCATAAACATTTGCCTATCAGTATTGGTTTTATCCTCTCTCCCATCATGGCCAACATGGTGCCCTCTGCATCTCTTCTCCAGAAGCATTATTCATTCTTTTTAGGCATTGCTTCTGTCTCCTTCACAATCCTGTTCTTTCTACCAGTTTTCCCCCAATAAATGAACTTTATTGTTTTATATATCTAAAGATCACAAGGCCAAAATTGTTGTGATATATTCCTTCCTTCCCTTTTCTTCCACTTAATCTTCCTATAATAAACTCTTCCTTTCTTTAGTCTCTTTTTTCATTAAGTAGTTATACACACACATACACACACACACACAGAGAGAGAGAGAGAGAGAGAGAGAGAGAGAGAGAGAGAGAGAGAGAGAGAGAGAGAGAGGGAGGGAGGGAGAGGGAGAGGGAGAGAGAGAGGCAGGGGGCAGGCAGAGAAAGAGAGAGAGGGGGGCCTTATATTACTTGTATTATATATGTTTTCAGGACAGGCCATTTGGTATTGGATACTCAACTGATGTGTTCTCCCCTAGGAAAGACTTTCTTTCTCAGCATTAATTAGCTGCCTATACTTTTAGCCTAGTGTTGAGGCTGCATGAACTTTTCCCTTCCATTTTAGCATGTTTATTCCTGTCACCCTTATTTATGTCATATTTACACTGCCATGCTAGCAGAACTTTAATAGTTGTAGCTTCTCACATTTCTAGGAGATACAATCTCAAAACAAACTATGTTTCTCTGACTCTCACAGTCTTTCTGCCCCTTTTTCTTCAATGATCCCCGAGCAGATACAGAAGGGCTATGTGTGTATCCATTTGAGTTGGGCCCAACAACACTGCATTTTGATTGGTAGTGGTTTCTGGAATGGTCTCTATCTGTTGCAAAGTAGGACTACACTTGTCTTTGGGTATAAGGACAGATATTTAGAATACAGTTAGAATTCACGCTGGTTTAGTTAAATGGTGATGGTAGGTTTTCTTCCAATATCCATGATTTCAGCAGTCCAGACAGCTCAGTCTGGTGAAGCTCTCCCAGCCATTTGAGCCCTACATTCCGGCTTAGATTTAGCTCTTACTTTACTTACATACAGCCATGCCATTTAGCAAGCTGTTCTGAGTAGGATAAGTGCAGTAGACACTGACAGAGAACACAAACTCAGATCTTTTCTCAACCCCACACCTTGAAGTAGTGGAGCATTTTAATAGGTGTATGGCTAGTAAGCAATGAGAAGAGCTGAGATTTTAACTTAGGCATCTTATTTTCAGAGTCTGTGGCTTTCACCACTGTAGTAGAGGCCTCCTATCAAACAAAATGTTCTCTGCTACTCTTTTATATTCTGTGCCATCATCTGGTGAACTAGTTTCTCCTTCCTTACACATTGAAGTAGAAGGCTTCTCCTACATCTGACCTTTGGAGACAGCAAGAGGCCTCATAAATCTCAAGTGTCCTTACATTTCAGAACCCTATATCTCATTGGGACAGCTCAGTAAAGGCTCTGTGGGAGAAAGAGTAAATATAAAAAGAATTCTCTAGATCAGAAGTTGATGTGGGATGTCTTTGTGTATATTTTGAATAACATTAGATAATAAATTGTTTTGGCCTGTAGCAGAGCAGCTTAGACACAGGTGGGAAATCCAAGCATAGATATAGGGGAAGTAGGGCAGAGTCATGAGAGACCCAATCCAGCTACTGAAAAAAACAATACTACTAGAGTATAGATAAGCTATGAGCCACATGGCAAGATAAGATAGAAATGGGTGGGGTTAAGATGCAAGAGCTAGCTAGCAATAAGCCTGAGCCATTGGCCAAACAGCATGTAATTAATATAAGCCTCTGTAAGTTTCTGTGGAACTGCAGGGCTGCAGGTCCAAGCCTCGGGGCTAGACCAGGCCAGATATTTCATATAGCAAAAAGTCCTCAATTTGGTGGGTCATAGAACCTTCATATATTAGGAATAATGGAACATTTTTGCCTATGAGAACTTAGACACATTTTCCTGTTTTGAATACACAGAAAGATCTTCTCTAGGTCTTTCTGATATTCCTAAAACTTACCTCACAGAAGGAAAGCTATAATTCACAGTGAATACCAAGGATCTTAATCTCATACAAGTATTTTTTCTTAAGTCTGTAGTACAGCTTGAAATCAAGAATGATGATACCTTCAGATGTTCTTTTTTGTGCACAATTATTTTTTAAAGAATTTTTAAAATTCATTTTACATACCAACCACAGATTCCCCCTCTCATCCCTCCTCCCACACTCTGAGCTTTTCCTTTGACTAAGCCCCTTTCCCCTCATTTGAAAGTGTAAGGCCTCCCATGGGGAGTCAGCAAAGGTTGGTACATTCAGTTGAGGCAGGCCCAAGCCCCTCTCCTGGCATCAAGGCTGTGCAGTGTCCCAGCATAGGTAATGGGGCTCCTCAAAAGCCAGCTCATGTACCATGGTTAGATCATAATCCTACTATCTGGGACCCTTAAACAGGCAAAGTTAGACAACTGTCTTCCATATGCAGGGGGCCTAGTCCAGTCCCATGCAATCTCCAAAGCTGTTGGTCTAAAGTTCCTGAGTTGCCAAGAGCTTGGTTCAGTTGTCTCTCAAGATTTCCACCTCATTATCTTGACTTCCTCCCCGCTTGCTCATATAGTACTTCAACTGGACTCTTATTCAGATCTTTCAGCTCCATGGGAAGCAAACATCACACTTTCTACCTGTGATAGTCAACTTGGTACAATTAGGGAAAAGAGCTTTAATGACAGATTGTCTAGATCTTATTGGCCTATGGGAATACCTGTGAGGAATTATATGGATTACTTTAATTGAGTTAGTGAGAGCCAGTTCACCAATACCTAGCCAGGGAATCCTGAATTGTATAAAAGTGGAGAAAACTATCTGAATTGAAGAACTATGTACAAATTCATACTTTCTCTGCTCTTAACTATAGATGTTATGTGACTGGCTACTTCAATTTCCCACTTCCTGACTTCTGCTCAGTGATAGGCAGTAACCCAGAAGTGAACTAAAATAAATCCTTATCCCTTGAGTTATTTTTAGAGGGTATTTTGTCACAGCAATGTGAAAGGAAACTAAAACACTGCCCTAATCACAAAGCTGGTATAGAGTATGATAGACACTGGCATTCCAATGTTCAGGTATCTATCTTCTTTCTTGCCTCAGCTAAAGCTGTAGGTCTGACCTCTGCAGATGAGGGAGTGACTAGCATGGGACAGCAGCAACTAATCAGTTATCTCTATAGAACCATAAATACGAATGAGAGAAGTAACTTCACTTGCAGATCAGGACATTGTAAACCATGAACCTTAACCTCCTCTAATCCTAGGTTTGAGTAGCTGGGAATGGGCTGGAAGCAAACCTATCTGAGGAGGGGGGCCTTGGTGCTTGTTAGGGTGAAGTAGACAATGACTAGAAAAGAATTTTTCTGAGGTGCTTGGAAGATTACCAGTGGAGATCCTGAAGTCAGGAAAGAGCATGAGGCTTCACTATGTAGTATCTATGTATCTATGCATGTCCTCCTACTTTACACCCAGTGAATAAGCACTGAGTGGGGGCTTCTGTGCTGCCTTTCAGGATCTCCTTTGCATTTAGAGTTCCTGGAGTGGCTTGTCTGAATTGAAGGTGGCTAGAAGGCTGCGTGAAGCATAGGATCACTGGAAGTAAAAAAATATCATTGGTGACTCTGGTAAATACCTCATCTCATGTGGCTGTACATCTTTTCTGCTTACTATACCATCTCTGAGGTGATGTGGGAATGTCTTTCTGTGTGCTGTGAAATAAAGAGACTGTTTTGGCCTGTGCCATGCATCTTAAAAGTAGGTGGGGAAATTGGAGCATAGAGAGAAGAAGGAAGGCAGAGTCAAGAGAGACAAGATCAGCCACCCAAGAAGCAACATGTAAAGAAATAATAGGTAAGTCACAGGCCACATGGCAAAACAGATTAATGGAGATGGATTGAATTAAGATGCAGAGCTAGCTAGAAATATGTCAGAGCCATAGACCAAACAGAATGAAATTAATATAAGTGTTTTAGGATGGCTAGTCTGGATAAACACTGGTGGGTAAATCCAAACTGTGGGGCTAGTCTGGGCCAAAACCCTCATTCTACACTGAGGGTTTATCCCTAATTGTAATATCTCCAGCCCTATATCTTCATCCTTACCTCTGTCAGTGGCTACTAATGGTCCTTGGAATGATCTTGAAACAACAAGGATTTGCAACAAAGATTTTATCCATGATAGAGCAAGCTTTCATCACCAACTCAACATGTTTCCTAAAGCTATATCAGGCATTTGACTGATTTGATATCTGATAATCTTCTCCAGAGGACCCAGGAGCTATACATTCTTCATAAGAATGGAACTAGATACATTTCCACAGAGAGTTGGCATAGAAAAGTACAGTGAGGGCAAAGAGTAATGATGTGGGAATGCCTTTCTGTATGCTGTGAATATCAATCTTTAAATAAAGGAGCTGTTTTGGGCCATGACAGGCACCATAGAAGAAGTAGGAGGAGAAATCAGAATAGATAGGAAAGGAAGGGCAGAGTCAGAGGCAGATCGAGCTGAAGCCCACAGGAGCAACATGTAGAAGCACAGGTGAGCCACGGGCCACATGGCAGACAGATTAATAGAAATGGGTTGATTTAAGATGTAAGAGAAAGTTAGCAATGTGCCTGAGCCATAGGCCAAACTGCATGAAGTTAATATAAGCGTCGGAGTCATTTCTGGGGGCCTGAGCAGTGCTGGCTGGGTGACTAAGGGGTCTCGGGCGGCAGGTCTGTGGGTCCAGGCCCCTGGCCGCCAGGGACCCGAGAACCTTAATACTACAGAGTAATGAGGAGGTCATGTAGATGCCATTACTAGTGGCCAGTTTAGGCAAACATCCTGGGGTGATAAAAAGCACTGAAACAATGCACCTGGAAAGACTGGTGAGTTGCTGAAAAATAGTTTCTTTATATGCCTACAGGCTAGCTAAGACAAATACTGTTCAAATGAATAGATACAGACTCATATGAGACTAACTTCCAACCATTCCTCCTACCGTTTGCTCACATCACTTGGGTCTTTATTGCTTTGACTTATTCAAAAATCAAGAAATCTCTTATTCAAGTTAAATCTCTGCCAGCATCATTAATCTATAGACAACTTGAATATTATGTCATGTGTCATTAGCTTTTATTTTATGAATGAGTGTAGGTGCATATGTACACACATACATGCATACATGCATGCACACACACATGCACATGTGTGAGCACATGAATGAACACTCATCCATACCCCACTGTACTTCCTATCTTTTACTCTTGGCAAAGACACATGCTTGTTGGTTGTACTCTGATTACAGTAGAGGTAGATGATTTGGGATGAGTATGGTAATCCTCACTTAACTTATTTTCTATTCTCAGTGGTATCTTAAGTCCCTAATTTCTTCAAGAGATTATTAATCATCCAAAGTCCACTGATGCATTTGTAATGTATGAGAGTTGGAAAAAAGTTTCTGGAAGGCATGGTAGGGAAAGACTAGGATCGCAGTGCCTAGCCCAAGTTATCAGGAACTCATGGCTTGAGATAGAGCCTTCTTCTGTTCTGGACTGCAGAGTTAACTGAGCATGGATTGGTGCCATATTATCATTGCACCGTGTTCTTGTACATTCTGCTCTGATACATTTGAGTATGAAGGCAAGACAAAGAATTTGCTTTGTCTAAATATATTGTCCATTAGAAAGTTGAAAAACATTGGGTCCAATGACATCTTTCAGTGTCAATTGTCAAATAGACACAAATGGGAGAAGAGAGCCTCAGTTAAGAAATTACCTCCATCATAATGACCTGCAGGAATGTCTATGGGGCACTTTCTTGGCTTCTAATCAACATAGGAGTGTCCAGCTCACTATGAGTGGTGCCATTCCTGCATGTGAGTCTCAACTACATAAAAATAGATATGAAAGCCAGTGGAAGTGGGTGAGTAAACAGGTTTCCTTTGTGAGTTCTTCTTCAGTTTCTGCTTCTGGGTTACTGTCTTGAGATCCTGTCCTAAATTCCCTTGATGATAGAATGTAAGGTAAAATAAACTCTTTCTTCTTCAAGTTTCTTCTGGTCACTGTGTTTATCTCAGCAACAGAAAACAGATTAGAACAATCATAAAAGGGTTTTCCATTCCTTATACTACATGATTGTATACTACATATTTCTATTTGTGAGAAAAATATACTGATTTATTTTGGTGTGTCTGTCTGTATGTTACATGTGGGCTGGAATATTCCGTATCACCTTAAATTTCCTGACCATGAGTGTCAACTCTATGCTCCCATGGTTGCTAGCATATTGTCATGTATTTTATCTTCATACAGAATACTTGTTATAATGTTATTTATAATTTTTATTATAGTGATATTTATGAAATTATTGTGTACTTTACTTATTATTCTATCTTCTCTACCTAGAATGCATCTTCCCAGAGGACAGGAACTCTGTTTGTCTTACCCATCAATTTGTCTCTAGTGTTTGTTACAATGGCGGGTTCACAGTGGAGGTAGGAGTAATATTTGTTGCTTCAGTGGTTGTATGAGTTATATTTGCCTCACTGTGTTTGAGAGGTGTGGGTGTTCTGCAACGGTTCTCAACCTTCCTAATGTTGTGACCCTTTAATACAGTTCCTCATGTTGTAGAACCATAAAATTATTTTCGCTGCTACTTTATAACTGTAATGTTGTTACTGTTATGAATCATAGTATAATTTTTAGAGATATAGGTTGTAAAAGGTATCATGACTCACAGCCTGAGAACCTCTGCTGTTTTGTATAAAAACGATGATCTGGAAGACACTCTGAACCAAACAAACCTAGATTTGGCTTCTGTCTGAGCTAATCTCTAGTCCTGTTTGTTAACTAGTCCTTCAGGAAATGGTTCTGCTGTGATGTGGGAATGTTTTTCTGTATGCTGTGAATATCAATCTTTAAATAAAGGAGCTGTTTTGGCCCATGACAAGCACCATAGAAAAAATAAGAGGAGAAATCAGAGCACAGGTAGGAAAAGAAGGGCAGAGTCGGACAGACTGAGCCAGATGCCCACGAAGTAGCAAGGATGCAAGAAACACAGGTGAGCCACAGGCCATGTGGCAGACAGATTAATGAGAATGGGTTAAGATGGAAGAGCTAGCTATCAATGTGCCTCAGTCATCGGCCAAACAGCATAAAGTTAATATAAGCGTCTGAATCATTTTTGGGGCCTGAGCAGTGGTGGGCGGCTAAGGGGTCTGGAGCTGCAGGTCTGTGCGTCTGGACCTCTGGCCGCTCGGGAACAAGAAACCTCATTGCAACACCACTGGCTTTCAGGAGCATTAGGCAGCTGTATCAATTTGAATAGTAAAGTAATTTTCCTGTTGCCCACTTACCCCCCTACTTTTACCAAACTGGGACTTTGCCATTAATATTTTTTTTTCTGCATTCTATATTAGCCATTCTCCAAAGCTCTGATTGAGTTAAGGATCCTTATTGGGTGCACAAAAGGGTTCAAAATGATGAGAAGAGCCCTCTGACATGCTACTATGCTATTTTCTTGATCTCAGCATGTTTTGTAGCCAGTTCCCAGGCCATTGTTCCAGACAGGTGTGGTCTTCCTGGTCTGAAAATGCTTTTCATTGAACTGGCAGACTGGTCTGAATAAGGCATGCAGGATAAAGATGATTCTATTCTGCATTATTTTCCAGAAGAGGAGCTGTGTAAAGAAATTTGAGTGACTTCTTCAGGTCCCTTAAGCAAGTTTGTGGTGAAGTGAGGGGGTGGTGTTTGAAGTACTGCTTTGGAGCCCTCCAAAGCATTTTAATTTTGTTGAGCATCTCATTCTGGATTTAAACACCCAGGCTGTTGGCTGTCAGGAACAACAGCTGTTGGAATAACTCCTAAGAAGTATGGACAACAGCATTCTCCACAACAGTCCTCTCTCTCTCTGCAGTGCAGTTATTGTCTATTTTGCTTGTCCTATTTGCTAATGTGCTTTTTAAGCTATTCTGTTACTTTTTCTATTGGGTAATTTACCTTTTACTTATTGACCAATAGGAGTCCTAAAAGTTCCTGAAATAAATGTGTGCTGTTCTCTCTCTCTCTCTCTCTCTCTCTCTCTCTCTCTCTCTCTCTCTCTCTGTGTGTGTGTGTGTGTGTGTGTGTGTGTGTGTGTGTGTGTGTTGCTGAGTGTCAAATCCTGAGCCTTTTGTATATAGTCCCAGTTCTCTGAAAAATTTGAGACAATCACTAAATCTCCTATTCTCTTTCTTCCATGTAACCTTTGAACTTGTGGCCTTCCTTCCCTGGGTATCTAATAGCAGGGATCACGAGTCTGTATCACCAAGCACAATACTTTGTTTCATTTCATGTGTTGTAAATGTTTTCTCCAAAACTGTGAATTCAATATGAGCATCACTAATATTTGTTTATACTCTTTTCTATTATGTAAGTAAATTTACACAAGTTGAAATGCACAAACTGTAAGGACTTAGTCTGCCAAATTTGAAATAACTCATGGACCTATGTGTCCAAACTTCTATTAAGAATTGGAGGCTGGAAAAAGTCCATTCTTGAAGCTATGGGATAGTAAACAAAACCTGTGTCATGTGTTGAATAATTCTCTGTAAGTTGGTGGTCAAAGAGGAGTTAGTGCTCCACAAAACAACACAGGTTTTTGACATTCTTATTTTTATCATCATAACTTGATGATGGATGATATCTTACTGTTGAAAATTCCACACACCATGGGTTCTATGATATGAAGAAGCCAATCTGGAACTGAACTACAAGCTTCCCCACTATTGACTAGCTCTTATAGTGAAAGAAGGTACTGTGCACGCTGCTGGGAGAGATAAGACATCAAGAATATTACCCATATGGGAACCTTATGAACTAGATGACCAATTTTTGAGGCAAGGTATTCCCACTTCTACAATAGTGTCATGAATGTTATGAACCTAACAAGACATTCTTTGATTGGATTGAAGTATCACTGTATGGGGGTGAGGGGAGTCCATACCTGATACTGTATGTACATAGCAGGAGAGGACATATGACCAAGGACAGGAGAACTTAATTTTGCTATTTAATTAAACTGACATTTAACCACTTTTTTGTGAGACAGGATTTCACTCTTTCTTTGGCAGGTATGGACATTACTATATAGACCATGCTGGCCTCAAACTCAGAGATTTGCTACCTCTGTTTACCAAGCACTGTGATTAAAGGTGTGTGCCACCATGGCTGGCTCATGGAACCACCTTCTTAAATAGATACATATATACCCATAGACAATTACTACTATCAGCCTTAATCAGATGATGCTCTTTCCTATAAACTGCAATAAAGACAGTCTTATGGTAGTAGAAAATACTGAGAAGTGATGGTTGAATGCTTGGCTCCAAACAAGATATTTTGCCATTCTCTTCATGTCTCAGGGAACATTAAGAAAAAAGAATGAAAAAACTAGAAGACAGAGAGAAGGGCTATGAGATGTTGACTTCTGCCCATGGCACAGCTAATGCAGACATAAATTCCCAACAACTATAGATGACTATTGTTCTAAGTCTATACAAGAATGAGCACATCAATAACCAGGAAATGAAAGAGAAGAGATTCAGGGGCTCCTACCCCTCACTGCTGAGCTATTTCCTATGGATAGATTCAGGAAAAGAGGAGATTATTGCCTTAGGTTGTATACCCACTGTTAACTCCATCAGGCTCCATTGAACAGTCCTAATCCAAGGGTCAAGCAGATGACCCTGGTTATATTTAAATGAATCACACAGTAAAACCAAAATATATGTATCTGGTAATGGGACAGATAGGGGAGAGGGTGACAGGGGTGACAGGAAGATAGATAAAATAAGGAGGAGAGTGTATAAATAATGTATTATAATCATGCATAAAAATGCCAAATAACTAATTTAACTTTAAAAGGAGAATTGGAAATTGCCCTGAAAATCCAGTTCCCTCATCTTCTTTTCTAGGCCATGTCTGCTCTTGTATCCTTATAGACAACAACCATCTGAATCCCCACCAGACTTCATACAACTAAGACAGGGTTTCACTGAATTACCCATGCTTGGCTTGAACTCACTCTGTAGCCTAAATAGGCAATATTCTTGCTATCCAACTGCCTTTGTTTGATGACTATTCTGGTTGTCAATTTGACTACATGTGAAATTAACAAAAACTCAAAAATGAAAGGAAGACCTGTGAGGGATTTTTACTTAATTTGAAGTAGGAAGATCCACTTCTAATCCATACCTCTGAGATACACACTTAATACAGATGCTTTTAATATGAATCTTGATGTGGAAAGATACAGCTTTTAATCTGGGCATCACGTTTTTCTTGAAGTCTATATCAAGACATGGAAGAAGGAAGCTTTTCTTCTACCTACAGTTCTATATCTACACTTTGATCTACCGTTCTATAGCAGGTGTATACATCTGTTTCTGGACTTCACATTTTGTTTTATTGACTTGTCTATTTTTATACTTCCCAAGTTACTATATCTTTATAATAAGTCTGGGCATGGTTACTCACATCTATCATCCAAGTACACAGGAGGTTTTTATGAGTTTGAGGCCAATCTGGTCTACATAGCAAGCCAACCATGAATATATAGTGAAACTTTGTTTCACAAAATATTGATATCAAATATAACAAATTATCTCATCTTTATTTTTCTCTATGAATATCATAGCCATTCTTGATAATTTCTATTTGTATAGACTTCTGTGGCTAGATATAGTCCTAATTATTATGCTCAAAGTTCTGTGCCAATATACATAACCTTTGCAGTAATAGTTTTTTAAGATTTGTTTATTATTTATTATGTTTACCGTGTTCTGTGTACATATATTCCTGCATACCAGAAAGAGTGCAAGATCTCATTATGGATGGTTGTGAGCCACCGTATGGTTGCTTGTAATTGAACTCAGAACCTCTGGAAAAGCAGCCAGTCCTCTGAGCTATCTCTCTGGCCCAGCAGTAATATTTTCATTAATGACTGTCTTGGTCAATAAGTGGAAACCTTTTGCCAGATCCTGTGAGAAATTTTCAGGTGAAATGACAAAAATAAATGGTTATTGAGCACTAGAACTCTGCTACATACTATGGGTAGTCCTTATTTTTTCTTCTTTATTTCTACAAATGTGCTCTTCCTATGATGGATCTCTTATACTATCTCATATACTACCGTAAGCAAATGAAAATTAAGAAGCTTTGTCTTTAAGATGTACAGCTAATGCAGCTAGGAAATGGTTAAGACTGTATTGATATACAGATCTGCCTAATTCTAGTGAGCGTGATTTTATATCTCATCTCCTAATGATTCAACTGTGGGTCTTATTTTGTTGTGCAACAGGGGTGAAATATAAGGTGTATATCCAGGCAGCACATTTGAGCACTAAAATTGTAGTGATACAGACATTTTGAAGAAATAATAATTTTGAGCTGTGGGCCTCTTGATAAAGGCTTTCTCCAAGAGGGAACATTGTCAATAAGTGCTGAAGGCTAAAGATGTGGACACATATAAATGCAAATTCAAAGACAATAATGGCCTCAGTGTTCAGGATCCACAAATACCAGTGAGTCTGGATTATGTATTCCTTCTCATATCACTTGCTAAAAACCTATGGTACTTTAGTGTATACCTAGTGTATATTAATAGTGAAATGGAAGGGGTGAGATATTTTCTGAAAATCACAGCACTCAAGTTGGGTACTGCACTCAAGTCAAAATTGATATACATCTTATAAAATACACTACCCCAGCAGTAAAATTTTCCACAGCTATTAAGAGCATCAGAAAAAAGTAGGGACCAGTTAAATGGATGAGTAGCTAAAAGCAGTTGCCACTCAAGCCTGATGACCTGAGTTCTATCCCCCAAACACATGTAAAAGGCTGACAAAGCCTTTTGCCACTGCTTTTGCTACAAAAGGTGTGAAGTAGTTTCTTTAACCCACTCACTTCCAGTACCACTTCAGGTGTCTGTGCCTCGGAGGGGTGTTTGGTTTCTCCCATTTTCTCTCCAAAGCCAAATCATCTGGCCCACATAAAGATCATCAATGTCTCAGAGTTATCTTTCCACCATAACTAATGTACTTTATGCATAGGCCACCCTCAATCATTCTGCATTTCCAGCTGTTCCCCCTTGCAAGCCACTTCTTACAATGTCACTTTTCCCAGGGATCCTCTTCTGTTTCTACTCCCATTCACACGTTTAGCATATTCATACTCGGTATTATACTCCAGGTATTCTTCAGGACTAATGGGGATTTCTAGGGATTCAAGGACACAAAGCCCTTCAAAACAGGTGAATTTAGAAGCTGTGCATATAACTGGATGCCAGGGTGAAAGTGAAATATGCTTATCTATGTAGAAAGCATCTTCCTATGAGATTTTTAAAGCCTTCCTCAAAATTTATGTGATATTACAGGTTTCTTCATTCTGCCAGTTGAACATGCATTGTCTGATATCCAAATCTACCCATCACCTCATCTTTATCTTATGGCATTGTTGTAGAATGAGGTTTCTGTCCTAGATTAGCTACACAGTTCAGACTCACCTGCAGCTGCCCCCCCCCCAAATGACTCAGATGCTTATATTAATTTCATGCTCTTTGGCCTATAGCTCAGGCATATTGCTAGCTAGCTCTTGCATCAAAATTCAACCCATCTCCACTATTCTGGTCTGCCACATGGCCCATGATTCACTTGTGTTACTTTACATATTGCTTCTTGGGCAGCAGAATGTCATCTCTTCTGACTCCGCCCTACTTCTCCTATCTATACTCTGATTTCTCTACCTACTGCTAAAGTGCCTGATGTAGGCCAAAACATTTCCTTTATTCACAGCATTTAGAAAGACAACCCACATCACTCTCTCCTTTGCTTGAGGATATACTATTGAAGGGATACTTAAAGGGAGAGTGATAGGTAGATAGCAAGCTCTTGGAGTCCAAAACCTGACTATCTCAGGTTTCTAGGACTTTGCCCTGCATTTGTTCTCTCTACAAGTTCTCCTTAAGGAAGATTTTCCATTTTCATTATTTAACTTATTTTATAATGCTCCCTTGAATTTGGTCTAGCCTAAACATTTCCCTATAAAGCCAATGATGATTTGTTATTTATATGGTCACTAAAAGTGAAACCTTTAACCCTGTCTAACTCCACTCAAGCAGCTTCCTCTTCAGGGCATGACTCCAGCACCTACTTCGTTGCCAGCATTAGATTTCTCGTGGACGTCCTTAACTCCTCCCTCTTCCCTAACTACTCATACTCCAAATCTTAACAACTACAATCTTAACAATTTCCTTATCATTTACAATTTAGAATCATTTATGGGATGTATTTCCACTTCACTAGCCCTCCAACCACTGCACTACTCTTCATAATCACTGTCTCTCTACTGATCTACTCTCAGCTGTCCCCTCACTGGCCTCCCTCTAGAGCTCTTCTACATGAGTGTTGTAGAGATTTACAAAACTACTGACAAAACCAAAGTGCCCCAACTACTAGAAACCATCCAATTTCTCCCCAACCTGCAGGGCATCTTAGACACAGTCTTTTGAAGCTACTACAGTCAAGTTGTTGTGACCCTTCCTATATTATCTGAGATGAGGTCAAGCCTTTTCCTGAGCTTTAGTCTACTTATCTTGAAAATTGGAATAGCTCCTTCCCCAGAAAGACAATACCTTGGTTTCCTGCTTGGGTAATGCTGTATTCTTTAGTCTCTATAAGAGAGAGAGAATCTTAGGGAAAATGTCTGAGGAACATTCCTGAGAAACAGTGGAGTGGATAATTACCCAGACTCACTTAAGTACCTAAGGTGTTTGTTGTTGTTGTTGTTGTTTTCCAAAAAAGGTAATGACATTTTATTCAGGCTTGCATTTACACAGTACTTGATGCTCTGATGATGAAAAGGGGGGTAAAATAAGAGATACGTAAACTAGGTAGGGAGAACAGCTATTTTTACAGTAGACAGAAAGTTTCAAGCCATAGAAAGAGCACATTATACTGAGAAAGTCTAAGGCCTGATGAGAAAAGCATGCTAACCATAGAAGTGATGTATACTTCTGTGGTGCATGTACTACAGTAAGACATGCCAGCTCAAGGGCAATCTCAATTAACAATTTCACTGAGAATATTTACCCATGGACTTCTGGTTGACAAAAAGAGCGCCCCCACTCATGTGCTTGTTATTGCACACAAGACACTGCTGGCAGTTCTAAGTGTTGACTTCAAGTAGATCTGCTATAGAATGAGCTCTTTCTATCTCTGGACCATATTCTGGATAAGGCAGAAGTCTTTCATGGCACTGGGCATAGAGCCTAGTCTGCTGTATTCCTCAGTTGGGTCTTGCATTAGCACTGATTGCTGGCAAGGCAGCTAGCCTAAGGCTGTGTTTTTCTAATCAAGAAGGACAATTTAGCACTTGGGAAATACTAGTCAGCTGGGCCATGTTACAGTCCTTTCCTGATAGGAATAAGGAGGCAGAGATTGTGGAGGCTTCTGTGAATGAGCTTGTAAGCAGCCCCAGGTGCCTGAGCTCTCTCTTCCCTAGTCAGTTTAAAACTATTGACATGCCAGATACTGCTACATGCTTTCTTCCAGCTGGTACATTAGTACAATGACTGTTAATACTAATATCTTTTTTATAGCCAACAAAACCAAGGAAAAAGGACAGACATAGACTAACTGGCTTAAGATCATATAGAAAAAGATGCCAAAGCTAAGATTGCAACTCAGATTATTAATTTACCTCCACCACAGTTTGAAAATTATGTGATGGAAGGGGCCATGTTTACTTAATGGTACAACTTGCTACATAGTAAGTGTGGAGAAGTACCAGGGGTGATAATAAGACTGCATAGGTTATAACTTTGTGGTTTACTTGACATTGGTGTGGGCAAATTTCTGTGCAATGTGGGCTCAGAGAAACAAGAACATCTGCTCCTTACGTTCTAAGGTCAGCATTCCCCACAGACAATTATTGTAGACTCTCAGCTGTTGGAGCTCAGAGGATATTTCATATTGGCTAGGTCTGTTTCCCAAAACAGGTTTGCATTGTTTTGAAACCATGGTACAAAGCATCGAGAAAGCAAATAGAAGTTGATTCCCACACAACAGGCAGTAACCAAGACACCGAGAATATGTGGGACAAATTTGGAGGATGGGGGATTGAAAGAGAAGGCTGGCTACTGTGAAAGATACATTTGAAAAGGGAGCCCACACCAGCAGAGGCAGCCCAGTTGACTGGAATTAGAGCCCTGGTGCTTTTCCTGATTTGTAACTCAATAATCCTTCCTTCCAAGACTTTATTCTCGGGAAAGAGCTCAACAGAATTGAGAGGATAAATGCATGAAAATATATATTATGAAATTGACTGTAATAATAAAACAGTAGAACAAATGAATTGTTCCACAATAAGAGATGGCAAATGAGATTATGGAATATGCAGTCCATGGCATTTTTTGAGACAATTTAATATGTTCATTCTGAAACAGTAGCAGACTTGGAAATATTTAAAAACAAATTCGGTTTAAGATAGTGTCTTCTTATGTATCTCAGTGTTCCAAAGAACTTGAGATAATTTTGCTTCAGCCTTCAGAGTGACAGAACTTGCCAACAAACCAAGATTGGAACAGGTTTCGCATAGGAAGAGGCATTATTGTGTTTATATTATGATCTTGCAACTTACAAAAACTCTTTTTCACATAATAAATACCCAGATAAGAAGTTATGTGACAGTGATGTGGGAAATGTTTTTAAACATTTAAGAAATGTTTTAATTGTAAATTGTATTCTCTCTCTCTCTCTCTCTCTCTCTCTCTCTCTCTCTCTCTCTCTCTCTCTGTGTGTGTGTGTGTGTGTGTGTGTGTGTGTGTGTGTGTGTGTGTGTGTATTGGGTTAATAGAGATGTAGCCAGAACACTTCTTCCAAATGAACAGAAACAACTCACAATCTTCCTTCAAGAAGAAGGAAGCTTGCCCCAAATTCCATTCTTGAATGTACACTGGTCTTGCCAAGATCCTTATAGGCAGAGAGTTCCTCAATGTCTGCCCACAGGCAGAATCAACTTTGGTCCAGAAGACAACAGCAATTGGTGTAGACAGCAGTGGTGATTCCCAATGGTTTGCTTAGCTAGAAAGTGTCAATCTGTGCATACTTACCTCCAAGCCTGACTTGTGGATGTTTAACCCTTGGGACTGTGTCCCATGAGACCAAAAGAAATTGAAAGCATTTGGTCTTTCTGTGTCTTTACTTCTTGATTTCTAATATTTTCTTTATAATGATCACCTTTTGAAATAGTAAGCTTAGAATAGTGGCTATGTAGCACCTTCTAGAATTTGAATTAATACTCAGAGGCAATTCATCACAAAGTTGAGCACATATCGGCCAAGACTGCCTTACATTAAGGAGTTTAATGTTTTCACTTTAAATTTTTGCTTCATTGACTCTTATTTGTTGTAGAATATATCCTTCCTATGTCCACATCTATTTAATCCATTGTTCACTGAGTCTTATAAACATAGTTGATGTAAAAGAAATGAATACAGAGACAAATGACAAAGGAATGGAATGCTGGGATCCAAAATGATTTGTTCAAATCATGAGCTATAAATGACATTTATGGTGCCTAGTACCTGTTCAAGTACAGTACTGTTTTGTTATGTGGGCTTTGGAGAATATGCTGTGGTTTGGACATTCATAGCTGTGTACTTGTATATACCAGTATATCAACAGCCCTAATACTAAATGCTGATTCTCTGTCCTAGGTATGGGAAGAGATGCATTGTCAACCTGGCCTGCATTTTACTTCTGCCTAGTTCAAGGGCTGTCCTAGATATACTTCACACTCTCTTGACCTAATTTTCCTATTCTAGTCTCAGCATGCTGTTACCAGTTTTGCTCTTATTTTTAAAATGTGTTTTAGATGTGAAATATAACATATAGACAAATAGAAACAAAGCCAAGCTTTAATAGATTAGCCACTAACTATAAATCCCATATTTATGCAACCAATCATGAAAAGTAACAACTGCAAGCATATCAGGCACTGACCACATATCCCTTTCCAATTCTTACATCCCACTCATGGCTACAGGAAATGGCCAGTCTGACTTTTTCAGCAATTTCTTCCTTATCGTCATAGTTTTACTATGTTAACTATAGATCCTTAAACATTATACGTAACCTTTTCTTAATTTTGAGCTTAATATAAATGAATGTCTGTGGTATGTATTCCTTTGTATGTAACTTCCTTTCATTGTGTGTGAGACTGATCCATGTTGTTGATACAGAACATTTCCACTCCCTCAAAAAGTTCCCTCCTGCCTTTTGGCAGGACAACTCCTACCCTCCTGGCTGCAGCCCAGCATTGATTTGCTTTCTGTCACTATAGATAAGTCTTTCCTTTTCTAGAATTTATATAAATGGGATAGTACAGCTTACATTATTTTGTTACTGATTTTTCTTGTTCATCATTAATTTTAAGCCCATTTATGTTGTGTGTCTCAGCAGATTTTTTCCTTTCCAATGCTGAATAGTATTCCATATTATGGATGAACAAACTCATTTATCTGTTTACACACCAGTGTACACTTGAATTGCTTTCATTTTTTACTATTACAAATAAAGCTTCTATAAGCATTTATGTGCAAGCCTCTCTATAAACATGTGCAGTTCTCTTGGTCAGTATTTAGGGATAGAGTTTTTGAGTTGTATGGTTAGTACAGATTAGACTTTGTAAGAAATTATTTAAAGAGTTTCCAAACTGATAACAAGATTTTACATTTCTATAATGCAGTTTTGGATCTAGTTTTTCTATGTCCTTCCCAGTGCTGTTCTTGGATGTGAAGTTAGATTTCTTTGTATTCATCTGTTCATTTTTATGTGCTTTCCCGTGATTCGCATATCTACTTTTGGGAAGTGTTTGATTTAACTGTTTTTCTATTGTTGCAATTCAGTTCTTTGCCCAATTCCCTAGAAGTGTGATATATACATTCTAGATATACACTTAATTAAGTATATGACTTATCAATTTATGCAATTTCATTTTTATTCTTTCCAAGAGCAAAATGTGGTAAATAACAGTGCATCATTATTTTTATTTTATAGTTTTTAATTTTCTGTCCTATTGAGAAAATATATCTACTATTTCTATTTTCTATTTTATAGAATAATTTGAAGAGTATTGGTATCAGCTCTTCTTTTAAAGTCTGGTAGATTTCTGTGCTGATGCTATATGGTCCTGGGATTTTCTTGGTTGGGGGATTCTTAATAACTGCTTCAATTTCATGGGGATTATGTGTCAGTTTCATTTGCTTATTTGATATTTATTTAACTTTTATAAGTGTTATATATTGAGAAATTGCCCATTTCTTTTAGCTTTCCCAATTTGGTGGAGTGCAGAATTTTTAAAATATGGCTTTATGATTCTATGGATTTTCTCAGTGTCTGTTATTGTACCACTCTCTTTTTCTTCTCTAATTTGTTAATTTTATTCTTCTCTTTTCCTTTTAGTTAATTTGAAGAAGAGCCTGTCAATCTTATTGATTTTCTTAAAGAAAAACTTAGTTTCATTCATTCTCTGTAGTTTTTGTAGGGGAGGGATTTCTGAGTGTGGAAACAAGTGGGTCTGCTGTTGTTTGCCTTTTCATGGGGCTCTTTTACTTCTGTTGGTTTGTTATGTCCAACTTTAGTGTGAGTGTTTTTTCATTTCTCTTATATTTTATTTAGTTAAAATTTTAAATGAATTAATTAAAGCCTACCCACTAGGGTAAATGTAAACAATTGAACTGCCATTTATATCTGCTGAGATAAGGAAAATCAGTTTTCTACATTAGAATCACAAGGTATATCAACAACTCAGAGCCAGGCCCCAGGTTCAGGAGTAGTTGACCAATATATAATAGACTCCACAAGTTTTTTTATTTTGTGTATACATTTATTTGGTTACAGATTGGTGGGGTTTTTATTAAATAAATAGAAGCTACAAACTCTGATGAGAATCTAAGTTCGATCCATGAAATACATATTGTGAATAATGCTTCTATAATCATAAAATTATTGACATTTCTCTGGTAAGCAGCAAATTTTTCATCTTGTTAGATCCCCTTTTGGGTTTGGTTTGGATTTCAAATGCTCACCAAGTGTATCTGGGTTAGTTACTTTGTGAGTACTTATAAAGCAGTAGAGGCTTTAAAAGGTGGCACTAAGGAGGTGTTTTGAGCTACTGGAAATTGCCTCCTTGTGAACTGTGGAAGTCTTGTTACATCCTTTCCCTTTTCTGCTCCTGGCTATGAGGCTATATATAATATTACTTGACTGTTCACTTCTGCCATGATAGACAGTCTTTCTAGGGGCTAAAAAACAATTAAATCAATCATCTATGGACTGAAGTATCTAAGACTGCGTTTCAAAATACACTTTTATTTTATAACCAAAAAAGAAAATAGGTTTATACCAAATTTACGAACAACCTTTTCTTATAAAATTTTGTAGTTTTTTCTTTTATGCTTATAACTATTTCAACTTCTTGGTGTGCAGTATATAAGTTTGTTTTCATGTATGAATATTTAATTATAATTACATCTTCTTTCAAAGTGTGTATTACTATGCATTGAATTACTTTGACAGAGCTTTTGAAAAATAAATCAGCCACAGAAATTAAAAAGAGGTCTAATTCTTCTCTATAAACATTTGTTTATCCTTATTAACCACACTTACCAAATTCAGTTTTTACAATGAATTTTTAAGTCAGTCAATTAAATCCTGTAACTTTGCTCTTCTTAACAAATAATTGTATTTGTAAATTGATACTTTTATATCTTCCTGTGGATTCTTAACATAAATGTACATTTGTGATAGATTGGTAACTGTATCCAAATCAGTACATAACAATTCATTGTAGTGACAGTGTAGCAGAACAGAAAACTTTAAGCAACCATTCTGTTTACTCCAATATCAATGAGAATAAAAAACTTTCAGTCCTTCCAGCCAGCAACAAGGAAGGTACCTACTTCCCAAGTTCACTAAATTATGTTTGATAGATTAAAAAATTATAATAGGGTCTGATGTGGGTCTAAATATACTTCAAAAGTTACATTATAAATTGGATGTTATGGATGACTACACTGCATTCAAACTGTTAAATACTGCCAAGAAATTGTGATGGGAATTGTGGATATATAATGTAAAATCTATGCAAAGGATACAGTCCTAGATATGTGAACAAAATGAATATTCATCACTAGAGATTTGATCTGACAAAATTAAAACCACAAGGAAATATTCCTACAAATATTTCAAATTAATTTTTAAAATTTATAATACCAGTTCTTGGGAAGATGCATAGAAACGGAATGATTCACAGATTGTGAGGGATAACATAAAAGGTTATAGACACTCTAGAGAAGACACTGGCAGTTTCTTAAGAAACTATATAAAATTACCATACAACCATAACATAGTCATACAAATTCTATAAATGTTTGGGGGCCTTATTTATAATAACCTAAAAGTGGAAATAGTTCAGATATCATTTCACAGGTAAACATTTAAATTACAATGAAGCTACAACATGAAATATCTACTTGCTAATTAAATACAACTATAAATAACTGCAACAACTTGAGTGAATTTTCAAAGATTGGCTCTAAATGCAAAATATAAAGTGAATTTCTGATTGACTTTGGAAATTTTCATAAATGTGAAATAGATTGATGAGCATTAGTGTTGTGGATAGGGTCTGGGAGGAAGGAAGTCAAAGTGTTGATAAAAGGCATAGCATGAAGTATCTCTGTGGTGATAGATATGTTCTGTATCTAGATTGTATCAATGTTAATATCCTGGTTGAGATACTGTAGTGATAAAGTTGATAAAGTATTGCCACTGTGAGAAAATGATAAAGGATCTCTCTGTGTTATTTCTTAAAACTACACATGACTTTGTAACGATCAGAAATGTTCAGTTCTTAAAATTGTTTCTTTTTTCAATCATATGTGGACTTTCATGTAGTCTAACTACAGATGTCTTTTATCTATATTATTTGGATATATTTCTTCTAATCTGTAGCTTATATTTGGTTATTTTAACAGAGTTTTTACAAAGAAAAATTTTAATATTTTATTTTTTATTATAATTGTGTTTCCCCTATATGTACATCTGTGTACTACACATGTGTTATGATCACAAAGGTCAGAAGAGGACTTCAGATCCCCTATAGCTGGAGGTACAGATGGTTATGAGCCACCATGTGGGTGCTGGGAATTGAACTTGGATTCTTTGGAAAAGAAGCAAATGATCATAACTATGGAGTCATCTCTCTATCTTAGGAAGCTGAAGTCACTATTTTTCATCTTTTTTTTTATCTTGTTTCTGACATCATGTGTAAGAACACTTATTTAACTATAGGCCACCAATATTTTCTCTTTACAAGGTTGTATAGCATTAGGTTTATAGCTATAAACATTTTTACATAATCTCTGCATGACTTTGATGGATATCACAAGAAGTTTTAGTTTTCATTTGATGTATATGGATTTTTAATTGCTTCAACACCAGTGATTGAGAAGATTAGTCATTCTCCATTGAATTGTTTTGCATCATTTTCAAAAGTCTATTAACTGTGAGGAGCAATTATATAACTCTCTGAGTCTCTCTCTCTTTCTCTCTCTCTCTCTCTCTCTCTCTCTCTCTCTCTCTCTCTCTCTCTCTCGTCCTTTTATTAACACTGAAAGACAAACTGTAACTGTGATAAATCTTAATCTAGTCCCAATTTACTGTTTTATAAATATTAATGTGGAAGCTTAGATTATTGACCTGAGATCTTTCTTTTGTCTAATTTAAAAGCCTAATTTTTCTCCTTTAGCACTGCTAAAATTTAAAAACTTTAGAACTGTAGTTCACAGATTTGAATTGCATTGGTTTTTGAATGTTAAGCTAACCTAGCATTACTGGAAATACATAATAGCCATAATACATTGACCTAAGTATATAATAATAAATTTACTTGGTTCAGTTATGAATGATTTTTCCATGCATGTTTATGAAGAATACAAGCTCACAGTAAGTTTCTTTTAGCACACTTTAATCTACTTGATCAGATATAACTGTATTTGAAAATTGGGACAATATTTTAAATGTAGTAATTAAGTTATAATGCAATAACTTAATAATATTATTTAGAACCTAAGCATCCTTATTCATTTTTTTTCTAGTTGATCTCTCTGTTACTAAGAAAAGAAATGGGTTTGAAGTTGCCAATAATGGCTGCAGATTTGTTCTGGTTTTATGCCTCTCATTTTTATTGGTTTATCAATTCCAAAAACCTATACTTCTGTCCATCTATATTCATAAGTGTATATTCCTGATAGAGTAATTATATTATCCTTATGATATATTCCTACTAATTCTCTACCATACTTTTTTTCTGTTAAAGTATATTGTTTAGATAAAGATTGATACCAGGTTACTTACAAATACTGTTTGAAAATTTTATTTTCATTTTTGAAAAATAAAATCTCTGTGGAAGTATTTAAATTATTTATTTAGATACCATATTATAATTTTTCCCTTTTATCTGACATGGAAATATCTATATTTTGTGGTGCTAAGTATCAAGTGCTAAGACTTTTGGGTGCTTGGTAAGGACTCTATTATTGAGCTACATATCAAGTCAACTAAATTTTTACTTTTTATTTATGTGTACAAGTGTTTTTGCCTGCATTTATATTTTTTAATACCACATGCATGCCCAATTTCTATAGATACCACAAGAGGATATTGGATCCCCTGGGATTGGAAGTACAATACTGAGCCAACATGTAGTGCTAGAAATTGAAGTTGGGTTCTCTCAGACAGTGTTCTTAACAACTGAATCGTCTCTCAAGCCCCCAATTTTAGTCTTTAATCAAATTACTTTGTTTTATTTTGCTTAATATAATCATCTATATTTTTGTATTTAGATATATTGTCTTGGTAATGACTTTCCATTTACTATTTTTAGTTTTATAACAAATATATTATATTGGTATTATTACCATGCTACAGTTCAAGAAATGGAGTCATGAGAAAGTTTCATAATATGACAAAAGGTACTTGACAAGTAAGCAGCAGACTTAGAATTTATGTCAGATTTTGTTGCTTGTTATCTGTTTTCTTGTGGTTAATATTTAATTATTCCATTTTGAGCTATGACTTACTTTTAATCTTTTCAAAGCTAACAATGTGCATTTTAGATTATTAGTGTTTCACCACTTCAAACAAAATTTTGCATTGTCTTACACTTCTAAATTCTCACTATGTGCATGATCTTTCACTTGACTACTATATGAGTGTAATCATTTTCAAGTGATATAATTTCATCTACTAGTCATACTGTGTGATTTGAGCTATATTCTTGCCATATCATTATTTGTTCACTTTATGGATCATACCTTAAATGCTGCATCATTTTTTGATCAATTTTATTTCAAAAAATTCATGAGAAGTAAAATAAATGAGAGTTCTTTTATGATAAGCTCTTCCCTTATTGTTTACAATATGTAATTATCTTCCTCTAGTTCTGAGTTTCCATAGAATGCACTTTTCCTTTTATTTCTGTGGATCTCTACTGGCTATGAAATCTCTCAGAAATTGCTTCTCTGAGAGTACCTTTATTTCAACCTTGGTTTTTCAGGGTATTTTGTTAGATTGTTTGGATGGTACTCTAAAAAATCTTATTCCAAATCCTATTTGCTTTCATATTTCTGATGAGTGGTCAGCCATTATTTGCGCTATTTTTCCTGAGTTTGTCCTATATGTTTTCTTCTGGCTTTTTTAGAGATATTCTTTTATTCTTTTATTTTTCAGCCAATAACTACAGTGTTATTAGGTAATTTTTCTTCCATTTACTCTACTAGAGGTTCACTGAGACCTTTAGTTATATAAGTCAAAGTTTTTTGTTTTGTTTATGTTTTTATAAAACTTGACCACTATTTCTTACAGCATTTTTCTGTTTCATCCTCCTTGGCATATTATCGCATGTTGGGTAAATTACACTAATTTTTTAAAGTTACTAAGTCAATCTTTGGTCCTTTTAAAACTCTTATTAAACCCATCCAGTGAGTTATTAATTTTAGTTATTATCTTTTTTAAATATAGAGTATCATATGGTTATTTTAGATAGTTTTTTACTTCTCTGCTTAGATTCTCTATCTGCTCACTCATCAATGACATATTTGGATTCATTTGTAGGATATACTTTCTATAGCTTCTTTTTGCTGATTAAAATCAATATTTAAAATCTTTTAATATTGAGTTAATTGATTTTTATGTCAAAATTTCATACTATCTTGCATTTTGAATATTTGATTGTATATTTAACTTCATGAATATTAATTTTTCTGAGATCTATAGCTCAGAGTCCCTCATATCCATTCAGAAGATTCTATGGTAGTACTTGTATGTTAAACTGAATCACAACCTCCAGTACTTCTGAATGTTTTCCTATTTGGAAATAGTATCTTTACAAAGTAATCAACTTAAAATGAGCCCATTAGTATGGGCTCTAATCCAAAATAATTGGAGTCCTTATAAGAAGAATAATTGTGTACAGAACGATATATATCAAGGGAAGGCAGTGTCAGAAGTTATAAAGAATAAAGATAAGATGAGGAAAAACATCTGGAAACAGACCATTTCTCATTCCAGCTCTCAGAAAGAAGCAGTTTTGCTAATGCCTTGATCTTGGGCTTTTGGCCTCCAGAATCTTGAGAGAATATATTTTTGTTGCTGAAGGCATTCAGTTTTTAGTAACTTGTCTTAGTGGTCCTGGCATATGATGCTGTGGACTTTTGGTGCTTTTGTCCACCTGGGATCCTTCCCTGGTTATAATCCTACCTCAGAGATGCTTGTCATTTTGCATCTCCTCGTTTCTGATCTCTGCTCTCCTCAGCAGTAATGTTATGTTCTGCTTGTTTTCAGTTTGGTTCACTACAGTTGAGACATTTTTCCCATGCAGATAACTGTAGCAGTTCTGGAGCTTGTTGCTATCAGAGATTGTATCAATGAATGTATTTCCTCAAGTGAAGTGCTTAATTTCTACCACCTGGAAGTAATTGTTTGGGCTGTTTTGTCTAGATTTATGGTTTTCTGGTACAAGATAGCTGTGGTGATATATTTTATATTTAATAAAATCAGTCTGGAATATCAGAGACATGAAACAGACCACAGTCAATTCTCACCCAGCCAACTTCTCAGATTAAAAGCTATCTTCCTGATTTCTCATCCTGGTTCCTCTTCACTTCTACAGAACGTCACACCCTCTGCCTATGCTTCTTTAAATAATTTCACCCAGTTGTTTCACTTCCAGGCTCAACTCTGCATCAGAACTACTGTGTGAACTACTACTGCTTGGTAATTAGGCCTTGAACTCACAGAAACACAGAAAGATCTCTTTCTCTGTAATTATGGTATTAAAGGCATAGGTCTCCACTAGGTCTTTCCCGTGCTGGTATTAAAGGCGTGAGTTACCACTCTCTGACTCTCTTTTCTTGACTGTGGGTGGATCTGTTCTCTGATATTCCAGACTGATTTTATTAAATATAAAATGTAACACCACAGATAGCTACTGCTTTATCGGTTATTCAGTTGCTTCTCAAATAGGAGTTTCTCCACATTTTCATCCTTAATTCTAAGTATTTCTGCCATTATTATCACACATTTCAAAATGCAAAATATTATATAATTGAATTTTACCGTATTTTGGTATTGTCTAATTTTTTTATTGCAGCGGCTTTACTATGATATGCCTCAGTGTAGTCCTCTCTAATTGACCCATGTTGAGGTGAGTAAGGCCCTAATCTGTGCTTTGATGCCTTCTCTGTCTGAAAACTCCCTAGCCTAGTGGATCTATTCTAAGAAAACCTTTTTCCCTAGCATGTTAATTTAGCATCTGTGCTTTGACTATCCAATTGTTCTTCTACCCTTCTCTGATTATTCCTCTGATATCACTTACTCACGGATTACTCTGTCTTTTATGTCTCTTACACTTTAGTGTTTTCCTCATTTGACTTTCTGTACACATACTGCCTATTTTCCAATCATATTATATAAATGTTATATTCCAATTCATTAATTCTGTCTTCTGCTGTGAAATATCTGTCATTATACCCATCTTGTTAATTCATTATCTTGTTTTATTTTTCCATAACATTTCTACATGATATTTTCTATTTTTATTTCTTCACAGAAAAATCACCAGATATGATATTTACCTTTCTGGTATCTTGCCATAACAATAATAATTACCTTTACAAATATTCGATACCTTACAGAAATGATTTTTAATTCATTGGCTAGAATAATTATCTCTTTTGATAAGATAGCTTGTGTTCTATTATCAAAGACAGTAGTCTTAACTTTTCATCTTTTATTTCCCTAGCATGGTTCTGGCATATGCCAGGGATTCATCTTCATCATTTATCCCATTTATTAATCATTTATTACAATAATAAGAAATATTTAGAGGACAATTTCTTGCCACTTTCTTAGTACTTATCAGAGTGCCTGCCTGACTCATGACACACAAGAATACTGTAAGAATAAATGGAATACTTAGGCTGTGTTTCTTAGATGAGAGATTTGTATTGAATTTTAAAGGATTATAGGACTGTGGAGAGAATAGAAGAATATATTCTGGCACTTCAACCTATATTTATGCATTATTTGGTATACTTGGTTATTGGCAATAGAACTTAGCCCTGGAAATTTTAAGCAGGAAATAAATAGAGGGGAATAATGGAATAGATTATTATCCACTATATAAGAATCAGGATTAATGGCCATACTTCTTGATACATAAACAAAATTCTCATTTAGAACTTTTTGTTTTTTGAAAATGTGTTTCTCTGTGTAACCACCCTGGATATCCTGGGACTCTCCCTATATACTATGCTGGCCTGGAACTCACACTTAACCACCTACCTCTGCTTCCCAAGTGCTGGGATTAAAGGCATGGACCACCACCATCCCACTATGATTTAGATTTTTGCTGTTACATCTTTGTTGTATCACTAAGCAGAAGACTCTCTAGCTTGTCTACCAATACCATCATTATGGCCCCTAACCCCACTGACATTATATAATGGCTCCAGAAAATGAAATAATGTAGCATGTTTTCTGCTGTCCATCATTGACACTGATCCAAAAACTAACTACCTGAGCATGAGCTGTATAAAACTGCACCTTAGGTTCAAAGAGAAGATAAGGAGGTTAATAAATGTGAGACTAGGAGACACAAGATTTAGATCCAGATCTTGAGGTGTGATAAAACAAGTCTTTAGTCTGGACCACATCATTTTCTGGAAGCCTATATGAGAACTTGGAAGAAGGAATGTTTGCTTCTTTGCCTTCTTTCCCTTTCTCTCTCAGAATACCCATTCTTTAACTGGCATTGGAGCCTACTTCTCCAGAATTCCAGTATATACAGAAGATCAGCTTAATTACCAGCCTCAAAGAATTAAGCAACTACTGGAGTCTTGAACTATCAATCCACAGCTAGCCATTGTTGGACTGCAGCCTGTAAGTCATTCCAATTAATTCCCTCTCTATATATCTATATGCCTAAATCCATGAGTAATATAGTAGGATTGTATGGCATTAGTATAGCTGTCTCATACATCTGGCCTGCAGACAGAAGGAGCCAAACATAGGCCTGGGAGGGGCAGACAAACCCAAGCACTTTTGTACATGAAATATTACTTCCTTGTAGTATAAGGACTATGAGAAGAGGCTGCCTTTATCTGTCTGCTATTCTTGCTCTAACCTTGGCCCTCATTGCATCTGAAGGCATGAATGCGTCTTAGGAAGAGGAAAGACACTTGCCTCTGACTTCTCATAGATCTCTTAATTTGGAACATAAGACCCAGTCCATTTTTGCTCTTTCACCTTTGAGATCTGCAATGGTTTCCCAGAGCTTCACTCTTGCATCAATGTCTAGGCTGAAGAGTGGCTCTAATCCATTACATATCAAATTGTAGTCTTCCAAGTAGAGCAAGTACTTCTCTGAAGCGTCAGAAGCTTCAGAGTCATGTCCCTAGACCATCCTCTGCCCTTTCCATAGTGCAGGATCATAGCCAGTTCTGGTGCTTCAGGGCCGACTGTGATGTTTACGTTATTATGTGATTTCTTGGCATTCAAAATCCTCATTAATATAGATTTGTGCCTCTCTGTGGAAATAAAAGAGCGTGTTGTCTGTGTATGTGCTCACATTTCTTTATTTAGACTGGCACCTGCCTTCTTCCCCAGCATGTTAGTTTAGCATCTGTGCTTTTCCCTTGTAAATCTCTAGAGCTTAGAATTCTTAGAGGAAATAATTATTTCTCTCTAGGAAGATTTTTCTCCTCTTAAACTAGCTTTAGGGGCTAAGCACTTGTGCTGCTAGAAGGTGAGCTGCATTATAAACTCCAGTATGCATAACACTGCATAGACCCCAGCCAGTAGCTCCATAGTGAGTAGAGAAGGATGTCCCAGTGAATTACTGCTGCTTCCTTGGACTCTCATGTTAAGCACAGAAAATTTCCTGGAATAATTTGCTTTCAAAGGTTTCTGTCACTGATATAGGGCAACAGTACATCGGTGAGATCTAAGTTCCAGATCAATTAAGATAAGAGAAAGGATGTCACTGAAGGATTTCTGTGAGGTCCCAGGAATTATAGCCTTCATATTTAAAGAGCTAGGAAGAAGGAGTGAGATGATCTGTAAATATGTGTCAGGATCTCAGCCATGAGCCAAGGAACTTCCTAGATCTTTTATTTATCCACTAGTTGGTTTATGGGCTGAGGCTATTCATTAGAAACATTCATTGTGAACTGGGTACCAAAATTTCATGTTGGCCACTTGTTGAATGAAGTCTTCATCTCTGAAGAAGCAGTGGGTGCATGTGCTCTATGCCAGGCATAGACTTGACCAGACTTACAATTATTTCCCCGCTTCACCACTTCTGTGCCTTCTCACGAGGCAGGTTGTCTCCTTTATCTCAGGTTCTGTCTCTACATTTTTAGAGTAGAAGGGTTCAATGAAACTGTGTCCTCTAAGCACCTAAGGTGGTGTCTGGCATATGGTAAGTGTGAAATAGTCAAGATCAATTGCCATAAAAATAACCTTAAACTCGGAGTCTAAAATTTGAGTCTCAATCTAAAACCCAGCTATATCAGTTGAAGTCAGAAGTTTCTGTACTGCCAGCAGCTCCCAAATACCTGGCAGCCACTTCACAAATAATTGACTCGGAGGCTTAATATTACTTGTAAATGCTCAGCCATTAGGTCAGGCTTGATACTGAGCATTAGGTCAGGCTTGATACTAACTAGTGCTTACACTTTAAGTTAACCCACATTTCTATTTGGTCTTTGATTCCTGGCTTGTTAACTCAATTTTACATGCCCTGCTTGCTCAGCAGCTGGTTGACATCTCTGCTTCCTCT
Source organism: Phyllotis vaccarum (assembly GCA_033318265.1). Taxonomy (NCBI): domain Eukaryota; kingdom Metazoa; phylum Chordata; class Mammalia; order Rodentia; family Cricetidae; genus Phyllotis; species Phyllotis vaccarum. The sequence goes on along the minus strand of JARWLC010000013.1, from coordinate 4,704,880 downwards.
CTTCCTTTTCCTAGAATTCTCTTAGTCTGGTTGCCTATGTTTTCTCCCTGGTTATTGACTAATCAACATGTCATTAAACTAATCAAGTGACAACCCTTTACAGTGTGCAAGAGCATTATCCCACACTAACCAGGAATGCTGAACTTTGCTTCAGTGGTATTCTACCTCTCTTTTTATATCTCATCAAGTTGCAAATGGAATTTAAAAAACATGAAAGAGCTTTAATATCTGTGGGCTGCTCCAATGGGAAAGAGGATTGTCCCAAGATTAAGGTAGGAAGAAGACTGGGGTCTTTGGAAAGATACAGTCATAATGAGCCAAAGTAGGGGAAAAGTTGTAATTAATAAAATAGGCAGAATATCATCATGTAGGCTGAGAGGACATAAAGGAATTTCTGGGAAGTCAACAAGACCTTTGCTTCACTATTTAGCCCCGTATTCTTCTAAGAAGTACATTTTGCCTCTGTAGCACATGTAGGCATGGACTTAGTCACATACTGTCCTAGCATAGTAGACACTGCACCCTGCTGTTACTTTATAGTCATCAAAAAATCCTGCCTTGTTGCAAGAACATCCCACTTATGATATCATGATTTCTTCATCTATGAGCTCTAGAGAATGTGATCAACCACTGTCAACAACTCTGTGTTAATAGTGAGTTAAGCAATATTGTGAGTATTGAGTCAACAGAGTACAATAAAAAGGGAGAAAGTTATCCTTTCTATAACTATATATCAATGTAAAATACAGAGAAGCTGATTTAAATTCAGCTACTGTTTCATCCATATATACAACCACTGATGTGAAATACATCTCCAGGAATGTATCTCTTTTGCATTACAGCCCCATGAAAAGCAACTTATACCTATAGGAAATGAAGAGGGGTAAAACACAAATTCTAGTTTTCATTTAATGAAAACTCAGAGCCAGATATTGGGGAAAAGCTGGAATATCAGACAGAGGAAACAGACCACAGTCAAATCTCACCCAGTCCACTTCTCAGGGTAAAAACTCTCTTTAAGATTTCTCAACCTGGATCTTTGTCTCTTTTACAGAATAAATCTCTGTCTTCTTATGCCTGCCTTAAATAGCTCCTTTGCCCATGTTCTTTCACTCCAGGTTCAACTCTGCATCATATTCTAGAGTTAGGATTAAAGGTGTGTGCTACCACTACTTGGTAGCTAGCCTTGAACTCACAGTAATACAGAAAGATCTCTGTCTCTGGAGTTATGGGATTAAAATCATAGATCACCACTCCTGTCCCATGATGAAATTAAAGGTGTGAATTATGCTGACTCTCCTGGATTGACTGTGGCTGGATCTGTTCTCTGATATTGTGCCTGGTTTTATTAAATATAAAGTATATCGCCACAGAGAGGGGTATTTTTGAGCAACTATAACTGGAACAAAATACGATGAGCAATTTAAGAGTCCTGGAAGTTTAAGCTATCAATAGAGCTGGCTTCTTCCTAGTGTTGAAAGGTAGAAGCTGTCCCATACCTCTTTTCCACCTTCTCACTCTGTCATTCCCTGTCTTGCGGCAGCATCACTTTGCTGCTTTCATATTTACATGACTTTCTCTCCCTGCAGTGTTTCCCTTTGTTATAAGAACACTGGTCTCTTCTAGCCCTGCCTAAGAGAGGACTCCAGCAATACTCTGTACTAACTAAGAGCCCACCAAAGAGGCCAGGTAGCTGGGCACTATTCTGATCTCTTTGTGAACAAAGTAATCTCTGAAGAGGTGAATGACATGAGGATCAGACTGGGGTGGGTGGCTTGATTGCTGCCCAGGGCTATGGTGCTGTCTGGGCCTTGGATGCTGCTGGATCCCATGTCTGGGTTCATAGGTCTGATATAGCCCTGGTCTCTGTTGATGTCCATGTATCCAGATACCACAAAAGGCCAAGAGGATAGTGCTGTATAGAGTTAATCCTGCTCCTCATTGGTTGCAGCATTAGGGAAGATTGGTACTGCTCCTTACCAGCTAAAGCATGCCGGACAGAAGGTCCTATACCTCATCTAGGTAGCACAATAGAGCTGACCCAGTTGGCATGGCCATAAACTGGCTCTGAGTACATGATAATGGGATAGAATGTCTCATCCCTCTCATATGCCATGTGGTGGCATGAGGGAGGGAAAGATGTCCTCCTCCACGCACCCCTCTCCACCCACCTGCAGATAAAACACTTGGGAGAACAGGCCCTGTCTCCCTCCTGGGCAGCACAGTAGAGTTGATATTATACACAGGGTTGCAAGTGAGCTATCTCTGAGGACATGAGATGGATGTAACTAGTGCTGCCTCCCTCATCTGTAGTGTGGTGGTAGCAGCAAGGGAAGTATGACCTCTCCCAGCTGGTAAGGGAGCTGACTCTCCTGTTTACCAGTCATGACACTCAGAAAGTAGGTCCTGAAACTTGTCTGGGCATCACAGTGTAGTTGACCCTGTTTATGGAGAAGGGCACAGGTGAGCCAGTGATCATGAGAGATCTGGCCCCACCCCTCATCTGGCATATAGCAACATGAGTAGGAAGGAGATGCCCTTTTCTCCCGCCTCTCCTTGTAAAGGAAAGTGGGAAAGCTGGCCTTGAGGTCTCTCTGCCCCTCACCAGCTTTAGCACTTGGAAGAGCAGGTTCTGTACCTTATCTGAGCAGCATAAAAGAGTCACCCTTGTTAGAAGAAGTATTGGTGAGGTGGTCCCAAAGTTGTTAGTGCAGGAGAGCACTCACTTCTCATGCGGCAGCACAAGTGGAGTACAAATGTCTCCCTTACCCCTCACTACTCTTGGCATGTGACAGATGACAAGCTGACCCTCTCTTTCACCAGCTGTAGCACTCAGGGAAATGAGCCCTGCTCCTCACCTGGGAAACAGAGTAGAATTGATCCTAATGGCCCAAGTATGGGAGTTTTGACCCTGAGGCTGGGAAAGCAGGAGAACCAACCCTGTCCTGATCTTTGCTCATTGTTGCAAGGGGTAAATTAACCAGGCGAATGCTGGAAAGCTCACTCTGGTAGTGAAGATGGGTGAGCTGGTGGGCCGATTAACCTTGAAACAACCCAGATCCAAAACCAAGATTATGAGTTGGCCCACCCCAACAGCTACCCCCTCTATTATTTATAGGAGCATGTGAAAGGGCTGATCCTTCAGGTCTAAAGTTGCAGGATCTCCCCAACACAGAAAAATAACAAGATATCCAAGAGGAGTCTCAGGACACAACATTAATAGTGTAGCAGAAACCAGAGACCTCAAACCAGACCAATGACTCTTTGCAACGAACACTTGCATGTAAAGATATATGAGCAAAAGGGTTAACTGCCTAACTCACTGTGTCACACTACAGCTTCCCTGATAAACTTTCCTTTTTTCTCTTACATTTTACTTTGAGGTGTTTGCTAGGGCAGAGGACAGATACAGAGGGACAGGAAAATGGATGGGATTGAGAGGCATGATGTGAAAGACCTAAAAAATATAAATAAAAAGAAAGCAATGGTCATTCCAGTCCAGTATATTATCATCTGAAATAATTTGCAACATTCAAGTTTTAAATAAGGTAATATTTTGAGTTATTATAGATTGTGGATGCAAAATATGAATTTTGAGACAATACAACTCAATATATAATGATATGTGTGTCTGTGTATTAATGAAACACTATTTTTTTAAATATGCAATTTCTGCTTTCTAAGCTATTTGCAATCTCTCTTCTCCCAGCACTTCATTGTTTTCTAGTCTCTCATGTCTCTATCCATGATATAGCTAAATGAAACTTGAGACACAACCACAACATAGGTGTCTGACAGCAGAGGCATGTGGAAGGGCAGAAAATCACTGAGACTTTTATCCCTACACACCTACCTATATGAAGTCATATGTAGCTCTTGATAGTTTTAGAAATTGACTCAGGTACTGTTCCCTTTAAGTGCTACTATGGTCTGGCCATCTCCTAAAGGAGCATTTTCTCGCTCCAAGGCCTCTGTAATCCTGCTGAATCTTGTCAACAACATACTTGCCCCTCAGAGTGTTCCCATTACGGACGGGTATCTGGTGTGATCCAAAGATATCAGAAATTTTTAACCTGCCTACACAGACTGTGGTATCTCTGGAAAAGAGCCCAGGAACATCTTCTGTACTTGCAACCACACCCCCACCGTCCTGCCATCTCTATCTAGAAATGATCTTATTGGCAACTCTGGTTGACGTCTGCTTGCATTGTTCTTGTTTAGAACCAAATGTATTTTGGTCCTGATAATCCCAGTGAAATGTTCTCTCCCCTTCCTCTGAATGTTTCTGACCTCTCTCCCTACAGTTTTAGATCTGTAGATGCTTTTCATTGTTACATTTCTTATAAGCCACTTCATTCTTTAGAAAAATGTATACGATAATGATGTCCTGCTTGTCATCTTGAGCTAACAAAAAATGCATTACCCTTATAGCTGGGAGTAATTGAACAGGATACATTCTCCTGGAAAGGACCACAGAGATAAAGTCTAAACACTCTCTTACTCACTAGCTATATAAATTATAACTCTTGCAGCCTGCTTTCTGGTCTGTCAAATGGACTGATGATTACTCCCATTTCATGAAACTCTTCTTTAATCCTGATTAATTTTTTCATCCTCCACCATATTCATAGACCATGTTATGTTCTAGACACAGCTCTAAACTCACATGTATTGTTTTCCTAAGCTCTCAGGAGAAGTGCTTTCTGCACAAGAAGAAAGTATGGTCCAGAGAGATTATGAGATCCCTAGCTTACATCCCAGAGGGTTTCTGGTCCTATGCTCTTTCTCATTGCCTATGCCTTATCTTCAAGTATGTAGAGAAATGTTTTTCAAATTCATAAGACACTGCCTGAACTCTTTTTATTCCTGGGCTTATCTTCTACAGCTTGCAAGTGTACATGTAGGCCTCAAGGTTCTTTGAGTCTTCTCTCTCTCCTCTTTTAGTAAGTCTTCTGTGTAGGCCTTATAGAACATGCATAGATAACAAAAACATGTTGTACATCGTACTTTTTAAATGACCATATTTGCTACTAGAGTAAAGTGATAGTAATGTTAAAAGCTGGCATGCTGTTTGTATTTTTGACTGTACGAACTGATCATGAGACAAAAATCACAAAATAGCTTGGCACCAATTAGAACATTTCAGATGTTTGTGAAGCCCAACCCCAGCAACTTATTCAAAGTCTTGGCTCTCCCAGATCATGAAGGCATGTGTTGCTACTGAAAACCAGGAATTGATGCCATCTCACTATTCATGCCAAGCCTCCTGAAGATATCAATTCCTGCAGCCTTGTTCTGGAAGCTAGTGCTGGCCTGCAAAGTCCCTGCATCCAGGGAGCGGTGAGCAGCATAAGATAATTTGCTAAAGGGGTTATTAAGCTTTTCATCAAGATTTCTTGGGAAAAGTGTTCATTCTAAAATGCTGGTCTTTTTAGGGAAGGGAATGAAGTTCAGGACCTTTAGGTTCATGCTCAATGTTTTCCAGAGCGCCAAAATCGCAGTCTCTGGGATCCTATGTGAAGACCTCTTTAGCTTCACCAATCTTCCTTGTCTAAGAATTTAAAACCATTTGAATCCATTTGCTTATAAGATGCTTCCCCTTAGCCTGCCACCAGGAGTCAGGAACTAAATAGCTATAGGTTTGGATGCTAAGCAATAGCAGGTAGCTATAGCAATACAATAGCAATAGCAGCTCCCAGTTGTGAGATAGAAAGTGGGCCAGGAAGAGAGGAAAGGTCTGGGTCTCAGGCCCAATTCTTAAACTTGTATTTGGCTCCCTTGACTGTCACTGGAACTGCACATCTCTCTTTCTTTTTATCTTTGGTTGCTGAGGCTTGAGACTCTAGAGTTCTCTGCTTCCCAATAAGAAGTATCTGATTATTTGCAATTATAGACGTGTTACAGACCACATTTTGCATGTTCCAGGAAAGCAGAACAGATTCTGCACAAAAGTTAGGCACTACTGGTACCCTCTGGCATTGAATACTTGCAAAGATTTTACTTGAGCATGAAACTCAAATAGGAAACACTGTAGTAACACTCAGGCAATTCCTTTTGGTTCTTGGAAGGTACAGTTCTTGGGCAAGTAGCTTGCTAGTGTCTCTTTTCTACTGGCACTCAGCTATGCCGTCAAGCCTAATCACTCAGGTATGCCATCAGCCTCCTCAACTGACCATGCTGCCACAAAAGCAAACTGTTTATGGCTCCTCTTCCCTAGGAGGTCTTCAGAGCCATGAATTCCTAGGGCTTCTTCTCAAACAGTCTGACAGAATGAGCCAGGAACTGCTGTTACTGATTTTCCACTGTTTATTTTGTTCCTGTGCATCTCAAATATGTTGCTCTATTGCTCAAATCATTCTATGGCTCTCCACAGACTGTAGGTTGCAGTCCAAAGTCAGAGGTGATATTGCAAGTCCTTTGTGGAGGTCCATGTATAGTCTCTGTACCAAGATTTTTCTCTTATGGTATACTTTACTCTCCCTTGCCTGATGTGGGAATGCCTTTCTGTATGCTGAATATCATTCTTTAAATAAAGAGACTGTTTTGGCTTATGGCAAGCATCTTAGAAGTAGGCAGGGAAGGTGGAGCAGATAGGAGAAGGAGGGCTGAGTCAGAGGAGATGTGATCAAGCTGCCTGAGAAGCAATATGTAATGAAATAGGTAAGCAGGTAAGCCATGGGCCATGTGACAAGACAGATCAATAGAAATGGGTTGAATTAAGATGCGGGAGCTAGCTAGCATGTGCTGGGGTTGATACAGAGACACTACCCTGTCTAAACAAAAAGCTATTTTAAAATCACATACTTAGATATACTGGACCATTTCCACAAAGGTCTGAGCCATAGGCCAGAAAGTATAAAATTAATATAAGCATCTGTGTGTTTCTTTGGAACTTTGGGATTGCTGGTCCAGATAAGCAGTGGCTGGCAGGTCAGAACTGTGGGGTTAGTCCAGGCCAGAAACCTCTTTCTACACTTGCCTACCTGGGACTCCCTTGTGATAATCTCTGTTTCTCTTTGCCATGCCTGAGCACAAATTGTTCTTCTCTGAGCCTGTTAGCATCTTGCAATGATGTAGTAGTGTTTTTGGCCCATCCAAGCCACAAGATCTGTACTAGCAGTCCCAAATAATCACACAATGTCTTATATTAATTACATGTTGTTTGACCTATGGCTCAGTCACATTATTTGCTAACTATTACTCTTAAACTAACCCATGACTATCTAAGTGGCGAGTATCTTTTCTCAGAGCATCATTTCCATTTTCTTCTCTCTGTATTTTCCTAACATCTCTGGTGTCTGCTCTTTCTCTTCCCAGAGTTTTCTTAGTTTGGTAGCTCCACCCATACTTCCTTTCTACCTTTGTGTCCAATCAACATTTTATTAAACCTGTAGGAGGAACAAATATTTACAAAGTACCAGAGCATAATCTCACAGCACTATGACTTGCCTTTTTAATAAGTAGATGAAACTATACTTTGTGGAAATGGTCCAGTATTTCCAAGCATGTGACTTTTAAAAGCTTTTTGTTTAGGCAGGGGAGTGTCTCTGTATCAATCCCAGCACATAGGAACAATATTATTACTTTGGTATGACAGGTGAATAGCTTAAGGCATAGAAATGTTACATGCATAGTCCCAGTCAGTATATAACATAGTTTATATTTCTATTCAGATCTGTCTGACTCTGAGTCCCCTCTTTATTTCTATTATGTTTATATCTTGTAAAGTCCACATCAAAGTTTCCCTTTTGGTACCTACATTTTCCCAACACCATGTTCCAAGCCAGAGTGTGCTAGCGAGAAGTGAGGGGTCTACTTCATTGACCTGAGCTGTTTGAAGCCATAGGATGGAAAACAGGCAAGCTTGGTGAATCAATCTCATTTCTATAGTGCAAGCACAGATGTATAGTTTGGTTCCTGGGATCTAAGATACAGAAACCAGGCTCTTGCAGTTGGCCATTTTTCACATTGCCTACGCACTCAGTAATCCTTTCTGAGTACTACCTGTAGGATCTGTCTGCACTTATAAGATTCAGGGGACTTGTGATCTTGGTTTCTGATATGTCTTTCATCTCTTCCTAGGATAATTTGAGTTTCCAGCCTGGTCTTTAGGACACTAGGTTACAATGGGACTTAAAGCCCCTCACTTTCTTCCCTCTTCTCTCAACTCCATGAGTACTTCTTTTTCTTAGATAATATGGCTTCCCCAGCTACACTAAGGGAAGATGCATTACTTGTAATTAGAGGTCACAAAAGACTGAATTAGAGAGCAACCTGTATCTTCTGATCCTGGAGTTGTGTCTTAAGAGTTTGCTACAGCATAAGAATCAGTTATAAGTATGTCATGTTCACAGTGGATACTCAGAAAGAGATGCTTAGCAGGCTACACTTGCTTTTCCTTCAGTCTGTGAAAGTAAGACTGTACTTAGGTTTGTCCAAATCAATGGCAAAAAAGTAATACGGTAACATTCTAAAAAGGAAATACTCCTTGAAGCATTTCCTGTAGTGACATGGGGTAGGGCCATAGGTAGATATATTCCAAGAAAGTATTTTTGATTTGACTCCAGTCCTTTACACTAAGATAACCATTTTTGATGCATGAATATTTTAAATTAAAAAAAAAACATGAAAATCTATTTCCTTAGTTATCATAACCACATTTCAAGTATCCCACAGCCACACAGTTGTAGTGCCAAGTATATTGTACTGCAGACCTACAAATGTCCTAGGCTGTTTAGCTCAGAGGGAATGAACATGGTTGAACTTCTATAAATATTTTTGCTTAGCCTCCCATACCCCTCATAGGTTATTTTTTTTCCCTCAGGCACTAATTCTTTGCATGGTAGCATCACTATTACTCCCATGTCCACTCTCCTCCAGTTAGAGGAGGAGACTTGTCTATCATGTTTTGTTCTAGAGTTTTTTATACTTCAGATACTGTGTAATAACATGTTGGGAGGTTGAAGTTGCCCATGACTGTAAATCAAAGTGGAATGTAACCAATACTGGGAAGACTGTATAAAATCTCCTCTAGTACCAGGAAAGAAGAATTGCTGTCAGTATAAATGATATTCACTTTCTAGTATTTAAAACTTGAGAAGCAATAAAATCAGACTTAACTAGAGAGGAGTGACAATAGACAGCTGGTTTTTTGATCAATGTTAACTAGAGGAAGTTGTTAGTATGTCTGTAGACTTAGAGGAAAGGAAAAGGTACAAAAAATAAACAATGGTTTTATGAAAATCCAGCGATTCACAGCTCATACATTTGAGTCACACGGACATCTCTGGATCTGTGAGGCCAGTGACGGCCTGCTCTGGGTCTACTAAAAGCTTTCCAATGTGGAACAATGCACAGCAGATATGAAGCCTTCTAGCCCCTTCTATTTACAGAGCCTCTGGTCTTATAATGAAAGGAAATGAGTACTACAGCAAGGAGTGGAGTAGATGTGGGAGAAGGGCTGGGAGAATCCAAGTAGATTAATGTGCCAAATGGACCATTCAGATCCCTTTCTCAATAGTCTTGAATTTAAGAAAAAAACAAAGGGGGATTCTTTTAGCAGTTTCAATTGGAAATAAACATATGAGACATGCTCACACTGACTTTTCTATTCCTGCTATTCCTTCCTACTTTATAAATGCATACAAAGCCATGTCAACTCTATTGTGGAATCATTTACAAAAATGAGATATGTCGCATGAGGTATAAAGACAAAGAATTATCTTGTATTTCTCACAATTGCATATGAATCTGCTATTGTCTTTAAGTAAAAGGTTTAATTATAAATGAAGAGAGATGAAAGGACATAGATTTTTGTCAGATGCCACAGGCCTTCCCTCTCTAGGCCTCTATTTTTCCATTCATACAAAGTAACTATTGGAGTAGATGACCTTCAAAGACCTTTCTAGGTTTGTTATACTCTGAGTAGTGAAAGCCTAGGAGAACCTTTGGCAAGTTTCTCTGGGGGCACTCATGGAATGGTCTGGTCAAGAGTATGTCTGCTTAACATGGGAAAGAGGCCAAGAGAAGCAGCAAGGCCTCCTAGTATTGCTTGTGTAGGCCTTGAGTTTTGTGAGTCATAATTAGCCTGTAGCAATTTTAAAATATAGATGGGAGAGGTCCTGTCACTGACTACTTCTTAAAACTTTTCTCCCTGTTCAAGCTATGATGAAACAGGCTGCATCCTAGAACAGGAGATGAGCAGAAAGCCATTTTGGAAAGCATTAGGTGGTATTATCCTTCCTTGGAGTTGTCCCATTGTCATTAGAAGATGGCTGCATTGGGCCCTGCCTTCAACTTATGACAAGCTTCCTTGTAATGTGTATATGCTACTGGAAGTCTCAATATAGCAAGGTCACCTCCTGTCTTTCCTATGAAGATTGTTTGGTGCCTACTTTTTGCTTTGTTTGAAAGAGGATTGTTTGGGACATATATGTCTAGAAAAATCATTTAACCTAGTTAGGCCTAGAAAAGGTGGCAAAGCATATGCATTTTAAGATATTTGGTGAGAGAGGAAAATAAAATTTCATGTTATCTATAATAATTGAGCATGTCCTTTCAAATGTTACAAACTTTAATTAAAATATAATTACATTGGTTTCCCTTTTTTTCCTCCCTCCAACCAGTCCCAAGTCCCCCTGTCCAGCTCCTTCCAGCCACCTACCTACACTCCCTAGTCTCTTCTTCTCTGATTATTATTGCTACATATGTATTGTAAATATATAAAAACAACTCTCTGAGTCTGGTGTTATTGTTTGTATGTATATGGTTTCAAGTCTGACCAAAAAAGCCTTTACAGCATATGGAGATGATCACAGAAGATCATAAGTGGACACAATGCCAAGATGAATGAACTGTTGAGATCCCAGCTCCAATGGATACACCTACATCACAGTTCCTGCATCTAACCTCAGCGAATATCAAAGAAGAGAGGGCAGGAAGATTCTAAGATCCAGAATACCAGGAAGTCTGCTGTAAAACAGACTCTCCTAGCAATGGTTGCATAAACAAAATCTGAACAATGGGTCCTGGGAACTTCAGGAAGAAAAGACAATGAATCATGTGCTGACTATGAATGTTCACACATGACCACAGGGTCATATTTTGTCTAAGTGCAGCCTGAAAGACACCAGTGCCTGGGAGCAGGGCTACCACTGTCTTACCTTATCCCAGAACTGGCACATCACTTCCCTCCCGAAGTAGAGAAGTAAGATACTTTCTGCATTGCTCTGCCTGAAAGAGAATGCCTGCAAGCATTCATACCAGCTGTTTCATTCGCGACCCATACCTGGCCAGGCTCTCATGGTTTGCTTTACCCCTTCCTTCGTGGTCTTCTTATTCAGGGTTTTGGGTGAGACTGTCCATGGAAAAGGTTACTCTTTAAGAATTTCTCTAGAGTATTTCTGCAAGTGTAATATTATTCATCAGTCATGACAAAGTGTTAGAGAAGTGAAACTGGTAGTATTCATATTGTCCTTTGTCCAACTTCTCTAATACAGCATCACTTGACATAAGCATATCGTAATGATCAAAACTCAGGTAATACTGTTCACTATGCTAAAGACTCTCGGATTATGCTTCTATTATTAGCCTTTTACTGATATAGAAACCGACTCTTGAAGAAGTGCTCAGAAATACAAAATGAGTCAGCAGGCCTAAATTCTATCAGGAGTTTAACGACAATTTGTATCCTTGTTATTTCTAGATTGTTGAAGCCACTGCATTCAGAGTATATGGCTCCCCTCTAGCCTCAAAGCCAGGAACTACGGCCCTGACTTTGGCTTCTCTGTCATATTACCTTTTGCTTTGTGAGTACATTGAGCACCACATAATCTAGGTTAATCTCCCTATTTTAAGTATTTTAAGTTCTTTAGCCTCATCATATCTGAAAACACACCTTTGTCATGTAAGATAACATAATCACAGGTTTGGAGGATTATGACAGGATTATCTTTGAGGGACAATTATTTAGTCTGCCAAAGCCAAACATAAACCAACAATTGCAGAGGAGGTGGAAGAGAATGTCAAAGAGACACGATTCATATCTGATTCAGGCTGGGCACCAAGGTATTCTAAACTCTTGGGATTATGAGTTGACAAAAGAAGAATAATAAGAAATTTATGCTGCTGATATAAGTTCTTTACAAAGTATTTATTAAAGCCAAAATTAGTTATCTGAAAAAAATGTGAATCCCAGTTGTAAAGTGGATTTCCATTGTAACAATCAACATTCCTAAGTTGTATGAGCTCAAAGTTTAGGCTCAGTTGAATAAGCAGCCCAGAAAGGGTATTGAGACGCTAATAAAAAAAAAAAAAAAGTAAGGTGACCATCCATATAGATTCCAAACCTATGACTATAGGAATTAGACGTTTAGAATACAGTTAGAAATGATATTGGTTTATAAAAATGTCAGTAATACATTCTTCTCTGCGGTCTGTGACCATTCCATTCACTAATAGATGGCTAGGTTTACTGTACTCAGAGTGATTTCCCTCTCATTGAATGAGCTTGATGTCTAATTATGCAGCTCTTTGTTGTCTCCCAAGATAAAAAGTACCACTGTTATGCCATTGGAGATATATAGCAATATATCTTGCTGTTGTAGCTCATTGGCATTACATCTAGGTAGGAGTATTGATTGTTCCTATCCATTGGCGGCTTTCATAACATATTCCAATATTATGAGAACTGATCCCAGGAAGGAGGCTTTCAGATCAGTTTCGTATCATTAGGTAGGTTTACACTACTTCCTTTGGAGTTATGCTATAGAAATTACCATCTAATGTTCCTAAATTGTCTCTAATAGTATTGGAAAGTGCTATGACCTCCCCTGAGACAAGATGGCTTTCAGTGATCTATGGGAGCTTAGTCTCATACTGAGGGCTAAAGCGGGTCACAGGAATAGTTTAGACCCAGGGAACTGGAAAATCCCAGGTTCTAGAATGGATTGGTCCTGTAATTCTTTTCCCCTAAACCTCTAGCACTAATTCCACAACTGATGGTAGTTTAGGCTTTTCTTGAACTTTCTCCATGATGAATTATCTTCTTCCCAAGATATGTGATGTGTCTCTCTAGGTCAAGCTTTCTTTACCTAGTGACGAGCCAGTATAATCATGAAGGTGAAATCAATTTCTTTTTCTATAAGTGAAAATGCTTTGGTTGTTGAAGCCCATTTCTATGACTCTTATTAACCAACCCCACTCATCCCCCCCTCTCTCCTCTTCCCTCCCTTCTTCCCTCCCTCTCCCCTGTCTTCCTTCCTTCTTCCCTGCCTCCCTCTCTTTCAGCTGAAGCATAGAAACAATGAGGCAAACATGTGGCCTAATCTAGGAGGCTATTTCTGTTACAACCAGAGGCAACTCTTGTTGACTCTGTGCAAGTAGACAGAAGTCAGGTTTGGATAATTTCTTTAGCCACACCACAATATCAGATTACAGGCTCTCTCCAGGTCGGTGTAGAAAAATGATCTTCTTCCCTGTGCTTCTTCTCTCCCCAATGACTCTTTCCTCTGTGCATCTATTACTAGAACCTACTAATTTCAGTAAAACTGATAATTAAGAGAGGAGAAATTGACAACCCTAGTTCAAGAACCATCTTCTATAACACTTGGAGGCAAGCAGATTATCAAAGTGCCTTTAGAGTAGGGGTAGGCAGTTGGTGCTAAGAGTTTCCTATTTCTTCCAGGTACAATGTGACTGACTATCCAGTCACTTGCTACTAACTGAGGCCTTTGGATATGAATTTATTAACTTTAACTTTGCAAAGTACTTGCTTTTCTCAGGTGCAATTGGGGTGCAAGACAGTGTTTGAAATAAGAACATTGTCTCTGAAATGAACAAAGTAACTTTTCTAAGATTTTTTACACACAGTTATCAGGAATAATGGCCAAAGAGAAAAATTTGACCTTAGGATTGTGTCATATCTATCTATTTAGAATGCCCAAGCACAGTGTTGCAGAGGGTGGAAAGATTCAGACCAGGCCATTGCTTAACTTATCAGAAAAACAGCTAGGCCTTCAACCTTCTTCAGGAAAAAGAACACATGGTTAGTGCTGTCAGTATCTGTGGATGGTCAGAAAATATGTGCTAACATACCCAAATCTCTCAAATTTAGCTCGTTTGTTTATAGAATGGAGATAGAAGGGATTATATTTTATGGCTTCTAATGATTTAGTACTCTATGATTACATCACATTTTCAAAAGGTATGACTCTGACTAGGAGCATCTTTTGGCTGTTAAGTTGCTAATCTCTTAAACTAGAAGCCCAGATGTATGAGTCATTGTCAGTGAGAGTTAGGCCTCTTATCCCTTGCTAGGCCTCTTATCTTGCATTGTCTCTTTCCATAACCATGTATCTACCATTATATTAGACCGATTTCCCCAATGTAGAATGAGAGTGAGAACTCTGCAATCAAATGCATGGAAATTCTATATTTATGCCAGAAAATATTTTTGTGAAAAGTCACACGGAAACCCAGTGGGATCAAAGCATCACAGGGGGCAAGCTAGTGCTTTGGAAAGGTTCAGAGGTCTGTGCGGGCTAGGAAATGTGCTGAAAATCCTATATGTATGTCCCCATACACAGTTAGGGACCAGGTGCATTGGACTGCCAGGACAGAAACAATGAAGGTGTGCAGTTTATGATCAGAGTTCTGTAGTGATTTGGTTCCAGATAGGAAATACAAACTAACTTGGACAAGAACATTCTTTAGTACTCAAGAAGAGTTTTTCTTGATGTCATGAGGAGTTTTGTTAGACAAAGCAACTACTGTCAAAACTTACTTTCCTCTGTCATAGACCAAAGGAGGACACACAATGTTTAAAGACCCATTGCCAGACAGATCTGAGAGGTTGTGCTTAGATCTGCATTAGTCATCTACACCTTTCCATAGGTAAGTAGCCAAATGAAATCACATGCAAATTCATTTGCAAAAATACCTTGCCAAATTCCAAGTGTCCTCTACCTGGGGAGACATGAACAAACATCCATTTACCCCAGATAAAGCATCAATAACATATCAAAGAAATTATTCCACTGTCTAACTTAGTGAATGAGTTCATTGGATTACTTTTAAAAGATTATGATTAAAAGATTACTTCCAGGCATGTGGGTAATCCTAGAATAGTTGTATCATTACAAAGTCCTACTTCAGCAGGCATAATGACCCAGGAAGATTGCATGCCTGGAATTCCCCCAAACTAATTTATAGGCAGTTCAGCAAGCTAGACAGTATATTCTCAATAATTTTAAAATGTTTATTGCTTATTTAACTTTGAGGAGGGGGTTTGTGCATCTTGTAAATTTCAGGAGATTTCTAATCTTTGTAAGCATTGTTTTCTTCCTGAACCTAGTTTTCCCTCCAATAATAAATGTTTCCATCTAGAGGAAATAGCTAGACAAGATCAGTCTCCAGTCCATGTTCCTGAAGATCTAGAGCCTGAGCCAGATGAATCATCTGAATACTGTTTCATTTATCTCAAAAGAGTGTCTTCAAACCCCTGTAACCTGACCAGGAAAAGGCTATGGACTAAATGTCAGTAAAGTCTACAGGTCCCATCTATCCTCTTCTTCAGTAAAGAGTGCATATGGGTGTACCAAATCTAAGATTCCCAAAGAGAAAAACAGAGGTTCTGGCTGGCCTTGGGAATAGCTACAAGCTCACTTAGGAAGACATTCTGAAAAATTAACTCACAGTATTTTTTAAGCTTTCTTTAGTATTGGAAGGTTCAGCTAAACATTTTGTGCTGATGAATCATTTTCTCAAATGTGGATTTATTTTACTCAAATAAAATATTCACTCTTCTTTAATGACTTAAAAACCAATAGACTATGGGGAAAAAGAATTGGTCCTTCGACAGCCACTGAGTCATGCCTAGAGTCTAACAGGCAGCATATTTTCAGCAGACACTCATTTCTCTACTCAACTTCCCAGGATCTGGAGATATAAAAAACTCAGGAAAGAAAGCATCCCAACTGGAAAAGCCTACCCATTTGCCAGTCTGACATCCTATAGAAAACTCCTGGGACTTGGTGTGAGATGTACAAGCCCTAGAGGTTTCTAGGGACCTAGGAGCTAGTTTGGCCTCAGCTAGTTCAAACTGGTTATATCTGGTGCCTTAAAACATATGCTCCTAGTACTTGCTCATAGCCATGAGGAACTTTTGAGTGGGAACTTCATTATACTCCAACTTGGGGTCTGTGTGGGGTCTTGGAAACCGAGGTAGTGATGTGAGATGACATGACCCAGTGAGAAAAGACCACACCACAATGCATATGCCAGCAAAGCGAAACCCTTCCTCCTGGCTGAATGGAAGGTATATAAGGCTTTCCCCTTCTGAATAAATTGACCTTGTTTCAACTAGTCTCTGGAGACTGTGTCTTTGTTCTCTGCATCTTGTTGTCCCCTCCTCCAAAGGTGAACTACCAGGGCTCTGAGCATAAACAACCCCCAACAGCTTGGAAAGCCATTTCTAGAATGAAGTTGTCTATGACCTCATTTGGCTACCTTTTAGGTAGGATATTTGCTACTCTCTAAACTCCAGTTCCAAGCCTATAGCCTCTTGATATTTCTGACATGCTTCCCATCCACTTGACTGCTCTGCTATCTGGAACTAGAAAGTGCCCCTGAAGAGACTGACATAGTATCTGAAGTATGACACATTCCTCCTCCCCAATCCTTCATTTATTTCCCACAGTATAATGAGGAGGAGAAGCAAATCATTCACTTCCTAATGCTGAAAATCCAAGATATGCATTCAGCAGCTGGGTCAGGGTATTAGTCTTTATCACGGAGCTTCTTATAAAGGTATATTGTCTGAAATGCTTCCTGATTAGTCTGAGGTTTGTACCAGAAGCCAAAGTACCTTTTCCTTGTTCTAATACTTCCAAGCTCACTAAGTTTTTGGTCTTTCCAATGAGGGATAGATTCAGCCCCACCATCTACAAGGAATTAATGATATCTGAGCTGGAATCCAAATACCCTATCTCTAAGACTGGGGCATCTTATTTTTCTGGCTCTTTCCACTACCTAGCATGGGACTGCTCCAAACATATAGATCCCATTCTACAGGAGATAAAACCATAAAACTTCACAGCCAATGACTTGAGGCCCCTTATCTGCCAAATCCTCAGCCTTTCAAGATCCTCAGCATATACGTCTTCTACATACCAAAATGATGCTGGATTTCTACCATAACCCAAAGGGAAGCAACCTCTTAAAAAAAAAGCCATAGCTCATTCCTATGTTCAACATTCTACCTACTTAGATTTTATTATCAACTTGATACAACTAAAAGTTAACTGGGAAAAGATAATACCTATTAAAAAACTTACAATACCAGAATGGCCTGTCATCATGATACTATTTATAGTGAGATACTATTTTGATTGATGATTAATATAAGAAGGCCCAGCCCATTGTGGAAAGCACCATCCCTGTGAAGTTGAACATCAGCTTTATAACAAAGCTAACTGAGTACGAGCCAGTGAGAAATCCAACAATTGGCATTTCTTTATGGTTCCTGCTTCAAGTTTCTACTGTCCTGAATTCCAATTATGGATTATGACCTGAAGGTGTAAGCTGAAATAAATCCTTTGCTACCTTAAGTTAGTTTTATCAGAGTGTATTTTATCACAGCAACAAAAACACAAGCAAGAATGTCCTCTTCCAGCTCCCCAGTATGTGTCCAGCTAGCAGCATGAAGAGTCACAATCTAATCTCAGGCCAAAGCAGGGAAGCTGGAGCCTGAAGAGGAGAAGGAGGAAAAGAATGTACACTGGATGAAAACATGGATATTGGGACAGGGCTCCCAGGGAAGGAAATGAAGCAGACCTACCAATCTCTCTGGCACTGACCCCTCAAGGAGCACTGATATCCCCCCTCACACACACACAAAATGGGCTGCAACCCCTGTATACCATGGACAAAGTGCTTTCTCTGCTCAGCCACAGCAATACTCTGCTCACATTACCCAGCCTCTAGCAGACTATTCTGCATCTGTGCCATTGAAATATTTATAAAGCATTTAGTACATCAATGAACATGTGCCATAAGGGATTTGTGGCATTCCCTGTGCTCCATCAGTTAAATATTTAGTATCTCTGTCCTGTGAAAACATTCTTAGAAGTGCCACAAGAGGATTTCCTGTTGGCAGATGACTGACGGACTGAGGCAAATATCAATCACTTCTCTTGGGAAGGTGTCTGAGGGCCTTGATCCATTCCTTGGAAAACCTATTGAATGTAATACAGTCCTCAAATTCTCCTGTTATAACCCTGGACACTGGCTTTCCAGTGGTCTTAGGTTTATTGAGACCCATTTGCCAATCTGAGCATTTACATGCATTTCATGTGTGATATCTTACAGATTCTTTGTATTCTCTGTGCCATAGAGGATCTTTCCTAGATGGAGTTGATGAGATATTCTCTTCACATGATATTTTGATGGATTGTGAAGCAGTCATAAAACATATAACACCCAAAATGAATTCAAATATTGACCAACCATTAAGTACTATTAGTAGTTTACACTAATTATAGCTTTCTTAATCCATTTCTTAATCTTTCTATAGAAGAATACTTGTGACTGGATAATATAAAAGGAAAGAGGTTTAATTTGGCTTGTAGTCATGGAGGCCAACAAAGGCCTCACCATGATTTTTCAACTCATTGCAAATAGGTATATAGATAAGACACAAAGAGTGAGGGGAACAGCCTTGCTTTACAGCAACCCACTCTCATGATAACTAATGCAACCATGAGGATTTGCCTAGGCCTATGATAAAGGCATAAATCTCCAATGATCTTGTTACTTCTTAATAATACTACTACTTTTCAATAAGATTACATTTAGACTCAAATTCTAAATATGAATTTGGGTGGAGAAAAACTATATCCAAACAACAGCACCCCAAAATCTACTATATAGGTTAGATTAACATTTCATTATTGAGAACACTATCTTTCTTTTAGAATATTTTTTAAGTCTTTAGCCTTTTTCAAATTAATTCGTCCTCCCTCTCTTCAACAGGACTCCCAGAGTCCAGTGCCACGATGTGCATCTCTGTATTTGCTTCCATCAGTTACTAAATGAAGGCTCTCTGATGATAATTAGAGTAGTTATCAATCAGATTACAATAGAAGGCCAGTTCAGTTCGCTGTTGCTAGGAGTCTTAGCTGGGCTCATCCCCCTGGATATCTGGGAGTTTATTGACACCAGATATCTCCCTAACCCCAAAATGGTCCCCCCATCAAGACATCTCTTTAATGACACTCTCCCTCCATCCTGCCCACATGCCCCCAACCTGCCTAACCTCATCCCTCATGTTTTCATTTTCTATCACCCCACCTACTTCCAATTTATGCAAGTAAATATTTTCTAATTCCCCTTCCCAGAGAAATTTATGTATCCCATTTTGGGTACTTATTGTTACCTGACCTCTCTGAGACTCTACATTGTAGCCTAGTTGTCTTTTAATTTACAGCTAGTATCCACTTATGAGTGAGTACATACCATGTTTGTCTTTCTGGGTCTGTGTTACCTCACTCAGGAGTATTTTTTCTAGTTTTATCCATTTGTCTGCAAATTTCATGATGTCACTTTTTTATTGTTGTTGTTTTACTGATGAGTAATACTCCATTGTGTAAATGTACCACATTTTTTATCCATTCTTTTGTTGAGGGGCATCTAGCTTGTTTACAGTTTCTGGCTATTGCAAATAAAGCTGCTATGGACATAGTTTAGCAAGTGTTCTTGTAGTAAGATTAAGAATTCTTTGTGTATATGCCCAAGATAGGTATTATTAAGTCTTTAGTTAGATTGATTCCTAATTTTTCTGTGAAACTGGCATATTGATTTCCAAAGTAGCTGTACAAGATTGCACTTCTGAGTTTATGTTGAGGTCTTTGATCTACTTAGATCTGAGTTTTGTACACTGTGATAGATATGGATCTACTTGTATTCATCTACATACCACCATCTAGTTATGCCAGCACCCATTTGTCTAAGATACTATCTTTTTTTCCAGTGTATATTTTTGGCCTCTTTGTCAAACATCAGGTGTTTATAGTGTGTGAATTAAGGTTGTGATCTTTGATTCAATTCTATTGATACACAAGTCTGTTTTTATGCCAGCACCATGCTGATTTTTTAAATTGCTATAGCTCTATAGTATCGCTTGAGGTCGCGGATTGATGGGAGATGTCTTTCTGTATGCTGGGAAAGTCATTGGATAATAAAGGAACTGTCTCGGACTATGGTAGGCGTCTTAGAAGTAGGCTGGAAAGCAGAGCATAGATACAGGAAGGTGAGCAGAGTAAAAGGAGACATGATCCAGTTACCAAAGAAGCAAGATGTAAAGAAATAGGTAATCTGCAGGCCATATGGCAAGACAGATTAATGGAAATGGGTTAAGATGCAGGAGCTAGCTAGTAATACGCCTGAGCCAAAGCATGTAATTAATATAAGTGTCTGTGTGTTTCTGTGAGATTGCAGAGATGCTGGTTTGGATCATAGGCTGGACTACTGTATGAGGTTTCTGGCCCAGACTTTCTAGCCTAGCTGCCTGGCCCAGATTTTCAGACCCACAGTCCCATAGTCCCACTGAAATGCACAGAAGCTTGTATTAATTATACACTGATTGACCTAGGTCCCAGGCATATAACTTGCTAGCTCTTGCTCTTAACCTGTTCAGCCATGCAGCTCCATACCTTTTCTCAGAGCAGCACAGGTGTCCTCTGCATCTTTGGGCTTGTCTGGCAACTCTGTGGCATTTCTTCTCTGCTCTTCCTGTTCTCAAAATTTTCTTAGTCTGGTATCCCCATCCATATTTCCTGTCTGCCTTTGGCCAATCAGTGATTTTATTAAACCAGTGGGTGGGACAATTATTTACAATGAGACAACATAATCTCCCTACACTGGACTAGTCAGAAACTTCATATTACAAGGGATAGTGATGCCTCCTGAAGTTCTATTATGAAACAGGATTGTTTGGGCAATCCTGGGATTCCTGTTAATACAAATGAAGTTGAATATTTTTCCTTCAAGGTCTGTAAAAAATGTGTTGGGATTTTGATGGTGTTTGCACTGAATCTGTAGATTGCTTTTGATAAGACTGCCATTTTTACTGTGTTAATCCTACTTATCCAGAAGCACAGGACATCTTTCCATTTTCTGATATATTCTTCAATTTCTTTCTTCAATGACTCAAAGTTATTGTCAAACAGGTCTGTCACTTATTTGGTTAGAGTCACTCCAAGATATTTAATGCTATTTGCAGCTATTACTAAGGGTGATATTTCCTTATTTCTTTTTTGGCTATTTTATCCTTAGTGTATAAGAGGTATATTAATTTTTTTTGAGTTAATCTCATACCCTGATACATTGCTGAAGGTGTTAATCAGCAGTAGAAATTCTCTGATAGAATTTTGGGGGTCACCTATGTATATGATCATATCATCTGTAAATAGAGAGGGTTTGACTTCTTCCTTCCCAATTTGTATTCTCCTAACCTCTTTTTGTTCTTTTATTGCTTTAGCTAAAACTTTGAGACCTATACTGAATAGATAAAAGGACTGAACTTGATAGAAGAGAAAATGGGAAATACCCTTGAATCCATTGGCACAGGTGATCACTTCCTAAATATATCATCAGTAGCACAGACACTAAGAACAACAATCAATAAGTGGGACCTCCTGAAACTGAGAAGCTTCTGTAAGGCAAAGGACACAGTCAGTAAGACAAAACAATAGCTTACAGAATGGGAAAAGATGTTCACCAACCCTACATCTTACAGAAGGAATATCTCTAAAATATATAGAGAACTCAAGAGACTAGTAATGAAAGACCCAAATAACTCGATTAAAAATGGGGATCAGAGCTAAAAAGGGAATTCTCAACAGAATTACAAATGACCAAAAGGCACTTAAAACATTGCTCAACATTTTTAGCCATCTGAGAAGTGCAAATCAAAACATTTATGAGATACCATCATACACTGGTCAGAATGGCTAACATCAAAAACACAGATGATAGCCTATGCTGGACAGGATGTGGAGCAAGGGGAACACTCTTCCATTGTGGGTTGGAGTGTAAACTTGTACAGCTACTTTGAAAGCAGTATGGTATTTTGAAATTCAGGTGTTAGCTAACAAGGCTGGAAGGCGTGTCTGGAGTTCCGGGGTGTGGCCAGCCCCGTTGAAAAGGCTGCTGGGATCTTGGGGTCTCATATTAGATATGAAACTTTAGATTCATAAGAATAAGGTAGATGATAGAGTATTTTCTTTAATTTTGCTAAATACAAATAGACTAGATTATAACTGTAATTCTTGCTTGATAGCTATTTTGTTATATGTAATTTTGCTATGTTAAAATTGAAACCTTCATTTTTGATTAGACAGGAAGGGGGAGGTGATGTGGGAATGTCTTTTTGTATGCTGTGAATATCAATCTTTAAATAAAGGAGCTGTTTTGGCCCATGACAAGCATCATAGAAAAGGTAGGAGGAGAAATCAGAGCATAGGTAGGAGAAGCAGGGCGGGGTCAGGGAGGCCGAGCTGAAGCCCAAAGGAGCAACATGCAAGGAACATAGGTGAGCCTTGGGCCATGTGGCAGACAGGTTAATGAAAATGGGTTGACTTAAGATGTAAGAGCAAGTTAGCAATGTGCCTGAGCCATAGACCAAACAGCATGAAGTTAATATAAGTGTCTGAATCATTTTGGGGGCCTGAGCAGTGGCGGGTGACGTCTGAGGGTCTAAGCCTTTGGCTGCCTGGGACCAAGAAACCCCATTGCAACAGTATTGCCCTTTCTCAGAAAACTGGGAATCAATTTCCCCAATGGTCCCGCAATACCACTATTGGGTGTATACCCAAAGGATGCATATTCTAACCCCAAGGGCAGTAGCTCAACTATGTTCATAGCAGCATTATTCATAATAGCTAGAAGCAGAAACAACCTAGATGACCCTCAACTTGAAGAATGAATTTACTAATTGTGGTATGTTTACACAATGGAGTACTACTTAGCAGTAAAAAAAAAAAAGTCATCCTAAAATTTGCAGGCAAATGGATGGATTTGGAGAATATCGATCTGAATGAGGTAACAGAGGCCCAGAAAGATACACATTTTATGTATTCACTCATAAGTGGATTTTAGACATAAAGCAAAGACTATCAGGCTGTAAACCACAATCCATAAGCAGCTAGGTAACAGAAGGAACTTAAGAGAGACATCAAGGGATTCCCCTGGGAAGGGAAAATAGAGAAGATCTCCTGAGCAAATTGGGATCATAATGGGGAGCAAGCAAGGAGAGGTGGGAACAAATCATGAGAATAGGAAATGGTTGAGTGTGGGGAGCAACACAGAGAGAGAACAAAGAAATGCATATCTTGATAGAGTGAGCCACTGTGGGGTTAGAAAGAAACCTGGAACAAAAAAATCCCCAAAACCCAGAACATGTCTGTGGCTATGATTCCAACCAATAGTAGAGAGAGTGCCTACATAGGACTTCCCCTATAATCAAATGAATGACCACCCTAGTTGTCATTATAGAATGTTCATCCAGCAATGGATAGAGGCAGAAGCAGAGATGCATAGAAAAGCACCAGGTAAAGCTCCAGATCCAGCTGGAGAGAGAGAGAGAGAGAGAGAGAGAGAGAGAGAGAGAGAGAGAGAGAGAGAGAGAGAGAGAGAGAGAGAGAGAGCGCATATGAGCAAAGGGATCAGGATCATGAGGAGATGACCCACAGACATGGCTGACTGCAGCTATTGGGAGACCACTGACTTAGAAACAATCACTGAGGAACCTTCAGGAGAAGGAACTAAACTTTCCGAAGGTAGATGACTGTCAAATGGCATGGGCAGTTTGTGGAGCCTCTTGCAGTAAGACCAGGCTCTGTTCCTGGTACATGAATTGACATCTCAGAGCCCATTCCCTACAGAGGAACTCCTAACACAGCCTTAATACTGGGAAGAGACTCAGACCTATCTCAACTGGACATGCCAGACTGAACTAACCCACCTTGGGACTCCTTGCCATCCTTGGGAAATGAATGGGGGAATGGGGAGAGGGGAAGCTGAGGGAAGATTGGGAGGGACTGGGAGGAAGGAAGGGATAGGGAGAAGTGGTAGATATAAAAAATTTTAAATAAAAATATTGCACTTCTACCAGCAATGGAGGAATGTTTCCCTTACCACACATTCTCTCCAACATAAACTGTCGTTAGTGTTTTTGAACTTAGCCATTCTAACATGTGTAAGATGAAATCTCAAATTATATATTTTGGAGAGAGCAATTCTCTATTAGATGTGGAACCAGTAAAGATATTTTCCCATTCTCTAGGTTGGTGTCTAGTCTTACTAACCGTGTCCTTGGCTTTACAGAAGTTTCTAAGTTTCAGGATATCCCATTTATTAATTGTTGATGTCTGTGATTCTTATGTTATATTCAGTATGTTATCACCTATGCAGATGCATCCAGGGATACTTC
Organism: Phyllotis vaccarum; assembly: GCA_033318265.1. Taxonomy (NCBI): domain Eukaryota; kingdom Metazoa; phylum Chordata; class Mammalia; order Rodentia; family Cricetidae; genus Phyllotis; species Phyllotis vaccarum. The sequence goes on along the minus strand of JARWLC010000013.1, from coordinate 4,680,393 downwards.
CCACTTTCCCTTTTATCAGTTTAAGTGTAGCTAAATTTATGTTGAGCTCTTTGATCTATTTGTAGCTCAGTTTTGTGCAGATTGATAGTTATGGATCTATTTTCATTCTTCTATAAGCCAATATCCAGTTATGGCAGCACCATTTGTTGAAGATGCTTTCTTTTTCCATTGTATAATTTTGGTTTGAGACACATTAGTTGTTCTTGTTTGTCAGGTATGATAAGATGATTTTATCCATGTGAATAATATATAATAGATAAATCAGTGTAGTCACATTATTTTGTGTTGAGATACGCCAAGCTCTGTTCTAAATATTTTGAGATATATGATGAACTGGATATATTGATATTGGCTAGCACTCAGTGTCAATGGCTATTATCTGTGTCATATATGTATTAATCCTTTACATCCAAATAACCCTGAAATGGTAAATAGTATTACCATCTTTTACAAGTAAGCTATCCGGCAGAAAAAAGAATATTGCCTAGGCCATGTGTGGTAGTAAGGCTGAAATTCAGACTGGATGTACCCTCAGTTACTACTGTCTTCTGCCTCTTGAAACACTTGATAATATGTATTACTTGTTACTTGAAGTATGACAAGTAATTTATTTATGATCTTTGAGTTTTGGTTTTTCTATTTATATGAGACCCATCAAGGAGGAACTATATCATAGGGTTGTTGTAAATGAATGGGTGAGGAGACCCTATTGTATACTGCAATACAGTTTCACTGTAATAAGTGGAATACATGTCAGTGGTGATGCCTACATTAACATGTGCACTGTATAGTTTTTTGTGTATTTTATGTCTCTTTATGCCACTATCAGGCACTTTAGACACAAAGCAACATCCACCCATTACCAATCACTTCTACATACATTTTCCAGACTGTTCTATAGATAATCTTGCAAACACTGAGAAAACAGAACTTACAAGGACACACATATAGCAATAATCAGAGCTGGAACTTTAATATAAAGCTCACTTTCCTTTAAATAAGTTGTCTAGCATTGTTATTCTCAAGATTTTTAAAAAGACTTAGGTATTTTAACTTAATAATAGGAAAACAAAGTGAAACCATGGAAGCAAAGTCTTGAAATAAAAATATTCCAGTTCTTGAAGGCCCCCCCCCATTGACTAAGAGCCAAGCCTTGATTCACCCAGGCATTGGTAGCTACTACAACTGGGTGATATGGAATTTCTGTGTGGTTTTCATTCATTTTTCTCTGATAAGATGTTGTGATGTAAAAACCAATATATTTCTATGTATTTAATTTTTTGAGTTCTTCATACAGTCTAGATATTAATTGTGTTGAATAACCATCTGGCAAGCATTATCATCTGTTATATAGGTTGGAAGTTGAATATGAGTGTGTGCATGTATAAGTATTCTTGTGTGTGTGTGTGTGTGTGTGTGTGTGTGTGTCTGTGTGTGTCTGTGTGTGTCTGTGTGTTTCTCTCTTCTCTCTCTCTCTCTCTCTCTCTCTCTCTCTCTCTCTCTCTCTCTCTCTCTCTCTCTCTCTCAGCTTCCAATTGTGTAGGGTACGGTGGGTGGATCTGTTCTCTGATAGTCCGGACTGGTTTTATTAAATATTTAACATATCACCACAGTAGTGTGAATTTATTCCTCCTTATCACTTCTTCCATTTTGATGCCCTCCCCTATGAGGTACTTAGCACATCTGAGTTGATGTCATTTCCTGGAGTCTATAGAAAACCCTTATAAAAAAGTAGCCTAGCCATCAGCATTTCACTGCAGTTAAAGTCTGGAATCACATGCTTGACAATAAGTCTGAGCAATTGTAGTCATCAACTCACTTGTTTCTTATGTTTTATTTATACATCAATTGTTTCAGACAACAAGGTAAATTTATTTCTTTTTATTCCATCTCAGAAGACTATGGGTATCTTTAGAGATCATGTCTCATCTTTATGCAGATTTGAAATTTTAATAAGCAAGAATCACCATTTAAAAATTCCCTAGAGAGGTTCATGTGAATGTGGAGTCCTGGGAATATTCAGGAAGGATACAAAAGTTTAAACTCTATTGGAAGGGTTTTCTTCAGGACATGCTGCTGATTTATAAGGGTTCTTCCTTCCTGTGCATCAAAGTAAGGACAGAAGTCATATCCCTGCTTTGGTGGGAATATTTCTTTCCTAGCACCTAGGTTATTAACTCTTCTGCTTCAAAATAAATATAAACATACCACAATTTTTTTAACTACTTGCTGTCCCTGCTGTGTGAATTCCATGCTCACATATCAATAAGATACAAGGTATCTAGTAAGTTATGAATTTTATATTAAACTATATAATTCTGGTATGATTCCAAAAATTATAGAGTATGTTCAAAGATTATATAACATGTATGTATGTTAAAATAATCTTGATCATGTATTTGAAATCGAAACAACCCTTGGCCATTTGTGTGTTTCAGAGACCTCTAACAATCCTATGTATACAACAACATGAATTCGATCTCAGTTTCAGAGCTGTGGAACTTGTCTGAAGAGGTTCTCATCAGTGTCCTTCTTGGTCATGATTCATGTACTATGTTTAGTTCTGTGCCTGACTCTGAGTGGCTATCCCAGGAATGGGATTATATAGCAAAGTCAGCTATAGATTTGCCTCCATAGATTAGAAATGACTTGCTTGATGACTTTTGAGCCTGATATTAGCCTCCCCAGGATTGTATGGCTGTAAGTGCAGAAAATTGTATGGTATAATATGTATGAATACCTATCCAAGAGTATCAACAAGGTATAATATGTATAAATACTTTCCACAAACCAGTGAAGAGAAGCTTTTATTCTAACTTTGCTTCAAATTCCTAAATTCTTTCTAATCTACTCTTCCACCTAGACAAAGAGTTGAGCTCATGAAGTCTAAAGCTTGAATAACAAAACCAGAATAAAGGCATTGGTGCTAAACACAATTCTCTCAACTTTTCCTTTTCTTGAAATGAAGCCTCATGTCCTAGGCTCAGGTAGGCTACTAAAGTGGACATTTTGTTGCTTTCTTCCTTTTTTTATTTCAAAGTTATGGGACCAACATGAAATATACAGAGCTTCAAAAAGCAAGGAATCAAGGCTCTGGCTCCCCTTGGCTGTTAACTGAGGCACAAATGCACCTTGAGCTTCAACACTGCCTTGACTTCTTTATCTATAAAATAGGTTTTAAGGTTTTTAAAAATCATCCAGGAAGGATTTTGAATATATCAAAGGCCATTGTAAGTGGCTTCCGATTTTAAAAAGAAATCTGAGTCCAATGTCAGTGCTCTAATGTAAGTCTTATTTTTCCAGTCCCTGGATAAGATGTAGTAAGCCTAGGGAGTGAAAGAGAACAAGAATCCCTCTTCCTGTCAAGGTCATTAGGGAGCTCTTCAGAGGTAGAAAGGGCACAAAACTGTACTCCCCTCTTCTCACTCCTTGGAAGAGACAGGAATTTGGAATTTCTTATCCTATTGCCATTTAAAGGAGAAGAGAAATGCTAACTATGGCTTTCAACCTGTAGACTAGAAACTTGGAGTTTGAAGAGCTAAGAATAGAGCCAGGTTGCAACCAAATAGTTCCCATCTCCTTGCTGTCCCAGAGTCCTGAGCTGTGTTGATAATTTGTTCCAGAAAGCTGAAATTTGGTGCTTTTAACAATTTGCCAGCGAGACACAAAAGTCGTGCCTATTGCTGGTGTGACTATGTTAGAAAAGGGAAAGCAAATCAGGAAAATAATTCTGATACCAAGTAAAACAGTAGATTCCCAGAAGATGGTGAGAGTGTTGGGCCTATAGGAACAACCTACAACACATGAGATGCTTTTGTCACTTTGTTTTACTTGATACTCAGGTGAGTCCTTGAAAAGTATGGAATAGGTGGTAGTATGTAATAATATTGCCTTCATTTTATAAATATTTAAACTAAGGCCAGAAATGTTAAAATATTTCTCCTCAGTTATAAGTGGACATACCAGGAGTTAGAACATTGGTCTACCTGGCACAAAGGTCCTTATTCTTTCTACCATTCTCTATAGCCTGTGGTATTCTTTCTGGAATGTAGTGCCTAGAGACTAGGACTCAGACTGGGAGTCTTTTTCATTATTGTTATTATAGTAAGTTCTAGGCCAGTAGCTAAAGTATATTACCAATTATCTCTTACACTTAAATTAACTTATAATTCTTTTCTATCTTTAACCATGTGCTACCTTTTCTCGATGTAGCATTTTCATCCTGCTTCCTCTGAATCTTGTTGGTGACTGTGTCTCTGCCTTTCCTCTTCCCAGGATTCTTCTAGTCTGGTTGCCCCACCTATACTTCCTGCATTGCTATTGGCCAATCAGTGTTTTATTAAAACAGTACAAGTAACAAATCTTTACAGAGTACAAGAGTATTATCCCACAGCAGACCAAAGTTTCAGTTATCATGGTGGTGTCCCTTTTTGAGAGTGTATGTGTCCTAAGCATATGCTGTCAGCCATTTGCTAGAGTAATGGTTAATAGAAGATCTTTTACTTGTACTGATGGATTCTGTTTTATTGGTCATATTTCTCTTTCACTTCTCAGATAGACTAAAGAAGGCTAAATGAATGACACCCAGAGAAGCTGTAGTAGCAACATAGTGAGCACAGGACTCCCAGTCCAGATATCTAGCATTATTATCTATATTGCTAGTTTGGACAATTCCAAAAATCTAGATACTGTCTGTCCTATGAGGAAACACAACCAAAGCCATTTGCTTTTCTACAAGAATCAGGCAAAGTTGCTCTAGACTCCTAGAATAAATAATCTTAGATTTGGCCAAGAGCAATAACTGATACCACAATGCAGATTCCCAGTTCTCTACAATCCAGCTTAACCCTAAGATGCCTGTACAGTAGAACCTACATTGATATCATCCAAGATGTTTTCCACCTATGTTCTAAAAAAAAAAGAAACAACAACAGACTGAGACTCTTAAGGAAAACAAGTGAGTGAGTGAGGCTGGAAAATAGCCAGTGGGAACAGGATTCCTGAGTCTGAGTCACAGCCTCATCATCCTGACAATTTCAGAATATCAGTGGCAAGAATGGATGCCAAGTCCAAGCAAATCACAACTAGTCACCTACATGGTGATCTAGGAGAGTCAGAAGGCCTGTATAAAGTGGGTATAATCTAAGATCCCCTATCCTCCTTTACCAACATTTCTCTATGCTCACCTTCAGTAGATATTATCGTGCTCCTGTGTTTCATATGCTCTGTAGGCAGGTCTCTCAAACTGGAGCACACAGAAGAAGTAAGTTACTATGAGAGGCACAAAACTGCTGGCAGACATCAGAATGCAGCAATACTGACAAAGCAGGCTCAGATGCAAAGAAAGTCAGCCACTTGGAGCTATTGATTGTAGTACCAGATGCTTCAATGTAGCTGACTAGACTTTGAAGACAAATCAAAAAATCAACTGTTAATCTCAAAATATTTTACATTAATATAAACTTTAGTTGACTGATACAAATTTAAAGTCAATTTTGTTATACTATATATATTTTTCTGCTCTTGCTTAAAATATAATGTTCATATAACTGATTTAAAATTATAATATATAATTAAAAAATTCATGTTAGTTAGACTTTTAGGTATACAAAGATATAATTCAATTAAATAAATAATCTTCAAACACTTCTAAGACCTAGAAAATATAACATTTAAAATATTTAAAAAACTTGCACTTTTCTAAACAATAAGACAGGTCTACTCCTGACAACACCAGTTTACTTTAAAAAAATAGACATCAAAGAAACAAAAGAAGGAGATGTGGTGGGATTCAGGTGTCAGCTGATAAGATCCAAGGATGCTTATCCAGGGTCCCGGGCCCCTGAAGGGGGAATGGCCAGCCCCATTGATAAGGGGCTGCTGGGATCCAGGCAGGGCCCCTTTCCTTGTTTCTGACTCCTGGAGAGACCAGCCCCAAAGCCCAAAGGAGCAACAAGTAAGGAGGAACACAGGTGAGCCATGGGTCACGTGGCAGACAGATTAATGAGAATGGGTTGATTTAGGATGTAAGAGCTAAGTAGCAATGTTTCTAAGCCATAGGCCAAACAGCATGAAGTTAATATAAGTGTCTGAATCATTTCTGAGGGCCTGAGCAGCTGCGGGCGGCTACAGGGTCTGGGGCTAACTACAGGTCTGTGAGTCTGGGCCTCTGGCCGCCCGGGACCAAGAAACCTCAATGCAACAAATACATATTAAGGATATTGTCACTTAGCACTCTTTTCTACCACTGCTTAAGATGTTAAGGGCAAAATCATTGTCCTTATACTGTACATCTTTTTACAGATTTTCTATTTTTATAATTTTTTAACCTTAGTCTTTAATTTATCTAGATTGATAAGAATTACAGGTTATAGTCATCCATGTTTGTCATATTATAGACATGTTAATTACATTTTATAGACATATAATGATGTCTGATGGACAGAAGTCTAAAAACACTTCATAGACCTAGGAAATACGGCATTTAAATGTTGTTATTCAAAATTGGGCTTTGAGAGACATGATTGCACTGCTCCTTTCCTGAGATGGTGTTGGGCATCAAAGACACTCCACATGGAGTTTATATTCCATGGTGGATAAAGGCCTGTTGGGCAAAGAACTGCCCTTGCTCAATTTCTAAAAATAAGCACATTGTCCAATCCAAATGAGCAGAAGGAAGGATGAGACTTTTGAACCCTGCCAAGACAGGATAAAACAGTTTCTCAAATACCCTACTTTTGAAACTGTCTGTCAGATATTCTAGGCCTATAGCCAAAAAATTGATGCCCCAGCACTGCAGAAAAGCTGTGGGTGACTGTCCAGGCAGTCAAATGTCCCTGCCTTCTCTTGCTAAATTTTGGAAGTTGCTTGCTTGCACTTCCTGCTTACTCAGTATATTTTCCTTCTCAGGTCTTTGATAGGGTTGAAGACTAGAGAGCTAAGAACATTTAGGTACTAGATTCAGAATATTCAAGATAAGACAACTTTGCAGTAAGCTCTGTATTTTGCCACTTGTCAGTACTCTGTATATTTAGTATATGTTTCATGTTTGATGCTTTTCTTATTGGTTGTAGCTTTACTTTGTTTATATTATTGCCCTGTCCCTCTCTGGAACATTACCTGATAACTGCTTCTATTGTATGTAGTTTTATATTCAGGTTTAGAACTTTCTTATTTAGACAAAAGGGGGAGATATAGTAGAGAGTAGTTACTATCACCTTGAACTGGAGGCATGCCCTCTTGGCTTGTGAGGATCTGGGAATCACTTGTGTCCTTGGGCACAAGTATAATACGTGTGGCTGGAAGGCAGCTTAAGATCAGAGTATACATATGCAGCCACCCTTCTTCTCTCTCATGCTCTCAGATGGAACGCCTGACTCATTGAGTGAAGCTGCATGGACTAGTCCAACCTTTCAAAGATCTTCATGACTGCTTAATCTCTCTTGTATTACTAAGTGCCTGTGATTATTATTTACAGTAATAGAGGTGGTGATAGAAAAGTGATATGGCTGGGAGAGAGGGAAATATTAGGCAGGAGGAGACAGAAGCCTGAGGATTCAATACAGGTAAGAAGTCTCTATAGTGGCTTGCTCCTTAGTCTCTGATCTTTCAGTATTTAACCTGATAACTGCTCTATGTTTTTTTATTATTAAAACCAAGTAGAATTTGAGGTACAGGAAGCCAAGGAAGGGTGAGAGACTGCAATGATCAGGTATGTCTTACTCATATAGCACCTTTCCTTTGGCAGCCTATGTCTGAGTTCTATAGCTAAAAATGGGCTGCTTATACTGAATCTTATCCATGAAGTAGGTAATTTAACATTGATGAAGCACATCAAGGAAACATTGTGGTCATATCTGTTTTGCAGCCTAAGATTTTCTTGAAAAAACTTGGGGGATGCAAACAATATATGTAATATTTCTCAGTTCCACTTCCCAAGAAAGTCATGGTTGACAGGGAATTAAGTAAGGCTAAATTCCTGAGGAAGCTGAGTGAGTTATTATTGGAGTATTTTTGGAACAAATGAACATTTAAAAAGAACAGAATGAGGAATGACCTACTCAGCACTCTATGGCATCCTTGTGAATAGAAAGGCAGCCTGAGTGCCAAGGCCTCTTTTCTACTGTCATTCCAAGGTGACCCTGTGGCAAATATATAAGCTTTTATTCACTGGGACAGATCAATTGGGGACTTAGCATCATGTGAGAAATGGAAATCTAGAGGAAAAGCTTGTTGAAAGTTTCTTTGCTTTTCCAAATATAAGTGACCAATGCAAAAGAACAGCTGAATAAAGATGAAGCAGGCCCATTAAGGCACTGGGCAGGCTGTTCCATCTTGCCATAATGGCTTGTGACCATCATGAGAACAGCTTAGGCTGTGTGGGTGTTTTCTACAAGGCACCCAGGAACTGAGAGCAGGAAAAGGTGTCAATATATTTTTAAAACTTCCTGTTACCAATATGATCCTTCTCTCCAACAATTACCTAATTGTCCCTAAGTGCCTCCTACCTGCTAAGGATGTAAGTATTTGAAGTGTTGATTCTAACAAATGCCTATGAAACAGCTATTAGAATGAGCTCTATCTCCCAAATAAGGAGAGCAGAGTGTGGAGATGGGGGCATCATATAACAGATCCTCCTGGTTAGATTTTACTCTTCAATGTTACTAGTCATATTTATAAACAAAGGGTCGTGGCAGAAGGAGACAGACATTCATACATTCTGTGAAAGGCCTGGTGAGAATTGACTGTGGTCTGTTTCCCCATTCTGATATTTCATCTTTCCCCCAGTATCTGGCTCAAGGTTTTCATTATATGTTATCTAGAGTTTATGCAATAGGGGGCATAGGAGTAGAATTTTTGCTTTTTTCCAAAGAACCTAATTCGAGTTTAGTAATAAGAGCTGTAAGTTATTCAGTATCACTCTCTGTCAAGCAACTCTCCATTCAGTCCTTACCATATCACTGAGAGTACAGCATCATTGTCTTCATTTGTAGGCTCAAGAAACTGTGCTTCCTGGGAAGTTGTGCCAGTTGATTGAGGCAAAGCTAATAAAAGTAAAGTAGTTCTCAAACCTTTTGGTTTCACACCCTGTATACTTTAAAAACTTATTGAGGATAAGTACACAGAAAGAAGATAGGTGGATGCCAAGTGCTGGGGAAGGGTGAGAAGGAAAGTGAGCACCTTTCATTTAAGGATGAAGTGCTCTGGGACTAGTGAAAGGTTATGGTTGCACCACACATGAATGTGTTCAGTGCCACCAATTATTTACTTGATAATGATGAATTTCAAATCATGTAAATTACATCTCAATAAAACCATAATACAGTGAGGTAAAGTAATAAGAGCTTACTGAGGCCTCCAAGACACTTTTGTTTATGTGGTTATTGCTATCCATGTCAACAATATTAAGAAGAAGCTAAAATGTTTATTTATTATTTATTTTTAAATTAAAACATGAAACCCAGGAAAAGATAAATATTTGTATGAAAATAGCTATATTTTCCAAAACAAAACTTGTGCTGAGAAGAGAAGTATTATTTTACATTTTTGCAAATTTCTCTGATGTCTGGCTTGAGAAGGCACAGCTGGATTCTCTCATCTCTATTTGGTTGTGATATGTTGCTTTGGTTGTTTATGAAGAAAACCTAGGCTCACACAGATATGCAGTAGCACAAAGAAAAAGAACTTAATGTGCTTTTGAGATCAGTTGAGACATTCTCCTCTGACAGGACACCAAAGCCTGAATAGTGGTTGTTTCTCCCAGGATAAATGCAGTGTGGAGTATGAACCCTATCTGTGAACCTTCCTTGCTCAGCTTCAATAAACTCTGTTGGTGAATCTTCTGCCTATTCATGGTTTGCTAGCACTGGGCAGTGATCAGTTGGAAACACTGGTGCCCTGACTAGTACACAGTGCCACATGTATTCTGACATGTTTTACTTCATAGTATCACAAAATTCACACAGATTAACATTGAACTTTCCTCACTGGAAAAAAAATCCCTTAACTATTGCAAAGCTGTCATGATCAGTGGTGGATACTTGCTTTTCAAATCTTTGCTTAAATGCTCAAATTTTATCATTGGCAAAAGTAAATATAGTTGTTTTCCTTGTAGTGACAGGCTTACTCCGTTCATCTACAAAAAAACATGTCTGCCAAATACCCAAGTCCGAATAACATTAGTCATTCTTTCAAGTAAATATGTCAGTCTATGAAAACTTAGCCAGTTCAGTTTAAACTCCAAACAATCAAGAGCTTTGCCTTGAGTCAACCAATATACTTGGTTTCTATCAGAGAAGTGTTTTAGCATATCTCTCATTTTGTCCTAGAGAACTGAAAAACTATGGGGCTCAAGACTCAATCAAGGCCCTCAAAATCAACAGAATTGCTATACATATGAACTCACCAAAACTGAGGCAATATGCACAGGGCCTGCACTCATCTGCACCAGATGGCGTCCTAGAGCTGAGAGAAGTGGGCACATGCCTCCATCCTTAACCCTGAAGGTATGTCCAACTGATAACCACTGGAAAATGAAATTTTAATTTTCTCTAAGAGCATCTCACTGGGGAAACAAACTATTCTTAAGGGTAGGCTGTATCCTCAACTCAATGTGATTTTTTTTGAGGTTCTTTGTCATGTCATGCCAGGACTTTATTTTTTTTAATTTTCTCTGATTTTTTAAACTTTTATTTTAGTTTATTACCTTTTTACTCATTTATCTTTTTATCTCACCTTCTATCCCACATGTCCTTTGCATATATATTAGGGCTTCCAGTTTAGTGTTTTTTAGGGATTCCCAGATGTACAAACAAGTGGGTCTCTACATCCATGTCTGTTTCTTGTGCATTCTCTTGGGCTCTTTCTCTTCTGAGTGTTTGTTGTGTCCTATTCCAATGAGATAGTTTTTTATTTATTTTATTATATTATATTTTATTATTATCTTTTAGCTGTTTGTTGTTTTGGGTTTTTTGTTTGTGTTTCAAGACAGAGTTTTGTTGTGTAGCGTTGGCTTTTCTGAAACTTGTTCTGTAGAACAGGCTGGCCTGGAAGTCACAGAGATCCACTGGCTTATGGAATGCTAGGATTAAATGTGCATTCAACTACCATCCAGATAGCCTGTTTATTTTCTAATGAGAGACAAAAAGGGAATGAATCTGGATGGGAGGTGAATTGAGGAACTGTGAGTAATACAAGGAAGGAAAAACTATAATCAAGATATATGATAAAAATTATTTTCAATAAAAGGGGAGAAGAAAAAAATTCACTACTTTGCTGAGGGCATTCTTAGATTATGCTGTCTTTTCTTATGTTTAACTGCAAGTTTATGTCCATGAACAATCCTGTGCCAACTACTGCTTTTATTCAGACGGAAAAAGTCACACTGGAGAAATCACAAAACATTACCCAATTGATGGTGTTTGGGAAGACAGACTTGACTATGTGGGTCACTTGAGAGACTTTGGAGTCCACCAGTGACCCCCACATGTATTTCACTTCCAGAAACATCGCACATGATTCCATACCATATCTACTTATACTGTCTCCCTTAATTGCTTTTGTGGCTGTCCTTCAATTGCAGAATCAGGCCTAGGCTAGGCTACTGTTTCCAGCCTAGGATATGGGCTTTCATTTGGAAGAGTTCCTCCTCCATATCTCTCCCACCTGATCCTGCTTCCTTCCTCACCATAACATTAGTTATTGAAGGAGCTTATCCTCTGCATCCCAGGCCCCTTGATATTTGGGTAAGCTTTCTGGGTGTTTAGATGCAAATGGTCACACTTTCCATAGAGCTCCTAGAGATGAAACTAAAACTCTCATCTCTAGCACTCATAAGGCTTTATGCCACATTAGTAAGAGTATGTTTCCTGCTTTCTACTCTGGGAGCTCATCAGGAGTGGCTAACAAGTCTTGCTTCTTTGCTTCCTTAAAGTATAGTTCATCCCCAAGATGGGGGCCATGTTTAGTAAATTGCTCAGGCCTACAAGGATTCAGCAGCAGTACTGCAACTCAAAAATGTTATCCCAGGGGTTGGAAAGACAGCTCAGTCAACATATAACTCATACAAATGACATGAGTTTGATTCCCCAGAGCCCACAAACAAATCTGGGGGTGTGGCATACATTTGTAATTACAGTGCTAGGGAGGCAAAGACAGGTAAATGACAGGAGTTCATTAACCATTCAGTCTAGGCTACTAACTGACCACTGGGACATAAGGCACTCTATGACAAAAGGTAAGGTGGGGAATGGCTAGATGGCTCAATGGTTAAAGCCTTTTCCTTGCAAGTTTGAGGAACAGAGTTTGGATCCCTAGAATTCAGCCATGTATGGCAGTAGACCTGTAATTCCAGTCTCAATGGTAGAGATAGAGGATTCTCTGCTATGTGGCTGCAAAGCTATGTCACCAGGTTACACTCAAAATGTTAATGACTCCCTTCTTTCCAGAAGATGTATTGCAGAAGGCTGAGTGCATGCACTCAGGAGCATGCTTGCACACACACACACACACACACACACACACACACACATACACACACACACACACACACACACACACACACACACACACACACGTGGGAAAGGGCAGGCAAACAGAGGAGAGAGGGGGTGAAAAAGAGAAGGAGAGGGAGTGAGGGAGAGACAATGAGAAAGAGAGGGGAGGAAAGGGTGAGAAAGAGACAGAGAATATGTCATGTGTCACTATAAGGTGGAGATGTGTTCAGAGAAGTACATCATTCTGTCATCACATAAACATGGTAAAACGAACTTAAAATCTCCACAGCCAGTAAAGCATGCCACATGAAGGACCTACTGCCCAGATTCTCCTCTCCCAGTTTCCCACAGTGGTAAATCAAACAGGAGCATAGATCATCCCACTCTCTGGCCCCAAGGTTCTCAGCCCAGCCTCAACTGGAAGCCTTTATCTCGTTTAGGACTCATCCTAGAAGCTCACAGAATCACAATTGATGCCTGCAGAGATGCACTTGTTTATTTCAAAGGCCAATTTAATTTTGATGCCTTTGGCCTCAATAGTTTCCTGATTTCCAGGAATTGCTCTCAATTTAACTGGTGCCAGCTCCTAGCACTGTACAGCAGCCCTTTGCCCGCCTGCTGTGCTTCAGCTTCACTCTTTTGATGATTTTGTCACTTGTTAGGGTGGGCAGAGGGAGAAAGTGGGAGGGGTGCTTCTGCAGGGAAACTGCACAGACTAGAGCATAACAGAGCTGAAGGATATTTTAGACAGTGCAGACAAATGGACTAAACAAAAGACTAGTGAATCTATAAGGCTGTATATGAAAGTAGAAGGGGATACTTGACCTTTCAGAGTAAATGTCAGGATGGCTACACAGATAAGCAGACAATATCTTGGGTTATATCAACAGAGCTATTTAGGGCATAAGAGGTATATATATTGCCCCTTCTCTAGCCCCTTCCACCTTATTGTGGAAGGTATGCCTCTGGAGCATCACTGTAGCAGACTCCTGACTTTACTACTTACCATCTGTATGGATTGGAGCAAATAAACCTTTCTGAGACTTGATGGTCCTTTTCATTTTTTTTTCAATGAGTACAAAAATGTCAGAAACTATTTCAAAGAAGCATTGAGTTTCAACGAGATTCCAAGTGGCATTAGATCCCAAGTGTAAAGTGTTTGGGGCAGATATCAAATATTAGAGGTATAAAATTGATTCAGTTCTTCTCAGATACTGATCAGAGTGTCTGGTTTGTTGGACCCCATTTTAGATAAGATGGTTTCTCAAAATACCCTGCTTCACTAGAAAGTCTGCTAGAGACTCAAGGTTTATAGGCTGAAGATGGATACCCCAACACTACAAAGGAACTTTGGGTGACTTTCCAGATAGCCAGATGTCTCTGTCATTTCTAGAATTGGAATGCACTTCCTATTTACTCAAGTAACATTATATCCTTCTGTGGTCTTTGATTTAGTCGAAGATTAAATAGTTATGGTATTCTTTAGCTATAATAAAGTATAAATTAAATATAAAACTTTAGATTCACAAAGATAATATGGATGATAGAATACTTTCTTTAATTTTGCTAAATACAAATAGACTAGAACTTGATAGCTGTTTTCCTATATGTAATTTTGATATGTAGAAATCGAAACTTTTCCTTTTGATTAGACAGAAAAGAAAAAGACATGGGATGTATTTCTGTGTGCTGTGAATTACCATTGGATAATAAAGGAACTGTTTTGGTCAATAGTAAAGCAGCTTATGGGCAGGCAGGAACCCCAAGCATCAATAGGGCTGATTTGCCAAGGAACAAAGATTTAACATAAAATGTCAGTTGCTTGAGGAGGGATAAAATTCAGATAGAGGCTCTTTTTAGTTTCTAGAAGAATAGCCAATACTGATATTAATCATCCTACAAGAATAACTGACAGATCATGGAATACTTACATCATATTAGAAATTAGGAACCCAATTATCTTAGTCTTTCTATAGTTTCCTTAATAGGCATTCATTGTTCACCTAGATGTGTGGCCTAACATTATTGTAACTATCAAATAAATCCTTCATGATTTACAAACAGACCATTAACTTTCACCAATCCAAAACTAAGAATATCATCAGGTACCATCTGAGGTCTAGAACAGAGCTTTTTCTCCCTTTATTGTAATACCTGATATGTTTCATATACTTTATATCCTCATAATTGATGTACCAAAAACATATTTGAAAAGCATTTTAATTTATGACTTATTCTTTGGCAATACAAATTTCATAAAATCATAACTTTATCGGAACATGGTATTAGGAGCAATCTAAATCTGTGTTCATTTGCTATGGTCACTCCTATTTGGTTCCAAAATAAGTTCTGATTCCCTTTGAAGTAAGAGCCATTTTTCTATTTTATTGACAAACACTGGGAGAGATTATGTGGCTTTACTAACCACTGGATTTATGTTGCTTGAAGCAACACAGTGTGTTGTGACTTGTTATGTCCTCAACAGGATGTTCATACAGTAGACCATGATAGACCCAAGATGCAGTTACCAGGAACCATACAAATGCTAGGACCCAGGAGATCACTTGTCAGCCAGGACCTTACTTCATTGAGTCTGGTTGCCTTCCATTTAGCGCTTAGGCTAAGATAGTAAGCAAGACTGTTTCTATCCCAGTCATGCCTGCTAAGTGCCTTTGAGAAACAGGCTTTATGTGCAACTAATTTGGAAGGTGAAGTTGTAATGTAGAATATATGGATAGACAGTAATTAAACAAAGCAAGCCTGTCTGGCAGCAAAGCCCAGCTTAGATGAAAAAATGATGGAATTCACTTGCCTAAACTGCTCCATCCTTTTCTAGTTGGTTCAAATCAGATTTGGAGGTATTCATTGATTAAATAAAATAAGTTCACCAAGGTGTGACCAGAAACTTTTTGCTATCTCCATTGAAAATGGCCCTGTGCTTTCTGGGAGATGGCTAAACATATCAAGCAAGGAAACATTATAGTCATTATTTGGTCCTTTCCAGTCCCCAGAAGCAGAATTCAGCACAGCCAAGAAACAGTCCATCATTGAACTTGAAATACTTTCCTTGGAATCTTTGGACAAGTTGGGCTGAGGACTGGGGTCTTTAGGCAATCAATGAAGCTACTATCTATGGACTTGACTGACTTTAAGCTTCTTAGAATTTCCTACTATCTCCATAATCATCCACTTCCCGCTCCTTCAGAGTGGATACTAAGTGTTGGGTGAATATGAGAATCAAAATTGGACAATGCTCACCTATGTGAATCAGAATGCACTATACAGGGTGGTGCATAGATAGGGAAGGCTACTGAAGCAGGGAAAGTTGAGGGTAGATGCCTTCTTAAACCTTCATTTGGATTAACATGTCTCTCCTCTGAGAGTGGACACTAGCAATGTTAGGAGGGTTGCTCTATGTACATAAGTTTTAATCCCAGATCAATGCCCAGAAAGCTACTGGTGACAGTGAAGGGTTCAGTGATAAAAGGCGCCATTTTGACATCTCCTTGATAATACCTGGCAATGAGCTCACACATCTTACTTTTTACTCTTTCTTCCTCACTCATGACTTACTGTGCCATACTCCCTGTTCAAAGCATTGTGGGAGAAAAGAGATATCATTAAAGATTTGTCTTCTCCCTTTTCTATGACTTTCTGGTAGGAGGTACCTTATAGGTAGAACCAGACCATGACATTGTATCCTCTATAGATCATTGATGTTCAAGCATCTCTTTCATGGAGTATGATAAGCTAGGGAGCATCCCACAAACAGTACAGGCCAAAAAGGAATTTATAGCTGCCCTTGAATCATCTTAGTTCTGCAAAGGACAGTTAACTTCCTCTCCCTCAAGGCTATAGCCTAGGTGGTCAGAGAGTAATCTATAGCAGAGATGCTGGTCTTTAGAGTGAGCACCCACTTCTCAGAGACTTAAAGACTCTGAGGCTCAGAAGAAGCTGTACTCTAAAGCTATTAGAAGCATTAAAACCACATCTCCAGAAGAGGACCATGACCAGGTTTGTGCATGGCTCAAGTAGGTAGGTACACTTGGCCTCAAATCCTCTGCTAACTCTGGGATGATGGGGAAGATGAAGAAATTCAAGAATAGTAAAAATACTATGCTAGGGGTTCTGTATTTCTGTGTCTACCAGTTTCATCTGTGAGAAAATATCATTACCAAAAGCAACTTGCAGGGTAAAGTTTTATTTCAGATTACAGTTCCACATTATGGTTCATCATCCAGAGTAACTGGGGCAGGATTTAAAGCACAGCAGGAACCTAGAGGCGGGAACTGAAGCAGAGACCATGAAAGAGTGATGCTTATTGGTGTGCTCCTCATAGTGTGCTCAATCTGCATTTTATATCATTCAGAATCACCCTCCTAGTGCTACTCTCTGTAGGGATGGGCAACCCATATCAATAATTAATCAAGAAAATTCCCCACAAGCCAGTTTGGCGGGGTCATGGTTTCATTTGAGCTTCTCTCTTTCCAAATGACTCTAGCTATATCTAATTGGCATAAAACTAGCCAGCATACACAGACAAAGGCCTTGTGTCCATTTAGTTTGCCAGTTCCTTTGGCCTCATCTAAACATGTTTCTGGAAGTTTCTTCACTTATTCAAGGATGGAAGGGAAAAAAAGCCCAAGTTGTCTTTCTCAACTCACAGGTCAGCTGCTTAGGGTTCATAGAATATTCAGGCCTTCGGTGTGCTAGTTCCTGTAGTAGGAGGTTTCTGACCCAAACTTTCAGGCCTAGCCTCAAGGTTTAGAACCACAGACCCACAGAGACACACAGATGCTTACAATAGTTTTAGGCTGATCGACCCAGGCCCAGGTATATAACTTATTAACTCTTTACCCTTACTCTAACCCATGACTCTTATCATGTTCAGCCATGGAGCTTGGTACCTTTTCTTAGAGCAGCATAGTTGTCCTCTGCTTCTTCTGGCTTCTCTCTGGCATTCTGCTCTGTGCTTCCTGTTCTCAAGAGTTTTCTTAGTCTGGTAGCCCCACCCACACTTCCTATCCGCCTTTGGCCAATGAGCGCTTTTTATTAAACCAGTGGTGGGACAATTATTTACAATGGAACAACATAATCCCCTATAAGTTCCCAGGACAAAGTTGGGGGAGACAGTTGTCTTAAAGTATCTAGGAATCCATGTTTCGTTCCATTGGGCCATCTTCTGACTGAAACTCCTAGAATAAGAACACCTTTCTTGAGTTCCTCATTGGAGAACAGGACCCATTAGGATGATAAAGAGGAGGGATCCAGCTGACAGGGCCCTTGAAGACTGCTACATTCTTTTTTGCTTTATGTGTGATTACTCTATTCTTAGAGCCTGTAAATATTCTTGTCACATACTAAGACCGTGGTATTCATTATGAGCTCTGAAAGGAAGCTTTGTTTACTAGATCGAGACTTTTGTCAATGGCAGTAGTGAACTTACATCCTTCCACTATTATCAAAGTGAAGGCAGCAGTAAGAAAGGCTAACTAGGGCATTAGGGAGTAGGCAGGATTGCAATGTTAAGATGTCATAGCAAAGAGGAGCATCAAAACTCAGGAAGAATGCAGGGATGACAGACAGGTTCAGAGAAGATCTTCACTGCTCCCTACAATTCAAAGAAGCAGAGGGGCCCAAACTTACAGCTTTCTATATCAACCTATAGGACAAGATGCCCTATGGTACAAAGCAGTTGTAAAGCAGCACAACCCCTTTGTTTGCTGTTTCTATTGAGACATGGGACACAAGGAGGCAAGGGACATCACCTCAGTTAATGGTAGACGGATTTGGAACCTAGACATTCTCTCTACAAGCTGGTGACTCCTCTAAGTGACATATGAATAGCAGATATGTAGGGAACATATTTGGGTACACATAGGGTGGGAAGGAGCTGAATCAAGCATCTGGCACACTTACAGTTACCAAGAAGTTTCAAATTTCCTATGTGTGGTGATTTCAGCCACACTCACTCTACTTGCCTGTCCACTATGGTAGCCAAAGATCTCCAAAGAAACAGAGCTAACAGAAAGAAACAGAAATAGAGCAAGAAAGATCCAGAGAAAGATTGATTTTAACGATTATGTTTCCCCAGTTTAGGGAGTTACAAGTCTTAAGAACATAGGGCAGGCTGGAAAGGGTTGAGAATTGACATTGTAGTTTTTGATTCACAGTCTGGAAAGCCAAACAGGGATTTCTGCTATCTTCCATAGGCAGAATTCCATTTTTTCAGGAGATTCTCTGTCTTACTTCCTAATACCTTAAACTGAGGTGCACACACACACACACACACACACACACACACACACACACAGGAGGTATCTATATGCTTATAAACTCAATTGAATCAAATATTAATCAAGCAACAACTATATGCCATGACATCTACAGTAGTGTTTGTCCATACAGCTTGATCCCACACATTAAGCAAAATTAATGATTCCAAGCATGAGCTTCTCTTCAGCAGCCAATGGAGATATCTGCTGGTTTGGACTAAGTAAAAGAAGAGTTACCTACTGTGTATGGTAAGGGGCAGAAAAGCAGGTCACACAATGAAGGTGTGGCCTCATGGGCCATGAAGCTTAACAACAGATAGAAGGAAAGAAAGAAAATAGGTATTTATGCCTAGAAGCCTGGCCTTTTGGAAGTTAGCATTGTTAACCAGGTAACCAGGTATACATTCTTAAAATCCCAGTGTTTGGGAGGCAAAGATAGGAAGATCAGAAGTTCAAGGTCATCATCAGCTACATCATGAGTAGGAGGCCAGCCTGAACTCTATGACATCCTGTCTCAAAACAAAAAGTTCAGAGTAAAGAGCCTAAATTCTATATTGATAGTCTACCAAGGAATTGAGCCTTCTAGAAGGCTAGTATGCCTATAAGTAATCTGATATGAGACAGTGGACTGCACACTTAGCTTCAAGGATTTATGGGAAACCATTTAGTTGGCTTTTAGTTGTGAAGGCTTGGAAGTTGGAGTCCCTGGGTTTAGTTCTAAATCAAAGACAGCACTGCTACTGGGCAGTGGCCTGCCTCTAAGAGGAGGAGAGATGGCTTGGCCAGAGTCTGCCGGTCTTGTGGCCCTTAAGCCTATTTACCACATATGCCCTTAGGATAACATCCTTACCTAGGCTCAGAGACCAGTTTCCTAGGAAGTGAGTCATATTGGAACAGTATCTACATTGAATCTGGGCCTGGGTGCCTGGGATTTTACCCAACTCTACTTTCCTCTCTGAAGAGAGTCTCCAGTGCTACTTCTTTCTTCTCTAGTCAGTCCCTAAAGCTCACAACCTTGGATTCCAGCCCATAGCTGACCTTGTATCCACAGCAGGGAGCATTGTCTAGCAGCTGCACAGATCATAAGGCCATGCCAAGGCCATGCCAAGGCTATGCTAGCTCAGCCTCCCAAATCAAGGGATCCAGGTTTTTGCGAATTTTCCCATTATCTGTCAGCCTTGTCAATCCCCCACAGAGAAATCCCCTTCTTCTGGCTCTCATCATCCTCTGGTCCAAGCCAAGACACTTCCTTGGAAGTGTTAGGTCTTCTATGTGTCTCTTGGCAGTAGCTCCAAGCAGTAGCTCTATTGAAGCCACGTATCCCCTTGTACCTGCTACTGAGAGTATAATTCCCACCATCCCTTCTTCAAACCCTTTGTCCTAAGAATGGTTTATCCCATGGACTTTTGTGATCTAAGATACATGGTTGAGAACTTACAGCATAGTCATGTCATGAAGTCAAATAGACTAGTGGAGTTCCTCTTCTACAGTAAAGAGTGAGAATAAAATCATGAAGTTGAAAAGGGCCTTCATCCATAGTCTTTTTCTTGTGTATCATTAAAAATCCTAGTCAGATACTAATGGTGTCCTCACTTCACGAAAAGAGCAGACTGAGCCTTAGAAATGACAGTTTTCTTACTGTACAGTGCTACACAGAGATGGAATGGGAATTCAAAGCCCTAAATTCCTAACTACTCTGAGACTGCACCTCCCCTTTGACACAGAGTCCACAACAAGAGGTGGACATCGTCCCGGCTCTAACACACTGGCAGCAGATAAGTAACTGCTAGAAACACCTCTTTGCACCTCAATCTGTTTAGACAATCTTCAATTTAGACAGGAGATCTTTGAGTCTATATCAGCAAAAGTGGGGTAACCCAACAAGAGACTAAATTGAGGTACAATAATACTTCATTCATTGGTCTTTTATATACTGCAGCCACAATCTCTGCTTCTGGTAGAGGCCTGTAGTTTCTCTGATGGACTGAAAAGTTCCAGACAAGTTTCATAGCCATCTGCATCCATCTCTCATGCCCATCTCAATAATCCAACATTTCTAAAACCTCAGATGCGGTGTACAAGGATAAGATTTCCTTTTGTCTTATATTCTAGAGCCTTTCTTACTAATCCATTGCCAATAGGCTTCTCTCCTAAACCTCTCACTCATGCCAAGACCATAGTTGCACTCTTCTCAAAACCCTTCCCAATATGCTGCTCCAAGTACAGCAGTACTTTTGCTGCTACTAGATTTTATCAGTGCCCCTTCAGTGTTTGGCCATATTCTCTACCACACCTCACCTACCCCTTCAATCTGCACCTTTATATTCTAGCTATTATCACAGGGTGATTGTGGGTTAGAGATTCAAAAACCACTGAAGAAAGCAGACTATGTCTACTGTTAAAGACTTGAATCTATTCTAGGACAGTGAGAAAATATACTAGAGTCAGCATGCTCACCCCTTTGCTGGGGACAAGTGTCTTGCAAAACTATGATGAAAGAACCCTCTAGAATTCCAGATCTGAAGCCTTAGGGAATGGATAGCAGCAGGATAGTAGGGCATGGGAAAGTACATCAAGGTTAACATATGAAAGAAGCCAATTGGCAGAAAAAGATCAATACCCATCCCATGAGTACTATATATATGGGACTGAGCATACACAAGGAAAGTTCACAATCTCAAAAATTTAGGAAAAGGTGGGAGTTAAATGAATTATTCACAAATGGTCTTGACATTCTGAGCCTAGCCTTGGATTTTTTAAGTTCTCTGGATTACTTCTATTCTCAGAAGGGTCTCTCCTCTTCCTCCTCCTCCTCCTCCTCCTCCTCCTCCTCCTCATTCCTCCTCTCCTGTCCCTCCAACTCTCCTCCCCTTTCCCTCTTTCTTTCTGTTTATTCAAGACAACATTTCTCTTTGTAGTTCTAGCTTTCTGAAACTCACTCTGGAAAGCCCAGGTTGGCCTCAAGATCTGCCCATTTCTACCTCCCAAGTAATGAGATTGCCTCTTTTTAAATAATCTGTCTCTGATCCCTCCATTATGTATGTGTCCCTGTTCTACTTTATTCATAGATACAAAAGCCTAGATATCTCAGTGGGTACCCTCCAGACTTTGATTCATAGTTATAACAAATGGTGTTCTCAAAGCAGCATACATAAAATACCAAAAATAAGTTGAACATCAAATTCAGCTTTTCCAGATTCTGTGCAAGAGACAGTAAAATATAACCATGGAGTATCCACCTTATCATTAAATTGTTTATACAGGTGATTGACTCCACAGGTTGAGGGTCAAGAGCTTCCAATCACACATTGAGTCATCACAAACTGGGACCAGAAGTCTGACTCCTGCTTCCGAGTATGGAGTTCTCTACCCTGTATTATCAGGCCAACCTTTGCTAATGTTACAAAGGGTGAGGAGCCATATTCATGAGTCACTTTCTGACAACAGTCATTCTCCCTTGAAGGCATGCATCACACCATACCCAGGTATGGATAGTTCTAAAGATTTCAACAGTAGACATTAAGAATGCCTCAGTTATCCTTTATCTTAGGAGTTCATGATAGTATCAGGAACTGACCCAGCTGGGAGCAGCCTGTGATCCAAAGGCAATAGAGTACCTAAGTACAATAGAGTACTCAGAGGCAATAGAGTATCTGAGTAGGAAACCAGTGCATCTTAGATCTAGTCTTTAATTTGTTGTTGTGGACTTAAGCATTCTTTTCATCTAATATTCAGTTGAGAGCTAGAGTAACCAAGAAGAATATGCCAAACACAGTTTCTGCTACATGGGAACTCCAAGATTGAGATACATCACTTAGGCTTGCTGATATGTGCATGGTAACAG
Organism: Phyllotis vaccarum; assembly: GCA_033318265.1. Taxonomy (NCBI): domain Eukaryota; kingdom Metazoa; phylum Chordata; class Mammalia; order Rodentia; family Cricetidae; genus Phyllotis; species Phyllotis vaccarum. The sequence continues at coordinate 4,657,780 of JARWLC010000013.1, read as the reverse complement.
ACTGAGAGGAATGTGGAAGCCATTCAAGGTGTCAAGAATCAGGGAAAAGAAGTTGCCACATCAGCAAGATGTATGTGCAAAAACTCCAAGGCTTGGAAATAGGAAAAGGGGGAACTTACAGATGTCCATAGTGAAAAGTTGAGGGTAGGTAGACACACAGAGGAGCAGGAATGGGGCATGGCCTTGGATACTCAGCAATAAGGATTCATTCTTGTTTTAGAACCACATGAAGGACAAATGAACATGAAAATATTGTCAATATCACTAGTCAATAGGGAAATATGAATTAAAATTGCAACAAGACACCACTTCACACCCACTAGAATAAAAAAGTAAAGCAAATAACCCACAGAAAATAAAAAATTAAAGCAAGAATCCAAAGAACTCAGATCCATTATACGAAGTAGTCACTGTGGAAAACAGTTTGGTTTTTCCTCAAAAAGTAAAACATAGAATTATCATATGGCCTAGCAATTCCACTCCTATGTACATACTCAAAAGCACTGGCAAACAAATCATTCTATGATAAATCTCCAAAGCAACATTACACATAATAGCTAATGCTTGGAAATAAAATGTCCTTTGACTGATAAATGAGTAAACAAACTGTGCTATATCTGTATAGTGGTATGTTATCCTTCAATAGCAAAGAATGAAGTACTGATCCATGGATACACCTTAGAAGTATATGCCATGTGAAGGAAGCCAAATACAAAAAGTTACATACTGTCTGATTCTATACCCCTATGAAAGGCCCAATAAAAGACAAACAGTTGATTAGAGCTTACCAGGAGCTAGAGAAGGGGGCCATAGAGAAGTGGCTTCTTAGTGTGGGATGTCTTTTGAAGATGAGACAATGTTCAGAAGTATGATAATTGTGATTATTTTGCATCATTGCTTACATGATCATATACTTATAAATGTGAACTGTTTGGATATGTATGTGCCTCAGCAAGCACTGGCTTTAGAATCTGCAAGACCCTCGGTTCTATAAACAGCAGAGAAAGAATGAGGGGAGGACAAAGAGAAAGAGGAAAAAGGGAGAGAAAGAAGGGTATATGAAATAGCATTTTCATATCATAGTAGAAAGAAGACCAGATGAGGGTCTGAAGCAGTAGACAGAGGCTAAATAGAATAATGTATATATTTTTACCTATTCTGTGTTCAATACATCCTCACACTCTGAGCAATCTAAGCCTGCTTTCTTAACTATTCAGCATGCCAGAACATGACTTAGGCCCTACCTACTGTTGAGCTTCAGTGACACAGAATGTGGGAATCCCCAGCACAAAGGTACAATCAGAGCCATCTCTGTTTCTGATGAGGACATTGTGCTATAGTGCTCTTTACGCTCCATGACCTAGCCTAGGTTACTTACTGTGTGTCCATGAACAGAATCCTTCACCCTTAGGGCTGCCACTTTCTTGTGCATACATGTGACTGGTAGCATTCTTGCCTTCCTTCTTCAGACAGCTAACCAGGTGAAGCCTTTCTCTACACTGGTGCCTAGACACAATTGTATTCTTTCAGAGTCCCACCATGCCTTGTTCCATTTGGGAGAGTAGAAAAAAGTCTAATCCATAAGATTTCCAGAAAAATCACCACAATGCTTCTTGTTCAATGATATAGCAGCACAGATAATATATGTTCTTTTTGACAATGTCCTGGAAAGGAAAAGGGGAAATCAGAGGCAAGTTCAATCCCTTTTCCTGTTAAGTGATAATGAAGATGCTAGCTGGTTTTTGCGTGGGGTTCTTTGGTGATGAGTTTAGCCTAATAGAATATGCTTCTAGAATGGTGAATCATGAGAACTCAGGGAATATCTGAGGGTCTCTCCCTCAGCTTTTTCTTGCTTTCTCTTCCTGTTGACTCATGCCTTTTCCTTCATGATCCTCACTACTTGTACTCCCCCAACTCCATCAGTCTGGAGACTCAAATTCTTGTTCTCTAAGATGATTTACATGAACAGAGGAAAGGAGTAAGACTAATATGTGGCTGATATGCAGTTCTCATATAAAGTTAGTGACAATCCCAATCATTCTAAATAGCAAAAAGCTGTATATTGTTTCTTTCCATGGCAATTCTTCCAAATCATTACCGACTATGAGATTTTATCCATGGCATGAATACACAGATTTTTAATATTCAAGTCAAAAGGCAGCAGCTCCATACTGTTCTTTATGCTGCCTCAGCTATGCATAATAAAAATAAGCTCCTCCCTATTCCAAATACCCACTAAGCCTCTCTCAGGACTGCCATGGGTCTCAGGAACTATAGGCAAGAAACAAATGCTGAGGAACCTTCAGGGAAGGGAACTAAACCCTACAAAGGTAGATGATGACTGTCAAACAGCATTTTGTGGGCATTTTGTGGAGCCTCTTGGAGTAGGATCAGAGTATGTGCCTGATACATAAACTGACATCTAGGAGCCCATTCCCTACAGAGGAACACCTCATTCAGCCTTAATACTGGGGTGAGGGACTTGGACCTACCTCAACTGGATATGCCAGACTGAACTGACCCACCTTGGAACTCTTTGCCCTCTTTGGGGAATGGATTGGGGATGAGGTAGGGATGCTGAGGGAGGACTGGAAGGAGGAAAGGGAGAGGGAGCAGTGATATATATGGAAAAACTTATTAAATAAATAAAAAGTGAAAAAACTCACACTATTGAGAATTATCTCCTTTAATAAATTTTTATTTGTATTCATGTATGTGTGTGCCTGCTTACTTTATGAATACTATGTATGGTGTGCCCCAACACATAGGCCAGAAGAGTGCATCAGATCCCCTAGAACTGGAGTTACAGGTGGTGGTGGGAGGCAAGGTCCAGCCCTTTGTAAGTGCTCAAAACCGAACCTAGGTTCTCTGCAAAGGCAGAGGGTATTCTTAAATGCAGAGTTATCTCTCCAATCCCTAATCTCCTTTTCTTAAAGTTTAGTGATTGCAGATGCTACCTACAGTAGCAAATACCTTCAAAACAATATCTAGACAGGCTCAATAAAGTCTAGTTTCTGCTCTATTGCCTATACCACTTTGGCTGATGCCATGCATTCACTGGCTCCTTCAGCCATCTAAATTCTCTAAATTCCATAGGAAGGAGCTTGAATCCAAGCCTCCAGTGTGTGACTCTTTGGCTAGTTCAGAGTGCTGCTATGTCACAAGGGCTCTTTGGCCTACCTTATGGTAGTTAGTTACATAGTGTCTGTTCTGTGATTGCAGTTTTCAAAGTAATGACTCAAAGTGTGCAGCATCAGGATTTCTCTGAGGTATACTCTTTATATAAAGTATATTTTGTACTATAAATATGCCTGAGAGTTACCAATATTTCCAAGTCATTGTACAAATGGGAAGATTAGAGCATAAACTAAGAATAAAGCTTGTCTAAGGTCTTGTAGTGAGGAAGGGAAGAAAAGGGAAAGGAGGGGAGGAGAGGGGAGGGGAGGGGAGGGGAGGGGAGGGGAGGGGAGGGGAGGGGAGGGGAGGGGAGGGAAAGACTACAGTTCAGCAAGTGGTCTGAACACACGAGGCTATATGCCACATGTTGGCTGCTACGCTATGACAGCACCACCAAGAAAACCAAGCCCTGACACTTTGGAAGCACAAGGTCATCTAATAATTCCAAGAGAATTTCCAAAAGTTGATGGAAAGAAAGCACTTTTGTTTTAAGTTGCAGAGTAGACTTATGTGTTTGTTTGCTTTTAGTTTTGTTTTGAGACAAAATCTCAATTGATAGTGAACCTGCCATGGAACTATGTGGTCCAAGCTGGCTTCAAACTTGTAGCAATCCTCCTGCCTCAGCCTCCCACATGATAGTATTACATGCTTGAACCACCATCCTGGAGTGTCTGAATCAGTCAGAGTTCATTCCTGAGGCATGATAGTACAGTTGATATATAATAAGAAGGTTATTATAGGGATGGTATCTACTGACCTATTTGAGCCTGGTGGGACTTCAAGTCAGGTGTTGATCCTGAGGTCATATAAAGGAACAGCTGGGATAAAAAAATAAAACACAATCAAGAATGGATAAATGAAGCCTGTCTTTGGCCACCTCTAACCTCAACACCTTGTGAACCTTCTGAATCCCCCACTCTTTGAGGAGGCTTCAGGAGGAGGAATGAAGAAGTTGTGTGGCTGTGGTGCTATCAATTGCTTCTTCAACAAGACCAACCAACAGATGAGGGTACTGTACATCAACTGCTCCAATGCTGATTACTGCTTCACTTCTGTCTTTCAGATATCATTTGATTTTTATGTGGCTCCTGGTAACTATACAGGACCAAGAACTCCAGAAATCACAGCTTTGAGTTACTCAACTTGCATGGAAAGAAGTCACTACTATATTTACCTCTTAGAATGAAAGGAATGTCCAAGGAAAGAGAAGACGAATGCAAATCAACTCCAACACCTTCAGGCCTACCCAATGGGGCATTTGTGCTCCAGTATAACAGTGCCTCCTAACAGCTTTAAATCACCTGTAATCCATACGGTCAGATTTTCATCATTCCACATACATAGAAACTCAAGAACATTAGCCAGTCAGAGGCTCAGTTTCTGTTCCTATCCTTCACCCCGCTTTGTTCCTCAAGTACTTCTGGAGCCCTCAAAGGCACCCATAAATGTGTTCATGAAAGTTTCTGTTATACCTTTACTATTTGGGGTCTATCATGTTCTTGATTCCATGATCCATTTTCTTTCTCATAAGAAATGTATGGCATTATTTTGTTGGTGGTACCCTTGGTTCATTGGCCAAAGAATGTTCCAATTGTCTGACCATAGTACTGTTGAGACTGCCCAAGCTTCCTCATGACACAGCAGAATGAGGTTCTGGGAGGATGGTGGAGAACAGCTTTGCCTGTATCTCTTGGGTACATTTTGTTCTGTGGGTTCTATGAAGAAAGATGTATTGGGCCCAGAGGCTATGAGACTTTCAGCAAAGTTATATCTTACACTACTTTAGAGAAAGTAACTGCTTCCCACGATTCAGTCTTAGCTATGAAAGTCCTCAGCCCTTCCTCCCACCACTTGGCTGCACCATCTGAACTCAGGCACATGGAAAGTTTCCATGGTCTGTCCCTGCATGTCTGCCAGAGTTCTAAAGATTGTTTGCAATTCTGTAAACTGAGCCCTAAGACCTTGACTTAGTGGTGAAGAGCAAACCTTTGAATTTCTTCTTACCTCAGCTCTAATCAGGTGATTTTACTCTTTGTCCCAGCTTTCTTCTTTCTGTTGGGCTGCAGATTCAGCCCCAGCTCTCAGGGAGGTCAACTACTCCCAGGACTGTTCATGCAGTACCAGATAAGAGAGCATAGGAGGTCTGTCCAGGTCTTCATGTCCCAACAATGGGGCTGACTGTTCTTGTAACCTTCTGAAAACTTCCACTTAGGAAGATAAAAATCTGCTAAAATAATGCAAACTGTGCTGATTGCTATTAGTATTTGGACCAATTGAGCATTCCATATATTCTGATAGAGAAGATAAGAGCCATCAGAGCAATATGAGTATCTCACAGCTTGGTGTGGGGCCCTGCTACCAGGACCTCACAAGAGATCATCAACAGATGGCAGGTGGTTCTGGAGTGATTATTCTACATGACTTCCCACAATAAACAAATGTTATTGACACAAATTCTAACCACTGCAGCCCATTTCTTGTGTCTTCTACAGTGCATCCTACACAGCCTTTGACTGCCATCTTTCTCTGACTTGACCTCAGCTCTGACAGAGAAGAGCCTGTCTTAAATAGAATATTGATTGGTATGCAGGCTATCTCTGCACCAAAATAGCAAGGAGCTAAAGTCAATTCCCCTTTCTGTTGCTGGTGATGGCAAGTCTTCATACGGGATCTTGGCAAGCAGGTGCAACCTCCTGGTTCTATTTGGACAGATACTGGAGTGAGAAACTTGGCTGCTGAGAAAGTAGTTGTCAGAAAGGCTTCACAGTGCTCGAGATGCTTTCCTCCTTTGTGAGTTTCCCTCTTCTCCTCTGGAGGTTGTTATATGTTCCACAAAAATGGAGATCTCAAGATATCTAGACTTACGATGAAATTCATAATATCTGATGGATTGCCTTTTCTACGAAAACATCAGCCCAGGTAGCACTATACAGAGCTCCTATAGAATGGGGGTTTCAGAGTTTTGGGGGTTCCACATTTCTGCTAAAGATTCCTATAACCAGGTCAAAGTCACATTGCCAAAGTTCCCAGGATAGTAAGTTAAAAATGTGAATTCTGGGAATAAAAGTAACTCTAATAAGTTCCTTTGAGCCTTTCCTAACCCTGGCATACTCCCGATCCATTGTCATTAATATGTTCTTCTGTGAAGCCCTTAGATAGCTCTAATAATTAGGGGCCAGATACCTCTAGTAATTTACTTGAAACACCAGAAAATAGGCTGAGGTTAGTAGCTTCAGTGTAGTCCCTCAGAGTAGCTTGACTGTCAAAGGGTCCACCTAGATCAAAATGGAGATTCTTGCATGGTCTCCTGTCTCTCTGAAGTAGTATAGAAACCCTACACAGAGTTACTGTCCTTGTGCTGACATTGCCTGATCTTTGTCAAAACAAATAAGATATCAAAATGTAGAAAATCATTTTAAGTAGCAAGATTATCTGGAAGATAGCAGCCTAAAAAGAAAGTAGATGATTGGCAAGAAAGCAAAGAGTGCTGATCATGAAGTCAGAGGTCAACATGGGGTTGCAGTGTTTTAGCCTCTGACTTTGCTAGCCTCCAAACAGTGACTAACTGCAGCTGTGGGGAGCAATTTTCCTGTGTCCAACATAGAGCCAAGCCGAAATTTCTTCTGAGTTCTCATGGATTTTTCTTAGGCTTTGGAGGGTGACAAAGTTTAGAACAGAGACATGGGACCCTGGAAATTCACTCAGCTGTATTTTCCACCACAACAACGGTGTTTAGGAGCCACAAACTTACCCCTTCTTTCTCTTGCTAATGCAGTGCAACTCCTAAACTATACCTTGGGTTTTAAATTCTCACTAGAAGTTTCACCAGCACCCTTTCCTCCTCACCAGATGCTCTCCTGTGGCCCTTCTATTTTGATAAGGCAATGTCTTCAAGCAGTTAGTAATTCTAGTAGCCATCTGTGGAGTCCACAGAAGAACCTAGGTTAGGTCATGACCTCTGCATGAAAACAGTTTCCCTGTCCTGGAGAGCACAGTCACTAGAGTCCTCAGCTCCACTTGGACTCACACCTCACAGAGCTTAAAGTCCAATAAGATAATGTATACTGGTTAAGTGATTCCTAAGGAGTGATCTCATAAAAAAAAAAATTATTTCAGCTGACCTTAGCTTAAGGAATGAATGTGCCGCTTAACAAATTGTTGTTGATATGCAACGCTAGATCCAGAAAGCAGGCATGTGCCCTTCTATTCATACATACAACCCTTACTACATCCCCTATCTCTCTGAAAATCTCTTCCTTAATATGCTTTCCCACCTAATAGTACATCTGATAACACCAAAGATTTTTTTTGTCATTTGCAAGTTTCTAGAGATTGAGTGAAATGATATGTATTCTTTTTAGATGTGCTGCTAAATTTTCATAATAGTTCTTAGCTCTTATTTTTGAGGCTTTAACTTTGAAATAATTATAGATTTTAAATGAAACAGCAAAAGTAATATGGGGAAGACTCATGTGTATTTAACTTCCCAAAAGTCCTATGCTCCATAACAATAATATCATATCCAGAGCACAAAACATTTGTCACTGCAGCCCACTGACTGGATTCCATCTCTTGTGTGTGTAAACTTCTATGACATTTGAATTCTTTTCTAAGGTTTTCACTTTTGTAGGTACTATTTTTTAAGTAGGCTCTTACTATATAGCCTAGGCTGGTCTCAAACTTATGAGACTCCTGTTTTAGCCTCCAAAGTGCTGATACCACATGGCATGACCATTACACATTTTATATAGCCTCTTTTACTTCACAATGAGCTTCAAAGATTCATTCACATTTTTATTTATTTTTATTTTTGAGATTATAATTACAAAGCTCGCCCTTCTTTTTCCTCTCTTTAAATCTTCCCACACAGCTGTTTCTGTTCTCTTTCAAGGTTATCATCTTATTTCTACTAATTGTCATTGCATGCATATGTTTATATAAATATACATTTTTAAATATAATTTATTCAGCCCATGGAAATATTTCGAGAATGACTACTTGGCATTGGACAACTAATTGGTGTGCTCTTCCTGGGGAATACAGCCTCTTCCTCTCCTAGCCTTACTTAGTTGCCTATAGTTCTTTGTGTAGAATTGAGGCCTCTTGAGATTATCCCCATCCAGTTTGGTATGTTTGTTGGTGTCCTCCTTATTCAGCTCATATTTAGGCAGTCATATTGCTGACACTTTATGAGGATAGCTTCTGATGTTGCTAAAAGACAAATATCACAGGAAACTCCCTGGTCTTCTCGTTCTTACAATCTCTCTGCCTGCTCTTCCACAATGTTCCCTGAGCCTTAGGTACAGGAGTGCATTAAAGATACTTAGTATAGACTCCCAGCTTATCTGCTTTCCATAGAAATGCATTCCAGTTTACTTGTTCACACTTCACAGTAGACAGTTAGATGTCTCCAGAGTTTGGATTCTGTGTGCAGTATTGTCATTTTCTCCTGATCCACATGTGTGCCTATTTCATTAGTATGCAGGAAATGGAGGAGCTGGGTCATTTGACATGACTGTCTTTGCTCTCCTAGATAGATTTTAACAACTGGCATTGTATCCTTCTACCGGGAAGCAATGTCCAGGAGCTGTCCACCCTCAGCAGCACTCACCACCGTGTCATCAGTCCAGTTCACTTGAGCCATTCCGGTGAGTAGTGATGATCACTGTCACCTTCATTCTAATGTCTTTGGTTTCTAGGAAACCTAGCAGTGCCTCACACACTTATTATTTGCATTTCTTGGCTTAATATTTAGCAACTCAGACTTTAACCAGGCTTTTAACTGAGTTACTCACTTTTTATTAATAATTTGCACACCTTTTAAAAACATTCTGGATATAAACCCTGTAGCAGTGTTGGATGCTACAGATACTCGTCTGGTGTGTGACTTGGTTTTTCAGTCTGAATCAATAGGGCTTCTTTATTATCTATCTGTTCCTTGCATTTCATTGTGTTCATTTCATGTTTAGAATATCCTTAGGTCAGGAAGATAGTCTCCAATGTAATCTTCTGAAACTCTTACACTTTTACCTCTACAACCTAATTTGTAGATAATTTTTGTAGTCTTTAAAAATACCTGTTATCTTTGTACAATTCTTTGAGAAAACAATCGGTTCTCTACTCATGTGCAATGTTTCTCTGTCATCGATCACAGCTTATTTATCCATGAGTCACCTGTAAGCTCATTCTTCTAGCCCATCACTTTATTTCTTTTTCCTAATGAAAAACTACAGCAGGGAAATTACAACAGACTTCTCTGCAGGGAATGCTGAAAGATAGGGATTGCCAGATTAGGAAGGGTCTTGACAATCAAATGGAAAGGCTTGCACTTGGCCCACTAAACTAAGGGGTAAGCTTAGAGACAAAAAGAGATTATGTAGAAGCTTTTAATGATGATAGATTTCAGAATCACTTCTCAGTGTTGAGCCTAAAGAAAAATTTGGAGGTTAATCTAGCCATCCAAGGATGATGTCCCAAGGGCCTGGAGCAAGAAGGTTATAATACAAACAGAAATGAAGAGATCCATCCAACAGATATTTAGAGGAAAAAGATTAAATTATGGCATTTTGCTATGAGTCAGTGTAAGAGGGAGGAAGTTGGAGCCTGAAAAATAGTGTCAAACTTCCCATCTTGGAAGTTGAAAGATGATTCTGGTTTGGTGAAAGACATAAATAAAGTAGTTAGTGAAGTGTTTTCCACTACTGGGTCCTGACAGCTCAGTTCATGCTGGGGAGAATTAAGTGGATTAGCCTTGACTCTGTAGAGCTCTCATCTGCCAGGCTGTTGAGCAATATCTCATGGCTAGATGTTTGAGAGTTGAAGTGGGATTTGGGGCCATATTCAGCCCCCTTAGGCATGACAAACTGGATTGGCTTTGCAGATTGAAGAGTTTGGTCATAAGGCTATCTAAAAGTATATTATTTGATCACTAAGCAACTGTGTTTTCAATGGCAAAATCACACACAGCATAAAATTGGCAACAATGAAAACAGCTACCAAATAAACCAACAGAGAAGGTCTACTACCATGAAAACTAACAGCTAGCCCTGAGCTAATTTATGGAGCACTGTGAATTTAAAAATAGCCAAAATGCACTTTGAATATCCATAAATACATACAAATGTTCTGTTTTTCTCTTGGCCTAGTGCATTTAAATGCACTGAAGCCTTCCTCTCTGACACTGCCCATGGCTACCAGGGCATTCAGGACTAATCTGGCTAAAAAGCCAAAAGAATATTTGTAAAGATTGAGTGCACAGAAAGAATAGACAGATGAAACTGGTTCCTTGAGGAAAAAAATCCCATAGCAGATTATGTTGTGAAAAGACTACCAGGGTGTTCACCATTCAATGACACCACCAATCAGATGTAAAGTAGGAAGAGGCTATTTACATTTTAGGTAATAAAATGATTTCCTTCACAGTTTAAACATCAAGTAAAACAAAAACATTGACCTAAGATTCACTTGGTAAAAAGGGACCTGGAAAGCTTTGTCAAATAATTAAAGGGGATTTGGGAACGGGATTAGCTAATTGGAGGACACATTCAGTTAAGAATGTGATATGGGAGAAGCCGACATGCAAGTTTTTGTTTACTTGTTTGCTTTTGTTTTGTTTTGTTTTGTTTTGATGAGAGAAGAATGCTGTTTGCTCTCAGTACTACTGATGTTGGCAAAGAGATGGAAGGTGATACTAGACTTGAGAGTGTGTCCTGAACCGCATGGACTGAGTCAGCAAAATTAGGCTCTGCAAACATCATTCCCTGAAAGCAAGGCCAGAGTCCATAGTCACAAAAGGCCTGAAATGTGGCACAGTCCATGAGTCTGGTGTTTTGAGCCACCTCTCACTTGTTCTGTGGTGAGAGAAGTAATGAGAACAGTTTTCTTGATTTCCAGAAATTCTATGGCCACCCAAACTTTGAATTTAGAAACATTGGTTCAGAAAATCAAAAACTCATGAAAGACTCTGAGCCTACATCCCCTTCCCTCTTGTTCACCCATTTATTCACTGGCATTCACTCTTCTACTCACTCTTTCTTAGTCATTCTTTTTTAAATCATATTTTATTACTTACTCGCTATTCATTCACAAACATCCTTACTGACTCATTTATTCATGCAATACACTCACTCATTCATTAATCTACACACACTAACACACACACACACACACACAGAGGAGAGAGAGAGGAGAGAGAGAGGAGAGAGAGAGAGAAATCTATCCACTTGCCATGTATTCATTTCTTTATTTACTTTCAATACCAGGATTAAGCTGAGGGCTTCACACATGCTAGGTCAGTACTAGATTTCTCAGCCAGGGGATTACTTTCTATTTGTCCACATTTTGTTTTATTTTGTTCACTATGTGCCCCAGGATGGCTTAGAACTTGTAGTCCTTCTGCCTCAGAAGGCCATGGGCAGGAATTATACCCCTTCTTCAGTACATTTGGCCACAAATATTTCTTGAGTAGATTACTCAGTGCTGCAGGGCTGGAGAAAACTCCTGGTACTGGGTTCTCAAATGGGTCAGTCCCTAGGGAGGGCCAGGGGCACAAGCAAATTAATTAAACAACAACCCAATACAACGTGTAGTAAGGGCTGCTTAAAGGCTGCAATACCCATAAACTGCATGAGATGCAAATAGCACCTCTAAAAGCCTGCATGGTACAGGCTAAAGAGATGGCTCAGCAGTTAAAAGCATTGACTGCTCTTTTAGAGGACAGAGATTTGATTCCCAGAACCCATATGGTGACTCACAACAGTTTCTAATTGCAGTTCTAGGGAATCCTCCACCCTCTTCTGGCCTCCACAAACATGAGGTACTCACATGGGGAACAGACATATATTCAGGTGAGCATCCACATATGTAAGATAACAAATAAAAACGTAAAAGCCTGCATGATTTGCCCCTTTTATTGGTTCTTTCTCCCAATTAGAATGTCTTCTCCATGAAGGGAGAGGTCATCTCATTTCTATTCCCTGTGTGCCTGAAAAATTTCCTGACACCCAGGATACTAATGAAATAGCAATTAAATAAAAAAGTAAATCACATGGTGAGGAGTTGGAGGTACTTGATGATGATATATTTTGAAATGCTTTGCAGAGGACGGAGCCCAGAAGATAGACCTGGCCAAATGAGAAGGGTCTCAGAAATGACTGGAATTGGATGGCATCTTGTTCTGAAAAAACAGTTGAGAAAATAGCCAGAAGGTAGGAAACTGTTTGAAATGTTCTGGGAACAGAACTATTACCCCCAAAAGAGTACAAAGGACTCCATGTGTAAGAGAGTAAGAGTCAGACATACTGTGTATCTTCCTAAAGACACTGGGATCTCTAGGAAAAGAAATTTGATATTTGCTTGCTGAGAGGCCTTACTGCCTTCCTGATCATGGAGAGAGCATAACAGCTCTGATTCCATTCACCACCAGGTACTTTAGAATATACTCTGGCTGCCAGAAAAGACAAATAGAGTAGGAAGGCCCTGGCAGGGAGGGAGGCAGGAGTTGGGCCCCCAGTAGAGCCTCATACCAAGGTTGTCAATGATGTGATGGAGACAGGCCAGCTGATCCTAAGGGCCTCAACAGCCCTGACATTCTAGGACTCTAATTATAGAAGTGAAAGCTTCATTCCAGATAGCTGGGGAAAATCCTTGGGTTCAATTTCACCTCCTGGGGCTTTAGTTCAGCTGGCACTGAGGCAGTTAAAAAGGAATGGAATGGGAATCCAGAGAGCCTCCATCAACTTAATTGTCCCTTAGCAGACTGTTTGCTTCTAGATGTCAGCAGTTCTCTGAGGAATGCGGAACAAGAGCCTTTTCACAAGCAAGGGTTGGCCTTGGTTCCTGATCTTTGCTTTTTGCATTGTGAAGAGGGTTGGTCATATAGGCCAACAGGAAATCAAAAACTAGATTTCTTACAGACTCTTTTTCAAAATAAAATAAAATAAAATCTAAAAGGAAAGGTAGAGTTGTAGTTGTCAGAAAGTGACCCTCTTATAAATGATTGTCAGGTTGTACAGAAGAGAGTCCCCATTCCAAAAGCAATCCCATTTCCAGTCTGCCTAAGTAAGATGTATGAAAAGCCAGTGATATGGGGGTATCATTTCAACATGCACTATGTATACATAAATAAGCTAGTTTAGGGAAATGAGCTATGAACAGTCAAATTGATTACTAGAAAATCAAAAGGACTAGTCATGAAAAAAAATTAAAGCCATACATTGCCCAAACTAACAATCATTTCTTTCTGTGGTGCAATGGTATTCCAGTGTTTCTTTGAAAAATTTGAGTGCAGTAGAGCCTGGTCCCAGGGAGAGCCAACAATGCCAAGTTGTTGACATATGGCTCTCCATATCTCCAAGAGATATGGCTAAGGAAGTCTAAGCTGTGAGGAAGTGAAGAGGAGGAGAAAGACTGAGTGAGATCCAGGAGAAGCCTCGCCCTGTGGTCAAAATCTCCAGGATCAAGCTGTGGAGCCTGGTAGAGGATGTACTGGTCATCCTGGAAGATAGGGAAAGAGACAGAGTTAGGGCAACAGACAGAACTGGGAGGAAAATGATGGAAACAACCTTCAGGCATCACCTCAGTGGTCTTGTGGGCCAGGAAGGTGAGGTGGAACACTGTTCATATTTGGTCAGTTCAGGTTTATTCAGGTGGTTAGGGAGTCTTTAGGAATATCTGAAGGGGTCATGTCCAGCAGGCTGCTGAATATCAGTGGCAATGACGAAGAAGCAGCAATGAGAGTCCCAAGGAGTGAAAAGCCCCACCCCAAACCCAAGCCCAGGCTCCCTCCCTCAGCACCATGGCCACCAGGACCATACAGAAGGTTGTTTGGGTTTCATCGAATTCCAGGAGATATGTGAGGGAAGCTTCTAAGACCTTTTTGGATCCCTTTGCTGCCCACCCCTCATGGGGCCCAGGAGGCCCTGCCAGGCCAGTCTCCTTCATTCAGCTCCATCCTGCTCACCTAAACATCATCTCTAAAGCATTCCCTCTGACCGTTCCTAAATTTCATCTGTCCCTTGGCCTGAACTGTGACTCCTGGTTGGACCTCCATAAACACACTTGAAAGCAAACTAGGGCAGTGGGAAGAAGTCACTGAAGTGCATGCTATGTCTCCTCAGTGGGTCCTACAATGCTAGGGATGCAAGTATTTTAATGCTATAGGTATACAAGAAATTTAATGCTATGGCAGGACTAGGCTCTTCATTAGAGCCATGCTGTATTCCATCAAAAACTCTGTGTATTTCTGAGCCAGGCCAGAGGCCTGCCTGTGCCCGGTGATCCATTTCCCACCTGTTCCTTTGCATGGTGACCCAGCATTACAGGTGGCTGAGAGAGTCACAGGCCAATTTCTAACTAGAAGTGCCCTTCTTGGGATGATTCAGAGTGAAACCCCACTGCTGAGTCTTCTGAGAGTCTGCAGGGAATGAGTGGCATGCATGGCTCTTGGGCAGCCAGTGGGAACGTTCTGGTAGCTCTCATACAAGCTAGCCTGGGACCAGGGCACTTGTTTTTTAGATGTATCCTGCATCCTTTGGAACCATGCATTAGACAGAAACCATCTTCACCAGGTAAACTTTGGAGAAGGATTCTGAGTGGCCCAGGGAACAGCTATATACTCATCTGGAGGAAATGTTCTCCTGGATAGGCACTGAGCATGCTACTTCTGAGGATCTTGAAAAACCTTCTGGGTCCTCCATAACCCACTGGCATCTTGGGAGACTCTGCCAACAGGCTTAGCCCAGGATGCAGGGTCTTTGATTTGCCCTGCCTTGCATGTGTCCTTGGGCATATCCCTGACCCCTATGGTTATGGTCATCCCACCTCTCAGTAGTTTAGGCTTGAGCCTGCCTGACCTGTGAAGTCTTTCCCTCCCCTCTTAGAAATGGACCAACTTGAGGCTCAAAGCATTGTAGAATTCCATGGGGCAGCTTAAGTCAGCTCTAACTGCTTCATGAGGAGGAAAAGACATAGTCATTCAGAGACTAAAGGGGGCAGGCCCCACTTTGGAACCTTGACACCACTAGACTTCAGCTGCAGAAATATAATGCTACCTCATGATTCATATACTAAAGGAAACTCATACTCCCCACACTCAGGGAATACCAATTTGGACCAGGCTTGGGGAGCTGAGGGAGACCAAAACCCCTCACAGACAACGCTAAGCTCCTGACACTATGGCTTTGTCTCTGGGCAGACAACATCCTCTGCTTGGGTGGTAGCAGCTTGTTCTCTGCCTCTTGTTCATTTTATTTTTAGACCCACTTGGCCAGCCTCTCTCTCAGCCTTTTCAGAATGAGAGCGTGCCCAGGGAAAGTGGTAGGCACATTAGTGAGATGGGCAGGCAGACAGGCATACGGAGGGGCTGTGAGGACAGCTGATAAATTGTTTGCTTAGCTTCATCTATTTATTAGTGTGGTTAGAAACTGCTATTTATGTTTTAACCCTCCAGAGAGAGTCGTGAATCTTTGGATAAAAAGAGTTGGTGTATTTCCAGCCAGAAAAGTAAGAACTAATCAGTATTTACAGATCTCCCCAGGACTGCCATGGGTAGGAGCCTCCCCCACCCCTCAGGCTGAGATGCTCTGAGCTTGGTTGCCAGGAAAGTTTAGTGACATCATTCACACACTCTCCCAGTTTGCAAGGTCTCACAAGGTGTGCTCTGATGGCAATTGGGGCTGATCTTGTGAGAATTCACATAAGCAAAAGGTATGAGATGTCATGAGAAAGGTAGCTGGGTAGCAAATCACAAGAGCGTTTTACACCTGGAGAAATGGCAATCTCTCTCCATCCCCAAAACAGCCCACAGGAGCAAAAAAACACCCTTTCAGGAAGGAGAAAATTCCTAATGTTAAGACACTCCCACTGTCCACACCTAATATGCCCTTATATTTAGTCTGTGATGAAGATGTTTGGAAACACTTATCAATAAGCACGTTAGTAATCTCTCCTGGCCTGCTTGTGGTTTCAGAAGCATGGACTCTTGTCTCTGCAGCTTTCTGTTAGAATACTAAAGTTTAAGGACACATGTAGACACAACTGAGTTCTGCAGCAAGACTAGCTTGCAGGCATCTCAGAGTTGTATGGGAGAAAAACAACTCAGCTCTGGCAAATCTCCTAAAAGATGTTTCTGCATTGCAAATAGAATAAAGCAATATGCATTTTTGGTTTCTGTAGCGAGCATTTTCTCTCTAGTATCTGACGACCCTCATGGCCTGCTCTCTAGTCCTCTAAAATAGCTGACACAGGAAGGATCACCATCAGCCATAGTCTGCTCTGTCTGGCACCAGTTTAGAGCTCAGGTTTAGTTCAATTCACAGCCAAAGCTCATAGTTTAGGCTAAATTCATGTACATCATAATGTAAAAACAAACATATGCCTTTGATAGGTCTAATTTATGCATAGAATCAGTTTGTGACTTGTGTCTTAATTATTTTTTTAAAAAGCTTCATCACAGAAAATCAAAGCCTGCTGAGTTTTATATTATGCTCTGCAACTTTTTTCTTGGTTTTGGTTTTTTGATTATTTTTACTCCTCTTAGCTGAGAACATCTAACTAATCCATGTAATGTGGACTATGTTTAAAACTTTCATGCTCATACCATAAACTAAATATAAATACCATTAATTTATTTAGTAGCTATTTGTTTGTTTTTCAAATATAACAGCAAATATATGTTCAGGACAAGAAAATAAATGAGATTCCAACAGCTAGGTGGATATTAAAGTCATGTGTCTCCCCACCACTCAGAAAACGATACTCTTCCCATAAAGAACTTTAATTGGTACACTGCCAACAGAGACCAACCTTTCTCCTTTGCCCTACACTTCTCAGAGGCTTTATCTGATAGGGCTTCTTGAGAAAGTGTTCTGTGACCAAGCCCTGGGGATCACAGTGCTTGCTTAGCCTCAGTCTCACTTTCCTATTGGCAATGCTTCCCATGTCCTCCATCCCTCATTTCCGGCACTATTAGCATTGGGTTGCTATCTTTCTTTATAGTACACTGGTTATGAATGGCTAGGGAGAAGACTCGTCCATAGCCTCTCTGCAGCTGTAAAGATGCCAAAAGGTACTCTTAGAGCATCTGATTCTAGATCCTTCTGTTGCCCAAAGAAAATCTGCCCAGACCTGAGCACCCTGAAGGCTAGGAGACAACAGTGGAATCAATAGTCTAGGGCCATCTCTTATACAAAAGATCTCAATTTGGTGACCTCCCAAGCACTCCCTTCCCTTTTCAATTTAGCGCTGTCAGTCTCCATGTGCTACCCTTTAGCTCAGCATGAAATCTCAATAAATAAAGAAGGTTTTTAGGTGTGGCTATTACTGATGAGTAAAGAAAGGAAGTTCTTTTGGCAGGTTATTTAAGGTAAGCTGTCTAAGCCATTCCTCTTCAGTCTGTACATTGCTGCTTCGGTCTGGGACTGTCAAATGCACCAGCAGATCTCTAAAGCCTGTCTTTAATCCCTTCCTGGAACCAGCACCTGCAGTCAAGAAGTGGGACATTTTCAAAATATTAACTTAACACAAAGATGCCTCTGAAACCCTGAACAGGCTGTGGGGGAGGAATTCCTGGAAAGGGGTGTATTCCCCAGACTATTCCTTCTAGGAAATTGGGAATTTGCCTTGTTACCAGGGAATAAGAATAAACAGAGCCTTCTTGGATGTTTGTAGCAGACTAGACTCTTCTCAGGACCATACAGGTGTGTGTCAGCAGTCTGTGAACCATTTCACTGGCAGTCTGTGAACTATTTCACCTTGCTAAGAGGGCCTGTTCAGGGCTGATGGGATCCTAATAAATTTGAATCTGCATAGGGCATGATGGCCTGCTGCTTTCTCATTCTGACTTAGAAACAGGATGTGACAGCAAGGAAGAATCACAGGACCGGACCTCACTTTTTATTGCCCAATTATCTTTTCTACTCCAATACAAATATTTTGCTGATTTTAAGTAACTGCAGGTAGCATTACGTTTACTCATTGAGTAAAGAATACAAATAGACAGCTGGTTTGAGTTGAACACCACTTTTATGAACCTTGCATTTAAAAATATATAAGTACCTAGATTGTATCCAACCATAGACAGTGTTCAGTGCACATGAGGATTCAAACACCACCCCCCAGCAATGTCTCCATTAATTCTTTCAAAGAAACTTCATCAAGACCTAAGTATAGTTTCCAGGACTTGTGATTGATACAGGGGCTACAATGGTGAATAAAAAGAACATGGCTGCTGACTTCGGGGTGTGCATGTGCTGGGGGAAGGTAGATTAGAAAGTCCTCAAGGCCTTGGAGAAAATCATTATCACAGTGTTGTAGTCAAGGTTGAGCATGTCATGTTCCCTTTTAAGGCTCTTGGAGAAAATATCTCCTTGTATCCTTTAGCTTTCTGGCAGTTCCTGGCTTTGTTACTTTGTAGCTACGTCACACCAATCCTTGCTTTTATCTTTATATGGCCTTGTCCATAGTTTCTCTTCTTTATATATCTGTTTTGTTTTTGTTTTGTAAGGTCGCTATTCACTAGATTAGGGCCCACTTTAAAAAAATACAGGTTAATCCCCTCTTAAAACCTCTTTCTTCTACTTTTTTGTGCACTCCAGATCCTGGGACAGAAAGATTGAAAGTTCAAGGCCTGGGGATCTTAGAAGACTCAAGGGGTAAACTTACTACTATTATATTTTTTCTAAATGGATATAGTATCAAACGTTTTCTGAATTCATCTCCCTCAATCTATAAATTACTATAGCACACAGCCATCTGCAGAGAATTTCTTTGTGGAAGGTGGTTAACACGGGAAATTCCCAACTGGTCAAAGTGCAGAGAGTGTCTGTTGAGTGCTCAGCTGCAAACGAACCAACTCCCAGCTGCTGTGCTTGTTAGCACAGGACTTATATAAGATCAAGCCAGTCAGCATTCTAGTACGATCCCACCCCTAACTGAGACACTGATGACAGTTGGTGGCTTCTTTGGAAGGGACAGTTTTCTTTAAGGTTATAATCATGTTCCAGTGGATGGCCTGGGCAACAAAAGTTAAACTTACTAGATTTCTAAAAACAAACAGAAAGGGGACATTGAGTTAGAAGGGAGTAGATATACAAATAGGGGGTAAGAATATGGAGTAGATATGATCAAAATACATTGTATAAAGTTCTCAAATAATTAACAAAATGTTTTTGTAAAAAAAGTTCAAGACCAATCTAGAAAACAATAAGACCTCAATTAAAATACTAACTTAAATAAATAACTAAAATAAAATAATCTGGACTTAAAACTTGAAAAAAAAACTTTTCCAAATAAGGTCACAGACACTTTGTGGCCCCCTGGTATCAATAAGATGCTGTCTGACTTTCTCATTTGGCACTAAACACTTTCCAGTCAGACCCGACTAGCTTTGCAGTCACCCAATCCCTGCATACCATCACCCTCTGAAAAAACTATCTTTTCCTAACTGCTTTCATCCCCAGAATATCTGGCTTTCTTCCTCTCCCAGATCTTTGATGGCTTTCCTCTTCCATCTTGTGATGGATGTTCCATATGCTCACCATCTTTCCCTCTTTTGAGGTGCAGATCAAGCTTCACTGTTATGGCAAAGACTTCCCAAATGCCTCCCTTGAGGTCTACCTGAAGATCATGATCAGCCTTGAGGTGAACTCATTGAACTTTAAGTCTCTTTCCCACTCTAGGCTATGCTCTTTCACTTCTTAGATCTGACATTCCACACATGGGAAGGCATACAGTGGGTTTTTGTGCAAGAAGATTGAAGATGATCTGTGAATCTTATTCCTTCTGCATTGTCTAGTAGAGACTTTAACCAAGTCAAGAGGGGACTGAAGTAGGAAAACAAGCTGAAAGACAAGTCTAGAATCACTCAGACTGGCAAATAGTGTTCAGAGTCTGACTTCTGCCTTAGAGTCTCTAACTGCTCTATTTTCTGCAGCTGTTGTCTCTAGCCAAGAGTCAACTCCGTTGCCTATAGCTGGGAATGCGTGCTTGTTTATTGGCACAGAGACTTTGGGTTTACCATGACACCCCAAATGAAAGCAGAACAGCCTTTGTGGATGCCCACACAGTCCTCTTCTTGATTCTTCCTTGTTTGCCAAGCACACTTCACTCTTTTATTATATTCCCTTGGTTTTCTGGGAAAACAAGGATCATTCTTTTTCATCTATATTCTAAGGCTACAAGTAGAGTTCAAATCTCAAGGTCCAACTAGTCTCAATTCTTGTCATATCATCACCAAGTGTAAGTTACATAAATGTCACTAAGCACCTTTCTGATGTTTTCCAATCTCAGCTGATGGGAGATATGGAAAGAAGTAAATTTCTGAAGGGCAGTTATGTGTTGTACAATATTTTGGTTTTATTCTGACAAATAAAGCTTTCTGGAAAGATCAGAGAAGCAGAGTAGCCAGCCACCTAGAAACTTATTACAACTATGAATCCTCCAACCAAATGAGGTATCTTGTCTTTATGAATCCTCAGGCTGAATGGGCACTGAGATCCTGTCTCCACCTGCCCTATATTCCTGTCTCCATCTCCATAGTTCTGGGATTAAAGGTGTGAGCTGCTACTGCTTGGCTGTTTCTTTTTTAGACTGGTTCAGTCTCATGTAGCCCAGGGTGGCCTTGAACTCCTGATCTTCCTGCTTCTTCCTCCTAAATGCTGGGATTAAAAGTATACACCACCACTTCCTGGCCACTGTAATGAACTAGTGGCTATCTCTGCCCTCTGATCTCTCAAAAATCTTTATTTATCAGAACACAAACAAAGTATCATGAAACAGTTATGGGTGATATGTTCTGCAAGTAAGTATTATGAGGAAGGGAAATGACTGGGTTGACACTAAAGAAAAGAGAGAATGAGACAGGACCTGGAGGTTTACCTGGGTTTCTGGCTGAATACCAAGTCATCCACTTGGAAAAGGCACTATGAAATTGGATAAGAAACTCCAAGGTCCAGATCTACCCAAGCAGAGAGAGTGAGTAGGCCTAAAGCTCTTATTTCCTCTAGCATGTAATCTGCAAGGTTTTGAGAGAAATCCAGAAGACTTAATTAGACTAACCATGGCCACCTTCTCTAAGCCAGACTGGAATCTATTCTCTTGAAGTCCCGGAATTGAAGTCAAGTGCTCTTTGTGCTTCCTTTTCTATCTTTAGTATTGTTCTTAACTTACACTGCTTATTCCGACTGCAGCCTGGTGTCCATCTGACTCTGTTGGTCTGTCCAGAGGTGAATCAGGCCTGAAATACCCCAACTAGGGCTGCTAGCCTGGCAGGTCCTACCTATCTCTAGCAGAATAGGTCAGATTCTGCTAGTTCATGTTCCATGTCTCCTCCACTGTTCGGTGGAGTTGAAAAAAACATAGAATTTTTAAAAATATATATAGATGGGATTCAACTCTAAACGTATATGGATATATTGATCTGGCACTTGGTGTGTGCTCACAAAGTCTGATTTTTTCTTTCTTTATTGTTTCCCCTCCTTTCTCTTTTTTCTATAATATTGCTTTTATGATACACATACCGCTTTCTGTGGCTACCACAACAAATTGCCATAAATTCAATGCTTAAATCAGCCTCTTTGTAGGATATAAAATATAAATGTCCCTTCATTCACTTACTCTCCCACAGCTCTGAAGGCCAGAAGTCTGAAAATAAAATGTCAGAATAGATACTTTTTCTTTGAGGGCTCCAGAGAAGAGTTCATTTTTGCTGCTTCCAGTTTTTGGTAGCCCCAAGTATTCCTGGGCTTGTAGCCCCATTATTTCCCTTTATATTTCTATCTTGGCTTCACCTTCTTCCTATGGGTTTCAAAATCCTTTAACCATTTTGTATAAGTATATTTGTCACTAGATTTAAAACCCACTTAAATAACCCAATACAAAGTCATTGTGAGCACTTTCATTTAATTACATCTGCCACAATCTTTTGGCAAATAAAATCACATTCATAGCATCTGGGGTAGACATCTTTTAGGAGAAATTCATTGTTCAATACACTGAAGTATAAGTGTTAGCCTTTCCCACAAAGCTCAGGCTCAAAGTCCAATCTACCTACAAGGCATTCACAGAGATAAGTTTCTTTCTACAAAGTGTACACAACCACAGCTTTTGGCCAACTTTGATGAGTTTTGGGGGCAAATGGCTTTGGACAGCAGGTGACCCAACCCCTCACTGGCCTAGAGTAAACAGTGGCTATTTCTACAGTGCCTCCTGTGGCTGGCCCAGGCCTTCCTCTACAAAAATTCTGACAACTGTCATCACCTGCTTCTCCAGGCTGCTCCTAACCTGAGGATTATATACATTTGCCTAGCAGCACTGTCAACTGGCTCCTTTTGCCAAAAGTTCTGGAGACTGAGAAGGTCAGTAGCAGAGGGCATAAAAGCACAGAGAGTAGAAATGTTATAAGCAAGGATTAAAGTATGATTTATAGGCTCTTTTATACTGGAACAAATAAATAAGTGTCTGGGGGACTGTGGGTCTGAACCACAGGGTTAGACCAGGCCAGAAACTTCTGACTACAGAGCAAGAATGATGTTGGAAATAAAACCAGTTTATTAAGGGAGAAAACACTGTTGAGGTTGAAGGTGGGACAGAGACTTGGGAAAGGTTATTAGTTGAAAGACCCTGGCCAAGTCAGGACCCTGACCATTTATTGTTCAATTACATAGCAACTCCCTTCAGCAATTGGAGATTTGCAAGCTTTTCTCACACATCTTGGTCCCTTACAATTAGCCAAGTAGTTCTTAGTCTCAGGTTGCAGGTTTTTTCTGTCATTGGTTCCTCACACATTTTGATGTCCTTATTTCCATCCTGCTCTCCTTCTATAGGAAGAGCTCATCTGATCAGGACCCAGAAAGCAATGTCCTGGTTTTAAGCTTTGATCAGAATGTCTGTCGCTCTAGACAGATTCCTTAAGTTATATTAACAGTGTGGGCCCTGGTCACCTTTCAGAGTGGAATGGTATGGCCTTTAGGCTGGGTTTCAGATTTTTTTTTTCTGTGTCCTCTCCTGCTGGAAAAATCAGGGACTCCAAGGGAAATCTGGAGCTTGGAAGATGGAGGTGTGGTACCAGAAGGAAAACATTTCTAAAAACAGAACAAGAGAAAAAAAACTTAGTTTACCAGAAGGGGAGAGAATACTCTGGTGACAAATTTCAGTGATTATCTATAAGGAAAGAGCCCTTTACTCCAGGCGTGTGTATGCCTTTTAATTTTCTCTTGTGGGCTTCTGAGGGTGTCTGTAACTGTGCAATTGGTATTCCTCTCAAGACTTTGGGGCACATGGGCACTCCCTCAGTGAGGGCTCCAGATGGTGTGGTGTGCCACCTGCACACTCAGCTTCCAGATTAACTGCCCTGTTGCAAACTCCTGTAAGATGGGGGAGACAAAGTGCTGGGCAGGGTCAGCTCTGACCTAGGTCCAGGTAGATCATCATTTATATAGGCCAAGCAGCATCTTTATTACAGAGGTGATGACTGGCTTAAAGACCATCATATTTTGTGATAAAACAATATAAAATTATTGCACTGGTGAGAAAGGGCTTTGCCTCCTTAAGCAATTAGCATAGATGTTTAACAAAGATAATTACAAGATAGTTTTTTGCATTACAAGAAGACATTTTTGTTCCATAAAATGATGTTTCCAGGGGCTTTACTAGATAACTGGACCCCAGGGGTTTTAAAGGTTCAATTTTAAAATAATGATTTGCCCCCAACTTTAGGGTAGCAAGCTCTGCTATGTAAAAGCAGAGCTTCTATATTGACTTTTGAACAGTCTCTCAGCCCCAGGTCTGTTCTACCACAGCCTCACACAGAGCCCCCTTATTTATTTATTTATTTATTTATTTATTTATTTATTTATTTATTTATTTATTCATTCATTCATTCATTCATTCACTTATTTACTTGCTTGCTTATTTTCATTCATTCTCTCATTATATCCTAACCACAGTTTTCCCTCCCCCCACTCCTTCCAGCTCCCACCACCAGCACCCCTCTCCCTGAGATCCATTCCTCTTACATTTCCCTTTAAAAAAAAAAAAGTATGCTTCTCAGGAATGTCAACTGAACATGGCATAACAAATTACAATAGGATTAGGTACAAACCTTTATAACACATCTGGACAAGACAATTCATTAGGAAAAAAGAATTAAAGACAGACCCACAGAGCCCTCTTCTTTGCCTCATCCAGGGCAATGTATAAAATCCAGATGTGATTGTTCTCCGGTCCAAGCGAGGTGAATTCCAACTTCGCTATTTCAGGATTACATTTGTAGGGATACATTTACCCATGCAGTGGGTTTGGGGAAATGCCCTAGTTAATACCCAGGATTATGGCAAGAGTTAGAGATGAGATTTGAAAAGTACACCAAAAGTTTGCCATGTACAGAACAGGCTCAAGATATAATAGTGGAGAATGACCCCTTCCCTATAGAAAGGGTTTCTGAGACACAATGCCTCCTGACCTAATCATTCAAATGAGGTAAACTTCTCTCAGTGAAAACATGTATACTTAATGCTGAGGTATTCAGAGGTAGGCTCAATAAACAGTTCATTTCTATCAGTGCTTAATAGTAGAAGACCTTTATGTATAAACTGGAATTTGAAGAAAAGTTGATATCTACAACTCAAAACTTATGGATAGAAAATTTGGAAAGAACTTAAGGATATGTATTCCAATAACCCACTAGAAATAGAATTTTACATCAAAGTAACTTTTTACATGTCCTGGCTATTTAAGGCCTCTGAGTAAGCACTTCATACATTAACTGCTGACTGGAAAGTACCCCCCTTCCATATTTCCATATTGCATTTCTAGAGAGAAGTGTTGTGGGCACCTTAAAGATTCAAAGTGGTCCGTGTAAGTTCTGAAATCCAAGCCCAGCTGGAGTGTTTTTCTCAAACTTAGGTGGTGTAAGGAGTTTAAAATGAACCAGGATAAAAGGTCAATAGATGAAGAGTGATTAGAGGGGGAAGGGAAATTCTGAGGGATGGAGAGAGGAGGGAGGAGGAGAGTGAATGTGAATGTTTCACATCATAAAACACTGCATGTCTGTCAACCACTATATTTATGGAATTATGTGCTGTGTTCTCATGGATATACCTCAAGGAAAGAGGAAAACAGAATTCACTCCATTCTTCCCAAGCCTAACTTACTGATAGTTACTTTGGCACATAAAAGGGAAAAGTTTTAGAAAACTGCCAAAGGACAATGGCTAATTTTTACAACCAATGGAAGAATGTGAGTTGTCCTAAGCTGCTCTTCTACATGATACTAACTTGGGTTCAACAAAGGCAAGATCATGAGTGGGGGCTGTCTTGGCTCAGCAGAACCATATATATTCTTTATTTTACTCCTAGGAAGGTTGGACAGAACCTCAGATGTGGAAAGCATCTCAAATAATCACTGCTCCACTCTGACCTCTAAAAATCTCAGTCAGCAATGGGATGACCATCCTTTCTTCTGGGGTGAGGACAAGCCATAGGCTCTATGTGTCTACTCTGTCTGGATGTGGTCACATAACTAGCATAACACACTTCAAGACAGGGAATTTATGTGGGTAGATTCTATCATCTTCTTACTCCTGAGCCATCATGATCACAATTTCTATGTTCCATTTCCACATCCATCTAGGTGCTAAAAAGGCTTGGCTAATAGGAAGAGAAGGCATCTCCCTCTGTCTGGGTAACAAGATGACTGGCTTCTTCCCAACTGTACCACTTACCAACTGTATCAGCTTCTCCTGCTGCTTTGTAAAAATTACCAAGTGTCTTCAAACAGTTCAAGTATCTCCCATACTTCTAGAACTCCGAATTTCAAAATCATTTTCTCTGGGCTAAGATCAAGGTGCTAACAGGGCTAACCACTCTATAGGCTCTAAGGGAAATCCATTTACCTTGTCTTTTCTATATATTACAGCCTAACTGTAAACTTTGGTTTGTGGTACTTTCTTTCATGTTTAATGAACATGGCTTCTCATCATTATATTCTCTTCTCTCCTTTTGTACCATATCATCCCCTGTCTCTCTCTGACAAGAACTCTTGTAGTACTTTTAGAGCCTTCCCACATAATTCAGGATAACATATCCATCTCAAGGTCCCTCATGAGATCATATCCACAAATCACCTTCATCAGGTAAGGTCATGACTACTGATTTTAGCGGTTATGATATAAACAGCTTTGTGGTCTATTAGGCAGTCTCCCACACTAGTTCTGAGTCATTGGGCCACCTCTCCTCTCTGAACTTCACTCACCTCAGTCATACAAAAAATGAGGGCCCTGCCATGCTCACTTCCTATGCTTTAGAGGGGGTTCTAGTGAGATAATAGATGGTATAGTGTTTTGAAAACTCTTAGGTTAGACCAGAATAAGCAGTGTGGATTATTTTGTTATCCATCATATGATGCTGATCTCCTTTCAGTTCAGTCACTCAGTGCCACCTTCCTTGCAAGGTCCTTCCCTCCACGGCCTTCTCCAAGCATATTTTGATAAACACAAATGAATTTGTCCCTGAGTGAGTACGAAGAAAGGAAAGCTCTTGAGTGGGTAGGGGACATTACGTTTTTTGATCCAAGGCACGGATAAGTAAATACTTCAGTTGACCAAAATGTTCTTTCTTTCTAATGTGCTGTTGTTCCAATGAGAGCTCCATGTTTATAAATAAAGGTATGGGCACAGAATCATTATTTTCTGTGCTTTTGATCTCTTTACTACCTCTAGGAACATCTGACACTCTTCCCTCTGCAGGATAGCCCCTAAGAACATGTCTAGCAGCCACAGAAATAAGATGCAAGCATTTTAGGGCCTTTGCACCATCCCAGCCCTCTATGAGTTGCTGTCCATAATAATTAGATAGTTCATGCCATATCATCAGTCTCATCTGACTGGTTTTCCTTAAACTAGACTATAGTTTTCGAAGCAACTAATAACATGTGAGCAAAAGTTATCAATGATTCTAAATATAAAGGCTGGTCAAACTACTAGGCACCTAGCTCCACTGGCTCCTGCTACTTAACAGATGTGATCAATAAACTTTCTGAAGGAAAAGGTTATCTATCTACTGCTCATCATATATTGGTATGTATACATATGTGCTCATTCTGAGTCCACTCATATATTCATGCATATTTCTTGTCCCATTCACACGTACATTGAGAAGATAGCACTTTACCTTCCTAGTCCTTACAGTGTTGTCAAGGATCACTTGCCAAATAAACAATTTGTACTCTAACTTTTGACCTCATGGCTTCTTATGGAAACACATTCTAAGGCAAAATTAACTCATTTTTATTCTGTGCATGATGTATCATTAGAAAGTAAATCACTGTGATTAATCATATTAACAGCGGAAAATGGGAAACCATATAATAATATAAAGAGATTCAGAGAAACATTTGACAATATTCAATAGCCAATCACAATGAAATTAAAATCAAACAAAAATCTCTTAGCAACCTTTGAATGGAAGGGGACTTTCTCATCTGGTTGAGAGAAGTGACAAAATAAAGCAAAACAGCAAGTATCAAAATCAAAGGTGAAGGAGGAAAATCTCTGTAGACTGAAATTGAAAATAAGTTGCCCATTGTCACTACTTCTGGTACACACTAGATCAAACATCCAATCTGATTCAGTAATATAAGAATCTGGGGAACAGGAATAAATATTAGAATCAAATAAAAACCAATTGTTTGTAAACTACATTACTGAGTATAGAAGAAACGCAGTAGAGTCCATAAAACAAATTTTCAAAATGAGTGAATTTAGCCAGATTGTAAGATACAAAGTTAAAATACATTGTAAAAGATTGTAGTTTTATATACAACAAAAATACCAATTAAAATTATAAAACATGCCATTTATAACATTTGAAAATATCAAAATGCTTAAAATCAAATATATAAACCCTCTATAGTTCAAACACAAAAAACATAAAGATCCCAATAAAAAGATAAATATGCTATAAATCATTGATTGAAAAACTAAAAACTTCAAAGATATTAACTATTTCCAAATTAATTCATATATTCAACATAATCCTAATAAAACCCAAACAGGTTTCTAAAAGTCACACAACAATGACACTTAAAAATGTAATCATAAAAATGATGTCATATTTGTGCAAAGCAGTCCATTATTAACCAGAAAAGTAGCCAGTAAAGATTCCAGAAAGAAGGACACTGTATCTTCAATAAATTGTTATCAGTCAATCAAATATCATGAGAAAAACATATATTGTAAGACTCTTACCTCATGTCAAACAGGTAAACCAATTTTAGGTAATGTATAAATAGCAAAAAATGTGTATTTTACAAGAAAACTAGAACATCTTCATGATATTAACATTAGTTGTTGTTGCTGCTGTTGTTGTTTGAGACTATGTAGCAATGCTGGCTTGAGGCTTACTTGCAGGTCTCAAACCCACAACTATCTACTGGCCTCTGCCTCCCAAGTTCAGGGATTAAGGTGTGTACCACTATGCCCAGCCATCTTCATGGCCCTTCAGATGGAAAAAATGAAAATGATTGTTCTCTACCTATAAATGCACATCATTTATATACTGCAAGCCAATACTTAAATGAGACACAAAATACACAAAACACTTAAAATCATATATTGGATTGTAATAAAAGAGTGGGGGAAAGGCAGTGCTCAGAAGAGAATGTGTTATTCAAATATTTAGCTAATTTTTCCATTGGGATATCAATCTTTTTCATTTTTATTTACAGAAAATATTGTTATATTATCTATCATGGGTAGCTTTCTGAAATATATTTTCAGAGACTGACAGAGATACCAAAAAAAAAAAAAACTATTTAAATAAAGTCAAGAAGGGAATCAATTTGTCAGCAGCCTGACAGCTGCAGCTGTTCCCCATCTACATGGCTATACCCTTCTCTATTCCTTGATTTCAATGGGAATCCCTGATCTGCCTCTGCTCAGTGATTTATGTTAAGGCAGTATTAATAATTCTGTGTGTCCTGTGTGGATAGTGGCAGCTCACACAAACTTAGGTCATATGAAGAAGTGATGCCATCCAGAGGGGCCAGGACACTGGCATGTGGTCTATGTTGAGGTGATGAAGAAGGTAGTTTTGACTAAAATTTTTCAAAATTGTACCTGAATACCCATGCCAAACCCACTTTTGAAATGAAAACAATCACGACTCGCTATCTGTGGAACCCGCAGCTAAGATTTAGAGGGAAACAGTCTCATTAAGGACTAATAATAGTTAGTGGCCTCGTTAATGTTAGTGGCATCTTTCCTTTTGCTCTTCCTCAAAGTCGAGGACAGCATTTATCAGATACACAAATGTATACAGTGATGTATCACACAACAGTATTTCAGTCAATGGTGACTGATGTGGGAATGCCTTTCTGTATGCTGTGAATATCAGTCTTTAAATAAAGAAGCTATTTTGGGCCATGACAGGCACCATAGAAGAAGTAGGAGGAGGAATCAGAATCGGTAGGATAAGAAGGGCAGAGTTAGAAGCAGACTGAGCTGAAGCCCAAAGGAGCAACATGTAAGGAGCACAGGTGAGCCACGGACCACGTGGCAGACAGATTAATAGAAATGGGTTGAGTTAAGATGTAAGAGCTAGCTAGCAATGTGCCTGAGCCATAGGCCAAACAGCATAAAGTTAATATAAGTGTCTGAGTCATTTCTGGGGGCCTGAGCGGCGGGCGGCGGGGTTGCTAAGGGGTCTCGGGCGGCAGGTCTGTGGGTCCGGACCTCTGGCCGCCCGAAACCAAGAAACGCCACTACTACAGGTGACTGCTTATATGACAGTGATTCCATAAGACTGCACTAGAGCTGAAACATTCTTATCCCCTAGTAAGTCACAGCCGTCTGATTAGCTTGGATCTGGGAGATCTGCACTGAGATAGAATGCAGGGTGGTCTTCTTGATTCCTTTGACTACTAGAGATAGGAAGAACTTTGACCACTAGTTTCTGGCTCCTGCAGGCACTGAAACCAGCTTAGTGTTAAATGTCTGACATCCTCTGGTGTCTTAAGTCGTCCACTTGCAACTGTCAGCTTCCTCAACAGTTAGTCACATTTACCATTCTTATTGGACTTTTTCAGCCATGAACCTGTACTACATGCTTAACTCTTCCCTGATGGTCATCCCCAAATCAAGGCAAACTTTCTAGAAAGAATAAAGGAAAAAAGGACAGGGGGAGGAGAAAAGATGGAGAAGGGAAAGGGGGAAAATGAAAAAGAAGATTTCTACAAATCTTAAAAATATATATTATATATATATACATAAATATATATATATATATATATATATATATATATATATATATTGTTAACCCCGTGGAAATTTTTGCAAAAAAAAATAAATAAGCATTTCACTTAAATGTTATCTAAGGAGCTATATATGTTTAACTTCCAGAGCTCTTCAAAGAAAAGTAAAGCAAAAACCTTAATGCATGGCCCAAGCTGTAGCATATCAGACTCTGCAGTGAGCCCCAGATTCTCCAGTTCAGCTTCTGGAACAAAACACTCATATCTTCCATAAACATTGACAGATGACGATTCACAGCCCAGCTCCTCTTCCTAATGATTTGTTCACTGTCAATAAGCTCTGCTTAGCATGAAGCATGAAGCTCCCTGCAGGGGAGCTGAATCAAAGGCTTTCTTATATGGGCCATTTGATGGATCTCTGTCCCCAGTCCAATTTAGAGACAATTCTGGGGGTTCATCTCAGTTGCATTGCTCTCCATGAAACTGACTGGGATACAATCTCCCCTTCTGACTCCCTCAAAGACATTAACCCCCAGAATATCCCCTTATACTCTTCCTGAATACCATTATTTGTTTCGAATTATACTTCCCAAGACATGAGACCTGAGACAACTACATTCTCATCTAAACTGCAAATGTAAAAGTGATTGTTTTCCTGAGAATGTGGACCAACTGGAACTGTAGAATTCTCATTTACCAAATCAAACCAATTGTCATGTTTATATATGCTAATGGAAGCATAAATTTTTTGACCACCTTGGAAATCAGAATGTCATTGTGACAGTATGTGCTATAGCTGAACATACATATATAACTCAACACCTGCACTACTATTATAGCTACAGATAAGGTATGTAGTGCCACATAATGACTTGGTGAATGAAAGAGAGCATATACAACAGGCTTCCTACAAGATTATAATAAAGCTTGGAATCCTATTGTCAGGTGACATCATAGGTTCTATAACTGCAAAGTGCAATACATCATTCACCTATTTGTAGTGATATTGCTGTAAACAAGCCTGAGCCGCTGGTTGTCTGAGTATAGCACATAGAGTTATATCCAATATATAATGCTAGATAATGATAGGTGATCATGTCACTGGCTTGTGCATTTACTACACTAGGCTTTTACTGTTACTTGCATATTCTTTATTCTTATATGGAGAGATATTTTTATTTTAAAAAGTAGTTTGCTGTAAAGTATTATGCTATGCTGTATCCTAGCAGGAGACTCTTCCTTCTTGTATCTGCATTAAGAGGTTTCATCAAGTGATTGACTGATACTAACTAGATATACCAAGTAATCTGAACATTCTCTAATGTAGCCTGTGTGGCTATATGAAATAAAGAAGGCTAGAGCAGGAAGGAAGAAAAAAATGATACACTTTAAATGTCATCGATTGAAGGGAACCTCAGAGACCCCATCTTTGCTATGTTCTCTCTCTCTCTCTCTCTCTCTCTCTCTCTCTCTCTCTCTCTCTCTCTCTCTCTCTCTCTCTCTCTCATCTCTTTATGTGTGTGAGCATGCGCACATGTGAATGGGCTCCCTTCACCACTTACTTCTCAGAATGCATTCTGACCATTCTATGGTGCATGGTTGAGGATGAGTACAAATATACAGGCACAAAAATGTGTACAATAGCACTGCTCATACTGCCCACACTGGAAATTTCCTATCAGAATTCTAATATGTAGAGCCATCCATCGATATATACATAGATTTCATAAGCATAATATTGAATCAGAAGAACCACAACACAACAGAAAAAATGAACAAAAACTAACAGGGCTTTCTATTAGATTGGATTAGTGACTATGAAGGCCCCATGGGGTTTTCTGGAGAGTGTTAATGTTATTTTTCTTGATCTGGGTACTTGTTTTAAGAAAGCACTCATGCTGTGAAGTTCATCAGATTATATTATGTGATCTGGTACTCTCTGTATATAGTACTGAATAAAAATATTGCCCAAAGCACAAAGACTATGCATATACACGCTTATGTGTATGTAAATGTGGAGAAAAAAGATAGATGATAGATAGAGAAAGAGAGATAACTCCGAAAATAAAGAATATCTAATTTTGCCTTTCAATTGCTAACATCCAATATTGAATATCGTGCTCCTTCCTTCCATGTTATAGTCCCCTCATTTATTCATATAGCTACATAGGCTGTGAACCAGCCAAGCCAACCTCAACATTTGAGAATGTCCATGTCCCTTGCCATATGAATGTTGGCTCCTAGTTTGTGTTGTAAGGAACATTTCAACAAAATCAGAAGTTTCCTACTTACCTGCCTTAGCCTATTGAGGGGCAACGTGGAGGTGAGTGTGGTTTTGTCTCTACTGAGTAGGTATAAACTTGATGAGTCAATAGAGATAGAAGCAGGGCATTTGGTTCTGATGAAAATTTAAAAAAAGAAAACCTTCCCTGCAAGTTGGAAAGGTTCAGTGGGTACATTCTTTGATAAATTGTCACAGTAATGAAATTCACACTCTTTAATCACAAAGGCTATATTTTAATTAAAAACACACCGAGGATTGATTTGGGTGAGGGAGCTCTCACAATTCTTAGGCTTTATTAAATTCACTGTTTCTTTGTTCAGACTCATCAAACATGCTTAAAAACAGAAACTAAGGAAAGGACCAAAGAATAATGTGACTGACCTAGAAGGGTGTGGGATGGAAATGCCTTACCCGACACTATTCGCATAATATTCTTCAAATAGACATTCACATCCTCAAGTCCATGGGAGGAAGCTGTCCTAAAATAGTGCTTCTCAAAGCATGGTCACTACACCACTATCATTGCCATCTGGGAACTTGTCAGGAAAGCACACTTTCAAAATCAGAAGCTGTGTAAGTAGAACTTTGTGATTGGAGTTGCCCAAACCTTTAAGAGATTGTGAGGTATGTTCAAGTTTGAACACAACATACATAAAGTATTTGTTCATTAGGAAAACCAAGATTATTCAAATATGAACCAAAATATAAACTATTAATACCTCAGACTGTCTCATTAGCCTCTTATTCCAGAACAAAAGAAACAGTACCCTCATAGAGCACCATAAAGGGAATTAGGAACTTTATAAAGCAGCTTCTTATACTTGGATGTGGGAATATTTTTCATTTAGTCAGCACAGAAGCCACGTGGTTTCTGAGACCATGAATATGATTATAGGTCTCCATGAGCACCCAGTGCTATTCAAGTACTAGGGTATCCATTGCCTTTTATTCTCCTGTCCATCCTGTACTCTCCTCTGAGAAATACAAGAACACATTGTGCCCCTATCTTTGTGCTTTGCAGTGAAGAAAATCTGTCTTCTATGTCTATGAGGGGTGAGCTTTAAGTGACTTTCAGAATGAGAGTTAAGGGAAGCCATCTGATATAACCTACCTCCTACCTAAACTTGAGTTTTCACTGGCCTCACCCTGGTGTTCACCATATACTCAGTATCTGCCATTCTTCTTTTCCAAGATACTGTCTTAGACTCCAGAACAAGTCCTTGACATGCAAATTGCAAATCCTGGGTACTACCATTTTCATGATTCCAACTTATGTATCACTAATCAATCACACTTTTCCATGAGCTGCAATGGTACCTTAGTCCCCTTCTAAGCTCAGTGTATCCAGGAGTAAGTAAAGAAGAATAAACCAATCGGCATTCTCACTAATCTTCCTATATGACCTGTCTCCTTGTAATAGACAATTGTCAGGATTCAGGGATAAATTGTTCTTTTCCAAGAATGTAGGTGGTAAAGTGCCCCTGGAGTCTGGATGGCTCTTCTACACTGTATCCTACAAACACTTTGGAGTTGTCCTAGTAGAAACTCTCATGACCCAACCTTTCCACTTTCCCAAGGTAGAGTTACCTAGATATTTACTATCCATGGAATCATTTACCTAGATCATTCCAGGATTATGCCAAATCCTTACTTATAAACATTGATTATAATAATTTTTAAGAAATTATTAAATAGGTGGATTATTTATGGTGCTAAATCTTGGATTTCCTATCTGTTATTTTTGAGGAAACTAGCCTGATTCTTGTGAGAGTATTTATGAGGTGAATATTCTCAGTCAAGGTAGCATAATCTCTAAGGTTCAGAATTGTTATTGATACTATATCCTACTTAGAAAGATGCCTGGTATTGTTACAAGGTCCACATGAAGGCATCTTATTGTCAATTTCTACAGAAGATAATTGCTCACATATTTTTATGGATTCTATTACAGTATGTTTACATAAGTGCCCTCTCATAAACGCAGTGAGTAACATGAGGAAAATTCAACTCCAGACAAGTGAGACAGCTCAGCATTCACCATGCAAATATGTAGAAAGGTAGTAACAGCAGAAGAGGCATAGCTATGGACTAAAAAGTTGGCAAGCAGCAGTTAGGTAGGATGTATAAGGCACAGAAAGAATGGACAACAAATCATTCCACATGCCAAGGAAGAGTAAACTTCCAACATAAAGTTTCCTTGAAGATTAAGATAGAGTTGGCTAAAGATACAGGAAGGTCAGAACGGAGAAATAGATAATAGAAACTATTTTAAAGGGTACTTAATATTAAAATTATCAGAAAACATTCTTGATGCTGGCATTATGCATGAACATATCTTTAAAAATAATATTTCCAATACTTAAAAAAGTATCATGAAAATGACTCTTTAAATAGAGAATGTTAGTAAAAACTAAAGAAATTTAGAAGAGCCTAAGTTAAGGCCTGATTTTATAAAGTATAATAACTAAGATGAAAAATTAGAAGATTTCAACAGCATATTTCAGATGGCAAATGATAGTGCTCAGGAAATAAGAATTTTAAAATGAGTTTGTACCAACAACAAAGGAAACAATTAGTAACATGGACAGAGAGAAGGCATACAGAATGGGATAAAATCTGTGCCAGATGTTCTTATGATAGTATTAATATTCAGAATACATAAAAGTTTAAATAATTGAACACTAAAAGATCAAGAAATCCAATTGATAAATGAGTAAATGAACTGAACACTTGTCAAAATAAGAGGCACAATGGGTAATTATGAGCATGTATTTAACTAAAACCAAAGTATAAAATACATGAAATAAAATTTAAAAGAACTGAAATAGTAGACAATTTAATGATAGAAAGTTCAATACTTCTCCTTAAATAGTTGCTAAGCAACTCTACAGAAAGTCAAGAAGACGAGGAAAACACTCTCAACTACCTGATCTCTTACTTATATACATGAACATCTTACACAAGGACCGCAGCGTAAATGGAATGTCCTTTTCGAGTTCACACTGAATGTATTTCAGATATGGCATTGCTATTAGCATTGCACTAATTGACATCTAATGTAAGAAATTAAGATAAGTACTACTTAAAATACTGACCAATTCATTTAAAATATATAACAATATTCCCAGTTGCAATGGTTAATTTTGTATCACCTTCCGTTGTCTAAGCATTGATCAGATATCTTGGGTATTTCTAACACAGTGCTTTTGGGTGAAGTTAATATTCATTTTCTCAGTAGACTGAATAAAACACATTGCCTTCTCCAATATGGATGAGCATCGCCCAGAGTGATAAATACCTGAACAGAACAACAACAACAGCAAAGTCTGAATACAAAGGAATGCTGGTATTTAAAGGATTTCAAATTGAGACACAGTATTTTTTCTGCTTTTGGACTTGAACTGAAGCAGAAGCTGCTCCCTGGCCTCAAGCTTTCAAGCCTTCAGACTAAATCACATCATTGGTCATCCTATTTCTTGGAACTCTGGACTCTGGGTTGAATAGTATCAAGAGAAGAAATATATTCGTGAGTGAAATTTGTGAAACTATAAATTGATTTTATTCTTGTTTACAACTTTGATTAATGTAGTATTATGCATCAACACAAATACCATTTGTTTTACAAAAATAATTGTGTTTTTCTGAATAAAAAATAGTGTAAAAACTGGTATTGTTTTGAGGTTTTGCAAAGCCCTTTAATGTATGGCTTTCTAGAAGACAGTGGATTCTCATATCCACTCCTACATTGAACCTGCTTAGACATCATGCATCCTCTGCAAAGCCACATTGTATACCTGTGGAAGAAGAATAATTTAAAAAAATAGCTCACATCTTATTACTAATACAGGAAGACTTTTCATAGTTTAGACCCATTGACAGGTTTCTGGAGATGCCAAACATTCTCAGCCCCTCTGAGAATGCTGCCCTAGAGATTACAATCCTCAATTTTGATTTATCAAAGCAAGTCCATTCATGCTCTCATTGTCTTCCCAGCCAATGAAAGGATCTTAAATGTTTCAGTTCTACTTTTTCTCTTCTAGCTTATATACTATACCAGTGTGTTTGGGTTTATACTTCACAGCCCTATAACATACCAGTCTCATCTGATAGACAACTTATGTTCATACTGATTTGCTCATAAATCTTCTCTTTTATTCTGCCTTTCTGTTCCCATTGAGATGAACGATCCAAATTATATACACAAAGATAATCAATAATAGAAATCAATAAATCTGTTGATGTGTATTACTTTGACATATAATGTCTTTTAGTTACTATCTAAATTGTATTTCCTTTTTGTACATTTCACATTCAAGGGTTTTCCTTTTCTGTTTTGCTTTGCTTTTTAAAAATAGAATCTTGTTGTAGAGCCTAGGTTGGCTTAGAACTTGCTGTGTAGGCTTCATGCTGGCCTCAGACTCTTGATAGTCCTGCCTTAGTAAGTTGAGTGCAGGGATTACAGGTCACTATTCCTGCAGGAGAAATTTCTTTAGTATCTATTATACCCCGTTGACTTTTCTAGATTTGAGCTCCTGGTCTGCAAAAGGTCAGCATTCAGTAAATGTGGATGAAATATGATATATTAAATAGGTATTGACTCCCAGAGAAGGTTTTAAGGCAATGTACAAGTTATCACTCAAAAGCAATGACCAGACCAGGAGGAAGAATATGGTATTTTGAAATAAAATAATCTGGTTTGGAATCTGGTTTATGGCCACTTACTAGTTCTGTTGGGTTGTAAACTTCAGTTGTCCCATGTATGTTGTTGAGTTCATGACAACCACCTTGTAAATTAAGAATGACATGGCAACAGAGTGAGTGTATGAAACTTCATGGCACTCTTGAGTCATTTAAATGTCCATTTACTGTTCTATTCTCGAACTCATGCTGTCACTAATGTCCTTATCATTAAGGCCATTGTCTCTGGCCTTATCATTGGTACCCAAACTTACAGGCCATAAAACAACCATGTAAACTCACTCTATAGGTGCTTCAAAGGCATTCATTGGCCCCGTTTCACAGAGGAGATAGAGCCAAAATAGGACAAAGTAGTAATGAGGGGTTGCCTCCTTTCAACCTACATCTGTGTGAAGAGGAAGGGAGAGATTAGGGGCCTTCTCTTTGAGGTATCATGTTCTAGAGAAACAAGACTTGCAGCCTTGGAAGGGCTTTTCCAGAGACCACCAGACCAGGATCAGAGGGAGAAGGTAGGGTGATAGGATCAACTTAGGATCCTGTTGAAGTTTGTATTCACAAAATGCTAATTAGTGAATGACATCAAAACATTCTAGGACAACAAGCAAGTCAAGCTGTGGTAGAAATACCTGTTATTGCAATACATGGGAGTCTATTAAATGGATAATAGGAATTTATTAAGACATACTTTGGGGAGATATACTCACAAGAAACATAACCAAATGAACAGCTAAAGTGGTTACCTGTTACGCCCAGGAGTGCATGCACATGGCCATCCAGTGTCTGACCACTCCAAAGAATAGAGGTGTGACCACTCTCTCTGTATCTTATAAGGGGTCATGTATGCAGGCAAGGAAGAACCACCTTCTTGGGGCCAGATAGCCAAAATTCATGGGCAGAGAGATTACCACTACAAATATCCCTAGAGAAGTTAGTAAAACTACATTACAGAGAGCAGAAACAACTTATTCAGTATGGACTACAATATGTAACTACAACTATAATTGACTCTCATCATGTACAACTCAGACCAACATTAGCATCCTGAGTGGCTGCCATCTTAAGACCTCTCCTTGGAAGACTTCCCCAGTGTTGTACAGCAATTTCTTCTGTGATAAAACTTTCTGTCTTGGAGGGAGGCTTGTTTAAGACAGGATGTTGTAGAGGCTGATGAAACCTTCCATACTCCAAGGAAGCTCATTAAACTCAGGAAGCAAACAACTCAATGGCTTCAGGAAGCAAACAACTCAATGGCTTCATCCACATCATCTCCCTGTCCTCTCCCTATCAATACCTGGCTGCTACTTCACTGGTGGGACTTCTATCAGAATTCTGTCTATTCTCCAGCACTTTCTGCTGGTTTGCCACTAGGGTGTGGAAAAGGCCCAAAGGCTTTGACTCTAAGAGCCCAGGTACCAAGGTCAGGCATTGCTGAGCACAAACCTATCCTATATTGGAGGTTTGGGTACTTCTCAGATACATTTATTTTGAGTATTTTTTTGGGTATGGAGTGTGGATCTCCATAGAAAGGAAAGAACAACTACTGAAAGAAAGAAGTTGGAACTGGCAGGTAGGCCCCAAATTTTCAGCATGCTGTGGTAGCCACTGTCTATGAATACCTAAAGGAATAATCTAGATAGATTGAAGTGTGTTTGCCTCAGTAGAGAGCATTCCAAAGGCAGTTAGGAGCTGTGCCATTCAACCTGAATCCTATGAGAAATACTACTAAAAAAAAATCAAGAATGTCAATCTTATTCATTTTGAGATCTCTTCCTGATTTTCATCTCATTACCTGCCCAGTACTTTCCTACCACCCTACTTCATGGGTTCAATTATGGACTCTAACGGGATTACATCCTTTCAATTTCCTGAACCATCCATTGTCCTGGGAGGACCTGGCAAATGACAAGATAAGCCAAGAGTTCATCAATTCATCAATGCCTAATGGCTGGTAGATACGCTGAGATAGTAGACATGTCCAAGGGAACTTAGCACACACCTCCCCTCAGCTCAACACTGGTCACTAACTGCAAGAAGCCTACAGTGCTTTCTTAGAAGCCTGTGACTTTCTGATGAAGGATGAAGATATGTAGCTCTCAGGGACAGGTCCAACGTTAGTATCCTGAGTAGCTGCCATCTTAAGACCTCTCCTTGGAAGACTTCCCCAGTGTTGCACAGCAATTTCTTCTGTGATAAAACTTTCTGTCTTGGAGGGAGGCTTGTTTAAGACAGGATGTTGTAGAGGCTGATGAAACTTTCCATACTCCAAGGAAGCTCATTAAACTCGGGAAGCAAACAACTCAATGGCTTCAGGAAATACCTAAAAGAGACCAGATACACTAGGCCCATCCTTGCTCCATATGCAGCAATGACTGATGAGAAACAATCTCAGCCAAGCCCACAAAAGGCAGAGACCACCATAGCTGCCCCAAAGTGATACTCTCTAACATGTTGACCTGCCTACAGTTTGTACAGTGTGTTCCAGGTTTCCAGTTTTATGAGCTACCATCCATGCTAGGGTGGGCTTTCAATGATGCAGCTGTCTCTGATTCATTTCTGCTCACTGGCTTACCAAGTTGGGCTTTGGTGACATCCTTACTATGATCTATTATTGGTTTGAACTATCTGGTTTGAATAGGCCTTTGTTCACATCTTCCCAGGAATGGTGTCACATAGGACCCAGGAAAACACATATTCCCAAGAGAAAAACATTTTCTTCTCTCCAGGGATTCCTAGCATTCAAATCCTAGGAGTGAAAAGGAAGCACGTTGGGGGTGGGGGCAAAGCCTTCTGTGGGAGGCCCCTGTCTCTGTCTCACTCCATTTTCCTCTTTGCTTAATAAAGACCTCTACTGAAATCAAGCTTTCTACCTTCTCCCCTTTGAGTAAAGTGGATGCCATCATAGCTTTTCAGGCATCCATTTTACTTATAGTACAGATGTCTATTTTAATGGGATGTAGTGTGGAGTAGAAATAGATAAGGATAAAAGCCATCATCCAAACAAGAGGCTGGGCACATTGTCTTCGTAACTAATTGAGGATGCTAGGGACCATAGGCCTGGAGTCCTGGGCTAGCTGCTGGGAGGTATATATAACATAGTATTTCCCTGGTAGTTCAGAGTCATCATGCAGATAGTCACTTTGTGGTGTATCTGACACTTGACACTTCTGCAATGCTTCTTCATTCTGATTGTGTAGTGATCAGCAGCTTGTTTGATCATGCAGTAGATCCTGGGCTTTCTTCACTACCTCATGTCTCTTCATGGAAGACTCATGCACAGACAAATGGGGACTTTTGCAAGGAGGTTAAAACATGTCTTTAATCTAAGGGAAATGAGAAAGTGAAGAGCATCAGTTTGGGGACACAATGCTAATGCTGACTTCTTTGTGGTTTCTCTGTAGGTAAGATGACTTACATTTTGTTGAGCTTGCTGATAAATCACTGTTCTTTGCTCATATTTCATATGAATGTATCATGTCTGAAATCTCTGCAGCATGGACACAAAAACGCTCATGCCAGAGCCCCATCAACTGATAAAACTGCAAGCCTTATTGCCCTTTATATCAAATATAACTTCTGCCTTTTTTGTGCTTCACATAGAAAATCAGTAATTTTTGCTTATCTTAGGCAAATGTTGACTTCAAGTATCAGAGGGGTTTCCCCTCACCCTAGGGATAGAGAAGAGGTGAAGTCATAAATTTCCCTAACTTTTAATCCAAAGCTGAACCCTAAACCTTTCTATGGACTGACTACAAGTGGCCATGTGATAGGAAGGTGGACATAGATACTGGTGATGGTATCAAAGCCAGCTCAAAGTGGGGAAAGTAGCATGGCTTAGACCCACTATAAGTTCTGGAGCCCAAGATCAATCACAGAATGAAAGATGGGTTTTCATCATAGTGAAAGAAGCAATGGGGCTTCCTGGAGTTTTTGATGTCAGGCTATACTAAAAAACACTGGAAAGAGGACACAGATGCAATTGTAAAAGAAGTAAAAAGTAACAAAGACAGTAGCTCTTCAATGCAGCAAAAAGACCTCATGGATACTGAGATTTTCCTTTGCTGTTTCCTTCTATCTCCCAATTCCAATGGGATCCTAAAAAATGCACCAAAATTGCAAATATATTCAGGAGTTGCCATGCTCTATTCTACTTAAGGAATCCATGTTTTCCTTTGGAAATGTGTTTTCACCTCACTGTATTATGAAGTTTCTGGCCTGGCAGCCTAGCCCTGAGGTTCAACCCACAGATCCTCAGTCCCACAGAAACATACAGACACTTACATTAATTTTATGTTGATCAATCTATGTCTCTGGCATATTACTAGCTAGCTCTTGCTCTTAAACTAACCCATAATTCTTATCCTTTTCAGCCACGTGGCTCTGTACCTTTTCTCAGAGCAGCATTGTGGTCCTCTGCATCAGCTGGCTTCTCTGGCATCTCTGTGGCATCTCTGCCCTGATCTTCCTGTTCCCAGAGTTTTCTTAGTCTGGTAGCCCCACCCCCTTCCTGTCTGCCTCCAGCCAATCAGAATTTTTTATTAAACAAGTAGGCAGGACAATTATTTACAATGTGACAACATAATCCCACTACACCTCACTCCCAAATTTCTCATGTTATAGTGATAGAGACTTAAAACAATTTTAAATAGGGACGTCATGGCTGGGAGTCAGAATGTCAGCACTTCTGGAGCCACCCACATTTCTGAGCATCCTAATGATGTATTCTGCTGGGAATACATATTTGGATTATAGGCAGCTACATGGGTGTGAATAGTGTTCATATTTCTAAAGTGGCATAAAAATACCCTCAGATTATTAGTATGCTTAACTATGCAATCCATTTTCTCCATTTTAAATATCAGCTTTGACAAGAAAGATGTATTTATATTCTCAAATGACTCAGCTCTAGTAAATTAGACCTGTCAAAGTGACTTTCTTAGCACAATAGTTTGCTATATTTTTGACATCCACACACTGAAGGAGAGGAGACTGTTGTATGTAAACATCTAGAAAAGACAGTTATAAAACAATGCGATCAGTGCTTTCTTTCTAGTGGCACTTGACTTTACGCATGTCTGGCTCTAGTAGGGGCTGGAGCCTGCATTCTTCCTATTATACCTGCAGCCAGCTCCACCACCATTGTCCTAGATCCAGGCTCTAGCCTCCATGCTGGACTCTCTGAGCTTTGTCTGATTGAGATACTTCCATTGTTTTTCTCTGCTTATGGTCCCAACCTGTTCAGGAGGGTCTTCTTTGACCTAATTCTCTTAGATTTGTTAGATAAGCTGCACCTCCTGCTTCCTCTGTGTTAATCAGAGCAGATATTTCTCTTGACCACAGTCACTTACAGAGCTAGCCTAACTGAGCAATCCCTGTCATATGCACCCAAATAGGGCACTGGGATTATGCTGGTTTTCAATCTTCCCCTTTATGAAAGAGCCACCATCTAATTACAGCAGCCTAAAGCAGAGCTGATCATTGTTGGAAGTCTGTGAGACCACTCTGAAGCAGCAGATATAGCAGAAAGATCCCTGGGATAGAAATTGGTTCAGCATTCTACATCTAATTCTACAACCAATTTCTAGAGGCCAAGGTATCAAGTTTTCTCCCTTCTGTCTCCTACCTTTAAAACCAGAATATGGCAGTAGTACTCTATATACACAAACTGTTGCCTTCCTCCTTCTTGGCCTATTTGGGTTAATAATCACTGGGCTGGAGACTTTTAATTTTTTCTTTTATATTATATTTATATAAATTCTGATTCTACCAGTGCACAATTAGATCTTCTTATGCCATTTTAAGTGCCTGTGATATATCACATGCTGAACTGGACAGTTTAATATTTCACTATAGTCCCTTGACATGAGAAATGGCTTCCTTCCATGGCCTATTACCACTAGGCCACATATAGAATGTCCCATTTTCAAGATATGTGCAGTGACCTGCTCTATGTATGATGTGACAGAGCCATGGAAAGTTGGAGAGGTCTCCTGGGACAGTACAGGCACATGTACAAACACAGCTTTCTTCTCTTCTTCCCCAGACATTCTGATGCCTGTAGCAGAGACCTGACTAGAAAACAGAAGGCTGAGCTGAGAGGACAGGCATAATCCTCTTATAGATCCTTCCAAACCCAGGCTTAAGTTCAAGTGCTCTTGGGTCCTGTCTTGAATCTTGCTCCTCTCCTGCCCACATGGCAGCCTATTCTCTGCTTCCTCTGGGATGCTCACTTTCCTCTATAATTCCCTGATACAAAGCCAGCTCAGATAGAAAGTGCTTCCCTGGGGGATTATAGGCATCATTAAAAAGGAGAAAGCAAGGGAAGCCTTAGAGGAACCTCATTGATAGAATATATACATATAATAGTACAAACACACACATATACACAGGCATATGTACCTACCCACTCATACCAATGCACAATCATGCTTGTTCCCACAGCTCAAGTATGCACATGTACCAATAGATATGCATTTTCCAATATGAGCATGCACCCATGTGCACACAGTTCCATGAGGTACATGAACTGGCACACATGTCCATGTACACAACCAATCTTGTATTTGAAGATGGGGATCCTATTGATTGGCAGCCACCACTTTTCCAACACTTCCATCTGCCATCGTTTGCTAAGATGTTTAATTCTCCAATAAAGATGGATATGGTAGCATCTTCTACCACCTTCACAGGCCCAGTGAAAAAGTGTCTGGCTGTGGGTTCGATTTCTGTTGTCTTAATTTATAATGTTTGGTTTTGCCAGAAAATGAGTCTTCACTAGGAAGAATCA
This sequence comes from Phyllotis vaccarum, assembly GCA_033318265.1. NCBI lineage: Eukaryota > Metazoa > Chordata > Mammalia > Rodentia > Cricetidae > Phyllotis > Phyllotis vaccarum. The sequence goes on along the minus strand of JARWLC010000013.1, from coordinate 4,613,594 downwards.
GGGGATTGCTTGACCGGTCTAGTATCTCATAGGATAAATGGCCATGTGGCATTTTTCCAACACTTGATGCTCCCTTGGAGCTTGGACCCTAGGCCTCTACAATGACTAATAACTACTGAGAATGATCGTGCATAGCTAGCTTGGTTGACTGTTGGCCTAGAAAATGAACAAAAAAAAATGTGGGTTGCTTCTTCCTCTAAGGAGATCAAGAAGACAAGCAGTTCAGACATTCCTAAACCGTTATGTCATGCTTATAAATATAGTCAAGAAACCCATTTGAACCCAAACTCATGGCCTTTTTGTTTTTGTAGCTTGAAGAATCATTTTTGTTTTCCAATTCAAACATTTTTGCTATAGTTTGTCTTTGAAGTGTGTGTGTAAGAGAGATATTAGTTTGATTGTGCTTCTTTCTTTAATTTTTTTTTTCTGTTTTTCTTTAAACTCAGGGCTTAATTCATTCATTTTTATAAATGTTGCTAGTAGCCTTAGCCGTCATGAAAAGAATAAAGTCTGAGTTCTGATTCTGCTGTATAACATATGTTCACATGGTCAGTATACCATCAAGCCTTCTGGAAGACTGCATGACAGAAGTTGTGTGTGAACAGGTTGTGAACCAAAGATCACTGCTTATTTGTTGTTGTTCTTGTTGTTGATGACGCTCACTGAAGCTAAAGTGACTGTGTTTTCATCCAGGTCTTTGAAGCCCATTAGGATAAACCTTCTGCTACCTTTGTGTAGCCAAAGCCCATTTCTAGGAGCATAGAAGACTTATCATAGGATATTGTCTCATTTGAGTAGTCTACCCAGAGTCCTGACCTGGTTTATTTACATATCTTCACCTTCAAGATTTGAATGCTATGCAGGATGCAGTGAGAAACTGAGTTCCTTTCCAATGGGTTCCTAGCTGGCCCTATGACAACCTAGATGCTTCCATCATCAGAGCTTTCTAGGGATATCTGAGAGGCTACAGTTGCCATCTGAGAAAGGTAACTTTGCCAGGTACCTTACCATCTCTAAGTCCCAAGTCCCTTTCAGTTGTTCCTAACCTCTATTTAATGCCCTCAGAGCCAGTGGGGACTTTCCTAGGAACATTATTGCAAACCCAGCCCTGAAACGGGGTCTCTAACCTCATTTCTTGCCTTCCTTGATTTTTAGTCTACATTGCTGTACGTCTCAATGGATATATTTCCCATTTCTCCTTATTTTTCTTCTGAAAAAAAAAAGCAACAAATGACCTCAGATATGAGAAGAAACCAAGATTTTTCTTTATTTGAAAGACATGTTGACACTTTTTCCAGAAAATTCCTTTGAGTGTTTAATATCCTTCATATGGATGCTATAGGCAAATCAGTTGTATTAATTTGCTATAGTTTCTATAATAAAGTTGTGTGGACTAGATAGCTTACAGAGCTAAAGTGTTTTGTTCTCTATGACACAACTCTGGAGGCTGGACATCTTGGTATATACATAGTCATCTTTGCCTCATTTGTTCACATCATCTTCCTTCTGCATGTGTCTGCCTCTAATTCTTTCCCCTTTATCAAGACACCAGTTCCAGCAGACTGAGGTCTACCATAATGACCTCTTAGAAACACCCTCGCTCTATAACCAGTCACATTCTGAAGATGCTAGGGGTTAGGATTACAATATATTTTTTCCCGAGTAAATGAGAAAGAAGATAATTCTGCCCCAAAATGTTAGTTCTCTGAGCCTCAGCCTAGATGGAATCATTTCTATCTCAGACATGTGAAGTTCATTCCATTATGCAGGACCCTGGCCAGTGTCATTCTGAGTGCCTACTTCAGAAAAAAAAAAAAAAAGACAATGTTTTCTCCCTTAAGAACCAAAAACAGGTTTGGAAGGTGACTTGAGGGAAACCACAGAAATTCATAAAGGTGACAAAGAAGTGACTCTGAATAAATACAAAGGGGGAATAATTCAGTCCAAAGGCAGTACAAGAAAGGCCCTGGGATCAAGACGATTATGGGCAATATTGGGTCAGTTGTAAGCATTTTGGGAAATCAAAATCAGGGGCTCTGTTCTATTTCATAACACTGAGCTTCCCAAAGCATGAATACAGAATGATTGTGATTCCTGCGTGTTGCAGATGCTTTGCCTACATTTGAAGGAACTTTCTGAACCACTATTGGTCAGTCCTGAGATCTTAAATTAGGTGGATGGATTTGGTTTAATTAGGATACTTGAGGAAGGTTCCCAGCAGAACCTGCTGCTCTCTCTCTCTCTGGACTTATCTGATATCTGGTCTCTTCCTACAGAGCAAAGGTAGCTGTCCATCTCCTCCTAATGATACAGGAAACCCGAAAACCAGCTTTTCTAGCCACCTAACCCTGCTTGTTGGAGAAAATCACCTTTGTCTATGATGTAAGTTTACAGTGTTGCTGGATCATTATGCCCATGTGTAGGACTCAAATGACAGAAGCTGCAACATGTAAATGTGCTTCTTGTTTACTGCAGATGAATTTGAAAATGTTTCTTCCAAACATACTACACAGTTGTTGAGATTGTAGCTTTTCCCTACTAACCCATGACAATGCTGAGCCCATCTCCTTGGCAGGAGTGCAGTCTAAATTGAGAAACTAAGCAGTCCTCAGAACAGCTGAGCCCCTTACTCTAATGGTTCTCTGGGATTTGTTACTTTGACCCCTGAGAAAAGCTAATTCAAACACTCTTATTCTCTTGGGAATGAGACTGAGTTTGCTCTGTTTTCCTTACTTTTCTCCTGTTGTGAACATTTAGCATGATAATAGGTGAGCACAGCCCCTACAAAACCAAACCATCAGATAGAGACTTTCAGTGCCAAAGAGATGGCTCTGGATGGGGAGCCAGGAGTTATCTTTGAAAATGTACCTGTTTTAATGTGTCTTATCATCTGGCACAGACCAGAGTGTTCCTTACATTATTTACTCCCAAAACACACACTTGTGAATACATTACGGAAAGACCCATACTCCAGCAAGTTTGTGGTAACATAGGCCCAACCACGTAGATGATATGGTGCCTGTCTGCTCATTCTCATTTACCAAGGAGCCATGGTGAAAGGCAGGTGGCAGAGGAGAAGTAACAAAGACTGAGGTATACAGGTTTTCCTAGACACTGTGGTCCTTTACAGGTTGTGATAGCATGAGGCTTGGCGAAATGTGTTCATTCTTCTAATTTCTAGTTAACCATAATATTGACCAAAGGCTAATGTCATGGTTACTTCCCTATTTCTGTGATAAAACACCATGATTAAGTCAACTTATAGGGAAAAAAGTTTTAATTAGGCTTTTGGTTCCAGAAGGCTAGAGTTTATGATGGCATTGAAGCCATGACGGTAAATGGCTGGAGCAACAGCTGAGAGTTCAAATCTTGATGTAAAGCAGAAGACAAGAACACAAACTCAAAATGGCACAAGTCTTAATATCTCAAAATATGTTTCCTCCATCAAGGCCATACTTTCTAATCCTCCCCAAACAGCCACCAACTAAACACCATGTATTTCAATATGTGCTTCTGTGAAGGTGATTCTCATTCAAATGATCCCAGCCAGGCTTCCTTCGTGTACAGCACACTACTTTTTTATCCTTTTTATTAGTGTATATCCTTTGTACAAAGTAGTGTATTTCATTATGATATTTACAGGCATATATAATTAACTGTGGTCATATTAACCCTTCCATTTTTCTTTCCTGGTTCCGCCCACATTGGTTTCCTTCTTGACCCCAGTTACTTTTATTTTCACGCCTTGTATATACATATATATTCCATATACAAGAGAGCATGCAGTATTTTTCATTCAGAGTCTAGCTTAGTTTTACTAACATGATGATCTCCATTGCAACCATTTTAATGTAAGTGGCATAATTTTGTTCTTCCTGGTTGAATAAAACTCCATTGTGTATGTTTGCTGCATTTTCCCTGACCATGAGAAATGTAAGATTGTGGTCTGTCAACTCAGGATCCTCTTCTGTAGCATGTTCTCAATACAGAGAAACAGACTCCATTATAGTCTGCTTACTCTTTGAGCAAGCAGATTGATGCCCTACTAAGAATTCTATGAACTTGTGAGGCAGTTCACTGACAGAGGACCTGCCTGTGGGCAGTGGGCACTGGATAGATGCTGCCCAGCTGGAGACAACACTGTTTAAACAGAGTAAGCTAATTTGTTGGGGCTTTGCTATGATTGAACACATGTGTTTTGAATGAGTTTTAATTTGGATTGAAATCTAATTTGTAAGGTCTTGGGGATAAGGTTTTAGAAATAAAGAGATAAATTAGGTAGTTCGTGCTCTGTGTAAAAAAAATGCTATCTTCATTCCTGGCATTTCAGACCTGAGTTGCTTGTTTACTGCAGGTGCCTGCTTTGTTTTACTTTTATTCTTCATAGCAGATTGAGGAGAATATATTTTTGACTGAAAAATAAAACTGTTTCAAAGAGACAATTGTCTTTGCCATCAGTTTATGTCCTGTTTCCACATGTTTACTATGACAGCAGCTGGTATTCTTGAAGGGACATTCAGGTACAGTGAAATCAAGAAACAAAACTCTGGATTTAAAAAGTCAATCTTTAACCTCAAACACATTAACTTCTTTTAGAAAATACAGGTGAGTTAGCCTAACAAGACATTGTATTTGTATAGAGGCCTCCCTAACTCTAGGAAACAAGGGTTCCATGGGTAAAAGGAATTCTATAACCCACCTCAAGAGAAGGCATGAGGCCACTTACCCTGCTGGGGAATCAGTCTCCAGGCCTCCTTCCAGGTCCTAAGAAGAGCAATGGGAAAACCATTCAACTAACAGCTCCGAGAGATCATTATCATCACAAGATTTACCTGTGCCAAAGAAGGTGCTGCACACAGATGGCACTGGGTATTGGCATCATCCAGACTGGACTTCAGATCAGCAATAAGAGGTTGGGTACAAGAAGGTGTTCTCAAAGGCACGTTTGCTGGAGATGGGCCTTAGGTGACACAGAGGTGTGGTGTTAACCAGACACCAAATGTAGGTTAGGTATGGGTTGCAGGCCAGCTCCTTTTCAGTCTCCTGATGACAGAAAAGACTCTTATCTTGAGACAGTGCTACTTATCTTTAAGCCTCTAGGTTTTTATCATGACAATTTTATCAAAGAGAATTGCTGAGGTCCTGGCAAGCCAGACACCAGGATCATGCTTAGACTAAATATCATGACTTAGGTTTCATTGTATTCATTTGTATCACAAGAAATATCAGTACTCCATTTGAACAATGATAGGAAGTTTCCTTTTAGATTAAGTACTAGTGACTAAAACTGAAAAAATGCAAATAGATCATAGCACAAATGTACACATAAGAAGTCTGAAATGTGGAAATCTCTGGAGCAGAAGATTCTCCTGAGTCTGATGTTATGCATTTAAAAAAAAAAAGTTAATGGGAGGAAGTACTTAAGAGTTAGACAGTTGAAAGAAAACTTATATTCAGGATACTTAAAGTTCTTACAACTCCATAAAAAAACAAATAATTCAAATAGGCAAAAGGCAATACACATTTCTCCACAGAAGAGATACATGTCTAATAAACATACAGATGTTTAGCATCATTAACTGTGAAGTCCAGGCTTTGAAACAAGAACAGAGGAGTGTATCAAGAGGCTAGAAAGATAAAGACGATGGAAAGAGTCATAGGTAGATAAGGTATACTTTGTGAACCAACACCCAGGCCACTGTGCAGGCAGACATCTGCAGGTACCCAAACATAAGCCAGTGGACTCAGGTCACACGCTGGCAGTCACAGGCACATATACAGACTGGCATAAAGGACACAGGTTATGACACACAGGTACTGGCAAAGGCAAAAAGGTGAAGACCTCTGACCTGAGGGCTATATGTATACAGAATCACACAAAAGTGGCATTTTGGTAGGAATATAGTTGTATAACAGATATCATAGCTTCATTTGTAGTTCTCCAGACATTTTAAGTTAGCCATGTTTTTCTTATCTCATATCATATCATGGCCCTTCTCCATTAAGCATTAGTAATCTTGGTCCATGCCTGATATCTGTATCAGTGCCATGCTATCTAAACTTAAACAGGATCAACACAGTCTGTTCCCTTCACTAGCCATTATGAAAATACAAACTCCAACCAAAACTATGACAATATACTACTTCATTGCATGACCCTTCCTTGGGAAGTATGAACAAAAGTCTATTCACGCCACATAGAGTACTAGTGACAAAAATGATCCTATCCAAACACATTTCAGTGAATTAATATATTTATTGTACTTATAAGTAATCACCCAAGCGCTGTAGAACCCACGGATGTTGAGTGAAGAGATGGAGTCAAACCTCCAGTTAAACTTCTACCTCCTGAATACTCTGACCTCCAGCAGTCAAGCACAGCTGAAACAGAATTATTCACATCTAAGCGTGTGGTGCAGGAGGAAACACATGGCTAGAATCTCATTGAGGATCTCCTGACCACCGCCCCCTCCATAACACTAATAAGCCCCACCTTGTGAAAGCTTTGTATGAATATTCACAGCTACTCTAATTTCAAGGTGGCAAATTTCCATGCCACACCTAGAGGATGAGGGTGTTCTACTATATTCTTCATACGTACTAAAATGACTATAACTTTTAGAAAGAATAAGTGTGACAGTTTGAAGGATTTGGAAATTTCATACACCAGTTAGGAATGCAAAATGGGGCAGTAACATGGGAAAATAGTTTGGCCCTTCCTTAAAATCATAAACATGTATTATATCCTATGACCCAGAAACCTCACTCCTATGCATGTAACCAGAAGAACTGAAAAGCATCCATAAAAAATGTGCACACAAATGATCATGGCAGCATTATTCATAATAGAAAAGAGAAGTAAACAAAACATGAGCAGATAAACAAATATACATCTTTTTATCAGTTGTAAATGGTACATAGTTCAACACACGAACTTTTGTATCATCATGCTAAGTAAAAGAAGGTAGACTAAAAGACAGCATACATGATGCCATTTATACAAAATATCTGTAACAGGCAAATAAATGAAGACTATAGATTAGTATCTAATGGGCAATCAGAAAAGTAAGCATAATGGCCATATGCTTTCTTTTGGGGACAATACATGTTCTAAAATATAATAGTTATATAAATTGTGGCTACACTAAAATTACATTTTCAAGGGATAGTATGTGAGTTACCTGTCAAAATTTAAAAATCAGTCATGGCTCCTTATCACTTACTGAAGAAATGTGTGCTTAGTAGTGGCCTTTTACATTCTGACATCTGAATTTTTCAGATCCTAAATCTTGCTCTCTAGGGCTAGACTGACCTTGACCTTCACAAATTTGGAGCTGGAAAAGCAATGATTTACATACCAGGCCTCAAATTTTTCTTCTTCAGCAACGAAGGAAACAAAACTACTGGAAAATTTTGGCAAGCTCACCTATTTTGATGGTGAAAAATATGCATTTTAGTGCTAAGTACTCTGGAGACAGAATTCTAGTTTCCACCTCATGTCTGTGTGACTTGGACCAACCCTTCAACTTCTATGTCAATTCAGGGAAATGTCAGCAGCACTCCCCAGTACAATTATGAGAATTAAATGGAAAGTGCTTGATAAGTGGATGTGGATGTCTCAGACAATGGCTTGGTGTAGGTTTGTTTCTCACTAGCTATGGCCTCCTGTGATCATCTCTTCTTCCTAACTAAGATGAATGCCTATTACAAGAATCCTAATTGGTCTTATAATGAAAACCCAGAACCAGATACTGGGGAAAAGCTAAACGATCAGAGAGATAGAGGAACAAGCTACAGACACCCACATAGCTTCCTTGTGGGACAAAAAGGGATAGATTCTGTCTTCATGAATCTTCAGACTAAATACGGAAACAAAGGGTAATGAAGGCTGAAGTGAAGTGCATGAACTGTGTCTCCTCCTACCTGTCTCTGTGCAGTCATATCACTTCCTGTTTCAACTTTCCTAGTGCTGGGATTAAAGGCATGTGTGTGGGGTGCTATTTTCAAATATAATAAAAACAGAGATATCAGAGGACAGATCCACCTCCTCCAGTCTGTGTTTGTTTTTGTTTTTTTTTTCTTTTCTTTTCTTTTGTTTTTTCCAGACAGAGTTTCCTGTGTAACAGTCCCTGGCTGTCCTGGAACTTGCTTTGAAGACCAGGCTGGCTTTGAACTCACAAAAATTCTCTTGTCTCTGCTTCCCAAGTACTGAGACTAACAGTGTGAGCCATGGCTGGTTCTGCCTGCTCTGTCTTTCTATGTCTGCCTTAAATACTTTCTTCATTCAGCTAAGGCGTGGCACCACCACTGCCTGCCTGAGATCCTGGAACTCTTTCTGTAAACTAAACTGGCTTCAAAATCAGATTGGATTAAGGTCGTAGGTCACCATTCCCGGGATATTCCTTATGCTGGGATTAAAGGTGTGTGTTACCACTCTCTGATCCTCCTAGACTGACTGTGGGTAAATCCCTCTGATATCTCAGACTGGTTTTATTATATTGCAAAATATCCCCACATGTGTGTTTCTCAAATATTTGGATCAGAGGCATGGAATTCCAAGTACTGGGATTAAAGATCTGTGCAACTACCACCTGCACTATTTCTCTTTTGGACTGGATTAATCACATGCAGCCCAGTGTGGCCTTGAATTTGCAGAGAGCCAGACAAATCTCTGCCTCTGCCTCTCAAGTGCTAGGATTAGAGGTGTGTGTCACCACTGCCTGACCTCTATGGCTAACTCTGTGGCTGCCTCTGTCCTCTGATCTTCAGGCAAGTTTTAATTGGTGCACAACACCACAGATGCTTGTTTGCTTTTTCACTTGTGTATACTATATCTGACTCTGAAGCTTGTAATACAAAGGGGGAAAGTTAGTCTGTTGTGGTGGAGATTTTGTTCAAAAGAACATGACTCTGTGTACCTAAGATGTTATTTCCTGAGTCTGAATCCCTTTCTTTCCAGCTAAACTCTTTGTAGTAGAGCCTGATCAGGCCCACATGTCTAAGGAAGGGCCTTTAGAACCCAACCAAAGCTGGAAAGAACCCTGCTTGAGCCTTCCATGGACATAGTTTTGGCTTTCCCGTGAATTTGGAGGGAAATATGTACTAAATGGTGCCTGGAAGCTGTTCTGGCTCTGACTTCAGTACCATTCCTTGTTGCTTCTGCTTCTCTCTGCTTAGAGAGAGGACAACCAAGCCTCTTTGTGGACCAGCCCTGATGCATGCTCTTACTTCCTTGAAGACAAGGCCACTTGTGTAGCTCTCATTTAAGCACTCACTAACTGTATCACCTCACCTCTAAATGACTGAACCTCTACAGTACAGCAAAAGTGTTTGGGGGCTCTACTGAGATTCCTTTCAGAAAAGAGTGATCCCTTACTGAATTGAATATGCTTAGATACTGACCTAAATGAGATTTGATTTGCGAATGCCTCCTTGCCTGAAAGCAGGTGCAAATGTGGTTCTTTTCTTTGAAATGCACTGTCGTACAATATAGATATTTATCTGACTACATTAGCCATTATTTTTTATTCATCTATTTTTATTTACATCAGTATTTTGCCCATATGCATGTATGTGTACCATTTGCACTGCTTATAGGCGGCAGAAGAGGGCATCAGACCCCTTGGAAGTAAAGTTACAGATGAGGATGAGTGTGAGCCACCATATAGATGGTAGAAATCAAATCTGGGTTTTCTGGAAGAGCAGCAATAGCTCTTAACTGTTGAGCCATCGTTCCAGTCCCTTGTTAGCCATTTTTAGAAGGCACCAAGTGGCACTGAGTACACTCACATTGTATAATCATCATCTCATTGTCTAATCACAAAAGTTACAAACTAAAACACTGTCATATGAAACACTATCTCCTCCCTCAGATCCTGGTAAATACCTTTCTCTTTCTGTCTTTACAGATTTGATGACTCATAGAAGTAGAATTTTATGTATTTGTTCTTTCTGTGGCTGATTTTCCAGACCATAATGACCTCAAAGTCCATATATTTTATAGTGTATGTCAGAACTCCATTTATTTTTAAATACCAAATAGTATTCAGTCTTATGGTTATGCCATATTATGTTTGTTCATTTATTTGTGGAAGGCTGAATTGCTTCTCTCTTTAGGTAATTTCAAGTAGTGGCTATGAACATTCATCTCCTGGTATTTGTCTGAACACCTGTTTTTCTGTTAGATTATATATATATATATATATATATAGGAGTAGAATTGCAGGCCATGTAATGATTCTAAGTTTTTGTAGAGCTGTTAAGCTGTTTTTGATAGTACTTCCTAGTATTATGCTGTTTTACTAGACCATTATCTTGTTTATTAGGCCATTCATCAATGGATATTTGAACTATTTCTCAAGAGACTCCTTTATATAAAGAACTCAGTGGTCTGGGAAAGAAAGACAGGCACAGGAAATGAAAGGATCAGAAGCAGGGACTCACCCCCTTCATTTGCCCCTCAGCCTCCTTCTTCAGCTATCCCCAGCTGGGAAAAAAGGAAATCAGAAAGATACTTAGGGAAGTCGGGGTATTGCTCTCAGGTTAATGAGGCCCTCTACGTGGCATGTCTTTCACAGCAGACAACAGTAATTTCCTCAGGGAGATACAATTCCTTCTTGGAAGATAGCCACTGGGATCTTCTTCACTTTAGGAATAATTCTACCCAAACTCACTCATCAACCCTTGTGCCAGAAAGCTTTGAGGAGAAGGCCTTGCTGCTTCTCAGAAAGTAACTCATGTGGACAGGGAGGTCTCAGCATTTTCTTCTTTTACAGAAAGCTTTCGTCGTTAGCAAGCTGCTGGTCTGGTGCTGAGGCTAACAGGATGCTAACAATGGCTCCCCAGTGTTAGTGCATAGTAAGTACGATTGTAGCCATTGTAAAAGTTGTAATGGACTTTTAATGTGGCCTGCTGGTCAAATCTGAAATAGCTGATTATATCCACTTTTGTTGAAGGAAAGCCTCCTTTAAAACTATTTGCAAAGGATCTTGAGTGTGTGATAATGTGTGTGTGTGTGTGTGTGTGTGTGTGTGTGTGTGTGTGTGTGTGTATGTACATCCTTGTGTTTATATGTATGCACATGAGTTCAAGGTTACACTTTGGAATTGCAAAATGTCTCCCTGTCCCTCTACTAAATATCCACATCTCAAATTACCAGTCTCTGAAAGGCTCCAAGCTGTTACTTGTATGTTTCTCCACCAGGCATATCCAATGTTATAGTCTCTTTTGCTATGGTCAAGACAGATGGGAAAGCAGTGACTCAAGAATCCTAGAATTACAATGTAGGCTTTCATAAAGCAAAATGAATCTACTTCAGGATATTTCAGTTCATTTGGGAAGACTTTGTCATTATGTACTTACTCTGCCTGATAGGCCCAAGTCCAGGCAGAAACTACTAATATTTTTGTTGGAATTTTAAACGTTGAGACTTTTTAGTTTTCAGTGCCTCCATAGGGAGTTCCTTCATCTAATGCTTGAAAAAGAGAGTCCACACACACATTAGGCAAATATAAACTGGACCACGTCTCTGGTTAAAACATGCTTCACTTCTTTAGAGAAAGTGCTTGACACACTGGTCAGCTAAACTCATGACTAGTGGGCCAGATGGTGATGTATCCTTATAGGGAAAACTAGAGACAAGGGATTATAACAGTAGCTAGAGAGCATGGGACTAGACACCAGGGTACATTCTGTGAGTAGGTGAAGTAATTAATGTAGTAAGTACCATTGCCAGAGACTCTACTCTTAGGTACTGTAGGAGACAAGGCTATGATGGTAGACTAGGTGAAGACTGGCAAGTAAAGTGGAAGATGGATGAACAAGACAGTTACTCTGATGCTCTAACAGATCAGGAACTCTGGAAAGGGTTCAGATAAATAAGACTGGAGAAGGACCTTGGGAGAGCTTGCTTATTTGGGATCATTCTTTGTGGTAATCTAGTTTCATTCTGCTTGTAAGGCAGGTATGACTTGCACAGTAGGAATATAGCCTGTGGTTGAGAGTCCAGCTGTAGATGAGAATCCCCTCCCTACTCCACATTTCACCTTTTTCCTCCCCGCTTCCCACCCAGGCTTTTTTCTGTGAATACTCTCAGAGCAGGAAATGAGATGGCATGAGGCAGCGATTCTGCAAAGTGGTCTTTTTTCTTTGCCTGCTCTCTCGAGAGTCTGGCAAGGTAAGGTGAGAGGAAATGCAATGTTGATTGCTCCTTCGAGTCTTTTAAGAAATTTGAATCTGTTGGAAAATGCTGGGGAGGAGGAACCTGGTTGAAAAGACAAGGCAGGTATGGGGTCCCTAAAGGGAGAAAAGCCCACCCTATTAGGCTGAAATGTAAATAAAAGCCTTTGCATTAATAAACAAAATTGACATGAATAATTTAGCCCAGTGGCGTCTTTTGTTTTGATCCTGAGTGGAAGATTGCAGCAGCACTTAACAAATAGCCTCCAGTGACTTCCTCTGTGGCCAAGACATGCCCCAGAGTGATGGACTCTGCCCCTATTCAAGCCTATGCATTCCCAATTAACACTTTTCAAAATGATATTTAGGGTGCTTTTTATCTTTATTTCTAATGAGGTTTCTCCTTCCCTGCTGTCTTGCTACAAAGCTTGATGCTGTCTGAGTGTGTTCATATGGTGCTCAAGTGCGTTATCTGACCTTGATTGGTGTTTGGGGAGCCAGTTAAATAGATTACATGGGGGTTACCTTGGCAACTGTCTTCACTGATTTAGCAATGCAGTTCATTCTTGGACACAGGACTCTCGGCAACTCTGCAATCCCACTGCTGTGCGTTAATCATTAACACTGAGTTGGACATCGGCTCTGCCAGGCAGCAGTCAAGAGAGGGACTAGGGGCAGGCTGGAAAGAGCCTGCTTCTAAAACTTGTTAGCTAGCATTGAGGATTCCATAAGGAACCTTAAAAGTAGAACCACCAGAGAAAAGGATGGCAAGAAGCCATGGTGAGATTTGGCTATCCTTTTGCCCATACTCTTTAAAGGTATGAGAAAGCTCCCAAGGCTGATTTCTTTGGGCTGCATGTAAACTTGTAGAGATGCTACCTACTACTTCCCTAAGGTGGCAGGGTGGCTATATGTGCTGAGACTTGGGATCAGTCTGTTCCTGCCCTGGCCCATCAGGATGCACAGACGCAGAAGCAATATGCATGATAAAGGATTTGGTCAACTCTTCCCTGAAACTTTAGGCAAGTTGCCCCAACTCCAGGAGACTTGGCTTTCTTTTCAATTGACCTCATGGGATGTCAGTAGTGCCTCTTTCCTAGCACTTATGTGGTTACATTAAACACCTAGCCAAGAAGAGGTGCCAGCCAATGCTGTTGTTTGTAATGAGCTAGCTCTGTGGCTTACAGAGTAGGTTCCTAGCCACTATGCTGAAATAATTCTAGTTTTTTCAATGGAAGCCAGAAAGAATTAGGTCTTTTTATGAGTGAGAGTGAGTCACTAGGTAGCTAAATGGTCCAAGCTTCACAGCTGCTGGAGACAAGCTAGGGTTCAAATTCAGACCAGCCTGCTCCCCGCCTAAAGCTTCAGTGTTGGAGTATTGGACCTATGTAAAGCAATCAGCCTGCCAAATATAGCCACTGACAGGAAACCAAGTGTCTTGAAGTGGTAGATTGAGGCCCAAAGAAGAAAGTAACTAGAGAACCAGCCTACTGGTCCTTCTAAGCCTATCTAACTTAATATCAAGGGAGAAGGGATAACACACATGAGAACTGTTCTGCTGTCTTAAGCAAGTTGGCTGTAAGGACTGGGGGGAGGGGCAGGAATGAGAGTACTCTGCAGCACATCCATGTGCACAGGTGTGACATTTCAAGTTTGTAAAGAAAGTTCAGGACTGGTTTTTTCTTGAGTGACTCAGCAACACAAGGATTGAAAATAGCTAGGAATTAACTTATCTTCCCATCTGATTACTGAGATCAAGAGACATTTTCTCACTGACGATGTACTTTCTATACATGCCATTGTGTTACATTGTGAAGACTTGATACTGCAACATTAGCCAAAGTTACAAACACCCTTCAAAGAGATTAAGCATGTAGACATATGGCCTTTCAAGTCTTGGAATTTATGGCTGTCCAATCTGCACTAGTTGTACTGAGGGATAAAATAAAGAGAACGTAGTTAGGAAAGAGCTTGCACTGCTTTTATAAACCTCACGTGTCCACTGCTCCCTGTCCATGTGCCATGAGGAGAAAGCATGGGCTATAGTGCCAAGCAGAGCTGAATTCACACCTGACTTGGCTATTGTCTCCTCCCTGAGAATTGGTTTCCTGGAATAATAGCTACTTCACTGGGTTGTTATAAAGAATAGAGATAATGTATGCAAATTTCTTTATCACATAGGTAATGGAATACTCTTGAATATTTTAAATGCAAAAGTAGCATTGGATCTATGTTTTAAGAGCACAGAAAGAATAGAAGGAGACATAGTAAAGTCTAGCAATAATCTAGCTGTAATGATGGCTTTAAACAGGGTAGTAGCAGAGGAGCTGGGGAGTGCAGCAGATGGATTCTAGACATGAATAGGGGATTAAAAAGTACCGAGGTGAGATGGCTTTTAGCCTTCTGGCTTGGACTTCTGGGTGACTGGTGGTATCATGGCATCTTACACTGATATGGGAGCAATTGGTAAATGGCAAGCCCAGATTTGGAGGTGACACAGTCAGTTTGAGACAAGTCCGAGTGGGGAGTCCATAAAGCATGCAAGCTTCATTGTCTATATGAACCATGATACTAAGAGCTGAGGATAATAATGTGGGATGAAGGAGCAAAAAATGTTTATTAAAACCTTAGGACTGGTTCCAGTTGCTCAGGGCCAATGGGGACATCAGAAAGCACCAACAGTGTTTTAAGCCAAAGAATAATAGGGTTGTACATAGAATGTCAAAGCTCAGCTCATAAAACAGAGAATGAATTTCAGAGAAAAAAGGCCATGGACAAGACATCAGTAAATAATTTGTTATAGGAAAGAGATTATGGCCACCTAAAATTACTATTAGGGTGTTGGGCCCAGAAAGAGAGAGAGAGAGAGAGAGAGAGAGAGAGAGAGAGAGAGAGAGAGAGAGAGAGAGAGAGAGAGAGAGAGAGAGCACCTAGGCTTGGAGAGGCTGGATTGAAAAGCACTTGGTGACTAATAGCTGTTGGAAATTAGGAAGAAAGAATCCAGGATGACTCTGAGTTCCCAGCTTGAGTAGCAGAACAGACAAGAAGCTGTATACTAACTTGATGAACGCCAGAGGTGATAAAGATTTCAAGTGATTGTACCTAGTATGAGGGGCCTTCACATTTCTTGAGTAGATAAGAATTAACCAACACATAATGCTCACAAGATGACAAAGATGGAAGAATAAAGGTCTATCTTCCAACATCATCATCAATCCTCATTTGATGGCATGTGCCTGGCCGAAGGTGGGTGCAACCACTCTGGGAGTCAGAGGAACAGTCCTGTGACACAGAAATCTTTGCCATCTTAAAACTCTTCCTCATTAGAAGATGAGGCTTTGTTGAGTTTCTTGGCAAGAGTTAAGTGAATTGGTGGGCCAGTCAGCAAAAATGAGGATATAGAATATAAGGCTTTGCTAAGGAGACTGAACATGTGACCTCCAATTCCATTAGGATCAAAAACACCATTTCTAAGTCCCAAAAGATCCTCAAGTTTCCATTGATAGGTACCTGAGGATTGCTTCTAAAATACTAACAGCTTAAATATTGAGACACCCAGAAAATGTCACAATGGAGTTGGCCTATAAGAAAGTGATATAGTTTACTGCCAGCAAATATGACTAAGCTTAGAAAAGGACATAAGGAGATGCTAGGGACATCCAGAAATTTTTTGGGAAGCAATGCCTTGTTCTTTAAGCCATTCCCTACCCATTTGTTAATGTCACTCCTGGTTTTTGAAGAAACAGAACAATTATTTTGGTGATTTCACAGTTGGGGAAACAGAGGCTCAGAGGAGGAAATGTGAAGCTGGGCAAATAGAACTGTTAATGGACAAGAAATTATGCCTCCCAATTCACTATGGGATTTGCTTTATCTTTGGGTCAGGCAGCTGTATGCTTGGGCTAGTCTCCTGTGCTTCTCAGAGATGATTTCTTTCAGACAGCTTGATGGAAATGAACAGTTGTCAGCATGTTACAGTTTAAAATCATGCCCTATGGTATGAGTATTTACACTAGAGTAATTAGGAAATGCTACCAGAACACTACTAGCCTCAGGCCATTGTAGACCCACCTCCTAGAACCATGGGCTATACTCATAATTAAGGGGTCTATGAGGTATGGTTCACCAATGTGTGTAAAAACTGGCCACCTCAGAATCAGATGTTACAGGGATCTGGGGGTCGGCAGTCCATCTTCAAAGTGTTTCCAGGACCTGCCCCAGGCACACACAACTGACTGTGCTGATTTACTGCTAAGATCTATGAAGCAAAGAAAATTCCCAGTTTTCCCACTTGTCACACCAAGTCTGAAACTATGAGTTAGAGGAAAGTGGAATTCTGACACTGGGTCTCATTTCACTTTTACTCTATTATCTTGGATATTGAACACATATGTCTTAGCCTTTTAGCCTGACTTAGATCATTACAAAAAGAAAGGATATATATTGTATCAAATCGCAAGGATTCAAGGACACAGGAATCCTAAGCTCTGAAAGATACCACTAAAATAGAAATTGGAACTCCACAAAAATAAATATGCTATTTGTTGGACATCAGGTCATTTCTTTTTAATTTTTTTTAATTCCCATACCTACTACTGCTCCCTCTCCAGCCTCTTCTCCCAGTCCTCCCCCAGTCTCTCCCCCTCCCTCTTCACCTCCTCCTCTCCTGTTCACTCCCCAGGAAGGCAAGGAATCCCAAGATGAGTCAATTCCAGTCTGGCATATCCAGTTGAGGTAGGACTGAGTTGTGTCTCCATCCCGGCTCCACCCCCACTCCACCCCCACCCCAGCCCCATCTCAAGGTTGAGAAAGGTGTTTCTCCACTAGGCCTGGGGCTCCAAGGAGCCAGTTCATAGACCTGGGATAGACTCTGGTCAGATTCCAAGAGGCTCCAGGAACTGCCCATGCCTTTGCCTGTCATCTACATTCAGAGGGTCCAGATCCATTCCATGGCAGTTGTCAGCTGTTAAAATTTTTAGAGTCTGTGAGCTCCCAACAACACATAAGAACTGCCTACTCCACAAGTCTCCTCATCATGATCCCAATCCCTCCACTCAACCAATCTCTCCTCCCTCTCTTCAGCTGGACTAGTAGCTCAGTTGGGTACTTACACTATGGATCTCTGTATCTGCTTCCACCAGCTGCTGGATGAAGGTTCTGTAATGCCAATTAGGGTGGTCATTCATACAATAATAGAGAAAGGCCAGTTTAGGCTCCCTTTCCACTATTGCTAGGAGTCCTAGCTGGTCACATCCTGGGGGTTCCTGGGTGTTCCCTAGCACCAGGTTTCTCTCTAATCCCACAATGGCTTCCTCTATCAGAATATCCACTTCTTTGCTCTCCCTCTGTGTTGCTCAACCCCTCTACCACCCTATTCTCTCATGTTGTCTTCTCACTTCCCCCCTTGTTCCCCCCCCCAATGTATGATCACAATTTTCTCAGGAGATCCTCTTTTTTTTCTCTTCCCAGGAGGATCTATGCAAGTCTCTCTTAACTTTCTCCTGTTACCTAATCAGCTCATTTCTTATGGGAAAACAAAATGAATTGAAGAATTTCAGCCTAGTGGAGTGCAAAGAGTTACAGAGAAGACCATTTCTGCTGTTCATCCTTAAATAAATAGCTGCTGTTCATGCTTGTTAAAATGTAAAATTTCCAGATTTAAATGTCAGAGAATTCTAGGAAAAATTGCAAAACCATTACTTCATAAACATGTAATTGTGCTATTACTGCTAAATGTGATGACATTCTATAAATATCACAGTTCAGGCCTCATGATATATAAATAGACCCAGTTAATCACCGGAAATATATTTTATTTCTTGAATACTAATGGAGTAATTACAGAGTCCCCATTTTCTGGTGCCAGAGTCCATTCTGTTTTGTTGGTATCTTTTCTTCCTCAGGGACCCACCATTGGACATAAATCCTCTTCAATAAGTATGAAAACAAAAAACAAGGACAATGGTAAGGACATTGGTTTTGTTTTTACAGCCCAGCCTAGAACCCTGGGAAGTGTTCAGATTGTACTGCTGAGGGTTGCACTCAACACTAGAATGGACAGATAATAGATATAGATGTCTTACTGTGTACTAAGAGGTATGGCCTCGGTAGAGATGGGGGCAGCTTATTAAATCAGGATGAGCAGACTCTAAAACAACACCAAGACATCTAGATCACTTACTTCTAAGCATCAAACTCAAAGGCTTCGTCATTGGGTGAATCTCAAGTGACTTAAATTGAAGCCCTTAAGTCTGTGGATATGCTTTCCCAGAATTCCGTCTGTGTTGGGTGGCTATACATGTTCACTAGACCATAGACTTGGCTGCTATGTAGCCTAATCATGTGTCTTCATTTACACAATAAAAGTTATTAGATGACATGTTGCAAAGTAGAATGTATTCTTTTCACCCATACATAGAACATATTATGAGCTACTTTGTTTTCTAAGCTTCAGTTTCCTCATTTATGAAATTGCAAAGCAATAGAACTCTTATAATTGTGGTAGTTAAGCCAAGAGATGCCCATTCCAATTCTGAATTCTCCTTGGGCAGTAATCTTGGCGACTCTGTTCCTTAAGCTAGTGAAAGAAAATAAAATCCTGGCCTTTTGAGCAATGCCATAGGTCTGTACAAGGGCTCAATCAAACCTTCATGTCTTCCAGACAGCTCCCTGGGATTCCCCTCTGAGTAAGTATGCTATTACACTTGGATTTCACCAAGGTAGTACTCTATAATGCAGTTACACAGCTTGGCTGTGAACACAGCTGTAGTTACTGAAATTCCAAAGTGTATGAAGGATTGGTGAGAAAGTGTGCATTGTCCTAAGTTAATAAAATAGGCAAACAAGAAAAATAATTATGGACAAGGGGAAGACAAATCCTGAAAATAAATAGGAGAAACATGATTTGGGTATTGACTAGAATTATTAAATAATTTTCTGGTAGTCAGAGCAAAAACAAAAACAAAATATATAAGATTATATATGACTTGTTTTTAAGATCAGCTTTCAGTCAAGTTGAGTTCCATGGGTGCAGTTCTGTCAGGAGTTGTGCTAGTGAATTCACTGGGCCTTTTGAAAAACCTGATTTTATTATATATTTGATGGGGAGAAAGAGATATGATGAGAGGGGTGTATCCCACAGCACACAGGTAGAGATCTGAGGACAACTTTGTTGAGGCAGTTCTCTTTTTCAGCCTTCTACAGCATTCTACCCAAACAAACACAGAGTCCAAAGATTAAATTCAGGTCATCAGGCTTATGTCACAAGCACTTACACCCAACTGAGTCATCTTGCTGGTCCTTCAACAACTTTTCTGCTCAAGGTTAAATGTGTTATGATGTGGATGCCTTTGTATGGTGCCCCAAATGAGTAATTATTTCCCCTTCAATGAACTTGCATCTTTTTCTTTAGATAGGCAACTAAGAGCAATTAGTTTCAATGGTTGGCACTGGTGTCCACCCAGTGATATTCCATCTCAAGGGACAACACAAAACTAAATTCCAAAAGCTGAGACTAAGGAAAGGCTGGCTAAAGCATTCTACCAAAACATAGGTGACAAAAGACTTGTTCACCCCCAAATGACCAGCAACTGGATGTTCAAATGACTTTACTTACTCTGGAATTTGATCTATCATGCAAATCAGGATAACAGGCCTCATACATGGAACATATACAGAGACCAGTCTGAATCCCAATGGTCTAAATTCCAGGTCTCCTCATGAGTTACTAAGTATATTGGTCTGGAGAAGCAGTGTGAGCCACAAATCCCTTGGTGACCATCAATGAGCTCTTTTCCTGTGCCACTCATTGCTCATACAGAAACATAGTTGGAGAATTATTCCATAGAACAGTTCTGAATGTCTACTTCATCCCTGACAGAGGGTCCAGCCACAAATGTAGCCAGTTTCTGGCATCAGAGTTCATAGTCAAATAAAAAAGATAGCCATGATAAAATATTGTTATATGTGCATAATAGAAAATGTGAGAATATGTTTTTTAGAACGTCTTAGTATATAGCCCTGGCTGACATAGAACTTGCTTTGTAGACCAGATTTACCTTGAATTTGCAGAGTTCTATCTGCCTCGGCCTACTGAGTTCTAAAATTAAAGGTATGTGACACCATGCCTCACCATAATTTTTTTAAATTGGAGCCCAATGACTAAAGGAGCATGGTAGGCAGTGGCAGGACATAAAATCTGAAAGACTTTGAGGTCTCTCTAAACACATCATGCTGCTCATATTTTATCTTGAGAAAAATGGTAAGTCCTGAGAGAGTTTGGAGAAGAGAAATGGCATGCTCAAGACCATCTGCTTGGTACACATCGGCTGCAATGTGTAATATAAAAACTCCAGAAAAAAAAAAAAAAAGAAGTTGCGGGTCTGGAGAAATGTTTCAGGTGATGTGGCTACCTATTGGTTAAGAGACTAAACAAGCAGTGGGCAGCACTGTCCATGCACGAGATGAATATATTTTGCTGGATTCTGAAAGCAACCATAAACAGTCGAGATACTTCTGTGTTCCAGCACTTTTGGTGTCTCCAGATCTGTTATTCCATGCTGCTGCTTACTAAAACCTGAGAGATCAGCTGGACAAAGTTCAAAACTTGTCAAGGACCCTGCTAAGTCATAGGGATTATCAGGAGAATGGAGGGAGATAAGGGAAGCCATGGTTCACTTCCAGGTATTCAGATTCTACAACCAGACCTTTGCTCCATATGCCTTGCCACAGAGTATCAGACCCCTCTTTTTCAGGTGAGCCTGTGTGTGGAACTAGCAGTTAGACAATAAGTAACTCTTAAAAGCAAGTAACACTATGTTCCTAATACTGTCATTGGTCTGCCTCCTTTGTCTTGGGATTCCATCCTGCCTTGCCCCACCAGTCTGTCCATCTGTTGCAGGTGTGGGCCTGTTTGCTTTCATCCACCTTGATGTACTTTTCCCTTAGAAAACATGACTGTCCCCAGAAACCTAGCTGGCTCTTTGTTATCTTTGTTTAGAAATTAGAGATATCAGCCAGCAGATTTAAAAACTCTTATCAGATCTGTTAAAAAAAAAAACCTTTTTTCATTTGTACTCCTTCAGGAAATTTCTGATATTTTTTAGAATGATGTATTTTCTTCCTGTTTGATTCTGGCAGGAGATGATACTTCCTAAGGCACAGTCTAGAGAGACCCTACCCTGGAGGATGGTGAAAGGCTATAAGACTATCCACCATACCTTCTAGGTCTGAACTCCAGTAGACACCAACTGTAAATCCTTCAAGCCCTTGTCTCCATTGCTCTGCTTCTTAGCCAAATGACTCCTAACAGTAGCCCCTTCTCTGGAATTGGTACACAGCACAACAGGCATGGCCCAAAATTTCAATGACTTTACCTTGGGAATTTGAAAACCATCTTAGACATAGATTGACCATACTGCCCCTGGTATAGAAATCTGGGTATGGATACTCATAGTGCATCATGTTGGTTAAACCATTAATCAGATCAACTTTATGTGTTCAAAACACAAACTACAGTGGACTATCAGTTAGATACCTCCCTCCCCCCAAATCTAGTTTCTGGGAGGAAAAGTAGAACAAGCTTGTCACAGGTTTTTTTTTTTTTTTTCTATCAACTTCTATCTCTACGTATTGGCACAGAAAAGTAGGGGACTATGAGTGGGAAGGAATATAATCTCATGATGACTTGAAGCTTGTGATTCTCTAAGAAGACTCAATACAATAGTTCAAAGATTTGCTGAGGCAGGAGGACAAGTACAGTGCCAAGCTGTAAGTCAGACTCAAATCTCTCTTGTATCTAAACCTGGACTTGTTCAGCTACACCATACTGCTGGGTAATAGGGAACACAGGTAGTTTCAGTGTCTACTTACTGACTGGGCTACCCTTCCAAAATTCAGAATTAAGAAATTATCCTGCTTCTGAATAACAGAGAGGAAATGCAGTTGAGGTCCTATTGCAGACCAAGTACACTAATTCCTCAAGAGACCAACAAGAAAGGTGTAAAAACTACTCAAGGGGGCAGTGAGCAAGTTGAACAGGGAGACAATGCAAAGGTGTAGGCTGGAAAGTATATAGTACCAATACCAATATATTGTCTATTCTGATTAGTGCAAAGGGATTGTTCTTAGGATTCTTGGAGGGCATAAGACCAAGAGTATGGGGACATTAATGGCAGGTGAGATGAGGTAGGTAAAATGTACCTGTAACTCCCAATGCAAGCTTTAGATCTAGACAGGAGGCTCTAACTGACACAAGACCTGGACCGCTCCCAACCTTAGTCAGACAAGATTCTTTTTACAATGATAGCAATGTTTGAAGAAACACACAATTGATCAACATTCTGAGAATAAAACACACAAAAATCAAATGTACAAACCTGAGTTCTCAGCCTTAAATGGAATAATTACCAATGATACCTTTTCCATTCTGCATGCACAAATATGTGTGCACACGCATCCTCACAAACTCTCAAGGAACATTGTGGAAAGAATGTTAGAGCAGGAGAGGAGTTGTAAGGAATGTTGTCTTTTAGATGTGACATGGCTACCACACTCACAAACTCACATCAGCTGTGCTTACCTGTATAAGGTCAAGCCAGCTTAAATTTGAACATGGATGGAGAGGTTCCATCACTTACTGGGGTATTATTAGCAGTTGATAGCTTCTAGAGAAAGGAGATTTATTCTTTTTTGAGGGTGTGACCATTAGTAGGTTCCCTGTGCTCCAGTGAATGCTCACACACAAATGCACATATGAGTAAGACTTACTAGACTTAGTGTGTTAGCAAAATAAAAAAATAGATGTAGCTGGGAGGGGGACATGTTGAGGGAGATACAAGAGGAGAGGAAAGAGATAAGTTGGGTTGGATATGATCATGTTTCATTTCAAACATTTATGAAAGTCTCAAAATAAAATAAGAAAGAAAAGTTATCTAAAGGTTTTACTTTAAAATTTAAAAAGAGAAATGTATCCTAAGTTCTAATAAATGAGTACATAAACCAAGAGTCAGAGGCTCAGCTAACACTAATCTAGTTTCTTCATATTGAGTAGAACTGTAGAGCAAAACCATAAAACCCCTGCCAAGAAAGCTTGTAGAGAAGAGTTAGGTTGTTTTGAAATATGTCTATCACAGAAATATATGTTACCAGGTTGAGGTCAATGACTAACTAACTACTCAAAAATATATACATTTTAAGCCCCTGCTGCATATGCTGACTTGGGTTGTAAGGGAATATATATTTGTAACCAGAAAGAAAGAGTGGGGATGTGGGGCAGAGTGGAGGTCAACTCAGTTCAACTGGACTGATCAGAAGTCTTGGTTTGGATAGAGACTCTGGAATTATTGGAGTCCCTTCTTGCTAGAACTTCATAGACCTGCATGAAATATATTGAACAGGGCTTATTTTGGGCAATACTGTGTTATGTAACATGAATGACCACTCTTCTCCCTAAACTGGAATTTTAGTCTTTTCACTAACTCCTCTTTTCAAGTTGCAGCTTCCCCAGAGCTTAATTCTTTGTTTTCATTAATATAAAATGATTGGACCTCATGTGATAATGCACTTCTATAATTATAACACAGAACAAGCTGAGGGCAAAGTGCACTATATGATATAAACTTGTCTCAAGAAGACTTTTTTTAAATACCTGATGTGGGGGCTGGAGAAATATCTCAGCAGGTAGTAGTACTTTTCTCACAAGCATGAGGACCTGGGTTTGAACCCCAGAACTTGTGTAACTGGTTATGGCCTCATGCACCTGTAACCTAAGTGATGTGAGAGGTGGAGACAGAGAAACCGCTGGGGCTTGCTGGATGTCAGGCTGGAAGGAGAAAAGGGAGACCATGAGATCCAGGTACAGGGAGAGATCCTGCCTCAGTGAAGGAAGATGGGGAGTTGACATTGGAGGATACTCCGTGCCCTCTCCTGGCATCTCCACAAACATTTTATGCATAGATATGTACATGCCACAGTCACAGATATGTATAAGTATACAATAATAATTGAGGCTTTAATATTATATTCTCAGGGACTAAATTCTTAAAGTTAAATAAAATTGTTCTTCCAGAAGCCACAGGCAAGAAGAAAGGCATGCAGCTGTTCTCAATCCATCCAGACCTTACATCTAATCGGTATGCATTGTTCATGTGCATTTAGCCCTAACTCCTGTGTCTGTCAATCAAGAGCATCTGTGATTTGATCTTAGCTTTTCCACCTACACATCTCTCCAACTTTCAGTTTTCCTTGAGTTCTTTGTACTCTTTTCAGATTCTCTAATTTAACTTACCATGTAGGTAAAGTTATTTTCATATCTTTGTGTTCTGGTAATCCCACTAACCTCAAGACCTCTTGTAATGCCAACCCCTCCTCTAGGGGATCTTCTCTGAGAGCAGGGCATGCAGACACTGCTTAACACTGTTGAAGCTAGAGGAGATGCTCAGGAAATGTTTGTGCCCACTCTCTTTACTAACTGTTCATCATCATCATGGAATTATTCTCTCGCCTTCCTCTGCACCCATTGCAGTTTACTTGTTCTTAGATCAAGGGACCCTTTCAGCATTGGGGTTAATGCCATGGCTCAAGGGACAGATATTTCTGGAATAATTAATTTCAACCCTGAAATTATCCATCATACCACGTATTGACTACTTTTCTCACTGCTGCAGCAAAATTTATGGCAGATACTACTTGAGGAAGGAAAGATTTAGTTTTACCCATGGTGTAAAAAAAGGATAGTCTTTCACAATGGGGGTGGGGGTATGAGAGAGTCACACTGTGCCTAAAGTCAGAAAGTAAAGAGAAATGAACACAGATACTCAGTTTGCTTCCTCCACCTACCTTTCTATTCATTTTCAGATCCCATCACACAGGATGGTACAATCTAAATTAGTATAGGGCATTCCCTCCTTGGTTAATATTCTCTGTAAATACTCTCATATACATCCCTGAGGTGTGTTTCTTAGTTTATTCCAAACCCAGTCAAGTTTCCAACAATGATAACCATCACAAATAGAGATATTTGTGGTTGTTTCATACAACTGTTGTGTGGCTTAAATGAGATAATATGTAAGAAGCATTGAGAAAGCACAGTTCCTGGCATGAGTTTGCTCTTTCTTATTATTGATACTTTTAGGCATGGTCATGGTGGAACAGGACCCCTGTGGCAATTCCCAACCCAACAATCAAAACAACAGAACTGTAAAAGGTGAAAATAATTGTCTAGGGACATTGTAATTGAGTTCTTTGTACTCTTTTCAGATTCTCTAATTTTGTTAATTTTTCCTGTGGCCCCTCATATTTCCCAGAGATGGTACTATGAATGCTTCCAATCTGGAATACTCATTAGGCACAATTAAAAAACAAGCAAGCACCTGGCTATGTAGTTCAGTAGCAGAGCATTTGACTAGCATGGATAAGATCCTAGCTAGATTTAACCCTGAGAACAACAAAAAATAATTAAATTTAAAAAAACAAAAACCACAAACAAAGAAGGTGTGTCTTTTATTCAAATGACTATGTTACCTCAGAAATAAGGGACCATGTGGAGAGAGAAATATCCCTAGATGATGAACTTCCTCCCCACCTCCACCCATGGTAGCCAGCAACTTAATGCAATTCTCTCTCTCTCTCCCTCTCCCTCTCTCTCTCTCTGAGACAGGGTCTCCCTTTGTAGCCTTTGCCAGCCTTGAACTTACTATGAAGATCAGGCTATCCTATTCATAGCACAGCAATCTACCTACTCCTCCTATTGAGTAGTGGGATTAAAAGTGTGTGTTGTTGTACTTGTGCTATTGCAGGAGTGACATTAGCAGGACATAAGGAGACAGAGTGTTCACCACCATCTAGATACACATCCTACACACTAGGGAGGCAACTGTCTGTTAAAATGAAAAATTAAATCTCAATGCGATATTCTAGCTATCCAGGATACATTTTAAAAGTCACTTGTCAGAAATAGGTCAGTCACAACCTGAATGAGGAAAGACAGACAGCAGCTGTTAACATGTAGGTAACAGAAAGGTTAGAATTATCTGACAAGGATTTTAAAACAACCATCATAAGACATACTTAAATGAGCAATTATGAAATGTCTTGAAGCAACTAAAAAAAGGAAGTGCTTGTAAAGACACAGAAGACCAATAATGAACATACTAAAACCTTTTTTTAAATTTTGTTTTGATTTTATTGTGAGAGTGCTGGATCCCCTCAAACTGGAGCTACAGACAGCTGTGAGCTGCCATGTTGGTGCAGGGAATTGAACCCAGACCCTCTGGAAGAAAGTCAATCCTCTTAACTGCTGAGCCCACTTCCCCTCATGTTAAATTCTTAAGACTACAAATCCAAAGAGAAAAGGTTTTTTGAATCTCAGTAGGTACATTTAATAGATGAATGGAGAAAATAAATGAAATGATTAGTACATTTGAGGGCAGGGTAAGAGTAACCACAAAATGTGAACAACAGCGTGAAACCATCTAAGAGAACGGACAGTGCCTCAAGGACACGCTCAACAATAAGATGATCTAATATTCCTATCATTAAATTTTCAGAGGAGAAGGAATCAATGTTGACACACAATCATACTCCAACTTCATTAAACTAAAAGGAAAAACGAAATCCTATTACCTATAGTGCTGGGTTCAGTCAGTTTTAGGTACTGTAATACTATAAATGGGATAGCTTAATAGAAATTACTTTTTGACTCTTCCAGAGTCTAGAATATATAATATATGTAAGCCAACATAAAGGTTCTAGTGCAGGCTTCCTCCAGTTTTAAGATGTTTATACTTCCTCTGTATTCTCTAACTATGAAGAGAGAAATCGAGCTTTCTGCTGCCCCTTCTTATTCATGAAAATACCACTGTTAATACCTTACTTATCTTCAAGACTCTCTACCCCTTGATAGTAGCACTCTACAGCTAAGCATCAACATGTGAAGGGGGCACAGATATTGAGTCCATAGCAAGGTCAAATTATTTGAACACCAGCATTAATTTCTGAAAGCATTGGCACACATTATTACAAACATAAAAATTGGCAACTCAAAATTCCATATATTCAAAGAAAATGAACACATTCTAACAAAGGAAAATCAAGATACCATGTAATGAGCACACCTAACCCAAACATGACTAAAAGGCATTCTCTGCACCAAAAAAGAGAGAGAGAATTCTTGAAAGGAGGACAACAGAGAATAGCAGTACATATTTGAGTCCCTGAAATTTTCAGTGCTATATTATTGATGAAAATTAAAGTTATGATCCAGTGGGAGTGGAATCTGTAACGCATAGAAATGTCAATGATAACTGCAGTATGAAAAGAGAGGGAGTAGAGAAATACAAATGAGATTGAGCTACGCACATCTTACTAAAGCTGAAAAACTGTTACACCAGCAAGTTACAAGATAACAGCATATGAACAAGGTAAGGCCTAGAAAAGCACTATGACATTATAGAGATGGACATTCTGATAAAAATTTAATGTTGTAAATGGAATTCCAAGAATATAGATTGGAAGAATAGATTAAGAAACATAACCAACCTAGTTGTCTAAAAGAAATTTATTTCAATATAACAATATAGGCACTGGTATTGGCTGCCAAACATGAAGAACTGAGTTTTATCTCTGAGACTCACATGGCAGAAGAATAAAACTAACACCTTCAATCTGTCCTTTGACCTCCATATGCAAGTACATGCACCTCTCTCTTGCTCTCTCTCTCTCTCTCTCTCTCTCTCTCTATATATATATATATATATATATATATATATATATATATACATATACATATACATATACATATATATACATATATAAATTACTTTTTGACAATATAGATAGATAGACATGCAAGTACACGCACCTCTCTATATATTATATGTATATATAATCTATCTTTATTTCTCTTTCTCACAAACACACATTCATGCACACACAACACGTACATGTACACACAAAATTTTTAAAAAAACATAGGCAAGTTAAAATGAAAAGCTAGAAAAACAATATCATACAAGTATTTGTCAATGACAAAGGGCAGTGACTGTTAATATCAAAGTAGACTTCAGAGCAAAGAAAGAATCAATGCATCAAAACCACATTATAACTTAAGTGTAAATAACTAAATAATATACTGCAAAGTATGTGAAGCAAATTGATATTTACTTTTACAAGGTGAAATAGACAAATACACAATTATGGTTGGAGACCTTAACACCACTCTTTCAACAACTGATAAAATAATTAGTCGAAAAAAATCATCAACATTATCATCTAACAAGATCTAATTGGCATTTATATAACACTTCACTTAGCAACAGCAGAGGGGCATCCTCTTCAAGTGCTTACAGAACATTCACCCTAATAGATCATATCCAGAGACATAGAACAAACCTCAGCACATTCAAAATAATGGAAATTACATAGAACATGTTCTGTGAACTGTGATCACAGTGAAATAAAAGAAAAATTGAGATATATGGAAGCTAAGCCACAGCTAAAGCAATGATGTTCTCTTAGGCAACTTGTGCCACTAAATGAATATACTGCAAGGGAGAAAAGTTCTCACTTAAAATCTGAGGTAAGCTATTCAAGTTCCTGTTAGAGAAACGTAAATAAAATAAAAAACACAAAGCAAGAAAGGAAAAATAATAAAAAAGACAAATCAATAAAATTACAATTGAAAAGACAAAAATCATCAAAATAAGAAACTTGTTTTCTGAAAAGTCAATAAAGGTGACAAATGTCTAACAATACTGACAGAGAAAAACCAACCCTTAGAATGTATTATCAACCAACATCAGGAATGATACAAAGAATAATAAAAAGAAACTGAATATTTGTACACATAAAATTTAATAATTTAGAGAAAATAGACAAGTACTTTTAAAATGACAACTTTAAAAACTTGCCCAACACAAATTAGATAATTTTCATGTCTAAGTGACTGAATTCATGGTTTAAAATGCTCTGAGAAAGGCATATTCAGTCCCAGATAATTTAAGTGAGGCATGCTATCAAAAGCAGAAAGACTAATTAGAAGCAATTTTACATAGTCTCTTCCAGAAAGCAGAAGACAAAACCTTTGCAAAGCTGTTTAATGGGCCAGTTTTATTGTATAGCAAAACAAACAAAAAGAGCTGTATGCTCCAGTCATACTCAGAAACACAAGCATTCTCTACAAAGATGTTATCAATAGAAATCAACAATGTGTAACACCACTGATACATCTTAACCAACTGGGGTTAATTCCAAGTGTGCAAGTCAGCTTCATTTTTGCCAGTCACAATAGTAATTGGGTTAGCCATAGACCAAGGTAAACAGATAAATCTGATCAATTCAGAAAGTCATATGACAAAGCCCAACAACTATTTATGGTTTTCAAAAAGCCTTTAATAAATTTAGGTAGGATGAGGCTAGAGAGATGGTTCAGCGGTTAAGAGCACTGACTGCTCTTTCAAAGGACCCAGGTTCAATTCGCCACCCCAACATGGCGGCTCACATCTGTCTGTAATTCTGTTCCAGGAGATATGATATCCTCACACAGACATGTATGCAGGCAAAACACCAATGAGTATAAAGTAAAAATAAAGTTCTTTTTTTAATGAAATTGGGTGTGGGTGAAAAGATGTTGGAGAGAGATGATTTTCATAAGAATTTTTTTGACCTCTATACATATGTCCAAACATACATACACGGTATAAATAGATGTAAAAAAGAATTGAAAATATTACCAATGATACAACTCAATTACTTAAAGTGTTTGTAGCACAAGCATGAAGAACTGAGCTCCATTCCCAGCACACACATAGAAGGGTGAATGTCGAGGTATACATATACTTATAAACCCAGTGTTAGAGAAGTGGAGACAAGTGGGTCCCTGAAGCTCACTGACTAGCTAGTCTAATGTAACTGGAAACCTCCCAGTCTCAGTGAGAGGCCCTGTCATAAAAACAGCAATAGCTTCTTAGGAACAATAACCTAGGTTGTCCTCTGGCATCCACATATGTGAATACACATGTATGTATAACCACTCACAGTCATATATATATACATAAGTATGCACATATAAATATACAAAAATAGATTATTTGATTCACATAAAACTAAATACTTTTTGTTCACAACAGATAATATTAAGAAAATAAAAATAAAACCAAAGATACAAACTTAAAGAAAAATTTATGGACTACATGTTATTACAATGAGTTTTTTGCCCCAGCCAGCCAGATGTCTAGATCCACAGACATGCCTTCCCAGAATGCTTAGCTGCCCACAACTGCTTAGGCCCCTAAAATGACTCAGATGCTTATATTATATTCATGCTGTTTGGACTATGGCTCAGGCACATTGCTAGCTAGCTCTTTCATCTTAACTCAACACATTTTCATTAATCTGTCTGCCATGTGTCCCATGGCTCACCTGTGTTCCTTACATATGATATATGAGTGACTTGAAAAAAAAATGATCATTGAATTTATTTTAAAAATATGCTGCTAATCTCAAAATATTTTACAGTGGTAGGGACTTCTGACAGAGGCCTTAAACTCCATTGTAACAGACGGCTCCCTGGGTGGGCTGAATACCTACATAAAGCCTGAGAAAACTTAAAAAGGGTTCAAGAGCAGAAACAGAGCCAAAAACTCCTTTCAAATTTTGTATCTGAAGTGGGTCCTTATACAGAGATAGCATGGCATCTGGGCCACAAACAAAATGGCGCCAGCAGACTGGCGGCTTCAGTTCCCAAAGTCTCACAGAAGACTCAGTAGCATGTGATTGATTTAAGGTTTCTGTTTATTTTGAACAAAACAGAAACAGAGTCAAAGATGTTTTCTTAGCAACATCATTTCTTGGGTCTGCTCTGTTTACTGGTGGCAAACAGAGATGTGGTCCCTTTAAGAGAACTTATGATTCAGCTTTATCTGAAAAAACTATGGGGTTCTTTAAGAGAGTGGTAGCATTTTGAAAGCTCTTCTGGTTGGAAGATGATCAAGGATTCACAATAAAACAGATTCAGATAAAAAACTGTAAATGGGTTACAATGTGTGTAAAAGGTACATAGGCTTCAGAGAGAAAAGAAAGAATGTAGAGAAAGTCCATAAAAAAGAGAAATAGTATAATAAAAATATGATAAGCAACATAAAGATGGAAAATAGACACAGAGTCTGGATTATCTTTATAATTGTGTTTTCTTTTAATTTTTTAACTGTTAATGAGCTAACTGCAGAAAGACAATGGATTGCAAATGCAAAGGCTGCTAAGTTAAACAGGAATATATACTTTAAAGGTATCTTGATTTTGAAATTTGTGTTTAAGGATTTATTCCCTTGGAAGAGTTCTGTTTTTGTTTCCATAGAAGATGAGAACCTGTGGATTGCTTCGGGGCAAACATAGTTTAATCAACCAAGATCACCTGAAAATTCTCTGATGGGAAGAGATGGCCACATCAATGTCAGGACTGCAGACTAAGATGATCCAGTCTCAAGAATCTGTAAGACTGCCAGCACTCCTTAATCAGTAGGAAGTAGTAATGGAAAACTACACACAAACTCCAAAAATATTGTTTATAAATGTTTGTTTTCATTATAAATGGTTAATGGTCATAGTTAATCTCTTTCTTAAAAAATTAGATTATTGAATTTACTTTAATCCAAAAATTATCTGTTAATCTCAAAATGTTTTACATTGGTAGGAATTTTGGTTTATTGATACAAATTTAAGGTCAGTTGTGTTATACTGTATGTATTTTTCTACTCTTGTTTAAAGTATGATGTTTATATAACTGATTTAAAATTGTAATATATGATTAAGAAATGTATGTTCGTTAGATTTTTCAGGTATACAAAGATGTATTTCAATTAGGTAGGTAATCTTCAAACACTTCTAAGTCCTATTGAATATAGCATTTAAAATTATTTTAATAACTTAGACTTTTCTGGACAATGAGACAGATCTGTTCCTGGTAGCCCCAAGAGAAAAACGGGCATCAAAAAAATTCCATATTGAGTTTACTTTCTTTGTGGCAAGAACCTGTTCTTATATTGACTGCTTGACAGTATACTGTTTAAACTGGACATGCAGGCTCCATAGAAAGGTAACCTCTGAACTTTGGCAGAACAAGCCGAGATGATCCTTCAAGTTCCTGCTTTACAGAAAAAACTGCCAGACATTCTTCAGGACTCGAAGAGAAGCAACTGATGAATGGGCAGAGCAGATTTCCTGCTTCACTGAAATGAAAAGAGATTCTGGGCCTATAGGCTGAAGATGGATGCCCCACCTTTGTAAAGGAACTTTGGGTGACTGTCCAGGAAGATAGGTGTCATCTCTGTCATTTCTAGATTTTGGAAGTTGCTTGCATTTCCAGTTTACTTGGGTAAATATTATATCCTTCTTTGGTTTTTAATGTGGTTGAAGATTAGATGGTTATAGGTATAGTTTTTCTTGGTGATTTTAAAAGGTGTATTGGATATGAAACTTGGGATTTTCTTAAATAAAAATAGACTAGATATTGTAACTGTAATTCTTGCTTGATAGCTGTTTTGTTTTATGTAATTTCGCTATGTTAAAATTGAAACCTTTCTTTTTGATTAGACAGAAATGGGGAAGTGATGTGGGAATGTCTTTCTATATGCTGTGAATATCAGTCTTTAAATAAGGGAGCTGTTTGGCTCTTGGTGAGCACCTTAGAAGTAGTAGGTAAAGAATCCGAATAGGCAGGAAAAGAAGGGTGGAATCCACGACAGATTGAGCCAGACACTGAAAGAAGAAATATGTAAGGAACACAGGTGAGCCACAGGCCACGTGGCAGACACATTTACGGAAATGGTTGAGTTAACATGAAAGAGCTAGCTAGCAATGTGTCAAAGCCATAAGCCAAACAGCATGAGCTTAATATAAGCATTTGAGTCATTTGGGGGGCCTAAGCAGTGGTGGGCGACTAAGTGTTCTGGGACGGCGGGTCTGTGGGTCTGAATATCTGGCCAGATGGGGCAAAAACCTCATTGTAACAACATATCTACTGAAGGATTTGCATATAGAGTATACAAAAATAAATTTTAAAAAACATAAAACAAACAAAGATGTTTATGTTTAAAAAACATAAAACCCCAAACAAAGAAAAGTTGTTCTTCAGTGGATTAATAATTAACACACTAATATATATATATATATATATATATATATATACAATACACACACACATATATATATACAATAACATATCATTTAGCAATAGCCAAAACTGAATTAACAGTAAATTCAGCAACCCAGAATAAGCTTAAGTGCATGATACTACATGGAAAACAAGAATCAACTTGCATTTCAACTTCATAGTGAAAATTGTACATTAAAATGACAGTAAAAAATAACAGATTACTAAGTGTCAAGGGTAAGGCTGTGTGTGTGTGTGTGTGTGTGTGTGTGTGTGTGTGTGTGTGTGTGTGTGTATGAGAGAAAGAGAGGTAACAGTTTTTATCATGACTATGGAGATGGTTTTAAGATTCCAAATAGTTAATCTAGTGGTAATTACAGAAAACAAAACAAAACAAAATAAACCCCAGAGAATAAAAAGAAGCTCTGAGTTTTGTTATAGTGTAAACAACAGGACTTCAGTTAGTCAGTCCTCAATGTGATGTCTGTCTTGATTTCTTCGTTGCTATGTGTGAGTTTAAACAACTTGCCACATTCCTCAGAGCTTTGCTTCCCCCTAACAGGGTCAACTCCACATGGTTTAGGGTTAAATATATAAGGCAATAGATTTTTCAGTCTTTGTCTCACAATAAATATTTAATAAAATGCACATCCAAATAGTGACCTGCATTATTATGACTTAGTACTTATTTCTTGTATCTTGCTACAAAAGCAAATGGATTTTGGGCCAACTCTTACAACACAGGTATAAAGTATCTCATGTGTAGTGAATGTCCATTATTTGACAATGTGTCCTGTTCTGAGGAATATAGCTTAGCCCTGTCCTATAGTGAATCCACCAGGGTCCTGTCCAGGCTGGCTAATTCATTGCATAAACTGCTTAGTGTGCATTTATTTTATGTCAAGGTTGAGGATGTTACAAAGAAAAGAGGTTTATATAACTCACAGTTTGAAGGAATAGAAGTCTGATATTTGGAAGCAACAACATACCAAAGCCTCCTGATGTTTCATAACACAGGGTACACTATCATGTGTGAGAGTGACAAGCAGGGGACAAACACCAGGGATAAACATGTAACAACTTGCTCTCACAGCAACAAATCCAGCCTCATGAGCCCTAATCCACACCATGAGATGAACCATTAATTTCTTCTAAGGATGGTGATACTGTGACCTAATTGCCATCAACTAGACTCCATTGTTTAAAGGTTACACCTTTTTAAAGACATTCACACTCTGGGAACCATATCTCAATATAAGTTTTGGTAGATACAAATCATATTCACAGCATAGCTCTGTAAAATAGCACCCACACTTAAGAGTGAGAAGCTCTATAGCAGAGGCCTGAGATATGGGCACAATTTTCCATTAAACATCTACTTCTATATGTTCCCTTAGAATCTGTGCCTGTGACTTGATTGAATCATTAATCATGGCAGGGCTTTAAACTGCTTGTGTGGGAAATGTACAGTGATGATAGATACTATCGGAGTGCTTTTATGAAGAACGATTGGAAGTAGAAAATCACCCCATTTTATTACTCTGTGTTTCTTCTATCCCACATTGCCCCAAATATCATTTTACTCAAAAAACTTTTAGCTTTGTAAGTTCCCCAAATTGAGACTCCAACTTGTTTCCATCCCTCTGACACTATTTCCCTTCTCACACATTTACTAACCATCTTCCACAAGACTTCATCTAGCTTGATCACTCACACAAGATTAATTTTCCCATTCCCATGATGGTCTTGCCCATGCTGGATTCCTATTCCTTCTTTTGTGCTTTTCCTGATCAGGTCTCCTATCATCAGCGTCTAACTGGAGTCTGTACCAAGGTGTGCTTATGGATGTGGTTTCCCTTTGTCTTGCCCACCAGGCTGCTGAGTTAGTCTACATTTAGTGGCTTCTCGTGTTTTCTGAATCAGTGCTTGATGTACATATCTTCCATACAATGAAGAGTAGCCTAATCCCTGCCAGCCAGCAACTGTATTTGTAGTATCCCAGGACACTTATGTTATGGAAGATACTCTTCCCATCAACATGAAGGCAGAGCAAAGTCTGGAGAGTGTTAACTCTCTGTTGTTGGTTGGCAAATACCCAATATGCCCCTGGCCAGGGGGTAGCTGGGCAACCCTTGGCTCACAGACAACCATTGAGCAAGGCTTATAAAAGGGTCTGTGTCCATAGGCCTGACACATCTGGGCCGGGTGCTTGCAAAGCCAGTTGATATGCTGGATGGCACAGGCAGTTTCCTGCGCACTGTTATGGCCAAAGACCTATTCCCACCCCCACTTCTTTTAAGATTCAGTCACAGTCACAAATATTTTGTCTGGCTGCTGTGCCTGAGAGGTACAAGATTCCAAATGAGGACTGAACTGACATTCTGTAAATCTAGACTTACTTTGCAGCTCTTTGGAGCTTGTTGGTCTAGGCTATATTGCCATGCCATTTTTCCTCATTTATTCTTTAAGCCCCTTTTACTTCTGTTTTAATATTTTGCTATGGAAATGTAGAACAGCATGAGACAGAGTAGTATATTTATCTTCTCTGAATCAAGCATATCACCATTTGCATACCTACACTATTATATCAATACTTAGTTGTAAAAGATTTAATGCTGCCCCTCCCCCAGTCAGGAATAGTCAAAGCTATTGTCTGTCTACACCTTTACTCAACATAGTACTGGAAGGTCTTAACCATTTTAATAAAGCAAGGGAAAAAATAAAATGTATAGTGATTGAAAAGAAAGAAAAGGCATTATCTCTACATGAAAAAGACATGATTATATATGTACAATAACCTTCCCAATTCATCTAATATCCAAGAGTTAATAAATGAATTAAACACAAAAAAAACCAATTAATCACATTTTAGTACACTAGCAATGCATAAACAGAAACTAACATTATTGGCCCAACACCATCTATAAGTGTGCCAATAAATATGAAACACTAAGGTTTACCCTTCAAAACAACATACACCATGTGCCAACAAGAGATTAATGCAAGTAATTCAAGTATTTTCTTAATGTAGAGAAATATTATCCAGGTTTATTTTTACTGTCAGTTTGACAAAATCTAGAGAGTCATCAAAGACGGAGGACTCTCAGTTGAATAACTGCTTTAATCAGAATGATCTGTGGCCATGTCTAGAGAGATTGCCTTGCTTAGTGATCAACATAGAATGATCCAGCCCACTGTGGTAAGTAGCTTTAGGTTTCATAAGAAAAATAGATTAGAGGCAATAGAGATGGCTCAGCAGTTAAAAGCACTGACTGCTCTTACAGAGGATCTAGATTTAATTGCCAGCACCCACATGGGGGCTCACAACCATCTGTAACTCCAGTTTCAGACTGATCTGATAACTTCTGGCCTCTGTGGGCACTGCACGCATGTGGTGCAGACATAGATACAAACAAAATACTCACACAAACAATAAGATGAGTGAATGTTTTTTAAAAGGAGAGAGAGAGGGAGGGGGAAGGCTGAGTACAGCAAGCAGCATTTTTTTTCTAATTCAGTTCCTGCTTGAGTGCATGCCCTGGCTTCCCTCAAAGATGGATTGTGACCTAGATGCATAAGATGAAATAAACTGTTTCCTCCCCAAGTTGCTTTTGGTTGTGGCACTTATCACAGCAACAAAATGAAACCAGAAGATATGTCATGCCCCACTAATGAAGACTGAAGAAAAAGCTTTAAATTTTCAACAAATTGATATGCACTTTTAATATAGTTTTTATCAAAACACCAGCAAGATATTTGAAATGTTTTGAAGAGCTCAGAAACAACAGAATGAAGAGTTTGACAAAATAACAAAGTAACTGAGCATATGAAGGACAGCCTTTCCAATAGTGCTGTGGAAAATTAGCCTTGATCTAAGTGTAAAATTTCTGTAAAAATTAATTTTAAGTATAACATAAAATGAAATGTAAAAATATAAAACTCATAGCCATCAAGATATTAGTTATCCAGAAATGCAAATTTTGACCATAATAGGATAGTGCTATACACCAATCACGATGGCTGGGATTTTTTTTAAGAAAAGAAACAACACTAAAACTTGGCAAAGCTATGGAGAAACTGGACAGTGAGAACAGCAATTGCTTGTAAAATTGATGCAGACAGATGGAAACAGATATGGAAGCTCCTCCACAAAAAAGTAGAATGTCAGTTTGCCTCTCTGTAACTCTGATAAACACCATGACCAAAAGCAACATGTGGAAAGAAAAGACTTATCTGCTTTACACTTCCATGTCACAGTACATCATCCAGGGAGACCAGGACAGGAGCTCAAGACAGGGGCAGAAGGAGAAACCTTAAGTGAATGCTGTTGTTTACCGACTGGGTTCCTCTAGCTTATCAGCAACCTTTTTGTAAAGCGCAGGCTCACATGCCTAGAGTTGGTACTGCCTACAGTAGGATGGGCCTTCATACATTGCTTAGCAATCAGGAAAATGCCCCACAGACATACCCATAGGCCAAACTGATGGAAGCAATTTCTAAATTGAGGCTTCCTCTACCTAGATGTGTCAAGTTAACAACTGACACTAATGATTCCATGAGATATAACTCAAATACTACACTACTGGGCATGTCACCCAAAGGAATCTAGGTCAGTATGCCACAGAAGTACTTACAGATCCATACTTTTGTAGCACTAGTCACAGTAGATAAGTTATGGAATCACTCAAGATACCTATCAACAGAGGAATGCCTAAAGATAATAGGACACACACGGGAGTTTGATGGGAGGAAATTGCTCAAAAGAAAGGACATTTTCTTTCCCATGAAATATGTTTACACATAAACATATACATATATATGACAAGAAAGCAGGAGTTCTATTTGTTTCTGGGCCTGGAGTAAACAAAATATAGCAGCCATGGCAGCAGGAAAGTGGACAGCAGTAATCAGTAAGGGGTAGGGGGATGGGGAGAAAAATGAGAGGTGAATGTGAACAAAGTACATTGATGTAACATGAATGGTAATGTCTTAATGAAACCTGTCATTTGTACACTAACTTAAAATTAATAATGTATAAAACATAGGTAATAGATGAATCATACAACTGAATAATTTCAGTCAATTTATCTTAAAGAGATGAAAAC
This sequence comes from Phyllotis vaccarum, assembly GCA_033318265.1. Taxonomy (NCBI): domain Eukaryota; kingdom Metazoa; phylum Chordata; class Mammalia; order Rodentia; family Cricetidae; genus Phyllotis; species Phyllotis vaccarum. Next base: position 4,575,167 of record JARWLC010000013.1, on the reverse strand, counting down.
ATCTGTTCACATAAATATCTAGTCATGAATGTTCACAGAAACTTTATTTGCAATGGCCAAAATGCTGAAATCAACTAAGGTAATCTTTAGTGGGGAAGAACAATGGGTTAAGCAATCAGTCTTTAAAAATATCATGACTTACTACTAAGCAATAAGATAAAGTTACTGGGAGACATAGTTCGCATATATACACAGAGAATAATACTGATTAAAAAGGCCAATTCTGAGGCTTGAGAAATGTTTGCCTAATCCCATGTCTGTGAAAATGGGGAGCAGTTATGGAAGCAATTAGTATTAGTATTGGTGGTCTGTGGAGGGATCCAACAGAATAAAAATATAGAGACGTATTTAACTTACTCCTCCAGATTGCTTGAGTAAGTACAACCTTTTGCCCCCAGCACTCCTGGTTCTCAGACCTTCAGATCAGAACCTAGAATCTAACCACATCATTATCTGACTCTCAAAGCTTTGGAGTTCACTGTGGGTTTTCCTGGGTCTCCTCCTTACAGATAGCTGATTGTGAAACTTTGTTTGTGTACAATTAATTAGATCTTTGTTTCAATGACCAAATATCAGATATAACCAAGAGAAGGAAATATATATTTTAGCTCATACTTTCAGGGGATTCAGTCCATAGTCACTTGGGTTCATGTTTCTGGGTCTGGAGTAAACAAAATATAGCAGCCATGGCAGCAGGAAAGTGGACAGCAGCTGTTCAACAGCACAGTGGACAGAAAGAAGACAGATCTGATATAACCTTTCACAGCATCTGTTGTGGAATAGAATGTTTATTTAACTAGTAAAGATGTGTTACATTTGTTTGTGTTGCAGAATATTTTAATAATGTAAAGATATATTGCATTTGTTTGTGCTGCATTATGTAAAGATGTGTTGCTGTTTCACCTTGCCTGCCTGAGGCACCTGATGGATCTAATAAAAAGCTGAATGGCCAATAGCTAGGCAGTAGAGGGATAGGTGGGCCTAGCAAGCAGAGAAGATAAGTAGAAGGAGGAAACTGCCCTCAAGAAAAAAGAGAAAATGAGGGAGGAAGAAGGAGATACCCAAGGCCAGTCAGCCAGGCAGGTTCCAGACAGATGCTGAGGAAGCAGGAAAAGAAGAACATACATATGAAAAGAAAGGTTAAAAAAAAACCCGATGCAAAACATAGATAAAGAGAAACAGGTTAAATTAAGTTATAAGAGCTATTGGGACAGGGTAAGATAAGACCAAGTAGTCGTAACTAATAATGTCACCATGTCATGATTAGGAGTGTGGTGGTCCAAGAAAGCCTGCTTCAGGCATCCCTCTATTTGTCCTACATTCTCAAGTTGCCACTACTTTCTAAAGTCAATACCTTAAAGTTTTATGCATTTCTCTCTGTCTCAGTCTCTCTCTTTGTGTCTGTCTCTGTCTCTCTCTCTGTTGTCTTTCTTTCACTACACAATAATATGGATATAAAATCTTATATGTACACACTATATGAATATATGGACCATATTGGCTCTGGCTTTCTGGAGAATCCTAACTAATACACATAAGTAAATACAGCTAAAACTAGGAAAGAGTAACATTAGTGAGTTACATAATGATTCATTATTTCATTGAGATTATACAAAAGTGATATTCTGCTTATCTGGTTGTTTTGTTCAGTTACTAGCAAGTACTTCCATACAAAGCAATCTGCCATCAACTATTTGGTGGCCCTGAAGTACAGTTCATACATGAAAGTCACATAAAATGTTTCATTCCTTCTTTTTTATTTTTGCAGTGGTAGGATATCAAACTCAGGGTCTTGGACACACTAAGCAATAAATAGATCACTGAGATTATCTCTACCCCTTGGGTTTAATGAGATAAAATCTCACCATAATGCCTAAGGCAGCCTGAAAATTTTTTTCTCAATTGTTGGAATTACAGGTGAATGAGCATACCTGATCTCCTTATTTACTTTTGTTTATCAGCTTTCAAAGAAAATGGTTCTTTAGCATCCTCCAAATATGAAGATCAATGAGGGGTGTGTGTGTGTGTGTGTGTGTGTGTGTGTGTGTGTGTGTGTGTGTGTGTGTGTGTGTTTGAGAGAGGGAAAGAGAGAGAGAGAGAAACAGTCAAATCTCACCCAGTCAATTTCTTAGGGTGAAAGTATCTTCCAGCTTCCTCACCCTTGCTTCTTGTCACTTCTACAGAATAATTCTGTCTTCCTACACCTGCCTTAAATACCTTCTTCATCCAGTTGTTTGACTTCTGGGTTCAACTCTGTATCATATTATAGAGTTAAGATTAAAGGTATGAGCTACTACTGTTTGGTAGTTAGGCCATGAACTAACAGAAACACAGAAAGATCTCTGTCTCTGGAGTTATGGGATTAAAGGCACAGGTCATTCCTGTGCTGGAATCAAAGGCAGAGTTACCACTCTCTGATCTTCCTGGGTTGACTGTGGATGGATCTGTTCTCTGATATTCCAGACTGGTTTTTTTTAAATATATAATATATCACCGTGTGTGTGTGTGTGTGTGTGTGTGTGTGTGTGTGTGTGTGTGTGTGTGTGTGTCTGTGTGTGTCTGTGTCTGTGTCTGTGTCTGTGTCTGTGTGTGTGTTGATAGTAGCATTAGGCAATCATAGGTTTCCATATTTGGTGTCTCTGATTCTTTAATTCTTCTTGATGATACTCAGTGTTTTACATCTTTGACCCATTGATGCTTATAAGAGAAGGCTCCTGAGACTTTTGCAATGGCCCTGATAGCTTGTCACAGTTTCTTTGCTTTCTGGTATGACAAGAAGGCCCTGAGTTATCTAGAATATTTTCTGCCTCTATCCTGGAATTGCCCTCTTTTTCAAAGACTCCTTTGACAACTTTTTTTTTGTGAGAAATAATGTTTATAAATCAATATCTTGTCACCACATGTATCGTTCCCAGTGGTTCTGCCACTTTCCTTAGGACATTCTGAAACTGGATAGCAGGTATTACTAATGATAACATATCAAATCATAACATTTTCTACTCAAATTTAGACTTACAGGGTTTTGAATTTAGTCTCCTTCATTAGATGAAATTGATGCATGAACGGATTCATCCCACAACTCATGCATGACAGTCTCAGATGAACACATTCAATATTCTATAAATAATATAATATACTGTAAACATTTCAAGACTTTTTGTAGTAAGTTTTCCTTGTGATAAAACAAACTTAAATAAATTACTATTCTAAAGTTACTTGGAATAGTCCTTTAATACAATTTTATGTTACTCTTGCTTCTTGATATTATTTTAGCTTCTGAATTTAGAAGCAACTTTTATGATTAAAAATATGTTTAATAATTATATGGAAGCTTTGCTTAGATTGTGATATTCTCTAAATTCTAGTGTCCTCTTAAAATCTATCTGTTGAAATCTTAACCATTAAACACCAGCAACAGGCACCTCAAAGCACGTTGTTAAGTCTGGCTGGTGGAACCCTTATGAATGGGATTAGTGCCCCTTATAAAGAATGTTTTTAGAAGCACTCCTGTGCCTCTTACATCCATCGCCTAAGAACACAATGAGAACTTGGCAGTGTATAACCAACCCTAAGAGGCATTTACCAGTATTCAACTATAATAACAGCTTGATCTAAGCTATCCTTCCTTGAGAACTGTCAATACATTTCTGTTGTTTCTAAGTACCTTGTCTATAGTTTATGCTATAGCATCCTAAATAGCATAAAACTTTAAAATCACTCAAATTCTGGTTATGTGTAATGACAGTCACAAACTGTAATAAATCTGGTTCTTTGGGTTGCTTATAATCACTTATAAACTTCAAAACATAGTTTTCCTAACACCATTAGCTCCATGAGTCAAGGACAATAAATTTCTTCTTTGTATCTGTGCTTCATTGTCTGGCAGACTTCACATCAGATGAGCTAGGTGAATACTGATCCAACAAGTAAATTTGAAGAGAGTGCCCCAGAGATGAAGTAGATATTCATTGTAGCTCCACTGTGCCTTCTTACCTAGGCCCAAGACAAAGCATGGGAACCTGTTACATTATGGTTTCTGACCCGGTCCGGCCAGAGGTCCAGACTCAGACCTGCCACCCCAGACCCCTTAACCATCTGCTGCTGCTTAGGCCCCCAGAAATGATTCAGATGCTTATATTAAGTTCATGCTGTTTGGCCTATGGCTTAGGCACATTGCTAGTTTGCTATTTCATCTTAACTCAACCCATTTCCATTAATCTATTGTGCTATGTGGTACGTGGCTCACCTATATTCCTTACATGTTGTTCCTTTGGGTGGCTGCTTGATCTGATCTGTGACTCCACCCTTTCTTTTATTACCAACTAATTAGAATATAAAGTAATGCAACTTAGTAGTTAGACATTACATTCAAACATAGTCATATTAGATATGCTTTCAAGATTAAATAAATATATTTTAGATGAACAGGTCTTCTTCAAACACTTCAGAGATCCATAGAATATGGCATTTAAAATACTTTAAGAACTTAGACTTTTCTGAACAGTGAAACAGGTCTGCTCCTGGCAGCACCAATCTACTTCAAGAGAAAAATTGGCATCGAAGAAACTCCATATGGAGTTTACTTTCTTTGTGGCATCAGTTAGCCACTGGACAAGAACCTGTTCTTATATTGACTGCTTGACAGTATTCTGTTTAAACTGGACATACAGGTTCCATAGGAAAATGATCTCCCTCAGCCACATTTTCAAATCTTTCAATCTAATGTCACAAGCACATAAATGTCAACCTTGATGCTATTCTCAAGAGGCCCTTAAGAAACTAGAGCTCCAGGTAGAAAATCTGACATGACAGAATTCCCAGGAGAACATGCTGGGCTCCACACAGTGAACATAAAACTACAACATGATCCTTTCTTTAAGTTAAACTTTTTATTTATGTTTTTTGAGATTTTTATTACAAGATTACTGTATTCCCCTTCTTTCTACACCTCTCTTTCCCCATTTAACTCATTTCATGTCTCTATATATACATATGTTCATTTAATATTTCTCATATGTTCATATATTTATGGCCAACAACTTCAGATTAGGAGGCTGTCCCTGGAGAAAACTGATTCTCCCTGTCTTGGCAGCTATAAATTGCCTATCACCCCTAATCTAGGGATAAGACCTTAAAGATTTCCCCCATTCACACTGAGGTGTCAACTGGTTTGGTCATTATGCAGGACTTGGTTATGAGACCATTTTAAGATTTTATGTGTAGTAGGAGGTTTCTGGCCTTGACTTTTGGGCCTTGCCTCAAGGTTTAGACCCACAGACCCACAGACCCGCACAGACACACAGATGCATACAATAGTTTTAAGCTGATCCAGCTAAGGCCCAGGCATATAACTTGCTAGCTCTTTACCCTGAAACTAAACCATGTCTCTTATCTTGTTCAGCCATGTGGCTGGGTACCTTTTCTTAGAGCAGCATAGTTGTCCTCTGCTTCTTCTGGCTTCTCTCTGGCATTCTGCTCTGTGCTTCCTGTTCTCAGAGTTTTCTTAGTCTGGTAGCCCTGCCCACACTTCCTACCTGCCTTTGGCCAATCAGCGCTTTTTATTAAATCAGTGGGTGGGACAATTATTTACAATGTAACAACATAATCTCCCACAAAGATTGGGAGCTACTTTTTGTGGTATTGGGAGTACCACAAAGGTGCTACTTTTTCTGTCGTGTCTATACTATTTACCAGCAGGACAGATATTACCTCTGATATTACCATCTTTCCACTTCATTTTTGCAAATATCCTAGAGTCTTAGGTGTAGGGGTCAAGTTCTAAATGTATCATTTGGGGACGGCATCCTCAGACACTTTTTCTCTGTTTTTTTAACAGTTGTGGATGGATCTTTGTAATAGTTTAAGTTTGTAGTAAAAAGAAGCTTCTTCGATGGTGAGTGAAAGCTACACTTATAAGTCTGGGTAGTGCATTAGCTGTGCCGTGATCATTTTTTAAATTCCTATAGTGAACACATTGTAGAGAAAATTAAATATTTTTCTTATGTTTTCCATATTATTACCCATAATAATATGGAGAAATGAAATTCACATTGATGATATCCCAGCTTTATGTGTCTTGGGTTTATTTTATTTCACACACTCAAACAGGAAGCAGTGAAGCAATCTCATGGAACCTAATACCAATGATATGGTTCTGGTTCTATCCCCAGGAAAAGAGCAACACAGTCCAGGAGAATAAGAAGATATGAAGAATCCAGGACTCTGTTTGGGCCCACAGAGAAAGTATAAAATGGTTTCCAAGGTCTTCCTGTCTTTCCATAGTTGCTCAGTGGAAGCTTCTGTGATGACTTCCTCTTCTAGAGCCATGCACTTTCTCAACATTAGAAATAGCAGAAGTGGGAAAAATTCAGACTAGCTGGGGGTCTGTCACAGATTCTTTGTTCTTTGTCTGGGAGGGGTGTGGCATATAGATAAGCCATCTGTAAATTCTCCAAAACAGATATTTTCTCCAACCCCTTCAATGGTTAAATTCAGCTGGTCAACCCCACAACCATAAAAGATATTATTTATCTTGAAAAATGTTCTTTTCACTCCTAAGGGAATTGTCCATGTAGGTGTGTGTAGAGCTGTAGTCAGGCAAATTAAAATATGCAAATGAAAATGCAAATGAAAAAGCTAGGCATTGCTTACCTCAGTGTTCTCGGGGTTTTCTTGAATAGTGTCAAATTAAAGAAATGCTATGCAATCAAAGTTTATATCAAGTTTTAAGAAAGAAAATCTCTTGTCATCTCTGAAGAAATAGCAATGTGTTTCAATGTGTGCCTCCATGTCTTGAAATTGCTCACGGCTCACTGAGCCAGTGCACACACTGAGCGTTGACTTTCCTCAGGATGGGATGACAGAAGAGTTTCTGCTTTTCTCCCCTTTTTCTATTGTAATTAACAGATGACAATTAACATAGAAATACAATTTACACCAAAAACCCTTTGGGCCCATATTTAGTCCCAGTTTTCTCCCTGTGCAGCTTTCAACTTCCCAGGTTTTCAACTTACCACTCAGAGGACAAGGCCAGATCCCTCTCTACCTGGCCAATGCAGGGCTGAAGCGGCCATAAATGTTTCTCTATAAATACAAGCTGCTTGTTCTCCATTCTAAAGCTAGTGGGATTCTTAAAGCAGAGATTTGTGAGCTTGTCCCAGTTGGTACAGAACACATGCTTCATAACACACATGCCACTCTTCTTTTATAACCAATTTTTAATTTTATATATGAGCAATATAATTTACATCATTTCCAACCCTCACTTTCCCTCCCACTTTTGATTCGTGTCACCACAATTCCCTCTCAAGTTCAATACCTCTTCTATAATAATAATAATTAATATATATACCCATACCCCCACATATATAATGAAATGTATATAGGCCCATTTAGTCTTACATATATACTTATTTAAGGTTGCCCACTTGGGATTGGGTAACTTATTGGTGTCCAGTGTCCTTGGAGAAGATTGATTCTTACTCAGAAGACATAGAATGAATGCATTTAGCTCTTCATCTAGTGATCTGACCTTGTGAAATTTTCTCTAACTCCATTTGCATGTCAACTCATGATGTCATTATGCGGGTCATTGTTGAGATTTCATGGGTGAGAGAGACATCTTTAGATCAGTTAGAGTCCATGCTACCTGAGTCCTTTGAGGAAGGTATTTGCTTGCTCGGTGTTTCATGCTATAAATACAGTGGCTGTTTTGACTGAGACTTGGAAAATGAGCAGTGGATCTTACAGTGCTGCAGTATGAGGAATGGCTTTGGAGCCAAGAACATGAGGAGGGACCCAATACTTAGGAGGCCAGAAAAGAGCTGGCAACTGAACTCCTGGTTCAAATCAAAGAAAGGTGAACAATAGGGATTAAATTCAAGTGCCTTTCCACTTACCCTCCATGACTGCACACACAGGCCATCTGAACGGATCTGTAAACTTACTGGTTCTCATACCAAATTCAAGCAATCTTATTGTTGATCAGGACAACAAACATTTTTGTTCTTTCTTCACACACACAATGACTTCCTAAATTCATTTACTTACATTAAATCTAAGTCACACTCAAACAGCATGTATTCTGCTCCCAATTCTATTGAGCCTCTCCATGTATGAAATCATGGGATCCTCACAATAGTCCTAGGAGGGAAGCATTATTATGCACATCTGGCAGCGATGCACTGAAGCACTGGAGGAAACACAACTGCACAAGCTGTGACACAACCATTCCTATGCATTAATACTCAGAACTCAAAGGAAAAGAACTACCAGAGCTGGAAATACAGCTCAGAAGGTAGAGTGCTTACCTAGCAGGCATGAGATCTTGGATTCAAATCCCAACATTTTATAAACTGTATATAATGGCATAAACCTACAATCCCACCCCTCAGGAACTAAAGGCAGGAGACTTGGAAATTTCAGGTCTAGATTTGATCCATATTGAGAGTTTGAGCCCAGTCTGGGCTACGTGAGACACAATCTAAAAAGAAAAGAAGAGAAACGAAAGAATCCATTATACGTAAAAGAGTATACATGAGTTTATAATCATGCTAAGTGAAAAGGGTTAGTTCTTAAGTATCAACTACTATATAATCCCAATTATTTAACATTATTTTTAAATGGTCTTATATGTAGACCTGGTTGGCCTGAACTCACTATGTAATCCAGGCTGGCCTTAAAGTCACAAAGAGCCTCCTGTCTCAACCTCCTGAGTGCTGGGATAATTAACACTGAAATGAGAGCAACAAAGTAATGAAGACTAAATTAGTAATTGCTGGGATTAAGGATGGTAGCAAGGGCAGAGAATGAGAGAAAGTGGATATGGTTAAAAGAGGAAAAGAGGGTACTTGGCATGGGATAGTTTCTGTTTTGATTGTGAAATATCACTATCTTGGTTTTGATATTACTCTACAATTTTTAATGCAGTGCCGCTGTGGAGTGAGTGGGTGTAAGGTATCATGATTTCTCTCTCATAACTACATGAGAATCTATACATATCTCAAAAGTGGTGTTTAATGATGAAAATTCACCACATGTCTTACCCTTTCAGGAAATTTTATCTATGAAGGCTAGTGTCACGTACACCCTGTTTTAGTTAGAATTTCTATTGCTGTGATAAAACACCATGACAAAAGCAACTTAGGCCTGGTAGTAGTGGTGCACACCTTCAACCCAGCACTCAGGAGGCAGAGGCAGACAAATCTCTGTGAATTTGAGGCCACCCTGGTCCCAGGACAGCCACAGATACACAGAGAAACCTGGTCTTGAAATCTAAAACCAAATCATAACAAAACAAAACAAAACCAAACAAACAGACAAAAAGCAACTTGATAGATGAAAGTGTTTATTTCTAATATACTTCCACATTGTAGTTTATTTCCTGAGAAAAGTCAACACAGGAGCCTAGAGGCAGGGACTAAAGCGGAACCATGAAAGAACGCTGCTTAGTTCTTTACTTCATGGCTTGCTTAGCCTGACTTCTTAAATAAGACAGAACCACCAGCCCAGGGAGACACTACCCACAATAAAATAAAATAAAATCAGTCCAGAATATCAGTCAATCACAGAGCCAAGCTGTGAAGGTCAGGAAGTGGTGACCTACACCTTTAATCCTAGCTTTAGGAATGTGGAAAGAGAAAGTTAGATAGCTGGGCAGAGGAAGAGAAGACCATTTTTTCAGCTTTCCCAGAGACTTCCCTCCTTCTTTTTGGCTAAGGACAGAGAAACTTGCAGTTGAGAGACAGGCCTGAGGAGTTGACTGGATGAGAAGTGGCTGTGGTTTGTTTCTCTATCTCTCTGATATTCCAGATTTTTACCAATATCTGTCTCACTCTGGGTTTTCAATACATATCAGCTAGAGTTTGTGCAATAAAATGGATCCACGGCTCAGTGCGTAAAGTGTTTGCTGCATAAGTATGAGAACCTGGGTTTGGTTCCTCACCAGTCATTTAAAAAATTGGGCATGGTGGTATATGTTTATAATCCCAGGTTTTGGGTGGATTGTGGGGACTCATTAGCTAGGAAAGTTTGACTGAAACAGTGCCCTCAAGGCTCAGTGAGAAGCCCTGTCATAGAAACACAAGTGAAGAAAACATCCATACCACTCCTTTACATATGCAAGGATTCAGCACAGCAGACCCAGTCCCACCCTGTCATATGTGTTATGGAACTGTGGTTCCTTCTCTCTGGATGAAAATTGCATTGTTTGTGAGAAGATCAAGGGAACTGTTTGGCTCAATAACATGAAAAAGAAATCAAATGTCATGAAATAAGCCATTGTGTGTCCAGTATCCATCATTTGGTCTAGTTGCCAGAATACTTACCCCTGACTTTCAAGTTTCAACTAAGCTATAGCTTGAATGACTCATCTCCTTCAAGGGACTATTTTGTTTCTTTATAATAAAAAATGTGATGTTAATTTTATTTTATACATTCATTATACATGGTGTTAGGGCTGGTATAAACCTGAAGTGTCCTGTCACAGCTCAGGATAGTAGTGAATGTGAGCCAACACAAAATTGTAAGCTTACCTTTTAGTCAGAAGTTTCTGTCCTATCAACAACTACCAAATAGCCAGCCACCACTTCCCAAATATTAACTTGGAGGTTTAGTATTATAATATATGATTGGCCAGTAGCTCAAGCATATTACTAACTAGCTCTTTCACTTAAATTAATCCATGATTTTTATGTATGTTTATCCATATGGCTTAGTACATTTTCTAAGTCTAGCATTCTCATCTTACTTCCTCTGTATCTGGCTGGTGACTGCGTCTTCCCTTTTCTTTTCCCAAAATTCTCCTAGTGTTGTTGCCCAACCTATACTTCCTGCCTAGCTACTGACCTATCAGGTTTTTTTTATTAAACCAATATGAGGGACAAATGCTTACAGTATACAAGATCATAATCCCACAGCATAATTTACATGTTTGTGTGTGTGAGAGAGAGAGACTGAGAGTGAGACAAAGACAGAGACACAGAGAGAGAGAGAGAAAGAGAGAGAGTATGCATGTGTGTTTATAACTTGATTATAGTATTGAGTATGAACTCCATAGATCATGTTGTCACACAAAATAAACATATGTTCATGCTATTTTTACATATGTATGTTGTCAGTTGTACAGTGGTATGTGGCTTACAATGTGCTATCATCCAAAAACAGTAGAATTGGCAGCATCATATGTTACATGTGCTCATGGTAACTTGGAGAGTGAAACATAGTGATTTTTCTAAAGTACCAACGTTAAAAATGATAGCCATTTAATTTTATTTAGATAACAAGTATTATAATTTTATTGCTAAGGGTACTTCAACACATTGAACTACATCTCATCCATCACCCACTATGCAGTACATTCAGCCCTCTAGCCCTCTACTTAGCACTGCATCAGCAGCTGAGACCTGAACGGGTCCAAATGTTGTTTTCTACTTTTCTGTCAATTAATTTTCATAATAAAAGCTAATGTAGTCATCTATTAGTGATTTTTAATCCTAGCATGGATTCTGCAACAGCTCCAAAGAAAAATTGCAGAGACAAAAGATTGTTCAATGACAAATGGACCGATGTTTACTTTTTCATCAATACTAAGGCATTCAGCTTAATTTGCAGATAATGTGTACAAGGTTTTAATGAATAAAATTTGAAAAGGTACTATATACAAAAACAAACTAACAATTTTGATGTGTCTAAAAGATTGTGTTATAAGGACAAAATGGAAGAAAGATATGAAAAATGTCCATTTTCTCAACAGCATTTAAAATTACACTTCAGATAGATTTTGTTGTAAAAGTTAATTACGTGGTAGCATGTCTCATAGCAAACAAACAATAAAGTGGCTAGAAAGGGAAGTCAGCTGTTGAGAGGTCATGCTGCTGTTCCAGAGTGTCTGAGTTCAGTTCACAGCACCCACACAGATCACAACTGCATATAACTCTACTTCCAGAGGATGTATCACCCTCTTCTGTTCTCCACAGGCAAACACACACACACACACACACACACACACACACACACACACACACACACACACACAGGAACATAGCTACACACAGAGGCACACACATACAACATACATTCACATAGACACATACACATACATTTAAAAAATAATTTATTGCTCGTTATTATTTTAATATTAGGCATATTATTTAAATAAGTCATTTAGCTTATTTTAAAACTAATTTATTGATAGTAAGTTTATTAAGCAAGGTATGGAGTGTGGGAATAGTAATACACACTGAGAAATGGAAAAGAAATTTCTGAAATCAGTTTGTCTCACCAGAACACCGCCAAGCAAATAGGAGGATCTAGAAAATCCAGTGAAAGAAATTTGGGGCATTCAGCTGCTAATTTCCCATTTACCCTTTGGTGATGACTGACAACACTGATGCCATAGAGTTCAACTTGCCATTTTTATGAAAAGATAATGTCACTGAAGAAATGGCTTCTTTAGTGTCATTAGAAGTCAAAACAAAAATTAGAAATTTATACGAAGCAGCAAAAATATGTCTGAGTGTCTTTCTTTTGTCTTTGTCCGTTGTCAACATGTTCAGTATATTTACTGTTAGTGCAGCAGCAGTGGCAAGTATAAGAGAAGGACTAATGCCTAGAGTATATGGAGATCTACCAAGACTAAGCACCAACAGCTTCAAAATATGCCAATTAATAAACAAGATTAAAAACACACACTCACACACACACACACAAAGAGAGACAGACAGACAGAGAAAGCAAAATTCACATACACATATATTTTTCAAATTAACTACATTAAAAATTAATCAAATGATTCAAACATTTATTTGCATTGCTCAAAATAGCAAGAAATAATAGCCTAAATGTCCCTCAGCAGATAGATGGATAATGAAAATGTAGTAAGTATATATACACTGTGGAATTTTGTTCACCTGTAAAGGAAAAAGAAATGATGAAACTTAAGGGGAAATTGATGATTCTGGAAAGTATTATAATAAGCAAGTTAACAGACTCAGAAAGACAAAACCATATGCTTCCTCCCATATGTGACTCCTAGCTTAAAATGTCCAGCTCTATGTAAATAAGCAGGATGAACATATGTGTAAGCTCTGAGACTAGAAAGAAGACTACCAGCAGAGATGGAAAGATGTGTTGGGTGGACAATATAACACAAGTGACACACAAACAGCAAAGAGTCTGTGAGGAGGACACAAGAGAGGATCAACAGGATCTTCAAGGAAACAGGGAGGAGAATCAACAAAAACAAACTCTATGTGAAAAAGTTGTAAGGAAACCCAACAGTGTGTGTGCAAATTAAATATTCTTAAGTTTAGAAAAAGAGTAGAGCTTGTAAAATTAACAGAAGATAGTGTAATTGCTACTAAAAATAAACATTTAATAAAGTATCATTCCATAATAGCTTATATGGGCTACAATAATTAAAGTCAGCCTTCCAGGACCCACATGCCTTAAGTAGAAAAAAATCTGAAACTCTTCCTCCTCAAGAAGCCATCGCCTGTCCATAGCTTCTCAGTAAGGGGTGGAGTGGCACTCACTAACTACTTTGATCTTGTTGCTGTTCCTGAGTGTAGACGTTGTTATGTCCAGAAAACAGTTTTGCTTGGGTATTCTCTGATCTCTGGCTCTTGCATTTCTGTCCCTTCTTTCAAAATGGTCCCTGAGCTTGGAGATGAGGAAGTGTAATATAGACATCCTGTTTGTACCTGAATGCTCTACAATCACTTATTGTCTGGACATCTAATGAATGGCCCTACATCCAGGAGCATCTGGGCAGTACAATTTGGAGTTAATGGGTTATTAAATTTTTAAAAAGAGAAATGAAGGTGGGGGTATAAGGAAGTGGGATTGGATCTGTAAGAGTTTAGGGAGAGGAATTAGAGCTAGAAGAAGAAAATTGAAAAAGTTGTTTTCTTACCTCTACACCTATACTGTTATGGATATATAATTGCACACAAGTGTATGAATGTATAGACACACGCAAATAATAAACTTCTGAACATTAATCATTGATACTGAGCACAGTGACACTGTATGCTTTTTGGAAGTGGAGTGGCACAGTTGAGGCCAAATGGTGAAAATATTTTAGAATTTGTGCCAACTAACTCATCTGATATGCACCTTGAAAACTCTCAAAAGTACTACTTTCATGAAACTACATATTGGTGACCAAACCAATGACAAATAAGTCACTAATTTTATTGTTGTCTCTTTCTTCCTTTTATTGTTAAATGTTTTAAAAAACTATAAAGTTGTATTACCTAGACATACATACTTTATTAATGACTACAAACTTGGTACCTCCTTGATGACTGTAAAAGAAATTCTAAATGAGGTTTCACAAAAATAGGATTATTATGGGAGTAGTAGTGGGCATCCAAAAAGTTATACACTGACGTTTTTGGCTTATCATCTTTTGTTGGTGTTTGTGTGTTTAATGTGTGACTCAATTCAACTCTTCTACACCTAATATGGTCCAGAAAGGCCAAAATGTGGGATACTCACGATATGAATTATTTTTTCAAGTGTATCATGTATTTAAATCCATATTCACCTACTCTATCCTTCCCTTTAATCTACTTTCCTTTTTACTCCTTGTGGTGGGATTCAGGTGTCAGCTGATAAGGTCCGAAGATGCATATCCAGGGTCCCGGGCTCCGGAAGGGGGAGTGGCCAACCCTATTCATAAAAAGGCTGCTAATCTTAGGGGGGTTGCTCTCACCCTAAGATTCTGTGCTCTCACCGTCACGGCCCGGGTTCGATTCCAGGTCTGTGAACAAAAGAGAGAGAGAGAGAGAGAGAGAGAGAGAGAGAGAGAGAGAGAGAGAGAGAGAGAGAGAGAGAGAACAGGGCGCCAAGATCCCAGCAGCCTTTATGAATAGGGTTGGCCACACCCCTTCCCATGCTTGGGGACCTTATCAACTGACACCTGAATCCCACCACAACCCCTTCATAGTAATCTCCTCCCATTCTCTAGTCCTCTTGCTTTCATGCCATACATATGTAAATGCATACATACCTATATACACACATGAATGACATATATGTGTTACATATTTTTAAATTTTGGCCAAATAACAGCTATAGATACTTTAATTAAATTTTATTATTCCTGTTTATGTGACCAGATGTGCATATGTGTACATGAATGTGAATGTCGAATGAATCCTTTTAGGAACTGGTTCTCTCTTTCTTCTTGGGTTCTTGAGCTTAAACTCAGGTCATCAAGCTTGTATGGCAAGTGCTTTTACACACTTAACAGTCTCAATGGCCTAGGAAACAATTCCAAAGCCAACGAGAACACCGTGCTTAAATAAAAACAGCATCTCTTGCCCCACTGCTTCCCATCACCAAACTGTTCATGGCAACTCTTCCTGCTCTTCAGTTTGTGTCCATATTTCTATGTAGTCTCTTGCTGGTGCTTTTCCTACTTTGGAAAACTGTCTAACTTTGCACTGGGGAAGATAAGAATTTAAGCCTCACAGACCACCTCCAGATACTGTTTTCTTCTCTACCTCAAGTACCCCAAGCTCCCAGTAGAAACACATCATCATCTTTTTAAATCTTAAATCAGGATTTGAAAATTCTGTCATTACCATTATTTGAATATAGTTCAGAACAAAGTCAGGTAGTACACTATAACTGTGTTTAATTTCTCTTCCCTCAGACAAAAATTTCTCCCTTAACCTAATAATTTCCTCAGTTTTGTTTCCTTTTTCATAATGTACCTATTACTTATTCATTGCTTAAACTTTCTAAAGATTGTGTCATCTCAGAATGGTTAGACACAACACATAGTTACAGCAGTCATCTTGGGAACTCTTTCTCCTACTTCCTACATATGGCTTTTTCTTTCTGAGTGTTTGTCCTCATTTTGATGAAAATATAGTTAATTATCTTCCTTACATTCAGTCCATATGACACACAATTTTGGAGACTTTGTATGTGTTTGTAAAGATGTCTTTATCATACCCTCAAAGCTGACTGATGAATTGGCTGAGTGTAGGGATTTAATAAAAGATCCAAAAGTTTTGGAGATATCAGAGGGGTCTCACCACAGTCAGTCTAGGAGGATCAGAGAATGGTGATTCACACCTTTAATCCCAGCACAGGGAATATCTGAGAGTCGTGACCTACGCCCTTAATCCCAGCAAATCTGAGTTTGAGGTCATCTTAGTTTACAGATGGAGTTTCAGGCTCCCAGGCAGGCAATGGTGGAGCCACACCTTAACTGAGCGAAGAGAGTGCTTAAGGCAGGAATAGAAAGACAGAAGGTTAGAAGAAGCCAAGAGAAGCCAGGCTGAGGAAGCTGGAAGACAGCTGGGTAAGATCTGACTTTGGTGTTTACTCTCTCTAGTATCTCCGACTTACTCAGAGATCTATCCCCAAGTTTCCTTTATTTGTGCAACAGCTGAGTATAGACTTCTAAGTGAAAATTGTTTTGCCTACGTGAATGGGGAGAGTACTGTCCTGGGAGCACTGGAAAGTCTGATGACATCTTCATCCAAGGCCATTGGAATTTGACCGTTGGTACTCCTTTTGGAAGCTTTTAGAATCTCATTATTTCCAATGTTTTAAACTATCATGATGATGTTAATTTATTTATTATTTAATTGTTTGGCCTTTGGTGGAACCCAAGAACAGGGAACTTCTATATTAAGTTCCATGATGTGTTTGCATTTAATGCTTAAAATAATTTCATGCCGACTTTCCCCAGTGCCTCTTTTTGAACTTATCACAAATCAGATTTTCAACTGTTGAAATTCATATTAGTATCTCTTCTGTCTTATTAAACAGAGTACTTTGTCAACGATAATTTTAGATGTTTCCTCAACCCTATCTGCAAATATTTTGTTGTTTTTTTTAAATTTCTGCTATCATATATTTATTTTGTAGAGATGTGGTTTGTTTCTTTTCTATAACATTTTTTATAATCTTAATAAATTTATTTTAGAACAAGTTAGGTTCTCATTAAAATTGAAAAGTAGAGAGGTGTTCCCATACGTACACTCTCTCAGATCATAAACATTCTGCACTTATTATAATCAATTAACCTACAGTGACATCATTATTACTTCAAGTACTATAGTTCACATATGAGTTCATTATTGCTGTGAAAAAGTCTGTAGTTGTGGACAAATGGATAATGTTTTAGCATTATAGCATCATATGGAATTGTTTCACTTCCCTAAAAGTCCCCTCTGCTATGCTTCACTATCCTCCTTCCCTTATAATCCCTAAACTTCTGATTTTATTATCTACATATCTTCTCCCTTTTTATCTCAGAAAAATCCACCAAGATGAAAACTCAGTCCTGAACATTTATGCCCCCAACAAAAGGGCACCTACATATGTAAAATAAATATTACTAAAGCTTAAATCTCATATCAAATCCCACACATTAATAGTGGGAGATTTCAGTAACCCACTCTAACCAATGGACAGTCTACCAGACAGAAGCTTGACAGAGAAATAAGGGATCTAACAGATGTCATGACTCAAATGAACGTAATAGATACATACAGAACTTTCCATCCAAATACCAAAGAATATAACTTTTTCCCAGCCCCCATGTAATTTTCTCTAAAAATGACCATATACTGGATTATAAAGCAAATATCAGTATATACAAAAAATTGGATTAACTCCGTGTATCCTAACAGACCCTCATTGAAAAAGCTAGAGTTCAGCAACAACAAAAATCACAGAAAGCCTACAAACTCATGGTACCTGAACATCTCTCAATTGAACCACCTCTGGGTAAATAAAGAAGGAAAGAAAAAAATCAAAGACCCCCTAAAACCCAATGAAAATGAATCCACAACACAGCCAAACTTATGGGACACAATGAAAGCAATGCTAAGAGGAAAGTTCATAGCACTAGAGGCCTACATAAAATATGTGGAGAAATTTCACACAAAAGACTAAACAGCATAGCTGAAATCTCTAGAAAAATTAGAAGCAAACTCACCTAAGAAGATTAGAAGGCAGGAAATAATCAAACTCATAAATGAAATCAATAAAATTGAAACAAAGAGAACAATACAAAAAAATCAATGAATTAAAGTGTTGGTTCCTTGAAAAAGTTAACAAGATAGACAAAACCTTATCCAAACTAACCAAAAGATAGACAGAGAGAGAGTATCCAAATTAACAGAATCAGTAATGAAAAGGGGGACATAATAACAGACAACCAGGAAACAGAGAATAGTTTGGTCATCTTTCGAAAACCTAAATTGGAAAACCTAAAAGAAATGGACAGCTTTCTAGACAGGTACCACTTACCAAATTAAATCAAGACCAAATAAATGACATAAATATACCTATAACCCCCAAGGAAATTGAAGCTGTTATTAAAAGTCTCCCGAGGGGGGGGGGAGGCCCAGGTACAGATGGTTTCAGTACAGAATTCTACCAGACATTCAAAGAAGAACTTTCAAAGAAGAACTAAAACCAACACTCCTCAAAATGTTCCGTATAATAGAAACGAAAGGAATATTGCCAAACTCTTTTTATGAGGCTATAGTCACCCTGATACCCAAGCCACTCAAAGATGCAACAAAGATAGAGAACTATAGACATATCTCTCATGAACATTAATACAGTTTCAGAGACCAGAAGTCGAAAATTGATTTCTGAGGATACCAACAGGGTCATGCCCCTCCTGTAAGCCCTAGGAAAGAATTGGCTTCCTTTTTTCCCCATCTAGTAATAGTAATTTTAGTCTTTGAAATTTTTTCTTCAGATCCATGTCTTATCTTCAAATTTCCTTTTACTTATAGTTTGTTATTGGTGGTGATGATGGCAGCATGATGGCGGTTTGGGTCTTTGCCTTACAATTAAAAAGCTTTCCTTAAATAATAGGGTCCCTTGCCTATCTATTCATAATGAAAATGGGTATTAAAATGTGTTAGAAGGTTAATGTAGGAAAGCTTTATAGCTTAATTGGCTTCAGTGTGGGTGATCTAGTGGGAACTCAGTTTCTTAGGGGCTAGCAAATGCCAGTTTCTGCTTGTCTTCTTGGACTTGCCATTTCCCCCAAAAGAATTGCCACTTGTCTTTGCTTAGGAAGGCACAACTTTATCTATTGGCATTATAGAACACAAGGAAGGGGTAAAAAGTGAGGGATCTTCTCAGTGTCCATTATGAGCTTTTATATTGCTCTGTTTTCATTAAACTGCTTCAACAGTATGTTCAACTGGGCATCTCTTCAGTAAGCAAAGCTGTTATCTTCCATCACAGTGTTTGTGCTGTTTCACAGAAGACACTAGAGCGGTAAATACCGCTGTTGCTGCATGCTCTCAACCAGTGCTCTTGTCCCCATACTCTGCCTTGCAGCCTCTAATTCTTCAGTTTCCTCAGGTTCTGCCTTAAAGTGTGTTTTGCTTCTTCCTGGCATACGTTGGTTTGATTTTCTGTTCTCTTCAATATGAAAATTATATTAATCCATTCCCTTTGCAGCTGCATCATCTGTTTATAGAAACTTCTTTCTCCCTTTTATTGCTCCCATGGCCAGAGACTTTATTTTGTTATTGAGTGGGCTTTGAAGAAAAGGCAATAATATACCTAAATGTTCAGCTCACTATATTTAATGAGCTGGCAGATTCCATGTCTCAAGTAACACTCTTGATGCAAAGACAAGGGCTAGAAAATGTTATCTTTTTATTGTCTCAGTACCTTTTCTTGTTGTAATAAGTCCCAGCTCCAGTATCCTTTTATGGCTAAGCACAACGTCTCAGATAAAGTTACCTAGAGCCTTTTGGCTAGGGTCTTCTAGAGCACATGTGTGGCTGCTGCAGAATACCAAGCAGGAGGCCATAGTGACAACCACTCAAAATCTTTGAATCAGGAACACCAATGATTTCTTTCAAGGGATACTGATTCTATTTCACTTCTAAGAATAATCTCAACCTAGTTTTTATGGAAAATAAAAGTCACAATGGTATATATTGAGAGCTATTTTATTATGATAACTCCTTTTTTCTTTCCATTGCACAAAAATGCCAGATTTCTTATCTAGTATCACTGGGCCACTGGAGACCAGAGCCACTGTTACCATAAAAATGGAAACATACCAAATTGACAGTTTGGGAAGAACTGAATTGCCAGTAAATGCCCACTACTGTTACCCAATTGCCACCACCACAGAATGAACATGGCTTCGGCCAGTGAGTACTAAAGTGATTTTGCCTGTCAAAAACCACTCAAATTTTTTAAGTGTCAGCCCCTCCCCAGGATTTCTCTGTAACATTCTGACCATAGATGATGGCAAGACCCTTAAATATATGCCTTCATCCTTTATTCCATCTTGTCTGTCAGACAGTACCAATGAATCACAATGCTTGTCCCACCTAAGCTGGACTCAGCCTCTTTGAGTCCCTCATGTTGGAACACACACACACACATACATGCACGACCATTCATATGCACGTACATGCACACACACAATTGTGCCTGTTACCCTTCTTTACATGGAGGCAAAAGGTCTTAATCATTGAGAGGACATTTTTTAGCAACAAAATTGACACTAAAGTATGTAGGGACTACACACATCTGATTTGTCTTCACATACACCTTCAAGAACAAGCCTCACTCAAGTCAGATCACTGGTAAGGTCGAAGGCAGTAGAATAAGACAAGCTCTCAGTCCTTCACCTTCACCTCCAGGCAGCACAGGCTTCCAAACCTGAAAGTTTGGTAGAGTGTTATTGTATAGCTATTTCCTTTACATTCAAACATTCTCTTCTGGAGAAAGGGAGGAGGCTCATTAAGACTCAGGAAGCTAGGGGCCAAGAAAAATGCTCAGCAAGTAAAAGTGTCCATCAACCTGTCACCAAGCCAGATGGTCTGAGTTTTGGGTCCCCAGACTCACATGATGAAAGTAGAAAACCAACTCTGGGAAACTGTCCTCTGTACTCCATATGTACACAGTGGCATGTGTCTCTGTCCCGTGAAATGTATTTTTTAAAGACTCAGAAAGCTTCTAAGGCCCAGGAAGTTCATGCAAGTATAAGAGTCACAAGGCATCCAGACAAGATTTAAAACACAGTAAATAGCAGAGAGAAGGGACTCTCTTCAGAGAGGTCTGCAACTCATATAGGAAGCTCCAGGGCCACAACTGTCTGGGGTCATCACCAATTCTGAGATGGGCTTTTCAGTGACATGGCTGTTTTTAAGTCCTATAAGTAGCCCACATCAACTTATTCATTCAACAAGCTAGAATTGAGTAGAACCATTTCTTTCGTCTGTCATTGGTGCCCTGTCTATGATGAATATGATGTTTATTTTCATGTCTCCTCAGAGAAAGCCACATGGTAAAAGAAATGACCAACCTCTCTGAGACCTCAGTTGGGAATCTGATATGCTCAAGGAGCCAAGAGATAAAATATAAAGAAAAGCATTTTATACAGAAGCCCTGGATTCCAAGATAAAAATTCCAACTCTCAGATGGCTTCAAGAGCCCAGTTATTCCTAATCTGTTCTGTGGCCAAGGTGAGCAATCTATCATTAACCTGTCATTAATAAGATCATGACCAGGCCTATATGTGCCAGTTTGTAGCCTACGAGGTTACTTAGGAAGGTCTATGGATTTCTGTGGTAAGTTCCTTGAAATGAAATCTGAGCCCCAGGTAGCATTTCCATTTAGTTAGGTACCTGTAGATTCTCTTCTGAAAAGCTTAACACAGGTATCAGAGGACTCCTATATGGAAAGTAAGGGTTAGGAAAAAGAGGAGAAAAGATGCACCTGACATCTCATGGTGACCTTTTTGATTATCTCTGCCCTTGTAATGCTCTCAGATCTCTACCTTTTACAGCAACCTGAAAGTAAGTATATAGAAAAACACTGAGGCTATTCAACTGGGTTGATCCAGTAATTACATTTACACAGTACTGTGTATGCACGTACCTTCTCTGACACAGTGAGCCCCCAGCAAGAGACTCTAAGATCTGGCAAGCTGGCCTTTGTCATAGCTGCCAGCAGCATGCCAGAAAACCAGATCTGCAGTCCTATGAACAGGCTATATAGTACAGAGTATCAGTTGTTTGAGCCTCTTTCTATTATAGGAGGGAGGGATATTGTCTGAAAGAGTACAGAGTTATAAAACAAGGACCTAAGGGCAAGACAGAATTAATGTCTAGCTCAGACCCTGGTAGCTTTGGTAGCAGCATAACTACAATAGCACTTCTGCTAGGATCTGCTCCACAGGCTTCTCATAAGCATCTAATGCTAACCTAAGAGTGAAGCTGTGAAGAGAGCATTGGAGGGCCTACAGGTCAGCCCTTCTCCATGCGCTGAGTCTGCTTCAAGCACAGTGATATGCAAGGAGGAAGGGAGCAGTTCACATTTCTTGAAGTTCCTTTTCTAGAAAAGCTTTTGCTCCTGTGTTTGTTTTGAAGGCACAGACTTCAAGAACTCTGTCAGTTCAGCCTCCTAAGGAACTAGAGTCAGACACAAATTGAAAAGAGATTGCCACCTAGCTGGGCAGATACACAGGCACTTTGAAAGCAAAGTGGGCAGAAGGCTTCCATTTCTTTTCTAGTTCCTGTATATGCTGATCTACTCTGAGGATTTTAATTGATTATATCAACTGTGCTCATATCCCTGGATAAATTGGTCTTTACATGGAAGAGGTAATTACCTGAGCTTATTCAACCTAGAGAGCAGAAGCAGGCAGGAGCCTTTTTAGAGCCACACAAGATTGTGCTATGAAGACTCTGGAATTCAAATGAGGGCATTTATTCCAGCCTTATAAATAAACTGTGTGTGTGTGTGTGTGTGTGTGTGTGTGTGTGTGTGTGTGTGTGTGTGTGTGTGTGTGTGTGTGTTCTGATAAATATTTTTTTAAATATTCCAAAAAATGTGTGGCACTGGTGTGAATGTGACAGGGCAGAAGGAAAGGCACTTAAGTCTTTCTGTAGGTTCTGAAGTCAAGAGGTGGGTCAAGCAGGAGCTCTGAAGGAAAGAGTATGGATGAAGTAAAGCAAGGTGAAGGACTAGGGCCACAGCTTTGTACCGGTATGACCTTGAATCACTCACTTGCTCTGATCTTTAGTTGCTTAATCTAGGACAAAGAGATAAAATCTTTACCTCGTCTCCATTAATACCCAATAATGTAGGTTTCAATATGATCATCAGAAACACATTTCATCAATGCTTAATGCTTTTTTTTTTCTTGTAAGATGATGTGGGTACCAGGAGACTCTGGGGTTAGGAAGCTTATGTTTGATGTAGGTACCCTCAGAAAAAGCATCAAGAATTTGAGTCTAGGATAGTCATACATAGGAAGGTCTCAACTAAGGCCTAAGGAGAATCAGAATCTCAGATGCAGGTTCTGCCTGGGTTTCTAACATTTGTGCAGTGCAGTCAGGTAGGCAGGGCTTAAGTTGAAAGAGTTATGGACAGGCAGTATGCTATGAATTCTGAATGTTCTAGAAAAGGCACAAAAAGGTACTGCTCATCTCCTTCTCATAGGTGAGAAAACAGAGGCTCAACAGGTAAAGTTACATGTCAAGGTCATTTGGCAAGTATGACTTTTCACCTTGAACCCTTACTGTGAGCTCCATTCCACCTACTGTAGGTTCCTTGTAGGCCCAGAGGTATGGAGTGTGACAGGCCTTTGCCTTGTGCATATTCACAGCCACATCCTTGGAGAAGGAGCCCTGGGAAATAAGCCCTCACTGATAGTAGACAGAAATCCCTGGGTGCGTTATTTTCCCCTCTCTCGTCCTGTAACCCAGTAGCCAGGCTCAGTTTATGCATAATCAAATAGGCAGTCTTAAATAGAAGCAGTTGGGCAGTTTCCCCACCTGATTTTCCTCAGCTTCATTTTACTTTTCCTTCACTACTGATTTCTAAGCTGACTGCCCAAGGTAGTCATGGTTTCTGTGAGACTTCTCTTTCAGTGAAACTCAAACTAAGGCTTCCTAGCATATTGTACAAAGCCTGGCACATGGGAGGTGCTCACTATCAGGATGGCATGGTGTGCCATCAATATGGCCTCCACAGAGGCTGAGGAGATAGTTCAGTAAATGTCTTGATTTGTAAGCATGAAGACCTGAGTTCAGATCCCCAGTATGTCCATAAAAGGTGTAATACAATACTGTGCATCTGTTATATGAGTACTAGGAAGTAGAGACAAGTGGGTCTTGGCACACATGCAGGGTAGGGGGTAATCACTGGCCAGCCAGTCTAACCAAATCAGTGACTTCCAAGTTTAGTAAGAGACCTTGCCTCAAAACTAAGGTGGAAAGTTTAAGGATGACACCCACTATCAACACCTGCCCTCCACATGCACACATGTGTACACATACAATTCATTTATAGAGGCATACATGTATACATGTATGTGTACACACACACACACACACACACACACACACACACACACACACACACACACAAATGTCCAATAAATTGAATGCTTCCTGGACTGTAGGTCCCTTCCTGGGAAAGGTTGTAAACATCTACTTTGAGAACCACAAACTGGCTAACCTCTACCTTCCCACACTCTCCATTCATGATAAGCACCTTTGGATTGCCTGGTAAGTGTGGTTGACTGTCTCCTCTTTTCTAAGGAGCCCATTGCCGTATATCTTCAGCTGTATCCATTTAACCTCTCAAAACCTTCCTGTGAGTATTCCCACTGGGTCAAAGAAAGAAGGATACAGGGAAAGAGGCGAGAGGATAAAGAGAAGACAGGAGAGTGGGTCAAAGAGAGAAGGATGCAGGTAAAGAGGCAAGAGGAGAGAGAAGATAGGAGAGAAACTGACTCTGGTATCAGGACACTGATATTAACATGAAGTTACTACCGCCAGAACCTCATCTAAACCTGACTATCTTTTACAGGAACCTCTTCGAAATATTATCACATTCAGATTAATGTTTTAACATATAAATGATTAGGGTTTGTGTGTGAGTGAGAGGGGGGGGGAGGGGGACAGGGAGAGGGAGAGAGAGAGACTGTGTGTGTTCCTAAGGCTGGAAATCAATGCCTTATGCATGCTAGGCAAGTGTTCTACAATTGAACTGGAGCACAGCCCGAATATTTACTTTTTATTTTGACACCAAGTCTCACCACATTGCCTAATTTGTTGTTAAATTTACTTTCTACCCTAGAGAGGCCTTAAATTTCTAATCCTTGTGCCTCAACCTCCTGACTATCTGGGATTACAAGGACCAGCAATACTCAAGTGTTAAGGAGACACAACTTAGTCATAGAAACCTCCAACAAAGTAGTCACAAGCTCCCAGAGAGTCACTCTAGAGTGGACAGAGAGCTGGGCTCACTACATGTGGTATGTAAATAGAGACAATGAACTGCTTAAAAGGAGGCAGCACGTATGGCTCTGGAGATCAGTCACCAGAGGAAGGACTCAAGTGTCTTTCTTGCAATAGACTAAGATAAGTAGAGCTTTCAGGGTGGCTCTGGCTACACTGAAACTCCCAAGTTCCTAGGGTAGATTCAGTAGAACAAGAACCATTTTCTGTGGGAATGGGGAGTAGAGGAAAGTAGATACTGGGAATTAATTGCTACATGAGTTAAAACCTCATCCTGATGTATATCTAAAGTAGAAGGAAGAGTCATTCTAGCTCTCAATCACTTTACTATTACATAGTAGTATCCACTGTATTCCAAGACCTGCACAGCCCAAAGGATATTACAGTACAGAAGGATAAGGGCTTGGTCTCTGTTTTCAGACTGTAAGAACCAACATAAATAAAATAAAATTCACTGGCTAACCACAAAGATGAATTTGTCAGAGGATCAGAGTCAGTAAAACAGTTTTACACAAGCAATATGAAGGGAAAAATGGGATGACAGAGAAGTAGGTTTAAGTGGGGAGTAGGGTGGGAGATTAGGGCATAAAGACGGCATGGTGAGGTATAGCACTAAGGGTATTTTTAAAAGATATGTGGAAATCGTGCGTGCGTGCGTGCGTGCGTGCGTGCGTGCGTGCGTATGTGTGTGTGTGTGTGTGTGTGTGTGTGTGTGTGTGTGTGTGTGTGTGTTGATTTGGAGTCATCCTTCACAGAAGACAGTGCACCTCCCAGAGCCATAGGTTGCCAAATAAACAGCCCAGTGCAAGGGTGGGATACTTCTGTTGAGTTATTGTTCAGAAGTGTCCCAAGGAAAATGACACAAGCCATTGTAATTTCTTTTAGTTGTCCACCAGAACTTCATGACAATTCCTATTACTGAAAACATCACACACACATTGGTTGAAGGATATGGAGAAATCAAGTGAGTACTGACAAGGAAGCTTCCTCCTTTTGGCTAGCTTTCATAGTGCTGGAAGATGCTAAGCAGTTCTCTGAGAGTGGAGAGTCACCAATAGTCTGATCCATTTTTTTTTAACTGGGAACTGCAATAATGACTAGTCTAGCAAGGTGCACTGCCCTAAGAATTCTTATCTTTCTGTCTGTGGATTAGCACAGCTCAAAGATCTCATCAAAGAAGATTGTTTGTTTTGTTTTGTGTGTAGTTTGTCAAAGTGCAGAAAATAAGTGACTGTGGAGCTATGAATGGGACATCTATTTCACTCCACCCCCCCCCCCCCCGGGGCTCAGGAACCATTGAAAAAAGAAGAGATGGAAAAATGTAAGAGGCAGAGATTTCGGTGGACCAGAACAAAACATTAACTTCTGGATATGTCAGACCTGCTGTATTCATAAATTCTCTGCAGCAACTGTGACTGTTTGTTCAAAATCAAGTCAACTGATATTCTAGCATAGATGTGGGAGGGGATCGTGAGGCCCTCCATTGAGGATCTTTGGTTAGTTGATGACTTTTTGAGGAGGGAAAGACACTTTTCTTTAAGGTTATGGTTTCCTAGTAATTTGAACAACTCTTCAGTGTATGGACCACAAATTTGAGCTAATGGATTGTAGAATAAAAACACAAAAATTAAAAAAAATGATACAACCTTGAGAGTGGAGGAATTTAGGGTGGATCTTGAAGGAGTTGGAGTAAATCAAATAAAAACAAGTTTTCTGAAATTCTCAAGAATTAGTAATAAGTTGTTAAAAGTTCTAAATCAATCTGGACAGGTTTTCTGAACAAGGTAGCTCCCAAAGCTGACTAGGAAACATTTGCTCAGAAGAGGATAGTGCACAACATATATAGGGAGAAAGAGTGTAGCATCATAAGACGGCTTTTGCAAATAACTCACCTAGTGTGGAGGAGCATAGAGAAGGGATGCATTAAATAGGATGTTTAAGAGAGAGGTATGCAGGGTTAGAACACAAATGGCCCTCCGTTTCCTTGCAAGGGTTTCAGACTTCAACCTGCACCTGGTCTCTCTGCTCCTGGAGCTCTGAGTGGCTGTGAGTAGAATGGACAGTCAGCTATCTCAACCCAGGACATCTAGAGCCAGTACCTAGGCTGCTGCTCCAAGTCAAAGTAGGTTCAAAAGATGGACAAACACTATCACTTTCTAAGTGATTCGCAATATAGAAAAGAGCAGAAAAGTCCACATTTAGCATTCAAGAACCATAGCATTCAAGGCCTTTTAGAGCAATAAGATTGCTTTTAACCTTGGGCAGCCCTAGTCTGGAGGCAGTGGAGAGGTACCAAAACAATAACAAGAGTGGAGAAATGATACAGTCTGCAAAACATTTACCACACAAGAAGGAGGCCTATGTTTTAATCCCCAGAATCCAGGTAATTGAAGGAGATAACTAATCTTCTCCAAAGCTGTTCTTTGACCTTCACATGTATGCCATGACATGTGAAAAGCCTTCTCTACATACACAACAAGTAAATAAACTTAATTTTAAAAACTAAAAACATACCTTGAAGGTTTTCTATTGATGTATGAACAATATTGATGTATGATGAACAATATAAGAGAGGGTCCAAAGTAGCTGAATTGGAAAGAGAGAGTAAGACAAGACTACAAGAGCCTTGCTTCCTGACCCACAAAATAGAATGAAGAGACCTCTTGGTGACAGGACCCTATCCACTCAGGTAAAGTTCAACGTCATCTCCATATGCAGAGAGTTGCGTGGCTTCCCATGCTCTGTAGACTATGACTGCTTCATGCACTTAGGAGTTCTGAATTGTGCTGTCTTCTAATACTGAATCAATCTACACTGTAGGCTTATGCCTCATTTTCTCTTGCTTTCAAAGCCTAAAGGTCAAATCATAAATTTTTGTTGTTTTTAAGGCTGGATCTGCTGTCACTTAAAAGTGGATAGTTTATATACCCTTCCTGTCTTTGACTGTACCACATTTCCTCCTGGTTCATTCAATTGGCAGCCTAACAGCTGTCAACCAGCCATGGCTATCAAACTAGAACCTAGGTTTGTAAAGTCCTGTGGAAAACCATGGCCTGTCTCTTACAATAGTAGACATGGAAATTGCGATGGTGTATTTCCCCAGCATGCTAGCCAGTGGCTAGACTTACTGGTGGATCTTAGAGGTATGTAGTAGACTGAATGATAATGTCTCAAAAACTGCCTTTACTAAATCCTAGAATCAGTGAATATTACCTTATAAGATAATGTATAAATAAATTAGGATTATAGATACAATTCTTAATGATCAAATGATTTCTAAATATAATCATATGGTTCCATGTAAGACAGATACACAGCATAACACAGGCCATGTAAGGACAAGACAGAAACCGAAGTGATGTAGCTATAAATCAAGGAATGCCTAGATCCATTATTAGCTGAAGAAAGCAAAAGCATTCATGCTTCTTATCAGCTACTTTATTGTCACTGCAGTGAAAGAATACTGGAGGTGGCTGAGTTCATAAAAAAGAGCTTTATTTGTCTCATGGATTTAGAGGCTGAATGACTAAACAGTTTAACACAAGCTCTGGTAGAAGCTCATGTAAAATTCAGGGAATGGATCAAATTGTGAGGCCAGAAGCAGAGAAAGGGGTAAAGGTAGCATTTTTTTTTTTTATTAGAGATAACGTGGATCTCCACTGAACAATACTAATCCCTTCTGAGAATGAGGCACTGGTGATCTGATCACTTCACACTCACTAGGTCCTACCTACCACCCCTTAAAAGTTCCATAGCACTCTTTAGTATTGTCAAATAAGGAGCCAAACCTCTAACCATTTACAATGCTGGGGGCACTCAAACCATATCTAAACACAGTAACCCCTGACCTTCCAGAAGGAACATAGCCCTACCGACATTTCTTTGTTTAAAATTTTCATTGTGTATTATTTGTTGTACACAGTAGTGTAACATAAGGATCTTTATACTTGTATATATTGTACATTATGCATATCTACTCACATACTCTCCTCTCTTCACTTTTCTCAACTTCCCACAACATCTCGATTTCTGGCTTTCAGAAGCAGGAAAGATTAAGTCTGTAGCATTCTAATATACTGTCATGCCAAGGTAACATAAGTATGACCAAGGTACCCTGAGACAAGTCTCAAAGTTAGCATCATGCTGATTAAAAGGCTTTTATTGTTATAGAAAATCATAATGATAATTAATGAAAGAAGCTGCCTTTCTCCAAAGGGGCACTTTTCAGTTAGCTGCTGAAATACATCCAATTTGAAAGATGCAGAGGCCTTGACCCCCTTTATGTTCTGTTAGTGGATGTATATTTTGAGTTCAGGACACACATAATTATCTAGGCAATGTAATCTTGCTCTAGAGAAGAAAGGAGATAGGATTGTCAAATATGAATGACACAGAGCAGCCTCATGCTCACCAAGGAGTTGGAGCCAAATAGAACAAATTCAGAAGGATCAGTTTGAGAACCCCACTGGGACACTCTGAGCCAAGTCTCACAGAACTAGTGGCCTTGGTTGCAAGGAGTCAACAATAATAGAAGTAGAATCCTCAGAGTGAAAAAGGAGAGAATCCTGCTATATTCCGTGCCTATTATAGTCTACCTTTTTCTGAATCCCAAGCTATAAGAGACCTAAAGAAAAACAACAGCATTTGGGGCCCCATATGGGGAAGGATCCTAAATACACGTCAGTAAATGTGCTCATAAGAATCTTGAACAATGGCCTGGAAGAAAGAGTCCTGTTGTGCCTTGAGACCTCAGGGGCCAGAAAGAGCAACTATGCAAGCACACAGAAGCAGAGGAGCATTTCCCACAGAGCAGCCATCAATGGCAGTAGTGCTATCAAAAGTTGAAAGTCTCTGTCATCCTGTGGGTGTCTTTTAAAGCCAAATTGAATATAGATTTTAATTATAACTCATGGCTTGAAAAATAAGAAAGAGTTGTGATATAGATTTTGCATTTAGGGCTGGTCACTCCTTGATCTCTTATTTTCTGCACATTGATGAGTTGTGTATCTCTGTGTGAATCAACATCTATTATAAGGAGACGCTTCTCTGATGAGAGGTGAGAAATGAGCCTCCTGCTAAAGAGCCAGATAGCTGATGACTATAACAAAATAGTGTTTTTCTGGACCCAACATGGCAGTTCCATATACTAACTCACAGTAGCTGTGACAACCTCCAAAAGACCTATGCAAGATCAAACCTGACAAAATCCCATCATGGACTGGGAAGTTAGGCACAAAGTCCCACCCTTGTCTGAGTAGTTATTAGAAACTGATGGCTGCTGAAGGAAGAACAATCAGTTTTCTTCAGGAATGTGGAACATGAGAGGCTATCCGTGTTCCAAAAGATGGTCCTAAATCCATGCACATATGGACAACAGTAAATAGACTCTGAGTTTTAATGAAATAGGTTAGAAGAAAAAGTGGTAAGGACGGCAGAGGAGGAATTGGAGAGGTATACTTGACAAAAGATATATGCAAAAATGCTATTCTCAAACAGTTAAAAAAAAGAAAACAATGAATAAATGGCAACTAACTCTAACCAAGCCCCTTCCACTCTACAAAAGTAGGTACCCATGAACTGTTTCCTAGTTATTTCCTTATTAAGACTCCAAAAGATAGGAATGCTGTGCTGAGGCAATAGCTTGGTTGGTAAAGTACTTGTCTCACAAGCCTGAAGAACTGAGTTTAGTCACCTGATCCTATCTACGTGAAAGAACTGGGCATGGAGAATACACACTTATAATCCCAGCACTAGTGAGGCAGAGTTGAACATAAGTCTAGACGGCTCTTGAGTAATACAAGAGACATGCATACAAATCACACACACACACACACACACACACACACACACACACACACACACACACACACACAATCTGTTGATTTCCCACAAGACAGTAAGTAGGCCATGGTTGTTAAATAGCACTCACCATCACAGCAAAGGAGCCTCAATTTGAATGTGAGTCTACCTTGGAGCTTTGTTCTGCCTTTCCATACAGAGGTGCCTCACATCTCTGGGGCTCAGAACCCTTCCATAAAATGAAGGCAATTAGAGCATATTCCTGATGGATGCTCTGGCATCTGTGCAGGAGAATGGGTATCAGGTGACAACATGTCTTTGTAACATTTAGGAATTTCAGCTGAAAGTTTCAAAGTGGTCCAGTGAAAGTCAATTTTGGTGTAAGGACAAGGTGAAGGTCAGCTTTATTGTTAAGAGCCCAGACTTTCTTCAGCTTCACACACTGAGATCCTAAATGGAAGGATACTGATCTTTCACAGGACAGCTGGTTTCTCAGATAATCTGTCAATCACAATGAGAACACTTTACCATTTCTCTGCCTGGCTGCCATGGTTCTAGTGGGGTAGTAGCACTGGGAATACTGACAAGATGAGGTTAGCACTGGGTTCCCCAGTACCCTAGCCCTGTGCTGACAATGCCCTGCTGCATCATCATCTTCTGGATGCTACCTAGGTAAGTTGTGACACAGTTCAAGGGCATAGAGTACCCACAAAAACAACAGCTTACAAAATGGTGGTCTGGCCTTTTTTTGGCTGGCTATGGAACTTATAGCCCGGGGAGAAGGAGACAGAAACTGGATCTTATGTTACTGTTGATGATACTGACGTAGGTTATTGTGGCAAGTGAGGAACTATTGAGAATAAGGCAAGAGATAGCAAGAAGATAAGTGGCTGAGAGGAGGGAGGAAGTGCTCAGCAGGGGAGCCAGGCTAGAGGAAGTCGGGCAGAGGTA
This sequence comes from Phyllotis vaccarum, assembly GCA_033318265.1. Lineage (NCBI taxonomy): Eukaryota > Metazoa > Chordata > Mammalia > Rodentia > Cricetidae > Phyllotis > Phyllotis vaccarum. The sequence continues at coordinate 4,543,146 of JARWLC010000013.1, read as the reverse complement.
TGAGCACAAAGAGTGAAAGACCCTGAGGAACCTGTCCACAAAGGCCAGAGGCTAGAAAGAAAGGTCAGCAGAGCCTCCGGGCCTATGACTAAACAGGACATGCATCACAACAGGATTCATTTTACCCCAGTAAGAAGTAGTCACAGTTCCAACCCACAGAAGAGGGACATTCACTGGAAAGGAGGGCTCAGATAAGAAGGCATGTGGACTGAACGTGTGGTTCCACAATTTGATGATGGCTAGAAGTCCTAAGTTCAGCTCTAAGGACCAAGAGTTGAAGATTGTGCAGAATTCTGTTCTCTGCCTCTTTTAGCCCCTGTTAACTGTCAGCACTCTTTGGATTATGGCCTTTACACTCATATACCTGCCTCCATCGCCACTAACAACTCTTATTCAGCCCCTTTTATTTTCTCATAAGGATACCAGTTTGGTAATGCCCTGGATCATCCAGGGTCTTTTCTCATTTAATGACTTCAAGTACCATCCTTTTGTGTTGTATAAGGTGACATTCATGTTTCTATGGATCACTATGGATGCTTTGGGGGGGTTATTATTTGAGCTTCCAAAACTACTATTTTGTGGTATTTCCATGACCCTCTTAGGTTAATTTAAATGTTTTCATGGGATTTACTTGTTCTTGGATGCAAGAGTGAGTAGAAAAACACCCAGAACTGCCTGTGGCCCACCTGAGGAATCACCTAATAGAATGTATACTTCAACCGGAACTCAGCTCCCCCCACCTGCCCCAGATTCCAAACTCAGACACCCTAAAGGTCTGAAACATTCTTCATAGCATTTAACAACCTTCTTATATATGGTGTGTGTGTGTGTGTGTGTGTGTGTGTGTGTGTGTGGTGTATGTGTGTGTGTGTTGTATGTGTGTTGTATGTATGTGTATGCGTGTAGTCTGTGGTGTGTGTGTGGTTTGTGTGTTGTGTGTATGTGTATGTAGTGTAGTTTGTGTGTTTGTGTGTGTAGTGTTTGTGCATTGTGTATATCTGTTTGTGTGGTGTGTTTGTGTGGTGTGTGTTTGATGTGTGTGTTTGTATGTGTGTATGTGTTTTGTGTATGTTTGTCTGTGTGTATGTGTGTGCATGTAGTCTGTGGTGTGTGTGTGGTATGTGGTTTGTGTGTATATGTGTGTAGTGTGGTTTGTGTGTTTGTGTGTGTATGTATGTGTGTAGTGTGTGTGTTGTGTATGTCTGTGTGGATGTGTGGTGTGTGTAGTGTGTGTTCTGTATGTTTGTGTGGATGTGTGGTGTGTTTGTGTGGTGTGTGTTTGGTGTGTGTGTGTTTGTGTGTGTATGTGTGTGTAGTATGTGTGTATGTGTGTGTGTGTAATCTGTGGTGTGTGTGGTATGTGTGTGGTGCGTGTGTGTGATATATGTGTATGCGGTGTGTGTATGTGTGTGTGGTATATGTGTGTGGTATGTGTGTGTTTGTGTGTGTAGTGTGTGTATGTGTGTGTGGTGTGTTTATGTGTGTGTGGTGTGTGTATGTGTGGTGTGTATGTGTGTGGTGTGTTTGTGTGCACATGCATGCATGTGAGTGTGTTGTTAGTGTCTTTGTCATTGTTGTTGGAGCAGGGTAATTAACAGTGACCCACAGAAGCAGTTTTTGAAAGCCCTGGGTGGCTAAATGTCAGTCTGGCTCCTGAGCCTCAAGAAACCTCTCACATTCTAGGTCTCGGAATGTCTGAAGCCAGACACATTTTGAAGCCAAGCAATGCCATCTCACATGGCTGAAACACTGAGCATGCATATCAATAAGCTACTTCAAAGGAAGTAAATGAGCCCAGCATGTGTTTCAACAGCAGGAGGCCAAAACCCGTGTTGGAACACACTTACCAGGTTAAGTGACAAGAAGATATTTGAGCCTAAGAATCCAACTCCCTGGGCCCACCCTCAGTTCTTCCTCTTGTGGAGAGTACACTGCAAGCAATAGAGTTTCTGAGTTTTATGAAAAGAGCTGACGGGGCTTCATATTTAACTGCTGGTTCATTCTTCATAGATTGAAGGTGATGAGATTGTCACAGAAATGAACCCTCTAGTCTTTCCTCCCTACCATGCCTCTAAGCAACCTACCTACTTTGGCTCTTCCACACTTCTGCACAAGCCTCTGTAGCTGGCTCTAAAGCACTCCCTGGGAGGTCTACCCTGGGGCACTCACTCTCTTAAGGCAAGGCTCATTACCAAGAACTGAAGTTCAAAAGGTGGGTACAAGAAGGACCTGAGCTCACCCACGGTCATTGCCTTAGTTATTAACTCTATAAAGTAGAGGTCATCACACCTCCATTTTAGGTGAAGGATATAGGGTTCAAAAGGTGTTTGAGCTTTGCTTGAATTCACAAACCTGGTATGTGTTGTGGAATGTAAAGATGTGTGGCATTTGTTTATACCGAAGAATATTACTTTAAAACTATGTGTAAATATATTACATTTGTTTATGCTGAATTTGTTTAAATGTATGAAAATGTGTTGTTGTTTGGCCTTGCCTGCCTAAGGCACATGATTGATCTAATAATAAGTCTCTATGTTTGATTTGGAAGCCAAAGCCTGCTACAAGTATGGAGATAGCTTAGAGTCAATCATCTCTCCCTCCCTCCCTCTCTCCCCTCTCCTCACCTCCCTCCCCTACCCTCCCCTCTAGATATAGACCCAGAGTTCTCTCTATTACTTATGTTTCTTAAGGAGTCTATTAAGGTTATAAGGCTAAATCATAGAAAGCCAAGTGTGGTGGCCCATACCCCAAATTTGAGCACATGGGAGGCTAAAGATTCTCACAAGTTCAAGGTCAGCCTGAGAGTGAGTTCCAGGCCAACATGGGACTACAAAGAAGGGTGAGAAAGGGAGAAGAGAAAGAAAAGGGGTACACACACTGACAAGTCATTAAGTGCTGAGGTATGTTTTGAAAACACCCTGTGCCTCCTAACTTGAGGTTCAATCTTAGATCCAGAAAGTGGTCTGCAACACTTAGCTTCTGTGCAAGTGATGCATGTGGCTGCTGGGAGAGTGAGGCCCTCAATACACAAAATATCCTTCAAAAGCAGAGTCTACCAGTAATAGTAACAGACCACCAGGTGCATCTGACCAACTGGTAGATTCTGAATAGAACTGAGAATATGGAATGGCAGTGACTTTCTTACAGTGACAGTGTTACTATTGAACTGGGATTTCAATAGTAGTGGCAAGGGAATGGGGAGACCAGAACATAATCCTGGAGTAAGAAAAGCCTAATCAGCTCCAGTTAAGACAGCAGCCATGCTGGAGTGCAATGCAAGCAATTTAGAGGAGTCTCTCCTTCAGGAATCCAGCATTCTCTATGGGATGAAACATAGGCACTGTTTCCAATAAAGGACAAAGGAAGCCTAGGAAGCTGGCCCTATAGCTGGCCTTAGGGACAGGACAGTGCAATCACCCTGCTGGCATCTGACCAGGCTGGCCTGATCAGTAGAGCTTTGAAGATTACTGATTGTCTTTAAATATGTTGCAGTTCAGAGTCGACAGCAGAGTAAACACTATATGGAGGGCCAAAGAAACCAGGCAGGAATTTGACCCTCTTGAGTCTAAGGAAATGTGTATAGATTGACTGAGGAGTTCACCTTGTGTTCCTGAATGCCATCAGATTTCTGTTTACCTATCCCTCTTCCTATCCTTCTTACCATCCTGCAAATCATCTAACCTGCCTGAGCTCCAATTCTGGATTGGGCTTTCTTTAGTGGAAAATGACCATATAAATAGGATAAATCCCATAGCTCCATAGTCATTCTATAATGCTACAAATAACTCCATTCCTGTCTTGGGAGAAACACATCAAAGATTTATACTCCCCTCCCTCCAAACCATACCATGTTTGTGTGCATGAGTGTATGAGTGTGTGTGTGTGTGTGTGTGTGTGTGTGTGTGTGTGTGTGTGTGTGTGTGTCTCCAACAAATTGCAGGGGTTATTGGATGCTACCCAGAGCTTCATTGTGAAAGAGTCAGATGAATTATTGTCCTTGAGTTTCCTGGCAGCTCCCTGCTCAGACTATTGAAGAGTTTATTAAAAACCTTGTCCAACAGCAATATTTCTATTGAGCTGCACAGATATAAGCTTGACTGACTCTAAAAAGATGTGACACGAGACATGTGTACTCTGCTACTGTCTGGGGTCCTCCAATTGAAGCCTGATAGTTAGCATGAAGTTACATGCTTAGTTCTACTCAAAGGATATCAAGCAAGGCAGAAAGAGACAATTGTTAAGGGCCTCTCTGCAGGAAACATATCTTAAGCATCAGAGAGAAGATGGCTGTAGGTCATAGAGCCCACTGTTATACCAGATGTATTCCTTCTGGATAATGCCAAGCCTATATCCATCTATTCCTTGATCTATATAGAAGCAGGGGTGCAGATATCATCAAGATTTCAAATCAAGTTAGTTAGCATTCCCTTTAATCATCATTTTCTATACCAGACATTCTGCCTACAACCAAGTGCTGAGACTCCTTAATGGTCCCAGATCTTTCCTGTATCCCATGCACAATTGATCCAGATTATTCTGCCTTCCCTCTGTAGGAGGCATTCAAGCTAGGTGCTGATAACTCAGAACTGAAGCCTTGAGGGGATTCTCAATCATGGGAGTACTCAGAGAACCTTTAGGACCTATAGAGCTTTTAGCAAGCCATTACCCTTCTGGGGGGCTCAGTGGCCTCACCTCTATACTAGAGATAAAAGTAGTGAAAGAAATCAAGTTTTTAAAGAGATGAGAAATAAGCAAAGACACATCCAAGAACACAAAGAAACAGTGAATATCAGAAATCAACCTTGTATTCTTCGTACCACGCCCACCAAGTCTTTCTATCATTGTAAAATGAGAAAAAAAAAAAGACCAGGCATACTATCACTCATGATTATTAGAATCTGTCTACAACGTCTGCCGGCTCATTAGGGGGGTATACCCAGATTAGAAATATTTTGGCCACAAACATGAACATGACAGGACTCCCATTCCCTGACCTGAGATGGCATGGGTAAGCAAATTTGTTGCACATGACAAAACCACTAAGTTAAGGACTAACATTTCTCAGTTTGATATCTTCAACCTGCTGCCCACCATGGGCATATTTAGTGATAGCAAATCTATGTTCACTTGTTTGATTTTTAAAACCCTGGTTTTGGCTGCCTACTTACACTTTCATCTACACCAAGAAAATACGTATGTACAGGGATATGTTTTATGTCACAGACTAAAAAAGCTCCACATCAGGAATTGACAGGTTTCAGTTCTAGCTTAGGCTTTAGCATTTAGTATTTATGTGACTTCCCTAGTCCTCAATTAATTAATCTGAAATATGGACATATTAGCACTTCCCTCACCTTAATATCTCATGTGTAATAAGGATTAAAAGAGATGAAGTTCAGCTGGAGAACATATAAGATATAGATTTTCTATATGTTTTTTAAGTTCAACTCAAATAACCTCGTATGTAAGGCAAACATAGGAAGACTCTGAACAGTTAAGAGGAGAAACTAGACTGGCTAGAGAGCTAAAGACCATGGGACGTAAGGAAACGTGATGGGGTTCCTGGGTTTTTGAGTTGCTTCTTATATCCCAGAATGTGTATAAAGCAGCACTCCCCTCGGCCCAACAAAAGGTGTCAGATAAGATGTATTACAACACATTTAAATAAAGTAAGTTTCACAACACAATACAACACCAAAAGTATCTGAGATATAATCAAATCACTTGTCATGGCAATCCACAAACATTGAAGCAAATCAGATGTTGAAAATATCTAACAAGATTTCAAAGCAGCGATTATAAATATAATTTAGCAATCAATTACAAGAACGCTTGAAGCAAATGACTATATAGACAATCTTATTGAAGAAATACGAGCTATAAAATGAGCTACATTTTAGATCTGAATAACGCAATCACAGAAGCAAGCATTTCTCTTGATATGCTTCAGTGTATGTTTAAAACAACTGAAGAATCAGTGAACTTGACTATAACTCAGTCAAATTTGCTCAGTCTGAAAGGGGGAGGATTACTGGAAAAAATAAACAGAGCCTCAGGAACAGTGAGAACAATCACTATTCATATCATCAAATCCTAGGAAGAGAAGAAGAAAAACATGTAGATCTGGTAAAAGTACTCAAGGAAGTAATGACTAAGGTTTTTTTGGTCTGTTAATCTTTTCTAACTATGTTCCAAAATAATCCAAAGTTCTAGAAACCAAAGACAAAGAAAAAAATGAAATAAGGGGCAATGTCACCCTCCCCACAGGGAAAAGATAAAGGACAGCATATTTCTCATCAGAAATCATGGCAGCCAGAAGGAATGGCATGTTTTAAAAAGAATTGATATCCAGGACTCTATCTAGCAAAGGAACATTCAAAAGGAAAATCGAGAAAATTTGTCACCAACAGACATTACTTCCTAGAGACTCAAATGGTGCATAGGGAAAGAACAGGACAAGTGCACTTATAGTCAGCAATTGATTCATGTGCAAATATGGCAATTGTTAACAGGCATTTCTTGAAGAGAGAATAATGAATGAGTTTTCTCTTTGTTTTTCTGAGTTTGTATGAATTACCTTCCTAAGCATGCTGAGTAATTAAAAAAAAAGTGAATGTACACAGAAGAATAAAAGGCTACATGCAATAAAGGTAAATTTCTACTGGAAATAAAAGGGAATGTGATTCATTACCACTGGAAAAATTCAAGAGGACTTCATGAAGGAGTTAGGATTTGATTTACTAATCAAAAGAGATCAAGGAAGGACATTCTATGCTGTGGAAATGGTGTGACAAAAATAACAAAGCATTGGTAGTGCATGCCCGTGAATTCAGTACTTGAGAGATAGAAGCAGGAATATCAGAAGGTCGAGGTCATCCTTGTCTATTTACCTAGTTCAAGGTTAGCCTGGGATATATAATTCCCTTTCTCAAAAATTCACAGTAGAGGATAAGTGAAGCAAGAATGGAGCTGAGAAGAACCAGCCTACAGAGCAGATGAAGGAGGTGGTTGAGTCTACACATATACCAGAGGAGTCTGAAAAAGAGCTTGTCCTTAGACCCCAGAGTAAGAGGCAAAGCCAGGCACTTCTGCTGAAGACCACACTTTGAATCCTAACTGCAAATGCACTTAGCTAAGCAGTACTTCACTCTGAAAGGAGCAGAGTCTTCGATCCACCTGAGCCAGGGCCCTCTGTTTGTTTGCAGTTCCTCATTCCTTCCTTCCTTCCTCTTCTGAGAGTGTAACTTCCCTCAGAGGAATGTGGGAAACAACTCCATTGTTCTCCTCACCCATTGCCTTAGTCAGACACTATACATATTCTCTTTCACACCAATAAAAGCTTTTATTCGTTCATATCAGACTCTCCTCCTAGGAAGGTATGGTCTTTCTTATAACTACTCTCCTTGCTTGATATGTCTCTATTTCTTTCCGTAAGTGTGGATGTTTGTGTGTTCTTTGAAGATGATTCAAGATAGTAAAGTATCAAAATGAGTCTAAAGTCACAAAAAGGGTAAAAATGGAGAAAAAACCTTTTCAAGCTGAGGTAGCCACTTGACTCATAGCAGAGTAAAAAGAGTTGGAATTTTAGAACTAAAGTCCCAGTGAGGATAGCAGGGCCACTGCTCTTGTAAAGAAGCAGGAATTCACTTTTCTAGAACTTTACTCTAGATAGGATCACTCACAGTGCACTTAAGGGAGATTGTTGTGTGAGTGAGTTAGTTGCTTGCTGTGGAAAGGGCTACTTTGTTGTGCCCTGGAGTAGAAAGCAAAGTCCAAAGCTAGCCACTTGACCAGAGCCTGCTTTTTGAGGGGTATAGTGCAGCCTCCACTCATGAGACACAAACACTAGACCAGAGGGTAGGTAGGAGCTCAAGTTCTCCAAGTCAGTATAGGAAGTGAGTGAGCTATTGTACCTATGTTTTTTGCTCACCCAAATCCACCTCAAAGCTGATTGAGAGAGAAAGGTAGGAAAGGGACCTGTGGTGCCCAGAAGAATGTAATTCACAGATCTCAATGACAGCAGATGTGATGGCCCTTGCCTTAGCCGCCAACTTTCTTTCAACTATGAAATGTGCACTCACGTTTGTTTGGTAAATCATTATTTTTGGTCATTCCTGGGCAAAAGACCTTTCTCTCCTAACAAATTCTTCCCTAAAGAACCTTGAAGACTCAGACTTTTTTGAGCTTCTACCAATTTTGGGCTTCACAGTAATCTAGACATGTCCTTCACACACTTTTTCCTCTCTCCTTCCCTTTTGCCATATTCTGAGGGCCCTTCAAACCTCTTCAAATCCTCTAACAATTTTTATTCACAGACATTTACTCAAATAAAATCACTAGATATTTCTCTATGTTCATTCCTCCATGAAAGAGTGTGAATAATACAGTTTGGGATCACATAATGACGTTCCCATTGCAGGAATACCCTAAACAGTAACCTTCCCCAACTCCATCCAGTCTGACTGGTCAAAGTGGATTTGCAAGAGAAATAGGCCATTGGTAAAGAAGCCAGAACCTTCACATTAGCATGTGCTCTCCAGCCCAAAAGGATTACCAATGCCAAATGTTATATGCTATCATCATTCTACTCAAGATACACACAGCAGAGTTCAGCAAGTGGACTCACTCTCCCTTTCTACTCCCTCATGCTAACTTTCCTTTCTCCTCAAATTACTTCATCTCTTTGCCAAAGGTCCAAAAGATATAGAAATGATTCTGGGACTAAAAAGTACTTCCTTTACAACCACCACCTCCAAAGTGGACACCATCTTTGCTTCTGTCACCACTGTCTTTTCCACCTTCACCACCACATTCAACTCTTTTACCTCTACCTGCATCACTACCTCTTAGTCTTCCCCGCTCCATAGCATCCTACCGTTTCTTCTGTCACTATCTACAGGATCCTAATGTTCTGTGTACATTTTGTCTCCCAGTTGGCAACATGATGTCATGGTTGAGCCTTAGCTTCCATTTGTAATGTTAATCTGGGTTCACCCACATAATATATGTGAAGTAGATGGCCTATGTACTAAGCATAAATTTCCCAGGATACTACATAAATTTTGTTGGAAACATGACTGAAATTATCTAATGTAAGTGATTCTTATTAAACTATTTTGACACTGTTAGAGTCATCACAATTGTCATTCTCACTTAACATGTAGAAATGTGTGGGGAGAAGCAGAACCATTCATTTATTTAGCACTTATTGAGCAGCAACAAGACCTAGACTTGGATGCAGGGCATTCAAACTGAAGAAGGAAGAGCCCTTAACAATACAGGATTTAAAGTCTAGGAGGAAAGCAGCAAAAGAGTCTGAGAAACTATACAAAAGTGAGTGCTCTTCAGAAGCAAAAGGACCAAAAATGGGACTTACTTAGCCTGGTATTGTAGTTACTTTTCAAATTGCTGTTTCAAAAATAGATAACAAAAGCAACCTAAGAAAGGAAGGCTTTCTTTTGGAGTACAAGCTAAAAGATAGAGTCTATCAAGGCAGGGAAGGCATGCTTGTAGGAGTATGACTCAGCTAGTCACATTGTATTCAGAATCAGGAAGTAGAGAACAAATGAGGAGTGCAACTGCCCAGCTCATTTTCTCCTCACTCAATCTAGGACCCACTCCATAGAAACCACCTACATTGAGAATGGGCATTTCCACCTAAATTAATTCAGTCTATACATTTATTCACATACATACTCAGAAACTTGTGTTCAAGGTGATTCTATATTCTGTCAGGATGCCAATCTATGTAGACCATTAGACCTGGCTAGGACCAGAGAAGGCTTCCCTGAGAACTTAATGTTTAAGCTGGGGTCTGAGACAGGAGCCAGTCCTAGCAAAGTAAATAGAAAAATCTGCAGGTGGGGAGACATAGCATGGTTTATCTGTGGCTCTCTGTTTTTTCTCACTTCTCCATGCAGTGCCCTCCTCCCCAGTATGAAGCTTTAGGGTCACTTTCACCATCATTAGCTAATTTGACTAATGCAGTGGTCCTATGGAGTAAAAATCATCTCTTCACTTTTGGGTTGATACAACTGAGGCTTGGAGGTAGTTACTGACTTGCCTGTTCATACAGTTACAGCAGTGAAGCAATGTCTGGCACTAGGCTGAGGCTGTTAATTCCAGTTTGACAACCTCTTCTTTGACACTGAGTTAGTTGCCTACTAGCTATTAAAAGAGTTTTGGCCACACACAGTTTTGTGCTTCTCAGACAAATCTACATTTTCCCTTTTCTCTCTACCACTTTCTCTCTCTCTCTTTCTCTCTCTCTCTCCCTCTCTCTCTTTCTCTCTTTTAAACTCCCTCTCCTGACTCCCTCAATTTTAAATCAACAAATGAATCAGGTTCAGGGTCACACAGTATAATTAATGCCATTTCTTCTGGTTCTGTGGTTTTTAGTATTTTCATTGCTGAATATCTCTTCACCACAAGTAAGATTCTGGCTCAGAAGATAAATTGTGTCTACCGGTAGCTGTGGAATTGGATAAGACTCCAGGGGAGTAGCTAGAATCCAGCTTCCAGGGCAATGAGAGCTTTTCACTAGATTTGCTCCTAGGCTAATCCGCCTTTTAGAGAAGCCCTCAAGCTGGCTCTTCCCATGAGCATCAAGAAGATCCTATTTTCTTACTTTTAACTAAAAGGTTGATCTTGGGGATCTAGGTGAAGCTTCCTGTTGACAGCAGTTGTCAAGGGCACTTAAGCCTGGATAAAAAGAGGAGCTGACTTCTCTTATCTCCCAACCCTCAACTCTTCAACTCCTGAACAGATGCTGCCAGCCACTGGTTTCCCAAGAAGCTGGTAGCTAGGGCTTCGCATTCAGCCAATCCTCCTCCTCCCTCTGCTCTATTATCAAGTTGGCAATTTGTATACGTATGACTGTGACTAAATGACAATTCCATAAGTCCCCCATTTGATGTTGGACTAAGTAGTTCTGTGGTTGAAGTGCTTTTATTTCTCACTTACAAGCTCGCCTGGCCATCCACATGTAAGCCGTCTCTCTCTATTTTGAGCCAGGTACTTCATGAATAAAACAAGATATTCTGCCAATTTCAGAACACACCTTTTATCATGCACTTTAAGGCCAGCTAGACTTGCACATCCTCTCCCAACCCCCACCCTCCAAGCAGCAGTTCCAACCCAGTGGGGAGCAAGAAGTCACTGAGCTAACTTGCCTTGCTGTTTAGCACCTACATTTTCCTGAAACAAGGGCAAAGAACACATTTCCTGCAACTGCAAGTTATCTGAGCTCAGAAGCAGGAAAGGCCCTTAAGCTGTTGCCTGCCTAGCTTCTAGCCTTGTCCTGGAGCACTTTGTGAAGAGCAAAAATCTGGATACTGATTGATACCCACAGCCCCTCTCTGTCTCAATTTCTTTCTTTCACAGCCAAGGTGGGTGGGTGTTGGGGGGGTGGCGAATCTGAGCCTCTTCTTTCTATAACCCAAGAATGTTTCTCAGAACCTGATTCATAGCACCTATTTAAATCTTCAACAACCACATGTTTGGGCTACTCTGAGAGCTGAGATATGAGCAGCTGTGCCGTAGAAGGCCTTACATGGGATGCCATCAGACTTGTATATGCAAAAGCGAGCCCATCCATGGGATTCCTTCCTTTATTTTTTTTCTGCCTTGGGAGGCTAAGAGTAATCAACCATATTCATCTTGGTTTGCAAATCAGGCTACAGCCAAGGTTTTTTTTTTTCTTTGCTTTGTTTTGTTTTCAAACACATTTCTCCTCAGCTGGGGAAACAAGTTATGTCAGAAGAGACATGACATCTCCATATGTTTGTCTTCTTGACACTGAACTCCTTCGTGTCAGCCCACACAGTAAAACTCTTTCAGGAACTGCTGAAGAAGTCCCCTTCCTCCTTGAGAATTAAGCCTCTGAGAAGGGGCTCTAGAACCAGGGATTGCACATAGGCTGCAGGTACATGGCAAAGCAAGGCTCTGTTCCACCCAAGCCCTCCAACAGGGCAATGCCAATGCTCTTAACTTGCTGGTGGAAAGTGTTGGGCTCTGATGGAAACACTATGCTTGTAAAGAGAGAGAGATTGGGTTAAGGAGTGGCCCATATTTTTCTTGGATCCTGGCTATATGGTACAAGTGCTGTTAATCACTAGGGTAGGTGTGGGTGATAAGAGAAAAGAGGGCCAGCTGTTTCTGTGGAGCGGTAAGTATGACAAGACTAACACAGAAGAAATGAGAGGCTTTCTAAGGGGTGTTGTCAAGAGAAGACTTGGTTAAATGCTCCTGAGGCTACAGAAAGCAGGTTTGGACTTGAAGACCATGGCCCTCCCTCTAATTCCTTCTCCCTCTCCATTATCACTGGCTTGATCAGGCTGCTCTTCAGGCAGGCACTGCTTTGCTTGCTGACCTCCCTTTAGAGGCCTTCAGACTACCATGGCTTTCTCACCCCAAAGACCTTAAGAATAGCCAACCAGGATTCTCAAATAAAGGTTCCCTGAGGTCAAATTAGGTGGGGAAGGCCCGAAATCTGTCTTGGTCTGGAGACCCCCACCATCACCACCATGCATGGCACATAAAGTCCTGAGAGCGCTACAGCAGAATTTTGCTGAGTTTAATGTTTTTGCTGGCTGTTTGAGCAAGGATATTTTGGTGAGGTAGCCCTATTAACACAAGATCCATGGAATGTGGGGTGGGAAACAGAACTGAGCACTACATGCAATAACAAGCACAGAGAAGAGTCAAGAAACCTTAAGTTCATTCTGTAGCCCAGGTTGGCCTGGAACTTACCCTCCCCAGTGCTTATATTGCAAGTGTGTACCATCATGCCTGGCTTAAGTTGCTCAACATTTTGACATGTATGTCCTACCCCTGAAATTCCATGCAGGGAAATTCACCTACATACAGAAAACATTTATGCCAGGAAAAAAATGTACCTCCATGAAAAATGGAAAAAGCTGGGTTCAACCCAGTGTGCACCAAACAGAAGTGGTCACATGCTCTATCTACTTGATTGAAAGACAATTGTCTTAGCTTGCATTTCCCCCCAAAAGAGACAGGTTCCTTTAGGGAAGTCATCACAAGATAAAAAAGGAGAAATGGAAAAAAAAAACTGAGCAGGAAAATATAGGAAAAGTCAATTTAGTGTATGTTGCTGAGTTAGTTACTGTTGTGGAAAATTGGGCATCAATTATTTGGGGAACATTTTAAGGACACAGTTGAATGTATCTTGAATTCTTTCCATACAGAATACGGAAGAAAAGAATGATTAGCAGTTCAAGAGATGTTCCAGTGAGCACTCATGCTTCCAGTTAAGGAGCTCTAGGGCAAGAAGCTTGGATAGCTGAATGGCAAAGGTTTGTCATCATAATACAGTACAAAGTGGGAACAGAGGATATGAGGACCAAAGGATGTAGCTGTGTAGCTACTATGAATGATAACTCTAGAAGCTGAGGTAAGCTCCAAGGCAGAGCAATTGCCTAGCATGCAGATGGCCCAGGGTTTGATCCCCAGTATCACAAAATAATCGAAATAAAATTAGAAAATCTTATAAAATGTGTTATAAGGAAGAGTGCAGGGTAGCAAGGTTGCTTGTGGTTCCTTTATAAATTAATTTTCTCCTTTGTTAATGTCTCTATCTCTGAGATTTTCTATAGAAATAAGCATTACTTTAAAATTGAAAAAGTATTAGGGCAGCAGTTTTCACACCTCAGCAGGCATCAGAAACACTTGAAGTGTTTGTGGAAACACAGTTGACAAGCAGAAGACTGACATCATGGGTCCATCACCTGGGTAATTGCATGGGGCCTTGTTCTCAGGCAGACCCCACACTTGGTTTATTGCTCTGTTGTTGCCATCTTGACATTCCTAATGTTTGGGGGTTGTTTTTGTTTTCCAAAAATGGGTGCCAATGTTTAATTTTTCCACCAGGCCCACAGACTATGTTTCCAGCCTTTGCTGCTCCTATTCTCAGAATCTCTGCTTCAGCCCTTGTGGGGAAGAGCCTGAAAATGTGAATTTCTTAGATGATCCACATGATCCCTCTTATTTGCTGACCATATTCATAAAATTACAATATGCCAATGTTCTGTTTAAAGACTGTTCTCATGAAGTGGTTTGCAACTTTATTTAAGGAGTTTACACCACTGGAGACATGGATGGGCAGTTAAAAGCATCTGTTGTTCTTATAGTACACCTACATAGTGGCTTTCAACCATTTGTAATTTCAGTTCTATGAGATCTAAAGCTGTCTTAGGCCTCCAAGGGCATCAGGCACAAATGTGATGAACAGACATACATCCAGGCAAAACATTCAAACACATAAAATAAAACCTAAAAAGAAGAAAATGCTCAAAAAAAGAAAGCATAGTTTCAAACTGAGAATGATGGCACAGACCAGTAAGGCCAGCTCCTGAGAGATAAAGGCAGGAAGACCACCATGATTTGCAGGTCAACCTGGGCTGCATAATGAGATCCCTTTCAGCAAAACAAACAAGTGTTTACAGACCATTAACTAGGTGAACAGAGAAAACATATATTCTGGTCAATCAGAAATGAAGATATGATATCTCCCAAATTAGAATGGAAGACAAGAACTCTCAAGGAGTTAGTGAACAATCAGTTCCCCCAAGAAGGTCATGACCAGCGTATTTTAAATTAGCACTGGGCTTGATACAGACCTTTGGAACTCTTATCCCTGGTCAGTTTATTTCTATTTGAATAACATTGGCCAACCTACCCTCAGTCTAGCTTTTATTACTTATGAAATGGGTTAACATAACCTGCCTCACAGAATTCTGCATGGCTGCTGAAGACTTTGCAGCCATAATTCACAATCTTTGGTAATGCATGTCTCCTGGAAGTCTTCATCTCTCCCCATCTCCTCTTCACCAGACTGTGAGCTTGTGCTGGAGCTGAACCTACCCCCATTTTGATTAGAAATAGTGTCTCATGAAGTTCAGGTTGCTCAGAAGCTCCTGAGGATGGAGCTAAGTCTGTGAAGGGAAGACAAAGATGGTGAAACTTGCTCCCACAGCACCAAGGCTCTCTAGTCGAAGAGTCCAGGAAAGTCACAGTTACCCTGGAAATATTAGTAAGATTTCCAAAAAGCTACAGCTTTGTCTTGGAGAGACAAGAGCCACTCTCACCTTCATAACGCCATTCTTCTAAATGGTTTATAAGAATGTTCTTGCATTGCCCAAAGGATATGTGGGCCTGTTCTCTGCTCCTGACCTGCACCTCTCTAGGTATATCATGAAGGTATTCTATGAAGGTAAAAATGATACACACAACCTCCACTCTTTCCACAACCTGAAAAATCATAATCCAAATAGCTGGGGAGTTAGACCCCTCAGATCAATCCTGGCATGGGTCACTCAAGGACCAGTGAAGGAATTCACTTTTCTATGCTTGCTACCATGCCAATGGGCTAATTGGGTGTTGCTTATACATGCTGTTGAGTCAGGTCTTCGGATTTTTGCCTCTTAAATCAGGGCCAGCGATCTTAGCCAACAGAGGGACTCAGCTGCTGGCAATTAGGAGTCCTTGAATCTACCAATATGACAGTGACCCACTCAAATGACCTTTAGCAAAAGCACTGGCTTTGTTTGAACTTTAATTTTCAGGTCTTAGGAGTCATTATATTACAGATGCTCAAGAATTTTTAGGTTTTGAGGAATATGATAGGAGAGAAATGCCTCTGAGCCTCAACAGTTTTGTGGGCTCTGTGAGTGTGCTACACCCAGGGGCATCCTGGCCAAGCTTGGAATAATTAATTAATGTCTATGCAAGGATGTTATAAATTGAATCATTGCTAGAACCACAGTCATTGGAGAACTGTGATGGCAGCCCATCCTCAGGTTTCCTAGAGAGTCAGTGATGGGAAGGAATCTACCCTGTACTGGAAGCACCCCTTGTAAATCTGCCCTTTAACCCTTGCCATTTGTTCCTTTCGGTGTCAGACAGATGATGGCACAGAGTCCAGAAACTCTATTAGACAAGATCCTTGTGCTACTTGGTAAACAGACTTACTTCAGTGAGCCTTGTCTGTATAAGAAGAGCTCCTGAAAGCCACAAGAATTGTTCTGTGAACCAAATGAGACAATTTGTACACACCTGTAGCTGCAATGACTGGCACATGGCAAGAGCTTAACTGCCAGTTCCTTTGTTTAAGTGTCCTAAGGTTGCCACAACAAATTACCACCAATGTGGTATCTTAAAGTGGCACACAGTTATGCTCTTGCTGCTCTGCATATCAGATATCTGAAGTGGGTCACACTGAATTAAAATCAGGCCACTAGCAGGCTGCATTCTTTCTGGAGGCTAGAAGGCAGTTTTCCAGTGTTTACAGGCCACCTGTGTTCCTTGGTTCATGGTCCTTCCTTGAATCACTCCAGCCTCATTTTCATTCTGACACCTACTACTGACACTCATCATCTTGTATTCCTGTTACAAGAAGGTGAATGTCGTTAGTACCGGACATAAGGCATAAGCCTTTAATGGCAAAAAGATGTTGCAAATGGGATAAATCACCATTCTGTACATGGTAGGAGGATGGGGTGACATATTGGATTTTATGAATGGACCTAAGGTACTTGACAGTTAGAGCCCACCTTGGAAGCCTCAGAAGTAGAAAGCCCTAAAATACCACACATTGATTAATTTGGTTCTATTTAACCCAGGTCTCTGGATATTATGTTAGCCCTCCAAAACAAGAACATAATCTGGTCATGTCCAGTACTCAAATGTCCATGCCCTTCTGTAGTGAGGTTGTGCTTTGTTACATTGTAAATAATTGTCCCACCGACTAGTTTAATAAAAACACTGATTGGCTGAAGGCAGACAGGAAGTGTGGGCAGAACTACCAGATTAAGAAAACTCTGGGAACAGGAAGAGCAGAGCATAGAATCCAGAGAAACACCTCAGGGACAGCACAAAGAGATGACAGAGAAGCCAGCAGAGGCAGAGGACAACTATGCTGAGAAAAGGTACCAAGTCACATGGCTGAACAGGATTAGAACTATGAGTTAGGTTAAGGGTAAAGACTTAGAAATTTATATGCCTGGGCCCCAGGTCAATCAGCATAAAATTAATGTGAGCATCTGTGTGTCTCTGAGGCTGCGGGTCTGTAGGTCTATGAGTCTTTGGGTCCAGGCCATGGAGCCAGGCCAGACAGGCCAGAAACTTACTTCTACACCCTCCCCATAACTTGGATCCAGAGTTGGTATCTTGTGCATCTGTGCCAGTTTATGAGAAAGAACGAATGTGATGACACTTCTGATACCTCACAGTACACTCCTCTCCATTTAACAGGAAGAGGATTAGCTTATCTGTTTCTTTTTCATAAGTTCCAGGGATGAAAAGACTATGACAGGGGAAAGAACAACTTCCCCTAAGTGGTACAGCTAGCAGGCAGCAGAGCCTAGATAGTACCAGTTCAAGGTTCAGGTATTATCTCTTCATGATAGAGCTACCACCTTAGGGTTATTCCCTGTGAGCCTGTATCAGTCTTCATTCCTGAGTTCACATTAGTATTAATTTATCTGTGGTCAGTATTCAGTTCATCTGGCTAGGATCATATTCAAGTTAGACCTTATTTGCAAATGAAAGTTTATGACAACAGGCTCCTGAAGCTCAACAACCTGGAAACTATGGCTTTGCTGATGAGCTATGTATGGAACTACCATAGTCACAACTGTTTGAACAACTGTTGGACCCTTTCCCATCTATTATGTCACCTTTATTCTCTGGGTATAGCTTCTACCATCTAGAAGGCAACCTACCTAAACTCCACATCCAAGCTGTGCTCTGTGTGAGCCTCTTAAGGATCAGAGTCCCGGAGCTCATACAGGCCAGGATCCAGGGACTGGGAACATAAGTCAGTTGGTCAGTTGGTCTAATTCTTGCTTAGCATGCACAAAATCCTGATTTCTATCATGAACACCATAAAAAATGGGCAAAATAGTACCCATCTATATAATCTTAGTTCTTTGGGAGTTGAGGCAAGTAAATCAGAAGTTCAGGGCCAGCCTCAGCTACCAAACAAGTTTGAGGTAAGTCTATATGAGACTTAAGTCTTAGGGATTCAGTTCTAATATTGTATTATTAAATGTATTTGGAGCAACCATGTCCCATCTCTGTAATGCTTAGTTTCCCTTGGTGAAGACTTATGAGAAACAAGGTTTGCATGATGTATAGTGTGTTAAACTGAGCACATAGAGACTTTGATGGCAGACAGGATAGAAAAAAATGGGGAGATCAGTTCATCAAGGAAAGGAAGTAGGAGACAGATCACAGAGATTCCCAGAGGCAAGGCAAACTGACAGGAACAAAAACTGCAGGCAGAGTTCACAGAGTATGGGTGAGAGAGTACATGAGCAGGAAGCCTCCCAGGAGTCTCCAGAACAGATCAACACAGGTGTTGGTTACCAAGTGTGGCCTGGAAGAATTCAGTGGTAGTGTCCCAGTCATCTTCTCTGAAGCACACACATCTGGTAACCACCTTCAAGTGACCCTGTCCCTTAAGAAAAGAAGCCAATGGATTCCTACCAACCCTTAGCACCATCATAGGTCTTTTCAAGGGATAGAATCAATTGTCAATTTGACGGCATTTGGAATCACCCAAGAGATAGGTGGCCATGTACACACTTGGGAAAGTGCTGTCTCCTAGGCAAGCCTGTGAGGGATTATGCTTATTATGTTCATTGAGGTGAAAGACCCCTATCATAGGTAATGGGCAACCTCTTTCCATGGCTTTGTATTCTGAGCTATACTAAAGACAGTTTGCTGAGTATGGGCATTCATTGTTCTCTGCTTCCTGAGTGCCTAAACTCCTACCAGCAAGACTCTCCATGATAGACTGTACCCTTGAACTATGAGCCAAAATAAACTCCCTTGAGTTGATTTTCTTAGAGTAATAGGAAAAGAAACTATAATACCCTCTATTTCTGAAAGAAAACAATGGAAGAGGGACATATTTCCCTGCCAGCTACATAGGATCTCCAACTTATGGGCTCTAAAGCCTCAGCACATAATCAGTGTTCCTGCTAAACTGCTCAACGTTCATCCTGTCATCTCCAAAATATCATGGATGTAGACATCAGGGGCAGTGGCTCTACACCTCCAAAGAAAACCAGCAAGTATTTCCACGTGCAGTTCATACACATTCACATAAACATGTGCATATGCATATGCACATTCACAGTCTCTCACACATATATGCGGAGCCCAGGAACCTTTCCCACAGGCAAGATTCCAGGTTGTCTGTCCTCCCTTTATTCTAGGATTCCCATTGCTGCCACCTCTTGCCTTCATTGTATGTTCTCTTCCTGTCACTCCAGAGCAGGGCCAGTGGAGATTGACAAGTACGGAGATGAAAGAATAGATTTTAACCTGTCTTTATAGACAATGGATGTCCCATCTAGGAGTCCCAGACAAGATTTTCCATGCCCTTGTGAAAATGTCAGGTTACTTGGAGTCTCAGGTTATATAGTGACTAGGACACTGTATGTGTGTTCTAGACTTTACTTTTGTTAATGGAGTGGGGCATTTAGACTAATTTCTTAGGAGCATTGAGATTTGTGTTAATAGGGAAGAGGGTCTCCATAAGTTGCAGAACACTAACATCCAAGCATAGCAACCATTGTCATCTTAATAAAAGCACTTGTGACTACCTGAGACAGTCAAGTTTGAACTTGTTGGTGTTGCCTTATTTGTGGTATTAGGGAAAAGAGTTGGGAAGGGTCCATCATCTAAGTTTCTAGTCACACCTTCCTATACTTTTTGCCAAGTTCAGTGTTATTCTATTCAAGCTACATATGGTCCTGGGAGGTGCTCAAATACATATAGTATGGAAGATTAACTTAAGGGTGCCCTCCATCTATGCAGGTATAAGGAAGTTATCTAGTGGGTGAGACTTTTGGTGACACAGCTACCTTGGAGTTACCTAAACTCACCGGAGTACTTCTTTGCCCATACTTTGTAAGTAGTGTCAATAAATTCGTTGGTTTGCCAAGTTGGATTGTAATGGAATCTTTGGTCTTCTCTGTCATTGATCTTCTTCCTGGGGTGAATAGACATTTGCTCATGTCTCCCCAACATAAGTTAATATAACACTGTGCATGTGCCATGAGTTCACATCTGTATGCATGGGCATTTGTGCATGGGTATGCATCTGACCATGTTTCTGGGTACAGACACACAACTATGGGTTAACACATGTACATAGTGAACATTTGTGCATGTATGTCTAAGTGTACATGTCTGTGCTATATATGCTCCTACATATGTATATAAGCACACATGCCACATAAAGAGAAATAAATGAATGAATGAATAAATTGAAAATGTTACATTTTACATTCAAACTGGATGTCTGAACAACAAAGGTTGGTTTTCCATAGTTCTGGAGCTTAAGTAGCCCAAGAGCAAGGTGCCAGCAAATTTGTTTCCTGGTTTATGGTGGTATCCACAAGAAATGTCCTCCTAAGGCTCAAGCATTTGAACACTTGGTCTCCTGTTGATGTTGCTGTTTGGGAGGCTTAGGAGTAATGACTTTGCTGGATGAAGTACATCACTGGAGGGAGGTGATCTTTGAGAGCTTAAAGCCTTACACCACTTTTATTTTCAACTTTCTGCTCCTACCACCATGCTGTTGCTGCTGCCATACTTTCCTGCCATGGTGGCCACTTCTCCTGTAAATGTGAACCAAAGTAAATCATTTTTTACATCAATCACTTTTGGTGACAATAGATAACTGTCTTTCTGTCCTGCACATGACTCTCTTCTCACTGTGTCTTCACAAGGCAAAAATAATAAGTGCTGATCTTTCTTAAGTTCACATTATGGACCCTCACTCTCAGAGCCTCATCTAATCTACCCTGCGAAATAAGGCGCACTTATAAAAATTATCATTTTGTGTGTCAGGACCTTGGGGTTCTGAATTCTGAGGCAGACACAAACATGTACTCAAGTATCTGTGTCTCTCTGTGTGTGTATGCATGTGTACCTATGTATGTGTGTACATGCAAGCTGGTCACCAACCGTCAGACTTGGACACCTCTAGATTTCCTAGGTTATCCTGCATCTTTCCTTCTCTAGATATATATTTGGGGTTCTATATTGTCCAGTCCTGACCATAGCCTCTCTGTAAATGTCAAATTTATTAACAAAGACACAAACAGGTTTCGGCCTGTTTCCACTGTCAGGGAGACATCCTGATTCCACAGCCAATTGGAAGTATTAATGAATTATGCTCTCTGCTGCTCCTTCCAGAAAATGCTTCTACTCTTTTAAAGCTCAGTTCTAACACCTCCTCCCTGGGATGTATTACTTGTCTAGCAGCTCACACCCGAGAAAACTTAGTCACCCTCTTGTCTCAGCTCCTCAGTACTTTGCACTCAGTTCTTTCATAGCACCTAGCAAATGATACTTCAGGACTTCTGTTTCCATAGATAGGGAGTCAGACTGTCCTACTGGTTCCACTTATAGTACCTACTACACATTTGTTGAGTAATTAAAAGAATGTCTACTATTGTCCCAAAAGACTCAGACACCATGTTCTTGGGGACACAGTTCACTGACCAGTTTCTTTCTTTCACCAATGAAAAATTCCTGGTAAGATTGAGCAATAAGGTCAGAAAACTGCTGTGGTTTAGTTCCTTACTCTGTCCAAGTCAGTCTCTCACCACTACCCCAGATAGCAACACAGTTCAGAGAGGTATCCAAGCAGAAGTTGAGAGTGAGTGTCCTTCATAGAGGAGGAGCAAGGCTCCATGCTACTATCTCATCACACAGAGGCCTTCTCTTGTCTTCCTCTGCAGATTACAGCTCTGGGAAATCTCTGTAAATGTTGCAATTGTGATAGGCCTTTGGACTGGATGCCTCCTTCCTCCGGCTGATAGGGACAGATGAGGACAGAAGCTGGCCAGGGTCTCTAAGTAGAGGAGATTCTACAAAGCCCCTTAGCTATTCCAGAAACTATAGCCTGCCAAGGAGATGGGACTCATGAGCTGACTGACCACAAGCCCTGATGTCTCTGAATGGAACCATAAAGGATGAAAACATACTGTGCCTTCTAGCTCTCCACAAGCCATTCATATTGTTGTCAGCAGTGGGAAGAAACATTTCAACCCATCATCAGCCATGTTTCTTGTCAACTTGGAGAGCCTTCACTGAGCTCACTACAACAAATATAAGAACTTCCAAATTCTCACTTCTAGAAAGGAGAACAATTTCAAATGATCCCAAGTGAACTCGGGGCACAGATAACTGGCCAAAATAGGGCAGGGCAGCCTGTTAATGCTTCATTTCTTTACACATTGTGCTGACTAGCTCTGTGACACAAATTTCTTGAATGCATGATAAAGAGTTGGATGGGACTACAGAAATAATGTTACTAATCCACAATCACCACAGTCCTAGACAGGACATCCTTTCACCAAATTGGGTCAACTAAGAGAATACAAGGCAAGTTTTCATTTTATATGATTTAATTAAAAGTATGAGCATGATGAATTTGCAAGAGACCAATCTGTCTTTCAAGGTATGTCTTATCTGCAAATTGATTGTAATGTATGCTTATTTCTAGAATTATAATTCTTTGGAAGACATCTAAGGAACCCTCTCCTATGTGCTTCACCAAACCTGCCCTCACTTCTGCCCTTCCACATTCTATCCTATACTTCCTGCCTTTCCTGCCATTATTTAATCAGCAATGTTCAGGTTTCTGTAGTGCTTCACTGAGTAACCAGGGTTGATCTGAGGAAGGACCCCAACCCTAGGACCAAATTTACTTGAAGCTGGTACTGATAACCCATTTGAGCCTGTTTCTTCATTCACAAGACTAGAACCTAGCAATGCGGCAGTCTTTCCCCTGGGTTTGAATAAAGAGAGTACCAGGTATTTTCCCCAAACAGCCTCTGTGGCCTGTGAACTAGGCTTGGAGGTAGGCTAGGGAGACAAGAGACAACTTCTTTGCAGAAAAAGAAGTCCTACATGTCAGGTCCAGTGATTAGTAAAGAATCTGGTAAGGTATTAACTCCTGTCTAGCTGGGAATGAGTACCCTTAGCCTAACTTTTATGAGACACCAGGAGTGTGTTACCTTAGGGCCGAGTGATGACTATTGGGTGGGATGTGGTATGAGCAGAGGATCTCAGCACTCTGGAATCTTACAATTCAGTCAGAAGGCAGCAGAAGGCAGATATTTGGGTGGTGGCCTGTTGTTGGATTGTGTGGCTTTTGTCCATGGTCTCATCTACCGAATGGAGATACTTGCATCAAAGAGCTATAGGGAGAATACACAGGATGATGAACCAAGTCAGCCTCAGCCCAAGCCACAGAGGGCCTCCGTCCTCTTGGTAGACTCTTCAAAGATTCCAGTGGACCATGGAGGATTTAGCAGCTTTTCCAAGATCTCCAGACGTAGCATGTGCAGTGCCAAGCCAGGAGAACATTTCCTCCCAGTGGCTGTGTAAGTTTGCACTGGGCCACTCAGAATCCTTCTCCAAAGTTCACCTGGTGAAGATGGTTTCTGTCTAGCACATGGTTCCAAAGGATGCAGGATACATCTCAAAAACAAGTGCCCTAGTCCCAGGCTAGCTTGTATGAGAGCTACCAGAACGTTCCCACTGGCTGCCCAAGAGCCATGCAGGCCACTCATTCCCTTCAGACTCTCAGAAGACTCAGCAGTGGGGTTTCACTCTGAATCATCCCAAGAAGGGCACTTCTAGTTAGAAATTGGCCTGTGACTCTCTCAGACACCTGTAATGCTGGGTTACCATGCAAAGGAGCAGATGGGAAATGGATCACCGGGCACAGGCAGGCCTCTGGCCTGGCTCAGAAACACACAGGGATTTTGATGGAATGCAGCATGGCTTTAATGGAAAGCCTAGCCCTGCAATAGCATTCAAATAGCTATGTCCCCAGCATGGTGAAATATACTGCAGGGAAATAGTGTGTAATCTATCCACTCCTCCTACTCCCTAGCTTACTACTGAGTGGGTATCCACTGAGGGCCCAGGGGCTCCACAGCCCAGGAAAAGGGACAAGGTGGAGCTGGACAGGATCAGAGGACAGACTTTAGAGAGTAGATTTATATATAAGCAAAACAGAGATGGATAAAGGAGATTGTCCTGGTAAATTACCTTATGTTCCATAAAAGGTGGGAGCTGAAGACCGTAAAGAAACCATTATGGCAGCTGAGAGGCCACAGCCCCTGGCACAGGGCTCCTAGTACATTCTGTGAAATCAGAACCTACTATGTAGTCCTTGTGGCCATGGTACTGAAGGAGAGGGGTGGGGTTAGGCTGAGGGGAGGATGCTGCCTCTCCTTCAGCCTCAGTATAGGGACTGGGTATAAAATTTCACAGATTCTGCCTTCTTCCGTAGACCCTAAAATAACAAGGTGGAATATGAGAGCCTAAAGAATTCCTAGGATTCCTCCATCACCAAATTTAGCATTGGAATGATCCAGACAACTCATGATGGACTGCTGAGAATTTCTGGGTAATGACAATAGGCCATCAGTTCTTGCAAGGGTTGGCCTTCTAGTTCAAATATACCAGTCTAGTCACAGGAAAGTTAGAGTAGGTGCCAGAGACCTGTTAGTCTGCCTATTCCACATGCTCAGAACAGAAAGTATGACATGGGCCCAGTCCTAAAGTTAATCCCAGCATCCTGCTCCTGATGTGAAATTGAGAGCATGGTGAGCTAATAGGACAATAGACTTCATGCTTCAGAAGAGTGAATAGGTTGCAGCATGAGAAAACTAGATAAAGTAGTGAACTCTGCTGAAAACTCTGGTAAATAAGTGGAGCCTAAGCACTACTACATAGAAAGGCATAAAGCACTGAATACCAGGCAGATGTGGCACACACACACAAAAAATCTCTGTCAAGACATTCCTAGTTTTCTATTGGATTATGGGGCTGCTCACCAAACATCTCACACAAGGAGTTCACAGAGATGGCCTTAGACAATCCAGCAAGTGTTTACTACAGAGATAGACAGGGGTTAATGCTATCAAATATGTAAAGTATATTTTCAGAAAGTCCACAGAAGAGTGCACAGGTGTGGCATGTTGACTCTGAATTTTACAGTCATGAACAGCATTGCTGTTCATAACAAGACTTCCTTTCAGGGATCATCTCAGTACAGACTACTTAAATAAGGGCCAGGAGACCTACCTACTTCTTTCTGAATGACAGTCTTTGACGTCCTCCGGACTCCTTTGTGCTGGGAACTTTCAAACCTAAATATAGCTACATCTGCAGCATCACTCTTTTTTAGATCCCCCAATCTAGTTCCATTACCATGTATTGGGAATCCTCAAGTACAGAATGACTCTGGCAGGGTGGTAAGAAAGCCAAGCATCATTAATGAGCTTCCCTACTTATCCGTGGCTTATCCTCTCCAAATTGCCAAAGGCCTCCATTTTGTTGCCTAATTTCACTGAAGGGAGCCAGTGTAGGATCTCGTCATCAGTTAAGTTCTCTGTGTGAGTGATAGAGAACAGCAATCCAACTGGTGGTAGCTGAGAGAGGACCTCTGTAGCTGGGAGGACAGTAGAGGGATAGAAAGCCCATAGTTGAGAAGTAAGACATCTGTGCTCAAATGTCCCTACCACATCTTGTTCAAGCCAGTTTTATATGTGGTGGCCCTCCCCTTCAGAGCCAAGTTAGAATCCCTAGGCTTGGAAGTATTCCTCCTCCCTACCCTGCTCTTTGGGGTGGGGGGGACGTCTTGTTTCTAGTCTCTGTTCCCTGATCTATAGCAAACCTCAGGAAAATGACAATGAATTTGATCCTGCTCACCATTCCACCTCAAATGTCTAACATACAGCCAGCAATTATAATAACTAAGACATGACTAAATGTATTTAATGGAAAAAAAATGTTTGCTACTTTGCAGAGACCTGCATGCACTCTGTTGTGCCCTCTTATGGAAGCCTATTGGCCAAGTGAAAGAACGAGAACTTTTATCTTTCTGAGACTTCCAGTGCTAGTCCACCCAAATTTGCTTGGCTAGGCCAGCTTTTCTTTCTCAATTTGATGTTAGTTATGGCTGTCTTCCAGGGTATTTTTCCCTGTCAACATATTACAGTATTTCTTGAGATTGTCATGTCAGGGCAAAGGGTCAGCCACCTTATCACTTACTTCTCAGGCTGATTTTATCTACAGTTAGACATCCTTCAAAGCATAGCTCCTATATGCTAACCAGGCTGTCAGTATGGAAGGGGCTTGGAAAATCAGCACCCCACACACCTGGCTTAGGGCCCTCCTGCCATGCATTTGGGAATGAATCTGGTGTTTCAAATGCTGGGATGGTGCATGTGAAGTGTTAGAGTATAATGGTCTGGTGACTTCATCATACAAAGAGGCAGTGAAGACTACCTCACCCATCCAAGAGAACAGAACACACATGCCTGGGAGACACATAATCAACTTCCTTAGGCAGGAAGGATCTCTGCCTATAAGAGCCAAATCTATGATGACTTTAGGGAGCACCTTATATCAGTGGAACACCTTGGCATAGGGGAATATATTAGTTTCTAAATCCAGAGCCAGATTCCAGTGTGTGTTGCCACAGTAGGACCTTAGGCTATAGTAGCCGGGACACATGAAGATATAGCTTGGCCAAGTAGCAAGAGATACCTGAAACTCTGCTACCTATATCTGGTTCTGCCGTTGTCAATGGCTAACCTCTATTTTTGGGAGAGGTTCTTACTCCCTGAGTTCCTCAATTCCAGCAACAGTAAAATGAAGCTAGTTGTGGGGTTACTCTAAAGTTGAAATGAATGTGATGGTCAGGTCTGTGTCTCAACTTAGTCAAACACTAGTCTAGAAATGGTTATGAAAGTATGTTTTTGCTTCTGTTAGCACCTACAACTAGTTGACATTACTAAATGGGTAGTACTTTTAGTTTGATGATCCACTTGAGGCTTTAAGTAAACCCTGAGGTCTCCAGTAGGAACAAGTTTGCCTCAGAACTAAATGATCTAGTAATGCCTGAGTTCCCAGCTAACCTTCTGCTCTACAAATTTCAAACTTGTCAGCCACACAACTGTGCAATCTAATTCTTTTAAATGTATCTCTGTGTTTCTCTTTAGAACTCATCTGATATAGTTAGCCAAGCATAAGATGCTTCCAATGGTACATCAGTGAGACACAGACCTGCCTTTCCGTAGAGCTCATGTCTGGAAACTTAGGCAGGACTGAGTTAGGAGAGAGCCATGCCTCACTATTTATTCATCCCCAAGAAGGCTTATAATCCAGATGAGGTCTTTGCTTAGATTATTACTAAATAGAACATCCAAAATCTGAGGAAATGGCTTTCATCTTAAGATTAGACAATAGAAACCTAGAAATAAATAAGTGTTGCCATCCCTTGTCTTCCTTAAATATGTCATACAATCTCCCAGTAAGCTGGTTAAAATGAAGATTCTAGGATGACAGAGTGGGAAAGAGCCTAACATCAAGTTACAAGAACAAATTCCCAGGGGATATCCAGAGAACAGAGCTTGGAATTTTACTTTATACAATCTTATACTGGACAAAACCTCTCCTAAGAGGTTATAGATCACCCCTTTCACTCTTAAAAACATGAGTAGTCAAGATGATCTTGGGTAAAACTTGTCACTTCTTGGATCTCAACTTTTGTAAAGTGGGGAGGTTGAATTAGACCTGTGTACAAGACAATTCTTTGAAATCCTGCTTCTGTCTGACACTCTGCAAAGGGAGTTTTTTTGTAATTATAGGTGGGAAAAATCATTTGCCACAACTACCTCCAGAAAATTTAAAGCATGCATTGAAAGTAAAAGTCCTAAGAAGTACTGCTGAAAACAGAACTATGTAATACTACTTAACCTCTTAGCTCCCAAATTTTTATTGTTCTTATTTTGACAGATTGAACATGGGCCCTAAAACATGATGGGTAAGCAGTCCCCCACTAACCTACACCTCCAAATTATTTTAATGTCAGAATCCTTGTTTCTCTAAATAGCTGTCCACATCTGGTAAAAGTCATGTACTGTAGAGTACATTTCTAGAAATAACTGCTCTTGACAGATTTTTTTAAAAGGCTTTTCAAATTCAACAGGTTCCAGTTTACTAATTTTGACAAGAGTCATAAACCTGGAGGCCTATGACAGTAAATCTCACTTAAAATATATCAATATAAGATTAATATTTATTGGAAAGCAAATTAACATTTACGATAATAGGCAATAGCTTAGGAATATACTTGAGCGATCAGATGATCCAAGTGATGGACGTTGATCTAGTCTCTCAAGAAGGCAGGAACAAACGGGGCGCTCAAGATCCCATCAGCCCCTCTAGAACAGGGCTGGCCACACCCCTTTCAGGAGCCCGGGACCCTGGATAAGTGTCTCCTGACCTTATCAGCTGACACCTAAATCCCACCATAGAGGATTCTTATTAATTTCATCCTTTTGATTAGATATTATGAATTATAGATTGGATTCTGGCTGAGTGTACATACCTATGATCCAAACCTCCTTGATAGTCGTCTGGAGACATGGAAGTAACAGTCATTTGAAGGTCTAGATTTGCTTCTGACAGAAAATGTGCTGCAACAAGAAAGGTTGGGGACTGTAAAATATTTTTGATGACCTCCTCCAAAAGTTTTGGGACTTCTATCTAGAAAAACGTGCAGAAACACAGGTGGACACATATTCACAAAATTCTGCAAGAAATTTAGGGCAAACTGAAGTACTCCCTTGCCTTCCTAAGGATGACTAATCTTAAGAAGCCCTGTGATAGCCTGGAGCTCTCTGACACCATTGATCTCCAAGGAAGTTGAGGTGTTTTACTTACCTAGTGTGAAGAAAAAAGGGTCAGAAGGAGAAAGTAGGGTCAGCTCTACACTTTAGAAATGCCATTCTAATGGGGGCCCTGGGACAGACACTTACTGTCTTCTGGCCCTGGCTAAATTTGGAAAGCCACAAAAGTTCCAGGAGAGCATTGGATAAGAGGGCCAGTCTCAGGCTGCCCCTGAGAGGTCGGGGAATGGTCGGTATTAATCACAAAGATAGCTGCTTAGAGGTGGGGCTTCGGGCTACAATTTGAAGAATGTGGGTTGTGGCTTGGGGGATCTAAGACCAGTTGTTGCTTGCATGAGGAGCAATTTAGATAGAAGTTTGAAGACAGAAAGGGGGTACATTTTAGGGGAGTACAGTAGGAAAGAAAGGCAAATACGGGTCAAATGGTGGGTGCATGTACATTTGCTGCAATTCAGCCTGCAAATGGAGCATCAACTCTGCATTCAGACAACATCTTCAGACAGTGAAGGCTGCAAATTATACCTTCAGGCAGGTAGGGAAGGTGAAGCTCCCATCTCAATCTCTCTGGAATTCCTCACAGCAGCTGCTCTGAACCTTCCCCACGAGCCTTCTCTAACCCTAGCCTCCTACCCATCCCCACCACCCCAGCAACAGCCTCAGCTCAGAGTTGGATGAAATTTCCTCTGGAGTATTCTATCCCCACATCCTGCTTTGCATCTCCGCATACTATCTTACTTTATTGTTCTTCTTTTTCTCCAGTTTCAGGGAAAGTGGAGTTCCTATCTCCCCAGCAGATAGCGAGTATATTTCCTGGATCTTGTAGTCAATTTTCTCTTGTCTTCTCCAAATCTTATTTCTAGCAAGAGTGTTCTGATCCGGCCATCTATACTTTTCCCACATATCAAACCATTCCACCTCAAGCTTCTGAAGCTGAAATATGCAGTGACCTTTCAAACACCCTTTCCCCATCCCTACAGAAACTTTTTCCTACATACTAACCCCTACCTCTTTCTACTTATGGTTCTTATATCACAAAAACATTCTTGCTCAGTAAAGGTCTCCTCTAGACCCTGTGTGTGTGTGTGTGTGTGTGTGTGTGTGTGTGTGTGTGTGTGTGTGTGTGTGTGTGTTTGTAATTCCAGAACTGGAGAGAGGTGAAGACAGGCAAATATGTGTGACTTTGTGAGCTCTATGACAAGGAGAAACCCTGCCCCTTCCAAAAAAGTGAAAGGGACAATAGCAACAAAAGCCCTCCGAGGAATTACAACAAAGGTTGACTTCTGTCCCTACACTCATGGATGCACATACCAAAGTAACATACAAATTTATGAAGGTCCTATGTTTATAGCAAACAAAACTAGTGTGATACTAACACAAAGTCAGAAAGAAATCAATAGAATAGAGTAGAATAGAATAGAATAGAATAGAATAGAATAGAATAGAATAGAATAGAATAGAATAGAATAGAATAGAATAGAATAGAATAGAAAAGAAAAGAATAGAATAGAAAAGAATAATGCCATGCAGCCCTACCATATAAGTTTTGACAAAAATATACATTGGAGAAAAGATACAGCCTCTTCAACAAATTGTGCTGAGGAAACTTGATATCTACATACAGAAAAATGAACTAGATCTTTATTTTACCCTACTCAAAAATCAACTCCAAATTGATAAGACTGAAACTCTGAAACTGTTGGAAAAAAAATAGGAAAAACATTTCAAAATATCAGCAATGGCAAGGACTTTCTGAAAGGCATCCAGTTGCTCAAGAAATGATGCCAACAATTGAAAAATAAGATTTTATGAAATTAAAATGCTTCTGTGAAGCAAAGAATATAAAAAGTGAAGAGACAATCTAAAAACTTGGGAGACATTTTTCTAACTATAAAACCAGCATTGGACTAATATCTAAAGCATACAAAGAACTAAAAGAACTGAATCTTCGGCTAAAGAGATGACTCAGTGGATAAGAATACTAGTAGCTCTTCCAGAGGACAGAGGTTCAGTTCCAGCACGGACCAGCAACTTATAGCTGTCTGTAACCCTAGTTCCAGGGGAAGCAATGCATTCTTCAGTCATCCACAGGCAACACACACACACACACACACACACACACACACACACACACACACACACACACACTGCATAGATATGCAGGCTGGCAGAACACTCACACACATAAAATGAAAAATATTAAACACATTTTTAAATGAAATTTATTCTAAATTTAAAAACCTACCAGAAAATCAAACAACCCAATCAATAAATGGACTAATGAAATGAACATACAGTTCTCAGAAAATAAAATATAAATGGTCATTAAACACAGAAAAAAAATTCAACCTCACTTGCCAATAAACAATATTAAAGCTACATTGAGAGTCTACCTCACTCTAGTCAGAAATCTAGTCATTAAGAAAACTCACAAAAAAATACAAGTGAGAATGTGGGTGAAAGAAAAGCCCATGTTCACTTCTAGGTATATAAACATGAACCACAATGTAAGTCAGTATGAATTTTTGTACAAAATTAAAATAGACCTACTGTATTAGATAAACTCTATCATTCCTGTGTATTTTCCCAAAAGATCCTAAATCTATCACAGAGACAGCTGCAGAAAAATGTTTATTGCAGAACTATTAATAATAGCTTATGAAACTAGCTAAAGTGTCTGTCAATGGAGGGAGGAATAAAGAAAATGTAGTATATTCACAATATTTGGTATAGCTAAGAAGTTATGTTATTTGCAAGGAAGTGTATATAACTAGAAATGATCATATCTAAGTTAATTAAGTCTGACTCAGAAACACAAATATCACATTGTCTATCATGTGGATCCTAGTTTTTACGTAGATATTTAAAATCATTTATGTATATATGACACAAAAATAGAAGTGATGAAAGAAGTAATTCGAGATGTGGGGAGAGAAATCTGGGACTACAGAAGAATATGGTCAAAATATAAAATATATTTGCATGAAAATGGCCCTATGAAAGTCAGTCAAAGGATGCTTTTACCCACTTGGCTGCCATGGAAGCCTCCTTAAGCATCCAAGACTGTCTCCAAAGACACTTACAATGCACTCCAGATTGTCTATGGGAATTGAATCATCCTGGATGACCGCCTGAGTGTGGAATGAGGTCCCTAACGTCGGGAGGTGAGAAGCAAGCCCTTGAGGAAGTAGTGTGAGTCTTCAAAGAACTTAGCAAACTAGCAGGGTCCACACTAGGGACAAGCCAGTGTTTAAAGTGAAGAAGAAAACATTTCTGGTGGCCCATTCAGTATATGACTCACCTTTTTGTCTACTTCTTGATTCTTAGCCCTTTTCATACAGGATGGTGTCTCCATAGTTGAAAGCCAAAATGTCCTCACACCTTCCCTAAGACACGTGAGGCTCAAAGCTATTTTACACCTAAGACAACTTTGAAATAGTAGCCAGTGGAAGTTTCTACAAATAATAATGCTAAAGAGTTCATGAAAAAATAATGATCTCTGATGCTATGACCTATGATCCACAATTTATATTCGCCTTCACCCTTTACTTCAGTTTTTTTCCTCTTGTCCAGTACTCTGACTGCTCTGTGTTGCTTACATATTCATGCTTATATCTTCCTCAAGGAAACAGAGTCCTTAACACATTGCATTTGTTGGGCTATGATTTATGCAGCTATACATCCACTCTTCTTGCTGTACATAGAAGAACTAAGAATACTGTCCTATTGAATTTCCTGTGCTCTAAATATATTTCTCCCTTCCCCCGTTTGTAAGTAACCCTAGTCTCCCCTTTTTTCCCCTTCTAGTTTATGAACATGAGAAAACCAAACTAAATAAATGGTTACTTGAGCTTTAAATTTAGTGGAATCCTTACTCCTGGTAGAAACCACCAAATAAGAATCTCCCATCTTCCAGATACTAAGCCTTCTGAGACAATATGGTAATTAATCTCAACTGTCATCTTATAAAGTTTAAAATGACCTGAGAGACAAGCCTCTGATTATCTTGAATAGATTATTGAGGTGTGAAGACCTGCCCACTGCAGGTGACATCATTTCCTAGGCTTGGATCCTGAACTGCTTAGAAGGAAAAAGTTAGCTGAGCATCAGCATTCATTGCTTTTCTACTTGATTTTGGATGTGATATGACCACTTATTTTAAGTTCCTACCTTGTTGACTTCACTGCCATAATGAACTATGATATTGAATTGTGAACCAAAATAAATCCTCTCTCCCTTAAATTACTTTTGTCAGAGTATCTTATAGCAAGAGAAAAAGAAAGTAAAACAGAAACTAAACATTCCTAAACAGGTGACT
The DNA here is from genome assembly GCA_033318265.1 of Phyllotis vaccarum. Classification (NCBI taxonomy): domain Eukaryota; kingdom Metazoa; phylum Chordata; class Mammalia; order Rodentia; family Cricetidae; genus Phyllotis; species Phyllotis vaccarum. The sequence continues at coordinate 4,510,074 of JARWLC010000013.1, read as the reverse complement.
TGGGGTCAGTGAGAAAGCTCACTCATCCATCCACTCCTTGATCTGTGAGATCTCATTCTTAGAAACACAAGTGCATATATGAGTGTCTTAGTCATTGTTCTATTGCTGTGAAGAGACGCTATGATCACGACAACTCTCATGAAATAAAGTATTTAATTGGGGGCTTGTTTGTAGTTTCAGTGGTTTAGTCCTTTATTAGCGTGGTGGAAAACATGAGAAGTGCTGAAGCCATAGCTGAGAGTTACATCCCATAGAGAGCGGGCAAAGAGGAGGTGGGGGACTGAAATGCTTTTGAAATTTCAAAGCCCACTCTCCAGTGACACACTTACTCCAACAAGGACACACTTACTTCAACAAGGACATACCTCTTAATCTTTCTAATCCTTCTCAAATAGTGTTACTCCTTAGTGACTAAACAGTCAGATATATGAGCCTATGGAGGTCATTCTTATTCAAACCACCACAATGAGCTATTGGATCCATGAGTTTACTGAGTCCCATAAGACAGCAACACAAACTCATGGTGTAATGTCACCCATGATGACGTCTTAGATAACCCTTTAATAACCTTTTCTATTAGGCATGCTAATACTGAGTGACTGAGAAGAAGGTAATATTAGTGACTCTTGTGTCTATTAGTATACCTCTTTTACCATAAAGTATATACCACTTGATCTGAGGCAACAGTGTGTGGAGAACAACACAACACTGTGTGTATCTGGGATGGCATTCTGTAGGTGCTGGCACAATGGTGATAATGAAGCCACCATGGACATGAAAGGTGAATTAATATGTGTAGTAAAAAGACTAATTTTTATCTTTTCAAAAGTGATAGAGGCCCAATTCATACAACCACTAAGTATCTAGTTTGTTCTCTACATGCTGGCAAGTAGACATGCAACACTGGTACTACCAGATCAGTGCTGGTGAGAAAAAAGAAACATGATGCTGTTGGCTTCACCTTAGGATCTATCCTTGCCACATGAATACTCTATTCATGGATGTTGTTTAGGCACTTCCTTATAACTGAAATATCCTTTGCTGGAGGGAGGAAAGTAGAACACACAACATGCAAGACTCCAGAAACTCCTACAACTTACAAGGCTCAGGAAGCTAAGAAAATTGAAAGAATACCAAGGAAAACCTAGGAGATGGCTTCCCAAATAATGGTGTTTACTTCCAACTCTGACAATCTGAGTTTGATCCTGTGAAAGTCATGCAACAATGAATCTAGTGCACCAACCTTGGTGAATCACTTACTCTGACAGTCTGTCCTGTAAGACAAACTCATCAAAGAGAAAGTTATCCTGCATACCTATCAAGTGTGTCTGTGTGTGCTGAGGTACAAAGAACCCTAAGATGATGCCCACTGAGTCTCATAGGCTCATCCAGGCACTCTTTTCTAGACATTCAAATCTCAGTTTATAAACATGTTTCTTGTAGGTCCCTAGTTAAGTACTATTTTTGTGTGTCTTGACTCCTATAACAAATTTGTAAAGACTGTATAACTTAGATATGTATTAGTTTATAGATCTGGGAAGTCATAAGTCTGATATTAAGGCATTATGGGTATTGGTTGACCCAAAAGTCTATGTGGGAGATGTTTGTTCTCACTGTCTTGGTTCAGGGGTGACTATCTTATCCTTGTATATCTTCACAATGTCTTCTTTCTAAATGTGTCTCTGTGTCCAATTTTCTGTTTACAATGGCATTGATTATGTTGAGTTAGGGACTATCTTTCTCCTGAATGAGCTTGTCCTAATTACATGAGCAGTGACCTCATTTCCAAATAAGGTCATGTTCTGAGGTACTAAAGCTTAAAGTTAGAATCTATGGATTTAAAAAAATAGATATGAATCACTATGATAACATGCTTGGGCAATTTTCACTGCCCAGTAGTGCATCCTTTTAAAGGCCATTTCTCCTCCTATAACCAGCTGGTTACCAACACTACTGTTTTCAACTCTACTCCAGAACTGTATTTCAGTTTAACACCATGCTTTAGGCCATTGCAGAGAGAGTGGAATGTAACAATAGCCTCAAAGGGACTTTTACACATTCATTGTACTAACCTATCTAAGAACCAAGCCCAAATTATTCACCCCCCATTCATTGGTCATAGGAAAACCTAATAGTTCATAAATGTGAGATGAAGAAAAGGTACATTAACAAATGTAGGTGGCATATATGTGTATTACCTGCTTCTATTATGTACTCGATCCTATAGATCCTTTTTGGATCCAAAGTGAAGTTACTGCTTTTCTAGTACAATGGCTTCCTAGTGTAATTGTCTGGTCTTATAATTTAACGTGTCTGACCATATAGCTTGTGATGAGCAAGTGAAATCTTGTAATGGGGTGCCATAGTCAAGCACTAATTCTCCACCAAGGCCTAGTAGACACCCAGGAAGTGTTTTACAATAAGAGAACTATTCTCTGCCACAAAAACTGTGATGCTACAAAATCCTGGAAGGCTTCATTTTGCAGCTGGCCAAGTTCTCCATATAAGTATCTCTCTGTTGATTAATAGAATAGCTTGCATTTTAGTAATGACATGCCCCCATTGCATTCCTCTCCTAGTGCCTTTGGCCATAGATGAGCCACTTGTATCTGATCTCCTTGGTCTCAAACAAATTGATAGAGCTCCACAAACAGGATGTCTTCAATATGCTTTATCCCACAACCCTGGGGAAACCACAATTGAAAACCAGTAATCACTAATAAATCATTAAGTAATGTTACACTGCAGGATTGCCATTTTGTTAGTAAAAACAAGCCCTGAGCAGAGAGTAAGTGGCATTGGCAGAAAGCTTGGCAGGGGACAGAAAGTTTTGGCCTCTATCAAGGGTATGAAGTATTTTGATTGGGTTTACCCTGCTGAAGAGAAATGTGTCCTCTTATGGCTGCAGCTGCTTAGTGTTCCAGAAATGTCTTGGAGGCTTCTGTTCTTATCCTGCAGCCTGTGTTTCAGGTTGCAGAGCCTTCTTGGGGTTTCTTTTCTGATTCTCCTAGTCATAAGAAGTTCATGGAGTGGCACAGCTCACTTCTACCTGTAAGGTATCATGTTGCCATGCCTGCTCTTTAAGAACAGGGAGCATGTGTGTCTGGCTGTCACTTCACAAACAGGCCAGGAGGTAAAATGAACATCTATGGGTCAAGAATTGGGACAGAAGCAGGGCAGTAAACAGAAGCCCATATAGAGATCTAGAGGCCCAATACAATGTCAGTGTGACACTTTATCAAGCTTGGATTTTCAAAGCTCTACAATCAGAAACCAAGGTCCTCTTAGCCAGGTAGGCATTTGCCACCCATCAGGTCCAGAGGATTTTATTACTATGACCCATTTGTTTTGCCTCCAGTACAGTGTGATACAAACCTTTTTGATTCAGCATTGGGCATAAAGTTTCAGGCATACAGCATTGAGATGGAAATTTGGCTGCTGCAAAGGCACCGATCTTACCTTCTTCTCTGAATCTCTTTTCTCTGAACCACAGGAACATTTCAATCCCATGTAAGGTGTGCACTATCTTCCTCCTGGCTACTGCCCAATACCATAATTTCCCACATAATGCCACTTTGGAAGTGCTTTGAGTAACATCTCAAAGGTACAAAGGCTTCTCTGCATCCCAGTCTTGAGTCATTAACATGGTGATGAGGTCGTCACAGAGGACACACACAGAAATTCAAGTACCTTCTGACATTGCTTGCCTCTGATTCAGGAGAAACACCCAGAAAAACAGAGGTCATAGTCCATATGGAATAAGAGAGTTAATAATGTAGGGTACCACTCCAGACCATAAATCTTGCCATCACTTAGGGCTGGCATCACTTTATGCCTGGCACCACTGGCTGGCTATTTGGAGACCCACTTCCTTCCCACATACTGAAGTATTTACTGAAGTCATGCCATGGACAGAATAGGAATGAAACTTACTTTCTAAAGTCTTGTTCCGGGTCAGACAAGCAGAATTCAACAGTAGCAGGTGCTAAAATACCTAGTTAAACATTGGTTATCTTTGAATAATGGCTACCATTTGACAGCTATAAACACATTGAATTTTCCACACTAACTCTGTGAGGTAGCCCCCTGTAGCTCAATGTTACACATATGGAAACAAAAGCACAAAATAGGTAAGTATGTGCCTTGAGGCTACTTACTTTATAAGTACCAAAGCCTAAAGACAGAGAACTTGCTTTTTCACTATGCTATTAGCCTACATAAGACCAGTATCATTATCCAATATCAGCACTGGTGGCTAAGGGTCCCTCCAGATCTCAAGCATGTGACCTAAGGTGTCTCTGATGACTGATACATTTTTTCATTCTACCTTCTCTTTCTAAGAGTAGAAAATGTAAATCTAATGCTCTGCAAGCTGTAGATGTTCAGAACTGGTTACTTTATGCGTCTGATAAACCACCAAGATAAGGAAGCATTAAAAATTACCCAGTCCTGTATGATCAAAACATGACCAAGAAGTACTGATTCCTTATATTTGAAACATAACATATCCCCACAGATTCCTGTACTGAGGAGCACCATTCTACAGAGTCAGCAGGAGGATCAGCACTTATAAGCAAGCTAGTGGCTACCCTGAAAATGGCACAGGTGCTAGAAGAGCCTTTCACAAACCCAGGAGCTACTTCCCCTGGAGCAGATGCAGGAGAGGTCAAAGAAAATCTCTGAGATGTGGAGCTAAGGCTCCAGCCAGGACTAAATAACTTCACTTATGTGCCACAGTGATCAAAGAAAGAAGGACCCCTTAATGCCTGGACAGAATAACTTGCACATGGTGTGGATGTATGAAAGAACAGCCTTGCTTCAGAACAATTTGAGATTTGCTATGTGCATAGCATTGGTTGTATTTGTGAAGGGTGAGTACAGACAAGTCTGAAGGGCAGAGCATCAAGCTAAAGAGATTATTTTTGAAACTTTGCCACTTGGTTGATGTGGGATGTCTTCCTGTGTGTTGTAAATGTACTTGGTTATCATTTTGTAATAAAGAGGGTGTTTTGGCTTAGAGGCAGGCTACAAATACAAGCAATGATAAAGGAGAAGGAGGATGGAGTCTAAGAGATGCCACAGGCAGCCACCCAGAGAAGCCAACTGTACAGGTAAGCTACAAGCCACATGAGAATACACAGATTAGTAGACATGGGTTGAGTTAAATTGTAAGAGCTAGTTGATAATGAGCCTTATGAATAGGCCAAACAATTTGTAATTAATATAAGACTTTGTATGATTAATTTGGGGCAAAATAGCTATGGGCCAGTCCAGACCTTGGAGCTAGGCTAGGCCACAAGCAACAGACTATACTGAATAGGACCTGACCTGCTAGATTTTAGATTTCCTGGACAGTAAACTCCTCTTTTGTCCTTTCCACTTTTTTATTTAGATTGAGAACATCCATCTTCCATTTGTCCCACCATGGCATCCTGAAAGCAGATGACTCTTACTGTTTGGTGTTCCAGGTTCACTAATGGAGAGTAATTTGGTACCCTTGCCTAACTGAGAGGACATTTGGGCTAGAGTTTAGACTGAGAGAGCTGCTGCTGAAATGAGTTACAGCTCTATGAGATGCTGATATGGAGTGAATGCGCTTTGTGAGAAAGACATTAACTCTTAAGAACCAGATGATAGGCTGATACAGACTGAATTGTGTGTCTCCTATTTATATATAGAACTGCTAACCTCACTTCAAGTACTTAAACATATAATCTTCTTGAAAGTAGAGTCATTACACATGTAATTAGTTAAGTTGAGGCCATTTGGAGTAAAAAATTGTCCCAAATTCCAGTATGTCTAGAGTTTTTTTTTAATAAAAATGGGAAATGTAAACACACAGATGTACTTTGAAGAAAGATGCTCTAAAAGACACAGGGAGAATCTAGCCATCTTTAAGCCAGGGAAGAGAAATCTGAACATACTCTCCCTCTCAGACCTCAGAAAGAATTGACACAAACACTACCTTTATCCCATATACCAAGCCTCCAAAACTGTGAGATAATGTGTTTTTGTTGTGTAGGCCCCCATCCCACCACAGACTGTGGTACTTTTATTGTAGAATTTCTAGAAAATTAAGACGTTTTGTATTTTGCAAAAGTACCACATTAGATGGAGAATACATTTTTTAAAAAGTGGTAAGACTTCATCCTGGAATGTAATAAGTTGCTATTGATTTATTTTATGACTATAAAGATCTGTATTCTAAAAATTAATTGAAGTTCCCATGAAAGGGCTAAAATGTAAGAGACAAGATTGGTGGTAGGGAAACTAGTTGAAATGCTGTTACCTTGTCTAGAACAGTAGTTTTCAACCTTTCTAATGGTGCAGCCATTTGATACAGTTCCTCAAGTTTTGGCGACCCCACAGTCATAAAATTATTTTCATTGATACTTCATAACTGTAGTAGGACAGGCCTATAGGACCAAGGAAATTGGCTCAAGCCAGTTGCCAAGGCATGCACATGTACTTCCTTATGAGCCAACCTGGAGTCAGCCTGAGGGCCTAGCAACAGCTGCTGTCCAGCATTCCTGATTGCTCGGAATCTGTCTAGGAACAGGTGGTGCCCAGAATTCCTGATATTTGGGAATCTGCCTAGCAACAGATGCTGTCTGATCTCCTGATTGTGTCAGCTAATGAGGGACAGCCATGCAATATCACCAGCTGGGTGGAGGGTATATAAGGCTCACCCTATTGTTGAGTGAATGAGTTAGTCCTTTTAACTGACTCCCAGGATCTGTGTCATTGACTCCTCACTTTCTCACACCCTCCCCTGAGGGAACTGTTAGGATCCAGCAGCAAATAACTGTAATTTTGCTACTGATATGAATCATAATATAAATAATTGTGTTTTCTGATGGTCTTAGGCATTTAGCCCCCTGGGTTGGAAACAGTTGGTCTATCTAGAAGAAAATGGATAGCCACCTAAGTTAACTACCCTAATACTTAGGGCAATGGTGGCACTCTTGTTTTTACAACTAGTGGTCACTTATGTAGTTGTGTGACATTCTGAGAAATGTCTTGTTAGGTGATATGGACAATCTGCTAACACTACACAATATACCTATACAGACCTACATGACATAAGGCCCTACAGATATAAGGAATATGGTATGTATATACTACATAACCTGTGTTCCCAGGGACAGAAAAATCATCAAAACATGAAATAATACACAAGAGAAAATGAAGCAATTAAGAATTGGGAAAAATCAGGAAAAGCATGAAGTGGTATAACAGATTGTTTTTTACAATAAACTGTTATTTTCATAAGTAGGAGTACATTCTAAACTAGCAATTAAAAGTATGAGAGATGGAAGCTGGAAATGGAAGTGCGTTGTTTGCCCAGCATGCACATAGCCCTGGGTTTGACCAACAGTAGCACCACATAAAAAATAGACATGGTGTTACACACATGTAATCCTAGCACTGGGAAAGCAGAGATGGGCAGAACAGAAATTCAGGATCATCCTTGGCTACAATTTAAGCTTGAGGAAAGCCAAGTCATGTGAGACCCTCTCTCAAAAAATATGATAAATGCCGAATCATATGTAGTATAAGGTTTTTGTCCTGGACATTTGGGCCTAGCCTCAGGGTTTAGACCTGCAGACGCGCAAGGACACACAAATGCTTACATTAATTTTAGGCTGATCAGCCTAAGGCCCAGACATAAAACTTGCTAACTCTTTACCCTTAAACTAACCCATAACTCTTATCCTGTTCAGTCATGGGGCTCGGTACCTTTTCTCAGAGCAGTATAGTTGTCCTCTGCTTCTTCTGGCTTGTCTGGCAACTCTGAGTTTCTGTGGCATTTCTGTTCTGTTCTTCCTGTTCCCAGAGTTTTCTTAGTCTGGTAGCCCCACCCACACTTCCTGTCTGCCTTTGGCCAAACAGTGCTTTTTATTAAACTCGTAGGCGGGACAATTATTTGCAATGTAACATCATAAATCCACTAAAATCATATGTTATCAAATATGTTATACTATATGGTATTGTTTACATGTTTCTGTGGTTGGCAGTACAGTTCATATGCTTGTACAAGCATCACCAGAGACATACAGGCAATGAGTTGAACTACAGTGTTAATGGTGATTTTGATGCCTCTAGATTATATGAACTGTGAGTTCCAGTATAATCTTCCAAGTTGAACCTCCCCACCACCATTTGTCATATGAACCTTCAAACACTTTCCATAGACATGCTGTATATTAGATGTGTCACTGACCTACATGGTCTATGGTCATACTGTCATAGGTAATTGACTTGAATTGTTGTATTTATTTCACATCAATGATTTGATATGGTGAACACTATTGTTTTCTCCATTTCACATGCTAGCATACTTGTCAAGGCCACAATTACTAATCAGTGGGACTAAGATTGGCACTAGGCCACCTGGCTACACATAATGATAAGCTGGTGAGTGTTTATCAACCCACTCTAATTTGTAGCAAATGCCTATCTCTTGGTGTTAACTATTTCTACCACACAAATTTCAAGTTATTAACATTAACTTTGTGTCAGACAATGAGGTAGAGAGAGTCAGGAAGCAACTAGGGATAATAAATTTCTAACAGCCTCCCTACAGTGACCTACTTCCTCTACCTAAGTATAAGTAACAATGTCTCATCAACAAGCTGACAGAATTTCTGCAAATGTGACAACCCTTTGTTATAAGCTGAGGTAGGGCAGCCACTGAAGCACCAGGCTCAGAGCCCTAAGTGTAAAATATGTGCTTTACTTACATCGTCCCTTGAGAGCTCTGTGCTAATGGAGTGGAATTGAGGCTCCATCCCAGACTACTTAGTACATTCAAATCTTGACTCCATGGTGACAATGTGATATCAGACATGTTGACTAACCTCTCTGAGCTTCAGTTTGCTCAGCTCTAAAATTAGCTGTTATGGGGCTTCAGTGAGCTCACCAGATGGGAGGTACAGGACATAACATATAGGCCTCAAGCTTTAGCTACCTCTGATTGTGTTTGGTACTTGGGTCACTTGGGGCACCATGTCTGAGTTTCATCTTCAGACTTATTGTCAATATTTCTCCTGATGTTGGGTCATATTAACCTTCTTCATGGTTGTGATGATGGGGCGGCAGCTGCTGAGCTGGTTGCCAGGACAGCTACGGGTCAGTTATGCTGTTTTGTTTCTTTCTTAATCACAAAACCACATTGGTCTGAAGGGTCCTAGTGCAGTGGATAGAGCTTCTTCCCACGTAGGGCACTTCCTGCACTGTTGGGGAAAGTGTCATAGCATAAAAATCAATAATTAGTAATCCATCTGCATACTTTTGTCTATACAAATGCTTTAACAATATCTTTCAGTGTTCTGTATGGTGCTGGAGGATAGCTTCCAGCCATCTGGATCTATGTTAATTCCCTAAATTGTTTACCCATGCTTGTTTCAAAGGCTGTTTCCCATCCTTATCTATGCTTTAATGATTTACCTATGGCAATCTGGAAAGCTGAGTTCGTAGTAAGCAAGGAGTAGAGGGAAAGATTGACATGTAGAAGTCATTTCCTGGCTTTATGATGAAATCAATGCAAGCCATTCCACGGCTCCTTAATTACCTGCTCACTTGCTAATGTGAGCTTTTTTGAACTAAATATTTTTATTTTTTTAAATCAGTGAGGTATACAGGAAATTACAATCAATATTTTAACTATTTCCTATTTATTTTCACTATGTTTCTTAGAAATGCTTGCTACAAACAGTGTTCCAGAGAAAATTAAAATTGCTTAAGAACTCTGGAAAGAGAGAGAGAATTCAATTTGTTTCCTAGGGATTTCCTTCTACTGTAGCAGGGCATAATTCCTGATGTCCTCCCTGGTGCCAGATTCTGCCTTGTCACCTGACAGTCTCACCATTTGCCAGGCATCCAGGGAGTTTGAACTTAGATGCAGAGCCTGAGTTGTCATTTAAATGGGCTACACTTTGTTATTTTCAACATCAGCCTCCTGTCTCTATGGGTGTTTAGGGTAACAATTACAATAGGACTCTTTTATGTAAGGGTTAATAAGCTATGGAGTAGTGTCTTGGTCCCTTTCATGTGTGACAGCAACAACTTACAAGAATATTTTAGCTTAATGTTTTTTAGGGTTAATTCATTCCATATTTTTTGCTTGGGTGGGACCTTGAGGCAGGGGAAATATGTGGCAGAGGAAAGATATTAACATTAACTTTGTGTCAGACAAGAAGGTAGAGTCAGGAAGCAACTAGGGATAATAAATTTCTAACAGCCTCCCCACAGTGACCTACTTCCTCTACCTAAGTCTGACCCCCTAAAGTTTCCATCACCAATTGGGGACCAAGCATCCAGACCATCAGCTTGTGGGGGATATTTCAGAATCAAATCGTAACAGCTGAGTTTCCACATGTGGTCCACAAGTATGAGAGAACTGCAACTTTGAAATACCAAAACCAGGCAGAAACAGGACTTCATTTTACAACAACAACAACAACAACAACAACAACAAAATATGAGACTCAGGAGATGGTGCAATTTGGAAGTAGTGCCATCAGCAGTAGGGAACCCTAAGAGGCTAAGGAACAATAGAGCAACTGGGTATGTTTTCTGATTTTTCGTTAAAAATGTGACTCCTCCCTGGTCTGTACCTGGGCATGCCCCCCACAGAATTCCAGTGGCTACCAACTTAAGCCTCCCTAGCTTCCTTTGTCATGTGAACTTTCAAACACTTGGCATATGTTCACAGGAATATGATTAAATAACTGGTAGCTGCTGATCGTTTTCAGATCTGTGAAGTTCCAGGTTGGGGTCAGACTAAAAGCAGAGCCTATATATGCCTTGGCATAGTACCCCCAGACTCCAGTATCTCATTCTCAGCCCTTTGACAGCCTCTCAGTAGCAAAATCAGAAGATTCCTTGGGGTGGGGGCTCAGTTCCTAGAAGCTTCTAGGGGATTCCTCTCTTTGACTATACCCACAAGCCAGGACTGAATCCACTAAGTGGGAGGCCACACGCCAAGCTTTGAGATTCGTTTCTTAGTGCTTTGCTACTTTAAGATGTGAGCTACTGGGCACATGCTTTTACCTTTCTGAGCTTACCATTTCATTATATAGGAAGTGGTACATATATTACTGCATGTAAAGCAAAATATCTAGGAAAATATGCTGTTAGCTTAAAATTTAGGACTGCATTTTAGCTGACAAAAGAACTCTAGGTGTCTTCATGAATCTACTCAGTGAAGAGAAAGCCCCTTCCCTTTATCAACCTTACAAGCACCCTAGATGACAACCATGGTGATGTTTCCAACAAACATAAGGAATCCATTTTTTCCAACAGTAACTGATAGTAAGTAGCACTACTGTGCCTCTGTGTTCACTTGTAAGACCTACATATCTGGCTAAGTGTTCCTTAATGACACAAGGATGGTTCTGTGATGTTTATACCAAGCTTTTTTTTTTTAACCTAACTTTAATCCTTCTTAACATTTGTTTATGTCATAGACCTTCTGAAAATGTGATGACAGCTATGTGTCCCTTTTCCAGGATGTGCACAACCCTGTGGCAAGCCTCCCTTCTCCCAGTTTCCTAGAAAGCTCCAGGAAAAACAGACACTATGAACAGTCACTGAGCAGAAATGGGCATCACAGAGGTGCAAAAAGCAGATTCAGGGCTGCCCTCCTGACTGAGATGTAACTTACAGAGGCCATCTGCTGCTCAGTGCTGGAGAGAAAACAAAGCAGGGAAGGGGAGAGGAAGTGCCAGAGATGGGCGTAGGACTTTGAAACATTGCACAGGGTGGCCAGGTGACATTTATATCAAGACTAAAGGAAATGAGGGAGCTGGCCTGTCTGTGGGAAGTCAATTCCAGCCCTAGGGAAGAGCTAGTGCAAAGGACCTAAGGTAGGAAGGACATAGTCTGTTGAAGAAGGGCCAGGAGGCCCATGTGGGGCAGTTCATGGTGATGGAGTAGGCAGATGTGTCCCACTTGGCCATCAGAAGCACTTCAGCTTTGTGCTTTGTGTATTGTTGTGAGGAGTCAATACAGCATTTTTCACAGCAGGAAGCAGGGGTGTCTACTGGAGGAAAGAACTTCTGCAATCTTGCTCCTGGAGTAAGTAGGAGATACAGGAGACTGGAAGCAAAAGTTATCCATAGAAGAGCAAGAGGATTAAAATTATGTTTTTGTTTTAAACCCATAATTCTATGGGAGTAGATAAGGAATAGGGCTGAAAGAGAAGAATCATTGAAGCCTCCAAGGAAGTTGTCACAAATCAAACAAAATGTCCTTGATCTGAGATCTTCAATTATGGAATAGGCATGCTAGGGGACCAGCAGTAGTCTGGCTAAGTTGGGTGAAGAGAAAGCCATCCCCTCAATGGCTAAGTTCATGTGTCCTATAAGATGACTAGAGGTCTTTTCATTAGCAATGCCGGACAGTTAGTTTTAGGATCCGAACACAGCTGTCATCTGTGCTTCCTTCACAAAACACACTGGAGGAATGGTCATTACTGCCTTCCTGGGAGAAACAGAGAGACTCGAGGCTTGAATGGTATACTACAAGAAGTAGAGCTGCACCTCCCACTTTCTCGGCTAGTGCACATTTAAATTATAAGAGCCCATGAACAATGTTCCATGGTGGTTGGCAGGCTACTCATTTTAATTCAGTTTAATCAGATGCTCTTTAAGAGACCCTCAAACTTTCTTAGCCATAGGAACCCTAGATGAGGTCTCCTCTCTGTGAGTCCTGAGGGAACCCTAGATTGGCTCACTAGCAATGTATAGCCTTTGGTGGCAACTTCAGGTCCAAAGTAGAAAGGATTGTGCCCAGCTACAATGTATTCCTACCAAACTGCTAGGCTGAGAAATGTACCCCTTGACCCATTAGATGGTTCTTGCAGACAGAGCTGAGTCACCACAGAACCTTGGAGTTCTAAAAAAAAAAAAAAAAAAAAAAAAAAAAAAAAAAAAAAAAAAAAAAAAAAAATGTAACCTAAGAAGAAGCCCACCCGGGGATTTTTGTTGTTGATTCTAGATGTTTTGACACCGTCCTCCCCCACTATCATGCACACTAAGACCTAAGGAGGGAATGAAAGGAGGGGCTAAACGGGCCATAGCCCCGCCCCTTTATGGCCTGGGGCTCCCTCTGACAGGCGGACAAGAGCTCCTTGCTACTACTTAGAGGTACCTGCAGAGGCCCAGCTAGCTGTGGGAGTGAGTTGTCTTGTGACATTCCACTGCGGTGCTCAGCCCCTGCTGCTACTACTACGGCTACTGCAGCTGCGCTGCCACCAGGGACAGTTCAGGTTAGTAACACGCCTGGGTGGGGTACCCAGAAAAACGGGGACAGAGTTGGAAAGTCTCCAGCCTTAGCGCCAGAGTAGAGGGCGCACTGGCCCCACCAGGCCTTTTACAAGCAATGCATGCTACTGCAAAAGCCACAGGTGTTGGTCCTGTGAACATCTCCACCATAAGCAGCAGTCCAGTCTAGCTTCATCAGCACTGTCTTTGCTTGCCCTGGGCCCAGAGAAAGTACAGAGAGAGCAATAGAGAGACTGTGACTGTGGCCAGTGTGTCTGAGTTCCTGGATAAGCTTACTGGCAGTGAGAACAACAATCAGCCTTGGAGGTTAAAGCAGGCAGGAGGGAGGAGGGGAGGGGGAGTTAGGAAAGGGTCAGATAGGAGGGAGAAGGTGAGAGCCTAAGCCCTTACTATAATCACTGGTGGCCGGTTTGTTTGACCATCAGGTATGAGCTGTTAATGAGCCTACAGACACATTGTGTGAAGGGTGAGAACAGTATCACCCCTTCTGCTGCTACCCACTGCAGGTGAGCAGCGGCCTTACCTAAGGAAGGAGGGGAAGGGGGAACACTATTTTCAAAGTCAAGCTGTGTTGAAAGTAAGAAGGGGTCTCCCTCTCTTTGCTTACTTCACCCTCATCTGTCACTGACTATCTCTGTCAGTTTTCTCTTGGTCTCTGCCTTTTGCCCTCTACCTTCAATCTCTGAGGCTAAGTCTGGAACATTCTTTCACCTTATCACTGTTGAGTGCTGGCTTTCCTGTTTTCTCTCTCTCTCACTTTTCTGTCCGTTGGTAACCCTCAGTAGCCATCAGCTTACTCTGTTCCAAAGGTAACTGGAAAAGTCAACCTGAGGCATGTGACTTTTCCCCTAGGCCCAGGGTCTCCTGTGGCCCTGGGGTGGCTCCGTTCCGTTTTTATGACTGGGCTTGCTTTCTGACCCCACTGTTGCTTCTCCCTATCAGCACGCAGTCCAGTCAAGGCGCTTGACTTCGCTGGTATAGGCCACCCTTCACTTCCTGCGGAGGAGCCTTCGGAGCCTTCGAGGTAACTGTGCCCTCACCCTTTTTACTTGTCTAGTCTCTCCCAGCTGCCCCAGTAGCCCTAAGGGAGAAATGAGGCTGCCACTGTGAATTCAGCCTGCTGTTCCTTTGCCCATTAAAAAGTGTCTAGAGGATTTGGGAAGTCCCTTGAGCGACCAGCTGTTAGATTGCTTGCATCTATCTCCTCCTCTGGAAACCCTGCATTTCAAGGCTTGAGGTTGGTGGGGTCGCAGGCAGGGCAGCACAGCTTCTCCTTTAAGACCAGAGCTGCTCGTCGCCGTGAGTGTGAGGGTGTGTGAGTGTGCGGCGTGCGTGTCTCCTCCTCCCCGAGTGACACAGCAGTGAGAAATGCCTATCAGTAACTTAAACCCCCGAAACTCCACCTTCCGGGCGCGCGGCGCGGAGCCGGGTGGTGGGAATGGAGCGAGCAGATTGAGGCCGCCGCTGCAGCGCCGCCAGCATGAACTTGGCGGCGAGCTGAAGCAGCGGGCGGCGGGCGGGCGCGGGGGCACCGGCCGCTAGCTAGGGGGTGATCTTCAATCTTGTTGGGCCATTCGGCGGGAGCCTGCGGGTAGGCTGCCCGTGCTGGCGGCCGCCCGCCCCTCTGGCTCTGCCCTGGCTGCCGCTGGAGCTCCGCAACACGGTAAGGGTGAAGGCGGATGCGGGAGGTCCGACTGCTTGGGTGGAGGGACTCTAGGGTGCACTTATAGACCCCACTTATGGTCTCCATCTTTGAGGAGACGAGGACCCCAAATGTTGTGGGATTGGAGACCCCAAAGTTTGCTCTGAGAACACAGCCCACCTGACGCTGGGGGTTGGCCACCCCCCCTCTCAGACTGGCCTAACTGGGATGAGAGCAGGTCTCAATGACCAGAGTCTTTGGCTGCTGTCTTCTTTTAGGCGCCCCAGAGGGAGTCCAAAACTGGGTGGAGGCAGCTGCATTCTGAGGAGGAAAGGTCTAGTGGGGTACAAGCTGCGCGGGCTGCATGAACTACGTTAGATTACCAGGAGGCACCCACTTCATCCCCACACCCTGGGCCGCTCGCTCACTGCCCAAGGTGCCATCAGAGACACGGTCTTTCCGTGCCAGCTCCGGAGTCCAGCAGTGGGCACTGGACGAGGAATTCCCCCGCCCCAAATCTATTTGCTGCCGTGGAACAGAGTGTGGGGTGTGCGTGTTGCCCTGCTCTTCCCCCATCCCCATTTGCCAACTCCTCCTCAGGAAAGCAGCCTGGAGCAAAGCTGGGGGCCGAGGCAACCCCTGCTGATTCCCCACCCAGAGCCCCTGTGCAGGAATTGGCGCTCCAAGCTCCCAGGCATTCTCTCAGTGGCAGAGCCAGGCGCCAGGCTCTGCCTAGGGCGGGTGGGAAGCCCCCCGGAGCGCCGCCAAATACTTTTCTTGGCCACTTGGTTTGGCCAGGTTCCGTGCTGGTGCAGTGAGTCCGAAGCCTGGAAAGCTAGCGGTGCTGTCTGATTCTGATGGGTGATTAAATTTGGACTGAGCGGACACTAATAGGATTACCCAGACTGAAAACTCGGCCCTAAAGCCATTGGAACCTGGGCAAACAGATGCGCCTCAACCTGGCTCCTGCATCTGGGTGCGGCTGAGTCGGGCACCCCGAATGTGGGTGTGTGTGAGCAAGGGCAAAAGCACGGAGTGGCTAGGGAACCTGGGAGATTGGATTCTAGTTGCAGAGGTAGCTTGTCCTTGTTATTTGGCAGCAGAAGGAAGAACCCCTCAGAGTACCGTCCCCAAGCCAAATGTTCCCTTTGCGGGTAGCTGACCAAGGCCGGTTCCGGGACATTGTCTGTAAGGGTGAGAGAGCCTAGTCGAGGAGAGCCGGTCCTTCTGTAACAAAGACGCAAAGTCTCCACAAGCCTCAGTAATTCTCAAAGAGTTTGCTAGGGAGAGGGCCAGGGTCTTCCAGAGAAGACCCCCGTGGGAATCATGTCTCCCTCATCAGCCCTGGGCCATGGCCTCTGCTCGAGTTCCCTGCCTTCAGTGGGTGGATGGGAGCATCGCAGCAGCTCGGCCCAGTTTCTTGGCAGGCGCAGGCTCTAGTGCCCACTGACCGGGTGGGGTCTATCATGCACCCACCAGGGCTTCCCGGCTGCCACTGCTGCTCTGGGCCCCTGGAGGCCGCGCAGCTTCTTTCCTTCCCTCCCTCCCACCTCTTCTTGTCTTTATAGATTCCCCCCTCCCTCCCACCCCCGCCGCCGCCGCCGCCAACAATCCGCTTTATAAAAAGCCCCTTTGTTTCCCAGGAGGCTGGAGAGAGGGAAGGGGAAAGGGACTCAGAGGCAGAGGGCGGGGGAGGCAGCCTCCAAGTAGCTTAGAGCTGCTCGGGACAGGAGGGCTGGTGTAGGCAATGGAGGAGGGGGGGGGGTCTGTATTTTGAGACTCCTCTGTAGGAACCTTGGAAGTCTCGGGAAGCTCTTGTTCCTGACATGTTCTATGTGCTTGGTTGGCCATCCTTGAACACCCTAAATCCCTGCGGCCAAGACTGGCCGGCTGTACAGGGAGCAGGCAGGAGCCAGGCGTGAGGTGGCAAACACTCAGCAGGGTGGGCAAATGTTGCGGGTCCCTGTGATGACAGGGCTTGGGCATAGGGGGCGCCCTTTCCTCGGTTTCACTTTGCTTTGGGGTGTCTCTCAGCCAAAAGCCCTAGAGTGGCTGTTGAGCCTGTAGGCAGCAGAGACACCGGTAATGGCTAGAGGCTTTAACCACCTTGCAATCTAGCTATATTCCTCTTCCTGCTCCCCACTATCATAACCCCCCCCCCATACACACACATACACCAACAGGACAAGATTGAAAGTTTCTGAAGGTGCCCTTTGCTCTCTGTTTGAGACTCAGAGTGAGTAGTTGTGGCCACCTCTAGGGTAGTCTAGGACTGAGAGTGACTGAGAGAGAGGTCACAAAAGCTGCCAGGGACCAAGCATGCTTTGGCCTGCTGCCTCTATACAAACGTGTAGTTTGGCAACAAAGGGCATCAAAAATGCAGTGACGTCTAGTTTTTAGCTGGATTGAGGATGTACGGGCTCTGTCCTTTCGAGAAAACAGGGCTTGCCAGGTGGTATGTTAAGACTGACTTTACAAGTAAACTTTCATATCCCGTCAGCCTGCTCCTCCAGGCTTCTCCAAAATGTTCCGATTCTCCCCACCTGAAGTTCCTCTGGGAAGATAAGGCTACTAATAAGAAAAAAAGTGACAAATAAGGAGTAGATGGGGCCTAACGCAAACTGGTAGGTCTATAGAGTAGTCCTACTCCTCTTGGTCCTCCCTGTCTCCACCCCTCCCCATACCCCTTTAATGAGATGAAGTCTTTGTGTTTGTGCCTGCACATTCCTGTTTGTGTCTTTCTCTTGCTCTACTCCCAGAGTTTATTGATAAATGTGTTGTCTGAACATTTTTTTTTTGTCTTTAGAGTATTAGGTGAAGTGGTACCCCCCCACACACACATACATCTCAATTATTTCTAAAATCATAAGAAAGATATCAAAGGGTGAACTATGGGTTCTACCTTTCCCCCTTTTGTGTGTTTCTTCTGGAGCAAGATCATTGGAAAATAAAGCTGCTGATGTGCTAGATGGAACATATGGTACCTCCATAAGAGAGAAGCTGAAATGGCCTTGAACCTGCTGGACAGACCAGCTGTTTGCTGCCAGATAGAGCAGCTAATCAGCTTTTTCCCCTTAAAGTAACAGCCCTCTTTTCTGTTGATGACCAGTAGCATATTAAATAGGATATTCTCCAGAGGGGAAAAGTGATGGGATTCTATATTGTTTTGCGCTTTTGCAAATCTGTAGTTTTTCATTCCTGCTGTGGGGGCTCTTGCCCTCTAGCTGTACTTGTCTGTAGCTTGTGAATGTCTTCTCTAGTATTTATGAGAATGTCGTTCATAGTAGAAATTGGGAGTTAGGGAAAGGGACAAAAGAGATGGAGCTGAGAGTTCCAGATGGTTGGAAGGAACATATCTGTTTTGTACCTGGTGTTAGAAACATTAGCAGTGCTTCCCCTGGCCTCTTTTTAAAAACATTTTAAGAGTTGAAGGGCTTCCTTACAAAATCTCTTCCGGACAGGACCATTTTCAGTTTTCCTTCAGTATAATGTGTTGGGGTGAGGGGAAAGTTTGGCGTTAGAAGAAAGGCTTTAGAAGATACAAGGAAACTCCATGTTAGGAAATCGTTAGCAAAGGGTGACTTTGTCTGTTTTCCTGCCACTGACGCTGACAGTGACACAGATGTGTGGGTTGAAACAGGAACGTCATTGAATTTTTAAACTCAACCAGGAAATAGCCTGTTGCTGGAGTTGGGGGGGGGGTGGTTACACATTCATTGCCTGTTAACATAGAAGCTTTGCAGTTGCTGATCCTTTTCAGTAAGATAAAGGAACTTTTAAACCCAGCAGCATGTTTAATGCCCCTCCCTACACCTCTAAACTTGACTAACTAAAGGCTTAAAATGCACCTGTTAGTGAATGGTGGTTAGGAACTGCATTACTATTTGGAGTTATAAGATGAGCAAAAATTGATCATAAACAAGTTGTTCTTCAGGCAATAGTTGGACTACTTTTTAAAGGGGCTTTGCATATATAGTAAACATTTTCAGTCTCAATGATTCTGATTTTTATTTACCTGAGACAGTATATAATGAACTAGATAATTTGACTAGAAGCTGGGAAACTTTCTTTCTAGAAATGTCTCCTACTAATTAACAGAGGGATCTCAGAGAGAAGCTTGTCCTCCCTCCTTGCATTCACTCTGAAACCCCTAAATCTGACTCCCTTCCATAAGATTTGAGAAAAAAAATGGTCATTTTCTGAGGAAACATCAAGTTCAGCCTTGTCATTGGGGAAAACAGTGAGATAGATAACTATATGGGGCAAAGATTTTAAGAGGCATTGAGAAAAGGGGGAATTAAATATGGCAGAAGGCCAATCAAAACAATATTAAAGTGGGAAGTGTTCATCCTCTTGTGTCTTTGTGAGTGTGAACTTCTAACCTAGAGCTATAGACATGAGGGCTGAGAAGCAGCCCAGAGTCCTCTTGTCCAGTACTCCTAATCCAGCCCTCTGGGGGCCTATTGATGGCAGGCCTCCTAATCACTGGGCTGGTCTACAAATAACAGAATCTAAACTCTTTAAAATTAGACTGGCATATTTCCAGAGGGCTCATTAAATATAGAGCAGATTTGCTGCCTTTCAGTTATTTAGCAAAGGTTACAACGCCAAAAAGGCCTGCTATCCACATATACGCTGCAACATGAATTCAGAACTCGATGCTGAACCTTTCCTTATACCTCTGGTTCCAAGGAATGTCCTCTGAAGAACACATTTCCTACTTTAAGGATTCACCAGCAGTGCAAGAATCTGCCACTGTACTGCTTGATGTTAACATTGATTTTTTTTTTAATCGGTAAGAGTGGACATGATGAAGAAAGACTTTTACCCTCTTGGTTCTTTGGCAATTATCTTACTGCCATAAATGTTGATACACATATAATGGATGTAACTAAAAAAAAAATCTCCTTATGCAAGCAAAAAAAGGCTGAATGTTTGTTGTAGCATATAGAATGCTGAGAGTGTGAATAGACCAACCCAGATGTCACCAGAGAGAGAGATAAACGATGGAGGAACAGGAGCTGGTTACTATGGATCAGCACAATGAACCCATTCCCATTTCTACACCTCTCATAACAACACCACCATGGATGGGTAACCTAGGCAGCACCAGTCAACTGGATGGCAGGAAGAAGGCATTGCAAAGCTTAGTTGGAATGAGTATGATTTTAATATTTTTAGAAAGAAAATTCACAAACATCTTTAGGATTTTGAAAAGGAAAGTTTTACAAATACAATATTTCAGTACATATTTATTATTTGCTGCTACCTTCATGCCATTTTTCTGTGTGTGTATGCGTGTGTGTGTGTGTGTGTGTGTGTGTGTGTGTGTGTGTGTGTGTGTGGTGTGTGTGTGTGTGTGCGTGCGTGTGTGGTGTGTGTGTGTGTGTGTGTGTGTGTGTGTGTGTGTGTGTGTGTGTGTGTAGCAGAGGAAAAGGAAAAGGCCTTCTGGAACTGGGGGCTATTATTCAAGGAGGTCCCCATGAGGTGACAGCACATCATAGCCTATTCATATACATCTTGTGCAGCCCTGCTCCTGATTACCAGCCAAGAGCTGTTAGTTCTGGGGCATATGCAAAGGGAACTGAAACAAAAAATTCGAGCTTCTCCTTGTCTGCCATCTCTTCCTTCCAGTTGCTCTCTCTCTCCTGTCATCCTTTCACAGACTTTCCTTGGTTTGCTTGGAGCCTCAGATTTTCTCCTAAGATATGACCTCCCTAATTTCCAAACAACTGGACATGTTACAATTGAAAAGACTCCCATAGGGAAAGGAACCCGGCCAAAGGCATTGAACTCCAGAGAGTAAAGTCTTCTAGGGACACAATCTAAGGAGATCTTGGGCAAAAGAAGGTAAAAAGCTCTTTGCAAAGTCTGTGACACTTTCCTGGCCCAGATGGGCTTTCTTGACCTTCTCTCATTGCCTCAAGTTCCAGACAACTCTACTGTCACCCCTTCTAATTCATAAGACAAGGACCTTGCCTGGACCCTGGAGATTGTTCTAACCCATGACCACTGGATTCAGTCTTTTGACCTTCAAATAGCAAGTGATTCCCTTCATATTATGAAGTCTAGGACCCAGTCCACCTGTAGTTCCTTACTTTCTCTGGGTAACTTGCTGTGCGCTCTGCCCATCTAGGCATTGTATTTTCCTTTTCTCCTATCTGTAGGAGTACTTTGACACTAGGCCATGGGGATACCTTTCTGCTGATTTTAGAAGAGATCAGACTGAAGGGCCAAAGCCACTGAGTATAAGAGTATTTATGTTAGGAGAGTCTGCTGGCTCTGGCTTGTGCTTTTCAACCAGGGAGGGCAGTGTGGGCCTTTCAGGACTAAAGGCATGGCAATAAAGTGCAGTGCTTTGTGGAATCCAGAGTGCTCTGTTCAATCGGACGAAATACCACACTGCTACCACATATGTCATCCATTCATAATTTCTTCCCTAGAATTTCAGTCTGAAAACATTGACTCTCAGCTTCTTTCAGCATCAGACTGGCAACTTAGATGCCAAAGAGATTAGGACTGTGGGTCTGCTTGCCTGTTTTATGGCCCCAACTAGCAAGCTGACCATTGTCCCTATACACAGTAAACAAAGGAACACAGCTTTCCTGAAGATTCAGTTGCTAAAAGATTAACCTTACTGCTGGAAGGAGAAGCCTGGTGATTTTACAGAAGAGGAGACTGAGGCCTAGAGAGCTGCCCAACTCTTCCAGGGTAATGAGAACGGCTACCCAAAATAGGCACATACTTGCCCCTCAGTCCTCATGCATAAAAAGAAAATGGCTTTTGCTCAGAAGTTTGAGTAGATAGGTGCTTTTTCAAGGCAGATCAAAACTGGTAAGAGGAGATATAGAATCTGGAGTAGGAGCATTTTGAATTATGCTGTAAAATAATCTACCCTTGTGTCTATGTGTTCTGTGGTCAGGACAGCACAGGGATCTATTGGAGTCACAGCTGCAAGACTGGACCAAGCTGGAGAGTGAAGACTACAAGTTAACGATCATTCTGGGGCCTGGATGCAATGATGTCTAAAGGGATAATTGTCTCACCCTGCTTTCAAGTTGGGAAGCCATTGCTGTGGAGAGCTTTTCTGGGCAATCTTTGCTGGCATTTGCAGGATGTTGTTTGGGTTACATTTTCAGTATCTGTCTCTGGAAGTTCCAGTACTGACCTTGGAATTCAAAATGGGAGGGTAGTTTTGGTGTAATTGCCAGCATCACATGCTTTGTGAGTCTGATTCTAAAAGTCTGGCATGCATTATGCCAGGTTTGGGAAGGAGAGCACAGTGTTTCTAAGCTGCATGTCTGTCAAGGATTAATTTAACCTCTAATTACTACATTTTTTTGCTGTGTGTTGCATGAACATGTTACAACAAAGCTCAAAGTATGCTATTTTATTTCACTGCCACTCTAAAATTAATTTCAGGGATTTGGAGTCAAATCTGACCCACTTGGTGTTAAAATAGTTGTGCTGACATTGGAATTAAAGTGAACAATCTGGTTCTTTCTAGAGATGCCCCAGCCATGGAATAAAGAGCTTGATTATGTTATTTGTTCTCACAACCTTCAAAATGAGCTCTTGGCAGTATCAAGGAGTGTCACTATACTAATCCCATTGGGAACTCAACATGCCCAGGGAGCATAAGAAACTGCCTGTATATTTTCTAGGTATGCCCTTAGGATGAGAGTGATGCCTTGCACAGCAGGGCAGCCCAGTGGTCCTTTCCTTCCCACTAATAATACAATAGTAGGCTATTATCTAATTGTAGCCTCCCAAAAGCCTACTCTGGGGCCCAATCAGATCCATAAAATCACAAAATTAAACTCACAGGGTCTCCAGATTCCTGTTCCTCCTCATAGTCACTATTGGATGTGTGCCCCTGCCCATTATATCTTTTCTTAAGTCAGGTAGATTTATCAAAAATAGTTAAGTATAGAGCATATTAAATACGAATATTGATACTGGATTTGTGGTGCAGAGTAGCTTAGATTCCCATCTTGAGCAGAGTGTGTCAGAGCTACTTTCATTATAAATCTGGAAGGGGAGGAACTGTGCCAGTTACTTGAAAGCAGTTATCACCTAGAAACTTGAGACAGCAACATATAACTGAACAAAACAATAGTGATCTGTGAGTCATAAAGTGTGGCAGTTGGCCATTGCCCTTCAAAACATGCACCAGTTTGGGACCACATTCCTGAGTCTGGGAGAAGCCCTCGGTGCTCTACTCCAGGCTCATCTCTGATGCCAACTAAGGACACTTCAGGCCAGTTACTTCTCCTTGATAGGCCTCAATTATACATTATAGAGATGAACTAAGGGAATCCAAGGCCCTTCTCTAGCCCTGGAATTCTATGATTGGGCAGCACACTAAGATATAAAGTTCTTAAAATATTTGAAAATGACATAATGATCGATTGTTTTATAATACCCAAGACTTGACTGCACAGGGATTTTACTTTTATTTTGGTAGAAAGGCATGGAGACTATTAAGAAAAGGAAAACAGTTCTAACGGTTTGGCATATACAAAACATTGGCATTTTCTTTGTATATGACTAAAACATAGAAAAATGGGAAATACACTTAAAGACATCTTATTTTACATGTGAGGATACTATGCAACAATTTATTAGACATCAAACTAGCTCAGGCCTCAGGAATCCCATGAGGAGCCCCATCATGAAGACAATGCTTAGTTCTTCAACATCATCAGAAGAAACATTTAGACTCCCCACTACACATGAGCCTGAAGTGTGAAGAATATAGAACTGAGCAGTTTTTAATTCTAGCTACCAAACAGTAGCTTATCAGGAAGGAATTTTTATCCCTCACCTCTTCCCCTAACACACATGAAATGTTTTCAGCTAACAGTAAATATTGAATTTTGTTGATCTTGTATTGAAGCCCAATTTCAAATAAAACAGATTTTATGAATAATGGGGGGTGGTCCCTAGGGGCTTGTTCTTTGAAATTATTTCATTTTAAACAGATGGCTGTTTTAGGTTTGACTTGGTGTTTCTCTAATTTTCATTAGAGAAAGAAAAAACAACCCAAGCAACCCCGCCCTTATTTTTGTAATGAGTAACAGTTTGTCTTGTCTAAAAGAAGCTTCTAGTTACTCAACTGTTTGCACCCAGAGTGCTCAGCCTTAGTTTGTTTGCTTTCTTAATCATGTAACTGTGTTGGCCACCGACAGTTTATGGGGTGCTTACAAAATATACCCATCTCATCTGTACACTGGCACCAGCTCTAGGATTGCTTTTCCCCGCTCCAGCCAAGCCATCCCCGCTCCTATGGGCTGGGTGGAGGGTAGAGTCTGGAAACTCTGGTCTTGGTGGGAAATAGTCTTCAAGCTGAGTCCAGCTTCACCATTTCATCTTGTGGCCTTGTTCTTTTTGAGCTTCACCAGTCTATCACTACAGTGAGAGAGAATCTGGGATTCTTTTTCTTGTTATGTTGGATTCCCTACTTAGAGAATGGGATCTGACCAGCTGTTGGACCTGCCAATAATTATCTTTATTTGAACCCACGTACATACTTGTGCTTGTGTGTGGAGACCTGGCATCAATATCAGCTTTCTTCCTCTATCATTTGCTACCTCAAGCTCCATGTCCAGTGAGAAACAGTGCAAAGAGCAAGAAAGAAGAAAAGGTGATATTGTGTGAGTGTGTGTTGGGGATATCTGTCCACTTCCACAAGGAATGAAAACAGTTTTTGTAGGTACTTGGGATCCAAACTTAGATTCCCATGTTTGTTCACCAAATACCCACTGAACCATTTTCCAAGCCTACATTTTAATATTTTGAGGCAGATACAGTGAGGTTTTTTTTTTGCAAGAGGAAGGAAGATAGTTGGGCAAATAAATCTGTTAAGTATGTAATGCTTTTATTCACTGAGTTCCTGATGACTGGCCTTCAGAAAAATGTGTTCCTTTTTTTTTTTTTCCTGTCCATAGTGGGGATTGGCATTAGGCTGCCCTGCTTCAATGAGGATAGCAAAGAAAGAGGGTATGGTATAAAACTGCAGCCAAAACTAATGTAATCAATTCAAAGACTGGCCAAAAGTTATTTAGAAAAATGGATTCAATAAGTATTTTTATGCATCTAGTATGTACAACGCATTACAAGGATTATGGATGAATAGATTGATTGGTGGATGGATAGACCATGAGCAATTTAATAACTACAGTGAAAATAAAGATACAAATAAATGACATGTTAGATGCACAAGACAGAACAAAACAGAAAGATAACATGTAGACAGATAGTTCAATAAGGGAGACAAACAATGATAGACAAAACATAAGTAAAATATATAGTATCTCAGGTGATAAGTACCTTGAAGGAAAAGAAATAAAGGGACTTAATGACAGTGAGGTTTTCAATTAGATGGGCAAGGATCTTAGTAAGGAAGATAGGAACAAAATGTGAAACCAGAGTGCTGTCCAATAGAAATAATTTAAGCTGAAAAACTATAAAATAAGCAGATCAAATTAAGTTTAATGATGTATTTTTATTTAACTTAACATTTCTAAACTATTAAAGATATAATCAATACATAATAAAATGCTGTATACTATTTATAGCATAAGTCAATTGGGACTCACTAGATTTTTAAATCTTTAGTAGCCACGTGCAGCTAATGACAAACTTATTAGACAACAGGTTAAATGTCCTCATTTTTGTATGTCTCTAATATACTACACTTTATAGGGTGATTCTTTGTTGAATGGTTTAAAATTGTTAAGTATATTAATTTACTACTCATCATTAATTTGCATAGGTTCTTTCCCAGTGGATATTTAATAGCCTTTCACATCTTCATTCTCATATACCTACTTGTTCATCTGTTCATAATTTGCTCTATCATATGCACATTCTCCAATATCTCTACCTGAAGGCAGTTCTCTGGTTCTTAGGCTTTCTGTCTTATTTGAGGTGACTCTGGAGAGAAGTCAACAGAGTAGCTGGCATCTGCCACACTGATTGAAACTTTAAAGAGCATTGGTACTAGGTTCTTTGTCCAGTTTTGACTTGAAAGCTATCCAATTGGCAGTTCCTATTTTCTTAATGCCAACATGTAGCAGGACACTCCTATAATCTTGCTTTGTAGACAGTCGTTTATCAAACTAGACTATTTTCTGAGTGTGAACCTTAAGGCCTTTATTCTTTGCTCTTTATACTTTGCCTTTGGGTCATTAAATAGTCATTTGTATGCTTTTATAATTTATTTAATTTATGAATTCAGACTTCCTTAATTATCAGCTATCACCATCATTGATAGATGATTTGGCTAGCATGTATAAAGTTCTGGGTTACATTTTCAGCACATCACATCCACACACAAAAAATAGTAATTTCAATAATTTCTGGATACCTTCCACTTTGGTTCTAAGGAGTTAAGATTTTGGTACATTTTCTTTGTATTTTATCCATCCCATACAAACAAATCACACTTACATACATACAATTTTTCTTGAACTTGTGTGAGAACAAATTGTAGAAACAATGTTCTTTAATCCCCCAGATACATACATACACATACATACATAAATATCCACATATGGAGATATATATCTCCTAAAAAAAAAAAAAAAGACATTCTCACACAGAAGCGCAGGATGTTGGTCAAAATTAGAAGTCTGACATTGGTATTAATCTTTCTAAAGGATAAAATCTGGAAACCTTGTTAAGATTTTATATGTCAAATCCTGGCATAGACTTGCTAGGAATCATAAAATGTCAGAGAATACACCTTGTTTTAAGAAATTTACTGCTTAGATACAAGTTATTCCATTCATGCCATGAATGAAATGATTGTGTTTGTATCCCTTCAAAATTAACAAATTGAAATCTTAACCTAAAGGTATGGTGGTATTGGGGGTGACATGTTTGAGAAGTGCCTTAAGTCATAATAATATAATTGTCATGAATTTTATTGGTGTTTTTATAAAGCAGACCCACTAATATCAATCAAGTCATTCATAACTTTTTCTTTATTATTTCAGTGAGGTCAACTTAGCTACCTGTCTAGGAATTTCAAGTTCATGCTCATTCTTCTAAATTCTAATCCCATACCAAATTTCATTCTGCCTTTCCTCTCTCCATTTTTATAATTCAGTTCACAAACAGTGAGAAGTCTCTGCTGTTTTCCATAACATATTTACTCACTAAATCTAAGAGTACACAGAAATTCATTTCAATGTTGCTAACCCATGACTGTGAAGAAACCTATTAACAAGGTACAATAATAGTGCTTGTGCAATCCATCGTTGAAAACAATTCTACCTGAAGTACATCTCTGTCTCTTCACTTCCAGAAAGCCACTCTGTTTGTCCACTATTAAGATTTTTCCATATTTTCTTTATGTTTTATTAACCGTCCTCCTACAAGCAGAACATATACACCTCCCAACATGTGTGCACACACATAATCCTTTCTGTGAATTGGGAGAGATAATTATGTACATAATTATCTTTTATCCCCCAAATGTTTTAATAAATATTCTCTAAAAATAAAGACAGTCTCTTGCAAAAAAAATGTAGCAAGAACAAGAACAAAAACTCTCAAGATTTAGTTTACTTGTTTATGATTGGATCCCTTTTGCTTTCTCTATTTTTGTTAATTCATTGTGGAGTGTGTGGTGTGTGTGGTGTAAGTGTGTGGTGTGTGTGTGGGGGGGTGTATATGTATGTGTGCAAATAACACAGTACAAGATGTAAGAAATATTGCAACAGGGAACTCTCAAAAACAAACACTTAATTGCCTCTATTCTGCCCACCTCATTTTACTCATCTATTTTAATCAGTATATTACCTTTTCTGCCTATCCCCACCCTTTTAAACAAAAATGAACATATTTGTGTATTTTCTAGACAAGTATTTTGCTTACATAAAGCTTGGAACCTTACAGATATTTTTAGGCTTTACATTTGCACTGGAAAACATATCATAGCGACCATTTTATGTCAGTGCTTAGAAGTCTTCTTGGATCTTTCATGACAGTTGCAGTATACTATGCTTTTGGCTATAGGTATCTTAGGTTGTTTCCAATAGTTTGCACTTATGCTGCTTCAAGAAGCAAGCTGTAATATACACGTTTTCATACCGGTGGAGCTGTATCTTCAGGGTCAGTTTTTATAGATGTAATAATAACTTAGTACAACTGTATCAAAATGTAAAAAACAAAGTTTTGATGTGCCTTGCTCAATTCCCCTCCAGCAATGCATGAGAATGTCTCTTCCTCCAAAGCCTCACCATCAAAGCACTTGCTATGCTTTTTAATTTTTCTAAATCTGATAGGTGAGAAATGATATCTCAGTGTACTTTAATTAGCATTTTTCTAATTATGAGTAACTTGGGACATCTTTTCATATGCTTAAGAGCCTTTTGATTTTTTTGTATGGCATTATCTGCTAAAGTCTTTTCTTCCTTTTTCTATTGATTTTTTGAGGTTTATATCTTCAATTTAAAGACTTTTGTGGTGACGATAATTGGGTTTTTAATCTGTAATATTTGTTACAAGTAATTTTCTAAATGTGTTTGTTTTTCTGATACTTGTTTTCTATGGTATGCCAAAGGATTTTGTTTCCTTACTTGCCTGCTGTTTTGAGACAAGGTCTCATGACTCTCTTGTCTTCACTTACCCAGTGCTAAAATTCAAGGCATGCCCAAGCTCAGCTGCAAAAGGATTTTTGTATATTTAGGGAACATCTTTTTCTTTGACTACTCTTGGACACTAAGTCACATAAACATTTCCTCACATCCAGGCTAAAAAACTTCACCCAGTTTTCTTCCAAATAACGTAATAGACCAATTTTATGATTGATTTTTTTTAGGTATTAATATCTTCAAGGTTTATCTGTGTTGTATAATTTATTAGTATTTTATTCCTCTTTTTAAGAACTTTTCATTCTCACATATGTGTTGATGCAGATATGTATGGTTTATACTTGTACATCAGCATATGCACATGAATGTGGAGGTCGGAAATCAACATTGGTGTTGTTCCTTGGGAGTTATTTTGCTTTTTGACACAGGTCTCTTGCTTCGACCTGGGAGTCAATTATGACTGGACAGTAACTTGCAGGCTCCACCTAGCTCCACTTCCCCAGTACACCAGAGCCATCTTTCCACATGTGTTGGTGATTGAATTCAAGTCCTCATGCTTGTACAAGAAACACATTATCTACTATGTCAACTCCTTTAGTCTTTTATTTCCCTCAAATGTGAATAAAATTTATTTGTCTTTCCACTCACTTGATAGAAATTAGAGTTACCACATTTTAGCTATTGTGAATAAAACTTTTATGAAAATTTATATGCAATCTTTCATATAGGTATATATTTTTAAATCCCCTGGGCACATTCCTAGAAGAGAGATGTCTGAATTACAGGGTAACTATTTAACACTTTGAGGAAGTGCCAAAGTATGATCCAAAGTAGTTGTACAATTTTTACAATCTTGCTAACAGTGCATTCCAATTTTTCCCACATCCTTGTCAATATCTGTAGTGCTTGAGTAAATATAAAGTGCTTTTTCATTGTAGTTTTGGTTTACATTTCTGTTGACTGATAATGTTGAGCATCTTTTGTGTGTTTGCCATTCATTTGCATATTTTCTTTGAAGAAATGTTTGCTCATATTTTGCCCATTGAGTTGTCTTTATGTTCTTTACTAAATTAAAAGGCTCTTGATACATTCTGAGTATTTCTAGTAAGTTTTCCATTCTGTGGGGCAGTTTTCTCTTCATCATATTGTCTAATAAAAGTTTGTTTTTGTTTGTTTTCTGCATTTGTGTGTGTGTGTGTGTGTGTGTGTGTGTGTGTGTGTGTGTGTGTGTGTGTGTGTAAGTGGAGAGCAGAGGGCAACTCTCAATATTCAGTTCTTTTCTTCTATCAAGTGGCTTCCAGGAATAAAACTGAGGTGGTTGGGACTTGGTAGCAACTGTGCTTATCTACTGAGCTGCCTTGTGGGTCCAGCAACATGTAAGCATTCTTAAGTTTGATAAAGTTGAATTTATTTTGTTTTCCTGTAATCACTTAGACTATTAGTGATTATTATGCAGAAGAAATAACTGTCTAATCCAAGGTCATAAAGATTTTATTGTGTGTTTCTTATGGTTTTAGTTCTTACACATAATTCTATTTTCCATTTCTGATTTAGTTTTATTAAAACATATTGAATTCACAAGCAAAATTGTCTATAATTAAGTCTTACAATGTGGTCATTATATATGTGATCATTATATATAAATATATATTTAGATGACTACTATTTTATACATCTCTGAATTTGATTTGCTAGTATTTCTTGATTTTTTTAAAAAAGTAAATGCATGAAAGATATTGATGTATAATTTTCTTTTTCTGTAGTATGTAATCTGTTTTTGGCATCACAGATGTAAAGTAAGTTATAAGATATTCCTATTACTTCTTTTTTACAAAAATGTTTTTGTGGGTATCTATGTGTACTTGGGTACATGTATGTGCACTATGTACATGCAAGAGCCCACAGAGGTCATAACAGGAAATTAGAACAGGAGTTACAGAAAGTTGTGAGACAACATATAGATGTGCAAATTAAATCCTGGACTTCTGCAAGAACATTAAACACTATTAACCATTGATCCAACTCTCCAGCCTCTCCAGCCATATCTTTCTGGTAGTCATTGTATAAAACTAGTACTAATTTTTCTTTAAACATCTGCCAGAATTCTCCAGTGAAAGTATCTAGATCTGGAGTTTTTATTGTTTTAATCTATAAATTTATTTGGTCAAGATTCAGAATGAATATTTATATTGTCTTATTTATTGTTACTCATTTCTATTTATTTATATATTTGTTTGTATGTATGTGCATATGCATGTGTGTGAAAGTGTAGTCATATGCATGCCACAGTGCTGGTGTGGAGGTCAGAGGATAGTGCTTGGGAGCCAATTCTCACTTTCCTTCTTATTCAGACAAGTTCTCCTGTTTCTGCTGTACAGGGCACTCCAGGCTAGCTAGCCTGTGAGCTTCTGTTTTCATATCCCACCACACCATAGGGGTTCTGGGATTACAGATGTATAGAGCTGCATCTGGCTTTTTAGATGGGTTTTAAGTGTTGAACTCAAGTTATCAGGTTTGTGTGGCAAGTCGTTTACTCACTGATTCATTTCCTTGGCCCTAGTTTATTCTTTAAAATTTTATGCATCTATATTCATAAAATATTTCAGATGCAGTTTCTTTTTTGTTCCGTCTTGTGTTCTCATGACATATGAGCACTTAATTTCATAAAAATTGACTGTAAAATGTTTCCTTCTATTCTATATTCCAGAAGAAAATATATATTAAAGTATTAGTTCTTTATTTCAGAATTCTACAGTTAAAACGTTTAGGTCTGAAGACTTTAGGAGGAGTTTCTCGGGTGTAAATTATATTTCTTTTTAAATTATAGAGGTATTTAAATGATCTGTTTTTGTAATTTGTTGCATGAAAGGAAATGATCCATTTCATATTAAGTTTTCAAATTTATATATGTAGAGTTTTAGATAATACCCCTATCCTTTGGTCTCTGTAAGGTCTGTAAACAATATTTTTTATACTTCTGATACTGGTAATTCACTCTTACTAGAAATCAGATTTGTTGTTCTTTCCAGAAAATTAGCATTTTAAAAAATAAGAATTTCATACATGCATATAATGTGTTTACATCAAATCCACCTCTTTTATCATATGTCCTTCTACCACTTCCCCTTACAAATTCACTAAGTTCACCTGGTGCTTCCTGTCTGTACTTGGTTGTAGAACTATATGCTGGAAAATCAATAGCTTCTCAGTCTGCATCCCAGAATAAAACTGGCTGTCCATTCCAGAGCAGCCATCAGTTGCCAATAGTCCCTCAGCTAGCCATGATATGGCATTGCTCTCACAGTGCACGCTAGGATTTTGACTAGCTTGCTCTTGTGCAGGTCTTACACATGCAGCTACAGATGATGTGTGATTACATATGTAACTTCATTGTCATGTCTTTGGATATATGTTAATTCTTGAACTTAAATCTTTTTGTTGCCTCTTCTAGAATGATCCCTGAGCTTTTGGATAAAGGATATGAAGTGTAATATAATATAATACAATGTAGATAGATATCCCATTTAGATTTGAAGATTCCATAATACGAGAATAAGAGTCTTTTTGTACAATTTTTAACAAATTGTGTGTCTCTGTGTTAATCAACATATACTACTACAAATAAAAGCTTCCCTGATAAGGGATGAGAGACACATTAATTTATGGATAGAAAGATCAGAACTGAGGAACTAGTTTAATGTTGTGTCCATTTAGCAAAATAGTGATAGTAGCCTTTCCCCTAGGGTCTATGACCTAGCTAGGTAACAGTAGCAGGTATAGGTTCCATCATCTGAAACAAGTCTTAAATCCAAGTAGAAAGTGGTTGGTTACTCCCATGACGTTCATGTCATTGTTGTACCAGTGGGCATAACTTATGAGGTCAGTCTTTATTGTAGTTCATATGGTTCACAACTGGGTAAGACTACTAATTATACATAACAGCTTCTAGAAGTATTAAGATAGCAAGTAGTGGTGAAGCTCCCAGTAACGATGAAGCTCTGTTTTCAATCTTTATTGTTTCATTTTGAAGGAACAAAAGTCAGAAGGATGAGACAGGGTCCCATGTACTTCACAAAAGGTCAAGAACAATGCTGATCTTCCTGGGTCTGCACTACAAATTCTGAGATTTCAGGCATGTGTTACTGAGGATGAAACCTATAGCTTACTGCAAGCTAGGCACTCTTCCAAATGAACTACATTCCCATGTCCAGTTCCATTGATTTTTCTATCTTTATTATCCCTTATCTTCTGTTCCTTTCAATTTATTTTACACTGCTAAGGTTATTGCTAGATAGGCTTAAATTCTTGGCTTATCTCAGATATTAATTTGAAGGTGTTTTTCTTTTCTGAGATATGCATTATCAAAAATGCATATATTAGGAATGCATAATTCCTTTAATATACAATATGTCTGGAAAACCCACATTAGGCTGCCAGCTAGGTATTGTTGGAATTATTTACTGCCAAGTGGTTATATACAAGGTTTAATATTTATTTAAGAGACTCTATGAAACACTGATATAAGATTGAACCTTAGCGCAATTTATGGAGGGTTGAAATGTTTTACACTGAGGCAGCGAACCTCCCTTTGAGAACACAGGAAATAAACAGGAAGGGCAGGCAGTGTGCAACAAATATTTAAAGGAGGCTGGCCACACCCCATACAGGGGTCCTCAAGACCTCAGCCATGCCTCTAGGTCTTGCTCAAAAGTGCCTGAGCCTACCACATCACCATATATTTGCCCTTCAACTCGCTTTATATACCACATAATTTTATAATTCGTGTGTTTATTTTTAATTCAGTTTAGTTCAGTACACTTAGTGGTGTATGATTTAATTTCCAAACACTAAGAGACATTTAAAATTTTGTTTATTATTGATTTTCATATGGTTAGAGGACATTGTGATAAGAAATTAGCAAATATTTCTGAGGTGTGTTTCAGGGATCCACATATGGTCTATCTTTATGTATGTTCTGTGGACCCATAAAAAATATGTAATCTTTTAGTGGGCAGATTGTCCCTTATCATTAGTACTTTCAGTTGATCAAGTATTGTTGATATCTTCATCTGTCTGTTATTTGTAACTTCTGCTGAAAGTAAAAAGATTAAACTACAACTGTGGATTAAGTATTTTTGTCTCATCCAGGTTTGATTCATATAGTCTAAATTCCCATGGGCTGGGTGGAATGGAGAAACACACCTGTAAACCCATGAGTCATAAAGTTTAGGCAGGAGGATTGTGGGTTAAAGGCTAACCTGGAGTACCGAGGCCCATCAGACTACATAGCAATATTTTGTCCAAAAGGGTAAGTAAAACCTAAATAAAATAAAAAGACTTCCTGCTATCTCAGGCATACATACTTAGGATTATTGTGTCTTCTCCAACTTTTTTCTTTGTTCTGGCATTTTAGAGATATTAACAGTGATACTACTGCTTTTGTAAAGTTAATACTTGCATGGTACGTTTGACTTCCTTTCACTTTTAACTAACTGATGCTTTGTAGTTAGAGTATCTTGTTATAAAACATACCTGTTTTTAAAAATCATTTGAAAACATACCTGTTTTAAAAATCATTTGTTAATTTCAACATTTTAATTGATGTGATTAAACCATATAAATGCAGAATAACTGTTTATGTGATCCACCTTTAAGAGGGCTAATTTATTGTTTATTCTTTGCTTTCATTAGTCTCTCTTCTCTCCCATCTTGTTCTCTCTTCTTTCATTCTCATGAAGCACTTAAAGATCTTTTAGGATTCCATTTAGATTTATATTCAATTTTTATTAGATCATACTGTATAATTTTCTCAGGGATTATTGTAATATACATAAAGAATTTATAATAATGTATCATTTATATTTCATCAATTTTAATAAAATATAGAAATTTTACTTGCATTTAGAACATGTTGCCTTCCTTACTTCTAATTAATTGTCTTTGCTATTTCCCAAATACACAGTAAGAATCAAAAAAAATGGTGTCAGATATTTTGCTTCATTCATTGGATATGATTTATGAAACTCATGAGAAAGAGTAGTCCATTATATTATCACTATCTTTACCTGTCCTAAATTTCTTCTCTCCTTTGTAAAGTTTATGACATTCTTCTGTTATCATTTCCTCTCTCTTTAGAGAACTTCCTTCAGGCATTACTTAACGATAGGATCATTAACAACAATATCTCTTAGTTTTCCTTCATCTGAGAAGATCTTTATTTCCCCTTTATTACTTAAGGATATTTTTGCCAGATGTATAATTTAAGGTTGACAGTTCTTTTCTTTCAGAACTTGAAAAATGTTATGCCCCTTCCTCCTGTTCTCTGTGGTTTCTGAAGAAAAGTACCTTGTCATTTGAATTGGTATGCTACACTAACTTGTTTCTTAAGTCCGTTTGATTGGAAGCTTTTCCTAAACCTTCATCCTGAAGTCATGCCTTGGATAGTAATGTGCCACTTCATCCAGTTGTTCTCAAGAGTTTGGGCATGCCTTTTAGTTACCAGAAGTTTAATTATAAGTTTTCTTAGTTTAGATTTATTCTGTTTGAGATTTTTTTCATATTTGAATCTATAAACAATCTGCTTATTGTTTTCCAAAAGTTTTAAATTTTTACTATTATCTTTAGAGTTACAATTTGTTTTCCCCTATCCTTCTGAATGATGGGCGACACAAATATTGGATCTTTTGTTCCTATTCCTGTGGTGTAGGTTCCTGAATCCTTCTTCTTCCTCTACTTTCTCTTTCTTTTCTGCTTATGTTTCTTTTAATAGTCCCCCTCCCTTAGGTGACTTTCTCTCAGAATAGATGGATTCTGTGAATATTTATTACTTTTGTCTTCTTTCATCTCAACTGTTTGCCCATCCAGTGGGTTAGCTTACCTTGATTATTCTATTTTCCATGTTTGTAATTTTTATTTGGTTCTCTTTTATATCTTCAGATTCTTCGCTGAGATTTTTTTTATTAACTAAATGTATTGGCAATTTCTTGTTGAACATTTTAAAGATGACAGTTTTCAAATTCTCATCAAATAATTACAATGCCCCATTGATCATCGTTATTCATTTACATTGTGGTTTTTCTTTTTTAGTTCTTGAGATGATAAATTTTACATATATTCTGGACCTTTTTAAAATCACAAGTTTTTGAGTGGTATTCTTCCATCTTCTCTTTTAACAATACGTGTCCACGGTAAGATGTAAAGTGAGGACATCCCTGTGGGGATATTTTGTAATATAATAAAAGCATTTCAGAGATATCAGAGGGGTCTAACCACAGTCAGTCTAGGAGGATCAGACAGTGGTAACTCACACCTTTAATCCCAGTACAGGTAATATCCCAGGAGTGGTGACACCGTTAATCCAAACTGAGTTTGAGGTCATCTTAGGTTACAGAAGGAGTTCCAGGCTCCCAGGCAGTCAGTAGTGGGGCCGCACCTTAACTTACCAAGAGAGTATTTAAAGTGGGCATAGAAAGACAGAGGGTCGGAAAAAGTCAGGAAGAGTGAGGCTGAGGAAGCTGGAAGACAGCTGGGTAAGATCTGACTGTGGTGTTCACTCCCTCTGATATCTCTGAAATGTTTTTATTATATTATGAAATATCCCTATACATTCCATTCCATTTATTGCAGAGTCTAACACCATTTTGAGGAAAGCAGAACACTGACTCATAACACCATTTGTGATGGTTGGGTGATCAGTCATCTTTCTTGGTTCTGTCACCATCTTTCTTGGAGAATGGGAAGCAATAACTTCCCTTTGAACCTTTGATTCAAATGTAATCTCAGCTCACCTCTAAATCCTACTAGAGGAGAGGAAAGTAGAGGTAGGTGTGGAAGTGCTATTCTCCACTGGTGTTTGATAACACTGTTGGTTCAAGAGAAGATGGAATGCTGATACTACTCTGATGGAAGAATGGGGCATGCATGGGCTTCTGATATTTATGTACAGAATCAGACTGTTGCCAGCTGCTTATATGGAGCTAGAAGTTTATGTAGGTGGAATTTTACCTTTCTCTTATGTGGGATATCCTTTCCATATGCCTTTTGACTATAGGAAAGGGCCTTCTTTGATAATTTTTTAAAAGACTGTTTTAGAGCAATTAAAATTAAATTGTTAGTATGATAGAGCTATCAAATACCTTTACTCCATTCCCAATGTGCATATCCTCCCTTTTCCATTATCAATATTCTCTTTTAAAATGAAGACACATAATTATTTACAGTTCATCTAAAATCCACAGTTCAAATTATTATCAACTCTTAGCATTGTGCATTCTGGACTCTGAACAAATGAGTAATAATTATCCATTATACTGAAACCATACACAGCATCTCCACTGTTGTAAAAAAAAAAGATTGTGCTCCACTTTTCCGACCCTCACTCCACAAGTCTGGTCTTTTGCTGTCTCTGTAACTTTTTCTGCACGTGATAGACTTGGAGACAGACAGTGTCCTTGCAGATTGATTTCTTTTGCTCGGTATTTTACTTTTAATTTTTTCCGAGTGTTTTCTTTCATAGCTTGATAGCACAATTCTATTTAACAGAATGATACTCTGTTGTTTCAGTTTAGCTGCTTATTTATTCATTACTGTTCTGATATACATCCTCAGAGAAGTTAAGGACTCCCAGGAAATATCAACACAGTCTGGCATATCAAGATGAGGCAGGATCCCTGTATCCAGGCTGACTAAAGTATCTCTCTATCGGGAATGGGCTCCAAAATGCCAGTTGATGCACTAGGGATAAATTCGTGTCCCACTGCCAGAATCCCCCCAAACTGCCCCCATCACACAACTATTCTCCACACTTAGAGGCCTAGTTCAGTTCCATGCATGTTTCCCAGCTGGCAGTGCAGTCAGTAAGCTCACAATAGATAGCTCAGGTCAGTGGTCTCCGTAGGTTTCCTCATTATAATATTGACCCCTTTGCTCATATAATCTTTTCTCCCTTTTCTCCCTTTCTAAGACTGGATTGGGAGCTTAACCTGTGCTTAGCTGTGACTCTGCTTCCATCAGCTGTTGGATAAATGTTCTATGATGACAGTTAGGGTGGTCATCAATTTGATTATAGGGAAAGGCCAGTTCAGGCACCATCTCCACTACTGCTTGAAGTCTTAGCTGGGGTCATCTTCGTGGATCCCTGAGTATTTCTCCAGCACCAGGGAATGCTAATCCTGAAATGGCTCCCTCTATCAAGATATCTATTTCTTAATTGCTTACAGCAATCACAAATAAAAATGCTATAAATATTCACGTTACAAATTTTGTGCAGAGCTGAACTTTCTTATGTGTAAATAAATACCAAGGAGCTTTCCTGGTAGCTCATCTGGTAAGAAGATGCTTGGGTTTGTAAAACATAACTAACTTTCCTTCAAAAGTGGATAGCTGTATCAGTTTTGTGTTCTCACATAACAGAGAATGAGAATTTCTGCTGTCCCATAACCTTTCCAGTATTGGATATCATCAGTGTTACAGATTTGTGGGAATCTATAGCAAAACACAGGAAAATCATGACTGCCTTGTTTTCTCAAGCCCAGGAGTCTATAGGGTTTCCAGGTTGATTTCTGCTGAAATTTTTCTTATTTATTTCAGCTTTAGCTTGCCCTTCTTTTTCTGATTTCCTGATGTGAAGATTTAGCATACGAATTTTGTAAATTTCTTTTCAACTATACATTTATTTTACTATCTGCAGTCTGCCAATGCTTATTGTTATTTTATGTATTGTTTTATGTCCTAACTTTTCTCAATTTTTATTGTTTGAAAATTTCATGAACACATGTAATTTGTTTAGGTCAAATCTACTCCC
Source organism: Phyllotis vaccarum (assembly GCA_033318265.1). Lineage (NCBI taxonomy): Eukaryota > Metazoa > Chordata > Mammalia > Rodentia > Cricetidae > Phyllotis > Phyllotis vaccarum. The sequence goes on along the minus strand of JARWLC010000013.1, from coordinate 4,471,737 downwards.
CATTGTCTCAATTTTAATTACTCTTCTACCCCTTATATATTTCTCTCCCTTCTTCGTGTGCTCTTTTTAAAACCCAGTGAATCTACTTAGGGCTACTTATATGTGGTTGGGTATAGGACCATCTATTGAAAGTCTAACATAAAACTGATTAATAGTTTTAGCCATTTGTAAGTGCACAGTCCTGTATTGTTATGTATATTAATATTGCTCTTCAAATGTGTCCAAGTTTTCTTTTATTTGAAATAGAAGGGACCTGGGAGAAATGTGGCCACTATATCTTGGTTGGGAAAAGTTTCCAACAGCATTTTCTCTTCACTATTCTTAAAAATTCCCATGAGAAATTTAATATAGTAATATAGTAATATAGTAAATTTAATATAGTATTAATATAATAAATTAATAATTTAAGAAATACCTGAAAATAGAAGAGGATTGTTATGGAATAGAAAGGGAATACCAGAATGGAAGTGGGCATAAAGATGATATTTAAGAGCATGAATATGATGAAGGTATATTAAATGCATGTATGACAATCACCCAATCAAACCCATTACCTTTTACAAATAATATGCTAATAAAGTTATAGTAAAATGTTTCTGGCCTGGCCTAGCCCCAAGATCCAGACCAGCAGTCCCAAATAATCACACAAAGTGTTATATTAATTACATGTGGTTTGGTCAATGGCTCAGGCATATTACTTGCTAACTCTTAATTTTAAACTAACCCATGATTAGTTTAGTGGCTTAGTACCTTTTTCTCAGAGGATTCTTATTTTCTTTCCTGTATGTCTGCCTGGCATCTTTCTCTGACTCTTCCTGTTCCCAGAGTTTTCTTAGTCTACTAGCCACACCCACATTTCCTGTCTGCCTTCTGACTAATCAGCTTTTTATTAAACCAGTAGGAGTGACAAATATTTAGGGTACAAGAGCATAATTCCACAGCATAAAACATTGTTAGTATTCTTATTGTAACTTATTAATACTTTTAAGTTGTGCTCAAAGGAGACTGATATATGTATTATTCTTTACTTAATCATATTTAGTTCTAGATTTTCCAGGATATTTAAAGATTTTTCTCATAGAATTTCTACATGTTTCTTGTCATATTGATTCCTAGGGATATTATTTACCCTGTTGCTTTTGTAAATGTGATTCTCTTTCATATTATATATGTACTACCCATGGGTGTTTGGACATGCGAACTAAACAATCCATTCTCAAATGTAGATTTCTAACTTATCACTTGAAAATTGAGGCCAAGTTTGAGATCTTCATTCCACTTACTCACCTACATAGCCTTCTGTCACTTTCATCTCAATGTGTAGGGAGATAAGTTTCTTCTCTGACAACCTCAATCCTTGTTCTAATGAGAACACTCACCAGCTACAACAGAATTATTTCTAACTCATTGCTCTATTTTCCATTCAGCCACTGTTCGCTCCATACTAATAATTCTCTGGTATCTAGAAGCTCTGTACATGTAATATCTGTGTTAGATGGAATCATCAATTTAAGTAAAGCTAATCTCACATCTGGTGCCTTCTTTTTTGTCTAATGTCCTCATTAAGGAGTTTTCAGAGACAGAAATTTCCCTCTTAGAAGGCAGCCTATTTTATCTCTAGCAATCTCTATGTCATCAACCAAAGCAAATTTTTCTTTGGGAAGTTGCTAACTTACTGGTCCTGTATTTCTTGCCTTTAGTGCAGTCTGTTACTCTAGGTTTTTGCTCTATCTTTATGGACTTCTGATGGTATTATCGCATGGCATGCCCATGCCGGTGACTCTGATGGAATCCAGCATGCAAAAACTGAATACCAAGCCTCTTTAATATCCACAGTATCTTCTAATGATGGCCTCACCCTATCTATGACCTCACCTCCACTTACTCTGAGAAAAAGAAAGAGAATAGGGGAGGAAAAGAAGGAAAGGAGGATGATGGAGGTTTGAGAATACAGTAACTTTCTAAATGTCCATAAGAAAATTACTTGTGAAAAGTTCTTCTATGCTACTCCATCACTGTAGGAAAAAAGGATCAGAAACATGGGCTATTTCTTGTGTAGACACTTAGTAATAATACTTACACAGGTACACTTTCAATGTAGCTCCAATAATAGATATTTCTGAACATTTAATACAATTAAAGTGTAGTGATGTACATATGCTGCCATGGGGACTTTTAGGTTAATTAAGTGGGCATCTTAACAAATAAATATATGAGCAATTGTTATAAATACAAAACAATCTATGCAATAATTGATGCCTACCCATTCACTGACAAATGACATTTTATTTTCTGTGCTTACTGCTTGTAGCATTTCAGTATAATTATTTCTAGAAAATTAATTCCCATAAGGCTTCATTTTTGCCCATATTTGCATCTCCAATTCTGGTCTATCCTGTCAGAATCCCACTCTCTCATTAGGGTATCATTCATTTGTTATTTCTGAGAAAGTTTCTCTGACCTTCTTAACACCAACAACTGATTGTTGACCTATTTTACAATGTTTTGTATGGGTGAAACCATGCCTTATGCCCTGTAGGAGCTCTCACAGTTCAGGCTTTATTACCCCCAAAGTCCTACAGCCGGTTCTAGCACCATTTGATATTTATTATGGGGATTCTTCTTGCTCACCAGCCTACAAGCCAGTGCCCAACATGAAATAAGTCTTCTGGAGTTACATAGATAGAGCAGAGAATCTTTGCAATTTAAGTACTATAATTTTTAAGGAAAAGAGAGGGTATTTGTGGATCAGATGTAACCTGACAGTGGTCACGCAGAAAAAGAAGCCACCACTATCAAGAAGCTGGGTCATTGCTCAGTCTCTAAAGTAGGCACTTTGGCAGCAGCAAGTGTGTGTTAAGGGGGTTATAAGAGAAAGGCATGACAGTGAGATTGTGATGCATATAAAGGACTCTGAATGTGGTGTTTTGGAACTTTCCCTGGAGATAGTCAATGATATCAGGAAAACTGAGGCAAGGAAGGTCTACTGAGAAGAGAGTATGTCAGAAATCCAAGAGAACATGGAAGAATAAGAAACACAACAGTGGACAGTAGAATTAGATAGACCTGAAAGATGGCTGAGAAGCATAATCAATATATGACTACTACTCCAAAGATATGCTTGATTGATGTTTCACTAGTACATATATATGCACAGTAATCTCAATTTTCTTGTTTCTAATTTGTCATAAAGTCGGAATAACATTTCCAGAAACACTGGTATCACAGTTTGTTTCCAGGGAAAATTCCAAAGCACCACCTTCAGAGTCCTTTACATGTAACTAACTCAGAGACTTGAGGTGTTTAATCAGAGATTGAATAGTGTTATATATTTAATTGTGTCACCCCAATGAATATATATGGCAATCCTGATATCTATAACCTGTGAATGATGTCTGTGCATATGTAATCCTGGTACGAAGGGATCAATAACATGGTCCCTAATCTAATATGGCTAGTATCTTTGTCAGAAGAGAAAAATTTGGATATAGACATTGAGACGTGGGGATAAGAGCATGTCATAAAGAAACATAGATTGGAGTCATCATCCATTTAGTAAGGAACATCAAATATTGCTGGAAGCTACAAGAATCTAGGACAGCCATGGAACCATGGATGTCTTGGAGCCTCTAAAAGTAACCAGACCTTCCAACAGGTCTTTTTATGCCTAAAACAGCACCACACTTACATTATCCATTCATCTATTGACGAACACCTGGGATAATTCCATAACTTGACCATTGTAAATAGTTTTGCAGTACCCATAGATGTCAAGGTATCTGTGCCATACTGACTTGTAGTCCTTCAGGTATGCACATAGAAGTGGTAGAGCTAGGTCATTTGTAGTTCTGCTTTTAATATTTAAAGGTATTTTGTATTGACTCCTGTAGTGACTTTATATCATGAGCACTTTTTTTTTTTTGATGTTAGCCATTTGGATTGCAATGACATAGTTTTTATTGTAGTTTTTATTTCTGCATTTCTCTGATGATTTAAGAATGTGGAACATTTTTTTCAAATGTTTACTGGCTGTTTGTATTTTGTCTTTTGAATACTGTTCATTTTCTTAGCCCACTTATTGACCTTTAATTTATTTGGGTTTTAAAGTTCTTTATATATTCTAGATACTAATCGTATATACATGTATAGCTTATCAAAGATTTTTTTCATGATTTAAGCTGTATTTTAATTGGAGTATTTATTTTATGGCTTTGGTGTGTTATAATTAAAGTATTGTAAACTACAAATATTGAAAGCAAAATTTGATTACATTTGACACTTATACATCACCACTATTGCCAAGATAAGAAATACATCCCTTAGACACAAAGCCACAAAAGGTTTCTCGTAGTTCCTTGTAGTTCCTCCTTCTGGTCCATGTCCATCATTTCCAGGCAATCACTGATATGTAGTTTGTACTTTCTAGGGTTCTATATATGCAACTGTAAAATAAAGACGCTGTGTCAGGCTTCCTTTATTTGATAATGACAGAGACTCGTGCATGTTGTTGAATGTGTATCAAGTACTTAGTCCTTTCTATTGCTGAGTAGTATCTTCTTGTATAGATTCTTCCACATTGGCTTACCCATTCATCCTTTGATGGATATTTGAATTGTCTCCAGTTTCCTCACAATTATAAAATGAAATTTTCATCAACATAGGTGTAAAATAATTTAGTTTAAACTCTTTTAGGTAAAAACACAGTGATGAAATGTTTGGGTCATAAGATTTATCTTAACTCGTTGAGAAATCCCCCAGTTGTTTTTCAAATAAGTGTATATTACATTCCAACACTTGTGTGTGGTTTTATTTTTATTTATTTATTATTAGCACTTCATGGATTTCCAGGGAATTGGCAGAGATACATTGTTTTTCACACATATTCTACAGCTAAATAGACATTGGGATAGATCCAGAAATAATCTAGGACTAATAATCTAGAGGCCAAGTTATTTAATAGAATTTAAGGAGAGTAGATTTGTAAAGGCATGGTTGGATGTGAGAAATAAGCTGCAGTGGTAATAAGGAAACCTCAAATGCATTAAGATTGGTGCTCTTAAGGGAGGCATGAGAGGTGAGTGCTTGAAAAAGAGGAGAACACTAAATGTCTAGAAGCCCTGCTGTCAACTGGAAGATTGGAAGACCCTGAAATTAATAAGCAGTTCCCTGTTCCAGTGTCTGGACTCTGTAGTTCAACTTCAGAGTTGTGTTCTTGCCAAAATCTGGGAAGCCATTGCAATGAAGCAGGATGTACTTGGCTTTGACCTGGAATAAGTCATAAAAAGGCAGTTGTGAAGACACTTACATTTATCCTTAAAGCACTTCTGCACTCTAATGCCTTTCTGCCCTTTCTTATCATCCTTTAAAAGGCTAAATTGTAGAAAATCAAAAAAATGGCCACACCTTGTCAGAGAATTCTTCACCCCACAGATGAAGTCCTAGGTTAGAATTACTCAGGCTTTCAATGTTTGGTTGGGACGGTGCCTAGGGAATGACAGCATGTGGAACCCTGAAGAATATAACACTTGGAGCCAGAAGACATCTTTTTAAAACCCTGCTTTGCCAGATGTGTCTGTGGCTTCCTCTCCTGGATTTTAGTTACCTTCTAAATCCAGAATGAGATTAAAACTAGGTAACATCTGACGTACCTTTTAACCTCTGAGCCCAGAAGTCAGAGCTTGATGGCATATACAGGGATTCATCCTTGCCTTTGAGTTGCAAAAAGATTTCTGAGCAAACACCAAAATTTCCATATCTGCATTACTGAGATTATCCAACAGCATTTAATGAAAACTTCCCTGCACAGATGAAGAAAATACTAAGGAAAATCATTACAAGCATGAGTCCCAAATTATCAAACTCATGTCTGCACGACTGTTCTCAGCCACTCTGCTCCTGAGTACCCACTGCTACTGACCTCTTGACTGTCCTTGAATGTAAAGCAATGGGATAAGAAGAAGAGACTGGAAGGAAGCAAAGCATCTTGGAGATATATATATTTCTACCTTTTTTCCCAAGTGTTTGTGCTAGGAGACTTTGGAATTCTGATGAAACGAGCTGACAGCTGACCCTTTAGAGTAAGGTTACCCTTTAGATTTTCAATGTCCTGTACCTTATACTAACCCCTCCTTGCAGTGTTTGGTGAGTAGACTTTATTTTTATTGTTACCATTTTACAGAAGAGGGTACTTAGGCACAGTGAGGGTAAAAGGTCTTGCTCCCTACTACAAAGTCAAGGAATGGCAGAAGTGGAGGAAAAGGTAAAAAAAAAAAAAAAAGACTTTTTCCCCAGTAAGACAAAACCCAAAATTATAGTTTGTAAAATAAAACACACTGCCATGGGCTCCATCATATCAAGGACTCTCCAGTCCGAGGCAAGAATAACCAGTTGAATCTGTAGTTTCATTTCCTTGGGTTCTGAAAAAATCAGGAGTGCATGGGCTCATGATTTCTTGATATTTATACTAGGAGAAGATGGGTCCCATGTTACCTGGAAGATCTATACTCTCAGTATTTTTCCATCAAGATAGGGGCATATTTTTTCTAGAGTTCTCTATGACAAACATTCTCTGTGTTTGGGCCCTTTCATCTTGGCCTCAAATGAAGTCCTGGAACTTCACCAAAGTAGACACAGACAGAAAAGAACAGCCATTCTAGGTATGATTCAGCCCCAATAGACCAGAACAGTGCCCCCTTTTCCATTGACCAGGACTCCTAGGATGTCCTACAAGAGTAGTTGAGGTCTGACTCAGCCTCTCCCCTACCCCTCCTTCACTTTCTCTTTCTACTTCATTTCCATCTCTGAAAGATCCTTCTCAGCCATTTCCCAGGAAGGACTGACTCATGATCCTGAACTGTCTCACTGGGGGAAAAAAGTTGGTTGGAATATTCAACACTGATTATAAGCCATAGGCACGTCCTCTGTCCAAAAGTGTCCAGCCATCCTAAATAAACAAGCATGACAGCTTTCTGAAAACCAGACATAGAGCTCTCAGGAGATCCACTATAATTGGATATCAAAGCATTCATTATGTCTGGAGAGAAAGTAGGGTGTCTATCAATTTAAAGATTCTTGTGGCATTGGCAATGACTACTCCTCAGCCCTTCCTGAAGGGAAGAGTGTCAGTAGTGAGTGCTGCAGAAACTTTGCTCAGATGACAGGATTCTTACTCTCTACTTCCATGGGTGGGTTTCTTGTGAAACCTAAAGATCTTTTCTCAGTAAATACATGTTTTTAAATGCATCAAATTAAACAATAAGACAATAAAGAATATTAATTAGTTCAAAAGAACTATCAGCATATTAAACCAAATCTGCAGTATATTAACATGTGTGCTTCTTAGCACATTAAATACAATCTAGCAGTAGACCTAATAATTACTGTAATTTCAAGGTAATGAAATTTAGAGACTCCTGCTATGACTGTAATGCAAAATAAAAATATCTGTGATTTCTCTCAGTGACAAAGTCACAGGTTCCAAAAATATTTCTGTGGCTTGTTGCCAGCATTCATAATTGAAGAAATACGACATTTCAGTTAGAGGTTAGTGAAAAAAACAATGTAGTTTTCTCCGTTGAAGCATATGGGTTTGTTTAATTCTATCCATGGGATAAAGGATAATAGTGGATAAGGCTGTATCAAAACCGATTTTATTCATTTATGCACCCCCCATTCCTGTGCCTGAATCCTCTACTAGGTCAAACCATTACCATTATCATTATTATTATTATTATTATTATTATTATTATTATTATTATATTATTGATACTGTGCTTTCTTCTCACTACCAAAGCACAACCAAGGCAATTGCTAGGTTCTTGTGCCAGCTCCCCATTATTGTGGATAATCAACCACCTCTTTCAACATCAGTGTTTTCTTCTGTAAAACGATAATAACAATATGTAACTTCTAGCAATGGCATAAAGATTAAATGAAATAATACTTATAAAACATACTGTCACCGTATAAGAAATCAAAAGCTTAGCGGTGATACTGTGACTCAATAAATAGTTTGTAAACCAAAGGACAGCAATGTGTGCATTGACTGTTAGAGCTGCCTTATTCTTTGATGGTTTTTTTCTTCACCACCTCTATGATCCCAGGGTAGAAGCCACAGGGATCACATAGAGCCAGACTGGGGAGAAACACTGACACATTCCAACAGCCTACTACTAGTTCCTGAAAATCCTTTACTACATATTCAGGAAGTTATGATCTGCTTGACATTATGTTAGCAGCTGGAAATCAATCACAGTAAGACTAGTTACAAAACAGAAATCATAAAATGCTGCAATAACACTTTCAATCATCTTCCTCACTCCTGACTGAGTCCCTGGCTAAACATTTACCAGCACATCACTAGCAAAGAATGGCTGGTGCCTGTGTTTGAGGGATATGCTGCTTTTATCAAAACATTGATGATACAAAGTATGCTGTAGCTGAGCAAGATATGAAAAATAAAATGGTGTTCGGAGAAAAAGAAGTGTTTCTTGCAGTCAAAGTTCATTCTATTTTCTTTCTATTGGTTTTTACATCTACAAAGATTCCAAACAAGAAAGAACAGGTTTTTCTTGATTAACGTTCTCAGTTCTTGTTAATTACTTCCATTTCACCAGTTCTACAAAAGGATCTGTTTTCAGATAAGGGGAAAAAAATCTCTGCTCTCTTATCTTTAGAGTGAGGCATATTTTACCCAAAATCCAGTATTTCTGTCTAACTTCCATGTCAACTTTTATCTGTGAGACTCTAGTGCACCCTTTCTGGAAAATATTGCAAAGGCACACAGAGGAAGAAAATGAGTTTACTGATTATGCAGCCCATTAGCATTGTGTGAATCTCAATGTTGGCTTAGATGGTGTTTTCAGAACTTATAAGTGGATGTTTATGTCTGCAAATGGAAGTGCTGAGTAGCTAGAATTGCAGGGCCAATGTGGGAGAGTAAGTCTTAGGGCAATGGTTTGCTCAGTCACTGCATTGGATTGCATGAGCTATTTTCAAATATATCTAGGCTATCCTGTCAGTTTTTAGCCACTTGGATCTGCTGCTTTTCACTCTCATCTGCCTTTCATTTTCCATCATGTATACACATATATAACCTCAAGCAAGAAAACTTATGAGGAACTGAAATCTAAAACAGGGTGGTTGGTATATTGTCTGTGATAAGATTGCACAATCCATTGTGTGGGACTGCTGTAGGCAGTATCTGTTGGAGTATCCAACAAGGAAAGTGTGCTACTGTACTTATTATGGCCTTCAGGTGCTCCGTGGAGATTTTGAGTGGCTTGGGAGCTACTGATCTGATGTTTTCCCTATGATTCCACTCTCTTGAATGATGTTGATTGACTTTAATGCAGTGTGGGATTCTATAGAGCATCCTGGCCTCTCTTTGCCAGGCAGGCAGCACTACCATTCTCCATGCAGAAGTTCATGCTCTCCTTTTTAATATGCTGTTCATTCGGATTGGGTCTCTGGCTAGCTGCCCAGCAGCAGGTAGAGATAGATTGGCCTGTCTAAATATCTTGACTTGAGAGAAGTAAGGACTCCTTCTAAGCTTAACAATTGTGGATACACCAGGCTGATCAAATCTGATCTCCCATTGGAGAACTTGGCCCTATTCCATATATTTGCCTGCAAAGGGCCTTTAAAGAATACATAAGGGCTTGGGTTGGACTATTCCATGATTATCCAAAAGCAATAAGGAGACATGAATGGGACTAGTGCCACTATCAAGCAATCTGACTTCTGGAAACAGTTGGTAAAATTCACATCCAGCCACTTAGCTGCTCTAAGCTCACCCCTTTTCTGTTTTTAAAAATATTTCTCATTTGGAAGTCTGCTCCCCCTTTGTTTCTTTTTGAAGGGAAATGAGGAGGAGTGGATCTTGGGTAGAGGAGAGGACCGGAGGGGAACCTGCAGTTACAATGTGATGTATGAGAAAAAAATTAAAAATCTCTTTCTCCTCGTCTTAATCTTCGTTCTTTCTCTTTTTCTGTGTCTTTCTCTGTGTTGCTTTGTCTCTCTGTCTCTCTTCTTTCTCTCTCTGTATCTCTATGTGTCTTTCTCTCTTTCTCTCTTCCTCCCCCACCTCATCTCTCTTCAAGATCTTACTTTATGTTAGCAGCTATAAGCCTTAACTTGCCTGGAACTTGGTGTGTAGAACTGGCTGGCTTCATAGAGATCTGCTTGCTTCTGCCTCTGATGCTCTGGTATTAAAGGCATGTGTCATCACATGTTTTCTATAATAAATATTGTCGTTAAATTAAGATGAAATTTCTGTGATAAAGCTTGTTCAGTTCAATTCAGATATAATTGACAATGTGCCTGTGGCTCTCAGATGTAAGCCAAACAATAACCATTTCTAAGTATTGATATACAAGACAATTTTAATCTGTGCTTATCAATATGTACCTATTTTCCAAAATGCCTTTTTGAATGTGAGTTTCACATTTAGGAAAAGAGGTAATGAACATTTTATAAACTAAGCCATAGAAAATGGCTCCTATAATTGATATAGAAATGATGTGTGCATATTGCTGTCAGATAAGACTAACCTCAAACGTGATTGTAGTAAGTCTTACATTGGATGTATTCATTTAAATTCTATATATTCTGGGCCTGGATAGGAAAGGAAATCCCTAAAGAGCTCTAAGTATGGTCCTCCATTACACTGTTTGTCATCTGAAGAGGATGTGACAATCCAGAGTAGGAAAAACCTAGTTCAATCCACATTTTTCCCTACATCAAGGGAGCAGCAAGTCCTTGCAAATCCAGCCTTTTGACTCCAAGGCTGTATCTTAACTCAGTAGACATATTTGCATCTGATGAAAGTTCAGGTCTATGCTCTCTCAAGCGCAATTACAATGGGCAAGAAATAGTTTTAGAGAGTGATACTTCTAAAACCATCATCCGCAAGGGAAAATTTCTGTATATACTCATTAATTTGCCAGTGTACTTGTCACAGGTCAGGCCCTCTTATAAGAAGTGGGCATCTATTATAAGATGAGAAGAGAAACCAGACAAGGTAAAATGTCATGTTACTTTGTATACGATGACATGTGGCATTCCACCCACCTATCAGCTGTGACTATAGAGCCAGAGTCCCCTAGTTGTGGTACTTGGATGGGGTCTACGTAGAGAAGGCCTTACCAACTACCATTTGATGAGTCTTAATATGTGTCAGCAACTATGAAAAGTATATTCATAATGTCACACTTTCCACATGTTTTGATTTTCAAAACAGCCTGATGGAGTGACACTCTTAATAGTATCTTTACTTGACAGATTAAAAAAAAAACTTATAGGGGTGACTGAGTAACTCCTTTCAAGCCCCCACATCTAATATTAGTTTATGTAAGATGAAAACTCAGACAACTGAGCATTTTAGAGTCTGTGACAGAATGGTTACAGTGTTCCTCAGGATGGCATAGTACAGTTATTCCTTTAGAAGCAGATTCCAAATTCAAGGAATTCCCAACAGGCAGGACAGGGTACTCCCTACCAAGCATGAGTACCATTACCCTAGAAGGAAGTGAGAAGTTACCATGTGTTGCCCGGATCCAACTAGTGTCAACTAGGGTTTCCTGCCTTCTTTGGTCTTTGGAATATGACTCCAGGACCCTTCATTTAAAAATAATTCAAGTTTCTGAGGGATCAACCTTTGTTCCTTGCAGCATCATCAGCACAGAGAATCCCCAGCCTTTTTTTCTTCCGTGAGGTGAGACAGCAAACTTGCAGAACGATGAGACTATTGCCTTGCACACTGAGGTTTTAGTATTACTGCCTGTGTGTGCTGCCTTTGGCATACACAGGATCTCTTTGGGGATTTGGCCTTCAATATATCCAGAGGAACTCTTACAGAACCACAAATAAACAGAAAAGATAGTAGAAGAGTAGACGCTTAGAGGCTTTTTGTTATCTATCTGGGATTCTTCCATCACGAATCATACTGCTCCAACCTTAAGATTGCCTACAAACCTGTTTGGCAGACACATTTGCTTCCAAAGGCATTTCTCTGACATGTTTCTCCTTCCTTCCTGTGTCTCTGCATGATAATCCTTGAACACTGAAAATTCCAAGATCAAAAACTGACAAGAAAACAAGGCATTCTGACAGGAAACTGAAACAACATTTAGATGACTTGTCAACATTGTAAATCATATTACTTTTTGTCAGATTTAGTAACTAAAACCATATGATCTAGATCCATATTAAAAATCATGGACTTTAAAATTCTCTTCAAGCTAAAATGGCATTAGTGTGTATGTAGTGTGTATTCTATCTTTGTAGAAGACACAAGCAAACATCTTTTTGTGTGCCTATGATGATATTTTTTATTTGTTATTTTTTAAATTTATTTATGTATTTTACATTCTGACCTGGGGTCATCCTTGTAGAGTTCTGGGGTTTTCTCTTGTACCAGGCTTCTACCTAACTCCAAAATGCCCCCCTTCCCAGTTGTCTCTTTCAGTATTCTCCCTTTCTATCCCTCCCACACCTGATCCCTCACATTTCTATCCCCATTCCACCCCTTGTCCACCCACAAAATCTGTATTTCCCCTTCCCAGGGAGATTTGTGTGTTCCTCCCCCCCCCCTTGAGCCCTCCTTGTTACCTAGCCTCAATGGGTCATGGTTTGTAGCCTGATTTTTACTTTATATTTAATATCCACTTAAAAGTGAATACATACCATGTTTGTCTCTCTGGATCTGTATTACCTCACTCAAGATAATTTTTAACAAACTCCATCTATTTACCTTTCAAATTTAATGATGCCATGTTTTGAACAGCTGAGTAATACTCCTTTGAGTAAATGTATCACATTTTCTTTATTCATTCTTGGTTGAGAAACATCTCGGTTGTTTCCAGGTTCTGGCTATTTCAAATAAAGCTTCTATGAACATAGTTAAGCAAGCAACATTGTGGTATGATTGATCATCCTTTGGGTATATGTCCAAAAGTGATATAGCTGGGTGTTGATGTAGATTGATTACCACTTTCCAGAGAAACAGCCATATTGATTTACAAAGTGGCTGTGTAAGTTTGCATTCTCATCAGCAAAGGAGGAATGTTTCCTTCGCTCTACATCCTCTCCAGTAAGAGCTGCCACCTGTTCATTTGATCTTGGCCATTCTGACAGGGGGTAAGATGGAATATCAGAGTTGTTTTGATTAATCAGATAACTCTTTAGAAAAAGAAAAGTTCCCATGTCAGCAAATCAACAATGGTGGAGTTCTCTGATGTATTCAATATCAAAACATAAGGGACTATTCTATTGTTACTAAGATGCTGTCACCCCCAGTCAGCAGGAAGTAAATTTAAAGACAGGGCGCCCATATTCCCAAGTGGTGGGGTGGGTTGTTTTTGGTTGTTCAGTGGGTTATGGATGATTGTCATTGTTTAAGTTAATTGGTTAAAAATTGTTAATAGTTATGGTTAGAAAAAAGTTAAACAAGAACAATTAGATTCAATATTTGTGTTTAAAAACAGAGAAAGAAACAGGGATACAGATATATAGGATACAAGGATAGATTGTTGTATCTTCTATTAAAAGGATTTACTAACTTTAAATATTTTACTTTGCTTTGGATTTTTGTATATTGTATACAAGTTGTGTATATTGAGATTAATTGTGTTACTGTACAAATATCTCTATGCTTGTTTAAGGTAGTATACTTATTCAGTTCATCTAACATTGTAATACAAGTTGCTAGTCCTTGAAAGTTTTTATTTCCAATTAATTAGAATATAAAGCAATGAAAGTTAGTAGTTAGACATTACATTCAGACATAGTCATGTTAGATATGTTTTCAAGATCAAACAAATATATTTTAGATGAACAGGTCTTCTTCAAACGCTTCAGAGATCCATAGAATATGGCATTCAAAATATTTTTAGAACTTAAAGACTTTTCTGGACAGTGAGACAGGTTTGCTCCTGGCAGCACCAATCTATTTCAAGAGAAAAAAGGGCAGAATGCTAGAGAGAAGCCAGAAGAAGCAGAGGACAACTATGCTGCTCTGAGAAAAGGTACCGAGCTGCATAGCTTAACAGGATAAGAGTCATGGGTTAGATTAAAGGTAAAGAGTTAGCAAGTTATATGCCTGGGCCTTAGGCCGATCAGCCTGAAAACTATTGTAAGCATCTGTGTGTCTCTTTGTGTCTGTGGGTCTGTGGGCCTAAACCTTGAGGCTAGGCCCGAAAGTCTGGGCCAGAAACCTCATGCTACAGTACTCTTAGCTACAAATAATACTGCAGAGGCTTTGTAGTTTATGATACAACATCAGAACAGAGTGTGGTTTATGCTCATGTTCATGTATGTTTTGTCCATCCTATATTTCAGAGGCATATATAGGGCTAGGTTGGAACTTGACTTTGGATGTCTTCTTCTATTCCTCTCCATATTAATTTTAGAAAAGCAGTCTATCTCTCACTTAATTTAGAACTTACAAATTTAGCTAGACTGAATGGCCAGTACGTCCCAGAAAGTACTTTTGAGATAGGATCTTACTATATACCCTTGTGTGGTGGTTTGAATAGGAATGGCCTCTATAGACTCATGTGTTCAAGTGCTTGGTCCATAGGGAATGGCACTCTTAGGAGGTGTGACCTTGTTGGGTAGGTGTGGCCTTGTTTGAAGAAGTGCATCACTGTGGGGGTGGGCTTTCAGGTCTCATATATGCTCAAGCTATGCCCAGTTTGGCACACAGTCTCCTTTTGTTGCTTGAAGATCTAGATGTAGAACCTTAACCAGCACCATGTCTGCCTGTGTACCATGTTTCTTTACCATGGAAATAATGGAATAAACCTCTGAAACTGTAAGCCAGACCAATTAGGTGTTTTCTCTATAAGAGTTGCCATGGTCATGGTGTCTCTTGACAGCAATAGAAACCCTAACTAAGATACCATGACTAGCCTGAAACTCATTGAGTAGACCAGGCTGGCCTAAAATTCACAGAAATGCATATATCTATGTCTCCCAAGTGGTAACATTAAAGGTATGTGCCATCACATATGACCCCAGAATATGCTTGTGTCTGCCTTTACAATTCTGTGATTATTACAGGCAGATGACACCATGCCTGGCATTTACATGGGCCCTGAGAATCAAAACTCAGATCACACTTGCATGACAGAACTTTTATCTGTGAGCCATCTCCCCAGTCCTGGAAGAATTTCATTTCTCTCCACAGTCTAATTATTAACTTTAGAGTAACATGTGGCAGTCATCACAGTAGTTACTTAACAAGATTCCTTTTCCTGGTGTCCCTTCATTGCCTGTTAGTCACTTCTTACATCCCTTTAGGTAGTAGACTCATCTTCTTGGCTATCTCCTATCAGCCCCACACCATTGATGTTTGCTTGCCAGTTCTACCACTAGCCCAACTGAACACATATATTGTTCAGTTATGTTTTGATATCTCAAGCTCAACCAAGAGAATTACACATGACCTGATGAACTTAGATGACAACAAACTTTGTGCCGTTACTTGATTCCACAATAATCTTTTAATTCTCTTGCCTTTACCTCATAATCTCACTTTCTCAAATACCCTACATGTTTGTTTATTGAGCTAAGGTGAATAGCATAAGTTTTATTCCAATAACAACACACCCCTCAGTTATATGAGACAGCAAAAAGCTTACTCTGAGGTTTAGAAGTATTCACTTGCTTGGTCCTTCACTATGGAGGATCACATCAGCTCTTCTACACATCCAAAGATTGTGAGAAATAATCCAGCATACCATGTTATTCACTGATAACTCAGTTGGCTCAGTCATATTCTCTTACACAGTATTTCCTGAGTTCCCACCTTCTGTAGTGAGAGCATTGTAGAATTAGTGATTTTGGAATGATCGTCTACTTGTGACAGAAACATAACGCCATTGTGAGAAGTCTCCCCATTGTGAAAAGCCATGGTGAATGACACAGTCTAACACAATGAGGGAAAGAGCCTGAACCCTTAATATGGAGCCTTAAGGAATCATACAGAACTACAAGAAAGAACCATGTAGACCACCAGATGGGCGAGGACTTATAAATTTTCAGGAGGGAGATTCCTTGAACAGGATACCTTAGGTAGCTATAGTTTGCTTGATGTGGGCCTCAGGAAAAAGTCTAGATCATAAAATGTGCATTTATAGCAATGGTGAATGAGGTCTTAGGGTATCCAGTTAAAAGTGAAACTGAAAATGTAAGGGGATCAGAGTCTCTAGCTGTGATAGAATAGCATTCTTCGTTCTGCTAAAGCTCACATGCAGGCAGGTGGATCAGAGAAAAGCAGGCAAGAGTTTTTGGACCTCAGCAAAGCACTTGGCAGCATCTGTTGTGAATTCCTCATTTACAGCTCAGTTATGTGATTGTGTAACCAATTAAAGGATTCAGTCCAGAGGCCATGGATAATGGATTAATGTCATCCCTCAAAGAAAGAAGTCTAGAAGCAGGTCCTAGGAATCCCTTGTGGCCTGCTTCTCTTTTTCTCAATGATCCAAATGAGGATTTAGAAAGCAGTCATACCAGATTTGTCCCTGACTTAGAGCCAGAAGGCAAGCAATTCCCTGGAGCATGAAATTGACATTGAAAGAGATCTTGATGAGCTTGGAATTGTCATAGGAAATGTAGCCAGAATAAATGGCAAGTCTTATATTTGGGTCCTAGACCAATCTGCCTGAGTGTAGTGGGAAGAAAGGTGGCTTGGAAATAAAGTAGGGGGTCTGAGTTGACTGTCATCTTGTTAACATTCAGTAGTGAGCTGGGCCTGCCAGCACCACTTCCACCAATTCAAGTTGCGATGCCAACTGTAGCCTATCAGGCATTCAGCTGCAACTATTACTTTTGCAATAGTTAAAATGTAGTGCTTAGGTTTAATGTCAGTCACATACCAATGTATATGGACACCAGAGATGCTAAGGAGGGTTTATCCAAATCCCAAGCAGTTCTGTCTCTAGAGCGTTTTAGTGCAAGGTCCTGTAAGCAATATGTCTATTGTCTACTGAATATCAGTCCTTGGATTCATCTATTTTTGATTCATGTGAATACATTGATAAATGTTCTGAGAGCAGAAAAACTTATTAACAGAAAGCAGAGATCTTATTTGCCTTTTTAGATGAGTGGGCTAACTTAGAGCCAGAATACAAGCAATTCCCTAGAGCATGAATTAATTTTATTAATTATTTGAGTATTTTATATGTGTGCACAATATATTTTGATCATATACTCTCCAACTTCTTCCCCTAACTCCATCCATATTCACGCACACTGTATATCTACTTCACACTCTCCTAATTTTATGTCTACCTATCTTTTCATAACCCACGTTCAATTTGTGCTGCCCTTATACTCATGTGTGTGGAACCATTTACTAGAGCATGGACAATGTACCAGTGGCCCCACCCTTAAAGAAAACTGATTCTCCTTCCCCAAGAAGCCACCCACTGCCCACAAATCCTTAGGGGTAGAGACTCATATGGGCTTCCTCACTCCATGATGGAATTAAAGAGAAACTTCTTGAATAAATACAAATTTTATTACACAAGCCATTAGTAGCTTTTTAATGATTTTTAAGAGTACACTTTACTAAAGTAATAACTTCAGGTTGCACCAAGATACTATAACTGACAGGAGTTTATGGTGCTTCAACTGAGCCATAGTAGAAGATGGAAGGTGTTTTGCTTTGATTTTCTCTTCTTTTTTTTTTTCTTTTCTACATATTTTCTGGATGGGTCTCTCATACTTGCTTGTTATAGCAAGAAGAGCAAAGATAAGTCCTAGAATCAATATGATTGAATGAGTTGATCAGTTGAGTGAATTGCATATCTTGGCACAGAAGTATTAATTTGGCATGCTTCTGAATTCATAATCGACTATACACATGTTTAAAGTATGGTAATGGATTACATTCCACTAAAAATCCTCTGACTTGTGTGCATGAAATATCATAATAGCATGCTTTTCAACCTCTAATGCTTGAACCTTTAAACTCCAGAAACATTCTTGAGAGATTTACATCAAGAAAGATTTTTAAAGACATAGAAATGGTAGTGGCTTGAATTTAAAAGAAATAAATTCAAAGAAATAAGGACAACATGTAGCTAGCATACCTAGGCCTGGCTCTGGACATACAGGTCAAATACTGACTTTGCCTAGTCAGTTTCCCAGACTCATATATTCCAGAGCCATCCTATGCTCCTGAGCCTAGCACTAGACATGTAGCTCATTCATGGGTCTTATCTATTGAGTTTCCCCCAAACCTTACTTGCTTGCCTTCTCATACTTCCTAGCCTAGCTCATGATATGTTGTTCTTGCACTGGCCTTTCCTCATAAACTCTGAGCTTAAAGAAGGCAGAAACAAAAAGTTCTGTGAAATTAATGAAGATGGGAATAAATGCTGAGTGGTGTTCAGGAAAACACAAACGGCTAAATAAAATAACTAAGACAAAAACATAGAAATATTGAAGAGGATTCAAACAGACATGAAATATAGTAATAGTAGTAGTAATGATAATCTCTACACAATTAGAAAGCTCAGAGGAAGGCAGAATTAGTTAAGTAGAAGACAGAATATTGGGACTTGAAAATAAAGAATAGGATCACACAAAGATAAAAAAAATTAAACACATGAAACTAAAATGCAAGAACTGAGGGACAGTATGAAAATATTAAATGTTTGAGTTGCAGAAATATAAAGAAGAGAAGAATCCCCAGATATATTCATCAGGGTCATAAAAGAAAACTTCCACCAAATTAGGGAAAGACATACACACAGAGATACAAGAAGCACACAGAACACCAAATAGACAAGTTCAGAAAAGAAATTCTCCATTGAATCTTATAGTCAAATATTAACTATATTACTGTACCCATAAAAAATATCTGCCATAGTTGAGGAAAAAAGAAAAAACTCTACTATATAAAAGAACTTGTCAACCAAACCAGCCTTTCAGAGAATACTGAATTCAGTACAATACTTTGTACTAAAGATAGGAATAAACATAGCCAAGAAATAAAATAAATGGAGGGCCAAGAAGCAAACAGGTGTTGCTATCCTAACATCTGACAAAATCGACTTCAAATTAAAACTAATCAGAATGGATAATGGAGGACCCCTCATTCTAATTGAGGGAACACTTAAGAAGATACTGCTATTCTACACATATGTGTACCAAACTCTGATGTACTCAATTTCATATAAAGCATACTACTGGAAATAAAGACATAGATTACTACTGTCTTAGTTAGGGTTTCTATTGCTGTGAAGAGACACCATGACCCTAGCAACTCTTATAAAGAAAAGCATTTAATTGAGGTGGCAGCTTACAGTTTCAGAAGTTTAATCCACTATGGTCATGGCAGGAAGCATGGAGGTATGAAGACAGACAAGGTACTGGAGAAAGAGCTAAGAGCTTTATATCTGGATCTGCAAGTAGGAAGAGACAATGAAACACATTATGCTCAACTTGAGCTTTTGAGGAAATAAACCTCACCTCCAGTGACACACTCACTGCACAAAAACCATTACCTACTCTAGCAAGGCCACATCTCCTAACAGTACCACTCCCTAATGACCAAACATTCATACAAATGAGTCTATGGGGGCCATTCCTACTCAAACTACCACATTTCACTCCTTGATCCCAGTAAGCATATACCCATAATATAATGTAGAAATGTATTTATTCCAACTTCAAAAGTCATCATAGTCTCACAATTTCAAACCTGTTTTAAAGTCTAAAATTTCTTCTGATACTCATGCCAATCTCTTAACTGTTATCACCTGTAAAATCTAAATGAAAAGGAGATCATATACTTTCAACATCCAATGGCACAGTATTTATATTACCCTTCTAAAAATCAGGGAAGGGAGTATAGTTTGGAAATATTGGACCAAATCAAGACCAAAAAACCAGCTGAGCAAACTTCAAACTCTGCATCTCCATATTTGATGTCAAAGAGCTCTTCAGATGTCCAACTCCTTTCTGCTTTGTTGACTACAACATACTTCCTTCTCTTCAGTTGGTTGCCCTCTCTGTTAGGGGCTCTCCTAGGCCAGTATTCCATGGTTCTGGCATCTACAACATTTTGGGGTCTCCAAAGACAATCCAGATTTCACCTTCACTATGGCCTTTTAGGCCTTCATTCAGTGACTTCTCTGACACATGTCTGGCCTCAGTAGCTTTCCTTAGTCTTAAATGAAGATTACATAATCCCTTTCTTCTGTCCTTGACTCTAAACTAGAACTACCACGTGTCTGAAACTGCCAAGTTCTGCTGCTTGTTGGGACTGGATATGGTCCCTTTGTTCAATCACATTCACCAGCTTTCTGTTTTCTATGGTTTCCTTTGTTGCTTAATCCTGGCTTTCCTAAAACTCTATTCGTAGACTAGACTGGCCTCAGACTCAGAGCAGCCTCTGTCACTTGAGTGTTGTACCACCACATCCAGCTCTAAGCTTTTCTTTAATTCTTTTTTCTCAATTTAGAAGCTTAGCTATAGAATTTCTTGCCCTGGGATCACCACTCTCTTTATTCCACTTACCATTAGGCTTTTAAAAAAAACTGTTTATCTCCTTAAACACAGGACTTAGTTCCATTACACTCCCTAGTGCTCCCTTTCTCTTCAAATTGTACATTTTGTAACTTTCCCTTTTTATCCCGCTCTTTTCCCTTATACATCTTCATAAGCATGGCCATAAATAACAACAACACAACACAACACAATCAACACTAGGCTGTTTTGAGATATCTTCTACCAGCACAATTAACCCAAAACTTGTCAATTTAGTCTCAGGCAGATTTTGTTGACCTGGGCAGCCATATTCTTCACCAAAATATCACAAAACCAGTTCCTAGGTCACATACAAATATTTTCCTCTGAAACCACTTGAGTCAGGCCCCAAGAATTCAAATTACTCTCAGCACAACTGTCTTCCATGTTTCTACTAGTATGGCCCATTAAATCCCACTTAAAGCATCCAGTTGCTTTTCTAATCCAAAATCCTAAAATCTACATTTCAGCAATAAGAAACATGGTTAGGCCAATCACAGTAATACTCCGGCCTCAGTACCAACATCTTTCTCAGTTTGGGTCTTATTGCTGTGAAAAGACACCATTACCACACCAACTCTTATAAAGGAAAACATTTAGTTGGAGCTGGCTTACAGATCAGAGGTTTAGTCCATTATCATCATGGCTGGAAACATGGTAACATGAAGGTAGACATGGTGCTATAAAGAAGTAACTGATGGTTTTACATCTTGATCTGTAGGCAGCATGAGGTGACAGTGACACACTGGCCAGGATTCAGCTTCTAAAAACTCAAAGCCACCTCCTATGACATACCTCTCCCAACAAGGCCACACATATTTCATCTATTTCACAACTCCTAATAGTGCCACTGTATGAACTCCAATGCCTGAATCTATGGTAGCTTTCAATGTCTCTCTGACTCTGCCCTCTTTCTCTTTATCTATGCTAAGATTTTTCACCTGCTTTTAAGATGCTTTGCCATAGGCCAAAACAGGTTCTTCATTAGTAGATGACATTCTCGGCATACAGAAAGACATCCCACATCAGGGGCCCTTCCTATTCAAACCACCATACCACCAAACACCAAAGAATACACACTCTGATCAGCAATACATATTAAGCTTCCCTAAAAGAGACCACATTCTGCGACACCAGACAAATCTTTATAAAGTCAGAAAAAAAAATGAAATAACTTTGTATATCCTGTATCTGACCATAATGCAGTAAAACCTAAAATTGACAGAAAAAAATCTAGTAAATATACTAACTCGTGGATATTAAACAACTCATAACTGGATGATGGATCAAAGAAGAAATCAGCACAAATTAAACACATTCCTATAAATAATTTAAAATGAAAACACAACACAATAAAACCACTGGGCCATACTAAAAGCAATGATAACAAGGGAACTTATAGATTTAAATAGCTTCATTAAATAATAGGAATATTGCCTTGGAGTTTCTATTACTGAGATGAAACACCATGACCAAGCAATTTGGGTTGCAACAGGTTTATTTCAGTTATAGTGTTCAACACTTTCAGTAAACTGGCAGGATACAAAATCAACTTACAAAAGTCAAGAGTAGCCTTTCCTGATACTAATAACAAATACACCAAGAAAGAGGTCAGGGAAATATTCACAATAGTCCCCAAAATCTCAAAGAATAAACCTAACTAAGTAGGCAAAAGACCTCTTTAATGAACACTTTAATCTCTAGAGTAAAAGACTGAGAAGATTCTAGACGGTCAAAGGACTCCCCATGCCCTAGTGTTCATAGTATGAAGATGACCATTCTACCAAAAGGAATTTATGGACTCACTGCAATCCCAGTCATAATGCTCACAATATTCTTAACAAATATGGAAAAAATCCTAAAATTCATATAGTATCATAAGAGACCCTGGATAGCCAAAGCAAGTCTGAGCAAAGAAGCCAAAAATATACCCAGGGAAAAAGATGACTTCTTCAACAAATACTGCCGGGACAATTGGCTGTCCTCATACAGAAAGATGAAGTTCAATCCCCATCTTAAAGACCCAAGTTTGAAATTTGAAACTGTTGGAAGAAAATGCAGACAATACTCTAAAAGATAGTCATGTAGGAAAGGGCTTTCTGACTAGGAATAATTAAAATCAACAATTGATGATAGGACCAAATAAAAGTATAAAGCTCTACAGCAAAGGAGTCTATCAGTAAAGTGAAGTGGAATCACACAGAGCGGGAGAGAATTCTTCTAAGCTGTACATATGATAGAGAATTAACATCTAGAATGTACAAAGAACTCAAAAACAAAGAATCAAAACAAATGACTCAACTTTAAAGGTGGGACGTTGATATTAACAAAGTTCTCAAAAGATGAAAAAATTGATGTCTAAGAACTCTTTCAAAAATGTTCATCATCTGTAGCAATTAGGGAAATGCAAATGACAAAAACTTTGATATTTCATCTTATCCCAGTCATGTTGTCAAAGATCAACAAAACGTCCTACAACAAATGCTGGGATGTCTTCCTGTTGATGGGAATGCATTTGGTGCATCCACTACGGTGTGGAAAATTCTCAGAAAACTAAAAGTAATTCTACCAACTATACCACTCTTCTGCATATATGCAATGGACTCAACATTCTACTCCAGATAAGTGCTTAACCATTTTAATTTCGGCTTTATTAATAATAGCTAGAAAATGCAAATAAACTAAACACTCCTCTATTGATGAATGGATAATGAAAATGTGGTGCCTACACACAATTTCATTTTATTTAGCAGTAAAGAAAAATGAAATTATAAAAATTTCAGATAAATGCATAAAACTATAAAATATTATATTGAGTTACCCCAATACAGAAAGACAAATGCCACATGTTCTCTCTTACTTATAAAGCCTTGAAGCCATAAAAATTACCAGCCACACAGGATATCTGCAAGCTTCCAATAATGGCAGTTACATCTTAGGGCTAGCCAACAGCTGTCTAATTGAACTTAACACCTGCTCAATAGCAAGGAATTCATGCCTAGAACTGTAAATCTAGACTAGAGAGGCATGAACCCTAGAGGAGAACTTACTGTTGTCACTGTCCTAGTAGAATTTCTAACTGCATTCTAAATATCTATCCTTATATATACAGAGTAGTGTAGTTCTCATGCTCAAAGTAGCTTCTTTTTACATCAGATGGAGACCATTGTAGAAATCCATTCTCAAAATACAAAGAACAACAGAATATGCTGTGCCTGACCACAGCTAATACATCTACAACACAACTCCTACACCTAAAGCTCAGGGAACATTGCAGAAGAGAAGTCAGAAAGACTGTAAAATCCAGAGGAGTCGGTGCTTATTGTGAGACGCTTGCTGCTTTCTGTATATGAAAGGGGAGCTGTCTGAAACCTCAACAATGTGGTTGTCTAAACAAGACCTGCACAATGACAACACCAATTGATATGCCACTGTGGATGAAGAAAATCTCACAAAGCTCCACCTCTAGATGAAGCAGTACAGGCAATAATGGCAGCTGAGAAAAGGAGACCATCTTCTCCAAGGAAAAGCCTCCTAATAGATTATCCAACCATAAGCAGTCAGCCCTCAACCCAAATATATATTAATGACACAAAATGATATCACCAGGATATCCATACATATATATGTAATAATAAACACAGAGTCATTAATTTGAGAGAGTAGGAGGAAGATGACAGGAGTCGACAGGGAGAGGCACACATAGAAATGATGTGAATACAGTACTCATGTAAGGAATACTCCAAAATTAAATTTAAAACTAAAAACAAATAGGCAGTGAGAAAAGTGAAATTTAGAAGGATAGGTTATGTTACACCTGCATTCCAGTGCCGTAGGATAACTATGAGTATGGTCCAACACAAAAATAATAAATATAAAAAGGATGAAAATTTTGCAGTTTTAAAAATTAACTAAATTTCTGGGTCCTTGAGCATGAATTTCTTAGATAACAATGTGATTTTGCAATTTTTAAAGGTTCAACATTGAGGGAAAGAAGAGAGATGGCTAAGCTGGTAAAGGTACTTGCTGCCAAGCCCATTAACCTCAGTTCAAACCTCCAAACCTACATGGAGGAAGGAGATACCCAACTTCTCCAAATTATCATTTGATCTCTGCACCATGCCATAGTACATGCACACACACAAATAAACAAATAAACAAATAAATTCATAAACAAACAAATAAATAAAAAACCAGACAGACAGATGAGTGAATGAATGAATAAATAAATGAATAAATGAATGAATGAATGAATGAATGTAAAGCACACCCAACAGACTTTTCTAACAGTTCAGGATGTTCACACATACATAAATAAATAAATACAAAATCAAATAAATGAAAAAGTTTGACACATCCAATAGATACTTTTAGTAGTTCAGGATGCACACACACGCACACACACAGAAAGAGAAACACAATAAAAAATAAAATAAATAAGTAAATGTAAAACAAAAATAAAAGTGTTTGACACACTTGATAGACCTTGCTAGCAGGTCAGGATGTCTCTTCCAGAAAGCAGAGCTGACTGAGAATGACTGAGCAATATAAAGGAATCCTGAAACAGGACTTTGATCATTTTCTGCAAGTTTCCTCTTTCTTATGAGCTAACACACTAACAAATAGCATAGCCAACAGCATGTTTTCCTGCTGACTCAGAGAAGAGAGGCTTGATAGAAACAAGATGTCTTATTTGTCCCAGTATTAGCACTTCGCTTACTAGATGGGTTGTTTGAACCCATAGGTCAAGTGAGTTGCATCTAAAATCTGCTTAGAATTTGGTAGTTTCTACTTTGCATGGGCTAGATGGCAGTGGTGGAACTTCATGCTCAATAAATCTGTGAACTTGACATAGAGCCGGCAATAGAAGTAAAGGGAAAATCAGCATTTATGTCAACCAGGAGTGTCTACTGAAAGAGTAGACTATCAGCTCTCCATCCCAGCTCTTTCAGGAGCTAAAAGCTGGCTGTGTTCAAAGCATTGGTCTTGCCTGTTAATCATGCTGTGCTGCTGAATGATTGCCTATAAAACTCCCTTTATCTTGAATGCCTGCTTATGCGTGCTTTGTTGATTGTCTTCTTGAAAGGAAATGTCTGGGAACCATTTCCAAAGTGCACAGCATTTCTCCCACTTTCTTTCTAAACTGCAGCTATAGTTGCCAACGTGCAAAAAAAGAAATAATCTTAAAACTTAGAATGCTTCATCAGAATCCATGAGTAGCAATTCTCTTTCATTTGGGAAATAATATCTAAAATATTTGCAAGGAAGTATTGATTTCATCATGACAACTACTGATGTACCTTTCCTCCTACCAGACAGGTTTTTAGAGTTAGTATTAGTGTTAGGGATTTTCTCTTAATTCAAAACCCATCTAGAGGGAGACTGCTTAACAGGAACTCTTCAGATTTTTTCTTACCAATACTTAAGTTTTTATTGTTGTTATTAAATGACTACTAATATTAGAATATTTCTACTGCATGGTCATATTTGGCCATTTACTAAGCACCCTTCCACCTTTATCCATTTTCTTAAGTGGTCTTCTTTATTGGACCTAGCACATTACAACTGAAAAGTAGATCTAGAACTAAGGAGACACCTCTCCTCAATGATAATGACAATGAACACAAGCCTCTCTCTCTTTTATCCCAAGCCATGTCTTGTTTTCTTTTGGGCTATGCGAGTGATGAATCATTGGTGAAGCATAGCCTAATAGATGCAAGACTCTGATACTCTGTATTTGCTGTGAATTAGACTGGACCAGATGTATCACTAGTGTTTGCTTTAATGTAGAAATAGGGGCTTTAAACTCCTTCCTAAGTTGAATGGGAATCCGGAATTAGTGTAGGTTCCTATCAGCAATCTCGGAAAGGAAGTCTGTTCACTCTGTCTGGGAAAGCATAAGAGGTAGATAACCACAGAGAAAAGCCAGTCACCAACGTAGAAATGGTGGCTGCTGAAAAACTCTCCAGGCCAACCTCATTAGTATACCAGCTGCAACTTCTATGAAGCTGGACAGGCACTGGACAGTCTGGGAGGCTGCCTTGTGGACTTCTATGTTCAGGGCTTTTCAGAAGGAAAATCCAAGGAAATACTACACCTAGTGTCTATCTTCAATGAAAATCTGATGACACTGGATCCTGACTCCAGATTCAGTGAATCTGAGTTTCAAAATCAACAGTCATTGTTCACATAGTTCCAAACAGGTTTCTGTGTTGGTGTCCTTATATGTACAAAAAAGGGAGTGTTGTGAATTATAATCTCTGCTTTTAGTTGCAAAATTAAGATTTTAGGATTTTCTCACTATAAATGGGGGGGGGGAAACAAGATCCAGTCCATTTAACTCAGCTGCTTGCTCCTATTAAAAATATTCAGAAAAAGACTGCCCTTCTCCTATACCTATTAAGAACACAGCACCTCTCTGTTCAAGCAAAGTTTTCAGATTTAAAGAAGGTCTCATGCCCTCACATGTACCATGTGAAGTAAGAAAGCAATAATAATTATCCTCATTTTGCAGGTGAGAAATTCAAGACTCAAAAATGTCAAGTGACTTTAAAATAAGTGGCATCCAGTCTCTTGGCTCCAAGGCTCATGCTCAATACGTGTTAGCAAGCTTACATGCTTGCCTTTGCCTACTGTTTTGACTGGCATTTGGACACCAATGTGACATGTCTATAAACTGTTTCAACAGTCAAGGTGATTGTCTGCTGAACTCTTAACAATGCAAACAATTTCCAACACATTCCTCCATACTTATTCAGCATTTTCAGTTAACCCTGTATGAAAATTTCACATAAATACTGTTAGAAATTAATTTCTAGGAGGAAAAATGTCTTTGAACCCTTTGAGCACATAGCCAATCAATGATCAATAAATAAGGGCAAAGAGACTAGACCAGAAACCAGCTATTGTTCCTTTCTTTTTGTTGGTCAAAGGACTACCTGAAAGCCAACTGTGCAGCAAGTAGACTTGCATGGGAAATTAAAAGGATCAGATATTCACCATCACTGAGAGGATTGACCCCAAACTCAGAAGGGCCCTTTCCCCAACTAGAGTTTAGTATCAGAGAATGCATGCATGCTAACGTATCTATATGCATCTACTTCTCTGGGTGTATAGTCCAATTTATTAGTGGTAAAATATACAGGAAAGACTGAAATTGTTTCATAAACCCTCCAGTACAACCTCAAGTTTGATAACCAACTATGGAAAAGCTTAAATAAACTGAGTGGACATTTGTTACAAAGGAAACAAGCTCAAGCATTGTCAGGCCCTCCAGTTTAGAGTTACCAGTTCAAATCCAATGTTGGGAGCCGCTGGCCCCAGCCCCTCAAGATGGTGCCAATATCCGGTGCTGGCCAACCCTCCTGAGTCAGTAATCAAGACAAGGGCCTGAGTCAGTAATCAAGGCAAGGACCTGAGTCAGTAATCAAGGCAAGGGCGCATGCCTTTGCTAATTTTCCGAGACTGGTCTCTCCGCCTCTCCCGTGACGTCATGTGGGATGATGAGCTGCAGCCTATAGAGAGGTGACACGTCCAAGGCGGAGGTCTTTGGCCTATATAAGGGCTGGGCTTTTCCTACCTCAGGGTCTCCATTTTATGTAAGCTGATGCTCTCCCTCAAGGAGCATTAAAACATTGCTGCAGAAGGATCCTACGTGTGCCGTGCCTTTTCTTGCGGGCGAGAAGTGGGCGCGGGACAATCCAAGAACCATTGCATATCACAAAGTGTATAATAGAAGAGTGTGATGGGAGTCACATCTGATGACTGCCTTCTTTGCACTTCCTTGAGGGTTAGGTCTGCTGCAGTGGAGAGGGTGACAAGGTCATCATTGCCAATCACTGCTTTAATAGTCTTGGTCTTCCCTTTTTCTTGCAGTTCCCAAGTTCCAGAAAACTATGTTCTCTGCTTGCCATGGTGAGAGTTCATTGTGTTTTGATTAGTTTTAGAGTCAAGAAAGTTTTCCCATCATGGCCCGCTAGAGAAGCATCTTGCTCTCTATGAAGTTGATGGTTTGTACAATTTCTGGCTTTTTGAAGCAATATTCTACAGTCCAAGCCCAATGGGTGGGATCATGGGGTGATAGTATTTCCATGAAAGCTTCAGTTCTGACCTGATTTATTACTGAGTGGCATTTCGTACTCAAGCAATGCACATGTTTAACTTGGATGGCATGAAGAAATCCTGTGAGCCAATATGGGAACATTGTAGGTTCCTGCAAAATAGCATCAGCACTGTCTAAAGTAGCAATTGAAACCTGCCTCAGTTTTGCAAGTTGTTCCATGATCACCCAGGGCCACCAAAGAAGAGTGATCAGGTACTACTTCCACAATAGCCAAAGACTGAACAAATGCATGGTGGTGTCCAGTTTCAAAAGGAATCAATATTGCTTAATGTAAAGGTTGTAGACACTCATTTCATTCAAAAAAAATCTTAAAAGATGTAGCTTAATCCTTTCTTTACAAAGAACAGCCTTCTATAACCCTGAATTGGAGTAAGGAGTGAAAAACAATTAGAACTTGATAAAAACAACTTTATTAGGACACAATTCACACACCATAAATTTATGCATTGAAAGTGTATAATTCTGTTTTAGTGTGTTCACAGAGATGAGCAATCATCTTCACAATTAATTTCTGAATAGTTTCATCACCCTCAAGGAAAAAAAAAACAGTACTTGTCAGCAATCTATTCACATTTTCCCAGACCCCAGCTATAGGTGACCTTTTCGTGTTTATGAATTTGTCTGTTCTGGGCATTTCATACAAATATAATCATAGTAGGACAGAGAGGTAACTCAGCAATTAATAGCACTTACTGTTCCAGCAGAGGGTCTTGCAAAGAACTCACATATTCTCATAATCATCTATAACTCTGATTCTATGGGCTCTGGTGCCCTCTTCCAGCTCTGCAGGCACTAGGGATGCATGTGGTGCACATACCTGTAGGAAAAACACACAAACAAACAAACAAACAAATCTTTAAAAATAACTAATAGCTGTACCAAATAATCATCCCTAAAACATATACATGCAAATGACATTATACAAAGTGAGCAGGTTTTATGTATATATTTAGAAATGTTTGTGAAATGAAAAATAAAGCCATGGATTTGAAAGAAATCAAGGAGGGCATATATGGGAAGATTTAGAAAGAAAAAGATAAGGAGAAATGATGTAACTACATTATAATCTAAAAGTATAATAAATAAATAAACAAAATGAGAATTATATGCCATATAGTCCTTTCCTCTATATGATGCTTACAAAATACAGCTGTGTAGTAATGCTTGTCAATCCTTCTTTCTTTTCTAATTCAGAGTAATCTTCCTATTTTGTCTATCCACATACACCCCAGTGTAGATTTGGGGCTATTATGCATACATAGTGCCACTATGAATTTCTAGGTCCATGTTTATAGTCTTGAGTGGAATTTCTGTATTGTATGTCTACTCTCCACTTAACTGCTTCTCATAAGAGCTATACTCTTTTACATATTCAGAAGCAGCATAAGAAGTTTCCAATTTCTTGGCATCGGCTTTAGAATTTTAGTGTTTTATTTATTCTTTTTTTTTTTAAACCAAGTTGCATGAATCCTAGACTGGTCTCAAACTAGCTATGTAGCCAAGGATTACCTTAAACTTTTGGTCCTCTTGCCTTCACCTCTCAAATACCAGGATTACAGATATGTGCACTATATCCATTTTATGTAATACTGGGGATCAAATTTCACCCAGGGCTTCATGACACTAGGCAGGTACTCTACCAACTAAGCTACATCTCCCAGCCCACTTGTAATTTATTTAAATTAAACTTTAAAATGAGAAACATGACATGTTCCAATATTAATATGTTTATTAGCACAAACTATAATTATATGCCCTGCAGCTCATGTATAATGTCAAAACATCCCCTTCAAATGCACAGAAATGTTTAATACCATTATGCATTACCAAGCTCATTTGGGTTCCAGTAAACCAAATCACTGGAGCTCTTGACCAAGTAACTAAACCCTGATGTAACTTCTGAGGAAGAATGTCATCTAAGTGCAAGTGCATTCTGAAGATCCATTCAGCAAACAGTTCATGTATGCATAAAGAGTCTAGGGAAGTGGTTCTCAACCTGAGGGTCACTTTTTCATAGGGATCATATATCAGATACCCTGCATATCAAATATTTACATTATGACCCATAACAGTAGCTCAAATATAATTATGAGGTAGCAATGAAATAATTTTATGGTTGAGGGAAGTCACCACAACATGAGGAACTGTATTAAAGGGTTTCAGCATTAGGAAAGTTGGGAACTATTGCTCTGGGGCTATTAACACATCAAAGACTTGACTCCTTTTTGGAAGAGGACCAGAATATCAGACAAACAACTTCTTACCAAAAGCCACAGGAACAGAGAGGGAGCCCATAAACAGTGAGCTCTTTCTGTGCATGTCTGGCCTCTTTCTATATTAGCCATGTCTAGTTCTCATTTCTCTGTACCTTAGGTTGTTAATGCAGATAGGGATTAGTAATGGTTAACCAGTGTCCTCTTGACCAGGATGGTCTGAGGCTTGTGGAAATAGAATGATATTCTGTTGCTTGGGAAGCATTTTCTTCTTGGCCTCAGCTCTGTACTCCTTTCTGTCATTGATGCTGGAAGTCTAAAGAACAGTAGTCTCAACTTTCTTGTGTCTACACAGCCAGCCAGCAAGCTGTACAGCTCTTCTGCCTCTTGATCCTCAGTTACGGCCCAGCCAGTGCCTAAGCGTGATAATTGTAATAATGATGTAAATCACAGCTCGGGACACAGATTCAAGCCTTTTGTTCAGAAAGTTCCTTTTGTGTTGGATTTGAAGAACATAAAATATCAGAGCATAAAAATCAATAGAGTGGTATCTTTTAAAGGCAAGTAAGCCTTTTGGAATTTTGTTTGTTTTTGATTTTGTTTGTACATTTTTTCTTTAGAGTTGAGTGAATGAGTAACTTATACGATGTCCTTAGGTTTTGTGTTGCTAACCCTGAAATAACCAAGTCTCTATCCTCTACAGACTGCAAATGCCAAGTCTATGTTGCCCATAACGTATTACTGCCTCTGCAAGTAATAGTGGTCACTGTTTCCTTCTTCATTTGCATTCATGTGGTATAGTATATGCCGTTTTGACCCTAGAATGTTTCATCTTTTCTGTTATTGTTTTCTAGTTTGATCCCATTATAGTCACAGAAAATACCATGTATTATTTCACTTCAACATTCTTCAGAATTCTGACACAATTTTAAAGCTAGTGCTTTGGTTTATAAGTGTTTTGAAATTTTTACCACTTTTCTATTAATTTTTCTAGTTTTATGCCACTAAAGTCACATAAAATATTATGTATTATTTTATTGTTTTAAAATATTTGTAGTTAATTTTTCAGTTCACTTATATATCCTACATTTTTCAGCTCAGTTGTTTAGAAGATGTCTTTTTAGTGTATTAATGCCTTTGCCAATATGTAATGACCTCGCTTCTCCATCCTCAATAATTTTCTTTACTCTAAAGTCTACCTAATTCAGTATTGCTGAAATAGTCTTGATCTCATTTAAATTAATGTTCACATAATTTTTTCTATAATAGTTTTTATTCTTTAAAGTTTCATACATGTATACAATTAATATGATCATATCCATTCCCGATTTCCATTTTCCAACTCCCCCTCATATTCTCCAATTATGTCCCCTTCACAACTTCATATCTCAGGGCTGCCTATATGTTCATGATTGTGCTGTCATCCACTTGAGCATGAGTAGCCAATTGAGTATCAGTAGCCACTTCAAAAAAAAAAAAAAAGAGTGGTTCTTCCTCCCCCAATAACTATCTATTACCAATAGCTCCTAAGTATGGCATGTGTTTGAAGATCACCTCTCCCAGAATTTGACCTGAACTGATATTTTATGGCCTTGTGTATGTATCAATAGATGCTATGTGTTCAAGAATTTTATAGTCATATCATATTCAGAAGACAGCTTTCATATCACCTTTCTCCATCCTCTAGATCTTATATTATTTCTGCCTCTTCCATGATATTCCCTCAGCCTAAAATGGGAGAATTGCTAAAGATATCCTATGACATACCAAAATTAAACTAAATGTTTATGAAGCTGTAATTAAAAAAAAAACTTCCCAACTAAAAAAATAACTCAGAACCAGATGGATTCATAGAAGTATTCTACCAGAATTCTAAAGAATTACTTGAATCATCCCATAAAATGGGAAAAAAGCAAAGACTTCTTTTTCTTTAACAAAACCAGCATCACCCTGATGATAAATTTAAAAAAAATGAAGTTAACACACAAAAAAATAAAATAAGATAAAATTACATGCTTATCTTCCTGATAAAGATGCAAAAATTTTTGATGGAAGATTTTCAATACAATACTGGCAACCTGAATTCAATATCGCATTAAAAAGATGATTAAGTTATGACTAACTTAACCTTGTTCCATCAATTTAGGGATGTTTCAACATATCTGTATCAATAAATATAATTAATCACATAAATAGACTAAAGACAGAAATTACATATTCATCTTAATAGACACAGAAAAAAAGTGAACAAAACCCAATATCCTTTAATGGTAAGTCATGGAGAGGCTAGAGATGGAGGAGGCATTCCTCAGTACAATACAAGCTAGATACAGCAAGGCTATTGCCTACTTCATGCTAAATGGAGAAAAAACTCAAAACAGTTCCCACTAAGAACAGGAACAAAGCAAGGCTGTTCACATTCACTCCTTCTTTTAATATAGTATTTGAAGCTTTAATACAACATGACCAGAGAAGGGAATAAAATGGATACAAATGGAAAAAGGAATCAAGGTATCTATTTGCAGATGATGATTCTATATATAAGACCCCCAAATACCCCACAAAAACCATTCTTAGAGATAATTAATTTGAGACAAGTGGCAAGATACAAATTGACATGCAAAAGCCAGCAGCCTTTCCATATACCACTGACAAAGAGACTGAAAAAGAGAAGGAAACAATCCCCTTCGTGATAGCCACCCAAAATATTTAGAAACAAGCCTGAGGAAAAATCAAAGGCTTTTATAATGAAAATTTTACCACACCAAAGAAAGAAATTGACACTAGAAAATGAAAAGATACACCTCATGTTCACGGGGTCCATGTGTTAATATCATGAAAAGAGAATGCTACAAGGAGCAATCTACCAGTTCAGTACGGGCATCACAAATCAAAATGCCACTATTCACAGACGGAAACAATCTAAAATTTTATATAGAGGTACAAAAGACCTGGGATAGCTGAAGCAATCCTGAACAACAACAAAAACTTCTGAATAATACGATTACCTGATTTTCTGACAAAGGTGCCAAAAATAAACTTTGGATAAAAAACATTTTCAACGATCTGAGAAAAATGGATATTCATATGCATAACTTCTAGAAAATTACTTTAAATCTCCTTAAATTATTATATTTGAGCAAAAATCTTAAAATACTCTATCAGATTATCTACTTTTTCTTATTTGCCAAAATCTTAAACCATTGTTTAATATTCTTGCAGAACTATTGTTTATTCCTACCCATTTACATCTTCTTTCCAAAACCCATGAGATTTTTTTAATTTTTCTTTTTTCTCACTCTCTATGCATTCCTTGTAATTTTTAGAATATTTGATTTATGTATAATGTTTTTACTGTCTCTTGTGGTGGTTACCCTCAGTACTACTGTCTGTGTATGTATGCAGACAGTTAAAATGTACAACTCTCAACTTTTTACTACCTTTAATGAAGTAGAAAAACCTTGCATTTCTCTCTACCCTTTTACTGCTGTTTATAATGTAATTATGTTAAATATTTCTTGTGTACATATTTAGAATTGTATTATACAATATTGCAGTTGGTAATTCAACCATCAACATAATTTATGAAATTTAAGCATGGAGGAAAATCTATTTTATTTAACTACATTGTTTTTCTTTTTCTTTTGTTCTTACTTCCTTACCAATACCAGCAATTCTTCTTCAGGTGTTTTCTGTTTGGAGAACATAAATTCCCTTGGTTTCCTACCACCTAGGAATGTCAAGATTCCCCTTCTTAATCTGAACCGTTTTCACTAAGATTTTGTGTTGAAACTGTCTCCCATAATTCTATATTTGAGAATATTTGCATTATTTCCTCTTAACCTCCATGGCTTCTGAACAAACATTTGCTATCATTGGAATTAGTTGTCTCCTATAGTTAGTATGTCATTTTTCTGTCATTCTTTCCCAGTCCTTGTCTTCACATTGCAGAAGTTGGGCAATAAAGGGTACAGAAAATCAACTCCTCTTTCCATTCCCCTTGTGGTCCATTCACCAAGTTTATGTAAGTTATTGTGGTTTCTGGTTCTAATATTTCAATTTCCTGACATTGTCTCCTTTTATAAAAGCATCATTGTATCTCCTGGGACAAGCATTTAAATGATTGCTATTTTAAAATTCTATTCAGGTAATTATAACATCTCTATCATTTTGGTAACACATCAATTAATGACTTTTTCTTTAATCTTTAGACCTTTTGGTCTTGGTAGGGGTACTTTTTTTTACTAAAATCAGAATATTTTAATATTTTTAAACTGGCTTTTATTTAAATCTTGTTTTGATTGGTCTTGCAGGAAAGGGGGGATAGTATCTTCCTTTTACCTGGTAATATAAAATTTCAAGTAGCTTAGTTAGCTTCTTTGATGTAAAAGAGGTTGAGGCCCCTCATTACTTACAGTCCTCACTATCACTCCAGTGGTATTGGGTGGTCACATTGCTGCCAAGTAGGGGTACAGTAGACGCCACTCCCCTACTTGGTCTCTGCTGGTGGAATGGGATGGCACTGCAATGTCTTTTCTGGTGGTTAGCTGGATTAGAATAGTTTTAGTCTAAGGTAGTTTTTTGCTTTGTGGTTTTGGGGGGTTTTTTTTGTTTTTTGTTTTTGTTTTTTGTTTTTTGTTTTTTTTTTTTTCCTTTTTTTGCTTGCTTGTTTGTTTTTTATCTCAAAAGGTTCTTTCCTGGTCCTGTGGCTAGAAAAAGCAAGCCTTTGTTGGAGCACTTTTGTTTATACCATTAGAAGTTGAGGTTGCTGGTTTCTTTGACTCTAAACCTAGTAGAATATGTGAAGCAAAAGAAGTCTCAGGAAACTCATCACACCCCAGGATTCATCACACCCCAGAATTCCTAGACAGTTAATTGTCTATGTTACAGAATCCTCTGATATTTGTTTTATATGACATGACAAAGATTTTGTTTTCACACAGGGAAAAAGTACTTTTCTGACTTTCTTAACATCAAGATTGTAATGCCTAGTATCACATAGGCAAGAAAGGTTACATCGAGGAAAGCTAACAGTATATTTAAATAACTTAACATAGTTCTTATTTTATATGTAGCTTGTGAAAAACAGAAAACGGCTTTTCCTGGTTTTATGTCTGTTCATCCAGTCTGGAGGATATGCTGGAGTAGCTCATCTAGTGTCCTGTCAACAGACGCACTAGGCTTTCTGGAGCCTCTTTTATCATGCATTCATTCTTCCCAGTGTCAGTGTGATTGGAACCATTGGTCTAACTTGACTGGGTACTAATGTGGCTAGAGTTGAAAAGGCTGTAAGTCATTACTTTAATTCTGTCACCATGCTTTTCACTGAAGTGAACTATCTCAGGAAATAGGAGAACGCTCCCTGAGTCCCACAGAAAATCAAAGCAAGAGCTAGGACCCACTTTGCTGAACTGTATGCCCAGTGCTATTTTAGTCTCATCAAGTTCCTCCTCCGTCTTTTCCTCTGTTTTTTAGTACAGTTTTCCAGTATCTATCTCATGGATGTGGCTAGTCATTTTATCCTGGTCAACTGGTTCATGAAAGTATTTCTCATTGCTGAGGGGTGGTTGCTTATGAGGGTGGTGTGGTAGAGAGAGAGATAGGAAAATGAACGAGGCCTGTGATTCGTGGGGTCAACAGTCTCATCTTCATATCTGAAAGACAGTATACTTTTTGTCTCCTTAAGCCCTGTGTCTAGGTCGTTTGGGAAACGCCTTGGAGAGTCAAGAACAAAATTGCAGGTCAAACAATGGATGACTGGAAAAGTCGGCTTGTAATCGAGAGCATGCTTCCCCATTTCAACATGGTGGCAAATCGTCAGGAGCCCAGAAAGCTCCAGGAATCGGTCAGAAAATGGGCTATGGGGGAGGGGGTGTTGAATGCTTCTAACCTTAAATTTGAACATGACATGTGTTGTTGAAATTCCTTGTGCAAACTGGGTGGTGGAGACCAACTGAAAATATAAAGGATTGAATCAAGACTACTCCTGCCCCTGTGGATTTTAATAATAATAATAATAATAATAATAATAATAGTAATAATAAATCTAAGAAAATGGGCATAAAAAGGGATACCTATTTAACTGACTGGCCCTGCTATCTTTTCTCAATCATTTGTCACATTTGTACTTTATTCTGTAGGAATTCAGCAGTCATTCAAGTCTCTGAAACTCAGTATTGGGGATTCCAGTGGTAGTTCTAAGGGCAAGCATGATAGTAGGAAATATGAAGGCCTCTAGTTGCTAGAGTCTGTG
Source organism: Phyllotis vaccarum (assembly GCA_033318265.1). Taxonomy (NCBI): domain Eukaryota; kingdom Metazoa; phylum Chordata; class Mammalia; order Rodentia; family Cricetidae; genus Phyllotis; species Phyllotis vaccarum. The sequence goes on along the minus strand of JARWLC010000013.1, from coordinate 4,434,611 downwards.
CCTGCAGCATCACCAGTCTACTAAGATTAGGTTAGCAGGAACTGCAGCAAACACAATGGCTGTTATCTCGGATATTAGCCCACAGTGGAGTGGCTTGCTTAATCTCTGAAAGTAATAGAGCAGAGGGGAAATGGTTCCTATAGAGCCATGGATCTGTTTCCTTCCTGCTCATGGAACTGGGAGCTCTAAGCTCTGAGGTAACGTCATTTCACATAACTGGGAGACTTATCGTCTCCAATTCCCAGGGCCTTCTGCTTTGTTCATTTTAAGAATTTTGTTATGTATACAGGTGTGAGTGATTGAATCATGTTTCTTTTTTTTTTCCCTTCATTGTCAACAATGTATTGAGGATATGCTGTTAAGTCTACTGCATAAAATTAAAAAAAACAACAAAACTTTGGTGACTGAAGTACCACATCATTCACAGAAATGGGCAGTCAGATGGGATGGACAGAGACAGATGGATTTGTTGGCTTGTGTGACCTATTTAAAACCTGCCAGCCACCAGTTGAGGCATTCACAGAAGAGAATCTGTAACATCCCTTTATATTTAAGAATTCTCTTCGATGGTCAACAGCTAAATCTATAAAGAAAAGCATTTAGTATGTCCCCAGAGTCCACAATCAGTTTAGATTTGATTTTAAATTCTTTTGTTTTATATTCACTTGGGCCAAACCCTAGGCATAAATGTAGGTGGGCTATAGGTACAGTAAGGAGGCTTTCCTGCTCCTCAGTCACTGTCCAGACACTTCATAAAAATGAAGTGTGTCTGGTAAGTGCCATTTTTGATTCCATCTGTGTAGGTCATTATGCATGACGTCTAGGGATCACTGTGCTGGGAGTAGGTCCTTGAAACATTTCTCACTGTACAACAGCTGCCATTACTTATGCCACTTTCTGGTTTGGGCTCTCATGGAAAATGACCTCAAGTACCCTTCATAAGCCTTGCAAAATGTTCATTCATTGATTTAAAGTCACATCTCACACTTGATCACAATCACTTCTTCTTCTTCTTCTTCTTCTTCTTCTTCTTCTTCTTCTTCTTCTTCTTCTTCTTCTTCTTCTTCTTCTTCTTCTTCTTCTTCTTCTTCCTTCTCCTCCTCCTTCTCCTCCTCCTTCTCCTCCATGGCACACCCCATTCTCTGTCCTTGGCTCAAAGTGTCTTTGCTATTTTTGAAATGCCAAGCTGACCTAGAAGACCAATGATTTGCCCCAATTAAAGGGGTCCAAAAATATACCTGAGTTTCTGAAAACATTTCCATTAGATGATCCTTCATGTCAGCTGAAACAAAATGGCTTGGAAGATACATATGGTTACCAAAAGAGATAGTACTGGGAGAATCCACTCAATCCACTCAATGCCTGCTAAGAACTGTTGCTCCATCTGTAAACATCTAGAGCACCTCTTGGTGTTGGCTCTCTTTCTGAGACTTAATGACATCCAGGATTAATACTACTCCCTGGTCCCAAGAAACAACATGAGTCTGCAAGTACATTGTTTATGACACCTGACTTCATCTCAGAAGCCTCCCAAACATAGAAATATGCTTTGGGAAGTAACCTTAACTGGCTTTTTTTTGTTAGATTGAAAACCAAGCTAACAGAAAAACCCATATCACATTAAAATCATAAAATAAAATTCTATCAGTCTGAAAGGAGAGATTTATTTACATAGTCAGAATCTCACCCTGCTGCCCAGGCTGACCTGAAACTTGTGACCCTCCTGCCTCAATCTCCTAAATGCTGGGATTACAGGCATGTGCTACTAGAAGAGAGCTTTTTAGTTGTCCTTAAATTTTCATGTAAACAATTGAGAGCTCATTTGAAGAAAGAGGTGAATTTGAAATGATAAATATTTTTTAGCCTAAGATCAGGGCCCAAAATCCTGGAGTTTAATCTTATACTTGCTTCTAAATAGTACAATATTTATCTACTGCCCTCTGGAAAACACAATTCATATGAACCAATTTGAGCACTGACTAGATGTTAGTACTTTGCTTCGCATTTAGGGAGCACTATCTCCTGATTACCCTAAGCAGAAGTCATATTACTACAAGAAAACTGAGGCACAGATAGGTTAAGCACCTTGATTAAAGTCATAGACCTATTAACAGGAAGATTTCAGAGCCAATTGTCCTGCACCATACTATGCTGCTTTTTAGATAGAAAGCTTTCTTTGAAACACAAAATGATGAGTGCACTTTACAAAGTAAATTGTAAAGAAATGTGATTCAAGTTCCATTTCAGCATCACTGCTCATATAGTACCATGATTACTTAATGACTGCTATGTCACAAGAAAAAAAGATGTTTTCTTTTGGAAATATTTGGCCATCTATCCAAGGTTAGTGGATGGAGTCAGCATGTGGAACATCATGTTCTTCCCTTTGAAGTTAAGACTGGCCTCCTACAGATCCAGTAAGTTGATCAAAAAGCTCAAAGGCATTTTGTGCTCCAGAGCCTGTAAGGGGCAAAGACTCAGTGTTCAGGTCACGTGTTCATCTCTGCCTCTGAGTATACCTATTCCATTTTATAGCAGTAACTGAGCAAAATGAAGGAGTTGGCCTGGGAATATAGCTCAACATGCACAAAGCTCCAGTATCAGTCCCCATTAATGCCAAAATAAATATAATAACACTTCTAAATATAGTAAAAATTGGGAAGTTAAGGTCACTAAATATACAGTTTTGGAAAGAAAGGGGCATGTATCTTCTGTCCATCATCTGTTTAGTACCTCAATGTTACTAAATAACTCTATAGGTTACAATAAGTTGGCATGTCCAGTACACCTTATAAGCTTGCCAACTGCTCTTTGGCTGAAAAAGAGGACATTCTTATCACTTTCTTTATGTACAAAGTAATAAGGTCTGAGGAACACAGTACCTTGTAGAGAATAGGAAGTGAGAGAATGGGGAACTACATCAACATTTCCATTACATAGTCCTAAAGGCAGTGTGTCTGCCCCTAAAGAATGACCCAAACCAACCCCAATCTGCCTCATCACCTCTAACTGAAAGTGGAGAGCTGAATTTTGGAAAGAGAGCACATGTCCGGTAAAGATGGAGCTTTATGTACCCCTCAATCTTGGAGCTCTGTTCTTTGCACAGAGTACTAAACTCAGGAAGGAGATCTCAAAGCCTCAAAGCTGAGACTAGAGGTATATCCGGGAACAAGTCCTACTCATCTTGAATTCTGAGAGCACTGATATCTATGTCTAGGGCCTATCTATGTCTGGCCTCCTGCCAGAGTGCCAGGGGCCCTTGTATGTGCATAGCTCTAGGCTAAATTCAGGGAGCCAGGACTTAGCCTTCCTTCACTAAAGCAAGTATATTTTATGTTGAATTTTGAGAACAAGAGGAGTGACTTGCTGCTCTGCCCACTTTACTTTTCCCTATGCCTGGATTAGAGGCTCCAATATATACGTTCATCCCTGGGTTCTCAGAACAGAGTCATGTACAGAAGAGAATTCCAGGTGTCCTGGTGCTTTTGTCCCAGTGGCATAAACAAATGAAAAGTGGATAGCATATTTCTTTCATTCTGGTGGTTCCTTTTAGCCCTCTGACCTGCACAGTCTACTTCCAGCCTGAAAGCAAACCAGGCTGCTTTGGAGTTCTGTGAAAAGTCATGTGGAGAATTTAAGTGACTTAAATCTCGAGCTGTGTCTTTGCCAATATTCTCTACTTCATGTATGCTGTAGGCTTGCTACAGGTGCAAGTCTGGCCTCAAGAGAGAGGATCCCATGTATGTGGGCTGCACTGCTGAGACAGAGGTGATGCCTGAGAGCAGCCCCAACTACTTACTGAGTTTTTAACATGAGCCTTGTGCCCCTAATTTCCACAGTGGTCAAGTGGGGTTAGTAAGTATTCCCTGCCTACTTTACAATCTCTGAGGTTGTGATGAATAAGACAGAAATGTGGACTTGTCCTAAAGCACATGGGCTATGACTGTTCTTGGCACCTTTTTAGCAATCAGACATTGGCACTGGCTCAAAATTATTTTTTTCCACCAGAAAGGCAAGGAACAATGTGTCCTTGGAGCTCAGTTTGGAATACAGAGGACCCCTATGGATGGCAGCCCCGTTGCACAGAGGAGAGCTGGATTTATAGTGCAACTCTGAACATTCTGGGTCAAGGCCTGCAGTGCGTATGTGCCTTGCTATTTTGGGGATCCTCCCCATGGAGTACGCAGCTGTTCGCTCTCTTTGCCCACCCCACCCCCTTCTCCTCCTTCTGCAGCAAGGGCCTTTTCCTGCTACTGACACCCAACCAGGGATGGAAGCCAGGCACAGCCTTTGCTTGTAGACTGCTTTCTTCAGCAAGGACTGAGCAATTCTCAATTTGAAGGACACCACTGGGCTTGGCATTTGGGTCCTGACTGTGTAGCCCAGCAGAGAAAAATCAGTGCCCTGCAAATCAGCCTGTTAGTAGGGGAAAATGCTGGATAGGGACCTCCATTTGGCAGCTACCTCTGAACTGATGGGAGCACACAATGGTCTTGTCTGAACTCCTACCCGGCCCCTCCCAGCAGATTCTATTACATTAGGCAAGGTAACAGGTGTCTGGAAGTGAACCACTCCACACAACAATGAGAATCAGATTCCACTCATTTCTAGGGAACACGCAACCCTGAGAGCCGTACCTTGGGGATGTTGGCTTATGGCACCACAAAATGCAGGCAAGCCTTTGAAGACTCAGGCCTCTTGCTTTCACTAAACACCCTCAGCTAGAGAACTTGATGTTTGTCTTTTTAGGTAAAGATGTGGGCCAGAAGCTGCCATTGAGGTACTGCATTTCAGACTTCTGAGAGTAGCTAGAGCACATGCTTCTCTAGTCTGGGCTACAGAATTCGGTTCCTGTAATGCATATGGAATAATGTACTACACTTCCTATCCTGTCCATTCTGTCTGCTTGCCTGCCTCTGCTTTCACTCTGATCTCTCCCTTCCTTCTCACAAATAGACATCCCTAAGATTTCAATATTAGAAAGAAAGGTATGAATCACAGGGTAGTATTTTACCACAGGCGTTCAAATCCAAGGCCCAGGTCCAGCTGCTTCTTTGATTACTTGTCATTCTATTGACCCCTTGACTCCTTCCAGTGCCACGGGCTCTATAGCCTCTCAATTTTGTACACAGAGCTGTTTCCCCATGTCTTGTCTTCCCAAGGCTATTTTTTCCCATCCTGCCTTGTACCTAAGACCTCTTGATCTTCTGCCCCTGCAACTGCTTATAATAACCCCTGTACATAGTAGATGCTCAGTACATAGTAGGTGCTCAGCAAAATCACTGGGCCAATTTCTGTACTTACCAGTTTCTGAGAAATGTTTGTCTTGAGGCCTTTCACTGGGACTAGGAGAACAAGATAGATAATTTGCAGAATGCCATTTTCCACACAGGGTAATTCCAACCTGCGGGTGTCTGCCGAGTTATTCACAGAGGCCAAGTGTTTTAGGGATACAAAGATAAGGAGAAAACAATTCTAACTTTCAGGGGCATGTTATAGAAGTGAAAAATGCATAGCCAGTGCAGCAGCCTCCATGTTGGTCCGAGTCATTGGGATAAGGTAAAGAGGTAGTCGGTGAAGCCATATCATCATAGAGACCCTTAAAGGCCAGAGAGAGATGCCCTGTATAAAATTTAAATTGCCCAACTGTGTACAAAGGCTGGGAGAGCAAGGCCCAAGGGAATTCAGGAGGGGATGTTATTTCTTCCTTTCACTGCAGCCACAGAGTACTTGCCAACAATTGTGCAATAAGTGTCATTAGTGTTGGTAAAGCATAACATTTGGGACTGCTGCATAAATTGCACAGCTCAGAAATGGTCACTCAGATTTCCTTATGATTGAAATAATAAAGCTTTTCTGCTCCCAAAAGGTTGCAGACACACTCCCTCATGTACAGTAAGCCTGCACTACATGGTGACCTGCTGTGTGAGGGATGGGCTTTGGAAATATAGTATTTCCCAAGGGGAAAGAGTTCAACTCATGCTCTAGGTCAGGTCTTGGTAAACTGCACACTGGAACAATATGTAACCCACAGACTGTCTTGATAAATAAAGTTTTGTAGGCCTACAGCCTTATCCAGCCTCTAAAGTACAGTTTACCACACAGTTGCAAGTGGCAACAAGCACTACGTGACCTGAAAAGTTTCACCTAGTTACTATATGGATTTTTCCAATATTTGTAAATTATGACTCATGTCACTGGGCATGTGGTTCATTTTTCTAGCTGCCATTGTTTTCCCTAATAAGTAAGTACCCACTTCAGTACCCACTTGAGGTAAAGTCACAAGGCCTTATCCTTGGCTTGTGTTCATCTTCCTCTTCTTTGTCCTAGTTTATCCCAGCCCCATGCTGTAGGTCTCATGTTCCTTTTCCTTCCCGTGACATTCATTCTCCCTACCATGGGAATCCAGAGAGAACTTTCACAAACATTGAGCTGATCTCACCTCTGCTTCACCTTTCCCCATAATGGCTTCCCACTGCAAACAAAACAGAGCCCACACCCCTTTCCATGGCCTATGAGGCCCCAGGAGAGCCCATGGCTACTTCCCAGCTCACTGTAAGCCAGGCCCACTAGCTGCCTGCTAGTCCCTGAAACTGACCAAGAAGAGACTATCACCCAGGGCCTTCCAACTTGTCGTCCTCCTGCCCGGGGTACTGTGTACTCGCTACTGTGCCTGCTTCCTGCACTTCACCTACACTTGAATGAAGAGGTAACCCACTCCAGCACTCTGTCAAACCACAATATTTTAATCTTCCAAAGACTTCTGATTTTGTTCTTATTGCTAGTGTGTCTTGTGACTCACCAACTGGAACTCCAGCTCCCTTGCTCTGTTTCTTCTCTGTCCAACTTGTGCTCATTCTGATTGGAGTGTCTGTTCTGGACCCCCAGTCAACCCTGGTATTGTTGGAAGTTTTTATCTTTATAGTGGGTACAGAGACCAATGTCCTTTCTTTAGCTGCCTCTTTTTCTGGAATAAGCTTCAGGTGCTGGTGTTCTCTAATGTTAGGCCTGCCCATATTATCTCAGAAAAACTAAACATGTTCTTGCCTCTCCTCCTCTTTCAAGTCAAGCCTTTAAGACTGAAAACAATTAACTTGGCCTATATAAAAATAGCTGCAGGAAGTAATTTCCCAAACACCAGCACCCACCCCTTGCTTTCTGAACACATGGCGCCACACAGCAAAATGTACAGTAGCTCACTACCCTCTGTCCTCTTTTGAATGACATCATGGCACATTAAGAACTTCTGTTTGCTCTGCCTTTACCTGTAGTTACAGCTGACATAAAATTACATTATTGACAGTATTCTGATAAAGGCAAATTCACTGTGTTTCCCCGAGTCATTGTCCCTAAAGAGTCAGTGTTTAGATTTTCTGTTTATAAGAAATTCAGGATCCAGGTATGGTGGCTTAGACCTGTCAGCACTCAGGAGGGAGACTGAGGCAGGAGGATTACTATGAGTTCAGTGTTAGCCAGCCTGGAGTAGAGTCAGATGAGACCCTATACATCCTATATAATATATCTGTCTCTGTCTCCCTCTTCCTTATCCCTTCCCTCCCCCTCTCACCCTCCCTTTTCATCTTTCCCTCTCTCAATAAATCTCCCTCTGAGCCTGTCAGTGGGAGCTTCTTAGAGTGTTACAAGAAGGATATATCTTGCAAGATCACACTCTTTCCGGGAACTATTACTGTCTGCAACACCACCCTCAAAAGCATTTCTATCATCTACCCCTGGTGCCTCATACTCACCACTGCTGCCATCACCTCTTTTACTTCCTGTATCTGCTCTACCAATAACATCACTACCACCTCTGCTCCCATTAACAGTATCACTCCTGCTAGTTAGTTATTCATCACATTTGCTACTTCCTCTCTACCACATTCAGCATTAATGACATCATGATTACTGTTACCATCTGTATTAATTCTACCACTTCCACAAGCTCCACTGCTATTATCACCTTATCACCCCTTTTTCGACCTCCTTTCCTTCATTTCCCTCTGATACCACACACACACACACACACACACACACACTCACACACACACATACACAGAAAGAGAGAGGCGGGTACAATTTCCATTATATAATCATATATATATATATATATATATATATATATCACATATAGTGAAATAAATACATGTTTTAAAATAATTTTCATATAATTTACTCTTGTTTACTCTGTCCTTTGGCACTATAGAACAATATGTTTGTAGTCAAAACTGAATTATAATTCATTACAAGGCTATGTAATATCCTCAAATACACACTCTCAAAAAAATAAGTTTAAATGAAGGAGCTTTGACTTCATAAAAGAATACACTGAGGATTTTCTTTCAATGGCAAATTCCTGCTGTATTTTTATTATGATTTGGTTTACAAGAGTTAGCCTTGCACACAGCTGTTCAGGAGCATAGCCAACAACTGAAGGAAGATCTGCCTTGAATGGCAAATGTTGCTGAGTAAACCATGTTAACAGCTATTTTAGGCCCACCAAGAATGTGTTTGAATTTTCAGGCTTGGAAAGAGAGATAATATTTATTTGGTATCTACATGATACCAGGCACTATTCTAACTTTATATTTTTAAGTTTACAGAAATCTTAAAGGAAATTTGTGCATACCATTAGTCTCATACTCCCATTTTGTAGATAGGAAAACACACTAAGGGTTCTGGGCCTCTCTCCAGACCTCTTAGCATCTCACATTGCTGAACTCTACAACTGGAATTTGATATCCAGAAGTGTTTTTCAGAAGACCATTTTCCTACAAAGATTTAATATACAGAGTATCTGGCAGTTTAGAAAGATGCACAGCGAAGTTCCCAAGGCCCCAGAGGCCACAAAATGGGCTTTGGAATCAAGTAGCTGACCCCAGAAGGTTCAGAAAACCCGTATGAGCCAAACTCCCTTTGTGTACAACCTGAAGAAGGAATTTCCTTCTCTGAGGCCATCACTATCTGCTCTACCCTTTGATATGTGATTTTAAAAGCCCTGGAAAAGTATAGCAATCCCTATAGAAATATCAACACTGTAACCAACACTGAACAGAAGGTTTTTATCCTCTTGATGTATAATGATAAAATGACCTGTCATTCCCTCAGTGCCCCAGAATAAAATTTGAGTTCAACCAAAAAGCCCTTAATATTTCCATAGTGGTTCTCACATCAATAATGGATATATGCTACTTCAGCCTGGCTCCGACTCTGGAATGCACTAGGAGTATCCTAAAGCTGTACTCAGATCACTAAGACTCAATCCAGGGAATTTCCCAACTCTCTCATTCCCAGACATATTACTGGTATGAATAAGGTGTCCATCAGGAGACCAAGCCAATAAGGTGGTGGTCATGAGAGGAAGGCCTGAGTAGACTAGGGGAAAGGGAAAGGGAGAGATCTGATATCACCCACACCTACGTTCACTCATCATCCAAACAGGAACCCTCAGAAGGAGTTTGTGGTGTGAAAGTATGGCCAGTCTGCTTCAGTGGTCTATGAGTGAGTGCTGTCCCAGGGGGAGGTGTGGAAATCTGGAGACAGAGTCTGTTACAGCCCAAGGCAGCATAGAGAAATTTAAGCACAATGGAATTTAACAACTATGGTTGTGTGAACTCTACTGGCTTCCAAGATGTCTAAGAAGTACTGCACAAGTGTGTCTTCCACTAGTCCTATTGCTGTACAAATGAAGGTCCTTATGTCATTTCTAAGTAATGCCCAGGTACATGCCAGAGCCCTTTTTACCTCACCTTTTGATGCCTTCCATGTTTTGTTGCCTCTCTGAAGTACTGGAGCAAAAGAACATTTTATTGGTTTATTGGCTATGCAACCTGTTTGAACTTCAGTCACATGTTCCCAGTAGCTAGATGTTGAATAGTCAAAAGCCTCCACACAATTTGTATCATTCAATGGAGTCCTGCAATGAAGCACTGTGTAGAGTGGGGGACCCCACAGAAGCTATAGAGAGATTTTTCAAAATCACACATGGAATCAGTGTGTACCCTGATGCATTGGCCTGGACTTTATATGAATGCAAGCCACTGCTACTCTGAGACCATCTGCCTAATCATCTGGCCCTCATTCCCGAAAAAGAAAATGTCCTGTCCTCGAGATTAGAAGCAGGAGCCTATGTTTACATGTAGTGCTGAGCATGCAGTTTCTGGTGATGCAGGCCAAGGGAAGGGCATTAACAAATCCCTATCTTTAGGACAAGATTCTTTCTCTAAACCATCTAGCAACAGAGATTGGAGTCATTTCTCATAAAACAATTAGTACTCAAGGACTCTTGCCTATCCTAACCACCCATGATTCTCTAGAGCCACTTGTCTTGCCAAGTCTGGGAAAGCTGACAATCTTTTTTGTCCTAAAGAAAGTTCAGCTTCAGCTTATGAGGAATTTTGTTCAAAACCAAAATGCAAATGACACATTCCTAAATATAGATAAGTAGTATATATATATTATATATATTATAGACACGTATATATAGATATTTATCTGTGCATCTGTACTTATTCAGGTATTTGCTTTAATGTCTTCCTTCTATAAGCCCAGTTATGCTATGCATGCATGTACACCTAGACATACACAAAATAATGGATGTTCATGGATGTTTGTACCTCAACTTACCCAATGTTCAGTGAGAGCAGTAACTATGAGACTGAAGCAGAGCCCTCCCCAGGCAATAAAGCTGTTTTCCTTGTACTTGATGTCCATTGGCTAAGTGTTGAGAGCTCTTAACATTTACTCCCAAATACAGAGCCAGCCGCATAGCCTCTAACAAAGTATAGTCTTATTAAAAGCAAAATCTCAGAAGAGCCTATGGATGTCCCTCTACCTAAACAGCAACCTAGTTGGGGAATACCCAGGAGACATGCCTGACGACAGCCAAGGGGAGACTGCCTTCCCATAAGGTACCCTTTAGTGTTCACTGTGATGAACACCAACAGCTTCTTTGCTGTTAATGTAACAAATCAAATCTAAGTAGCATGAGATGACCCTTGGTACCACAAGGAGATATTTTGTGATCTGTTCTGTTAAAGAGTACCCAGACAGAGTGAGTAGGGAAACACTTGCCTAGATGTGCTTGATGGGAGCACAGATTCTTGCTTATGTCACTGTTGGAGTCCAGGAGTAATGCCTACCTTTCCAATCCTTGACACCTTATTCCCAACAGTTTCACGGCAGACCAACAACTAAATAAAAGCTCTAGGAATCTGCCAATAAATTTCAGAGACCCACTTGGTCAGAATTTCAGATTTATGGTTTCATTTCCCCTTCCCTCTACCTCATCCCACCATCTTCTTGCCTACTTACTTGTGTATAGATTTTACTAATATTTAAACTGCTATGTACTTCATGCCACTGTGAAATAAAATGTGTGACCCCCAACTGTTGCTAACATGAGTTCTCTCCAAGATACCTATTGATTACTTTCAGACATTTCTATTTTAAGCCTATTGTATTTCTTTGGATTTTTGACAGAATATTAAAGGGACCAAACAGCAGTTTGGAATTTGAGGGACTTGTATGTGGGCTGCTCCATAAGTGACTGAAGGAGTTGCCCAAGTTCACAATGTGCCAATTCATTTGGGTTCATCTGTCCATTGATTCACTCAGATGTTATTTACTACTTATTTGCTTGATTTGCTGCGGGACAAACATTTGGAGAACTTCTCAAGCTTCCTGAACAACTTGAGAACACTGTAGCTGCAAAACCTCAACCAGCCCCCTTGATAGAAAACTGGGCATGTAAGACTAGCTAGGTCTCTTGTTCTAACCAACCATTCCTGCCAAACCTGTAGTATTCAGTCCTCAAATTAGTCAACAGGTCTATTGCCCTTGTTTGAATCATGAGCATCTCAGAAAAGTCAAGGATGTGTGTGAGTCCCCTTACTCAAGTATTTAAGTGCTTCTATGAAGACTATGCAATGTTCTACTGTCTGGATGGATGAAGATAATAGACTGAGAGGCAGCCAGGTGGTCATTGGTTTCTATCCTTCATCTGGCCTTGGCCTATTGGATAGGTAATACAAGACAAGCTCTGTCTGCTTCTTGAGAGGTAGTCATTGTTATTGGAAGATAGTGAATTTTCAGGACTCTTCTAGATTTGCATTAAGAATGTCACAACCCTTTGAAGCCCTACATTTAGCATATATTCTGCCCATCCCAGACAAGAGAGCAGCAGTGGGACATAAGAACTCTTTCTCATCATTTATCACATAATAAAATTGGCTCAGAGAGTCTACATGGCAAGGCTAAGACATCCCTGTATCTACTTGATGACCAGGGACATAGGCCTTGCTGCCGTTATCTGCTCCCTGGGCCCTATCCTGGATTAAACTAAGATAGCTGATTCCTTATGAGAGAATCTGGTGATCTGGATAGTTCTAAGTAATTCTCATATACAAGAAGGACTGAGGCACAGAGCTCTTGTAGATTTACTTTGTCTACCTGCCCATGAGTGCCAGGACCTTCGCCTGCTAACACATGAGTAGCTTCCATGATCAATAGCCTATCCTTATTCTCACATGCATACTTCCACCTCCTCTCCCTTTACCTACTGACAGACAACTCATCATTATTAACATGACTGAGTCATGGATAAGAATCTGAAACAGGAAAACAATCTGCTGCTTTGCTTCTGAAGACTGCTTTTATATATAATGGGCAGCTCTCCCAAAGTGACAATTCCACAGTCAGGCCTCTTCCTATTGTTTGATATTTCCCCATCCCAAGGATGCATCTGAACAGAGGAATTTCTTATTTAAATAACTTTATACTTCAGCTTTTCTTGTTAAAAACAAACAATACAGAAATTCAGAAAATAGAAACAGAATTGCCAGTCAATCTTCAGAGGTGACCACTCTAAAATGTTGAGTATTGGTTCATTCAAGTTATTTTTGTATGTACATAAGCAAAGCATATGTGTGCATGTGGAGAGAGTATGTGGGTGTAAACTAAATGGAATAATGACTACAGTGGCTGTTCTATATCATGTACTTTCCCCTAAACATATATCTCAAGCAGCTCTTTTACATTTCCATTTCTCTGATACTTCTGGGTTCTATTTTATCAACACACCCTGATTCATTTAAACAAGACAGTGAGGCAACCTAGAAACTCAATGTCTAGTTTATGACTTGCCTTTTTCTAAACTAGGTTATCTGTAGATAGGTAGAAACTGAAATTGTACAGCTAGTTCTAGTTTGCTCTTGAGTGTCTGCCTTTGACAACAAGTTCATTCAGTGATTTCAGCACAGTCCCCAAACTTGCCTTTTAAACACATGAAGAATATCCTTTGTGTGACTTTCAGTCCTGTTTAGTATACATACAACATATTGCTTTATTTGAAATGCAACAGGACTGTTTAAATGAGACACAGAAACAAAGAAACAAAAAGTATGCTTCCAAAAATAGACTGAAATTTTGTGATTTTTGACAAGTGTAACTCTAAACTGGGAGATCTACATTAACTGTGGGCTTCCTAGCATTAACACATTAACCTTAATATGTCAAACCTTTTGTTAAATTAATATTCTCTCTCTTTCCCTCTCCCTTTCTCCTCTTTTATCTCTCCTTTCTCCTCTCTCTTTTCGCTTCTCCTCTCTCTCATAAACATAGGGAACCAGTAAGAGAAGACAGGAAGGAGACAACTTCCACTTCACAGGCATGGCTGATGGAGGCTACCCTAATAAAATCAAGAGACCTTGTCTTGAAGATGTCACTCTCTCTATGGGCCCGGGTGTACACCCTACTTCTCTTTCTACAGAGCTGCAGATGCCTACGTTAACCATGAATCCTAGCTCTGCAGATCTGGGAGTGGTTGGCCAGACATTACTCCTTGAAAATAATCCTCTGGACAACAATGCTGTGAATAGCAGTGCTATGGGCTCACCATTTGGGGTATCATCAACTGCAGACACAGGCCTAAAAGGGCATGCTGTTCCTTACTATGAGAAAAACAACAGTATGCCAGCTGTAGACCAGGAGCTTCAAGATCTGCTGGAGGAACTAACCAAAATCCAAGAGCCTTCTTCAAGTGATCTAGACCTTGAGAAGATTCTGGGGAGCAAGCCAGAAGAGCCTCTGGTTTTACATCATCCCCAGACTCCTCTTGGCCCCCCTGCCAAGCTTCCAGTTCAGATGCCACATATGGAGAGCCTTGGATCCAGCAAGGAGTTTGCATCTAGCTGCAGTCAAGTCACTGGCACATCACTACCAATCTTGCCCTCCTCCACAGGGATCAGCTATTCCATCCCTTCTGCCAGTAAGCAGATAGTCTCACCCAGTTCTTCAGCAGCACAGGCTCAGGTAAAAAACCAAGTCCAGACCATGCTCCCTGTCACTTTGCCTCCATTATCTGTGCCTCAATGGCATCATGCCCACCAGCTGAAAGCTCTTGCAGCCAGCAAGCAAGGATCTGCTACAAAACAAGGTTCCAACCGAAGCTGGTCTAGTCTGCCTCCTCCAGGTCTCTCCCCACCTTACCTCCCGGTGCCATCACCTCATCCACCACCACCACAGCCACCACAACCACCATTCAGCCCACAGAACTTCACAGCACCTTGCATGTCATCCAATAGCTTGTCTGGCAGTGCTGTGCAAAGCTCGCCCAATGCCTTACTCTCCAGCATGGCCCCCAGCAGCAATGCTGCCCTTGGGCCCACCTTGCCCTATGCTACAGCAAAGCTCCCAAGTCTGCCTCACAATCAGCAGCCACAATTCAGCCCCCAGAGCTCCATTCTTGCCAATCTGGTGTCCTCTACTGTCAAAAGCCCCCAGGGACACCTAATATCTGCTCTGCCTACCAGCACTCCAGGGCCCTCACCACCCTACCGCCCTGAGAATCTCTCCAGCCCTGGCTTGCCACAGCAGTCTTTTACTCCACAATACTCGCTAATCAGGAGCCTCACTCCCACTAGCAATCTGCTAAGCCAGCAGCAACAGCAGCAGCAGCAACAGCACCACCAACAGCAGCAGCAGCAGCAACAGCAGCAGCAACAGCAAGCAAGTTCTATCTTTAAGCCTATGACCAGCAGCCAGCAACCCAAAACGCTGAGCATGATCATGCAGCAGGGCCTGGCAAGTTCCAGTCCAGAAGCACCTGAGCCCTTTACTTTCAGCAACACCAAGCCCTTGTCACATTTTGTTTCTGAGCCAAGCCCCCAGAAGATGGCCTCCATGCCTGCCCCCTCCAGGCAGCCATCCCTGCTCCACTACCTGCCTCAGGCAACACCAGCACATGTTCCTTCTGCCACTGCCTCCTCTACTGCCACTGCTACCTTGCAGCTTCAGCAGCAGCAGCAGCAACAGCAGCAGCAGCAACCTGACCAGTCTTCATTCCTCTTGCAGCAGATAATGCAACAACCCCAGCGCTTTCAGCGCATGGTGGCCTCTGATTCCATGCCTTCTCTGCCTGGACAGGTAAGACCACCTCCTATCTGGTGGTGCTCCTTTGGGAAATAAGAACTATGTGATAATGTTATGGCAACCTGGCTTTGGCGGGCAAATCCAGGATATTTTCCTCATTGATACCAAATTTGACTCTGGAAATGCCTGTGTAAGTCAGATAATTTTGTATAGCTGAGTACAGTGTTCATGAGGCCAAAAGTATGGTTTCAGGGCCTAATCAGCTCACTTAACTCTTGGAAGGAAAGCTGGAAGGAGTAAGACAGAACAAATCAGACATATGTAGGACTGAAACACATGTGTGGACAGACAAATGCTTTGAAGGATATAAGGAAATCACGCTGAAGCATTTGGGGCTTGTCTGTGCTGCCAATAAACTGAGCACTGAGCCTTCTAGAAATGCCCCAGAAACCTTCTTCTGAGCAATATCAGTGTGTCCTTCACCACTGTGCTGGACACTGATGCTGGTCCTAAAAGAAAAAGACAGACACCTCTAAAGTAGTAACTGTTGTCATCTCCAGTCTACAAAGGAAGAACCTGAGGCTCAGAAAGTTGCAATGACTTGCCCAGAGTCACACAGTTAGCAAGGGCAGGAACAGGAGCTTGAAGCCAGAAAATCTTGCTCCAAAATTTATCTTCTTGAGATTACCTTTTTCTCACATTCCCTCTTTACCTTTTGAATCATTAAATTCAATTGGTTGTCTTTGGTTGTGTCAATCATTGTTTCCACTTTTTCTTTGCTATGATCCTTGCCTGTATGATCTATCACTGTATAAAAAGTTACCCCAAGGTGTCAACTACAAACCACATGCATATATTGGCTCATTGGCTCTGCAGGTCATGAATTGTGGCTTACCTGGTTCTTCTGGCCCAGAATCTCTCAGAAAGTCACTGTCGCCTCCATGTTCCATAGGGAAGGAGCTTATTCCATGTACACTTATGGCATTGTTGGTAGGAAACAGCTCTTCACAGGGACCTCAGGAACTCTCTATCGGCAGAGTCTTCTTTAGCAATATGGCAACTGGCTTCATCCAAGTGATGATAAAGACATGCCAAATAAATGCAAGGATGAAGATAAGGATGGGGAGAAGTGTCAGAAAGCTAGAAATAAAGGTCTTTAAGATACAGTCCGTGGTATCATCATCAGATGTCAGTCACAGGGAATTAATTGCATGAAGGTGTGGCTACCAGGAGGAAAGGTTCAAAGTCTTCCTATAGAATACTTTTAATCATAAGGCATCTCTCCATTCACTGGTTCTTCATATGAGCTGATACACTTGACTCTTAGCCAGTGCCCCCAATAAATCATTATTTACTCTAAAAGGTGCCTTGCTAGAACGATGTCCTGATGATTTTTCTCACTTATTCAGAAGTTCCCAGAGGGCCATAACATGACTCCACAGACTTCTTCAGACACAGGGCCTCTTAGGATCTGCCTTGCACTTCACTCTATAACCCTGAAATACTCAGAGCGCTTGGCCTTTATTCGTGCTGGTTCCTAGCTTGACTTTCCTTTGCATTTCTCTCCTACATAACTTCTGCAGCTTCTTGCAGCTCAGACTGCATCTCTTCAGGAAGCATTGCCTGTCCCCAGTGCTTCGCTTTCTGCTGAGCCTCTCTATTCTGAAGAAAAGTCAAAGAGATGATGTTTGTAGAGTGCTTGGGAGAGGAGCACATGTCAGGAAGTGACCATCCCTTCAAGGGTGTGCATGACAGCTTCTTAGAAAGAGACTCTTTACCCAAATCTCATACCCAACCAAGCACAGTGCTTGATACCATGGAATTGGCCATCTGATGGGTACATGAAGCAGAGAGAACTCTTGAAGGGGTGGCTAGTATCTAGGGTGAGTGACATGAAGACAGATCCAGCAAGCAGGACAGAGAAAGCACCTGGGGGTCTGAGCCCTTTTCTGTGGCTCAGGAGCACTGTGGTTTGATGTCATTATAGGGCTGTTGCCATCGCTGTGCGTGGACTACTGCGGCTCTCTGGCTGGAGCACCAGCATCAGCAGTGGAACTCTCTCACTAGCACTCATGGACATGTGCAACCACCTAACCTTGTGAGCCACTTTGTTTTGTTCTTATCTGCAATGGGATATGTTTGTAGTCTGACTGTGTTGCCCCAGAGCCAGTTCAGATGGCTTGGGGGAAATGCTTAATGACTAGATTCATGACAATTATCCCTAGCTGATCATCAATGTGGAATTGGAGAAAGTGTTTAGGAGAAAGTCCAAGCAACCATGCTGTCCCTCCAAGAATTAGAAATATCAAAAAGCTCCAGAGACCCATCACAGATAGGCTAGGCTTCCAGCAGCATTGCACTATGAATTATCTTCCCAGCCAGGTAAATCCATAGGCTAGGCATGGAATTCTCACTCACCTGTCTCTTCTCTTACTCCTCAGGAGTAGAGGATTTTATCATCCCAGTCAGTGCTGGGAAGAAAAACAGAGAAGTCACCAGAGTGGCCCACAGTCACACAGCAAATCAGACAGCCAAGCATCTGGCTACAGAGCCTGTGCTCATCTTCATGCAAAGGAGGCTGCCTCCAGAATGTTTTGTTCCTACCTTCCCTTCTTACCCATTTCCTCATCTGCAAAATGGGGAAATAGTAGTTGACTGGGGATGAAATGAGATAAAACATTTAAAGCTTTTTGAATAAAGCCAAGCAAAAAGAACTTTCGATCACTACCTAACTGTCCTCTGAGGTTTACAAACATGGTCTCCAAATCAAGAGCAAGGACAGGACAGTATTGAGCACTTCTTCTCTAACCCTGTCTCTACCATGATGTTGCCAGGAATTATGGGCTTTGTGTGCCTTGACGCATTTTCTCATTCTAGCTCAATGGAAATGGCAAAGGGCATATTCACCCTGAAAGCACCCAGTTCCAATTTCCCAAGCATTCTTTTGCTCCTCCTCCAGCCCTCCCCAGTACTCTATTCATATAGCATTCTTCTAGCCAAGCACACCAAAAGCTCCCTTTTCAGGACCTATCTCCCACAACTGTAAGGCCTTGAAAAAGCTTGGTCATTTTTCCTGGGGAAACAAGAAAGGAAGGTTAGTGTTTGAAGCAAAATTTTGTATCCTTGTGTAAAAACAGATGGAAACCCCAAAGGTGGGCAGTACATGATTCTCACCTTAGCAACAGCTTAGGTTGTCTAAGCTCTCTGTAGAAGCAATTGTCACTTGATGACATGGCCTTCATTAACTTGGTGGCCTTTCTGCTCTATCATCATGGTTACTTTGAAAAGCCTGGAGATGTATATGAATCTTGCACTCAGTTTTTGAAAGGAATGTTTTCTTTTAATGTAACATGAAAAACAAACAGTTAAGAAAGCAGAAATGCCCATTGTAGCTGTCTATCGGGCTCATTTTTCTACATCTCTCAACTTGAGAGATTTCCCTTTACCAGTGGAATGAATGGCTCTATTTATATAGACCACCCCTTCCAACTAAGCTACAAGGCAAATGTCATCTGTCTTCATGGAATCAGTTCAGTGTGACAAGTCAAGCAAGGGCACTGGATGTACATAGAACTGAGGTTCCAATCCAAAGCACTTGTTGACATCGAGTGAGCCAGAGCCAGAAGCAAATTTTCCTAAACCCTTGGAGTTACAGCCAAAAATGAGGCTGAGAAAAAAATCAGCCCCCATCCTATAGAGAACTGAGGAAGGAAAGTGAGGTATGCTGCTCGGGACCTGAGAATACCCATACAGGACCAGTATAGGCTGTAGCTTGGGATTTGAAACCCCTGTGGGCAAAGGAGGTTCCAATGGTGAACACCTGGGAGTTGAGAAATGCAATATGGCAAAAATATCAAATATATTAGAAACCCTCCAATGGAGACATATGAATATTTAACTAAGTCCAGGTCAAATTTTGCCACCAAATAAAAACTGGCCCCAAACTCACAGTATAAAATTATCCTTTAGAGCTGCTTTGATTTCAAATTACAGTAAAAGATGAGGACATAAAATTATTGGGGAGATAATTCTTAATTAGAGATGAGACAATCTTAATTTGTCCTATCTTGTTCTTACTTCATACTAATTCTTCAAAATAATAGATGCCATTATGGAATGTTGGTACTTGAACATATTTTGATCATATTCACCTCCAAGAATCTTCATTTAGCCCACCTCCAATACTACTGATCCCTTTTCTTTCATAATAATTCTTATACTTCATGACCTTTTCTAAAATTCTGCATATGAAAAAATTTGTAATGTTTGTATTTCTGAGTCTTTCACATACCACTTAACATGGACAGTTGCACCTGTTTTCTGGAAAATGGAGGGATTTCATTCTTCCTCATTCTTCCTTCATAAATTCCTTCATTAAAATTCTTCATAGCTGAATAATTTTCCACTCGGCATATATGACCCCCTTCTGTCTATCCACTCATATGATACTAGGTGCCTAAGCTACTTTCACATCTTGGTAATTGTGAACAGTGTCATGATAAATATGCATATATTAGTATCTCTATTGTATATTTACTTTAATACTTCAGGGTATAAATCCAGAAATGTGGTGCTGGGAATTGAAACCAGGGGCTCACACATGTTAAGCAGGTGTTTCACCAGCCTGGATGATCTACTTTTAATTTATTGAGAAACCATCATAATTATTGCCATAGTGGCTATACTAATTTGCAATCCTATGTAAGGCTATATCCATCCTCCCATCTTTTAATTTATTGAGAAACCATCATAATCATCTCCATAGTAATTTGCAATCCTATGTAGAGTGTAAGGCTATATCCATCCTCCCATCTTTGCTGGCATTTATTGGTTTCTGTTTGTTTTCTTGATGAGTGCCATTCTGACTGGGGATAAGATGGGATCTCAGTGGAGTTTTGATTTGCATTTCTCTGATGACTAAATAGACTGAACATCTTTTTATGCGTTCATTGGCTATTTGTGTTTCTTTTGAAAATTCTTCAGTTCATTTGCCTTTTATTAAATTAGTTGCTTTTTTGCTTATGATTATTTTTTACCTATTTACATACTTTAGATGTAAATCCCATGCCATTCTTCACTCTTTATCTCAACACTGCTAATTCTTTTTGTGGTGTGCAGAAGCTTTTTAAATCTTGTGAGACACAAATTGTCAATCAGTGTTAGGACTTAGTTCAGTTTTGGCATCAGCCACTGAAGAATGGAGCTCATATTTACTCTCAAAGAGGAAAACAGGTCTCTTCATGAGATGGAAGTGATGCTATGCAAGTATGTGAGTAGCAAGAGGAAGCGTACAGCCACAGTGCCTTCTGCACCTGTGCTTTGCTGCCCCAAGCAGATCTTCATGGCTAGGACTGTGACTACATGAGGAGGGAGGGGTATGGATGGCAGCCAGTTGGACTAAGAACAGAAAATCCTGGAATATGATCCTTGAGGCAGGCTGTGAGGCTCAGGGAGAAAGGGGCAGCTGCAGTGAAATACACCAAGAAGCACATGATATTTTGACAAATTTTGAGCAAAAGAAAGGGGACTCCAGTTTGCCTAGACCTAAAGGGGAATGCACAGAGCAAGTACTTTGGCCCTGGGATTCCCAACAGGGCCAAAACGTTAGACTCAAAGCCAAGTTCACTTTCTTCTAGGCACAGATAGCTGAGATACTGGCAGCCATGAAGATACTGAATGACAAATGTGATTCCAGGATGACTTCAAGTGGGCAGGAGGAAGGATGTGATGACAACAGCTTGCTGGGGCCACATGTCACTTGGAAACCAGGTCCTCAACTGGCCAAATAGGTCTGAGAGTGTGTACACAAAGGGGAAAGTAAATGCCAGATCTACCCACCCCCACCTCCAGGCTGGGCCAGGACCCATAGGGATTAAATACAGCATGCTCATTGTCTCTCCTTGTCCATCTCTTGCCTTCAGCACTTGCTCATACTCTCAGAGCCTTTAAATAGAGTATCTGTGGAGCCACAAAACTACTTTTACTTTGGACTTCACACTTAGTAGTGTGTGAGCTCTAATTACTGCCTCTCAATAGTGCAGCTTAAATTGTCTGCATTCAAACTATGGCCTCCCATTGAAAACAAAAAATGATCAGGGAGGTTCAGAGAATTTCTTCCACAAAGAAAGTTTCATCAGCCCAATTTAGACTGCAGTCAAGAAAGATGAAAACTGAACCTTTTCCTGTTCTCAGAATCACTCATTAACACTTTTACAGGGACCTTAAACTTACTGAAAGGCATGACCCCTCTGATCAAATCAGATATACCACTTGTAGAAGAAGGGTCTGTCACCTTGGGATTTCAAGTCCTTCTACTTGCTTTGCTGCCTGTTTTTTCCTTGTGCAGTGGGGGAGGGCAGCATTTCCTGACATGTTCACAGGCAAGTTTCTTCACATTTTCTTTTACTAATTCTGGTGATGGATATCATAGACTTCATTTCAAAGGCTAGTTCTAGTAAAATGCAGAAGCAGAAGCCTTCAGGGTCAAGCTCTACTGTAAATCAACTGGTAACCAAGGAAGGCACTAGATTTTCCAGATGAAGGAAGTTCGGGGAGGGGGGACACATGTCAGGTTCCAAAGAGCCTGATCAGAGCCCAGGCTTTGCCTGCAAGACCTGCTCTACCAGATATGAACATGTCTTCCTGAGTGAGCCTTTTTATTTTATCCCTAAAATGACTCTATTGTCACGCTTAGCTTTTCATTTCTGTCTTAATGGAGCTGCAAATCTCTTTAGTTTGGGGTAAATATTTTAGGAGGCTACTATGAGAAGATAAATATTAGGCACACTCCGTAACATTCATTTGGAGAGACTGATCACTGACATCTCAGTGTTCAGCAACTGTGTTTTGACCACTCTGGATTGACAGGATATGTAACAACAATGCTCAAAATCTTAGCACTAAGGTTACCAAGAATCATTTTTCCCAGTTTCCTTTTGAGTTTCTAAGTATTGGTAAATGATGCTCTGACCTAAAACTTCTTTCTTTTAGATCCACTAGGATCATATATCACAGGCATATGGAAACCTTGCCTAAGTTTATTGTACCTTTAGACTATATCACTTAGACATTCGCAGAGCCCATAACTTTCATCTGCTTTTTAAAAAGCTCTTAGTACTCTGACCCGAATGATTTTGAGCTTGAATGGGGCAGCAGAATAAACTAAAGTGAGCCCATAATACCTGCATGCTCCAAGTTCTCAAGTTAAACCAATAATGGATCGAAAGTATTTGGGAAAAAAATCTGTGTCTTCTAAACACATACATTTTTCTTGTCATTAATCCTAAGCAATAGAGTACGATTATTTGCTGTAATTGGACTTTCCTTTGTTCTGTCAGGTCACAAATAACAACATGGAGACTTATTAATTATGAAAGCTCGGCCTATAGCTAAGGCTTGCTACAACTTAAATGAACCCATTTATATTAATCTATATTCTATCATGCAGCATTACCTCTCTTCTACTTTACATCTTCTCTTTCCTCTATTTATGTCCTGGAACCTACTCCTTTCTTCTTCCCAGAGTCCTCTCTATTCCTGTAAGTCCCATCTAACCCTTTCCTGACTAGCTATTGGTCATTCTTTATTAAACAAAAAAGAAGGTGCCTTGGCAAAGACACATCTTCACAGTGTAAACAAATATTCCACAACAATTCTCATTGTTTTATGAATTGTAAGTAATCTAGAGATGATTTAAAGTATAAAAGGATCTATGGAAATACTACCATTTTATTCAAATAATTTGAGCATACACAGACTTTGGAATCTGAGAAAATTCCTCACAACAATCTTGTTCTGAGGCATTGCTGACTCCCGAATCTAAAATAGATAGCAGTTCCTAAGATAACAAGTAGACAATAGGGCTCCTGTTTATTGGTTTGTTGAAGCAAGGGAGTTGCATGTTAAATTGGAAAATATGTAGCTTAGACTCACAAAGATGGAAGGCATGGATTTTAGTTGCAAAGATAAAAAACTGAAGATGGACAATGATGACAGTTACAACACACTGTGGAAGAACTCCATGCCACAGGGATGTACAATTTAAAAGGTTGAAATAGTTGATATTATGTCACATATGGTTGCATAGCACAGAACAGCATTTCTGTCCACATACTGAATGTACAAGAGTGTTTCTCTAAGATTATAATGGAGCTGAGAAATTCCTATCATCTGCTGATGTCATAGCCATCTCTGTCAGAAGACATCACATTATTGTGGTGATGTTGGGATGATAAAATCAACCTCACTGCCAGTCCAGTAAAAGAACATGTGCAGTAGCATACAAAATAATTCATGTTTATAGTAAAAAGAAATGGCTATGATGCTAGTTTCTTTTTTATTTCCTATACTTTGATATTTGAGTGTGCTCTTACCACTTATAAATAAGAAGTTTACAGTAGAACAATTGCCATGCTATCCTGGCAGTTGCTCATCTCTTGTTTTCTGAGTCTCTTGACTGTATCACAATGCCACAGTAGAGTGATTGACCAGTATGTATCATGTAAATTTGTATAAGTACATTCAGTGGTGTTTCCACAAAGATGAAATCACCTAGCAACACATTTCTGTGTCCCTATGATTAAGTGACACATAGCTGTATCTCAAAACAGCAAATTTAAAAATGAAATACATTGCAGTTTTAAAACACTTGTTAATCATCCACTAGTCAAAAGCAAGCTTTGCCAGTATTATTAATGTGCAGCATCAAATATCAAGCTGGCTGTCCATTTTCCTGCTTAGGAGCATAAGTGAGTGGATGTCTACTCATCACTTAGTACAAATCATGTCATAGTTAATCATACAAAATTGAGTTACTGTACATATCCAGTGCATAGAAATAAATTTCCTGGTAAATTAGAAAATAGGACTTGCATTCTCTGGAAATTTTAGAGAAATGGCAACATGGGAGGTGCAAAGAAATTACTTAATAGGAATTGGCATCATCACTCATATTGAATAGGATGAGAGGCCCTAACAGCTTCATCTGCTCTCTGGTTACCCAAGTCTGGAAATACCTTAAAGGTTGTCAGTTTTCTAAATAATACATCTTCAATAGAAGATGCTTGTGACTTGTCATCCAGGATTGACTTTCAATGAGCAACTTCAGTCCTTTGAAATATAGATCTGGCAAAGGTTAGGGAACTCAGTTACAATAAGAACTGGTTCCAGTGACTGGCCACTGGCACAAAAAGTATGAAACACAAGCCTCTGATAAATAATCAGTTCAAATGACTTGTAGAAAATTGGTACATATAGTAGTTATTCACACAAGACCTTTAGTTTTGACCTCTGGGGGGGGGTGATTTCTACTTTTTTTAGAGTTATTGGTGTCTTATCAGTGACCCCACTCAATACTTTCTCTCAGCCACAAGAGAGTACCTTACCTAGATTATAATGTAAGCAAAAAAATGTGATCCTTTAAATAATAGTGAGAATGTAGGGATGAGGGAATGAAGCAGTGACTGAGATACATCTGCTAGTCTTCACATAATGTTAAGTTCTTGAGACTGTGGATGGCTGCTTTGGGATAATTGTTGATAGAAGCTCTTAGTCTTCAAGACTTTGGAGCTTTGACGAATTCAGCTGTTTTTCACCTTGGGTAGAAAAGACGTCTCTGCCACCTCATGTAAGGACACTAACTGCAATGCATCTTTGTGATCTAGTTGTATTTCTTGTGCTTCTACAGCATTTGTGTGATGTCTGAATATGGACATCTCTTCAACTTCAAACAAATACATGTCATGCTTTTGGTGGTCCTTTGAGCAGGGTATTTTGTTGTTGCTACTCTAACTGTTGTTAATGAAGTCTATAAGGACAAAACAAGACTTCTGGTGACCACAATGACAGTCACATATGATAAGAAAATTCCAGAAGAGAGCTAGTTTAGGAATTCAAGCTACTTGTATTATTGTTTTCTAACTTAAGATTTACTCATACCACCAAAGGTGGCACTTAGCCTCCAGGTATAAATCAGTCAACTGCAGTCTTATGAGCTGTGTATGAGTGTCTCCACTTACACAATGTGTCCATAGCTGCTATTGGGTTCTGACTACCACAGGATTAGGTGACTACTTGGCATATGTTCTTTCCTCATAGACTTAAAATGCAAATTAGTAAAAACAATTATTCTGATCATTGAGGGCACAAAATCCTAGTACATGGGAGACTGAAGCAGAAGGATCACAAATTAAAGGTCAGTCTGGGTGTGGCTACATACACCCTCCACCCCCAAACACCACAAAATAATGATATTGGCTTGATTGTATTTGGATGTGCTTTGTGTTGGTCAGCTTTCTGTCACTTTGTAAGAAGAAAGGATTTCTTTCGATTCACACTTTTCAGTCCAAAGTCAAGGAAGAACATTATGGTTGGAGACACATATTTAACTAAACCTCTTCAGTTCATAGCATCTGGGAAGCAAAGAAGCACAAAAAGAGGGATATTAGGAGTCAAGGACACACTCCCCATGATCTAACTTTTTCCCTTAGGCCTTACCTCCTAACAACTCCACTACCTTTACCATAGCATCAAATGCTGGTGATCAGGCTGCTATCACAGGGCCCCTGAGAGGCATTCAGCATTCAAAATATAGCAATCTCATACTATAGCATTAAAAATGTGACATTTATTTTTATTACTTTCTGATTATAGATTGATTTCTTATGGGAATTTCGTATCTGAGATTTTTGTTTTCATTTATTTTGGTCACTTGACAGCTACATTGCTAATTACTCGCATTTTCTTTATTAATTTTTAATTTGGAAACATCTTCTCTAGGCCAATTATATCACAGGAAATTGTCTTTCTTCATTCCCATCCTCAGTAAGGGGCCTGAATTCCTTTAGTTTCTACTAATTGCTATATTTAGAACAATACAGATCAAAGAAGAAAATGGGGTTGAAAGGGCAGTCTCTGGTGATGCTTTAACCATAGAAATTCTCTTTGAATTCATGGAGGTCCAGAGTCATACACATCTGTTCAACAAAACTTTTTCTCCGCTGCTTCCCCAGCTCAGTAATTATGCCGCACTAAAAATGATAAGATTATAAGAAAAGGTTCAACTATTAATAAAACTGTTAGTAAAATTTTAAGTGGTGGCATGACCTTAGGAAATTTTAAGTTTCCATGAATTTTTAAGCTTCAATTTTTAAGATACTGTTCCAAGCCATAAATTGACTAGTGATTTGATAGATCTGAATAGGTTGATATTTACTATAGATTTTAGGTTTCTCCTCCATGAATAATTTTAACACAGATTATAATATCTTGAATTCAACTAGTTGACTAAGATTCTAGTTCCATATGTACCCCTTGAGGTTTCAGAGCTTTTTGTAGATTTAAAGACAACTGACATGTTTCAACTGTCTCCACCATAAATTCATTGCCACTATCTTGACTGCTTGCCTCTGACCTAAGTACGGAGCACTAAGAGAAAACTTTCTGATTGGGTACACGTTAACCAGATCTGTGGCTCTCAACCTGTGAATAGTGACTCCTTTGTGGGTTGAATAACTCTTTCACAGAGCTCACATTTCACATTTTAGATACCTTGTGTATCAGATATTCACATTATGATTAATAACAGTACAGTTATGAGGTAACAATGAAAATAATTTTATGGTTGGGGGTCACTAAAACATGAGGGCTGCAGCATGAGGAAGGTTCAAAACTACTAGATTAGACCAAAGAAAATGCTCCAGGTGCATTTGGTACAGTGGAGAAGAGAACAAGAGACTCCCCCATTCTTTCTCATCCATCTGCTTTGTTCCCACCCTCCTACAACTGACTACCTGGGTAGCAGCCACATCCCCCATCTGTGCTGCTCAACATCTTTGCCAATTTCAGCCCATAGCACCCCACCATACACAGCGAGAGAAAGTGATAAGTATTTTTCTGTAACTTAGCACTTTATTTCTATCTATTCCCTATTCTCCAAGTAGGTAAAGTGGTGCAATGTTGGGCAAAGGAACAGAGAGAGGGAATGAACCTTTGTGATTGCTCTAGAGTCATCAGCAGACTATTCAGTAAGAACTTTTATAGGCTTTGTTCCATTATCATCTCTTAAATCAAGTCCTGACTTTCTGGTATATCACTGGACTTTTCAAAAGATTTTAAAATTTAGAAACTTTGTTCTAATTATTGTTCTTAGGATCTAACAGTGTCTGTTTTCTATAGATATATTTCAGTTTAGATCAATTATTTTCTTCACAAAACCTCACAAAGTACATATTGAAGTTTGCATCAGAATTAAATACAATCTAGGCCTTAGTGTTCTGCCACACCTTTGCTTTTCATACGTGTATCATATTCTACTAACGTAAATTTAAGAGCTTGGGTACTGAACTAGAGATCGGAATGATGAGCCTAAGATGTTGGTATTTGATCTGCACTTGGGCTTGTTTGCTGGACATTGCAGATGTGTTACATTTCTCTTTAAGAGAGTTGGTCTAAGGGATAAAGGAACATGACTCAACAGTAAGCTTACACACAGGCCTTGGGCCTCATCATTAGATCTTGTCTATAGGCATACTATCCTGAGTGGTTTTGTCTCATCTGATCTTGGAAGTTAAGCAGGGTCGGGCCCGGTTGGTATTTGGATGGGTGACATATAGGGGACTTTTTTAACTTGGAGCTTGTGGTTTAGAACAGACCTCAGGAACTCAGAAATCTGAGGAGCCAGGCTAGATGGTCTATCAGAATATTTTCAATTGCCAGTTCACTATGGTTTAATTTAAAAAATGAATTTTAAATGTATCTTACTGACTCCTACAAGGGAAAGTGCAGTAGTTGCATGGCTTCAAGTTGCTCTAAATCATCAGCTTAACCCTGTCACCAGATGTATGATTATCTTTTAGACCTTTCCTCATCCTATGGCTAGCTCCCCCTTGTGGGCACACTGTAGCTGTCTTCAATTCCAGAAGCTGCCAGCTTCCTCCTGCTCTCCATTCAAAGAACCTCATTCTAGAATCTATGTCAGAGGAGCAAGAAAACTTCTTTCCAAGAAATCCCTGGACTTCAGGGGTTTATTGGCTCAAAAGAACCATATGCATACTATTCTGCTTTCTGTCAGCAAAACTGAATTCCTCGCCTCCAGAATATCAGGTGAAATAAGGTACCTTCCAAACATTTTCTGGGCATGACACTATTTAGTGAGGTCACGTGAATGAGAATGGGTGGAGGTGTCCAGAGAAGGAAGACACATTTGGTGTTGAATAGGCACCTATTGGCCACCATGCACTGATGCAGTCAGCCTTGTGGCTGTCCTCATGCATTCACTCCCTTTTGCCATGATCTGACTTTTTAAAATGCTGTATTTTATGGAAATCCAATTTACTCCTTGAGCTCAGACTCCAATTGAGAAACCCTAGGGATGTGCCATCCTCAGAACTGGTGCTGCATGTGTCTTCTCATGTTGACCCTTAAATTCCAAGCTCATATAAGTAGAGAAGAAATAAAAATATGGACAAAAGAGGAAACTTTTCTGATTTGAAAAGGTGAAATTGAAAGGGAACATTGAGTGGTCACTGAACCATAATCCCTGAAGCTCTGCTGAACAGGATCAACTGTCTCTTGCTTCTCTGAGGTTCAATTGTCTTCGGGGTTAAAATATATGTGACTAGGTCCCCCATCTAGAATTTCTGATTCCATAGGACAGACAATGTGGGACCCAGGAATTTTTATTTTCAATGAGTTCTCAAGGAATGCTGCTGCATCTGCTCCAATTCTCCTACTTTGAAAACCTCCAGGTTTTCTATGTACAATTTCTATGAGCCCTTCCAATTTTGATATTTAAGAATCTAGAATTTTTGCTGACACATGGTTTTCTAACTGGAACATATCAAATTACACCATGTGAAGAAATAGAAATATCTTGAAGGATACATTAGGGCTCCTACATAAGTACAAATTATGTCTATTGATCAACCTCTTCTGGTCCCTCCCCAGCCTTACTCTCCCCAGCCTTGGACAGTTCTGCCATTTGCTTCTTATTTCAATGAGATCATCTATCTATTTGAGATTCCATGTACAAGTAAGACCATGAACTATTTCTCATGCTAGCCCTGTCTTATTTCAGTTAGCATAATCCCCAGTTCCATCCATATTGCCACAAATAATATGTTTTCATTTTTTTTCTGGCCGAAGATATTCCATGCAGATATGTACCATATTTTCTTTATCCATTTATCTGATGATGGGCATCATTATGAGTGATTCTACAATAGCATGGCAGTACAGATATCTATTCAACACAGCTAAGTTCATTTCATTTGGCTGTACGTCTATTGGTAGGATAGCTGGAAGATGTGGTGACTGTATTCTAATTTTTGAGGAATATATTGTTTTATATAATGTTTGCACTAATTCCCATTCCCTCCAGCAATGTAGCACTTGTTCTTCTTAGCTTCTTTACTGTCATTCTGACTGTAGTGAGGTGATACATCATTATGGCTTGATTTACAATGTCTAGTAATATTGAACCAAATACCAGCTGATCATTTATACCTCTTCCTCTGAGAACAGTCTATTTAGCCAGATGGACTGTTTGTTTCTTGGGTTTGTTTTTTTTTTTTGTAAAAAAAAAAAAAAAAAAAACCACAAATGTTTTGTTATTGTTATCTCTGTTGTGTTTTTAAAGTTCAGCCCCATATCAGATGCAGTATTCTCTCCTATGCATACTGTTTGATCATTTGCTATGCTGAGATTGTTTTAATTTGCCTTTTGGATCCTATCTCTCCAAAATCTTTGTCCATTCTAATTCTCTGAACCCATCCCCTTATGTTTATATTCTAACAGTTTTGTAATTTAAGGTCTTACATGTGAGAACCCCTTTATATTTTTTCAGACTTTATATTTTTTGAGTTGGATTCCAACTCACTATATAGCCAAAGATGACTTTCAATTTTTGTTCCTTTTCCTTTACCTCCCAAGTATCAAAGTTATGAATTTATAACCTCATGTCCAGTTTCTACATTCCCAGGGATGGAATCCAGGGCTTCCTGAGTGTTAGGTAAGCAATTTAGCTATGTCTCCAGGCCCTATTTAAGACTTTAAATTTTGAATTAGATTTTTGTAACTCTGAAATTTAGGGATTTACTTGCATTTTTTGTAGGTGAATACCCAGTTTTCCCAAAACCGCTTATTGAAAAAATTGTTCTTTTTCTCCAATATATATTCTTACCACTTGTGTTGAAAATCAGTTAGATATTAACAGATAGATGATAGATGATAGATAGATAGATAGATAGATAGATAGATAGATAGATAGATAGATAGATAGATGGATGGATGGATGGATGGATGGATGGATGGATGGATGGATGGATGGATGGATGGATGGATAGATAGATAGATAGATAGATAGATAGATAGATAGATAGATAGATAGACAGACAGACAGACAGATAGGGTTTTATGGTTTTTATTCTGTTCCCTTGGTTTATGTGTTTGTTATGTGCTTAATGTTATCCCAGTAGCATGCTGCTTTAATTACTAGCTTTTTAGCCTGTTAACAACTCTTGCTTTATTCTTTTTTTTTTAATCAAAGTGACTCTAGCTATTTGCAAGTTCAGGTGATTCCATACAAACTTTAAAAATTTTTTGCTAATTCTATCAAGAATACATCTAATTTTTTATGAAGGTTGCATTGAATCTAATTTACTTTGTGTAGCATGGACATTTTACAATGCTAATTATTTTAATCTATGAACAAAAGATGGCATTTAATTTTGTCCTTTTCAGTTTTTTCTGATCAGTGTTTGAAATGTTTCATGATAGAGTTCCTTTGCCTCTTTGGTTACATTTGTGCATAGGTACCTTTTTAAATCTACTTCAAATGGGATTTGTTTCTTGATTTATATTTCAAATAAATCACCATTAGTATATAATGATGTTGGTGACTTTTGTGGGCTGTTTTATATCCTGCAACTTTGGTGAATTTAGTTTGTATACAAATAGATTTGGCAGTTTCTATATGTAAGATCATATCACTTGAAAACAGTGACATTTGACTTCTTTTCAATTTGGATGTGCCTTGGATAGGACTATTCTGAATAAAGTAGTAAAAGTGGCCAGGTATTCTTGTATATGACTGTAATCCCAGCACTCAAGAAGCAGAGGTTTCAGAATTGATAGTATGAAGCCAGCCTGCACTACATAACATGACTCCAGCTAACAACAAGAAACCACCAAAAGAATAAATAGTGAAATTGGACATTCTTACCTTGTTGTACAAACCTTGGAGAGAATGTTTTCAGCTTTTTCTCATTGTGTGTAAGTTAATGCTAGTTTATTATAAATGGCTTCTGTGAAATTGAGGTACATTTCTTCTCTGGCCAATTTGGTTTTATCATGAACAATGCTGGATTTTATCCTGTGCCTTTTCTAAGAAGATCGTATGGTTTTTATACTTTCTTCTGTTGCTGTTGTGTGTCAGGTTTATTAATTTGCTTATACTGAATCATTCTTTGCATACCTAGTATAAGTTCTACATGATTATGATTAACAATCTTCTGAATATGCTGTAATACTCATCTGATGATGATTTGTTGAAGATTTTTACATCTGTCTTTATGAAAGGTGTTGCCTTATAGGCATTTTATTTGTTTAGGGTGTTTATCTGGTTTGGAGATTAGGGTATTGCAAGATTTGTGTGATGCATTTACAAGAATCATTTCTTCATCTACTTTTTGAAATAATAAGGAAACTGGTTTTAATTCAACCATGAAACCATATAATGCTTTACTTTTCTTTGATGAGGTACATTTTTATTGTTTGTTCAATCTCTCTTCTTGCAATTGGTCTGTTCAGATTTTCTATTTCTTCATGATTCTGTGCTGCTAAGATATATATGTATGTTAGGAATCTGTCTGTTTTCTAAATTATAAATTTCTTACCGTATAATTATTCATAATAATGCCTATTCTGTATTTCTGTGGTATTGGCTGTAACATCTTGTATTTCATTTTTATTTTGTTTCTGTCTCATTTTCTTAACCTATCCAACAGTCTGTTTTATCTTCTTTAAAAATACTGTTGTTGTTGCTGCTGCTGTTATTATTATTTCTGCATGATATGGGGGAACACATGCCACAGCACATATGGAAGTTAGATAACACCTATGTAGAGTGGGTTCTATCCTTCCATCTTTGATTTCCAGGGACTGAACTCAGGATAAACAGGCTTTTATAACAAGCTATGTTGCCCACTGAGTTGTCTCACTGGCTCTGTTTTTTCTTCTCTAAGAACCATTTCTTTGTTTCATTGATCATTTAGTTTCTATTTCTTTAGGGGTTTGTTTGGTTGGTTTTGTATTGTAAAAGTATTTATTTGTAATATATAAAAAGATTAATATTTATTAAGGGGTTATATAAACACTTATTG
Organism: Phyllotis vaccarum; assembly: GCA_033318265.1. Classification (NCBI taxonomy): domain Eukaryota; kingdom Metazoa; phylum Chordata; class Mammalia; order Rodentia; family Cricetidae; genus Phyllotis; species Phyllotis vaccarum. Next base: position 4,401,867 of record JARWLC010000013.1, on the reverse strand, counting down.
ATATACTCTTAATCTCAGGGTCATGGGTTTGAGCCTCCACATTAGGCACCAGATATTTTAGAAATATTTATTGGTAATATATAAAGGATTAATATTTATTAAGGTGTTAAACACTTACTGATATAAATTGAAACTTCAGACAATTTTTGGAGAGCAAAAATGTCCCACAATCCACTCACCTAAAACAAAAACGTCAACCTTCCCCCAATTCTCAATAAAGCCTATCCACGCCCCCATTTCAAGTTTTAATATCTCAGTTATACTTCTAAGGTCTTTTAAATATGCCTGAATAGCACTAAAATTTTTTTGGTTTTTTTTCTGCTCAGAGTTTTGATTCTTTTTTTTTCTAAATTTAGGTTCAGTTAGTTTTAGCTTTTCTAGTTCCTTGGGATGCAATATTAGAGAACATTCTCTTATTTGATGTGAGGTATTGATTGTTATAAATTTGCATCTCAGTGGTGCTTTGGATGTATCCCATAGATTGAATCTTTATTTTCACATGTTTAAAGAAAGTTTAGATTTCCTTCTTCAGTGTTAGAATGATATCTCAGTGGTTAAGAGTACTGTTTGCCTTTCCAGAGAACCTAGATTCTATTCCCAGCGACCACATGATGGCTCATAATCATCTTTAAATCTAGTTCCACAGGATCTTATGCCCTCCTCTGACTTCTGTGGGCATGCACATACATGGTAGACAGATATACATGCTGAAAAAACAGTCATAGACACATAATAATTATTATGATTATTATTATAATTAATCAATATCCTTCTTGATTTCTTCTTTGACTCATTCGGTATTCAAAAATAAGCTATTTAATGTTCTAAGTTATTTAATGTCCTTCTGTTCATAGTTCTCAATGTTTCTCTTTTTCTTGATTTCTGACTTTATTACATTATGATTAGAAAAAATACAACCAATATAATTTCAGTTCCTTTAAATTTATTGAGACTTATTTTATGGAATATTGTATAATCTATATTATTCTATGCTTTTATTATTAATCTATTCTAGATAATATTCTACACAGAAATAAACATATATTCTGTAGCTATCAGAATGGGATCTTCTATAAATAAGTGTTAGGTTCATTTGCTCTCAGTTGAAATTTAACTTTGCCATCTATTTCTTGATTCTCCATTTGGATGATCCATTCACTGTTGAAAGTAAAGTAGTAATGTCACCAATATTATTGTACTAGGGTCTATCTCTCCCTATAGGTATATTAAAAATTTGAATTGTACATTTGCACATTCAGATATCCAGTGAATGTGTTCATCAGTTTTCTTTCACTGTGACAAAATTCTAGAGACAACCTGAAAAGAGAAGAAATTTATTTTGGCTCAAAGTTTCCAAGGTTTCTGTCTATGATGGCTTGGCCCCCATTGCTTTGGGACTAGAATGAACCTGAACATCACAGAGTGAATGGTGGAATAAATCATCTCACATTCTTGTGGCTAAGAAGTTAAATGAGAAGGAATGAGACCAAATCCCCAAATACCTTCAAAGGGACACACACACACACACACACACACACACACACACACACACACACACACACACACACACACACAATGATGTAAGTTCCCCACTCCTAAAGAGTCCACCACCTTCCAGTAACACCATGAGCTGGAAGTAGAGCCTTGATCTAATAGGTTTAGGTATTAATGATGTGTTAAAATCTAAACCCCTTAGACACTGTGTGATAACCTTTATCACCTTTTACTGTTTCAGATTAAAAAATAAATAAATGACATAGGTATGGCTGCTTCTCATTTTTTGAAATTTCTTTTACATAAAGTTTTCTCATCCCTTCATTTTTAGAATATGCTTTTTTTTTCAGTATTTGTTTACATTTTTCTTTATGTTATTTTGTTTTTAAAAATGTGTTTTCATCCATGTATTCCCCTGTTCCCCTTCCCTTCTCGCCTCCCAATCCCTCCCAGTCAGCCTTCAGCCTTCCCTTCCCCATCCACCCATTCTCTCCCCCAAAATGCAAGAAGTCCCATGGTGGGTCAGCTCAGCATGGCACATCCACTCCAGTCACGTCTGATTTCCTCATCCCAAAGTCAGGACTGGGTTAGGTGCTCCTCTGCAGAGAGTGGGCTCCAAGGTGTAAGCCCATGGACAGGAATACAGTCTGATCTCACATCTCGAGGCTTCACATACTGTCCATGCCAATCGACAGTTGCCTACACCTGGAGAGCCTAGCTCCTCTTCCCGATGGATCTTCAGTGGCTATTCTTGATTCAGTGAGCTCCCAAAAGCTCCAGCCAGCCATCACCATGGGAATTTTCCTCATAATCCCTGTCCCCTTGCTGATACAGACTTTCCTCCCCTGCTCTCAGGTGGACCAGGAGCTCTGCCCAGTGCTCAGGCAGGGATCTTTGTCTCCACCTCTGTTCTTTGTTGAATGTAGGTTCTGTGGTGACACTTAGGGTGGTTATTCATTTGATTATAGGAGAAGTCCTGTTTAGGTACCTCCTCCACTATTGGTTGGAGACCTAGCCAGGGACATCCTTGAGTTCTTGGAGGATTCCCTAGCACCCTGTCTCTTTCCAACACCACATTAGCTTCCTCTATCGAGATATCTATCTCTTTTTTCCTCCCTCTTTGTTGCTCATCTCACCCAACCATCTCATCTTCTTATGATTTGTTCCCACCTCTTCTTGGTTGCAATTCGTTATGAGACCAATTTGCTAAGGGGATCTTCTCTATTTTCTCTTGTTAGGGAAATCTCTGGATGTCTCTCTTAAGTTCCTTCTGATCCCAAGCTGTTCAGGGATTGTGGCTTGCAGCTTGGATATTCTTTTCTTTCTTTCTTTCTTTCTAAAATCCACTTCTGAGTGAGTAAATTCCATGCCTATCTTTCTGGGCTTGTGATACCTCACTCAGAAGGATATTCTACAAATCCATCCATTTGCCTGAAAATTTTAGGATGTCATTTTACTTATAGTGCTGAGTAGTACCCCATTGTGTAGATGTACCACAGTCTATTAATTCATTCTTCAGTTGAGGGGCATCTAGGTTATTTGCAGGTTCTTGCTATGCCCTTGGGGTAGGAATGTGCGTCCTTTGAGTATATGCCCAATAGTTGTATTGCTGGATCCTTGGGGAGATTGATACCCAGTTTTCTGAGGAATAGCCATACTGTATTCCAGAGTGGCTGTACAAGTTTACACTCCCACCAACAATGGAGGAGTGTTCCCCTGCTCCACATCCTCTCCAGCATAGGCTGTCATCTGTGTTTTTTATCTTAGCCATTCTGACAGGTGTAAGGTGGTATCTCAATGTTGTTTTGATTTGCATTTCTCTGATGGCTAAAGATGTTGAGCAATTTTTAAAGTGCCTTTCAGCCATTTGTAATTCTTTTGTTGAGAATTCCCTTTTTAGCTCTGAACCACATTTTTAAATAGGGTTATTTAGGTTTTGGAAGTTTCTTGGGTTCTCTATATATCTTAGAGATCAGTCTTTTGTCAGATGTAGGATTTGGAAAAATCTTTTCCCATTCTGTAGGCTGTTGTTTTGTCTTATTAACTGTGTTCTTTGCCTTACAGAAGCTTCTCAGTTTCAGGAGGTCCCACTTATTGGTTGTTGTTCTTAGTGTCTGTGCTACTGGTGTTATATTTAAGAAGTTGTCACCTGTGCACTGGAGAGTATTTCCCACTTTCTTTTCCATCAAGTTCAGTGTGGTTGGGTTTATGTTGGAGGTCTTTGATCCACTTGTATTTGAGTTCTGTGTAGGGTGATAGGTTTGGATCTATTTGCATTCTTCTACATACTACCATCCAGTTATGCCAACACCATTTGTTGAAGAGACTATATTTTTACATTGAATATTTTTGGCCTCTTTGTCAAAAATCAGGTGTTCATAGGTGTGTGGGTTAATGTTGGAGCCTTTGATTCTATTCCATTGATTGTCAATCATGTTTTTGTGCCAGTACCATGCTGTTTTTATTACTGTAGCTCTATAGTGTAGCTTGAAGTCAATTGGTTTCTTATAACCAATATGTAATTTCATTTTTATCTGTCTCATCACTCTAAGTGTTTTAATTAGATAATTTGATCCATTGACATTTAAAGTAATTACTGGTACATAAGATCTTTCTATCATTGTTATTTAAAGTTATTTTGTAGTGGGATTATGTTCATTGTAAATACTAGTTTAATAAAAATGCTGATTGGCTGAAGGCAGCAAGGAAGTGTGGGCAAGGCTACCAGACTGAGAAAACTCTGGGAACAGGAAGAACTGGGCAGAGATGCCACAGAGATGCCAGACAAGCCAGAAGATACAGAAGAAAACTATGTTGCTCTGAGGAAAGGTACTGAGCCGCATGGCTGAACAGGATAAGAGTCATGGGTTAGTTTAAGGGTAAAGAGTTAGCAAGTTATATGCCTGGGCCTTAGGTTGATCAGCATAAAATTAGTGTAAGCATCTGTGTCTACCTGTGGGTCTGCAGGTCTGCAAGACCATAGGCCAGACAGGCCAGAACATAATACAACATTATTTTCTAAGTATATTATAGCCTACATTCCACTCTCTGAAAGCCTTCTTCTGTAACCACAAAGGAAGTAGATTACTCCAGTCATGTGTTTAATCCATGGCTTATATCTGAGTTTCCTGTTACAGCTATTTACTTTGTGGCTACCATGAGGCATATAAAAATAATTTATTTTCTAAATGTTAGTATCTTAGCATGGTTGTAAAGATAACTACAGAATCAAAAGAGTAAGACAAAATATACTAATAAGAACACTCTCCAGGTACATTCCATTTCTCCTCATGTTTTGAATCTCTGATACTCCACTTTGTGACTTTATGTAGTGCTCATCTTTTAGTATATTAATGTATTTTTATTTTTGCTTTAGTCTTCATCCTAAGGCTGTGAATAATTTATTCATCATGCTTGCAGAATAAGATAATTCTCAATTTATATAATTACTCTTCCTTGTGAGTTGGATCTCTTCCCATGTTGAATTTTTACTCATTAGTATCTTTTGCTTTAGTGTTTTCTTGTGTAAAAGGTCTCAGAACGATCTGCTCTCAGCTTCTGTTTGGGAATACTTGTATCCCTTCTTCCTCCTCTAGAAAAGATAGCTCTACTGGGTATAGTATCCTCAGCTAACAGATTTCTTTTTTCTTAGTACTGTAAAAATCACTCCACCATCTAAGACCTTGGTTGTAAGATAAAGCTAGGATAAGTTGAATTAAATTTGACGGGAGCCATTTGGCTTCTGCCTGAATACTTGAACCCTTCTCTGGGACTGGAAAACTTTTTAGTACTATTGTTCATTTATATAAGCTGTCCACTCTTTTTGGCATTCTGAGGTATTTCTCAAAAACTCAAATATTTGCTCTTTTTATACTGTCCCAAAGCTTTCACAAACTTTCTTCATTCCTTTTCACTCTCATAGTCTCCAACTGTCTATTTTCAAGTCGCCTGTCTTTAAGATGAATACTTCTTCTGTTTAGTTTATCTTCATTTTGTTGTCTTTTTGTTGTTTTCCAATTTTGGCAAGTATATTTTTCTGCTCAAGAATTCCTCTTCAAATTTTTATTGTTCCCATCTTTTTGTCAAGTTTCCTTATTAGATTATTAGCCCGTTTTCTTTAAGATCATTGAGTTTCCTTTAAACAAACAGCTGTTTAATTCTATCCCATATTGATTAATTTCTGGTACCTTATTTTCAATACTAAGTGAAGTTATATTTTCCTGAAAGCCACATGTTTGTTGCACGTGGCTTCACCTTGGCATTGAAGGATTAGTTATCTATAAGAGCTTTAGTTGTGCCCATCTTAAAAGAAATTATAAGCAGGCTGTTTATTTTCCCAGTGCTGCAGCACTGGAGAACACACAGGTCCAGATTTGCTGTTGATGCATTGTCACCTGTTTAGTAGCATAAGGCATTCACATGCTGATCTGTCCCAAACACTCTACTGGCATTTCTTAAGAAAGAACAGGAGTCAGGGCCAGAGAGATAGTGTTACTGGTAAAGGCACTTGTCACCAAATGTAATAACGTGAATTCAATTCCCAGGACCTACATGGTGGAAGGAGAGAAAAGACTACCACTTGTCATCCTGTAATCTTTGTACATGTACTATGATATGAACACACCCACATAATTTACATACATGTACACAAAATTACATTGGAAATGTAATGAAAGCAGAGCTGTGAAAGAAAAGGAAAGTACAAAAAAAAATAGTATGTCCCAGAAAGTTTCTCTTTGGGGCCAGGGTAGACCCAAATACCTCTCCTGTAGTTGTTGGCCCATCACTGTATAACTAATATTATGTCTGGTTCCAGGAATTCTTGTGAATGTAGCAACCTCACGCTTCTAGGTCATTGTACCTGTGGCTATGATCATACACATCATGATGTGTCATACTCAAAACCCACAACCCGCTAAAATCATTAAAACTCCAGGGTAGAACTAAGGCCACAGTTCCCTGATCTACTCTTTATTGAGGAAGACACATGTCCCCTAACAGCTGCAACTCACCCCAGACAATGCCAACTTGAATAGATATCTGGCCATGCCTATCTTCACCTAGCCCTGGAGCTATTCCAAAGGCTCTGTCCACAGGCCTTTAGTGTCTGCCCGCTGTTAAGTTTCATCAGCCTAGCATAAAATTTATTGACAAAGTTTTCTGCTTTATTACTTGGTCTACCTCTAATGATAAGGGTCACATGGTATTGTGAATGTAGTCCCTATTGTTTGCCTCAGCTAATGGCAAACTGGGTTACATCTGAGGCTCACAGCAAGGACCTATGTTGTCTTGTGTGGGGGTGATCAGGTAATATTTCAACTGGTGTTGATCAGGTCTAAATCACAGATCTGCTACTGTGATACACATCTGTGCCTAGTGCCATGGATTCTAAAGAACAATCTAACATTACTTCTTGGAGATAGATGTGCTAGCCAAGGTTTGGTGATGATTCGTAGCTGTTCTTCAATTACTTTCAATCCCTACTCCATTGGCTGCCACCAGAGGATTAATTTGGTTGTAGTATTTCTCAGATCAACAAATGAAGACTTTGCTATAAGCACGCAGGAGTGTACTTCAACTTCTCTGGGGGAACCTAAAGAAACATGTAGCACTGTTGAAGCCAGAGGTTGAATGGTAGAGATGGAAGGTGGTGGGGAGAAGAATGTGGCACAAAGGCTCTAAGGCCATTAGGAAGAATACAACCATGGGCATAAATGTAGAGATGCAGTGACTCTCCTAACTGGGGCCTGCATGATGAATCTCAAAGTGTCATGTGTCTCAGTTACTTACTGCCAGGGAGAAACAGTCAGAAATTGGAAGAGATCAATGCTGGAGACTTTCTGTTATATGGCCTTTGCTTCCACTATGGATCCTGCTTTCACTAAGCTGTATATCATAGATCCACCTTCTCTGTTGCTCTTCTTGGTTTTCAGACAAGAGAAAGTGCCTGCTGTTGGGACTAATGGTTATGGTCTAGAATGAGAATCTCTGAATTCTAGTTTGCTGTGATGTATAGAAAGAACTTTTCCTGATGTGAATCTTGTGAGTGCTCACTGCATTTGTAAGTTTTCTATTGCAGTAACAAATACCTAAAATAATGAGACAAGAAAGAGAGGCCATTATTATTGCTCACTGCTATGGAGATCCCAGTCTTTATGTGAGTCCATTGCTTTGGGCTAAAGCACAAGACAGCATGAGAGCAGAGAGGAGAAAGGTCTTTGCCTTTGCACCTCATAGACAGCTGTAAAAATGAGAGAGAAGAGACAAGTATCCCAAATTCTCTAAAATCTCCCACCACATCCACCTCTGAAAGATATGCCACCTCCCAACAACATCTAAGATAAGGCCTGAGCCTTTAACAAAAAGAGATATGATTGGTAGAGTGACCAATCTCTTAGGGTATTCTAGATCCAAACTGTAGCACGCACTTACCAAGTTAAGAGCTATAAGAAGCCAGTGTTGCTCAGAAAGGGGTGTTCCAAAATTCTACACCCAAAGAGGACTAGGTGGTAGTAACAAGTGCTCTCTAGAATCTTGCTGACTCTCCTAGTCTAGCTTCAGCTTTCTCAACTATCTGGGGAAAACAGTGTGACTGCTCCTTTCTCTACAAAGAATGATTCCTGAATGAGCGACACAGTGCTCCCCTTCATGTTAGAAAAGGAGATGGAAGCAGTTTGAAGGAAGAGGGAGAAGATAAGGTCTTCACTTCACTGGAAGTAGGAAGGAAGAAAGGATTTCAGGTAGTCATGATATAGGAGTCTCAGCAAACCAGCTGCCTGGGTGTCCACAGATACATTCCATAGGAAGAAGATGGACCCCATATTCTAGGTATCAGTTAATTGGCATTCCAGACCAGAACTGAAAAAGCCAGTACAAGGCACATTTCCAAACTCTTGCTGCTAATATGCAACTTCAGACCCACAGCTTTAACTTTCATGCCCCACCACAAACCACCTGGAATAGGGCCAGAAAGACAAATGATTTGCACAAAATACCAAAGTGACTTTTGAAACTCTAACTTGAGTTGTTCCTCTGACATGGCATTTTCTTTACTGCTCAAAGGACTTTCAAGAAAATCTATTGCAGAGTGTATGCTGTAGATGTGAAAGGGAGTATAAAACATTAGCCTCCAACCAAAGGAAGAAATAAAACATTGAAAATAGCCTAGAAGCTTCCTGGGTACCTACTTTCTCAGAGACCACACTCACTGCTGACTTCCCAGAGGCAACTCCAAAAGTAACTCTAGACCCTGTGGAGTTAGAAGAACACTGTAGTTTCCATTCACTGAACCAGTTTTCTGCCTAGACTTCCACACATAGTCTTTATACAGACTTTATGTTCATCCTTACTCATTTTGACATGAGGCCCCTGTGGGGTTTTTTAAGATACTTATTGCTTTCTGATTGAAAAAGTAATCTGTTCTTGTGGAACTGAAGTTGAAAAACCCACAAACCTCAAGGGATAATAAAATATGTAAATATGAATATTTAATAACCCAAGGAAGACTGCTGTTAGTCCAGTGAAATATGGCATTTTATTTTTTCTATGCAGACATGTACTTTCTTATTAGCATATTGCTATCATGCATAACTTTTCCTCCTTTACTATGAAACACAGCACAGCTGTGAGAAAGTGTATAAGATCTATATGCACTGACTAACAGAAGGTGAAAAGTAGAAAATTTGTATCTACAGATCAGGTAGAGAAACAAAATGCTAGCCCTAGTGTGTCCCTCATGATCACAGTGCACCCACCACATACATGGTGATCTTCACTAGCCTAATGCTAAGAGAAGCGTTCTCATTCTGTTCTACACAGTTTCACCACTGTCTAGGTTTGTGGTTGTTGTTGTTCTTTGATAGGAGCTCGCTCTGTAGCTCAGACTGGCCTCAAACTCAGGGCACTCAGACTTATTCAGGCTCCCAAGTGCTAGAATCACAAATACATGTCACTACACTGTGCTAAGTCACAAGTCATTATTAGCTGAAGGTCTCCAAAGGAGAGAAAAGTGATCTTTCTCAGTGCTCAATTGCCCCCAGCTTCCCTTTAAGGAAAAGTGAGGGCTAAATGCAAAACAAACCTAAGAAGAGATAATAGTTTCTGCCTCCATGCTGGGAGGGGCAAAATTATAGACAGAATGCTAGGCTTGTAGAGGAGATAGGGCCAGCAAAGGATTAAACCTATCTCTGCCATGGATAGGGAGAGGTACATACCCATGGATGCAGAGTATGCTCATTTCAACACCGTTCAGTCAACAGAATTTCTATTGCATGCCACCCCATCCTTCTCACCTCCCAGTCCCAGATATCAGAGGCTACTGTTCTAGAGCATTGTGAAGATTTCATCACATAGACCAAGTTGTTTTGCTATGTTCGTCTGCTGAAGTTTGATTTGCCTTCTTTGGGTAGTCAGTGTGCTCTGCTCTGTCTGGTGGTTTGCTTTGAGGCTTTGTTGGGTGGTGCTGCTGCTGCTATTGTTTTCAAATGTTGTCTGGCTTTGCATCCCAAACTGTCCTGGACTCTGGGTCTAGAAGTCCTCTGGCCTCTTTTTAATAGTAGCTATAGTCATACCTGTAGGGTCTGCTTTTTGGCTTCACAAATTATGTTGCTGTTATCTTCTCTCCTAGCCCCCCTTTCCTGGTAGGAATTTATTTTTGAAAGCAAAATTAAAACTAAAGGCTTGCTGAAGTTTCAAGGATCTTTGGGAGGGAATGAATTTAGATGCATGTATTAAATCTGCTGCTTAAATCTGGAAGTCTCCAAAGGAAATCCTGCCACTCCCTTCCTTAGTTGTCTGAACTTGACTGTCAATTGGATGACTCCTTCAGAAACCCTGGGTCTAGGAGCAGTGCTTACTCTGCCCAGTAAGGAGACAGAAGGAACATAAAGTTGAGAGGACACTACTTCATTTTGAAGCACAATGATTAGATGCCTAATTTTTTTTTAAGTCAAACCCTGGCTCAGCCTCCAGCTCTACCACTTGCTCACCACAGGTTTTTGAGCTAGCTGCAATCAGGAGAGAAAGAGATGTTATTCAATTTTGACTCTGGGTGACTGGAAGACTTTTGTGTAGCTAAGTTGTGTGTTTTCTGCCTTTTATTTAATGGGGAACAGAAACTGCACCACATAGCCTAAAACTGTGATACAGAGAAAAAAGATTGATGGGGAAATTTTAACTCCCAGAAATCTCTCATCATAAGATCAATCTATTGTTTATGTGTGATATATGCTTCTAGGATAGCATTTCTTCCTTTGCTTCACTTTGTGCTTCAACTGGGGGTTATAGTTATCTTTAAAGTACCTGCTTCTATCTTCCTGCACCTGAGTGCATACTACCAGGCCACTTATGACTGTGCTACTGAAATAATGCTTCCCATACCATGAGCCATCTTCTATAGTTGGTTCCATGTGCCATCTATAGGCTTTTCTGCCTGATGGATCTCTAAGGTACTGCAAGCATATGCTGATGCTGATGGAGGTCCATTTCATTGTTTTTCCTCTTGTTATTGTATGAGAATTTCATACATACATACATACGTACATACATACATACATACATACATACATACATACATACATACATATAATGTGATTTGATCACATGTACCCCCATTTTCTGCCCTCTAATTCCTCCTCTGGCCCCAATCACTGTTCTTTTTTTAATATCACATACTCTTTTTTTTAAAACCCACTAAATTCACTTTGTGTTGCCTGCATGTACATATGTAGTGTTTACACATGTCTTGTGCATGTACTCGCAGCTATCGTGAATTCATATGTGTGACTCCCCTGTCATCTGGAAAACTGCATTTCTGTAGTCATCTACTACCTTTGCTCTCACAGTCTTTCACCCATTTAAGTCTAAGCATTCACAGTCTCTTATTCTCTCCATATTAACCAGTTCTGGGTCTCCATGTTAATCACCATCTATTGCAAAAAGAATCTTCTCTGATGACAGTTAAGAAATGCATTAATTTATTGGAATAAAAATAATTTAGGGTATCATTTAAAGCTATGCTCATCTAGCACACTAATAGTGGTAGGTTTTCTTCCAGTGTCTATCATCTATCCATGGGGTTTGGACCAATTATTAATAGTACCAGGATAGTTTTACTTTATAGAGGAGGCCTTAAATTCAATCAGAAGGTAGTTGTGCCACACTATAACATCTGTGCCACTGTTGTATCAGTTGTCTTGTCTTACCAGGCCACTTTCTACTGAAGCTCACAGTGTTCACAGTTCAGTGAGATTAATGATTCTTTTTCTCCTCTAGTAGCATGTACAGTACCTTCCAGCTTATGTTAGTCAGCAGGGATGAAGCTTTCAGATCAGTACCAGCTTTATTTCTTCATGTACTATAACTCAGGTATATAATGTCTTCAACAATGGGGTCTTACTATCAAGTTCTTAAGAGTAACCAAGAGTAATGGTGATCATCGTCTGTAATGACTGGAAGTCCATATGACCCCACTGACCAACAATTCAAAATCAAGTAATCCATGCCTAGCATTGGGCTTTTATGTGAGAAACTATAGTATATGTAGGAGTCATTTCCCCTTGATATCGGGTAACTCCATTTAAATTACTTTTGTATGTGTATATAGGCATATACTTTACTAATTCTGCAATAATAGGCTTCCCTGTGGTTTATTCAAATACTTTTCATGTTAGTTATCCTTCCTCATACTGTCTCTTCTACTTTGCCCTCCCATATCCTACCCCAGTCAAACATACTTGATCTATTATTTCTTGTTTCTACTTTGTATCAAATGCATTCTTCCTTTGAAAGTCTCCCCCATGGTCCCTTATTAGTTTTCTAACTTCTATGGGTAAATGGAATGCTTTTCTTGAGTAATTTTATCACTAAACCTTTCAAGATGTGAAGTTACAGAGGATTCTTTGGAAATTTTTTTGTTAAAAAAATTATTCTCTAAGAATAAGCCCAATTTATAGCTTTTATAATCTCATCATGGAGTGGGAAAAGTCTTCAGAATCTGAGAAGTATGTGTATATCAGGATTTTTCAAACTCCAGTGTTTAAAGGCATGTTTGCAATCTCACATCTATGGCTTCAGCATTATGGAGGTACAAACAGAAAGATCAGTTCTTCTCCAGCTCTATAGTGGGTTGAGTGAGTTTGTAGACAGTCTGGGATCCATAAGAAATTGTTTCTAAAAACTGTTACAGAATAGTATTCAGAGTTTTCAAGGTACTAAGCATGTAGGCATAAAGAATTGTGAATTCTAGAAAATCACAGTTTTCCTCTGATGACCTCTGTCCAAGGACAAATGGGAGCATGATGAGCCTCCAAGTAGAGTGGAACTGAGCTTTCTAACTGGAGCAAATGTCGTCAGAATAGCAAAGAAATGTTTTTGGCTTAGGAGAGATAGTGTTGGTCTCTTTATTTTAGATAGACATGCGTTAATTCTAAACTATTCCAGGTAGTCATTTTCTCATTGTCATATTTAGGTATATATATATATATATATAATTAACTCTTAAAATGACTAGATCTACCCCGGAACACCTCATCTATATGTTCACCATAACACTTTCTACTTCAAGGTTTATTTTCCCTATCACATTTTAGTAAGTCAGTACATGCTCCATGGGGATTTGGGAAGGAACTCATGTCTACATCTTGCTTTGGTACTAAATAGCTGTGTGACTTTGGGCAACTTAGTTAATCTCTCTGGGTCTCCATATCTCCATCTACAAAGTAAAGACAATAATATAGCCCCTACCTCATAGACATTTGTCAGGACAGAGTGATACCAAATGTTTAAAGCCCTTGAGTTTGTTAGTCCAGGGAACACAGTAAACGGTCAATAAATTTAACAGTGTAGTTTTGATTGTTATTTCAAATAATATATGCATAGGTTGTCACTAAGTATTCCTTATAGCGAGATGAATGCATCCGAATGTTTTTCTTGGATTCAGATAGTGAATATTCCCCCTTCTCCTGAGCTGCTGGGTGGACACAATGGACCACTTACAGCTCAAAGATAAAAAACAAGACATACTGTTTGATCCAGGAAAAAAAAAAAAAGAATAGTTCCCCATCATACAAACTCCCCTCATCCTTTGAGGCATAACTGGCTAGATACTTGTGTGCTTATCAGAGCGCCGAGATTCTGCTGGCCACCTATTTGAGTTTTGCTAATGTGGTCATCAGGATAAGGTTATTTTAATTTTAAGGAACTGGGTCATGCACTTCACACACTCAGAACTGATGAAATTCTTGTCTTGTAAAACAAGATAGCAAAGGAGCTCATGTCCACACTGGCCCTGAATCCTGAAGGCCTTGTCAGGGTCTGATGCAGTGAGGGCTGCAGCTCAGGGAATAGCTGATAGGAGACACATGCTTGACTGGTTTAGCACACACCTCAGCATGTCTACACACTAGTACCTACAAACCATGCTTGAGTTATGTGTTCTGTTCTGAGGGCAGGGTGAGGGCAGATGGACTCGAATATGCCAAATCATTATCAATGAACCAGACATCTTACTTAACTTTATTCCTGCTTCCAACAAGACAGTGATTGCTTAAGGAAGGATATCACTTATATGAAATCCCTTTATGGGCATTAAGTATATAAATATACTTAAAAAATTCAGTGGTGCTCTATGGAGGAGATGCCACACAGTAAGTGCACTTTCTGTAGAGAGAGACCATACTTTACAAATGATCCTTAGAGGAGTCTATGATCCATAACAAGCTAAGGGCACAGAGATATTTGCTTTTGTTTCCCCAGACCAGTTGATGTGCAAAACCACAACACTCAAAGAACCCAATTAGTTGATCAGGGCAGAGACAAAATCAGTCAGAAGCCTTTTGTGGCCAAACAGCTGATGGATTGTTCAATCGGTTGTTGTAGACTCATGTAGACAAAGCCTGCAAGCTTGGGGAAGCCAGGCCTCCCCAGGTCAGCCTCGGGCGACAGCCCCCATCCCGCCAGGCCCTGGGGAGTGAGTCCTTCCTGCCCGGCAGCTCCTTTGCTCATGAGCTGGCCCGAGTCACCTCCTCGTACAGCACCTCAGAGGCAGCCCCCTGGGGCGGCTGGGATCCGAAGGCCTGGAGGCAGGTGCCTGCTCCACTACTGCCTAGCTGCGATGCTGCAGGTAAGTGACTCCCCCGTGCCTCGCTATTTCCTCATCTGTCAGCTGGGGCACTTTCTCCTGCTCAGCCTGCCTTATGGGGATTTGGGAGTGACTCAGGAGGTGACAGCTCTGAAAAGTAGGCCCCTTGTAACTATAGGGATTTCTAGTAGTCTCTTCTGCACTTCTTTCTTAACGTTCTTAGGAAAAGGGAAGAACTCAAACAAGCAGAGTAGTCCACACACCTTGAATTTACCTCTAGAAACAGCTGGACATTGCTTAGGGCAATCTGCCCCATTGATAACCCCTTTCTAGCACATCCGTTTCCTTATTTGCCTGCCTGCCTGCCTGCCTGACCTTGTGTCCAGGCTGGGAGGCTGCACCTCCAAATCTCCTACCCAGGGCCTGCCTATCTGACAATTGGTGAGAATTCAGAAGCTCCTAACAGTAATCTGCCATGAACTCCACATTCCATACCATTTTTTGGCCTTGCTCAAGACTCCTGCTCCAGAAGTGGGCAGCTGGATAACCCCACTAAAGGACAGGCTGTCTAGGGGGACATGTTTTAGTGTTCTATGCCAAGCCTATCTAAGCTATCTATGAGTTTAGCTCATCCTCTCTCTCAGTTCTTGAGTCTAGAAGAAATGACTCAGCATGCCTCAGAATCCCATTAGTGGTCATGAGAGCAAGGTGATAGCTACCAACCTTGGCAGAAGACTTCATTTTAACCATAGAGTTATTGTTCTGAGGCCTGAAATACCAATGCCCACAGGATGTCTGCCTTATCTGTACTGAAACCTGCAGAAGATGGCCATCGAGCTGAAAGGACCTCCCAAGATTCTGGCCTTTAATGGAAATTCTACTTTAATACGCACAGCTTTGTTCTCTTTATCCTGCGAGTCCTGGCCAGGAAGAACAAGCAGTGCTTTCCAGTCAAGGGCTATTGATTTCTCTCTCCCCCAGAGTCACAGCATTGCTTAGCTCCCCCATCTTCAGCTGAAACCAGAAGAATCTTGTCCAACCCAAAACTCCTAGGGAAACCAAATTATCAGAGACTTTGTCTACTCTGAATGTCCTGTTTTCACCCTGCCCGCCCAGTTCTTTCTTGGCCACAGAAGCCATGTGAGAATATTGCTACTAGTTTGACTGGAGAATTTCTACTCCCAACATCACTAATTCTGTGTCAAGGCCAGTACCTTTCATGCTGGGGTGAGTGTACAGTGCGGCCTCCACTTTGAAAGACAGGTCTGCATTCCTTCTTAGTCCCTGGTCACTAAAACTAGTGGAATAGAGTAAACCATAGGATTCCGGTACTGCAGGGACAGAAGAAACACAGGTCTCCTCTGTCTGGGGATCATTCCAAGCATTCAAAGCAAACTCTGCAGGGAACAGCCTGAATTCACAAGACAAGGTTAGGAGGGGGATAATATAGGCCTTGATCAGGAGCAAAGACAGCACTAAGGTACAAATGATGTAAACAAAGTTCTGTCATTCACTTTTGATTACATTTATTTTATGAAGCTCTCCATGATGGCTTCAGAAAGCTATAAGGGTAGGGCCAGTACTGTAAATGAAGTTTGTAGCCATTTATGCAGAGGGACAAAGAATGCCCTCAGCAGGCCAACACCACCCTGGGTCTTGCCTAATAAAGAAATGGCATGGCACATCTGGTTATACTGTGACCTAAAGGCTCTACTCATGCCAATCTACTTGGTATCCCTTCACCTTGCCAAAGTTCCTTTAGAAGACAAAGTACCTCCTATGATTGACTTGTGTCTTGCTAATTCCCCTGTCTAGTGTAAGCTCCACAAGGGTAGAGACATTCAGTAATGCTCTTATGATGGGAACAGCTTGGCACTGAGCACAGTAGCCTTAAATATTTGTCAACTGTCTGCTAAAGAGACTGGATGAGTTGCCCTGTAAGCCTTCTCATATCACTGCCTAGTCCTCGAGTAGATAGGCTTATGGGAACCTCAGAGTCATGAGCATAAAAAGTTACTTTCAAGTCTGGCTTCCCAAGTCTACAAAAGAAAAATGCTTTTCCTTGTGGAATAATAAATAAGCCATGCCAGAGCTCATTAACCTTTGTAAGGAATGGCTGAGTGTCTTCTGTAGCCTAGTGGGCTGACTTCTGTCGGGGACACTCGAAGGGCAGTGCCTGCTGCAAGAGCAGGTTGGATATGCCTTATAGGAAAAAAATGAGCCCTTCTATCCTTTTCCATTTCCCTTTCTTTTCCTGTTTCTCCTCCTTTTTCCTTATCTTTTTCCCTCACCTCCTTCTTTCCCTCTCTGTCTCGTCTTCCTTTTCTCCTTCCCATTCATTGCATTTCCCTTCCTCTCACTCTCTTCCCTCCTCTCCTTTCACCCTCTACCTTCCCCCTCCTCCTCTTTTTCAGTCCCCCCCCCCCCGCAGTCCTCCTCTTCATCCTTCCTTCTATTCCTCTAGAGGATCGTAGGCCCAAAACAGGGACCTTTGGTAGGACCATGTCCAGCTTCTGCTGACTTCCATGCCTGACCTACTCAAGTTAAAGAGTCCCTTTGTGTAACCGTTGAGCTGGTAACACCTGACTTTCCCTCTTCAAGGATGACAGAGAGGATCAAGGCTGTGACACTGAGGCCACAGGAGACATTAAGATGCTGGTTCACTTCTGGTATAGCCTACATGCTGAGATCTGTGCTGCTAATAGCCAATGGCAGTGATGGGCAGCCCAAGCTTTTTGCCTCTCTCCTGTTTGGCACATAAATCAAGGCACTAGTGTCCCAGAACCCCCAGAGACAAGTGGCACTTTATAGCTTCTTGGGTATCAGCATGAAGCTTCCAGAAAGGCAGGGCTTGTTGGTGAATGTGACTAAGTGGGGCTGGGAAAGGGTTTCACTGAGGAAGAATTAGGGCTTTGGTTATGAAGACTTTCTGCTGGCTGCAGCCCTGGGCTTCCCACAAGGCAGCCCGTCATTGTCTCATGCAATAAGATTTGTATGACAATTGCAGCCCTGGAAACTTGACTCATTTAATGACCCCTCCATCTGTGCTTAGAAAAAGCCATCAGACCTGGGCTATCCTTCATAAGAGGAGATATAAGAGAGTGTACTGTCACCAAGCAGCAATTCTCAGCCACCATTTCCTCCTGGTCACTGAAACCATTTGTCATTTCCTGTTTTCTCCATTTTCCTACCGTTCTAATTGTCAGTGTCAAAAGGCAACAACTGTGTTCTTGGGGCTTATCTTTGGAGCACATTGATTGAGAACAAAGGGTTGGGACCCTCATATGCAAAACAAAGGAAGCGGCCTCCTCTGGAGGCCCAGAGAGAATGCCAGGCTCCCTCTGCCAGGGACTGTAGGACCTTGGTGGGAGCAATGGGCTCCAGGGAAAAAAGCCAGCCCATGGAGGACCCTCAGACTAGGGGTGGGGGGTCTGCTAAGGAGCTAGCTGTCAGTACCCAAACCAGAGCAGTCCTGTTAGACCCTGGATAGATTTCTCCAGCCACTTTGGGCACTCTGGAATGTGTGCTTCCCTGGACAAAAACCAGAACCCTATTTATGCTTGTGAGCCTGGCCCAGGTATGCAGTGCTGTCTTTTATCTGGTAGGCCAGGTGGTCAAGGATGCCACCCTTTGAGTGCTGCCTCAAGTCAGCCTTTCCTGGACACATTCTCCCTGTCCATTCTCCTCTTTGCACTTTGCTGCCCTACCTTGATTTCTATTGCATCACACTCTCCATCTGCCCCCTGCCTCCACCCCTAGACAACTGTGATACTTGAAAACTAACGAGAGAGACAATTAGGTGTGGAATCCAGGTGAGCTTGGACATTAGTGGTCATGCAGGCTGAAATGGAGTACTGGGTTCATAGTCAAGAGGTATTGCACTTGCCAGCCAAGTTGCTGTGGGTGGTCATTTAATCTCTTTTGAGCCTCACATGCCACATCAGTAATCTGGAGATAACAGATCTTTCCTGGTGTCCTTACGAGGGAAAACAGAAGTGAAAGAGCCATCTTTAGAAATAGTTACACTCCAGAGAATCTTTAGCTAGAGTCAGACTGAGTGGCCTGGGCTGGTCATGTGTCTCCCAGACTGCCTCTGGATCGTAGCCTGATGACAGGAAACAGTGGGTGTGAAGTGTTCAGGGCAGTAAGACAGATCCACCCCCTGCAACTCCCTGCAGATCTAGTGACTTAGTAGGAAGAGGGCAGCTCTGCAGGTCAGCTGAGAAGGAGTCTCCCTCCCCCCAGCACATCCTGATAGCCGCAGTGCTGGAGGAGACAAGAGCTCCACAGGCAGCAGCCTAAGGGCAGAGTAGAAAAGCACAGCCTATTCCTGGGAAATTGCTTATGCTGTGGTCGTCCAGGTGACATGTGTTTGTCCTCTGTGACTTGGCAAAGACTAAAGCCAAGAGCCGCTGCCAAGCTTGTGAGCCAGGCACACTCCCAAGCACAGGCCTTCCACCCCACTCACTGCCACACCAGCCCTGCTCAGTGCAGAAAAGGGCATCTGAGAGCACTTTGCTGGAGAAACTGGTCCTATACAAGTGTCCCATATCCTAAGATCTGATCATCTGGCATCTGGGGTCAGTAGGCCAGCAAGTGACCTACAAGTGTGTGTTTCTTGACAGCTGCCTTTGATGGTTGGCATACTGGCAGCAGAATATTTGAGGAGAGGTGAAGGTAGTAACAGGTGGTATGAGAGAGTGAGCACTGACCTATGGCAAGTCACATCTTCATTACAGTCACAGTCAGGACCTACTAACATGAGGAGCTCAAAGCAAGCTGCCAACATTATGTCTGACCTTCAGACTTCATCTGTAGCCTGGTTATATTTTTGTCCTTGGTTCCATGAGTTGATTCCAAACTAAGTGTGGGGCCTGAGGCCATGAAGTAGGGCTTCCCCCCCCCCCCAACCTGCCCTGAGATGAAGACAGGAAGTTTCTTCCACTCTCCACACTGCATCAGGTCAGGAGGAAGGGAAGTCGTCAGTGACATGGCTACCACTGATACGGGATGGTGTGTCCATCAGACCATGTGACCATCCAGGAACATATGGATCAAGCTTCAGTACTTACTCCATGAGTCAAGCTTCAGTAGTTACTCTATGACAGTCCTGCAGAAGCTGGACAGTCATCACCATATAGCCCAGAATGTACTCTGTTCCAGCCATAACAGCCTCAGCTCACTATCCATCCTTTGACTGGGTAATTTGAAGCATTTATCCCTATCTCCCTTTGCTTATCATCCTCTGGATATAGCTACTTTCTCTCAAGCTCACAGAGAAGCATGTTCAGACACCTATTAGTATTATGGGTATGGTTTGGCCAAATCAGAGTAGTCTAAGACTGTCACCTCCCTCCTTCTACATACTCTGCTTCTAATAATGCAGCCTAATGTTCTATGTGCTCTTTTGGCCACCATATCTCTCTGCTGACCCATGCTGAACAAACAGATACCCAGAATGCCTAACTGTGTTCTCTTGCTTTTGAGCTCTTTCTCTCCTGCTCCATCCTATGCTATAATAGTTGGTTTCCTTAACCCAGATGCCGACTCTTTTATGTCTACTTGTGTGATCTTGCTTGGGAGGGTGGGGCATGCATGCAAGTGTGTGTTGATGTGTCCACTCATGCTTTTGCTGCACCAAAGCCAAGTCCCAGGTCCCTACACAGCAATCCAAGGCTGATGTTTCTTGGTACCTATAACCTAATAGTCTTTCCATCTTCTGTTTAGCAAGAGAAGCAGAGATCAGATCCTATGGCAATGACCCCTAAACAACGGAATTCGTATATTGCCCAGCAGATGATTCAATTTCAAGGTAAGGAGAAAAGATCATTGTTCCTAAAGGAGTCAGTGAGGTGGAGTGTCAGGTCATTTCTGACTCTACAGGTTTTGCGTGTGGTATTAGAGTGACAAGGAGAAATCTGAAAGTCATATCAGCGGTGCCTAGGATAGGAGTCTTAACACTAAGAGTAGTTCACTTGCCTCTAAAAGCACTATCCATCCATAATGGTTCCAGCATCACTTTAATTGAAGAGGATGATTAAATGGAGTCACATCCCTTAAATCCCCTCTACTACTGTTGCTCATTGTTCTCACTCTGTACTCCATATTATGCTCCAGCTGTCATTGTGCCTCAGCATCCTAATGTGTTGGTCTTACAAAAGTACTTACTATTACTCCACTTTCAATGAGAAACAGGCCCTTTGGGGCTCTGCCTTGCCCCTCCCCTCCAACACACATTATCCAACTTATTTCCAATAGGTTTCAGGGCCTTTATCTGGAAGGTATGGGGAATGAAAAGGGAGCTGGAGATACTCTACCCTAATTAGGTATTGGTTGTATGTATGTGGGGGGGGGCAATGCTCTCACAGCCTCCCCAGATAACTAAGGATTCCTATCCTACATCACAGCTGTCAGTGTCATTCATAATTATTGGCAGTGGTCAGCAAAACCCAGCTTCTACTTCATGGAGCTTACAGATGTGCCAAGGCAACCTGAGTTAAACAACTCTCCAAGCTAGTGCAACGATATGTAATTCATGGGTCCTGAAGAAGCAGTGCTCAGCACTTGCTGACTGGTCCTCACAGAGGTGGGCTACATCTCTATTTCAGCCCGATGTTACCCAAACATCATTTTGTTCCTCAATTCTTGTGCAAAATACCATGCTCCCTTTGACCTGGTAGCAGCCAGGGCTGTGTTCCCCCTGCCATGTTGGAGTGGCTAATAAGGCAGGCATGAGTCAGCAGAAGCAGGACTCAGGAAACTAGCCTTAGGAGGCTGGACTATAGCCTAGGTGAAACACTTGCTTCATGCTATAGAAAGATCCTAGGCATGGTTACAGGTAAAGGGAGAAAATCTTTTCATAGTGTTAAGCATAAGCTTATGGGAGATCACACAGGTCAGGATAGATGATTCCTACTTGACCTAGAGCAAAGTACACCACCACCATCTGCCTCAGTTCCTACTCCACAGAAGTCCCAGTAAATAAGTCACATTGGGCTGTCCTGATAAGAAAAAGAAACTCATTCCTCCCCTAAAGCACTGAGGGTCTCACCTTTAATCTGTTATTGTCCCTTCGCCATAAACATTCCAAGATGTGAGGCTTCTAAGTTTCCAGTCTTTAGAAAGAACGTCCACTGCAGTTTATATCACAAACGTGTGAGCCTCCGATTGGTCTGGATGCTGATCGGTCTGGATGCTGATCGGTCTGGATGCTGAGGCTGCTTAGGCTATGGGACTTTGGAGGAAAGATACCCCTCACTCCTATGTGTTAAATTTATCCGGTGGAGAAACTAAAGTAATCCTGCCTTCTGTTGTCTAAGAGGCTGAACTTTTTTTCCCCAGGTCCTCCCTTCCCTTCCTTCTATAAAATAGGATCCATGTTTTGAGGGATGGATAGTGCCAGGATATTAGAGTAAATGTAATCACAGGCCCCTGCCTTCACAGAGCCTCCAATATACATGAAAAGGCAGACAAAATCAGATGGCATTTCAAGTCTAGCATTATCTGCTCTTTGTAAAGCAGTAGTTCTCAACCTGTGTGTCATGAATATTTTGTGGGTTAAATGACCCTTTCACAGGAATCGAATATCAGATATCCTGCATAGCAGGCATTTACAGTATAATTCATAACAGTAGCAACCTTACAGTTATGAAGGAAAAGTGAAAATAATATTATGGTTGGGAGGTCACCACATATGAAGAACTATACTGAAGAATCACATTAGGAAGGTTGAGAACCACTGTGTAGATAGAGAATGTTGTAAGCATGGGGTGTTCTCAGAAGACCTTAATTTCAGGGTACCAGCAAAGGAACGAGGGGAGTTGGGAGGTACTAGGAGAGAGATATCCAAGGGTGGGGGTGAATACTATATTGTAAGTGTAGTTCAGGACCAGTGACCACAGCCCAAATTTAGCACACCTTTGGCACTAATCCTTATGCCCTTTTCTATGTAGCAGTACAAGAACAAGTCATCTCCAAGTGTAGCCAGACCAAGGTGAGACGCCCATCTAACCAGCATATGATGCCACCCAAAACTGAGCTCCTTCAGGACAATCTGATTCCAAGAATATTACCCACAAGTCACATGGGTGTTTTCTCATCAACTCTGAAGAAGCAAGTCAACACCGGCCTCCCATTTCCCATCTCCACAGGCTCGGGTCAGGATCCCCTGAATAGTCTTGGCTCTGTCTGTCCCAAAGCCAAGGCCATGCCCCCAGAAGTGCCCCTGCCCAAGCTCTGTGTCAACCCCCTGGGAAGCCAACCCTTGACTCCCCACCAACTAAGCCTCCCCAGTGTGCCAATGATGTCTCCAGTGTTCAGTAATGCAGTCTGGGCAGTGGCAGCTGCAGCTGAAGCCACGCCAGTTTCAAAAGAATCACCCCTGAGCCAAGTAGATAATAGCATGAAGCACCATTTTGATAGCAACTCTATCATCTTTGCCAAGGCACCCATAAGTATACCCCCAACAGCCCTAGCATTTCCATCTCAGCAGACTGTGGTCCAAGCTAGTCAGGTGGCTTCAGGAGCCAAGCCTGGCCAGAAGGTGCGTGCTGCTCTGGCCAGCCCCAGATTCAGCTTATTGGGCAATCAGAGCCTTGTGCAGAGCCCAGCACGGGGGCCTGTGCCTGTACTGAGCACCAAGTCCCTCCAGCAGAGCAGCATGGCCAGTTGCTCTCCCATGAGCCCTATTCAGGGACTAGAGCCGCCAAGCTATGCAACTGCTATTGCTGCCACTAGCCAGTCCCCCAGTACATTGATCAGAGCTGGCACACCCCCTGAGCCACAGGACAATGTCTTGCCTCAGGCCAAGTCCCCAACAGATGGTCTGATTTCACCATCATCTGCAGGCAGTGAGGTGGATTTCATGGAAGAGCTTTTGGAAGGCCCCAGTGTGGCCCCAGATGAAGACTGGGTGTGCAACTTGAGGCTGATAGATGACATTTTGGAACAACATGCTGCTGCCCAAAATGCCATAGCCCAGAATGCTAGCCAAGTCACCCAGGGTGCTGAGGAGCTATAAATCAAAGCAGGGTGCTCCACAAAGCCCCATGCTCTCACTCAAAGTAGTGGCCTGAATCTGCAGCCAACTTGAAACTGGCCCCAGACACCCACACTGGGCTCCTAGTTACAATCTCTATCCTGTCTGCCCTGCCCATCCCTCTATCTACTTGATGAATAAAAAGCTGGTGATTTTTCAAACTACTTGTACATATTTGAAAATTTTGTAAATGGTTTTCCTAATCATAAATGACAGAAGTATTTATACTTGGTTTTGTGGCTTTGTAAATAAAGTGGCAGCTTTGGTTTCAGTAGAGTTGTGTTTATTATACATTGTCCCAAATACACAGACTGTGTTGTTCGCTCCAGTGATACCTTGTTAAACCAGGTGGCTGAATCACTGAGGTTTTCATGCCATGATAGATGTGGATGTGACCAAGGAGTGTTGTGCAAACTGACAAAAGCCAAATAGAAAGCCACTTGGTCATTAGTTCCCACTCCATTACAAACTGTACTACCCTGTGTGACTCTATCACTTGTAAGCCTTTAAGTGTCAGCTAGTTCTTTCCTAATGAGCATTTACAGGAAAAATCATGGTATGATTAAGTGTCCTACAGAGACTCATAGAAGGCCAAGAGCATCCTTTAGGTTTGGTTGAGAGAGGTTGCAGAAGTAGCCTTTGAGCTGAGCACTGTGTGAGCTGGCCACCTCGAGGAACTAGAGCATTCCCTTCCCTTTGTCACCTATGGTGACCTTCAGACGCAGAAAAAGCCCCAACTTTAGACAGCTTTGGTGCACCATCACAGAGTGATGCTTTAAAGTCTGCTTTAAACCATTTGACACTTATTTTGATGTAAATCTCTGTGGTTTGGGGGGAAAGTCTGTAAACATTAATAGTTGATTTGGGGTTTGTCTTTAATGGTTTCTATTTGCAATTCTCATCATGTATATTTAAGTGTCTATTAAAGAAAGTCCACAGCCACTGTCCTGTAAACTTTTATCAGTGCCCAGATTTTGTGTAATCACATTTTAATTGCCACCTTGTATTTTGATTCTACATTTGAAATCTGGCACCTGTTTTGGGCCAGTGCATTTTTTGTTTTTGTTGTTATTATTACTTTGTTTTTCCCCTTTGTTCTGTAATAAACAGCCAAGATAAAGGTGTCTCTGTGTTTTTGTTTTCTTCAGTGAGCTTTAATCCCCACAAACCCAAGTCAGCCATGACTTTGGTGCCCTCAGAAGCTGCTTCTATCCTATGCACCACAAAAATGATGCATCAGATTCTCTCTGTGTGTGTGTGTGTGTGTGTGTGTGTCTGTGTGTGTGTGCACGTTTACACATGTGAGTGCGACAAATTTCATAGCATGTGCTGTGGAATGTTTTATCATTAAGGCCCAGAAGAAAGTTAGTTTGATCTCACATGGGCAGAAATGGAACAAGCAGCCATTTTGGAAATTCCAGGATGGGGACAGAAGTAGAGAGACACGCTCTGACATTCAAGGGCTCCCAACCACCATCCTTTTACCTTGTGGGAATATATACTTTCTCTCCCTGGTTAGACCCTTCAGTAGCCATGCAATAAGGGCTGAGTGTGGCTCCATATAGTAATGAGCTTCTGCTTCCTCTACTTGAGATGAGGTGGCCCCAGACAGATGGGAAGGCAGTGCAGACAACAAACCACAGAGGGCCAGATCCACTTCTTCCTGCAGAAACGGCACCCATACATAGAAGTTTGGAGGTGAGATGCCTGGCCTCACTGCTCCAGAAGTAGACCTGACTTCATAGACAGCCTTAAGACCTGAGTAGATTGGCTAAGCAGCTGTGCATACTTGCAGTGTGCCCAAAGGTCTAAAGTCCTTTCCCCTGGTTTTCTCTAGCTTGCACCACACCCAACTCTGTTCATTTGGAAACCTGGCATTAGAAGAGTTCAGCAACAGTACAAGGAATGTTCAATGTTGCCTACCCTTTCAGTCCAGGCCATTAATGGAAAGGCATGACTTAGATATGCCTCAGTTCCTTTGGAGGAGAAGCTTCACCTCCAGGGCCCCAGACACAGTCCTTTTTAAAACCTGACTTACGCTTGGGCCCTCTTTATTATGGCAAGTGTCTTCCCAAAACTTCACCTGATTTTTTTGCTGTCTATAAAGGGGACCCTAATAAGACATTTGCCTAGTCAGCAGGTTGCAAGAGTTTATAAATGGAAGCATATCTTCCTAAAGGTGGTGGGGAGCTAATAGGAGCACAAAGCGCGCACACACACCCATACACACACACACACACACACACACGGGGGGGGGGGGGGGGGGGAGAAAGAGCCCAGCTGAAACAGCACCTGAAACCCAATGTAAATACTATCAGAAGATGCCAACACCCAACATTCTACACAGTGACTAAAGGCAAAGACCCCCAGGGACAGAGTAGCCTTGTCAGTCAATGGCTGAGTAGAGGATATTCAGAGGAATAGCCCTTATCCAAAAATACCTGGTTTTGTTGGCCTCTACTCACACTGGCCTCTGTTACTGCCTGCTGAGCATTTCTTTTAGGTCCTGGTAAGAGATGTACCCTATGGTCAGTCCCTATAATGTTATTCTTCTACCTGAAGTTCTCCATTGTTACAGCCATGGCTCAAAGTCCAGAGGCTACCCAATGAGATTTCCAGTACATTTTTTTATTCAGAAATTTGTGAGAATGTCTTATGTGAGTAGTGTGTTTATATCACATCCACCCCTCTCTGCACTCCTGTAACTGCTCATGCTTTCCATCCTGCTACTCCCTCTCAAATTCACAATCTTTTCTTTCATTTGTATGGTTACATACATATGTATCCATGTACAATCTATTGAGTTATTTGGATTTGCTCATGTATATATGTGTTGAAGCAAGGATACATGGATTTTCATAAAAACAGAAACAATTTCTTTATTAAGATAAAAGGATACCTGTGAGAATGGAAGTAGGCTAAAGAATGGAGACCATCTTGGACTCAAAGGCCCTGGTGACCAAGCATTGGTGCCCTTTATAAGTCACTTACATAGCACGTACACTCCTCCACAGTTACACATCATGTCCCCTTATCATGCATGCTGTCCCTTAAAATAGACCCTGGGTCATGGGTGGTTCCATCCTTCCTCTTTCATTGATCTCTTTCATTTGTCAATCTTAATGTCTCTTTCTCCTCATGTCCTACTGTCCTGCCACATTATCAAACATACACCAGCTGTCTATCACATAAGCCACAACTAGCTCATGGGACCACTTATCCATCTCTTTCTCTTAGTGGGCCCAAGGGAAGCAAAAGTTGGGTGGCAGAAAGCTCATTGGCACTTCGTTGGTTATAATGAGACTCAAGCCCAGTAGTAATAGGATATGGTTATCATATGATACTGTGAGCTAGTCCTCAGTATCTGACAGTCCCAAACCTAGATTACATGCCCTAGAAAAGCTCCCCACAATCTTTCCCGGCCTCCTTAGACTGCCCAAGTACCTCACAGGGCACAGATATCATACCTCTTTTAGCTTTGTCAGCCCACCACACTCCAAAGTAAAAGTGGTGCTTGATCTAACCTGTCCCATTTCACATTCCCAGAGGGTCAAATGTTCCAAGTCACCTATCCTGGAAAATTCAAAGCTGAGCAAGGGTGACCCACAAAACAGAACAGTTCTCTGATCACTATATATCACCTGACCCTCCTTCCCTTACTGCACTCCTAAATAAGTGGTTGCTGCTTCTCAGCAACAGTTGTCCCAAGTTACTCATTCTTAGAGATGTATACCCACAATACTGCTATCAGTGCTCCCGCTCACCTAGCCCACCAGCCTTCCCTCTGCAAGATTCCTCTAAAGGACACCTATATAGATAGCATCATCTCTTGCTCCTTACTTCTCTTTCCAAGGAGTGTCTGCACTTATCTCTCTTTTCCTCTCCCACCCCCAACCCAGAACTATCTAGCTTCTACTCAATTCCTCCTCCTAAGTCCTCATGTCAAAGCTTCCTCATCCCGGTGAAGCCAAGGCAAACTGCTTGCTCTCCAGTAGCAGTAGGGACTGCCTCTTCAACTGACCTATGATGGCTCTTGGCTTCTGGGAGTTCCCCTGTTGGGCAGGGTAATGGGCTACTCCTTCTCTGAGGCCCCCCCGAAAAGATGTTGCCCCACCCACTGCTTATTCTCAATTTACTAGGGTTCCTTCATCCTCTCCCTGTCTTCTGACTCTATCTTCCGAGAACACACCCAGCATCAGAGCACCCCAGTAGCTGTATCTGAGCATCTCAGCTGAGAAGAGTGTGATTCATCTGTTCAAGGCTCTTATTTTCCCTTCCTCATAGACTGACCCCCCACATTGATCCTGGGGGGGGGACGATGTTGATCAGATAGTATTTCATTGCTGTGATGAAATATCTGACAAAAGCAGTTTAAGAAAAGGTTTATTTGGGCTCACTGTTTAAGAGGAGATTTGGCCCATTTTTAGAGGAAGACATGGTGAGGACAGCATGAGACAGCCGATCACATTGGACATACATTATGTACATGTATGAAAATGTAATAATAAAACCCTATAATTAATGTATAATTAGCATATGCTAACAGAACCTTTTAAATTTAAATATTTTGAGAATTTTCTACATAAGTACTGTATTTTCTTCATTTCTATCCCTCCCTATGCCCCTCCAACTCCTCTATATCCCTCCTACTCCTCAAATTGTCGACCTTTTCATCATCATCTACTGAGTCCATTTAGTTTTGCTAAATACAACTAAGTTGCTAAGCACATGTGTTTAGGATTGACCATTTGGAATAGAGTAACCTATCGGGGTACTCCTTGTCCTTAAGAAAACTGAATCTAGAAGCCTCCTTCCAGGCCCATGCTGACTAAGAGATGAGTGGCACCTAACTCTCAGGCCAAGCAGAGACCATGGTCTCCAAACCCCTGGCCCAGGGACACTGCTCCCAGCATTCTAACCACACCCAACTTCACTCTAAATCAAAGAAAGCTGGGAAAGTCCCCCCCCAAAAAAAATCCAATCTCAGCAAAACACAGCTCTAGGGACATCCCATGGGCCAAACCACACCCAAACTGCAATCTACATCATCATCTACCAACAACAGGAGACCCAGAGGCCACCCTCTTTGTCCACAGCTAAGAGACTTATTTTATTGACAACTGTGTATGTGTGAATATGTCTACGTGCAGGTTTGCCCACATACTGCAGGTACCCATGGAAACCAGGAGTTGCTGAAGCTCCTGGCAATGGAGACGTGCTGCTAAGGAACCAAATTCCAGTTCTTGGAAGGGGATGCTGAGATCTTTGGTGCAGGATGCTAAGATAAGGAGCTTCCATCCTTTTCCTCTCAGGAATTATACCACATAGCCCTTCTCACCTTGATGGAATGGGCCTCTCTGTAAAAAAAATTTACAGTTATAAGTAGGAACTGATCACTTTAAGAAAATTACCTCTCACTTAAAGGTCTGGGTTAAGTTTCCCAGTAACTCTGTGTATGATAACTGTGGAGAACTTGATGAACTCTGAAAACTGTCAGGAAATGTCCATACATCTATCTGGTGGTCATTCTGTACCACCCTAACTATTCCCCATAAGCCATTTATTAATTTCCTTGGATGTGGGGTCCCAACATCTTCTCATAGACTCTGGAAACCATGATGAAGATAGGACCATCACTGGCTTCGCTTGCTCCCAGCATACCCCCTCAAGCAGTACCACTTATGGACTGTAAAAGGAGAGAGATTTATGGTGGTGACAGAAGGTAGAAGAATGTGAGTTAGGCTCTTGATCTCTGGGGGGAGTCACTGTGCCCCAGGTATTGGCAGATGTTTTAAAATGTGGGGTTTAAAATGTGTGCTGCTTTGTCCACAGCTTCAGACTTTTGTTTCCAGTTTTGAGTACACACAAAAATTCCTCTTTAACATACTAGTACCTTTAAGATATCCAGTTGCTATTTATATGCCACATGCTGCCATCTACATTGATGGGTTTGTCTTACCTCATAGTGACACTATGAAGGAGAAATTGCCATCATTATCCCTCTTTCCTAGATGAAGGAATCCTGGCACATAGACTTTTTTCTTGTAAATTATCCAGCACTATAGAGTTAACAAGTGAAGGAGCCAGAATTTGAACTTGAAAGTCTGATTATAGAACTTGAAAACTGAAATTATGCTATGACCCACATTATTAGAGTTTTAATAATGTGTGGTAGTAACAAAAGGAAAAATATTCTTGGTACTACATAGTTCTGGTATCAGAAAAAAAAAAAAAACTCTTCCTCCCTCAGTAACCATTGACTGCCTGTAGTGTTTCATCTAAGGGTGTTTTGTGAAATTTCTCCCAATCCCCTTGACATGTTAACTGGTATGGATATTATTGTCTTGTTTCAATAAGCACATTATTGATATCTTGTTAGTGTAGCAACCCTGTCATGTCTAAAAGACATTGTGTAGCATTAAGCATCTTGATTCCCTGGCTCTAACATTCTTTCTGCCTGCTCCTCCATGATGTCCTCTGAATAAAAGGTTTAGGGGTTGCTTTGTAGTACCAAGAGGAGCTGATTACTCCATGGTCATTTATTCTATGCATTTTGATCAGTTGTGGGTCTCTGTAATGGCCTCTATATGCTTCAAAAACAGGCTTTTTGGATAAGGAATGAGAACTACGCATATAAGTAAACATAGTATTTAGAATTCAGGTAGTTAAAAAATTATACTGATTTAGGAAAGTGGCAGTAATAGGTTCTTCCCCACAGTCCATGACTTCCCACATCACAAGTAGTTGGTTAGGTTTACAGTGCAAGGGTTGAATTCTCTCCTAAGAGTGATCCTTCTTCTAACACCCTCAGGCCCTGCTTACATGTGGAACACAGGCAATCATGCAGGTAAAATATGTAACCACAAAAAATAAAAATGAATATTTTAAAGAAGGATCAAAGACAGAAATGCCTCTGGGGGGTCACACTGCTCACATTCAGGGTAGATCTTTCTAGCAGTGTTAAACCTCTTTGGCTGCATGCTCACAGATACATGCAGAGGCTGGTGTCTTTAGTTTTGCCCACTCTGCCATGCTGTCCCCTAGTCTAAAGTCATTCTAAATCCTGTCAAATTGACAATTAAGACAAAGACTTGTAGGATGAAAGAACTTGAAGACTACTGGGTTCCTCCCATAAAACAGTTCAATAGTGTCTGGTCTGAAGTCTCACCATTATCAATAGCACCCCAATACTACATCTTATATCCTTCCCCTAACTGAAAGTTCTTCCCTTCAAAGAAAGTAGGACAGACACTATGCAGTTCTTAACAGTTTCTGAAGAAAACCAGATGACTGACCACCTTCTTCCATTGCTAAGGAGTGGGCACTTCTCCCACAAACCACCCCAACATCTTCCTCCAAACACTGAGGCCAAACCTAGGGAACCTAACAGAAATCCTCAAGAAGGTGAGCCACCACACTGTCTCCCCCTACTCTTACAATAGGCTCAGGACTCTTGGTAGGGAGATGTATCCAAGACCATATCCTGTGTACAATCTTTTTTTGGCACTTGTACCCTAGCCATGAAAATCAGAATTGAAACACAGGTTCAAATATATGTTTGCTTGTCTTTTCTAGAATGGGGTCATTCTGAATGAACCCACAAAACTAGCATCCCTGCATCAGATTTAGAAAGAAGATAGAAATGATCTCCAACAGTCCATCAGTGAATTTTTTTCATCTTCTTCTTTGCTTCTTAAGTGGACGTTTCTCCTTGTCTTCCTCATGTTTTCCCCATGTATAATCACAGGTGCAAACTGCTCCATTGTAATATCTGGGAATCTGGCCACCACAGTCAGCTCATCCTCGGTTTGTAGAAAAGTGAACTTCTGTGATCATGAAAGACATGAGGCACATGGAAGCATGCCTTCTTGGAAATGCAGCATTGTCACTTCTGTTCTCTGAGTGCCTTTGTATTGCAGTTAATAAATCAGTGTCCTAACACTGAATAATCCAGCCCACAGTCAGCAACAAAAATATGTGGCCCTTTCAAGATGTCCTCCAGATCTCTGGCTATTCAGAATGCTGCCTGCCCAGAGTCCTGCCTCCTTCTGAGTGCCTGTGGCTATAAAGCTGCTCTGGGGTAAAAGTGAGCAGACTTGGCCCAGGGACAACTTTGGCCTGTAAGAAGTAGTGGGAAGTCATAGCAAGCATGAATTCAGGCCACAAGCAAAAGACCCAGCCACCCCAGATCCTCATGGGATCTGGAGACAGATTGTAAGCCAAAGGACAACATAGGGCAGTCATTAAGCATTGGATCTCTGGCGCCAAAGCCCCTGAGTTCAACCCATGGCTCCACTACTTGTTAGCTATAGGACATTTTACAGGTCAGCAAACCATTTAGCCTGTCAGTGCCTCAGTGCCCCTATCTGTCAAATGGAATAAAAGAAAACATTATATTATAGAGCTTTTGTGAAAACTGAAAAAGCAAATACATCTAAAAATTAAAGCGAGCTAGGCGGCAGAGGAGTGGAGAGACAGCTCAGCAGTTAAGAGTACTTGCTGTTGTTCCAGGGAACCAGTGTTTGGCTCTCAGCAATCATATTTAGCAGCTTATAACTTTCTGGGAATACAGCTCTGATGCCTTCTTCTGGCATCCATGGGCACCAGAGCACACTGACACATGTGGTATATATAGAGAGAGACACAGAGACAGAGAAAGAGACGGAGACAGAAACAGAGATTTTTAAACAAATCTTTTTAAAAGGAGATCTGAAGATAAAGTTCAGTACATTGAATGCTTGGCCGGCTTGGACAAAACCCAAGGTTCCAGCCTTAGCACCACATAAATAGGGTATACTGAGTATTGTGTGTGACTTTTCCTAGGGAGACCAGTCATGAAGCCTACTTATGCCAGATAGGGAACCAACAATAGATCAACATAACAATTCTACTAGTGTTCAACTTGGTAAACCAATGAGTTTATGGGGGTTACTTCCAGAAGTGTAGATTACTTGATAGCAGTTGAATTTCCAAAAGCCCACTCCAGCTTCAGTGCAAACACTCAAAAACTGTAATCGTAGAGCTCTGCTCATGACTTGCGGGCAACTTAAATTGGAGAGTCTCCTTTCTCAGCAAATGTTCGCTACTTTCAGAGCCTTCTAGAGAGACCTGATAAGTTTCCCAAGTTTGGCCTCCCCAGGACTTATCAGGTTGTTTACTTAGAGATTCATCTGAGCCTCCCTCCTCCCTCTAGAAGGGAATGCTTTAATTAGGAGGGAAATGGTACAACAGTGACACCTGCCTATAGTCTCAGTACTGGACAACTGGGGCAAGATGTTTAAGGTCAGCTTGGTGATCCTTCCTGTACTGTTCTATAAGCTTCACTATACCTCCAGGAGTTAGGCAGACAAAGAAAGTCCACATCACAGAGTATTTTCAATGCAGAGTCCAAGCACAGGACTCCTCACTTCTGGTTATGGTCTGGCAGTGACTAGCTTGTAAGGATCTAAAACATCAGAATGGAGCCTTGGTCTACAGGGGACAATGAGCTGAGGATACGGTCCATCAAAGGAGAGAGGCTACTGTGGGTTGAGGAAGGTATCACTGAACATGTGCTTTAAAATATTTCTATACCTTTGCTGGAAAGGAGAGCCAGTTTCCTATGCACAGGTAGTTTCATGGACCCCCCCCTTTAACCTTGAAGAAACACAAGGAAGCTAAGATTCTTCTGTGTTACATTATCATTCTCAGATGCTACCTAGAGTCTTTAAAAATCGAGATTATATGTGGAAGAAATGGCAAAAGAGGTGTTGGGTAGCCCTCCTACCTTGATTATTATTCACTTGAAAGCTATAATCTTAAATCACCAGCCTTTCTCTACAAGGCTCACCAGGGGCTAAGTAGTACTGACAGCATGACCTTTGCTTTGTCCTCATCTTGTACTCGGTGCTGACCTTCTAGGCACACATAGCACTCCAACAGTCTATGCCCATCATGCCTGAGGACAAAGTCTCATGCCTCACTCTGTGTATGTGTTCTTTCCAAGGGGAGCTTAATGCTGCCACCAGTTATCTCCTCCTTCTCCACCGAGATTACTCGTAGTTTGGAAAGTATGATATCCTCCCTTGAGCAAAATGTCTCAGTAAAAAAAAAAAAATATTAATATTCTTTTCTCATTTACATTTCCTTGTCAGTGATATTCTGTCCACAATATTCCCAAGGCGCTATTCTCTGAAAACATCCTCAGACAAGTTGAAGTTTAAAATGACCCCAAGAAGGACATAAGGAAAAAGACAGCTTTTGACGTTTTAATGTTGTCTGTGGCAATACAATAGCTTTGAAAGCCATGCTTTAATTACTGAGATGAGATTAGCTTTTGGTTACTGTGATAGTCAGCTTCATGTGTTAGCTGGAACAGGCACATGCTGCTAATCATTCCATCAAACACTAATCTAGGTATTATGAAGGTAGTTTGTTGCTATGGGTGGAATCTACAATCCATTTTTAAGTAAAAGAGATTACTTATCCTCAAGAATGTGGGCCTCAGCTATTAGCTAAGAGGTCTTAAGAAAAAGGGCTGAAAAAGGAAGCTGCAGCTCAGTGGCAAAATGTTTTCCTGGAATGCATAAGGCCCAAGGTTTGATCTCCAGCACTGAAGGAAAAAGACTTAGGAACATGGATCAAATTCTCCCTGAGGAAGAACAAATTCTGTCTCAACACATAAATGTCAATTGCTATCTGAGTTTCCTAACTGCTGCCTGCTTTGTAAGTATTGAACTTGATAATCTAGTCTTTACAATTAAATAGCCATCCCTTATTATAAATATATGGTACATATATATATATGCAAACAAATACATATGTGACTATAATTACACGTGTATCCTCACATATGTGTATGTGTTCATGTATGTTGAACTCTCTGCAGCTGTGATTGCCTGTACTCGATCTACACAAGACTAGATCCACCAATATCCCATTTTGGAAGAGGAAGGGGCTCATGTGTTCCTGCTCTCCCTGAGAATCTTAGGCAGTTAATGGTTATGAGAGACAGTGTAAACACTGGAAATGTATCCATGCTTCCATTAAATAATCCCTCACCCATACTCCTGTAAGTAACCCTAATGACTCTCATTGGATCACCAAGCAAGAAGGGTATGAAAATAGGAAGGGAACTAACTGGGAAGAGGAAGGAGATCAGTGAGAGTGGGAGAGGTACAAGACAAGATAATACAAGATTAATATGATGAAATTCTAATTATAAAACCAACTATTATATATAGTGTATAATAAAATCTTTCAAAATGTAAATATTGGGCTGTGCAAGTGATGTTCAAGTCTTCCTCCTCTTTCCATGGTTCAATATCCCAACTCACAGCAGATGAAAGATCCCCAGGGGAGTGTAGCATTTGTGTCAGGTTCAGTGAGGCCAGTGGATAGAGAATGGGCAGAGACTCTGCCAAATTCTCTGCCAAACATTCCTTGCTGATAGCAATCTAAGATGGGGATGCTATCTGTCTCGCTCTATTGTACAGTGAAGGAGTTGTACAACTAGTTCCAGAACTTCAATAACTAAGGCACCTTCAAACCACCCTACCATTTCTGCAGTTCCAGCAGTATCACTGGGATCCTTGATGTGTGGAACTGATCAACTGGGAAAGGACAGATTCTTCTGTAACTTCTGCCTCCATGGTGGTCCTCAAAAGCCAGCCTTCCCTTAAGAGGCTGCACAATAGAACATATGTCAAAGCATAGCTGCTGCTTACCAAGCTTCAGTAGGCCCCTGGGACAATATACCCCAATTAGATGTCACATATTAGTAAATAAAGGTCCCAGTGCCATGAATAAATTACCTCTTTTGGAATTTTTTGCCAGTGGGGTCCAATAGCCCCCCTAAATGCTATAGACCATTGTCATTGCTCTTGGTTGCCCTTTAGAACTTTACAGTGCTGAAGAGTCTACTTACTTACCCTAACTCTAACAGGCAGTTCTAAGACTGTAATGTGAGAAAGTTGTCCCTAAAACACAGTGGAGCATAATCCCAGCACAAACATAATGGAGATTGCAACTCCAAAAGCAGGCAGCCTTGGAGCAAAAGAGACTCCAGCCACTTTCTAGAAGGGTTTCTCCTTGAAGAATGGATTTCTGCTTCACACTGAAGTCAATCAGCATTCTCTGATCTTTCTGGAAGCTGCAAAGTTGTGAAAACATGACAGACATACACCTAAGGGACCAAAAGAGATTCATGCTGTCTGTCACTCTTTTTGGTGGATTGAGGAGTATGTCTACCATGGTCAGGACATTGATGTAATTTTCTTTTACATTCACCATCACTATTTGGAAGTATCACCTGAGAGATGGAAGTCAATTTGCCTTTGCACTAAAGTGTCTTTTCCCTCTGAAGTTTTCCTTAATACCAGTCAATGTGTGTATAGTGGTTTCTATGTGTGTATGCAGCTCCAGGTTGAGTATTTTAAAAGGATGCCTGATAAACTGCAATATTGAAAGTTGTGTGCCTCTGTCCATAGACAACCTTCCTGAGAAAGTCAAAGGAGAATCCCACAGATCCAGACAAAAGGTGATTCTTTTCAAAACCCTTGATGTACTGCACTGAGCTAGACTGGTCTGGCCTCAGGCCCCACCTAATGTGCTGATAGGTGCCAGGGACACGCTATCAAAGGGTTGCAGAGAAGACAGAAGCAGAGCCCTGAAAACATTTTATAGTATCTCAATCCTAGGCTGCAGGAGCTAGAAATAAGTGAAGGAGCTAGAAATAAGTGGACAGCAGATAGCAGAACCCCCAAATCACACTTTCCCAAATCACATCTTTGTATTGGACATGTTATGTTTTCTTCTTGGTATGTTTCTTCTTTTACATTTTGCCTAGTGAATACAGAACCACATGGCGCAGAAAGGGTAAAGACCTTGAATCTCAGTTGCTTTCTGGTAGTAGCATCCTGAGAAACCTAAAGGAGTTGGTCAGGATCACTTAACTAGGAAAGTCTAATTCAAAAGGGAAAAGTTCAAAGCCTATGCTCGTAATGACTTCGTAATCATAATCCATGATACCAGACTGTTCAGAATGTCCGATAGCCAGCTGTGGGGAAGGAACTTTTTGCTCATTTGTTTGTTTTTTTGGTTTTGTCTGTTTTTTGGTTTTTGTCAAAAATAGATTGCTTTCATAAAATATATTCTGGTCACAGCTTTCCTCACCCAACTTCTCCCCATCTGCCCAAATCCACACACTTTATTTCTCTTTCTTGTTAGAATAAAAACAGACATCTAAAATTAATAATAAAAACAAATAGGCAAAATAAAAACAAATAGGCCAGAATGGTAGAAAAGAAGCAAAATATTTTTTAAAAGCCAAAGAAAAATTAAAAAAAAAAAACCATGTACAGACGATGTGACACACCCACCATGGTGTGTCATCCTCTGATGAGTGTGAAGTGTCTTTCTGTTCTAGTCAGTTTTGGTTTCTCATGTGTTACAATAGCTACCCTAGCTTGCTCTTAAGAACATTTAATTGGAATATCCTTTTATCTTGAGGTAATGTCTATCCTCGATATCAAGATGTATTTCTTGGATGCAGCAGAAGGATGGGACCTTTTTATTGGGGGAAGTAAGACCAGTTATGTTGAGAGATATCAATGAATGGTGTTTGTTGAATCTTGTTATTTTGTTGTTATGATGTGGGTTATTTTTTTTTCTCTTTTGATTTGCTGGTCTAGGATCATTTATCCCTTGTGTTTCCTTGGGTGTATTTAATTTCTTACAATTGAATTTTCCTTCTAGTACCTTCTGTAGAGCTAGATTTATGGATTGATACTATTTAACTTTGGTTTTATTATTGAATATTTTTCTATCTCTATTGTGATGGAAGGTCTTTCTGGGTATAGTAGTCTGCACTGACATCTGTGGTCTCTTTCTGTTTATATAACAACCATTCCCATCCTTCTGGACACAGGTGCATCCAGGAAACCCATAATGTTCTTTCAAGATTATGGTCCCCATAACATTTCCAAACAGTTTTTCTAAATAATGTTACATTCATAGGTTCTAGTAAATGTGTTTTGGGGAATTAGGGTTAACATTCAACTAGTGACTGAATTCAAACTTGTCTTTCTGCTTCTAGTCCTATCCCTGCTGAAATTACCTCTTCTCTAGAAAGATCCATATGACTTACAAAACTCTACAGGTCAAGCCTTACTCATCCCACTTCATCTGCCCAGCTGTCACCATCCCATTTGCAGAATGCTCTAGGCTCTTGGGCTTGCTTTTATGTTTCTCTATGTGCCAGGCTCATTTGCACCCAAGATTTCCAAGCCTTATAGTCTCTTTAACTAGGATACTCTTCTAAAGCCTCACAGCACTGGCATGCACTTGAGAGTCTGAAATAGCAAGATTAGGACTTATGTGCCATTCCAAGCTATGGAGTGAGCCCTGGGCCAACCTGAGCTACATAGTTAGACCTGTCTTAATTAATGAATTAAATTAAAAAAAAAAACAATGTTGGGT
Source organism: Phyllotis vaccarum (assembly GCA_033318265.1). Lineage (NCBI taxonomy): Eukaryota > Metazoa > Chordata > Mammalia > Rodentia > Cricetidae > Phyllotis > Phyllotis vaccarum. The sequence goes on along the minus strand of JARWLC010000013.1, from coordinate 4,363,801 downwards.
AAAGGTTTGTGTTTTTCTTTTGCCATCATTGTTGCCCTACTATGTGAAAAATGGTTCCTGGAATATATTACACATACCGTAATAAGCTGATAGGTGATAAATGCCCATGGTATAAAGATTGGGCATGACTTTTAACCTTGAGTAAGCACAAAATAATTTTCAAAGATTTGAGAAATTACTTGAAAGACAGAAATGTTCATTGTAGAGACACCTATGCAAGCTAGTAGTCTTTCCTTCAATTTTCTCAGTGGTTTCCATATGGCAGAAAATATAGCTCTGTATAGTTACAGAAGCCAGGATCAGGGGAGGTAATCTTCTCAGGCAAACTCTATTAACAATGCCATCATCCTGAAAGAGGCAGTCCCTGCTTCTGCTCTCAGATAGGGCTAAAAAGAGAAGAAATAATACCATAATAAAATACAAACAACTCATTTAACAAATGGACAAAGGACTTGATTAGACGCTGCTCCAAAGTAGATATGCAAACATGCTGGGCACACAAAAAGATATTCAACACATTGAAGAATGTAAATCAAAATCACAATGAGATATCAGCTCACAACCATTACAGTAGTAGTTATTGGGAAAGAAAAAAAGAGAAAATAATAAGTGTTGGCAAGGATTATGGAAAAATCAGAACCCTCGTACTTCAATGGAAGAAATGCAAAATTGTACAGCCACTATGGAAAACCGTTTAGCAGTTCATCAATAAATTAATATAGAATGATCATATCATCTAGCAGTTTCTCTTGCAGCCATATACACAAGAGAATTGCAAATAGTATCTAAACAAATCATACACACAAATATCAACTTCAGTTTTACTCATAATAGTGAATCAAAAAGGAGGAAACAACCCAAATATGAGTAATAGATAAATGGATAAATGTACTAATGTGTCCTATCCAACCATTGAAACATTACTCATCCACACAGTAAAATGAGGTAGTCATGCATGCTACAATGTGGAAGAGCCTTGAAAACAACATACTGAATGGGAAAAGGCAGACATGAAAGCCCACTCATTATATGATTCCATTTATATAAAATACCCACAAGAGGCAAACTATATAGATTTGATCAAATTAGTAGTTGCCAGAGTTGGGGAGTAGAAGGTATAGAATGATCAAAGCTAGTGGTTGTGAGAGCTTCTTTGAGGTGGGAGGGGTTTGTTGAGACAAAAGTGGCCTGGAGAGTAGCAATAATCGCATAGTGCTGAGAATGTCCTAAATGGTTATCATTTAATAGTTAAAATGGTGGGCTCTGGTAATGTGTATTTTAGCATGATAATAAGATAAAAATAAAAAAATATGAAGACTAGCTGAGAAGGGGTCTCAAAGAAAGGGGCAGTGAAAACTCTGACTAGGTCATTCGTTCCTCAGGAGCTGACTACTGTATTATTAGGGTCACACCATGCATTGGAGGCCCAGGAGAGGGAACAGTTCTGCTGTGCTCATCAGGAACTCAGATTCTGACCACAGGAGAAACAAAGGAGGGTTTGGGAAATACAAAGATCTATGATACACTTTGTGGGAAGGGGATTTCAGGCCCTCCACTCCTGGCAGAGAAAAAGCATCATCTGTAATGGAGGGTCAGAAGCTGACCTCTGCCACAGGCCACATTCTTGTTTTCATCCACCACTCTATTTTCACTCTGCCAACAACCTCTGACATTTGTTACTGAAGGGGTACTTTAAGAAGCAGTAGTGAGGACCTCACTCATACCAGAGGGGTCCATCAGCAGGGTGAATTTCACCAAAAGTGTTCCCCTACAAAAGAAGTCCACAGGGACCTTCAACAAGCACTCACAACTCCTGCAGTGGTAACAAGGAAAATTATACTGGCCATACAGCCTGCTCTATGAACTTGGACAACTTTCAATCCTTCCCTGTGCATTTAGTGATTTGGTTAAATCCTCCTTTACTTATAGTAAAAATACTTTGCTCAGGGAAGTGCTTCTGTTGCATGGTTCAAGAGCCAGACTTCCTAAGTTAAAGCCTCACTGCTGCTACTTACTGATCCATCTCAGAGCCACTTATTTCCTCCTACCCTTCCATCTACAGATGGCTAAACTAACCTAGTAGATCAGCCTCAGACTTGTACTCACATGCACATATCCACACAGAAACATAGAACAATTTAAAAAATAAATAAAAATCACTTTTAAACTTTTGAGAATGCGTATTTCTTTTTTAAGTATGTTTAACTTTTTGGAAATATCATATATGTCTTTATTGCATTCAGTCCCAACTCTTTGAATTAACTCCTCCCAGATCCACTCCATCTCCCAGACTCCCACCAACTTCATGTCTTCTTTTGTTATTTGACATCCATCACCATCTCTAGTTTGTGCTTCCCATATACTCCTGGATGTAGGGTCATCTACTGGAGAATGGTCAACCCCCATACTGGAAGATGTCAACTATAAGTTAGGGGTGGAGACTACTGAGACACTCATCTCTCCATGCTAGAATTTTTGACTATCCTGATACTGTACAGGTCTTGTTCAGGCAGCCTCAGCTGCTATGTGTTCATGAGTACAGTGTGTCTGCCATGCCAAGCAAGACTTACCCAAGTCCTCCCTCATAGTGCTTACAACCTTTCTACCCCTCTTCTATGTTAGTCCCTGAATCTTGGTGAGAAGATGTGACACCACTGACTTATTCTCTGCATTTGGATCACCTTCAATCTTAAAAAAAAAAAAAAGACTGCTCCACGAGAGTGGCTTCAAGGAACAAGTGAGATAGACCTCCTACTGTAGAGAAAGCAGCTGTACCATGCCTGGCACATGGTTAATGCTCACTGTCAGCCATTAGCATCTTATCATTCCACGCTCCTGATCATCCTTAAGTGTACCTAATCACTAAAAATATGGATAAACCTTGTTTCTGGAGCTGCCACGCCTTCCATCACAAATCCCCAAAAGAATTTGAGCAATATCTATTTCATTCTTTGCCATGGCAAGATGTAGGTATTGGCACACCCACCAATCACAGTTGTGCTACAGTCCAGGAGGATGTGGCTGAAACAAGAGGTCTAGCTGTTTTCTCGACATCCAGATACTTGTCTAGATTCTGTATTCCTGGGAAGGGTATTTCTTGATACATAATTGACTGTTCTAATCAAGGTGATTCTGTGCTCAAACTGTTAAATATAAATAGGTTAGTGCAGTGTTAATGTGAGACTGAAAGGAATTGAATGGGAGCATACTTTCCTGAGAGGAGTCTAAAATAAGCATGTAGTTAACATGCAAAAATGGCAATAATAGAAATTCTGGGCTATGACTGACACGACTGTGCAAAATGAGGCTCCTTGGAGTCCCCACAGCTATCTTCCTTCAAGACGCAATCTGGAGGTCACTGACAAATCCAGGCACGTGGCCAAAACAAAATCTTTCTCAGTTCATGGAATTCTACAAGTGGGTGGGCCAATGAAAAGGGGTAAAAGTATCATGGGGATCAGACTGTGGGTTTAACTAAGGGCTGTAGAACTAAAGTTAGTACTCACAGCTCAAAACTACTTTGGACTTGACCAAGAATATGAGAAGGAAGCTTACAGGAAATGGGATAGAAATATTAGTAAGTGATCCTGAGCAAAGATGCCCTGGGTAGGAGGCACTAGAAGCAGTTCAAGATTTCATTCCCCATGGCATTATGGGAATGCAAAATGAGAGTCTGCACCAGGTAGGCAAAATTTGAAAAATACCAGCATGTTTTAATAAAAATTAGCCTGTGGCTCCATAAACCTGTATCAACTTTCTTTCCAGTTCTGCTATTATTAGTTGAATTTTGTCTCCATAAACATATATGATGATGTTGCCTCTTATCCTACTATCTGAGAACATTAACTTATTTCCAAATAAAATCTTCAGATAAAATCAGTTAAGTTAGAGCAAAGCAATGGAACAGACTGGGTCCTAAATATGATATGACTAGTGTCCTCCTAAACATTAAGGGACCTAGGGACAATACCATGTATGGATTATAGTTATACTGCCCAAACTGGAGAACAGCAAACACTACCAGAAAGCTAGGACAGAAACATGGCACAGATTCATACCCAACCCTTGAAGTGAACATATCCTACCAACATCTTTATTTCAGAATCATGGTTTCATAACCAGGAGCCAATACACTTCTGTATTTGAGCCCCCCAGTTTGTGGTACTTGATTGTAGCAGCCAGAGAAGATGAACATCACCAGACTCTAGAGCTAGGCCAACTCAAAGGAACAGGCTGTCCCTTACCATCAGCCCATTTCCTGTGGTTATGAGTAGCCAGTCTGTGAAGGCTGACCCAGAAGTTGAGATGGCTGTGGAGAGGAGGAGGGTATTTCTCTGAGACTGGGAACACAACATGCAGTATCCACAATAAAGTTCTCTTGGGGCCTCTCCTTCATAAAATCCAAGAGGCTTCCTAATTTTCTGTTGCAGTTGACAGGAAGCCGGAGGGAAATTGTGTATGGATGGGTTCATGCAGTTCAAGAGATGGCCCCCTTTTCATGTGTGGGGAGAAGAGTATAAGGAAGACCAGCCTAGTCTTCTTGCCACTGGAAAGAATGATATGCAGACCTTGAGGGTCATCCTTTTGTTTCCTTTTGATTGTATTCTTTGATTTGACACTAGGATTTTATCCAGCACTATGTCCACTATAGGCAAGTACCATATAATCACTGAGGTACTTCTCATGACCAAAGTTGCCCTTTGAATTTTTATACTCCTAGCTCAGCAGTTCTCAACCTGCTAAACCTCTGGGTCACAACCCCTTTGGCAAACCTCTGTCTCCAAAAATATTTACATTGCATTTCATAGCAGTAGCAAAATTACAGTTATGAAGTAGCAACTAAAATACTTTTATGGTTGGGGGTCAGCGCAACATAAGGGACTATATTAAAGGGTCACAGCATTAGGAAGATTGAGAACAACTGCTCTAGCTTAAAATCCTATGTTCATCCTAATACACAATATACTCAACTTTCTTTAAACATAATAAAATAAGTTTCATATTACTTAGCCTCTCACAAAAATTTAGAATAAAAATGACCCTCCTGGTTAAAGAGTCAAAGGCTGTATGGATTCCAGCTTACAGAGGCCATTTAGCACTAACACATGTGCATGACTTCCCCTGCTCAAGGAGCAAGTGGTGCCTGGAGTACACTGCCTCACAACTCAAGCCACACCCACCTCAGACCTGGCACTTCTTCCAACTGGCCCCATGCCAGCACTGACAGGCCCTGCACATGCTTCTTGCCCTTAAGAGGGCTCATAGGCTTACAAACCTCTGCTAGGTAACAGCCTAGCCTGAAATTCTCTCAATGTCTGACTATTACCCCTGTCTACTACCACTTGGGATAGCAGCGCTGTGCCTGGGGGACTAGAAACATTGAGAATTTTGGCATGACTCATCTATGCTAACCTTGATAATCTATTTTTGTTGTTGTTGCATTTGTGTGTGTGTGTGTGTGTGTGTGTGTGTGTGTGTGTGTGTGTGTGTGTGTGTGTGTAAGCCACAGAAGGACATCCATCTTATTCATTTAAGAAATGGCCTCTAGGGCCAGTGAAATGGCTCAACAAGTAAAAGCATTTGCTGTGCAAGTCTGACTACTGAAGTTCAATTCCCAAATCCCACAGTGAAAGGAGAGAAGTAACTCATGTAAGTTGTCCTCTGACCTCTGCACATGCACCATGTCATGTGTGCCCTGTACTTACACACACAATAATAGAAAGGTGATGAGAGAGGAGGGTCCCATTGAACTGGAAGCTCACTGTTTTAGCTAAGCTGTCCTACCTGTGAGCTCCACGGATCCACATGTGTTTGACTCCAACAATGGAGTTACAGACAAAATAACCAGGATGGTTTTGTTTATTTTGAGACAGGGTTTCTCTGTGCCCTGGTTGTCTTGGAAATCACTTTGTAGACCAGACTGGCCTTAAACTCAGAGAGATCCAGAGATTTGCCTACCTCTGCCTCCTGGGATTAAAAGTGTGTGCTACCACACCTAGCAACCTTCATTTACATGGGTGCTCTGAATACAAACTTGGGTCATCCTTATACAAAAAGCACTCTTACCCTCTGAACCATGTCCCCAGCCTCTATAACTTTGATAGTCTTAGTGGAAGTTTACTCATTCAAACACTGGAGCACTTTTTGTGTGGTCAAGCCTTGTGAGAAATGACAGGAAGTAGTCACTGAGTTGTGAGGGAAAAGATATTTCAGGATGATCAGTGTCATGGTCCAGGCAAACTCAAGAAACTATGAGGCTACAATATTAGGAAAGTGCACCCAATAAGGGAAGAAAGTATAGACCTAGGAGGTGTTGCTTTTAGAAAGGAATGAGGCCTGGGAAACTGAAGAAATCAAATTGGAGAAGGAGGTACATCGTAGATGAAGGTGGGACGTTTCTTTCCTTTTTTCTTTTTTCTTTTTGGTGTGGTAATAAAGGTGGAACCTAGGATCTTGTGCATATGAGTGCTCTACCACTAAATTACTGCTCCAATCCTCTTTCTATCTTTAAAGATTTTACTTTAAATTTTTTTTTACACACTACCCATTTTTCTGCCTCCCTCCCCTCTTCCCATTAACCCCCTCATATTGTCCCCAATTCCACTCTCGCATCCACTCCTCATAGAGTAAGGATTCCCAGGGGGAGTTACTGCAGTCTGGCATATCCAGTCCAATCCTCTTTTTACTTTAAGGTAAGATCTCACTAAATTACTCAGTCTAGCCTTGAACTTTCAGTCTTCCTTCCTTCTCCTTCAGAGGAAGTGGGATTATTAATTGGGTTCTTCATATAGAGGAACCACCATGAGTGGCTGAAGTTTTGATTATTAGAGAATCCACTGTTCCTTATAGGTGGAGATCTAAAAGCACCTCCACAAAGCTGACAGGTCTAACTAGCATCCTGGAGTGAGCATGTATGAGAATATAAACCCTTTTGTCATGGTTGGGTTCCCTTAGCTCAGATCCAAGGTTCTAAAGTAGATGATGGAATACAACTGCCCCTTTGTTGGGATGTGCCTCTCCACCCATTTCTATGCTATGGCAGAGGAAGCTGGTGAACTATAGATAACTCAGAAAAAAAGACTGTAGGTCCTGCCCCTAACAAGTAGTTTCTGTAACTCACATACTCTCTTCACATTGGTTTTAGTGACTGCTGATATTAGAAACATTTCAGATTCGAGGTAGAGGAAAGGTATTCAGCTGACTAAAGTCTACTCATTGTGGCTCTGGGAGAAGGTAGGAAGAGCCTGAGAGTGGGAATGAACAGAAAACTGGCATCAGCATCACATTGCTCCTCTCCCAAGAGCATTCGGAAGTGACCTGGAGCCTTCTTTACACAAATGAGCAGGATATGGGAACTGTCTTCCAGTTCTATGTTGAATAGCTCCTAGATAGATGTGAATACGTTATCTTGTAGCACTTAGAGTGGGGTGCCTAATCTATGTCTTCTGACACTAAATGATCATAACTGACTTATCAAGGTGAAGACCTTATAATGGACAGATGGAGAATTGGGGCAATAGAAGGGAGGTTGACAGAAAATTGGGGGAAGATGCAGAAATAATCTGCTTAAATTCTAAAGAAGTCCTTAAAAAGCATGAGAGTACCTGAGCAGTGGTAAGTGCCAAGCAAAGGGCAAGAACTGTCTGTGTGTGAATCACTCATCTACCATAATTTCATGCATGCATAACTGAAGATTCTCACTCAAAACTTCAATTATGTTATAAATGAGACAAGTGGGGCTTTGAGGACCAAGGTGACTTGCTCAGGGCCCAAGCTACTAAATGAGAAAGTTGCAATTCAAGTATAGGCTGCCAAGTCTACTGAATAGGGGAATTCCCGGGAAGATGGAAAGCTAAGGCTCCAGCCCCCAGATTCCAGCCAGAGCTGTTCCATTGTGATACATTCATCTAGGTCTTCATTTAAAAGACGACTACACTACACCCTGCCACAGGCTTCAACTAAGATCTTGCGCCACTTGGTGTAACAAGGGAACCAATATCTTTTAAGCTGGACCTTACTGCCTGTACCCTTATCCAAAGCCCCTTTAGGCATGGGTATAATTCCTAGGTTGCTAAGTTTGAAAGGAGATTCAGGGCCTGGCACTGAGAAAGAGTTCCTGGAGAAAGTACTAATTAGCAGGACCCTTGAGTATTATTAATAACCAGACTAAGGGCACCACTGTGTGCCAAGTCTAGAAGGTGAGACAAGGGCACAAAGGCACATAAGGAGGAGGAAGGGAAGGAAGATGGCTAAGGACTACTGTGGGCCCAGATTGTCTGGCCTCCAGCTGCTGATCAAGGCTGCCCAATAGGACAAAGGTTCTGGGACTTTTGGCTGCTTTCGTGTTCACAGGCACACCCTGTTTCCACCAGTCTTTTATAGGCAGTAAACTCTGTACGTTCCTATCATGCTCCTACAAGTTTTCCCACCATCTCCCAACCTGATCGTTATTGCCCCAATTTCCTCTCCACCCATTCATCTATTTATCCATCCATTTTCCATCCAATCTTCAATTTAGTCACATGAAAAGCATCTGCTGGACACCTACTGTGTGTAGAACAGAGGCCATGGTTGAGGTCTTTGCACTCATGGGGCAGTTATGATTACTCAGTAATCAGAAGAATTGGGCTAACCAAACCTCCACAAAAACAGTTTCACTTGTCAGTAAGAAGAGACTAGAAAATTTTGGGAAATTGGTAATAGATAGATCTACTACATGTTTGTTTGTCCCATTATAATATAAAGAGTTCATAATTTTTCTTAAATTTAAATTTTAATTATTACCAATGGCTTTTCCCAACCCCACTCCTATCCCTTTGCCCATACTACTAAGAGCAATTGTACCCACTCATTCTCTCATTCTCCACACTGTTCAATAAATAGCAGTTTTCTGGTCCAGCCTTGGAGACTTCAGAGGACCCAGGGAAGCTTCTAAACTCCCAAAACTGACAGCAATGAATCCTCATTGAGTACATATAACAGTAGTGCTGTGGCAAAGGAAGCATAGAAGCTGAAGAAGCCCTGAAAAGGAACTGCCTGACTTGGCCTGAGGGTGTCAGTAAGGACTGGAGTGGTGAAACATAAGTCCTAAAAATGTAGGATTCTAGGTTTATGATGAACAATGTGTGGCATTTCCTTCTGTCACCAATCTAGGGATTATAAAGTGAACTGAATGTTTCCATTGAGAACTTTCCTGGCTCTCTCCTCTAGTAAAATTAAACGAGAAATCACACAGTCACAAAGGCTATCAGCAGCCACATAAGTGGCATGATTGGCACCAAGATTTGTATGAACATTGTGGCTAGCTGTAAGACAATATTTAGGTACACCATATCTTTGAATTTTCTGCTATTGTTCCATAACTTTATTAAATTTAATTTTTAAGTAAGCATAAACTCTGGGCATGATGCATAACCTGTAATTTCAGTACTCAGAAGACTAAGTCAAGAAGGTTGCTGGCAAGTTTGAGGGTAAATTGTGCTAGCTACTCTTTCTAAAATAAGGGTTTGGGTGGCTTACATAAAGACATTGCAAGCTTAGGTGATTGACAAAGGCCAAAAATGAATGACAACGATCAGAAAAGAGGGGGCAGAGAAATGATTTGTTAGGTAAAGGTATTTTTTGACAAGTCAACCTGAATTCAATCTCTAGAACCTATATTGTCAGAGAACCAATTTTACATGCACACCATGGTACACACATGCCCACAAGTGAGGTGGTATATTTAATTAAAAAAAAATCCTGAAAACTCAGAGGACAGAGCCAAGCCATGAAGGTCAGAGAATGGTGACTCATGCCTATAACCCTAGCACTTGGCAGGCAAAAATCCTTTGAATCTCTGTGAGTTCAAGGCCAGAGTAAGTCTGTCACACACCTTTAATTCTAGCACTTGGAATATTCAATGAAAAAGGAAGTAAAATATTATGGTGGAGAAAATATATATAAGGTTAAGGCATACGTTGTGCCCATTTGCCTGCATGCCCAATGTAGGGCATGAACCCATGACCCTGAGATTAAAATTCTCATGCTCTACTTACTGAGATAGCTGGTTTTGAAAAGAAATGAAAGGGGCAATGCTGTGGAACTCTGCTCTTGTACACTTAATATTTGTCTCTGTAAATATTGGTTTAATAAAATGATTGGCCAAAAGGCAGGGAGGAAGTAGAGGCAGGGAAACCAGACTAGGAGAATTTTGGGAAGTGGTAGAGCAGAGTGGCAGATGTCAGCCAAACACAGAAGAAGGAAGATGAGAATGCTGTTCTGAGAAAAGTACCAAGCCATGTGGTTAAGCATGGATAATAATAATGGGTTAGTCTAAAAGTAAGAGTTAGCAAGTAACATGCCTGATCCATAGGACAAACAGTTTATAACTAATATAAGCCTTTTTGTCATTATTTGGGACTAAATGGCTGTGGGACTAGCTGGGCAGGACAGAGAAACTTCTGACTACAAATGGTATTGCAATATGGTTCATCTACATCCACATAAAACCTGAGAAAACTTTAAAAGAAACAGAGCCAAAATCAACTTCCTAGTTGTGTCTCTTAAGTAGTCCATGGTACATAGATGCTGTGGCCTTTAGGCTTGAGCTACAAGGATTTGAGCTTGAGCTTGAGCTGCAGCAAGGTGGGTTCCCACAGTCCCACAGAAGCCTCAGTATAAGCACAAGGTTTCTATTCATACAGACAAAAAGGGAATAGAGTTAAGCATGGTTTTTGGTAGCAGCATTTTCTTGGGGGACTGTGTTTTCTTGCTGGAAGCAGATGTGTGGCTCCTGACTCAGCTTTAACAGCAAAAGCCTTAAAAGAGGCTCTGTTGCCAAACACTTTAATGGTGTTCCTGAGGAAAGCTCTACTTGGTGACAAACTGAACCCTAAAATTTCCCAGAGTTTGGGTGGTAAATGAGGTTCCTGTCAGTACTTCTGTCATGAAGCAAAGCTCTTACAGATCAAGGACTTTGTCAGAAAAAAAATAGAGATATGCAGTAAAAACACATTCAGATGAAAAAAAAATCTTTTAAACAGCTTACAATGTGCTTTAAAATATAGATGGGCTTGGGAGAAAAAAGAAAAAGAATTGAGAAAATCCTTTAAAAGAAATAGAGTTTAAAAAAATAAGCCATGGAAAGATGGAAATTACACAGAGTCTGGATAGTGTATGCCATTGTTTTATCTTTGAGGGTTTTTGTTTTTTGTTTGTTTGTTTGTTTGTTTGTTTGTTTGTTTGTTTTTGATTAACAAGGAAGGAGCAAGAGCTGCTGAAAGACACTTGATCATAAAAGTTGCTGGATTAAACCAACCTAAGTTTTTTGAAAATATCTTGACTTTATAGTGTAAGTCAAAAGATAGTTACTTTGGAGGAGAGGTTTTATTTATATTTCCAAGGAAAATGAAAGGTTGTGGATTTAATCTGGGTTAAGAAAATCCAGGTTTGAATGAGGCAGACCCCTGAAAAATCTCCAATAGGACAGATGGCTCAGATGATTCAATTCTTCACAGTACCTCCTCTGTTACCATTTACTATGAGTTCTGTATCCAAAATAGCTTCAAGGTTGCTGACTGCGATGATCCAGCCTCAAAGACTACTCCACTCGGGATTTGCTCATAATACTAAATTTTCCTTGGACCCCCATAAAATTACCAGTACCCCCAATCAGCAGGAAATAGTCTAGAGAACTACACCCACATTCCCTCAAAATGAATTAAAGATATTAGCTTTTGTTTAGAGTGTTAGTTACAAGTTGTTGTTGATAATGATCAGGAAAAAAGATAAACAAAAGAGATGAGATTCAGGGTTCTTGTTTTAAAAAGAAAAAAAGAGAAATGTGGGAGAATGCTCTTGTAAACTGTAAATATTTGCTACCTGTACTTGTTTAATAAAATGTTGATTGGCAGGAAGGCAGGCAGGAAGTATGGGTGGGGCTACCAGGCTAAGATAATTCTGGAAAGAGGAAGAGCAGAGAGAAATGCTAACCAGACTCAGAGGAAGCAAGACAAGAACACTGCAGTGAGCAAACGTAACAAGCTACATGGCTAAACATGGATAAGATTCACGGGTTAGTTTAAGAGTATGAGTTAGCAAGTAATAAGCCTGAGCCATAAGCTAAACAGTTTATAATTAATATAAACCTCATGTAATTATTTGGTACTAAATGGCTGTGGGACCAGCCAGGCAGAAGAGAGAGACTCTGATTATACACAAGTGTACATACACACATGCATGCACATGCGTTTTTTGTCTTTAAAAGAAAAAGATCAGGAAAGACTTGTCAACATTGGCTCATCAGCAATGTGACAAGCTCTGAGAATAATTCTAAGATGCTGCACATCTCAGGTGTTCTACACCTAGCCTACCATGGACAGTGCAGAACAAAGCCAATACCTGTTCTGGCACTGGAATGCTAACCTAATGTCCCAGGGGCTGGAATTCTGAGCAGCTTATAGTGTTTCTCAGAAACATGTGCTTCCTGGTCCTTTGGACTCCAGGGCCTGGATTAGCAAGACCAGTCCCTGCTTCCCCAAGCAGTCCCTGATGGAAACATTGTCAGCTTCATTTGATAAAAGAGCTTAAGGAACAATTCTGGAGCCAGTAGGAGGCAAAAGAGATTCACAAATGACGGTATGCTTAGACACTATAGGTTTACTATAGAAAGCCAATGAAAGACATAGCAGACCTTTAAGTAGAAACAGGTGTAGTCAGAACTGTGTATTACAAAACCCTTTATAACATTAAGAGGTATGAAGGTTCTGGAAATTATTAATTAGTTTCTACATGCTTCCAAAATGACTGATGGGAACATAAAACTCATGTCACTGTGAGCAGAAGCAGAGGTCTAGTTTTGTGAGACTAGCTTCAAGGCTGTCCTGAAGATTCTGCTGCGATCCGGTTCATAATTAAGATCACCCCCTAAAACCTATTTTCTCTTTCTGATTTTTTTAAAGATAGTTTACAGCAGCCTTAGCAAACAGCCAGATTGATTGTAGAAGCATGGCTTACCTGAATATCACCTCCTAGACCAGACCAAGATTGTGGACAACACTCCTCACTTAAAGAAGAGAGTTCTTTCTGAAGTGACAGACCCCACCTTCCAAAGGAGCTGTCAATTGCTGCTTTTCACTACCAGAGTAAGTGGTAGTCATACCACACTTTGGCTCTGTGCAGCCCCAGAGGTTTCTCAGGAGTCATCCAGATGTGAAAGAACATAGAAATGTCTCATTACATCATTTCTAAAGAGTGGCTCAGGATGGATGCAAACAATACTACTTATTCAGCTATTTATCTCAAAGGGGAAAATGCTGATGGAAGGTCCTGAAAAATAGCATTGGTTCTTATGTGAACTGAGTGGACACTTATGCAAAAGCCTAGTAATTCCTGGCATTAGCCCACCTACCATTTTCTGCCTTAGCCAGAAACTGATTCCTAAAATGGGATTTCAATCCCAAAACCTAAATGGGCATTAAGTACAGAGGACTGTCTTTTTAAAGAGAAGTAAATTCACATAGAATAAAACTATTTGAAGTATGTAATTTGGTGGCATTTTGTACAAATATAGCACTGTGCAACAAACATGTCTACTTGGTTCTGAAACAGTTCATCATACAAAAGGATACTGTGCATCCATCTAGTAGCTACCTAGTCCCTCACCCTCCAGCCCTTGGCAACCACTAATCTGCTTTCTACTTTTATAATTTTCCTCTTCTGGACACTTTCTGTGAGCTGAATTATAATGTGACCTTTTGCATCTAGATTCTGTTAGATAGGATACTGTTCTGAGTGTCATCCATTGTCCTCATTTACTTTTCTGTTTTTGTGATTAAACACTGACCAAAGACAGCTCAGGAAGATAGGTGTTTATTTAGCTTACATTTCCACATCATGGCCCCATGACTGATGAAAGCCAAGGCAGGAACTCAAAATAGGAAGCTGGTGGCAGGAAATAAAGCAGGGGTCACAAAGGAACACTGCCTTACCATCTGGATCACAATGGCTTGCTTACTTACTCAGTTTGCTTTCTTATGCTATCTAGGACCATCTGCCCAGGGGTGACACCATCTACAATGTACTGGGCTCTCCCACATGAATCATTAATCAGGAAAACGACCCACCAAAGGCTTTCCCAAGGGTAAAGCTGGTGGAGGCAATTCCCCAGTTGAGGTTCCCTCTTCCCAGCTGACTGTATCTTGTGTTAAATTAACAAAAACCAACAGGATCCACACAATAGTTAGATTTGGTGCAGCAAGCTTTTCTATTCCTGAATAATAGTCTGCTGTGTGGCAATATTATATTTTCTACATTCATCTGTTAGTCATTTGTGTTGATCTACCTCTTGGTAGTTGTAAAAGTGTTGCTATGGACATTAATGTTTTGAATTGAACATGTACTTCAATTCTTCGGCTCAATTTCTGGGCCATATAGCATTTTTATACCTAACTTTTGGAGAAAATATTGAAGAGTTATATGAGTGGGGAAAAACCTGTATGCCAATGCCCGTGACTGATTTCAAGGAGCAGAGACTTGTCATCTGCAGTTTTCAAGCCCCACAATGCTCCATCCTAAAAGAACCACAGAAGATAGAATAGAAACTGAAGTGCCACATGTTCCCATCAGACTTTCTCTTTCCCCAGCAGGCAGTGGATGAATGGATTTCCTCACCTCTGAGGCTGTGTGCAATAGATGCTATTTGCCAGAAGCTGCATCTGAGAGATTCAGTTTCCAGAGTTTGGTTTCCAGATCCAAAGGGGGAAATAAGGGTTGACTAGGTACAGCCTCCCAAACAGGCTTCTATAAGGAGAACCAAATAGAGAAAAACATTGTTTGAATGACACTGAGACAAAGTACCCTGTTCAGGTTCAGATCTCCTGCATGGGTCTCTTGGGGAACAGTCTACTCTGCTGAGGCCAAGCCCACATGATTGGGGTCCTACCATTTGGATGATCCTGATAACCTTTCACACTTTAGGGTTGGGCTGTATCTGAGGGCCACTGAGCCCAAAACATGTTATACATAACCACTATGGCAAGCCCTGGCCTGGGAGCTAAGGATTCATTCAACGAGAATATGTTTACTCAGACGAAAGCTTTGCCTTCTTGTGAGAAGGAGCTAGACACTAAAAATGGAACACCCTGATGAAAGATCTGATCTCATACCACAGTATACCACCTACTTGACTGTGTGTAATAAGAGTGGCAAACGACATTCAAAGGTGCATAGTGACTTGAACAACAGTGAATTTGAAAGTGAATAGGAAGTGAGTAAGAAGGGAAAAGTATGCAGCCACAGTAGAAAATGTTTTGGTGGTTGTTCAATAAGATGAAGATTGAGTCATCATTTTACATAACCATTTCATCTCTTGATACAGGCCTAAAGTAATTGAAAAATTATATTCACACCAGAACTTCATGTTCATATCAGTAGCATTTATAGTAAAGCAGGCAAGAGGCTGAAAAAAAATCCAAATCTCCAGCAACTGGTGAAGGGATAAAATGTAGTCTATGTATACAACAAAATAATAGTTAGCTAGAGGAAAAAAATGAAGCATTGTTACCTAATCCAATTCAATTCAATTGGCCCTTTAGAACATTATACCAAGGCAGAAAAGGCCAGACAGAAGACAGTCGATTACATGAATTCATTTATATGTAATTTCCATAGAAACAGAGGGCAAGTAAGAGGGTACCAGAGACTGGAGTAGGAAGGAATATGGAGTGCCTGCTTAATGGGTGTGGGTCTCATTTTGCAAAGATAAAAATGTCTTAGAACTAGATCAAAGTGATAGCTGCACAGCTTTGTAAAAGTACCAAATGCCAACACATTGTGTATTTAAATAGTTGATTTTATATTCTGTGAATTTCATTTTAATTCAAAGCAAGTGCATCATTTCAGGGGTCAGTTTTAACTCAGGAAGGCCAACAAAGGTTTCAACAAGGAAGTGACACTGAAGCTGAGGCTTACAAGTAGTGAGTGACAGATGCAAAGAGATGAGGGAAGAGCATTGCGGGTTGACAGAATGCAACAAAGTGGGACACAGTTTTTTCAAGCCAAATATGGGAGACAGAAGTACTGAAAGCAGCAAAGCAGCATTCTAAGAAGGATAGGGAATCCATAGGGAGGTGTTGAATTTTCCCCAAACCCCAAAGGCAGGGAAGAAGGAAGGTTCATGTGATCCTTGAGGTAAGTCATGAGTAATGGGCCAGCATTAGCTGAGGGAAGAAAGGGAAAGGAGAAGGCATAAGTTCATAATTCCAAGGGATCATCTCTTCAATCCTCTTACATGAATCAATGGGGAAACTGAGGCCCAGAGCAGGAAGAGAGCAACCCCTCTGGCACAAGACTCATAGAACAGAGTAGAGATGATGTTTGGGCACTGGATTTTTGAAAATGGAGTTTAGAGATGAACTTAACTTTTCAACAATTTTCTTTGTCTAGGCTTCTGTTTCCCCATCTTTAAAATGATAATAATAACATGATCTATCAGAGTTATTGTGAAATTTAGAGACTGTGCAATTCAGAAAATTCTAATAGAGTTATTGAACTATGTGTTAGCTATCTTAGCTCCTTTTTTCTTGTTCTATAGCTCAGGTGGCATAACTAGATAGTCTTTGAACTGGGAGCATACAAGTTGTCCAGCAAAACAGTACCTCTGGAGAGGCAAAGGGCCATTACATATCTCACCCAAATAGGATGCAGAGTGTCAGGCACCAAGTTCTCACAGGGGCACTGAAGAGAATCAAAGCATATTCAGGCTCAAAATTAATGAAGCAAGCTAGAGAGGCAAAATCCAACTCTCAATTTTTTTTGAGTGACATGGAATACTTGTTTGACATGCAAAGAAAAATAATAATTAATGGCATTGTTTTTGACAATTCAAATAGTTTTGGTGGCAACAGTTCCTACTACTCTACACCCAGAGTTTATTCCCCTTTGGTCTCTATCGGCTGAACAAGTTCCAGTTAAATTTGCCAGATAAAAAGGCAGGAGACTGATTGTATTTAATTTTTTTAAGATAAACAAAAGATAATCATATAGTATATGTCCTTTCCAAAGATTTCATGAAGCATGCTTATACTAAAATACTATCTCTCATTTATAAGACATTCATATTGAACTGGTATCCTGTATTTGTATTTGCTAGCACTGAAAACACTAACACCAGCCCATACAAGAATGTCTGACCACAAATGTGTGTTACTAGGCAAACCATGGGGAATGACACAAAGCTTGTCTGAGTTCAGCTCAGCTCTGCTCAGACTGCTGGAAACAGCCATCTTGTGGACAGTGCTGAAATAAGGAGGCATCCAGGCACACAGGATATTGTCAGTGCTGGACCTGGAAGGCAGCTGAAAGGATAGAGCCCACTCCACATCAGTTCTGAAATAATTTGGTCTTGGTAGTGGGTACTTTCCAAACCACCTCCCAGATTATCAGCTCCTGCAGAACCATATGAAGCCTTTGAATTCAGCACTGCCAAGTTTGGGGAACACTCCTAGTTGGGCATAGCCTCACAATAGCAGCTCACTTAACTAGGTTTCCTATTGTCCACTGTGCACCAGACTAGCTGTAGAGCAGCAGGCAGGAATACAATTGTGAGCAAAGAATATATAGCTACTGTCTCCGAAGGAAATGTGTCTTTGCTAGGTAGCAATCACTTTTGTGCCAGACATTTAGTATGTGTCATTGTACACAGGCTTCAGTTACCCAAGTACCATTTAGATATTCCTGTTTTACAGACACCAACAAAGAAGCTCAAACACAACATAAAAGTGTGACAGTTGGAACAAGAAATATCCCTCACAGGCTTAAATATTGGAACACTTAGTCCTCAAGCGGTGGTGCTGTGTAGGAAGGTTACAGGATCTTTAGGAGGTAGAACTTTATTGGAGGAAGTACATCACTGGGGTCAATCTTAAAGGTTTTACAGGCTGGCCCAACTTTCTGTTATCACTATGCTTCCAATGTATGGATAAATGTTCCTGCCTCCATGTTTCATTGACCATTATCATGATTTTTTTCACTATATTGGACTCCATACGTCTGGGACCATGACCAACCTTAGTTGGCCTCTTTCCTCTGAACTGAGAAGTCCCATCACGTTCACTGAAGGCATTACCCTTTGGGCTCCCATACAGCAGACTATCAAATGCTAGGACCTTCAAGGCTGTGGTTTGTGCCAGATGAATTCCATGGGCAGGGCAGAAGCCTTGGACCTTTCCCTCACAGCCAGGGGTCACCAGAGATGTCTCCAATCCTTTAGTATTTAAGTGGCACTGGAGACTCGTAGGCCATTCTGTCCCTTGATTCTGTATCTCACAACTTTCCCAGCTAGTCACAGAGCCCCTGCTGTGTTTGGGGTTACTGAAGCTCTCACAGTCCCTATGTCCTCCCCATCCCAAGCTCCGATTCAATGTTCTTCCTATCGTGTCCATATGGTGGTGGGGTGGGGGAACCCAAACCTGGATTCTAGCCACTTCGCTGGCCCTGCCCCTACCCCAGACTTCTTCACAGTTACACCTCCCCTGCCTTGCCCAACAGCCAGTTGCTCCATTTGGCTGTAAGCCTAGGTCACAGCTTGCTTCCCTTTTATGTGAGCCCATTTCTCCTCTCCCTCAGCCAATTTTGTAGTGTCCACTGACAGAATGAAACTCTCCTGCTGGCTGCCTTGCTCTTCCCCTACTCACTCCCACCCAGCCCAGCACTACAGTAGGAGATGAGGACCAGGAGCCTCTGAAATGCTAATGGAGGCATGAAAGGAGATTATTGTGGGAAATATGATAGTATATTAGTCAGCTATGTATACAACTGCTGCTTTATGCCCCACATGTCCACTGAGAGCAGGGAGCACAGGAGACTAAGATCCCTACTGATAGGGACTCACCTTTCTAATGCATAAAACAAGGCCTTCCTTTCACAAATCAGCACCCTTTGAACTAACACAATCTGAGGCATTCACTTATTTATGCATGTGTTTGTTCACTAAGATATTTCTAGATATGTAGTTCAGTTAATAGAGCGTTTACTTAGCATGAATGAAGTCCTGAATTTGACCCCTACCACTGTATAAAATCTGATTATGGTAATACACACCTGCTATCATAGCATTCAGGAAGGCAAGACTATCAGAAGTTCAAGATCATCCTGGGCTACATAATGAGCTCAAGACTGTGAAAATCTATCTCAAATAAATAAATAAATAGATAGATAGATAGATAGATAGATAGATAGATAGATAGATAGATAGATACAACACATAAAGAAAAAAAGACAACATTTCCAACTTCTCCGCACTCATCTCATACATGATAAAGATTGGGGATTTATCAGTTCCAGCCCCAGCCCCAACATTCAAGGAGCTTAAAGCTTCATGGGGACTAAGACATGAAAACCCATAATTCCAGTGGAAGCCAGTAAAGGCTACTCCCCTAGCACAGGTATGAACACAGAGGACTACACAATCTGAGCATTCTGCAGAGCACAAGATTGGAGAAGGCCTTAGTGTCTCTAATCTGCCACCACCAAAGTCACTTCATTGGTCTCTTGCCCAGCTGGGCTTGAACTTTCTGTCTGTCCCAGGAATAATTAAACTGGATGTGGGAATATAGGTGCCAGATTACACACATGAGGCCCAATTATATCTGAGTTACAACCAATAAGTCAGCTTGGGTAAAAGTATAATCCAAACATTGCACAGGACATAGTTACACTTAAAAGTGTGTTTATTTGTATGGTATTCAAATGTAACTTGGCATTATTTGTTTTTATTTTTTAATTATGGAAGCTTTGTGAATAAAGTATGGATATAGGCTAAAGTGAACTTGTTTGGGAATAGTGGTACCTGATTCACCAGGTTTTCTCAGATGAAAAGTATTTGGAATTTCATAGTTAGCAATTGGTGTCCAATCTATTCTCTGCTCACACCGAATGCAGGGGTGAAGCTGTGTGATAAAAGCAGGGAGCCCAAAGGAGCTCAAGGCCAGGTGTAGAAATGCATGCCTGTGATGCTAGGGCTCAGGAGGAGGGAGAGGGCTGCTGAGAGTTTAGTGATAGCGCAGGCTGCACAGCAAAATCTATCTCAAAAATGGAAAGAAATTTAGCAGTTACCAAACTGAAAACATCATCCTTCCTAGCTGGCATTCATGTTAGAAGAAGCAGCACATGCTACCAAAGGAGAAAAGCATTCATCAATCTCTCCCAGCTATGAAACTTTTTAGGTATAGTAAGAACTTACCTGGCAAGATAAGCCGATCAGTGCAAGAGTAGTACAAATGCTATGTGAGTAAACAACCACTTTTAAAAGTTGATTTTAAGGCCTGCTCTATGAGAACTCACAGTTTAAGGGAAACCCTACTATGATTACACTGCTAAATGGATACATCACTAAAACAACTCCCAATTACTTATTGCAGTACACTCATCAGATAAGCCTCTTAGCAAATGGCAATTGCTACAAAAACCCACAACTTGACATTATGCAGAGAATAAGAGACTGAGAAGTTCTCAGCCCTAAATGGGATAGTTACACGACATTTCTTCTCTCAAGGCTCAGGAACTTTATATGGAAAGAATGTGAAAACTAGCATTCAGGAGCAGTGGCCTGAAAATTTTCAGAAGTGATGGAATGTATCATGTTGTGGGCAAGCTATAGCTGCCTATGTGCCTCCCCACAGAGACAAAGACTAAAGACTCTTAGGGTAATGCAGAGAGGGGCAGTTTCTAGAGTCCCTCTAGACCAGGGGTGAGCAGTTGGACAAAGCCTGAAGGAACTCAGGTGATACAGAAACTCAAGGCTCCATAAAAGCAAAGGTGGCCCTCAGGAACAGCTGCCTCAGTCTGAGTTACCACATCATCATATATTGAATAAACTCTGTCAGCCTTTCCTAAGAAACATAAACTAGAATCTTCTTAGTCTAGTAGCCCTGCCCACACTTCCTGTCTGCCTTTGGCCAATCAGCACTTTTTATTAAACTCATAGGTGGGGACAATTATTTGCAATGGAACAACATAATCCCCCTACACTCTACCAATTGAGCAACATCACCAGCCCATTAATATGTATGTATATTAAGGGCATTTAAGGAAATCTTTTAAAAGTATAATGCCCTCCTGCTACAGACAGCCCCAAAATGTGTGGGGCCAATACCTTCTTTTCAATGTCTCAGTTTCCTGTAGGAATTTGAGGCTTTGGAAGCAGTCAATTGGTCTTAGGAGTAGTAATGAATGATGCAGGCAAAGATCAAGAAGCTTCTGGATGTGGACTGGTTTCAAAGGAGGGTCTGTAAAACATATTTGAAAATGATGCATAGTAGACAAGGAGCAATCAGAAAGGCTCTGTAGTCCAAAAAGCCCTAGATTCAAATTTCTGAGCTACTTAAAAAGCCATGGGATGTTGGGGAAATCTCCACATCTCTGTACCTTAATTTCCTCATTTATGAAATGAACACAATTGTCTTAATTTTTCAGAGCAACTACTAGGAATCAATATGATCGTATGTGGGAAGATAAGCTAACATAAAGAGTCTAGAAAATGCCTTGGAAAGATAGGGCCAACAAATAGCTCCAAGACCAGTAGGGGTAGAATTTGGAATAAGGCACTATTCACACAATTATCCTTCTTCATGCTTCACTGACATGGAGTTATCAAAATGGTTTTTGTAGCTCCACAATAGCTCTTATCCTTAGAAGGACCACAACTCTTGATGACACTCCAGTCCCATAGGCTTCTAGAGACTGTGACCTAAGAAGTTCAGAATACATATTAGAGGAGGTAGAGAGGCAAATTGCTTTTTATTAATTTTTTCCACAAAAGCTATACTGCCTAGCCTGGCTTGGTTTGGTTAGGCAAAAGACAAGAGTTCTTGATGTAATCATTGTGGATGAAACACCTTGGCCTTGAGAAAGAGAGGAGAAAAGAGTAAACTTGCTCTTCCATTGTCCAAGATTTCTGATAGCATGCTTACAGTCAAACTTGAACTGGCTGGCCTTGGACTCCTGATCATCCTGTTTCTACCGAGAGTTAGGATTACAGATGTGTACCACCATGCCTGGATAACAAACTCTTTCCTTTGTAAAGTCTGAAAGCTTCAGATATTTTGCTATAGCAACTGAAAATGAACCATTGCAGTTATTATTCATCAGAACAGTGTTGGTTGAAAGAAATGAGCTTCAAAATGGCTACCATTGCTACTACTCAATGCTGTTTTGAAGTTCCAGGTATATAGTAGATTAAATAGTTGCTGGATGAATGAGCACAATGAACTCCATGTAATAGTCAAAGAGACTTATTTTTACTTAGTTTCAAGGAACTGGCCATGGGTACACAGCCCTGGGCAATCCCAGAGCACTTCCTAGGGGTACTATTTCAGTTTAGAATTTTAAGGAATCACATGCAAATCCTTATTGCATATAAGAATTGAAAGAAAACAAGATTGCTAAGCATTGGGGATACATCACACTGAGTACGAAAGCACTGACACTCCTGCTTTGGGGTCAGAAATCAGGGTTGTCTCTATGCTCAAGATCGTGCTTTTCCCCCTGGAAGAGGAGACAAAGACGATGCGGAAGCAACAACATAGCCTCCAGGAACAAGTTGAAACAAGCAAGTCTGATTTTGTTATGGAAGAGAAGACCTTAAACACTCTTTCCTCAGATCCTCCTCCCTAGCCAGGGGAAAGGGTTTGGTTTGCTTGTATCTACAGCTGTGGGAGGTGGTCCCTATCTGGTCTAGGAATGTTATATCCAGACTCCGCCCCAGGCTCAGACCCCAGGTTGACTTCTGTAGAAATGATTTGGAGCACATGTCTTAAGGCACTAGTTGTCACCAGTTTGTACTGGCTGAGGCTGAGTTGGTCTTCAGGCCACTTAGAAGCTACTACAACAGCCAAGCCTATAATTTACTTCATTCACTTAGACTTTATTTTAATTTATCATACAAGTGCAAGTGCTTGCTGAAAGCCAACCCTTACATGGACTCTAAGAGGGAAAGTAATTGTTATCTTGCAAAATGGGGTTGAAGAAAATGGCTTTAAAGTGAGGAAATAACCTCTCAACTCACAGGATCACATTGTTTACAGGATGCATATTTTACTTTCTTTGATTTGCAAAGGCAAGTACAACACAGTTTTTTAAAAGATGTTTTTATAACTGTGTGAAGGAAAAAAATCACTATGTCTAACTGTACTCTTCTATTGAAAGGCTGGGTTGTCAGGGTTAACATTTTAAAAACAGGTCTTGTTATACTTTGGCTAAGCCACTGGTAGCAGCTCCTCTGAACCTTCAGTGTATCATTTCCCAACTATAACTGTTCTCTATATAGTTGTTAAGGGTTGAATTGCCTTCTACCAAAATATACAGAAATCTTAACCTAGTACCTGTGAATTTGACTTTCTTTGAAAATAGGCTTTTTTCCAATGTCAAGGTGAATGTAAGGTCATAATCCAATATGACTGGTGCTTTCATAAGAAGAGGGAAATTTAAATCCAGAGTCATATGCTCACACAAGGATATTGCTGTGTGAAGGTTGGGGTCTAACCCATCATAACATAAAAACCTCACATGAACTCCAAGAGAGAGCTCTGGAGGGACAATGCCATTACTACTTCCAATTCTAAGCCTCTACAACTGAAAAAAAGATTAATTTCTATGTCTTAAACCACTCAACTAAGAGTTCTTTGTTATGGCAGTCCCAGCAAATTTAAGCATCTATCTTCTACTCCCTTGTGCCACTCTCCCACATTCAACCCAACTGTCTCACCACTCTGTGCCCTACATGCTTTCCTTTATACATCATTCTAAGACTTTATAAGAGACCATAAGTCCAAACGATGAGGGATAGCATCAGCTTTGCTCTAGTGTACTAATAAAGATGTCTTGATGTGGACATATTCTGTGGTCAACATAAATTTAGTCTGTGTTGACTCCAGTTTAGAGTGACTGTTTTCCTATCTGCTGATGTTCTTCCTGTTAGTGAAACCCCATCCCAGAGATCACTGTTCCTATTAAATCTTTCCTGCTTCACCAGGGACTTTATAAGTGCATACTGTGTTTCATAGCAACTTGTACATTGCCAGTTTAGAGCATTAGTCACATCACCCCAACTATTTCTGCTTTGATGAATGTCCCTTTACTTCTTCCATAGTTTATAGTTCTGATTACTTGTCATCACCATCTAGGTTATATTCCCTCTATGGCTTACAGCCTGGGCTGTAATGAGATCCTTGGCAAAGTAAATCTATATCTATTGTGTCCATTCATTACTTGTGTATTAACATAAGTGGTACAGGTTAGGGTGGATGTCTATTTATTCAATAAAGATAAATATGAATAAATTTCACATAATTTCGTTTAAGCATTTGTTGGTCTTTTAAATCAGCTCTGCCTTGCTTATCTTGTCTGTGCCTTAAACCTGTGTCCCTCTAGCACCAGATCCTCCTGTGACTAGAACATCAAGGGTAACCAATGAGTAATTGTTGAGATATTTTTAATTTAGTTTAACTGAAGAATAAAAAGATGTATGTCTGGTACATGCTCTTAACCTAAGCACTGGCAGGAGGAACAAAAGTTTGAAGCCTGCCTGGGTAAGACTCTGTCTCAAACAGCAATAACAAAAAGTGTAACTCACTGACTGAGCAATACTGGAAGTGAAAATAATATTACTTTATTTACTTCCCTCCATGAAGGGATACAATGTGATATTGGGGGACTCATGTACAATAAGCATAACTGGGACATTAACAGCTATCCAGATGTCATGTCATGTCAGATGGAGAGGTCATGTCATTCATTACACCAGTGTATTCTCCAACAATAGCTGTAGCATGTGTAAATGGTCTTGAAATGGTCTGTTTCTACCTTGAATCCACATGACTTCACACAAGAGTTGGTAGAAGAATGCATGACTAATAACTCGTCAGGTAAATTTAGCCCCTAGTGGTTTGTGAGAGGATTATATTTGTATCAGTTATGCTGAGTGGCACAAACCTCCATGCACTCCTTAGGATAGGCAAAAGTAGGCAACCTCTTTTATCTAAAAGGGTCAAATAGTATGTCTTTATCTCAAACCATTTGCAGATATTAGTAAGCTAATTTTTGTGCTATATTTCCTTCACCCCATAAAATCTATTCTTACTTTCCTGAACTCACCTTTTTTAAATGCTATAGATGAGTGAGATTGTGCAGCATTTGTCTGTGTGTAGCTTATAGCATATGACGGCCTCCAGTTCTCTCAATATTTCCACAATGAAAAGATTACAATAGTTTTATGGCTGAACAATAGTCTAGTAAATATATAGACAAGTTATACTTGGAGGGTTTTGTTTCTTTTCTGTTGTTTGCTTCATTGTGGATTCAGCCCAAAGACTCATTCATAATCATTGTCTCTTGTAAAAGACAACTGTTCTATTTAGGAAGGAGCTTGGGTCTATTGCTGAAGAGCCATGACTCTGGTCTCAGTATCACTTATCACAACATAATTACCTTAAGATTCTCACAGCATCTCTGAGCTTGCTTTTCCTCATCCACGAAAAAAGGATGGCTACTGCATTAGCTACTTTTAAAATGCTATGATAAAACACCATCACTATAATTTATTTATTATTATAAGAATTTGTGGCCTTTAATTCCCAAAGAATAAAAGTCTATCATGTAGAGAATTATGAGAAGCTGGTGCAGAAGGCCAAGGGCTCACATCTTGAAACATAAGCAGAAAGCAGAGAGAGTGAGCTGGGAATGGTGCATTGCTTTTGAAATCTTAATACCTTGACATACTTTCTCCTCACATCCCAAAACATCATCACCAACCATGGACCAAGTATTCAAACATCTGAGCCCATATTGGACATTTGAATTTAAGTTACATCAGTCACTTCACTAATCAATATACTTTCAAAGGACACAGCATAGAACAGATAAGGAAAGTAGCTCAGCTGATAGCACTGGCTATAATTTCAGCTACTTAGGAAGTTCAGGCAGAAGGAACACAATTCAATGCTTGCCTGGCCTAGAGAGCAGGTTCAAAGCCACCTTGGACAAATTAGCTAGAATTTATCTCAAAATGAAAGACTAGAAAGGCAGGCTAGGGATGCCATTGGATGGAAAAGCACTTTCCTAGTATGTATAAGGCATTAAGTTTCTTCCCTATTGGAGAGTGTGTGTGTGTGTGTGTGTGTGTGTGTGTGTGTGTGTGTGTGTGTGTGTGTGTGTATGTGTGTGT
This sequence comes from Phyllotis vaccarum, assembly GCA_033318265.1. Classification (NCBI taxonomy): domain Eukaryota; kingdom Metazoa; phylum Chordata; class Mammalia; order Rodentia; family Cricetidae; genus Phyllotis; species Phyllotis vaccarum. The sequence continues at coordinate 4,337,601 of JARWLC010000013.1, read as the reverse complement.
GTGTGTGTGTGTGTGTGTGTGTGCGTGTGCGCAGAGCTTTAAACTACTTTGCCAGCTTGAAAACACTGGATTTGTGTCTTGTCTCAAATACTCAGAGATGAAGTAAGTTTTGTACTGGCATTAGGATAGGCATACAGACCAATGGCATTGAGAATCTAAAAATAAATTCTTACATTTATCATCGTTTAAATTTTAACAAAAGTGAAATGATTTAATAAAAACACCATTTTTCATCAAATTATTTTGGCATATCAGATATCCACATACAAATTATAAAATCAGACTTTGTCATAGTTATGGTTTCCACTTCTGTGAAGAAACACCATGATCACAGCAACTCTTTTTTTTTCAACTTCTTTATTTAAAAATTTTAAGACACCCAGCACTGTTCCCCCTCCCTCCCCTCTTCCCAGTCTTAACCCAGTTTTCCCCTACTCTATCTCCCTCAAAGAGAGTAAGGACTCCCAGACTGAGTCAAAGCAGTCTGGCATGTCCTGTTAAGGTAGACCAAGTCCCTCCCCCAGTATCAAGGCTGAGTTAGGTGTTCCTCTGTAGGGAATGGGCTCCCAAGAAGCCAATTCATGCACTAGGAATAAAGTCTGGTCTCACTACCAGAGGATACACAAACTGCCCAGTTAGACTGTCATCCACATTCAGAGGGCTTAGTTCAGTCCTATGCAGGTTTCCCAGTTGTCATTTCAGACTCCCAATAGCTTGGGTCAGCTGTCTCTGAGAGTTTCCTCATTATGATCTTGACCTCTTTGCTCATATAACTTCTCCTCCCTCTCTTCAGCTGGACTGGGTGCTTGACCAAGTGCTGTGGATCTACTTACATAAATTGCTGGATGATGGTTATATAATGACAATTAAATGGTAGTCGTTCATTTGATTATATGGGAAGGCCAGTGTAGGCACTCTCTCCACTATTGCTTGGAGTCCTAGCCGTGGTCATCTTGTGGGTTCTTGGGTGTTTCCCTAGCATCAGGATTCTCTCTAACCCCACAATGGCTCCCTCTATCAAGAGATCTATTTAATTGTTCGCTCTCTCTGTCCCTCCCCTATGCTACTATTTTGTTCCCTCGTGTTCTCTTCCCACCTCCCCTTCCCCCCCTCCTCCATGGTCCTAATTTATTCAGGAGCCCTTATCTATTTCCTCTTCCCAGGGACCACAGCAACTCTTACCAAAAAAAAAAAAAAACATTTAATTGAATGGCTTACAGTTTCATAAGTTTAGTCCATTATCATCATGATGGGACATGGTGGTGTACAGGCAGACATGGTGCTGGAGAGGTATCTAAGAGTTCTATACGTTGAACAGGCAACAGGAAGTGAACTGGGACACTGGGCATAACTTGAGCATATATGAGATCTCAAAGCCTGCCTTCACAGTGACACACTTCTTCCAATAATACCAAACCTGCTCTAACAAGGGCAAACCTCCATTTGGGGACCATTTTCTTTCAAATTACCACAGACTCCCTATGTCATGTAAGACACACAAAAAAAGATCTAAAGGTAGATTATAGACCTATGTGTAAGAGCTAAGAATATGTAATTCCTAGGAGAAAACTGTATTATTATTACTTTTAGACTGTATACTTAACACGGGTAAGTTTCATAATAATTAATATTTCACCATCATCATCATTCTTACTGAGATAAGGTCTTGCTTTGTAGAACTTGCAAGCCTGGTACCTGCTCTTAGTGCATGGTGGTCTCACTCTCACAACAAACCTGTGTCAAACAAAACAGGGAAAGGAGTTGGGAAGGGGCCAAGATTCTATGCTGTTCACAAATAGCTATTCTTGGAGTGTCCCACTTACAGACTTGGAGTTGAAAGCTTTTGGGGGGAGTTCTCCAGTGATCAATGGTCTGTTTGAAGAGATTCCCTGAGGGTGTAGGTGGAAAAGGAACATCTCCATCACACTCTGTCTGGGGTACTCTCTCAGAGGGTTCTTCTTCGGCTGCCTACCTAAAGGTGAGGTCTTCAGGAAGTGGTTTCTAGAGCAATCCTGTTTCATTTTGCTGCTCTGCTGTACAAAGAGCTTGTTCACTTGAGGGGAGATGTGGCCCAGGGATGGGAAGTTCTCATGAAGTTCTGGCAGGAAGCAGTAGGGAAGCATTCCTTCTGGAAAGGATGTACTCTTTTGTTTTGGTTTCTTTTGTGAGACAGGATCTTGATATGAAGCCAGCCTAGACTGGCTTTAAATGTGCCATCCTCCTGTCTCAGCTTGCCAAGTTCTGAGATTCCAGGAGTGTATGATTACAATGTGTTCTTGCATGTCTCATGCTTCCAGTTGCTCTTAGTTGGTCCTGGTTCTCTATGCAAAGCCTGCTTTCCTTTTTAATCTTGCTCTATATCACTTATTGACAGGGAGGTAGGGGGCATGCCAGGAATGCATGTAGAAGTCAGAGAACCACTTAAAGGGATCAATCTAGGGATCTAACTCTGGTGGTCAAGCTTTACAACTAGCACCTTTTTTTGCTCAGCCATCTTGCTAGTTCAGTTTGGTCTTTGAAGCAATGTCTAATATACCTCCAACTGATCTCAAACTTGCTATTTAGGCAAGAATGACTTTGAATTTATGCTCTTTTTACCTTCACCTTCCAAGTGTTAGGATTACAAGTGTGCACCACCATGCCTGGTTTATGTGGTTCTGGGGATCAAATCTAGGCTTCGTGAATGCTAGGCAAGCACTCTGCTAACCTCGATATACTCCCAGCCTCAAGGCTTTGTTTCTGAAGTAGGACATGAAATCTCTGTCTTGGACTAAACGTGACCTTGAAAAGTAATTTCCCATTAGAGACTAAGCACAGAGAATATTGTCATTGAGTCTTATTTTTGTTCTACCTGTACCACCTGTTTGTGAAGATCTATTCTTGCTGTTCTAATAATATTAAAATATACATAGTATCAAAATGGCAATTGTAACTATTTCAAGCTCATTCACATTGTTGTGCAACTAACCTGTGTAGTTCTTTCTATAGCAGTAGTGACCTTTGCATTTCCATCAGTATTTCTTCTCATCCTCATTGACACTTGCTTTTTCTGTTTTTTAAATTTATTATAACTATGCATATGTGTTTGTTTGTTTGTGTGTGTGCACGTGTGCATGATTGCATGCTCTCATATGCACATACCATAGCACTCATGTGGAAGTCAGAAAACAACTTTCTGGAGTTGATTCTCTCCTTTCATTATTCTCTCCTGCATATTAAACTGAGGCCGTCAGGCTTCATGACAAGCACCCAGTGAGTCATTTTGTCAGCAGGAAGTTGTTTTGACTGTTGTAGCTATGCAATGTGTTTTGAAATCAGGAAGATTGTTTTGCATTTTTAGAAACTATTGCTGGCTATATTTCTATTTCCACTTCTGAAAAACATCATTTGAATCACAATAGTGATTGCAATTAACTTAAAAATTACTTTGGGTAGTATTAACATATTAACAGTATTTATAACATATAACAAATTTCTGATCCATAAACTTGTCGCATCTTTCACATATTTGAGCCTTTAAATGTTTCTGTCAAGAATATTATAATGTTTTTACTGTACAAGGTTTTCTATAAATGTGTTGTTTAACTTTAATCCAATTTCATTTAGACTCAGTGACTGTTCGCTAATATTTTTCATGTTTTATTTTTTCCAGTTTTCATTATGTGTAGTATGGCACTCCTGCCATCATGAAAGAGTAAGATGAAAAAAGATTTTTTTAATAACATGTGGGGTAAAGTATGTTTGATTGTTTTACATCACAAGGCTTACTTCTTTAAAAATAATCTAAGAAACTGATATTTTAAAAAGAACTCAACTAGGTGAGGTGGTGCGAGCCTGTAATCCCTGCACTTGGAGACAGAGACAGAAAGATTTCAAATTGAAATCCAGTGTGAGGAACTTCTCAAGACCCTGTCTCATGAAACAGAGGACTGGGACTGTAGCTCTAGCGCAGTAGGACTGTAGCTCTAGCGCAGTAGGACTGTGGCTCTAGCGGAGCAGGGCTGTGGCTCTAGCGCAGTAGGGCTGTGGCTCTAGCGCAGTAGGACTGTAGTCTAGCGCAGTAGGACTGTAGCTCTAGCGCAGTAGGACTGTAGCTCTAGCGCAGCGGGACTGTAGCTCTAGCGCAGTGGGGCTGTAGCTCTAGCGCAGTAGGACTGTAGTCTAGCGCAGTAGGCTGCTACATGTGAGCTTTTGGGTTTGACCAACAGCACTGAGGAAAAAAAGAAAAACAGAACAAACACCTCTTAAGATTGGAGGTGCACAGTAGGGCATCTCCTTACTTTTTTTTTTTTTTTTGGCATGCTGCTTTCTGGACTGGACCTCAGAGTCATGTCCCCCACTGTACTTCCCACCCTGCGCTGTGAACCCTCTACCTAGTGATGTTTCCTGGGAAACAGTGTGATGTCATAATCCTGTGTCCAAGGATCCCTGGGAACAAAGAACTCAGATTTGTCTCTGTGTGAATATTTTCACACCCCATTACGTACTTTAAAATCTCCATTTAGCACCTGAGGAAATGGAGCTTACTGACCAGTCAGCCCCTCCCCCACCGGAGTCCCCATCTCAACTTTGAGTTCTGTGAGAAAAGCAGGAGAGGAACAGCATCAGGCGGCGGCAGCAGCAGCAGCAGCAGCATTCTCATCAACACGCGAGACATATCCACCCCACCTCTCCATTGCCCTCATGGTGCAGCATATCTCTACTAAGTGTGTAGGACAATCCTCTCTATCCTTCGTTTTTCCAGGCTCCTCTCACCCTCTGCCACATTAACCTCAATTTTTTGAGATGCAGCTTATCTATACTAAAATTCACTCATACAGTCCCATTTATAGTTGGAATTTGGGCAACTGTACAGTTTCATAATTACAGTCACAATTAAGACATGTTTCTATCATTCCCTAAACTTTTCCTGTTGCTACCTTTGGAGGAAGTTTTTTTCCCATTCCTTTTGTTAACTGGTGACCCCAATCAACTACTAACCTGACATCAATCACTATAGTTTTGTCATTTCCAAGCTATAATAAGAGGGTGGGAGTGTGGTTCATTGGTTGAGCACTTGTATAACATACTGGGACTCTGAATTTGATCTTTGTTATCATAAAAATCTGTATTATAAATGGAATAGCATAGTATCTACTAATTTGTACAGAGTTTATTTCACTTAACAGTATTTTTGTGATTTATTAACATTGTAGTGTACATTATAGCTTTCTTCCTTTATATTTCTAAGTAATATTCCAACATGGGCATACATCACTGTTGATTTACCACTTATTAGCAATAGGAAGCAATAGGAATTGTTAAAATTTGGGCATTTATGTTTTTATTAATTTTTAGTTAGCATATCTTAGAATAGCATGGTTTTCTTTTTTCTGTGTCTCCTGGCATCACTGCTGGTGTCTCTCTTGGTGTATCTCTGGCATCTCTGCTGGCATCTCTGTTTGACTTTTTTTAGTCTGGTTGCCCCAGCCAAACCTCTTGTCTGCCAGAAGCCAGTCAGCATTTTATTAAACCAGTAACCCAAACAGTTATTTACAATGGAACAGAACATAATCCCACTACAAGCATATGTATACAGGATCTTATATCTGAGTCTGCCTTTATACTCCCTATGTAGCCAACAATCTAAACTGAGTAAGCTCAGCAAAGGAATACCCTTACTTGATAGATTATTTTTAAATGGATGTTTATGCACAGATGAACTAGAATTTGAACCCTGGCATTTTGAAGCTCAGCTTGCTCTCTCTCTCTCTCTCTCTCTCTCTCTCTCTCTCTCTCTCTCTCTCTCTCTCTCTCTTTTTCCTCTCATCTCTCATTTCTCATCTCTTATCTCTCATCTCTCATTCATGCCCATCCTGGCAGTTTAAAAATACTGCCTCCTTGATATATTTATATTTAACTTGGATATTCAAGATGCAACAATCCCCAGACATGTTCCAGGGTCATTTTATCAGTGGAAGCAGTGTTTTGAGAGTTGAAATGGCTTTCCCATGGCCAGAAAGCTTGCCTATAAAATTGCTGGGATTCAAATCACTTTCTGATTTCAAGTGCATCCTGCTAGGGTCCTGTGCCCCACATGTACTTGCTCAGATTTTCTTCAGCATTTTCATTCCTTCACAAGCATGCACTCTCCTTTATCCACCTTTTCCTATCCTGGCCCACTGAGGTCAGAGAGTGAGAAACTGGGGATGGAAGCCCGAGCTCTCTCTTAGGCCCCTCCTTACTCTGCTTATCTCACTCCTCCAACTTCAATGAACATAGTAACATCCAAAAAGCAAGAGTTACTCATTCTGAGTCTTAGAAAAACCAAGAATTTTAGGAATCCAGGTTGGTGGGGGGGGGGATATAGACAGAACTACACTAGATTAAAGGATGTATAGCTCTAAAAGGTTGTTGGAGACGTAGCATCATGTCACATTTATTGCTCACATGCTTCATAAACCTCCCGCCTTGGGGAAAATAAGTGTATATCTGTGTGGTAAGTGCACGGAAAACTGAACACACACACACACACACACACACACACACACACACACACACACACACACTATCCTGAAGAAATATAAGACTTTTTGAATTATACAGTTGTTTCAATAAGGGATAGTGTCAACTCCTCTGTTACATACACACTTATAACTTTCAAATTATCAAATCTGTATGTTCCATTACACTGTATGTCAGGCATGGAAAGGGCCATTGTGTTTATTTTCCAGCCTAGGGGGGACAGTCTTCTCTACTATCCCTTTCTGGTTGGTCTACATCCACAGATGAGGCTAGGCAGAGCCAGACACAGATGGACTCTGGAGAAATCTCTAGTGAGGACCTCCATAGGATGAGGACCACCTGTAGCCTCTTGAGCCCTGACTGCCTCATTCTTGGACACTTAAAACATGCTTAATGTATACAACCCCCAGGCAAGCTGCTGCTCTCCCCCCTCCCATCCTTGTTTTCCTCTCCCCCTCTGCCTCAAGATTGACAGACATTGAGAATCCAGTTATTCCGTCGCCACCAGGGAGCCTCTCCAGCATGCAAATTTAATGAGCTTGCTTTGAAATACAGCACAAATGTGAATGTAATTCAAAGAACTTCACAGTCTAGGGAGGGGAGCTGGCAGAGCAGACATTCAAGCAAATGATGACATCAGTACAATGAAAAGGACTCTGGGGGAAAGCTTCTAAGTCTGCCTGGCCCAGAAACAAGTGTTATTCTGCTCTCTGTCCAGCAGTTTAGCTAGTCCAGAAGAAAGAAAAAAGTGGAAAGGGCTAGGAAAAAAACCTTGGAATATCCAGAGAATAGAAAGGTCCTTGTCAACTTGGAGGGGAGAGAGAGAGAGAAAGAGAGAGAGAGAGAGAGAGAGAGAGAGAGAGAGAGAGAGAGAGAGAGAGAGAGAGAGAGAGAGAGAGAGAGAGAGAGAGAGAGAAGCAGACTGGGAGAAGCGGCTAAAGAATGAATAGGAGAACAGGATTCACAAAGGTCTTGTTTATTATTTCAGAACTCTCTCTCACACACACAGCACACACAAACACACACAGGCACACACACACATACACATATAAAGGCACACAACCCCCCCCCCCTTAATCACTGAGGAATATAGTTCCTAGGATCCCACAGTAGATGCTTAAAACCATAAATGGTACAAATATGTATTAATATAGACTAATGAAAAAGTAGAATTTGTGAACTAAGGACTGTAAAAAGTTAACAACAGGTAGCAATAAAATTATAATACTCTTGGGTGTTGAGCCCATTACTAAATGGAAGAAGGGTTACTTGAACATATATCATGAAGTGCCATTACAATCAATCTGACAACTAAGACAGCAACCAAGTGACTAATAAGGCAGAAAGTATATAGATAGTATGACTGCCCTGGAAATGAGATGATTCACATCTCTGCTGGGATGGAGCTGAGTAGCAAAATATCTCATCACCTCAAAATAGGGTAAAAAGTATTAAAATTTATTTCTAGAATTTTCTATTTAATACTTTTGGACTATAGTTCAAGAATGGATAGTTGAAACTATGGAAAGTGAAGCTAAAGATTGGGTGGACGAGTGTACAATGATATTTGAGTATATGGGTGTATATTTGTATGGTATTAGGCAAAAGAATTGCTTTGAGATGCTTGAGAACTTACTAATAGAAGAAAAAAAAAGATCATGGTGAAGTAATCCCAATTTACTTAAAGTTCTCATGTAAAATTAATATGCAACATAAAACCAAGAGACATTATATACATTCTTCTATAATCCAGATTAAGTGTGTTTATTTGCTTGAGCACTGAATTGTCTTCTTAAATTTGCACCCTTCCCTGTTTTCACTTTTGGTTTTTAGTTTCAATGGTCATCTGACCAAAATGTCAGAAAGCAGAATTTTGACCCGTTTCATTTTACTGGTTCAGTAGTGCTCTTGGGAAGGGGCTGGAACAGCATGAGACACATCCCCACCTAAACTGTGGACTTATGAGTTGCAAATATTGTTTTAGAATATGTTTTAACTTCACACACGCAATAATAATATTTCAACTTTGTAACATCTGCTACAATTTAATCTAGAACAATTTTCCCTCTAGATCCCATGTCCCTTTTTTTTTTTTTTTCCTGGACAGATGTAGTGAGAGCCGATACTAAAATAATGGGACTAAGCTTCCCAGTGCCTTCTGCCCAGCTCTAACTGGAACTTTCCTACAGGGGTGTACCCAGTCATCTTGGCCCTGCCCATTCCCAGCACCAATTACCGACTACAATTCCCAGATGCCTCTAGGCTCCAGACCCGACAAATAGGATTTCCCAGCAGCCTCATCTGTGAAGAGCTGGAAGAAGCTACTTAGGTCACAAAGCACCTTCCACCCCCAAAGCACATGTCCTGCCCCAGCCAATCAGAGCTGGAAAGAGGGAAGGCAACAGCAGTCTGGGTCCCCAGAGAGCTTCAGGGAGGGGCAAGCGTGGAAGGGGCGGAGCGAACGTGGAAGGGGCGGAGCAGGGCTCCAGAGCCCAGCAGCCAGGCAACTTCGGAGGCTCCTTGAGCCGGAGGTGGGTGCGTGTTCTTCTCTGATCTGGCAGGGAGCCGGGCGCTGCGGGGACCCAGGATGGGAGGGTCTATAGTAGGAAGTAGGTACTACCTGGGCCAGCGAGTCTGGGGGGGCCTGACTGCCCCCGTGGGGTGGGGGTGGGGTTCTCTGGAGCACCTTGGCTGTCCTCCTGAGCCAGCCTGAGGCCCCAGAGCCGCCGGCAGGTGCCTTCCTCTGGCTTTCCTGTTCTCCTTGCCTGAGGTTCCCTAGGTGGTGGCGGGCGAAGGTTGGGATGAGATCGGAGAGGGCTGAGGGTCATCGAAACTACTGCCTGTACTTTGCTTCCCTGTCCCAGGGCGGACAGCCCGTGAGACAGCCGCCCTGCCTTCCTGGCGACCGCTCCTTCCCCTGGCCCTGAGCACTGGGCGAACGCCCGCCGCATTTCCCCCTGGAACCGCCAAGTGGTGGCACCCAGGCACTGGCCACAAACCCTTCTTCATCGCTCTAGGCCACTGTTTTTGTGTCATACACGGGGTCTTATCTGTTTTTGTAACAGTTGAAAGTAGATCTGAGAAGGAACAGCTAGTCTCCCCTCCCGCCCCGATATACTGTCGGAAGTGCGAACAGTCAGTAGCAAGTGCTCTTTGCCGGGTTGCCTCCCTTGACTGTCCTTTGCGCTCAGGAAGTGAAAACTAATTTTAGTATTTGCCTAAGCAAAAATAAAGTGAATCTCCTGTGAAAAATGTATTACGGGTTTGATGGACGCGTTTGAGATATGAAACAAGAGGGTTGTAGCTGGTTTCTGAACCAAATCTTCACAAGAGTGGAATCTGAGCATTTTAGAACTGCCGTTCACACAGTTCGATCATTTTCTGAATGGGAGAACTGAGGCCCAGAAGAGGTTAATATAACACATTCTTTAAACAACCTAATAGCAAAACTGATGTGACACGCCAAGTCTCTGGGGTTTCTTGGTGTCTGTCTAGTCTGGGTTCCTCCTACCACAACTCAGTTCTGTTTGTTGTGATGTATCCACAGAGAGTACCGAGACTGAAGTTTTACTACAGGTCAACCCTTTTTGAATTTCCTTTAAAACCAGTTCACTAACCAACCTTTCATCCATAATATATACTTGGAAGGATCTGTGTATTTGTTAAATTTAACTCCAAATGATTTCAGGCATTTTACAGGATCAGATCTAGCTTTTAGGAGATCTCATATATTGGAGGAGATTCAAACTGGTGGCCCTGTCTGTAGCAAGGGAGCAGGTTTGTGAAGTGTTCCAAAGTAGTTAACAAGTATGTAGGATTATAAATTATAGTACTCTCATTATATGATTGGTCTCCATAAAGTTCCTACATTTCTCAAATTGTCAAAGGTTCCATTGATTCAATAAACATTGCTATCATGGGCCTGCAGTGTCTGGCCTAAGCACCAGGAAGATAACAAGGAAATACAATTAAGGCCTTATGGAGATAGGGATGTCAGACAAAGAAAAAAAGCAGTGATGTGTTTATTAGCAGAAGAGAATAGAAAAATAAACTTTGAAAGTGTACAGTGGCAGTAAAACAGGCTGGCACAATTGAGAGTGCCTTTTGACTTTCCAGTTTTTGATAGCTGTTACTCCAATAAAACAAACACATTGAAGATGAAATATATCTGAATCCAAAAGATTCATTCTTTGGTGTCATCATTTCTCCCACGAATGCCTCTTATATAAGTTCATTACAGCTTCATTTTTCATTCCATTTCCCCCTTCAGAGCAAATAGTAAAGTCAAACACTTATAGTGATAGTTTTCAAGTGAATTTCCATCTCCTTAGTTAGATCTGTTAAGTGCTGAAGTCTCTAGTGAAGTCAGGAGTATATGGTGATTTCTGGCCACTGCTGGACTTTCAGCTTATCATGCATGAGGGCTTCTATTCTTGTGTGCAGGTTTGTACTGTGAACCGGTTGTAGGAAATGATTGTCCCTGTGTGTTGCCTGGCTTGTAGAAATGCCAGCTCACTTTGAAATAGTTCCAGAGTGAAAGCACTCAAGACCCGAGGAAAAGAACAATCATTAATAAAATGGCATCAACAATAAGTCACTGTGTTGTATATTCAGTACTACCACTTTTAATATTATGTATGTTCAGTGTTTTCAAAACTATGGTTTCTGAAAGTTACTAAGGTTACAAAATTTTACTATAATATTGCTTGAGAAGAAGAGGATTAATAAAATACAGTTGCTTTAGAAACCATTGAAAGCACATGGTTCTAGCTTTTTTGAGGGCTCAAAAATAAAGAGAAAAGCAGAGACTCCTAGATGACATTTTTAACCACTGGTCAGATGATTACAAAGGCTCGGGTTTCTAGTTATTTCTAAAGATTATCCAACTTTACAATAGCATATGGATGTTATTCATTATTCTTTATTCTCATTCTGTTTATGAACCCTTGAAGTTCTAATGTCCTTATTGCCTAGTTTTTAGTTCATTTATACCTTTTTTCACAGATATCAGAGGGACAGGGACTGTCGTTTGTCTAGAGGGTATGGATTTAGGATTGAGCAGTCTAGAAGCCATAGTGAATGTGGGCAAGCATCCAACCTTTATGTCTGTTTTTGTATCTAAGATATAAAAACAATAATAATAGTTTCTCAAAGGGTTGGTGGGAGGGCTGAGTGATTCTCTACATTTAGTGCTTCAAATAATCTTTCACATAGTAAGCATTCAAGCAAAGTTAACTATCGTTGACTTGTTTGGAGCCCATTTCTGTTATGTTCTGTTTTGTTGTTTTGAAAGATGCCCTCTCTATATGGTCCAGTGTTGTAGTGGGGTTCTTGGTCGCGGGCGGCTAGAGGCCCAGAGACCCACAGACCTGCCGCCCGAGACTGCTTAGCTGCCCAGCCACCCAGGCCCCCAGAAATGACTCAGACGCTTATATTAACTTCATGCTGTTTGGCCTATGGCTCAGGCACATTGCTAGCTAGCTCTTACATCTTAAATCAACCCATTTCTATTAATCTTTTTGCCACGTGGCCCGTAGCTCACCTGTGTTCCTTACATGTTTCTTCTTGGGCGGCTTCAGCTCATCTGCCTCTGACTCTGCCCTGCTTCTCCTACCTATGCTCTGATTTCTCCTCCTACTTCTTCTATGGTGCCTGCCATGACCCAAAACAGCTCCTTTATTTAAAGATTGAGATTCACAGCATACATAAACGCATTCCCACATCACTCCAGTCTGGCCTCAAACTCAGGACAGTCTTCCCACGTTAGTCTCTTTGAATCACATATATGGGCCACCACACTTAGCTTCGAACACTTCTTTTTTTGTGAAAGATAAGAATAGCTATGTTCTAATAAGCCATCAGAAATCTAGTTAGTTGGGTTTTTTTAGACAGAACTTTGCTTTCCATTGTTGGTACGGACCTTTCCATTGTTGGAATGGACCTTTAATTGTAGATTGCAGTGATAGCCCTGTCTGCAAGTCTGGAGGTACTAAATTCCCTTTGCCATGTGGAGTGAAGGTTCACTTGGTGTCCTATTCTGCTTATTACCACAAACAGTTACAGAGCAGGAAGGGCCTTTTAATTCCAGTGCTTTGTAGTTAGAAGATGGGCTTTTATTGGCAGAGCTTTCAGTACCTTTCCTACACAGAATCCACAGCATTCTCATTCCTTTTAAGAATATGGAGGCATCTATGTGGAGAATTGGTGATGTACACAGTGCTTTCTTGCTGTTTCTGTCAGAGGCCTAAGGAATGGTAAATGAGCCTGTGGTCCATGTGAGATAGTGGAGAGCTTCTTTCATATGGATTCTAGAAAAAGGTTCAGGTCCTAGTTTCTCTTAGCTTTGTAACTGTGAACAAGTTATTTAACCTTTCTGCCAGTGGCTCTTCTGTTTAGAAGATAGAGGTAATAAAGCCTGCCCTGCCAAACTTCCAGAGACCTAATGGGACTCAAATGTGCATTAGAACCCTTTGTAAGCCATGCAGTGTTATCATTATTGTACTAAGATGTTACACAAACAATTGATATTTGGAGAACTAGTGTTAAGAGGGCACTCTGCCTTCCTGTTCTTGGTTGTCTCCTGCTGTGGAGCTGTGGTTGTGTGTGGAGATATGTTTCAAATTTAATAAAAACCAGTCTGAGATAGCAGAGGGATCTACCCACAGTCAGTCTAGGAGGATCAGAGAGTGGTAACTCACACCTTTAACTCCAGCACAGGGAGTATACTGGGAGTGGAGACCTATGACCTTAATGCAATCTGATTTTGAGGCCAGTTTACTTTACAGAAGGAGTTCCAGGCTCCCAGGCAGGCAGTGGTGGTGCCACGCCTTAACTGAGTGAAGAAACTATTTAAGGTAGGTATAGAATGACAGGCAGGCAGAAGAAGCCATGGATCACACTGTTAGTCCCAGCACTTGGAAAGGAGAGACAAGCGAATCTTTGTGAGTTTGAGGCCAGCCTGGTCTTCAAAGCAAGTTCCAGGACAGCCAGGATTGTTACACAGGAAACTCTGTCTGGAAAAAACAAAGAAAGGCTGGAGGAGGTGGATCTGTCCTTTGATATCTCCAGCTGTTTTTATTATATTTGAAACATATCCCCACAGATATGCACTCTGCCTCAACTCTCTGTCAACCTTGATGCTTTCAATATTTTATTATGATGCATGGACCTGGGACATAAGTAACCCTTTGAATGTCCACTCTATTCGTTTCTAAGACAGTAGCACTGTGTAGTCAATAATTGAATAGCAATATCAAGGTAACTCCTGTGTTACAGAGTTTGATTCACCTTTAATCCAAGTGTATAGACATGGAAGGCTTTCCTTTTCCAATCAAGACCAGGCCTCAGCTGTTGAGTAGGACTAGAGTGGATGTCCATGATTCCACGTGCAGGTGAGAAGTCATCATGATCTTGTGCAGAGATCCAAAGATGGGATTGTTCCTCATATCATTGTCTGTAAATGTAGGACTCTATCTGTGAATGAAAGGGTTGGAGTTTCCTTTTCATAGCACTTGGCTTTCTTTCTCAGTATCTCCAGATGACTCCACAGGAACTCTGCCACTTTTTATACTTTTAATACTTTAGTATTGGGGTTTCCTGGCTGGACTTGATAGGTAACTTCTGTATGCTGCAGTGTGTGTGTGTGTGTGTGTGTGTGTGTGTGTGTGTGTGTGTGTGTGTGTGTGTGTGTTTAATCTAAGAAAGTGCTGAAGTCTAAGATGGTTTATACAGTGTCTATAAAACTTAACATGGCCCAGAGCTCATAGTAGGTATTTTGTAAATTTTCTTGACCTGAATCAGAGGAATGACAACTTAGATTTGTCTGAGCATGTTGGTTTGAATCATTCTGCTGTTTGGCTTACAATTCATGTTCCTTAAGCAGGTTAAGAAGTGGAGCCTGTGCCTAGCTCTCCTGCTTGGGTTCTGATAGTGGATCAATGAGAAAGTCTGAATGTACTATTGGGAAAGATTTCATACATTGCTTTGCCACCCTTTCTTCCCAGCTTCTTGATTGTTATTTGGACTCTGTCATGAGTTTAAACTCATTTTTGCTTTGGTAACTCATTTTTGCTTTGGTTGAATATATGTTTGGGATAGGAAAGGGCTAAGGGAAGTTGAAGGGTAATAATTAAAAGTAAAAATAAAATTAACTTGTTTGTGAGACATTCCGCTCTCATACCATTGTAGAGACTTTGACAGCATGCAGTGGTGACCTTTAGCATGTGATAATGGTTAAATTTTGATGTCATCTTCTTGAACTTTTGGTGAAATGGAAGCCATCAGTGTCAGTGTGTTTGGGACAGAGGTGAGTTATAAGGACATTCCTAGCATTGGGTAGTGGTGGTGCTTTAAATTCCCTTGGTTGACCTTTACATTTCTTTATGGACCTGAAATTGCTTAGGTGGGGATTTAGAAGAAAAGGGACTTCACTTGATTTTTAGTATTGCCAAGAAGTGATCCAAGCTGTTTTATTCAGCTAAGAACTGAGGGCATATGATAGTGACTCCTGGCTATGACTCACATTATCTCCTAGTTAGTGCTAATCAAGACTAAAAACCTGCAGGGAGACCTCATGAGTGTAGGCCCTTCATACTTGTCTGTGTCACTAGCAGCAACCATGTAATTAGAGTTTCATCATTCTGAGATGTTTCTTGTGCAGGGCAATGGTAAGGAATGTGAGAAAATATGTGTCCCACCTTCCCTCTAGGATGTTTGTTGTAAATGTCCACCATCTCTGGGCCCGTTGCTGTAAAGGCTGGTGGCTTTTTAAATAGAGGATAATGACTTCTTGCTTTTCAGTATTTCAGCTAAGATAAGATGTAAAGTGGAGGCTGAGTCTAACCCTACAGAACATTCCCTTTCTATTACGAATTCTAATCCTTTCTCTAGAGATTGCCATCATTTCTGTGTCATCAAACAATCTCCCTTTGTTGACAAAGATTGCCTGGATGCCCTTAACCCTCAGCAGCTGCTCCTGAGAGTTTGTAACCTTTGATGCAGAATCTCAGGTCAGCTAAGAACCCCTGCCTAATCTGCATTTTCAGGTGTCTCCTGAATGGGGATTTTTTTTTTTTTTTTTGTAGATGAAAGTCTGAGAAGCTTGATAGAATACTTGGTCATACCCTGGCTTCCCAAGTGTTTGAAACAACACTAACCAATACAGAGTGCTAGACTGAAAAAAATAAACAGGCAAACTGATTATATGTAAAATATGGGTATATGTAAACTAGCATCATTTTAACATAAAATTACCTTAATAATTAATGAAGCATTGCCTTTTTTGTACTAGACTTGGAATCACTTGTTATTTTGATCAGAGGACATCTCCATTTCAACTAGCTGCATCACGCATATTGAAGAGTTGCTTATGCCAGTTGCTACAGTGTGGGACAGTAGGGTGTTGAGAGATACCTTTGGCTTTGATTTGCTAATGATTTCATCAGGTTGGCTCTTAGTGCCCAAACCAGCTGCCTCGGTAATAACTTACACTAATGTTAGCCTTAACCTTTGCCAAGCCTTTATCCCATTGCTTTTACATAATGTCTCCTTTGAGGGCGAAATTATTAATATAAGTGCCAAACTTCTTTCAGAAAGGTTATATCTACAGCAAGCTTTCAGGAAGCAGCATTGAGATCTGAACTAAGAGATTGTGACTTCAGGATTCACAACTGTGGAATCTCACCTAACTATGGGATCTCTTTGTATCAGTGTTAAGGCAGTGCTGGACATGAGTTTGGTGGCACATGCTTGTAATCTCAGTGTTCAGGGGGGTTGAGGCCGGAGTTCATGGAAGGAAGGAAGAGATAGGTGAGGAAAAATAAAGAAGGGGAGTACGTGTGTGTGCGTGTACGTGTGTGTGTGTGTGTGTGTGTGTGTGTGTGTGTGTGTGTGTGTGTGTGTGTGTGTGTGTATTAAGTATCTTGTCCCTGCCTCTTCAGAGGGGATGCTAGAAATTTCCTCACTTCAGGAATACTTCAGTGTAGTGATTTACTAGGCTGGCTACTCATTAGAACTACCTTGGGCATTTTAAACCACTGCTTGAGTCTCATCCGTGAATCTCCAGGTTTAATTAATCTGGGGTGAGACCAACATGGTCATTTTTAAAGTGTCCTGTTGTGGTTGTAGGATTATGCAGCTCGACTGAGAGCACCTGCTTTAGGATCACTTCTCTAACTACACTGAGTCACCAGGACTTCAAGGGCCAGCACAGGTTCTGCCCCTGTGAGTGTCAGATGAGGCAAGAGAGTATAGTTCAGCCTTCTCATTTACAGCCAACTCTTGGGCGATGCCCCGGCTGTTGTTGTGTCGGTTATACTTTGATTAGCCAGCAACACTAAAATCACCTGAGGGGGTTTTGCAGCAGCACAAGTTCCCTGGCTCTGTGCCTGGAGCTTCTGATTCAGCCGGTCTGGGCCACAGCCCAGGATCCATGTTGGAGAAGTTGTGTTGTTTTCAATGTTTCATCATCAAAGATTGAGTTTACCTTCAGTTTTGTGCAGATGTGCTGCTAAACACACATTTTAGGAGTTATAAACAGAAGTTGAATTCCCCCACCCCTTGTGCTTAGAGGGTAAAGATACATACACTCACACAGCCTTCTTTTAATTTGTTGATGTGGTGGCTTATTTTAAGAGATTTTTCTAGTCAAACTGCAACATTACCTGATTTGTGCTATTGGGACAGAGCCAATGCACACATACTCTTGCCTACTGCTGCATTTGATTGGTAGTATTTTAGTGTCTATATTTGTCACTGAGTTTTGACTTCAGTTTTCATCTAATTTAATACTGTGATTAACAATGCTAGCCTTATAAAGTGAATTGGGATGTTCCCTTTCTCTCTTTACTGAAAGCTATGTAAGGTTAGAACTTATTCTAGAACTCAAAGTAGAGCCATCTGGGCCTGGAAGATTTTCAGTTGTCCCTGTTTACTCATCTTCCCTCCCCCTCTGTCTCATTAGATCAGGTAGGTCTCAAGATCAGGACATCAGACAATGGCCTTATCTTGATATCCTGCCTCCATATTCAGCACACCTACCTTTGCCTTTTTCTTAGTTAACTCTACCAAGTTTGTTAGTTGTGAACCAACCTGATGATATGGTTATACTTACTGTTTCTTTTTTGAAGTTATTTTTTGAACAATATTTGAATGGTTGAAACCTAAAATTCTTTTAAGACCATATTTATAGCAAGATACATCCGGAAAACTCTTGTGTCCATCACTTTCTCTGTACTTCCACTACAGAGAGCCAACCTTCAGAGTTTTTTTTTTTTTTAAAGCTTGAACAGTCACAATCAGATATAAATATATTTGCATCCCCCATTTCCTTTACACACTATTAGGGCTTTGCTTTTTTTTCACTTAAAATCTAGTTCAGAAGTCACTCTTTATTTTCTCCCCCTTTGTATTTATTCCATTGTTTGGGTATTTCAAAACGTAGTAGTTTTATTAGGATTACATTCTAGCATATTATAATTTCCATTGTAACTCATTTGCTCATCTGTGAGGTTTCTAAAAGTATATTTTTAAAATCTGAAAATGTTTGCCAGCAGTTTAAAATATCATTTTCTAACTTCACAATCATAGAACATGGGGTGAATGCTAGTAGTTCTTTGACACTTAGATGTTGGGTTAATCTGGTGGTCTTGGTGATTGGCTGCTTTGTTCTGGTTTTTATACTCATCTTTATGTTGTGTATGTCAGTAACTCCTACGTTTTATTACTGAGTGGTATTCCATAGTTCATTAATTGACAACCATTTGGGTTGTTCAGTTTGGGGGTGAACTAGGACAAATCATTGCAACTTTGGGCTCATGTTTTCATTTTCTTGGTGGAAACTACTTTGGCAAGACATTGTTGAGTTTTCTACAAATACATATTTTGATTTTTTTGTGTGTGGTTTTGTTTTTAGTTTTGAGACAGGTATCCGTGGCTGGCCTGGAACTCATTTTGTAGATCAGGCCACCCTTGAACTCCCAGAGATCTACCTGACTCAGACTTCTGAGTGCTAGGATTTAAGGTGTACTCTATTATGCTTGGCTTCAAAATAGAGTTTGACTTATTCCTTTTATGTTATAACTATCATTTTTCTTGTCTTATTGAACTTGTTAGAATTTCTAAAAGTTCTAACTGTATATGTGTTGTAGAATACAATTTTAAAATGTGTTACATTGTTTCTGCTATAGCACATCTGTTTAATGATGCAAAGGTGTGGTGCATTCCTTTATGTTGCATTTGTTTAACTCTGGGAAGCTGTGCTACTCTGCTTGTTTCAAACACCTGATGGTCTAATAAGCTGCTGAATGGCCAATAGAGAGGCAGGAGAAAGGATATGTGGGGCTGGAAGGCAGAGAGAATAGGAGAAAAAGAGAAAAGGGAAGAACAAGAGCTCCAGCCAGCCACCCACCCAGCCACAGTAAGAGTGAAAGTAAGATTACAGAAATAGAGAAAGGTAAATGCCCAGAGGCAAAAGATAGATGCAATGATTTAAGTTAGGGAAAGCTGGCTAGAAACAAGCCAAGCTAAGGCTGGGCATTTATAATTAAGAATAAGCCTCTGTGTGTAATTTATTTCAGAGATGGGTAGCAGGCACCCCAAAAGAACAAAAACAGCTGACAACATACATTTTTGTCTTATTTACATTGTTGCAAAGCTTTCCATTCTCCACTATTTTTGTATCAGCTGTGGGTTTCCAGAGATAGCATTCCTTCTTTGCTGGACACGTTTTAAAATCATGATTTGTTGTTGAATTATGTTTGTAGATGCCATATTTCAAATATGGTCTTCAAGAAGATAAAATCAATAGCCTAATTGACTGTATTACAACACTCATCCCCTAGTCATCACATCTCAACTTTTATTCTTAGTGTTAATATCAGATTCGTTTTATCCAGCTGAGAAACAGCCTTTATTGCTTGTTCAAAAGGCATGCAAATTGTTAGATTCAGTTGGTATCTTTGTTTTTTAACTGAAATTTCCTCATCCTGTCATTTCCATTCGGTTAACAGTAGTTTTAGTTCCTCTTTATCTTCCCTTTTTGGATTTATTGCCTTATTTTGGATTTTTTCTTTCACATCCACGTAAACTTCTCTTCCAACAGTGTCAAGGTCTAGAAATATTCAGCCCTTTCATTTTGTTTTGTGAATGGCAGCTTGCATTTATGCCTAGAATAATAGGTAACTGCACAAACAGGAAATGCCTGTTGCTCATACTCTTTCAGTCACCAAGCTTTTATCTTTGTTAAATTTTTAATGATCTTATTTAAGATAGTCTTTGTGGATTCCTTTGGATATTCTTTTAGTATGGCAAGCTGCCTTTTGGGCAAGTGACTGTTTCTACTTCTGCTTTTTGCTAGACTCCAAGATCAACTTGCTCTTATAAATTAGGACTATTTAAGATGGATCAAGCCCAGCATTTTCAACAATTAAGAAATGCTAAGCTGCATTCCTCATGCTCCTGTACAGGAAGATCAGGAAGCACCAATTCACAAATTTTCTGCCTCTTCTGGGTTATTCTTTGGAAATAACTTCAGAGAATAGAATGCATTTAAAAAAATATCAGTGATATCTATATTGGACCGAAATTCAGCATTTGGCTCTAGGCCATAATCACTGTGAGGCATTTGAATTAAGGAGAGTGGGTACTGGTATTGTAGAAACATTGTTTCTGGTTTAAAATTTGAGATACAGCTAAGTTTTATAATATGGCATCTTGTGTAGCTTTAATCTCTGAAGGCAATTTTGTTTTGAGCCAAGGTATCATCATACAACCCTAGCTGGCCTGGGACCTGCCAGATAAATAAGGCTGGTCTAGAAATCACAACTATCCTTCTGCTTCAGCCTCTCTAAAGGCAGCTTCAAAGGACATAGATTTGGTGGAGGAACCTCCATTTCTTTACTTTTCCTTTAAAATTAAGACTAAGCTTCTTTCTGACTCTCAGATTTTTACATTTTTATGTGAATAGAATCCCCTTTTAATACTCTGTTATCACCTATTAAAGCAGAGAACATTATATCCTTATTTTTCTTTTGATCATTTACTAGAAAATGGTTATTACTAAGAGCTAGGCTGTGTCAGTTTGACCTCTACAGTCTTTTGTGGTCAAGTTGTTGTTCTTTATATTTGTCAGTTGTCACATGAAGTTACTAGTATTACTTGCCTTTGCTATTATCACCTTTGTTATTGTTTCTATTCCTAAATGATTTTCATTTTCTTATATATCTACTCGTTATCTTTGCTGCCATCCAGCTTGTATTTGCCCATTGTCTCACAATTAATTTCTTGAAGACCCATCTCAAGATTTTTGTTGTTGTTTTAAGGATATTTTATTTGTATGGATGTTTTGCCTGTATGCATGTCTGAGTGGCCATAATGTGCCTGGAGCCCACAGAGGCCAGAAGGGGGCATCAGATACCCTGAAACTGGAATTACAGATGGTTGTGAGTCACCAAGTGGATTCCCAGATCAAACATGTCCAGAGTAATACACAGTAAGCAGAGAGTAATACAGGTGCACACACACACACACACACACACACACACACACACACACACACACACAGAGAGAGAGAGAGAGAGAGAGAGAGAGAGAGAGAGAGCGCACTGTCCAGCCTTACAAGTTACTTTTGAATATGCTAAATAAAGGTCTCAGTAATAATCACCCTAATACCACTTCATTATTCTAAGTGTTCATATAAATATTTCAGTACTAGATAATTTAATAACTGTTCATGGAATGCTTATAGTTGGGAATAGTAAGCTATTCTGAACGCAACCATATGCTGACATGAACATTTTGTAAACTGATAATTTTGATGGGTAATATCCTTCCTGTGTGGCATGTACTCCTTAAATCTTAACCCCTAGTATTCTAGAATGTGGCCTTACATATAAATAGTGGCATTGGAGATGTACTTAAAGATGCAGATATATTAGAAGGGAAGCCCCTTCATTAAACAAGACTGGTGCCATTACAGAACACTATAACAAAGCAGAGATGCACAGGTAGAAGACTATAATTGAAATGATGCTTCCACAAGCCAGTGAATGCCAAGGACTGTAGTTACCACTGGCTGCTAGCTAAATGTTTCTGAAGGCTCTTATCTTAGCTGATACCCTCAGAACTGGGAGAAAAATCCCGGTGTTATTCTAAGCCATCATTTGTGGTTCTTTGTTATAGCAGCCCCAGAAAAGGAATAAATTGCCCAAATGCTTAGACTAGTGTTGACAAGCCTGCGCTTTATGATTAAAGTTGTGGGTTTGCTAACATTATTATCTGTTACCTATCCTCCCAATGATCTTATTTGAATTTTAAACTAAATTGCTGCTAGACCAGAAAAAGCATAGGAAAACCTGGTTCCAAAATGCCATTGTAGTTCTTACACATGTGTATCAGGTATAGGAGACATTCCTAATGATGTTTGGAACAGCACTATTAGTGAAATATAGAAAACAATCAAAGGTCTGTGAAGAGAACTTCTGTTATTACTGTTCGGAATCAGAAATGAGCAGAACATTGGGACATGTATCCATGTTTCTGATTCAGCAACCTGTGTGAGAAGAGCAAAGAGCAGAAGATTGTGGACTCCGTTTCCACAAAAGTTCAGAGTCACATTAGAGCCAACATAGTATTTGCCAATATATGCCTTTACAGAATGATAAAGCTATGCATAGCAATTAGAAACACACAAATCCATCCTAGGAATTACCTGTAAGTGGCTAAAGTCCAACTTCTACAAAGTCATGGAAATTTTTGAGAGCAATGTTCTTTACAGGGTGCTGTCTGCCCAAAATGTTCCAGCAACAGAAAACAGCCCTTACCTTTAGGAATCTCTAGAAATCTAATGTAGATCCAAAAGGTCATTGAGAGGTCAAGAAACCATATGACATTTTAAATATTAGAATCACATGCAGAATATAAAGAAGTAAAGTGTGCATGTGTGAGAGAAGAGCCTGAGAAAAGCTCTTTTTTACCTTTGTGTGAAAGCAACTGGAGGAACTGGCTTCAATGGCAAGTTCCACCCAAAGACCTTTTCTTTCATTTATTTCTACAAATTGCATATGTGCTCTAAAGTGCCTTTCTGTCCTCCTCTCCCTCAGCCCAGCACTAATTCTGATTGGAAGACTCTGCCATTACTGTCCAGGCTTTTCTCTAAGGGTCCCTTACGCTGCAGCTGAGAAGGTTCATGGAATGTAATGAGATGTAAATGTTGGAAAGGGGCGTTCTCCATTACTATGACAATTATAACTTTTTACTCCTTAGCAATTGCCATTTGAATTGTTTGTATAAAAATATGTCTTTTAGTTATAAATTTAACATGTCCTTCTAGAGAATAGTTCTTGCTGCAAAAAATAATTCAACAGAAGATTTTGTTTTGTTGTGGAGCAGATTAGCTGGGTTCATGAATATTGGGATTGGCAGGTGGATAGGAACTTGATCTTACTCCTATTTTAAAACTTTGTTTACTGTCAAGTATTTGTTACAAGATTCATTGGTGATTCTAATAGTCTACTCAAATGTCTGCCCTATTACTGTGTTGCCTTTGTCTGTTAAAAAAACGTAACCCAATAGCTATTGACTTTTAAATAATTTATTTTCCACACCAGTTTCAGCTTATGATATCTAAAGTTGCCCTGTTCCACGGCTAACAGATCATGCCACTAAAGCCAGTCAACTATCCTGAAGATGTGCTCTTTGTCATGAGGAGACCAAGAATAATGGATCTATCCAAAGTCAGTCACTAGCAACTGGGAAAAAAATGATTCAGACTACTTTTCAGCTGCCTCTGAATTGGTTATAGCCAAAGACCTTTGCAGCATTTAAAGCTATAAAAGTAAAAGCATCTTTGAGCTGAATTCTTATAAATGATAAGAGTGAATTTCAAAGTGAAAAATGACTTAGCATTTTCCAATTTCTAAAGCTCTAATCATACCAGATAACTTTTAGTACTGAGGTTTGAAGTAGCCAAGATAAATCGATCTAACACCTTTGAGTACATATGCCTATTTGGACAATTATCCACTTTCTGAAATTAGATTATGATATGAGCCATCATCTTCATCAGAGCAGCTCTGACTACTCAATATTGGGCTCAATGACTATTGACATTCTCCCATTGAAGGATATGCAGAGGGGCTATTGGACCCTCACCTGATCTCAAACATTCCCTTCTGCATCTTCTTAGTAGCTGTAGATTACATTGTTTTAATTACAAATGGCTTCCTGCTTAGGAGGTAGAGCATGTAGAAAACTGAAGGTTAACTGAAGGGGCAACTTCATCCATTCAGCTGGGGAGAAGTTGCCACCCACCCCAGGGTGAGACTCTGGGTTGAACAGCTAGCTGCTTTGGGATTATTCGTGGTTAAGTAACCTCTCATCCATACTCCATAAGGAAGCCTAATCCACAAGCTGGCTTTTTATCGAATTGTACTTTGGTTTGTTGATGGTAGCATATAAAGAGTGAGTAGACAATTGTTTGAGTCTCCCCAGGGAAAGAGTTATCCTCAGTACCTAGATTGAGGAGTGACTGAAGAGTTCATGGAAAGCCTTCCAGTTGGAGGAGGGAGCTGGTATATTACATCATTTGTTGTGGTATCATTTTCATGTTCTTCCTTACCTTCAGCCAGGGCAAGTGGTGTCATGCCTGTTTTATGGTCAGGGAACTGCACTCTGCAATATTATAGGACTATTATTACTAAGTGATAGAATTGGGATTGCAAATTCTAATTCTTGAGTGCAGAATTCTCCTTTTCAACTATATTGCATGGTTTTGAAGCTAGGCATAGTGGCATCTTTGACAAACTGAAAAGTGGGTTTAATAATTTTGCAGTTTAACAGAACATGGTTACTATTTGTTTTGTCTGAGGAAAGTTCATTTGGAAAGAATGTAATAGTTTAAAGCAGGAAGTAGTAACCTTTTTCTGTAAATGAAATTGTATTGAAATGAGTAGTTCTTGTGTCACTGTTTTGGTGCAATGTTGTCAAGTTAGGTGCTTGCAACATAGATGTATGGCTCATAGACCCCCACATAGTTACTATCTGGCCAGTTACAGGAACAGATTTCTATCCATGGTCAAAGAAAACTGGATAAAAATGAAACAAACTCTTACTGTTTCACATCATAGTTGATTTTCATTTGGTTAGGGATAGCTCTTCTTCCAAGTAAGCAAATGTAGAATCTAAATTAATAGTCATAATGGGCTCAAAATGGTTGGAATGTCGAACAGTTCTTTTGTATCCAGCTAGTCATTTCGTTGAAGACATTATGAGGTTTATTTTTACTTTTTTGTCTCCTAAGTGGCCGTGGTCAAAGTACTTTTCGTGAGAGAAGTGTGAATAGATGGATCTCTCATAAATTGTGCATTTATTAGCACTCAGATAATGACTAGAGAACAATGCTCATTGAGCTTGATGCCTCCCAAGAAGCCAGCTTGGAAAATGAAGAGTTTGAATGAAAAGTTCACAATTAAAAATCACAACCCTGGGGTGATATGTTGTGTGTTTAATAAAATAGTCTGAAATATCAGAGGACAGAGACATCTCTTCCAGCCTTTTGTTTTTGTTTTTGTTGTTTTGGGACAGGGTTTTCTGTGTAACAGTGCTGGCTGTCCTGGAACTTGCTTTGTAGATCAGGCTGTGGCCTTGAACTCACAGAGATCCTCCTGCCTCTGCCTCTCAAGTGCTGGGATTAAAGACATGCACTTTGAACTCACAGAAATCCAGATAGATCTGTCTCCCCAGGAATGGGATTAAAGGCCCTAGTCACCACTCCTTGACCGTCATGACTGTGAGTGATTCTGTCCTATGATATTTCAGATTATTTTTATTAAATATATATTATATCACCACACAATCCTTTTATTTCTTTTTAGACTAGATTTAGGGCAGTATGTTGGTATATTAGAAAGCAACACTGACTAGGAGAAGGAAGGAAACCAAAAGAGATAGAGGATATTGAGGTCAGAGACCAAATAAGAACAAAGTATATAATGACACACTTGAAGATACCATGATGAAACCCATTGATATATATGCTAATCTAAATCAATGATAAGAGACAACACAGTGCTTGTTGTACAAGTATGAGTTCAGGTCCCAAAGCCCATGTTCAAAAGGCAGGTAGGTGCCTAGTATACACTTGTAATAGCAGCACCACAGAGGTAAAGACAGATCCATGGGGCTTACCTAGCCTACTTGACCAGCTCCAGGCCAGTGAGAGACCCTGTCTGGAAAAACAGCTCTCTCAGTTCATTGGTGCAAATTGTTTCAGAGTCATATAAGATGGAACTTCAGCTTTGCTGCCCAGAGTATTGTGTGGGGAACATCCTGATGATCCAAGGACTTTGTTGTACCCTTTTATTTATTTGAAGAAGCTTGCATGGGTTCCCAGCTTAAGTGAAATGGTATCAAGATCTTTGTCCAAGTTGGTATTGACCAATTAACTCATTTAACACATAACCTATTAAATACCTATTAGGTTTTAGACACTGTCACAGATATTATAAATACAAGAGTAAATAAAATAGATGAATTCTAGCCTGCAATGGAAGCTCCTTTTTCCAGGAGGGGTCTAATGTTTTTGAGGAGGTAGACAGTAACCACAATAACTATTTGAAAGGTGCTAGGTGCTAGAATGAGAGAAACAGGGACAGTGGAAGACCCACTGAGGTTGCCTTGAATTTCAAGAGATGGTGAAGTCTATGTTGTGCATAAAACTAAGCTTTATTCGGTAAATACCACCTTTATGTACTTTTATTTCAGGGAGGCTGGAGGCCTTAGAGACTGGTGAGTTAGGTAAGTTAACCTTTTTTGTCTTCTAAACCAAGATCAGAGCCAATCACACACTTGCTTTGAAGACTTTTCCCCCAGAAGAAAAGTACTCTAATGTTAGGAAGGCCTAGACTAGTTGGCCTTAGCAATGACTCACCCCAGGAATTTATCATAATCTGTCTCTAGTTTGTGTATTCTCTGTAACAGAAATATGTGGCTTCAGTCATCACAAAAATATCTTGGGGGTGATAAAAATCATGTTTGTGTATAGAATTTTCAGTTTTGAATTAGAGCTAAGATTGCCAAAAAGCAATGATTTTTTAAAAACTCGAAACAAATATTTATTATTTTTATTTATGTGTATGTATGTAAAGCTGCATCATCTGTGCACCATATGTATGCAGGTGTCCACAGAGACTAGAGGGCATCTGAAACCCTGGAACTGGTTGTAAACTGCCTCATGTGGATATTGGGACCAGAACCTGGGCCACTTGCAAGAGCAGTTAGTGCTCTTAATCACTGTACCATCTCTCCAGCCCCCTCAATGACTTTTTAAAATAAAAAGCATTAAAATTTCATTGCTTGGGGCTTTGGGAAAAATGTTTTGTAAACCAAGTGAGCAGCATTTTAAATGTAATGCCTCATGGGTACTTAGTCTGTTTAGGGCATCTTTTAAAATGACACATTTCTTCCTGTTCCAGTCATTGTGGGCAAGTACAGTTTTAAAGTTTATAATTCAGCCACCAGTAGCCAAACAGTATCTATGTAACAGCTTGCTTTCTACCTGGTATTTCTAAGGCAAGGGCTTATTCGTAGAATTGATTGTGCTGACCACAGTGAATAATTAGCCTTTCATAATTAAAATGCTGATAATTATTTACAGATACATAGAGTGGTTCTTCTCTTGAATTAACTCATTTTGCCCAACAGTGATAAAGTAATGTGACAACAGGAGCTCAAAGAAATTAAATAAACTGCCCAAGGTCAAATAGTTCCTTAGTTGCAGAGTTGGATTTATATGGCGCCTGCTCCGAACTCTAGCTCTTGGTGTCTCAGTGTTGCAGCTTCTGCATACTGTGGGGATCAGCCACCACATTTGACACAGAGGCCCACTGATGAAAATTTAAAGCTAGGCTTACTGTGAAACTGACTCTTATCATCACCGAGGCCCTTGAATCTCTAAGGATTGTGTTTGATCCAGCTTTTAGCAGTAACAGTGGCCAGTGTAATTCCCAAAGAGAGGGCTTTAGACATAAAGAACATGTAATCTGATGCTATGTATATGAGGGCCCAGAGTAGGCAGATCTGTGGAGATAGAAAGCAATCTTATCTGGCTGCTGAAGGGCTTCAGCATTGGGAGTGCAGAGTGATGATGGCTGGGCATGAGGCTTCTCTTTGAAGTGATAGAAATATTCAGAAATTGTGATTAGTTTCACAATTTGAGATAAAAGCTTTTAGGGTTTTTGTTGTTTTGTTTTGTTTTGAGGTTTGTTTTTGGTGTTCCTTGGGATTGAACCCATAGCCTTGTGAATTCTGGGTCATAACCATACCATTGGTTACATGAGACTCTGTGTGTGTGTGTGTGTGTGTGTGTGTGTGTGTGTGTGTGTGTGTGTGTGTGTGTGTGTGTGTGTGTCAGTGTCTGTGTTCGCGATCGTGTTCCAGACTAGTTTGAATGTGCTCTCCTGACTCAGTCAAAGTGCCAGGAATACAGGATTATACCACCGTGCCAAGTTAATGAAAGCCTTCAAATGATACACTGGGAAAAGTCAATCATACAATGAGTTTTTATCTCAAAAGTGAGGGATGGAGATGTTTTTCTGGTTTTCTTCATCTATATTTATTTTAGACTGATTTTTTTTTTTTTACTGAACTTTTATTTTTACAAGTATTTAAGATGGTCTCTGTCTTCATCTGTCTCTGTTTCTCTGTCTCTGCTTTTCCTAATGTAGCTCAGGCTGGCCTCGAACACTGATCCTCCTGCCTCCACCTCCCAAGTTCTAAGATTACAGGAATGCATTATCACATTTTGTTTATTCGTAATGGCTTATGAACAAACATTGTATGGTCAGGCAGGTATCGCCTTGGATTTTAAATATCATTATTGACTTAGTAATGATAACCTTAGTTTGAAAATATTGATCTATTAGATATTCAAGTATCTCATTCCTAAACCTAAACCTAATTTTATTTCTTATTGAAGGCCCTCTTCTATCCTCTTATATATAATCTTATTTAGTCAGATAAATAATTTCAGGGCAGGTACATCTGATCGGCCTTTTTGAGTTCATCTTCCCCCTTCTGCTATTATGTCTAAGGATAATATTTTGTGGCACATGAGCATAAGATTAGAGGAGTCTTGCAAAGCACAATGTATTATTATGTCTGAATTTAACTTGTTTGGCAGTTAACTGAAGTTTTTAAAAGTTAAAGTTTAATTCATTTTAAGCTAAGCTACCACCTAATCCACGTTTTCTTTCCCCTCTTTACTCTATCAGCACTTGGTTTTTTCCCCTTACCTCCTTTTCTTCCTCTATTGTCCAGCCTGGTCTCAAACTATTGGACTAAACAGACCCTACTACCTCTGTCTTCCCAGTTGCTGGGAATTTGATATGTGCCATCAATCTGGGTTAATAGTGCATCTTTAAGATTGAATGATAGTTCATACTTTTAGTTTTGTGGAATTTGATAAATCAATATTGAAATCAGCCCCGTCATGATGTCTCATGATAGTGTGTATTTTCCACACAATCAGTCATTCACTCACTAGAGTATTAATGATACCATTGTGTGCCAGGATACAACCATGAGCCAAATGGACACAAGCTTTGCTGTTGTCAAGCTGGTCTCCTGTGGGAGCAGCCTGACAGCTCTAATAGTGTAAGATTCCCTCACCTCTATATCTCTCCACCTCTTCATCTTGATGTTTTTCTTTCTAAGCTTTTTGTTTACTATGTCAGGCCTTTCTTAAGGATACCGACCAGCAATGGGAAGATGTGCTAGAGTGAGTTGGTATACTCCATGCTGTGCTTTGTTAGGGAATGAGAATGAGTGTTCTTTGTGCGTGTGTGTGTGTGTGTGTGTGTGTGTGTGTGTGTGTGTGTGTGTGTGTGAGAGAGAGAGAGAGAGAGAGAGAGAGAGAGAGAGAGAGAGAGAGAGAGAGAGAGAGAATGAGACAGAGACAGGCAGACAGACAGACACCATGGTTGGCAGGTTATGAGTACATGAGTGTGTAGTATGTAGTGATGGTATTCCTCCAGAGTGGTCTACCTGTATTTTTAGACAGGGTCTCTTACTGTTCTGGAGATCACAAAGTAAGCTGGAATGGCTGGCTAGGAAGGCAGGGTCCTTAGTAGTAGGATTTACAAATAGATATTATACCTGGCTTTTTAAAATGTGGGTTCTGGGTAGGCCCTTATGATTTCAAGGCAAGCCTTTTACTGAGTGAGATATCTCCCCAGCCCTGTCCCTGTCACTGTTCTTTTAATATAACATATCCAAAAGATTCCATAGATATCCAAAGTCACCTTGAAGTAGATGACTTACCTGCTAGTGACTTCATCCCTGTCTATAACTAATATTATTAACTAAAATAACTGAATCATTTGTTTTCCATCATTGCTAATATCTTCATGAGTTTAAATAAATACTTATGGTTTTGTGCAGCTAGTGTAATGGCCCAGCAGATAAAGGCACTTGCCTTGCAAGTCAGATGACCTGAGGTTGATTCCTGGTACTCAGGTAAAGATGGAAGGAGAGAATCATGTCCATAGAATTATCCTTGGACCTCTACATATGCAGTATAGCATGCGTGCCCACCCATACACATTATACACACAAGTAACAATAGATATTTTAAAAATAGTTTTATATATTCTCTTAGGGTTTTTTATTGCTGTGAAGACACACCATGACCACAGCAACTCTTAAAGGGAAAATATTTAATTGGGGTAGCTCACCTACAGTTTTAGAGGTTCAGTCCATTATGATGATAGAGAACATGGCAGTATGCAGGCACATGTGGTGCTGGAGCTGAGTGTGCTAAATCTTTCAGGCAATAGGAAGTCAACTGACTGTCACACTGAAGGAAACTTAAGAAAAGGAGACCTCAAAACCCACCCCCACAGTGATACACTTCCTCCAACAAGATCACACCTCCTAATAGTGCCACCATATATATGCTCTGAATATGATGCTTTTGTATGTGGCTGAATTAAGGAATGTGCATTATTTACCTGAGGTACATACTTTAACTAGAAAATACTAACTAAATAATTTGTATGAATTTGATTTCAGTCAAATCAATTTCACATTAGACTCCATAATGTGGAGAAAATGATTCTTGAATGGGGATTTTATGAGTGATAGTATTCACCCTCTTATAATTTCATTTGGGTGCTTATAAATTATCTTTAAAAAGTAAGTGGTATAGACGTTTCATGCTTGTCATATATTGGTATACATTAATTTTTTTGTTTTCACTTGTTTTTAATATGACAACTTGAGCACTCTGAATAAAATTCCCTAGAATAAGCATGCTGTCATCTATGGGGTTTCTCTCTTATTACTTAGCATCTATTTCCTGTTCTTTGTTTACCAAACCCTTTTTGCAGTTTTTGAGACATAGTCTCACTCATAAATACAGGCAGTATTTGTACTTAACTTTGTACTCCTACTTCAGCCTTCCAAGTGCTAAGTACACATTTGTGCTACCACACATGGCCTTAATAGTCATTTTTCATCCAGCTGTGTACCTGGCACATCATCTTAATGTTTACATGAAATTTTGGTGATGTATGGCACAACTCTAGCTTCTCTCTATCAAACCTAAAACCAAGTATAAAATAAAGACAGCATTGAACTAGTTTCTTTCTTGAATATTTACTGCCCATGCTCTGGCTAGTTCATTGCATTTTTTATTTTGTTGGGCCCTAGGATATAAGTATGGCCTACAAAGTTAAGCACTGTTTGTTCTCTTGAAATGTTTAACTCTTTAATCACATGTTTGAAATAGATCAATTAAAAGAGAATTGTGTCTTTCTTGGTAGTTTCCAGAATGGCTTCTGCATCACCATCTAAGTATAATTCACACTCCTTGGAGAATAAATCCAGTAAGATGGTAAGTTTAGTTTTTATATTTATATGTATCTCTGAATTTCTCTTTTCATATTATATTAGACAATCATTTGGGTCTTATTGAATCATAAATTTCATTATGTGTTCACATAGTGTAAGGCAATGGAAGTATGGGGTTTTATTTATCAACCCACCCTGTTCCAGGATATATTTTTTAAAATATATTAGGTGATTTTTTTCATTTATAAATCCTATCCTGAAGCTTTGTTCATGAATTGCTGCCAGACTTTACATTCAGGTCCGTCTGAAGCAGTCCTCTGTATCAGACTGCTCTGAAGGAGGTGTTAGAAAGCCAAGATTGACTAAGCAAGCTACCATACCTTTGCAAATATGACAGCGTTTGATGGCTGTCATGATAAGACTTACAGAACCAAACATGTACAACTTGATCATACAATGCTTCAAAGTAGCCAGGGTAGATTGTTCAATTAGAATGAGATTTTTGGATCATAAATTGAAAGGGAGCAGTGAATTCGAAGTAAGTTTTATTCATGGTCCTGTGAAGTTTTAATATGATCTACCAGAAAGGTTAATTTATTCTCCCGCCTCACAATGTATAAAGATGTTTAATCAGAAAGGTGGGTATCTTTTAATTTTTTTCTTGATGACTGACAAGGCTGACCTTTTATTTCTTTTTAAAGCTACATTATTATCCATTCCTGTTGATTGAGTGAAATATTCATGCCTTTTGCCTATTTGCCTGGGGAGGGAGGTGGGAAGATTCCTTTCTTAATAGTTTAATAAGTATTCTTCATAATGTAATAATTTATAATAAACAAATCATTTTATTTCATCCTTTTTATCTTATAGATTCTATTTTCATTTTGAAATACTGAGATTTAGATTCTGGGTGGGTTGGTTTGTTTTGAGACTGGGTCAGGCGCAGGCTGGCCTCAAAGTTGTGATCATTCTGCCACAGCTTGCCAAAAGCTGCCATTAGAAGTGTGTGTCATCATACCTGGCTTGCCCGAGTTGAATGATTAATGCTTTCCTGCCTATGAGAGCTGCTGAAGTGATTAGATGAGGCACATACCTGAAGACACTCCAAAACAGGAGATCTACCACAAAAAAAAAAAAAAGTCAATGGGGAATTTGCTGAAATGGTTCCTAGAGACCTGACCAGGTGTCTGACAGACTACCTTTTCTTTGATCTAAAGTAGGGTTCCTAATAAGATAATAGGTCATAAAATATATTCTCTGGCACTGTGATATGATTCTACAGCCATTGCATAGGAACAAAAGATCTGACCATATAGCACACTAATTTCATTAATTTTAATCATTTTACTACAATATGCTGTATGTTAGCTTAAAGTACTTAAAGGTATTTAAAACTTTGGTAACAATATTTAAATGCAAACTGGGAGATAGCATAGCTAATAAATGTTGCAGTCAGATCAGTTCTTTATTTTTCTAATTTGCTAGGGATTGAACAGACGGTATCATGCGAGTTAGGAAAGTACCAGTGAGCTATATTTTCATCCCAGATTTTCTTTTCCCAGTTTGAATTTTTTGTTCTAGTTTTATTAAATGCTAAACTTCCATTTTTTTCTTTCAAATGTGTATTTCTGTTTGCTACCATCTGTGCAAAGATAACACCAATACCTTTGATTCCCCTTTCACTTGCAGGTATCTCAAGATGGAGTCAGTCAGGATCTTAGTGTGAATGTTCCTCAACTCCCAGGGGAAACACTAATTACTGGTAAGCCACTTTCGGGGCTGGAGATTCAGAACTGGAGAAACAGTACAGCAAGATCAGGTGGCTTGAGCTCCACTTGCTCTGTACATGACAGAGAGGACAAATAGGCTAGCTTTGTTTAAGCATCAACACAAAATGCTTCATGCCTTTCCTGATCAAAGAGTTCTTTCAAAAACTCAGTGCTCATAAGACTAGCAATATTTTGTTTCTGTACTGAAGAGAATGATTTAGGGTGAATAACATGGATTATCTCTTGAAAGTTTTTAACTGGAGGTATAATATACACTATTTGTAATCTAAGGTTATAAGAACAATTAGCTTAAAGCTTCTAGTCTGTAGTCTATGTTTCAAAATGACAGCTTAAAGATTCTACTCTTTGATATAATAGGAGATCCTTTGCCAGAAAATGGAAACTAAGTAAGGTTGTGGTAACATTTCAATGTGGTGTTTGTTTTTCCGTTCATGATACATCTATGCTAAGAGGAAGAAATCTACTTTGTAAGGACCAGGTCACTCTAACTTAAGAATGCAGAAGCATCTAATAGCTTCTGAACCAAGTGATGATGATATGGACATTCCATTTTTGTGTTAGGGTTGGTCCTTCCTGCTGCATATCAGTATATTTGGGGCCAATAATCAGCATTGTTTCAAGAAACTATTCCATTCATTATGATTCAGATTTTTTTATTTTAAATGGTGAAATGGAGGTTTTACAACAATACCTTTGTGAGTTAGCCATGTACTACAAAAACATGAGAAACTGTTTGATGTACATGGACTCACACTTATAATTCTAGTCTTGAAACTGAAACCAGTGAAATATGTCCTTCTCAGTTTCTGAATAAGAGCAAAGAAATTTTGCTTTTGGCGGTATATGACGTTTGAGTGTTAAATATCAGCAGATGAACTTTTAACAGATTCATTAACTAAATTAACTGACACAAAGTGGCCTCAGTTTATAGTTTTCACTTAGTACCTGAAGAGAAAGGTATTTCAAAGTCATTTAAAAAATTAAAAGCCATTAACATATTTGAGGATATCATTGAAAGAGAAATAGCTTAAGTAGTTTCTTTTACAATTGTGAGGTGTTAATGACAGCAAAATCTGCATTTGATTTTGTGCTCTGGCTCCTGTCACCTTGTCTCAGGTGGTAAGAACATTGGGGGCAAACTCAAGAAATGCCATGAGTGCTTAAAGGAGGCATGGACCTGCTAGTTCCCCACTGCCCTTGATTTGGCCTGGCACAGAGATGTGCAAACTTTGCCAGTGTTGCTTCCAACACTTTTATTGTAGTTAAATGTAATTTATATTAAGTTAGTACCATTTGTTGTATATCTTGGTATATGTTTCCATTATTTTAGGGTACTTTTTTTATCTTACTAGACAAAGAAGTTATTTACATATGCCCTTTCAATGGCCCCATTAAGGGAAGAGTTTACATCACAAATTATCGTCTTTATTTAAGAAGTTTGGAAATGGTAAGTAGATGATGAGAACATAAAGATGACCCTAACTGTTAAAAATGATGCTAAGCTGTTTCTCTTCTACCTTGCAAGATTGACTGTGAATCTGATTAACATGAGAGATATATTTGCTTCTCAATTTCTAATTTTTTGCTTCTGCAAAAAAACTAACAATCTGTTTTTGTAGGCAATTGAATAAAATACTTAAATATAATTTATCCTTCAGAATAGAGAAGAGAGGTGATTAAACTGGTAAAGAACAGTGGTTTGTAACCAGCAGCACAGATAAGAATGAACAACTTAATAGATTTTTAACAAGCTATACAGATGCTTCAGATTTGCTATATCTGGGTCCATAGTCCAAACACACATGAATTTTCTAAAACATCACAGAGGAAGATGTTGATGAGAATCATTGTTTAAAGTCCCCTACTTTAGAAGTATCTAAGTTTCCTTTTACAAAGCTTTAAGTATCAGGGTAACACTGGGATGAGTATGCTGTGGCTTACTGCTACTTACTTTTCAACCGATGGCCATAAAATATTTGTCACTACATTTCAAAGGATATTTTCATTGATGAAGAAGTGACATAAAGCATAGATATCCTAAAAAGACAAGAAAATATATAGCTACTGTGCTTATCATAGAAGACTTATGGTAGATGGGATGGGGTATCATGGCTCATATCAGTATGCAGGGCAGGTATACTTCCATATGCCCCTGGCAAATACTTTTAGGATACATGGAAGATTAACCTGTTATTGCCTTGTACATAGGCAGCTATGATGCTGTCAAGGGAAATCTAGCTGTGGTTTTCTTGGTTTTAGCCATCAATTTCTTGAGCAAAGCTCTGATTAGATTCTATTGTTTATTCTTTTTCTTTTATTATGTCTGAATTCAAAAAATGCCATTTAATAAATTGGTCACATTGGCTTCTTGTAAGTCCTGTAGCACATTTCTCATAGAGGTAGGAACAGGAACAGGCTACAGTGGCCTCCCATTAGAGATTTTACCTATGTGAGTCAATTTAAACTTAAAGAATGGATGTAAGTGAATGTTCTAGTTTTCCAGAATAGAAAGGAAGATTCGGGCTTCATTTTTATTCTTATTTCATACATTGCATCCTAACTGGAGTTTTCCCTCCCTGCCCTTCTTCCAGTCCCCCATATCCTCTCCCATAAGTCTACTCCTCCTCCTCTGTTTTCCTTCACAAAAAGAGCAAACCTCCCAGGAATATCAACCAAACATGGCATAACAAGTTTCAATAAGACTAGGCAGAAACTTCATATCAAGATTGGATGAGGCCACCCAGTAGGAGGAAAATAATCCCAGGAGCAGGCAAAAAGTCAATTATATCCACTGCTACCACTGATAGGAGCCCCCCAAGGACACCCAGCTACACAGTGTATATGCAGATGACCTAGTGCAGACCCATTCAGGGTCTGTGATTATCACTTCAGTCTCTGTGAGCCCCTATGAGCCATGTTGAGTTGATTCTGTGGGCTCTGTTCTCCTGGTGTCATAAACTTCTCTGGCTCCTACAATCCTTCCTCCCTCTCTTCCACAAAGTTCCTCTGGTTCTGCCTACTGTTGGCTGTGGGTCTCTACATCTGTTCCTATAAGGTGCTGGATGAGGCCTCTCTGATGACATTTGGGCTAGGGTATGACTATAGAAGAATATCATTAGGAACCATTTCATTGAATTTTTTTTCAAGTCATATTTGGTTCTGTCGTGGGTCACTAGGCTGTCCAGTGTCCGGTTTCTCGTCATCCAAGCAGTGTCAAGCATGGGCTCCCTCTTGTGGTGTAGGCCTCTAGCTGGACCAGTCATTGGTTGGCCACTCCCACAAGTACCACCATTACCCCAGCAAGTCTTGCAGGCAGGACAGATTGTAGGTCAAAGGTTTTGTGGCTAGGTTGGTGTCCCAGACCCACTGCTTGGAGCCTTACCTAGTTATAGAATATCGACAGTGAGTTGGGTGTTAGTCTTTGGCAATTAATAATTTTAGTGTTTGATGGCTTACATATAAAGACAATCAAAAAATCAGCAAGGGTGTGATTGACATTTTTCATGGGATTAAGGAATAACACAGTCACTGGGAAAGACAGACTAAATGGTGGCAATATATTCAGGTAAAGTTACAAACTATTTAATAAAAGCCTAATGACAGCTGGGAAGAGCGATCACCAACACCTTGCTACATAGGGCACTTCCTCTTTGTCCATAATATGATGTATGGCTTATATGTGAAAACAACAGATTAGCCAATGTGCTAGATGACATAGTCAGAGTTTGAAATTATTGTAATTGGCTAGAATATAACCAGTGACACAACATTTGAGTATCGAGCATCTACTTAGTAAAACAATCAATTGTACCATTAAAGGATGAAGGTCTGTCTTAACAGGAATGTAACCTTTTGAAATCAGTAATTGAGTATTACTTGTTTAAAAATAATGTACCTCTATTGTAAACTAACAGAAATACTATAATGAATGCCTACAAAAAATGAGACAGTCATCCTGTTTGTAGTGATAACATAAAATCCTGATGTGTAGTAAGAGGTTTCTGGCCCTGACTTTCAGGCTTACCCTCAAGGTTTAGGCCCACAGATCCACAGACCCACAGAGACACACAGACACTTTCATTAATTTGAAGCTGATTGGCATAAGGCTCAGGCATATCACTTGCTAGCTCTCTACCCTTAATTTAACCCATGACTCATCCTGTTCAGCCATAGGGCTCAGTACCTTTTCTCACACAGCATCACATTTGTCCTCTGCTTATTCCGGCTTCTCTCTGGCATTCTGCTCTGTGCTTCCTGTTCTCAGAGTTTTCTTAGTCTGGTAGCCCCACCCATACTTCCTGTCTGCCTTTAGCCAATCAGTGCTTTTTATTAAACTAGTGGGTGGGACAATTATTTACAATGGAACAACACAATCTCCCACACTGATGCAACCTTTTAAGAGAGATACTGATAAAGAGAGTTCATAAATTACTAGTCTAATGAAGGACTGACACATCAGCAATGACTGAAATAAATGTTGGTCCTTTTTTCTTTAGAACACTGTAAAGGGGGTTTTACTGTTTTTGTTCATTTGTTTTTTATCACTGTGAGTAATACAAGCTAGAGTCACTTAGGAAGTGGAAAACTCAGTTGAGGAATTGCCTATATCAGATTGGACCATAGGTGACACTATAGGGTGTTTTATTGATTGCTGATTTGATATGGGGAAGTCCAGCCCACTATGCCCTGTATATGAGAATTAACTAAGTAAGTCGGGGCAGTGTAGTAGGATGTTTCTGGCCCAGACTTTCGGGCCTAACCTCAAAGTTTAGGACCCATAGACCCGCAGACCTGCAGAGACACACAGATACATATGATAGTTTTAGGCTGACCAGCCTCAGGCCCAGGCATATAACTTGCTAACTCTGTACCCTTCATCTAACCCATTACTCTTATCCTATTCAGCCATGTGGCTCGGTACCTTTCCTTAGAGCAGCATAATTGTCCTCTGCTTCTTCCGGCTTCTCTCTGGTGTTCTGCTTTATTCTTCCTGTTCCCAGAGTTTTCTTAGTCTGGTAGTCCCGCCCACACTTCCTGTCTGCCTTTGGCCAATCAGCGCTTTTTATTAAACCAGTGGGTGGGACAATTATTTACAATGAAACAACACAATCTCCCACAGGGCAGCACACCAATAAACATCACTTCCTGTCTCTTCTTCAATTCCTGACTCAAGGTTCCTGCTTTGAGTTCCTGTTCTGACTTCCCTTCATGATGGACTGTAAACTTCAAAGTGAAATAAACCCTTTCTTCCCTAAGTTGCTTTTAGTTTGTGTTTATCATAGCAATAGAAAGCAAAGAAGCACTGGAACCATGACAGAAATATCTTTGAATATTGAAGTGCTTTTCTGTAGACAAATGGTTATACTTGCTCAGTTTCCAGGAATCTTATAGGTATAGATTGAGATGCTTGCTGTTAATATGTAAGAATTATCAAAAATTAGAATTAAAGCTATGTCACAGGCTCTTTCATCTTAGAGACTCTTGGCTTGTTGACTAGCCATGCATATCCGGTTTTATTTTATGCTAACTTTGATAATGAATTGAAGAAATTATTCAAATTGTGGTGACATGACAAGATTGTCTATATGGTATGGCTTTGACTACATGAAACAATAAAATTATTTCTAGAGAAGAGTCCATAGTCCATAGGGAACATATATAAAAAGTTTCAATTCTTTGAATAAGCAGAGCAGAATTATATACATACTTATATTCTTCCCATTATAGGTGTGTCTCAAAATACCT
This sequence comes from Phyllotis vaccarum, assembly GCA_033318265.1. Classification (NCBI taxonomy): domain Eukaryota; kingdom Metazoa; phylum Chordata; class Mammalia; order Rodentia; family Cricetidae; genus Phyllotis; species Phyllotis vaccarum. The sequence continues at coordinate 4,298,719 of JARWLC010000013.1, read as the reverse complement.
AAAATGAGCATGTATTACTTTTATAATAACAAACACTTAGCAAGCTTATTATGTAAACTTCATACTATTTGTTTTTTAAATGTTTTTAATTAAATTGAATTATACCCCTTCCTCCCTTTCTTCTTTCCATTCCTCCCAGTTACTCTTCGTCAAATTCCCTTCATGTTTTCCACTCTCAAGTTGATAGCCTTCTTTGTTTTATTATATTTGTTACCATACATATATATGTGTGTCCATTGATATTGTATTGTTCCAGCCTTTTTTATGCAGCTATTTTTTTTTTTTTACAGAGACTGTTTAAGTACTTCCAGGTATTCTGGCTCTTACACTCTGTCTCCCCCTTCTTCCATAATGTTCCCTGAGCCATACACATAGGATCTGTGATGTGTATATATTCTTTGGTGCTGGACTCCTCATGATCCATTGATCTCTACATGCATAAGTGAAGTGCCCACTCAACAACGACTGCTACTTTCTTTATTCTTCTATATTATATGAAATCTTTTTAAGCAATTGGCCATGAAGCAATGAAAGTCTTAAAGGAAACTACTGTGGTAGCAGAAAACAGAAGGAGTGCTCCCAAATGGTTATATTCAGGAGCTGAAAAATAATCATTGTAATGTTTTACCGCTTAAATGTTCTAAACTAGAACAGTAATTTCTGTTTTGCAACAAGAAAACCTTTTTGTATGCATGATAAAGAATTGTCATCTCATTGGCATTTTTAAGTGGGCAACTGTTTATTTCAGATATGTAAACATTATACAGGGAGTGATGACTCTAGGTGTGTGTAGTCTCCTTTTGGAGTCTGCTTGCTCATTTTGTAGATGTGAATGATGCGGAATGATGGTCACAGTGGCTGATTTTTTTGTGGCCCCTTTTTTGTAGTCTATCTCCTTCCATTTTCCCTGCCCACTGCCTCCAAAGTGATCCCGCTTAAAGCTGGCTTTTCTGTTCTGTGACTCCCACTGATTTCCTGTTTTGCAAAGAATAGAATTCATTCTCTTTTGTGTAGCTTACATTCTTCTGCTATCTCCAGTCTTGATTCACATCCCAAGAACTCTGTTCCCAAACCCCTTACCTTTTAACATCATGTAAATGCCTTTCTCCACATACCTGGATGCCACTTTGAAAAGTTATTTTTTTCCTTGAGAACATACCTCAAAAGTCATGAAGTAATCATTCAATCTCTGCCTCCCAGAAGTTCTTTCTTCAAGCTTTTCAGTTAACATTTAACTGCTTTGAAACCTTCCACAACCAGCTTTGCTACACTTTTAGTACCATTTTTCCATGGTTAGTTTTTCTGTTGAGCACTGGTCACTATCTCCTATCCTGTATTTCTCTGGTTTAACTTGTTTGTTTTTGGCTTGCTCACTGGTGTTCTTTCAGCTCCCATGGTGGACCCTAGTGCATTGAAGATGCTCAATCAGTATAGTATTGAATGAGTGGATTTGGTCTTAATTTACGTACTGCTATGTCTGTGACTATAAAAAATATTGAATCATTTTGATCCTCACTAGTGCAGTGACAAAAGTGACACATTTTTGATTAAAGTATATTCAGTGAGTAAATCCATATGTTGTTTGTTCTTCCTGGAAGTTAAAGGCCTTGGTACAGGTCTTAATGATTTGATCATAGTATGTAGCCTACTAAATTGTAGTATCCTGAATACCATAACCTCTGGAATTCAAAAGTTCCACAGATATCGTATGACCTTGAATGTGTCAAGGAACTTGACTTTTGTTAATAGTATGAGCACAGCAGGAGCAACTGTAAGCATGTGACTACATTTAAGCCAGTAGACTCTCACAAACTAGACTGATCCCAGATTCTCAACCATGAGCACACTGGATTCAGATGCTATTGAATGAGGGCACAGCTTAATATGTTCTTTGTTCAAGTCTCTGACCTTGAACCATTCTTTGTACAGTATGGTGAATCTTAACACCATGTAAGTTAAATTATAATACAGCATTCCTGGTGGAATTTGTAGCCTGAAGGTTTTTCTGATCTGTCTTGGGCCCAAGGTTCAGACAAAGCTCTTCCATTCCAGGTCCAGCAGCTGCTTATAAAATAATCACATGGAGGCTTATATTAATTAAAAACTGTTTAGCCTATGGCTCAGAACATGGTTCATTCTATCTCCTTGCATCAGATGTGTCTCTGCAGCTAAAGTCTTATGTTGATGGTGTTCCTTAGGATTTACTAGACTGCTTTCATTTTTATATGTTGTGTGTGCCCACATTTGTGTGGACTTCAGAGGACAACCTTCAGGAGTCAGTTCTTTCCACTATTGGTTCCTTGGATCACTCAGTAAATCAGGCTTTCATGGAGCCATTTTGCCTGCCCTGCATAACAGTTTTTTTTTTTTTTTTGGCCCCAGTTTTCAATTCTTAACTGGTGGTGGAAATCTCTGGACTTTATACTGGGCAACCCAGACTCATAGTCAGGTGTTCCTAAGTTCCCTCATTACTTGCCTTGGTTTTCTCTTTTTTTGTTTAAAAAAGTTTTTTCATATCTACTGCTGCTCCTCCTCCCTTCATTCCTCCAAGTCCCTCCCAGTCCTCCCTCAGCCTCCCCTCACCATCCCCCATCTGTTCTCCAAGGAGGACACTGAGTCCTAAGGTGGGCCAGTTCAGTCTGGCATATTCAGTTGAGATAGGTCTGAGTCCCTCATCCCAGTATTAAGTCTGAATTAGGTGTTCCTGTGTAGGAAATGGGTGTCAGTCAGTTCATGTACCAGGAGCATAGTCTGGTTCTGTTGCAAGAGGCTCCACAAAATGCCATGCCATTCGGCAGTCCTCTACCTTTGGAGGGTGTAGTTGCTTTCCCTGGAGGTTCCACAGTGGCTGTTTCAGAGTCAGTGAGCTCCCAATATCTCAGGTCAACAGTCTCTGTGGGTCTCCTCCTCATGATCCTGATCCCTTTGCTCATATGCTCTCTCCTCCCTCTCTTCACCTGAACTAGGAGCTCGACCTGGTGCTTAACTATGGATCTCTGCTTCTGCCTCTATCAGATGCTGGAAGAAGGTTCTATAATGACACTTAGGTGGTCATTCATTTAATTATAGGGGAAGTTCTGTTTAGACATCCTCTCCACTATTGCTTGGAGTCCTAGTCGGGGACATCCTGTGGGTTCTTGGGGTTTTCTCTAGCACCCAGCCTGTTTCTAACCCCACAGTGGCTCCCTCTATCAAGATATCCATATCTCTTTTTCTCCCTCTTTCTTGCTCCTCTCATTCAACCATCTCCTTCTCTCATGGTTTGTTCCCAACTCTTCTTGGGTCCTTACCCCTTATGATTCCAATTTATGCAGGAGATCTTTATTTTTTCTTCCCAGGGGAATCCCTGGATGTCTCTCTTAAGTTCCTTCTGATCCCAAGATGTTCAGAGGTTGCAGTTTGTAGTCTGGATATTCTTTGCTTTTTGTCTAAAATCCACTTATGAGTAAGTACATCCCATGTCTATCTTTCTGGGCCTGTGTTACCTCACTCAAGATGATACTCTCCAAATCCATTCATTTGCCTTGAAAATTTTCTTTTGTTTCTTCATTTTATAATTTTTTTATTAAAAATTGTCTTTTTATACATGTATCCCTATACTCCCCATCTCTTCCCTCCTCCCAATCCATCCCAGTCAGCCTTCAGCATCCCTCCTCCCCATCTACCCATCCCCTCCCCACAAAGGGTAAGAAGACCCAAGGTATGTCAGCTCAGCATGGCACATCCACTCCAGGCAAGTAAGATTTCGTTATCCCAAACTCAAGACTGAGTTAGGTGTTCCTCTGCAGAGAATGGGATCCAAGGTGCCAGCCCACACACAGGAACACAGTCTGATCCCACCCATTGAGGCTCCACATACTGACCATGCCAATCGACAGTTGCCTCTCTACCCTTGGAGGGCCTAGCTCCTTTTCCTGATGAATCTCCAGTGGCTGTTCTTGATTCAGTGAGCTCCCCAGAGCTCCAGCTAGCTAGCCTTCACTGTGGTAATTTTCTTCATAATTACTATCCCCTTGCTCATACAGACTCTCCTCCCCTGCTTTCAGATGGACCGGGAGCTCTGCCTAGTGCTCAGCCATGGATCTCTGCCTCTGCCTCTATTCTTTGTTGGATGTAGGTTCTGTGATGACACTTAAGGATAGGCATTCATTTGATTTTCCTGTTTAGGCACCCCCTCCACTATTGGCTGGAGACCTAGTAAGGGACATCCTGTGAGTTCTTGGAGGTTTTCCTAGCACCCAGTCTCTTTCCAACCCCACACTGGCTTCCTCTATAGAGATAACCATCTCTTTCTATCTCCCTCTTTGTTGCTCCTCTCACTCAACCATCTCCTTCTTTCATGATTTGTTCCCAACTCTTCTTGGTTGCTACCTGTTATGACCCCAATTTGCTAAGGTGATCGTCTCTATTTTCTCTTCTTAGGTGAATCTCTGAGTGTCTCTCTTAAGTTCCTTCTGATCCCAACCTGTTCAGAGGTTGTGGTTTGCAGCATGGGTATTCCTTGCATTTTGTCTAAAATCCACTTATGAGTAAGTACATCCCATGCCTTTCTTTCTGGGCTTGTGATACCTTGCTCAGGAGTATAGTCTCCAAGTTCATCCATTTGCCTGAAAATTTTAGGATGTCATTGTCTTTTTTCACTGCTAAGTAGTACTCCATTGTGTAGATGTACCATAGTTTGTTAATCCATTCTTCAGTTGAGTGGCATCTAGGTTGTTTGAAGGTTCTTGCTATTATGAATAATGCTGCTATAAACATAGTTGAGCTAATGCCCTTGGGGTAGGAATGTGTATCCTTTTGATATATGCCCAATAGTACTATTGCTGGATACTTGGGGAGACTGATTCCCAATTTTCTGAGACACTGCCATACTGATTTCCACAGTGTCTGTACAAGTTTACATTACCACCAGCAGTGGTGGAGTGTTCCCCTTGCTCCACTTCCAATCCCCCATAGGTTGTCATCTGTGTTTTCTTTCTTAGCCATTCTGAGAAGATGGTATGTATCTCAGTTATTTTGATTTGCCTTTCTCTGATAGCTAAAAAATGTTGAGCAATTCTTTAAGTGTATTTCAGCCATTTGTAATACTTCTGTTGAGAATTCTCTTTATTTCTGAACCCCATTTTTAAATTAGATTATTTGAGGTTTGGGGCTCTAGTTTCTTGTGTTGTCTATATATTTTAGAGATCAGTCCTCTGTCTGATGTAGCATTGGTGAAGATCTTTTCCCATTCTGTAGGCTAACATTTTGTCTTATTGAGTGTGTCCTTTGCCTTGCAGAACCTTCTTAATTTCAGGAAGTCCCATTTATTGATGGTTGTTCTTAGTGTCTGTGCTACTGGTGTTATATTAAGGAAGGGGTCATCTGTGTCAATGTGTTGAAGGGTATTTCCCACTTTCTTTTCTGTCAAGTTCAGTGTAGTTGGGTTTATGTTGAGGTCATTGACCCACTTGTGTATGAGTTTTGTGAAGGTTGATAGATATGAATTTATTTGCATTCTTCTACATACTATCATCCAGTTATGCCAGCACCATTTGTTGAAGATAGTATATTTTTTTCCACTGAATATTTTTGGCCTCTTTGTCAAAAATCAAGTATTCATATATGGTCTGTGGGCTAATGTCAGGGTCTTCATTTCGATTCAGTTGATTTACAAGTCTGTTTTTATGCCAGTACCAGTGTTACACTGACGTTTCTTGGTCCCAGGTAGCCAGACTCACAGACCTGCAGCCCCAGACCCCTTAACTGCCAGTGGCTTATAAGGTCCTAGAAATGATTTAGGTGCTTATATTAACTTCATGCTGTTTGGCCTATGGCTCAGGCACATTGTTAGCTTGCTCTTACATCTTAACTCAACCCATTTTCCTATCTATCCTACCACGTGGCTCATGGCTCACCTGTGTTCCTCACATGTTTCTTCCTTGACAGGTGGCTCAGTCTGTCTGACTCCGCCCTGCTTCTCCTACCTATGTTGTGATTTCCCCTCCTACTTTTTCTACGGTGCCTGTCATGGGCCAAAACAGCTCCTTTATTTGAAAGATTGATATTCACAGCATACAGAAAGACATTCCCACATCACCTCCCCTTTTCTGTCTAATCAAAAAGGAAGATTTCAATTTTACAATAGCAAAATTATATATAACAAAATAGCCATCAAGCAAGAATTACAGTTACAATATCTAGTCTAATTGTATTTAGAAAAATTAAAGAAAATGCTCTATCATCTACCTTATTCTTATGAATCTAAAGTTTTATATCCAATATATCTTTTAAATGGCTAAGAAAAACTATATGTATAACTATCTAATCATCAAGTACATCAAAGACCACAGAAGGATATAATATTACCTGAGTAAACCGGAAGTGCAAGCAACTTCCAAAATCTAGAAATGACAGACATGACACCTGTCTGCCTGGACAGTCACCCAAAGTTCCTTTATAAAGTTGGGGCATCCATCTTCAGCCTACAGTCTCTTTTCATTTCAGTGAAGCAGGAAATCTCCTCTGCCCATTCATCAGTCGCTTCTCCTCGAGTCCTGAAGAATGTCAGACAGTTTTCTCTGTAAAGCAGGAACCTGAATGATCATCTTGGCTTGTTCTGCCAAAGTTCAGAGGTTACCTTCCTATGGAACCTGCATGTTCAATTTAAACAGCATACTGTCAAGCAGTCAATACAAGAACAGGTTCATGTGCAGTGGTTAACTGATGCCACAAAGAAACTAATCTCCATATGGAATTTCTTCGGTGCCCATTTTTCTCTTGAGGTAAATTGGTGCTGCCAGGGAGCAGACCTGTCTCACTGTCCAGAAAAGTCTAAGTTCTTAAAACATTTTAATTGCCATATTCTGTAGGTCTTAGAAGTGTTTCAAGATCACCTATGTAATTGAATTATATCTTTATATACCTAAAAATCTAACTAACATGCATTTCTTAATTATACATTACAATTTTAAATGTTACATAAACATCATATCTTAAACAAGAGTAGAAGAATATATCCAGCATAAGAAAATTGACCTTAAATTTGTATCAATAAACCAAAATCTATGCCAATGTAAAACATTTTGATATTAACAGCTGATTTCCTAATCTAAGTAAATTCAATAATCTAATTTTTAAAAAATAATTGATATACCATATCCCCTTTTTCTTCTTAGAAAGAGATTAACTATGACTGTTAACCATTTATAATGAAAACAAATATTTATAAACAATATTTTGGAAATTTGGGCGTAGTTTTCCATTACTACTTCCTGCTGATTTTGGGGCTTTGAAAATCTCATGGGTTCTGGAGACTGGATCATAGTCTGCAGCCCTGAGGCTGATATGGCCATCTCTTCCCATCAGAGATTTTTTTTCAGGGGATCTTGGTTGATGAAACCATATTTGCCTGGAAGTGATCCACAGTTTCTCGTCTTCTGTGGAAACAAAAGCAGAACTCTTCTAAAGCAATAAATCCTTAGACACAAATTTCAAAATCAAAATACCTTTAAAATATATATTCTTGTTTAACTTAGGCTTTGCAATCCATTGTCTTTCTACAGTTAGCTCATTAATAGTTAAAAAAATTAAAAGAAAACACAATAATAATCCAAATCCAGATTTTGTGTCTATTTTCCATCTTTATGTGGCTTATTATATTTTTATTACTCTATTTTTCTTTTTAAAGACTTTCTCTACCTTCTTTCTTTTCCCTCTGGGGCCTATGTACTTTTTCCACATATTGTAGCCCATTTACAGGTTTTTTTTTTTAATCTGAATCTGTTTTTTTGTGAATCCTTAATCATCTTCCAACCAGAAGAGCTTTTACAATACTCACACTCTCTTAAAGAGCCACATAGTTTTTGCAGATAAAGCTGAATCAGTAAGTTCTCTTAAAGGGACTGCATCTCTGTTCCCCACCAGAAGACAGAGCAGACCCAAGAAAATGTGCTACTAAGAAACTGTCTTTGTTTCCTTTTTGTTCAAAGTAAACAGAAACCTTAAATCAATCACATGCTACCGAGTCTTCTATGAGACTTCAGGAAAGAGCCTGGTTACAGCTTACACTGCCTGCCGCCAGTCTACCGGTGCCATTTTGAATGTGGCCTGATGCGGAGCTTTCTCTGTACAATGACCCACTTCAGAGACACAATTTGGAAGGTGCTTTGGCTCAGTTTCTGTGATCTAGAACCCTTTCTAATCTTTCTCTGGCTTTATTATGGGTGTTTGGCCCATGTTGGGAAACCATCTGTTACAATAATGTTTCTTGGTCCCAGGTGGCCAGAGGTCCAGACTCACATACCTGCAGCCCAAGACCCCTTAGCCACCCGCAGCTGCTTTGGCCCCCAAAATGACTCAGATGCTTATATTAAGTTCATGCTGTTTGGCCTATGGCTCAGGCACATTGCTAGCTTGCTCTTTCACCTTAACTCAACCCATTTTCATTAATCTATCCTGCCACATGGCCCGTGGCTCACCTGTGTTCCTTACATGTTGCTTCTTTGGCATCTGGCTGTCTGTCTGACTCTGACTGCGCCCTGCTTCTCCTACCTATGCTGTGATTTCCCCTCCTACTTTTTCTATGATGCCTGTCATGGGCCAAAACAGCTCCTTTATTTAAAGATTGATATTTACAGCATACAGAAAGACATTCCCACGTCATACCAGACTGTTTTTCTTACTGTAGCTCTATAGTATAGCTTGAACTCAGGTATGGTGATGCCTCCTGAAGTTCTTTTATTGAATAGGATTGTTTTTGGCAATCCTGGGTTTCCTGTTACTCCATATGAAGATGAATATTGTTCTTTCAAGATATGTTAGAAATTGTGTTGGGATTTTGATGGGGATTGCATTGAATCTTTAGATTGCTTTTGGTAAAATTGCCCTTTTTACTATGTTAATCCTACATTTCCAGTAGCATGGGTGATCTTTCCATTTTCTGATATCATCTTCAATTTCTTTCTTCAGGGACTTAAATTTTTTGTCAAACAGGTCTGCCATTTCTTTGATTACAGTTACCCCAAGATATTTTCAGCTATTATAAAGGATGATGTTTCCCTGATTTCATTTTCAGCCCTTTTATCCTTAGTGTATAGGGGGGGTATTGATTTTTTTTTTAGTTAATCTTATACCCTGCTACATTGCTGAAGGTATTTATCAGCTGTAGGAGTTCCTTGGGATCACTTATGTGTATGATCATACCATCTGCAAATAGAGATAGTTTAACTTCTTCCTTTCCAATGTGTATCCCCTTAATCTCCTTTTGTTCTTTTGTTGCTTTAGTTAAAACTTCAAAAACTATATTGAATAGATAAGGAGAGAGAGGACAGCCTTGTTTTGTTCCTGATTTTAGTTGGATTGCTTTGAGTTTCTCTCCATTTAGTTTGATGTTGGCTGTCGGCTTGTTGTATATTGCCTTTATTATGTTTAAGCATTTTCCCTGTATTCTGGATTTCTTCAGGACTTTAATCATGAAAGAGTGTTAGATTTTGTCAAAGGCTTTTTCAGCATCTATTGATGGTCTTTTTTTTTTTTATTCCGCTTGTTTATATGATGGGTGACATGACAGTTTTTCATATGTTGAACTACCCCTGTATCTCTGGGATGAAGCCTACTTGATCATGGTGGATGATTTTTTTGATATGTTATTGAATCAGTATTTTATTGAGTATTTTTGCATCGATGTTCATGAGGGAGATTGATCTGTAGTTTTCTTTCTTTCTTGCGTCTTTGAGTGGCTTGGGTAATGGAGTTATTGCAGCCTCATAAAAAGAGTTAGGCTATGTTCCTTCAGTTTCTATTGTATGGAACAGCTTGAGGAGTATTGGTATTATTTCTTCTTTGAATGTCTGGTAGAATTCTGCACTGAAACCATCTGGTCATGGACTTATTTTACTTTGGAGACTTGTAATAACAGTTTCAATTTCCTTGGGATGATATAGGTCTATTTAAGTCATTTATCAGGTCTTGACTTAATTTTGGTAAGTGGTACCTGTCCAGAAAGCTGTCCATTTCTTTTAGGCTTTCCATTTTAGTGGAGTATAGATCTTCAAAGTATGACCTGATAATTCTCTGGATTTCCTGGTGGACTTGTTATGTCCACCTTTTCATGTATGATTGTTAATTTTGATATTCTCTCTCTCTCTCTCTCTCTCTCTCTCTCTCTCTCTCTCTCTCAGTCTCTCTCTCTCTCTCTCTCTCTCTCTCTCTCTCTCTCTCTCTCACAGTCTCTCTCTCTCTGCCTTTTGGTTAGTTTGGATAAGAGTTTATCTATCTTGTTGACTTGCTCAAAGAACCAACTCTTTGATTCATTTATTCTTTGTATTGTTCTCTTTGTTTCTATTGTATTGATTTCTGCCCTAAGTTTGATTATTTCTTGTCCTGTACTCCTTCTAAGTGAGTTTGATTTTAATTGTTCTAAAGCCTTCAGCTAAGCTGTTAGGTCTCTTGTGTGTGATTTCTCTAGGTTTTTCATATAGGCCTCTAGTGCTATGAGTTTTCCTCTTAGCACTGCTTTTATTGTGCCCCATAAGTTTGGATATGTTATGAATTCTTTTTCATTGAATTCTAGAAAGTATTTAATTTCTTTACTTATTCCTTGACCCAGAGGTATTTCAATTGACAGATGTTCAGTTTCCATGAATTTGTAGGCTTTCTGTGATTTTTATTGTTGTTGAACACAAACTTTAGACCATTGTGGTCTGATATAATACAAGGAGTTATTCCCATTTTTGTATATATTGATATTTACAATATCAATGTGGTCAATTTTAGAGAACGTTCCATAGAGTGCTGAGAAATATGTATATTCCTTTGTGTTTGGGTGAAAGCTTCTGTATATGTCTATTAAGTCCATTTGGGTCATAACATCTGTTAGATCCCTTATTTCTCTGCTGAGTTTCTCTCTGGTTGACCTATGCAAGGATGAAAGGGTATTTAAGTCTCCCACTATTAGTGTGAGGATTAAGCTTTAGTAGTGTTTCTTTTATACATGTTGGTGCCCTTGTGTTTGGGGCATAAGTATTCAGGAATCAGACTTCATCTTGATGTATTTTTCCTAAGATGAGTAAGTAATGTCCATCCTGGTTTCTTTTCATTGATTTTAGTTTGAAATCTGTCTTGTTAGCTATTAGGATGGCTACACCAGCTTGATTCGGACCATTTGATTGAATAGTTTTTTTTCCAACCCTTTACTCTGAGACTGTGTTTGTCTTTGAAGTTAAGGTGTGTCTCTTGTATGCAGCAGAAGGATGGCTTCTGGTTTTTGTGCCTATCGTGTTAGAATATGTCTTCTTATAGGTGAATTGAGTCCTTTGATATTAAGGGATATTAATGACCAGTGATTTTTATTTCCTATCATTTTTGGTGGTAGTGTTTGAGTTTTTCTTCTGTGGGATTATCTATTGCTTGTAGTTTTGTGGGTCTATCTGGTTTCATTAGGCTGGAGTTTTTCCTGTAGTGCATCTGTAGGGCTGGATTTATGGATAGATATTGTTTAAATCTGGTTTTGTAGTGAGATATCTTGTTTACTCCATCTATGGTGATTGATAGTTTTGCTGGGTATAGTAGTCTGGGTTGGCAGCCATGTTCTTTTATTGTCTGTATAACATCTGACCAGGACCTTCTTGCTTTCATTGTTTTCATTAAGTAATCAATCAGTTGTTATTTTGATGGCTCTGCCTTTATAGGTAACTTGGACATATTCTTTTGCAGATCTTAGTACTTTTTCTTTGTTCTATAGGTTTAGTGGCTTGGTTATTATGTGGCAAGCACATTTTGGGGGGTGGGGTTCTAGTAAGCTTCTTGTATCTTTATAGGTATTTCTTTCTTTAGGTTGGGAAAGTTTTCTTATGTTTTTGTTGAATTTTTTTTTCTGTGCCTTTGATCTGGTATTCTTCTCCTTCTTCAGTTTCAATTATTCTCAGGTTTGGTCTTTTCATGCTCTCCCAGATTTCCTGGACATTTTGTGCTATGACTTTTTTGGTTTTAGTGTTTTCTTTAACTGCTATCTCTCTTTCCACTGTTGAATCTTCCACCAGAGATTCTCTTTTCCATCTCTTGTATTCTGTTGGTTATGATTGCATCTGTACTTCCAGTTCATTTCTTCAGATTTTCTATCTCCAGCATTGCCATGGTTTGTGTCTTCTTTTTTGCTTCTATATCAGTTTTTAAATCTTGAAGTGTTTTGTTCACCCTTTTGATTGCTTTTTCTTGGTTTTCTTTATTTTCTTTCAGGGATTTGTTGGTCTCTTCCAATTTTTGTCTTTTCTTCTATTCCTTTAAGAGAATTTTTTATATCTCCTTTTATGGCTTCTATTATCTTCATAAAGTTGTCTTTAAGATTGTTTCCTTCTGCTTCTTCTGCATTGCCATGTTCAGGTCTTTTGGTTGTAGAACCACCAGATTCAGGTGATGCCATGCTGTTCCTTGTTGTTGTATGTATTCTTCTACTACCGTCTGCCCATTGCTTCCTAGGAACACTGCAGGATTTGTCTGTATTTCAGGGAGCTGATTTTGGTGCAGTCTGTTGTGGCTGTGACTGTGTCCTAGGACACCTCTCTTGGTCCAATCTGGGCTCTTAGTCTACTTGGAGGTAGTGTATTCTGTGTCAGCAGTGACCTGCACTTGGTGTAAGAAGAGCTGGCTGATTCTGTGGCTCAGGTATCCACTCTTGGTCCAATATGAGCTCTTGATCTAGAGAGAGCTCTTGATTTTTTAGGAGTTTTTGATCCATATATACTGGTGAGTTGTGGTTTTCAGGTACCCCTCTTAACCTAGTAGGTGCTGACACACTGTACATCTCACATGGCCATTTCCTATCTAGTAGCTGCAGAGGAACTAAGGGTCTCAGGTAGGTCGTCATTCTTTGTCGTATGTAGTTTTTGGCCAGTCTGGCCTGTGGTCCAGACCCATAGACCTGCGGTCCCACAGAAACACGCATACACTTACATTCATTTCCTGCTGTAGGCCTGTCATTCAGGCATACTGCTCTTGCTCTTAAACTAACCCATCAGGAAGCTGGAAGATAGCTGAAAGAGATTTGATTGTGGTCTGTTTCCTCTTTTTCCTAATTCCAGCTAATACCTGGCTCTGAGTTTCATTTAATACAACCAGAATTTGTACAATAGCTGTTGATCCAATAGGAACTGCAGAACTGTGGGTCTCAGGATCCAAAAGGTGCTGTGGGACTCTTGGCCTAATGGGTGCTGAGGATCTGTGGATCTCAGGTTGCTGCTGAGGTCTCTGGGTGGTGGGGTGGATTGAGAGATGGGGTGGGGTTTTGTAGTTGGGGGTGTCCAGCGAGCTGGATTTTACTGGGGCTTCTGGCCCGCAGGGGTTTTCTGTTCTGGCCTGGATTTAGGACAAAGGTAAGTGTGAGTGAGGTTGCAAGTGCAGTGTAGCAGGGCCAGGGTTTGGGAGACTTGGATCTCTACCTGGGCTGGGTAGAGTGTTACTCACCTCTTGATCTGATTGGTGCAAAGGATCTGTGGATCTCGGGTTGCCCTTGGTTCTCTTAAAGGTGCAACTTTACCATTCTATCATTTTGAAGGCATGTGTGTCTTTTTGTTCCCTCTGCATTTCTTACTGTGTCCCTCTTGTTTCTTTTCTGGGAACCCTACTGTTACAGCAGATCTCCCACTAGCCTTTGTCCCCTGGGCTATCCCAGTTTCCTTCTTCCCATCTTCCCCATTGCATGGCTTCTAGCTGCTCAGGACTTATTTGCTATCTTTTTAGTCTTCTGCTTAGAGACTGTCTTGCAGACACCTCAGCTGCATATGCAGGACCCAGTGCAAGCTGCTCCTTACTTGTCTTCTTAGCATGACTTTTTCTTCCCACTACACTGTATCTCCCTCATATTCTGGCTCCTGTAAAGTACCTTCTCTGTTTCTAACCCAGCCCTGTGCTTTTCCTCCAACTTTTCTTTTATGCCATTTTCTGTAGCTAAAACATGTTTATTCCCAACTGATCCCTACTGTCTGTCACCTTTATCACCTCTTTAAACATGATTTTGGCATATTTAAGAGACCATTTATAAATGATCCACTATCCAACTGAAGAAATCCCACCCTCTACTTCTCCTTTTATGTCAAGATAATTGCCATCTTCAAGTTCTTCTTCTCACCCCATGTCATTTTCATATCTTGTTGGAAACCAGATGATGTGTTAGAAGCTGAAGGAGTTTTCCAAATGAGCTAATTGCCACCCTTGACAGTAGAGTACAGCTCTGGGTTTACTACTGCTGGTGATATGAGAAACATGTTGACTAGAAAGTTTTTGTTTTCTGATAAGCCAGAAACAGCACATTAAATTCATTAATTTTATTCAAACACATTCATTAAATTCAAGGAGAAATACCTAACTTGGCTTTTCTCTAAAAGATTGTAATATTGTGATTCATTCTCTCTTGTTTTATTGCAGTGTCTTGCAACATAGCCCATGTTTGCTTTCAACCAGGGATTCTCCTGCCTCCCTGACACGTTGGGACTATGGTTATTGTACATCACCAGCCCTGGCAATACATCCTTTTTTATGGCATTACCTAAAGATGCTTGAATTTTGTTCTTTTCATTGGGTCTTTTGTTGAACTTTGGTGACAGAGGGCACACATTGACTTTCACTCTGTAAAGGTATTTGTGTACAGGCCTAAGGCGTGTACTCTGTCTGCTTCATCTTCCTCCTGAGTTTCCTCCCAGAACAGAGAAAAGTAAGATGAGTAAACTACCAGCATGCTGTCATATTTTCTGTCAGATATATAGCTATAAAATGATCTTCAGACAGGGGCTGTGCTGCTTAAGATGTGGGTACTTTGGTTTTTTCATCAATGTCACTGGCTGCTATTGGAACTGGAAGCTCTGAATGCAAAAGGGAGGGCATGTTCTTTACTGTTCATTGTGGCCATTTGAAAGCAAGTCCCATATATTTGCCTGGAGAGAAACCTAAACTACTTCATTATAAGCAAAAGCAAAAAAAAAAAAAAAAACAAACAAAACAAACAAACAAACAAACAAACAAACAAAAAAACCTTTAAGTACTTTTCTCTTCAAATAATGCATTGTAAGCTTGGGGTCATTTTTATTACAGTTATATTCAATGAACTTGTTACTCCCCCTCCATTTACTTGCCTGTTTATTTTGTTTCTATTTACATTTTTTAAAGCTAGGGTCTCTCTCACAGTATAGCCCAGGTTGATGTGAAACTCACTATGTAGTCTAGGCTGGCCTCAAACTTGTAGCAATTCTCCAGCTTCAGCCTCCCAAGTACTGAGATTATCCATGCCTGCCTATGTCTTTTCATTTTCAAGGCAATTATATAATTCTCTGTATGGTCTAATGATGTAGGATGCTAGCTGTAGATTGAGCATAAAACACAAAGATATGAAATGTTCTGTAATCCAACATGATGCTCAAAGACCTTTAGATTGGACCTTTTCAGTAGATACCGAACCAATAAATTCTATTTTCCAAATCAGTGCTGGAATTAAAGGCATGGGTCACCACACCTGACCCAAGCATGAACTTCTGATTATTCTGCCTCTAATTCCAAAGTCTGGAAGTTCCATACTCTAGTTGATTTGGTCTCTTGTTCTGTTGAAAAGATGCCAGCCTCTCTGAGCTTCCATATATTCCCCTCTCCCAACCTGATGATACCCACTATTGCCAGCCTTTCCTTCCTTCTTTCACACAGGAGAGGAAGGAACTAGATGTCCACTTTGCCAAAGTGTGTGCCTCTCCTCGAACATGTCCCTGTTTGCTCCTTCTATGTCCTTTGGAGCCTTAGGCACCACTCATTTTGAATGTTACAGTTTTGGTTTTATTCATTTTGTACCTTCTCTACTGTGCATAACTGCTCAAGACTTCATTTAAAATTCTTTTAAAAAGATACATTTATTTATTTCTGTATATGTGTTTAAGAACATTTTGTCTGCACGGACACAATGTCTGTGCCTAGTGCCCATGGAAGTGAGAAGAGGGTGTCAGATCCCCTGGAACGGGAGTTACAGATGCTTATGAACTTCCATGTGGGTGCTGGGAATCAAACCCTGGAAAGAAAAGTCAGTGCTGTTAACTGCTCAACAATCTCCCCAGCTCCCACAACTCTTCATCTTTTTTATTTAAAAGTTTTTTATTTTACATACTAACCACAGTTCCTTTTTTCTCCTATCCTCTCATTCATCCCTTGCTTTCCTCCCCCACACCTCACCCCCATCAACTCCTCAGAGAGGGTCCTCCCGTGGGGACTCAACAGAGTCTGACATATCAAGTTGAGGCAGGACCAAACCCTCCCCTGTATGAAAGCTGAGCAAGGTGTCCCTATATAGGGAATGGGCTCCAAGAAGCCAGTTCGTGCGCTAGGGATAAATCCTGGTCCCACTGCCAGAAGCCCACAAACTGTGTAAACCACACAACTGTCATCCACATTCAGAGGGCCTAGTTCGAGAACCGTTCATCTTAAAACAGCACCTTACTACTGTCTGCTTCCTTCCCTTCTTGGAGCACTGCTTCCACTTTGTGACAGTTTAGTCCTTAGCCTCTCAAGATCGAGCTTTCGCTTGCTTCATTCACTCCTTAACTCTGAAGCCTTTGACTGAGTGCTCAGCTTTCTAACTATTCTAAAGTGGTTAATACTTACTCCCCCTTTTCTCCTCTTCATGCCTTTGTGGCCCTCCACCCACTTATGCCTTTTGCCTTCTATATACTTACATTTTCCTTCCTACTGTCTCAGTCTGTATTTTCCTTGGAGTTCAGTCTTCACTTCTTTCTCAACTATCAGTTTCTTCCCAGACCTATGGCTTCAGGCCCAGTATTTCCTTAAATTAGAAGACTTGAAAGCCTGTAGTGTAATGACCATGATGCCACATGCCTAGGTATAGTGGGAGCACAGAAGATACAGTGCCTCCCCCTTTGGAACTTATAGTTACAATGAGATAGATGGACATTCCACTCAGAAACATAGCAGTACCAGGTCACAAACTCTGAAAAGTGCTGTATGGAATTTCAAGAGTGGGAGGACCCTAGGAAATTGTCCAGAGAAAAGTATGTTTGACTTGTGGTTGGAAGACTGAATGGGAGTTACATGGGCATGAGGCAGGGCCAAGGAGAGTAATGCCTGGGAAGAGTCTAAACCAAAAGGAATACAGGCCAGTGATAGTGTGGTTAGGAGAGGGGAGTGAATATGGCAACAGATGAGACAACTGAGTAATCTAGGCCTCAGCAACTTCCTTAAAGATTTGGCTGTGTATTTTGTGGGGCAGTATGGCCTGAACTTGGAACAGTTCTTGTGCTTCAGCCTCCCAGTTGATAGAATTATAGTCATGCAGTACTGTGCCTGAATTTTTGCTTTTAATTATTTTTAATTAACTTTTTAAAGTACTACATCATGTTTTGAAATGTGTGTGTTGTAGAATGGCTTGATCATTTTAAAGAACATAAGCATTGCCTTATACACTCATCATCTTTTTTTTAAAGAACATTTAGCCTATTCTCTCAGCAGTTTTCCAGAATCGAAGAATATGTTCATTCTAGCTACAGTCTCTGTGCAGTACAGTGGATCGTGAATGTATTCTTTGCATGACTAGAATTGTGCATGTTTTGATCAATGGCATCTTATGCATGCTTCCAAGGGTTTGGGTTTTTAACATTCATTGTTGACAAGCTTCTGAAAAGGCAACCAGAGGGTGACAGCTTTCTCTTGAGTTTCTCTAGAAGGTGGCCCTGGGTGCTGTGTTACAATGAGATTTCTTAGTCACGGGCGCCCAGAGGTCCAGACCCACAGACCTGCTGCCAGACCCCTTAGCCGCCTGCAGCTGATTAGGCCCCCAAAATGATTCAGACACTTATATTAAGTTCATGCTGTTTGGTCTATGGCTCAGGCACATTGCTAGCTTGCTCTTACATCTTAAGTCAACCCATTTCCATTAATCTGTCCTGCCATGTGGCCCATGGCTCACTTGTGTTCTTACATGTTGCTTCTTTGGCATCTGGCTGTCTGTCTGACTCTGCCCTATTTCTCCTACCTATGCTGTGATTTCTCCTCCTACTTTTTCTATGTTGCCTGTCATGGGCCAAAACAGCTCCTTTATTTAAAGACTGATATTCACAGCATACAGAAAGGCATTCCCACATCACTGCTGTGTCACTAAAGTTCATGAAGGAAATACTATTGGATGCAAAGAGACCAGAATAGTGGCCATTAGAGTGGCTTAAAGGAGTTTTTGGCAGAGTTGGAAATATTTTGACAAATTGAAATTGATTTAGGAGTTATACATGGATGAGTGAGTTAAGGCTAGTAAGAACAAAAGCAATGTCAAAAATAACAGGCTTTTAGCAGAACACTACTGGCCACCAAAATAAGAAGCATGGGAAGAGTACATCATTTGGTATTTTACTCTGGGTCTTTTCAATGTGAAGTATCTCTATATTGGCAAATATTTGTTGTATTGTTAAACCCAGTAGTATAGTCCCCCCCCCCTCTTCACCCTCCACACTCTTCACATCTTTTGGCAGGGCCACCATTGTCTGTCTGAGATCTCCCTAACTTTTAATCATCTTGGATTCCTCTTCACAATGGTCATATCCTTTCTCAGATCTCCTTGACCTCTCGACTTGCACCCAAGTGCTAGCTTCCATAATGCTGAGACTTGGGAGTGGCCATCTCCTTGCTAGTTCCTGGGTATGCAGTACTGCTACCTGAATCTTGGTGAAGCATCAGTAGATCATGTGCTCTTCTCAGAAAGCATTCTGCGATTATCTCTCAGGTGAATCAGTCCTGCCAATACTTTAATGGAATTCTGTTGCTGGCTCTTAAAGTGCACCTGAGGCAAGTCTGAGATATTTTTGGACAGCCAGTCTCCAGCCATAGTTATTTAATCCCAGTGACGTTATCACCACAGAATTTTGACAGAATCCAAACAGTAAGTCACCAGCATGCTCTTCTCTGACATCTCATTTTATTTTATGTGAACTTTTCTGATGGCTCTGGCGTCTGCTCTGGCAACCTGACATCTTGCTGTTTAGGTACTCATGTGTCATCTCCCAGATAGATCTAATTCCTAATATCCAGAAGGACAACTCTACAATTTAGCTTCATAGACCCTAGTGCCCAGTACAGTTTTCTGCTTTCCCTCACAAGAGAGGGGATAAATGCATCATCTTCACGGGTTTATATAGTAAGAGGTTTTTGGTCTGGACTTTCGGGCCTACCCTCAAGGCTTAAACCCACAGACCCACAGAGACACACAGATGCTTACATTAATTTTAGGCTGATCAGCCTAAGGCCCAGGCATATAAGTTTCTAACTCTTTACCCTTAATCTAACCCATGATTCTTATCCTGTTCAGCCATGCAGCTCAGTACCTTTTCTCAGAGCAGCATAGTTGTCCTCTGCTTCTTCTGGCTTCTCTCTGGCATTCTGCTCTGTTCCCCCTGTTCCTAGAGTCTTCTTAGTCTGGTAGCCCCACCCACACTTCCTGTCTGCATTTGGCCAATCAGAGCTTTTTATTAAACTCATAGGCAGGACAATTATGTACAATGTAACATCATAAATTCACTACAGGTTTATGATATTTCTTCTCAACTATTTTGAAACACGTGTTTTTTTAGTTAGAAGGGACCTTTGAAACTCAATATTTAATGATAGGTAGCTAGTGATGACTCAAGTTTCCCAAGAGTTGCAATAATTTTTCCCTTCCTGGATCTTCCTGTTTAGCCTGCTGAGTTATCAGACTCAGAACATGTCATTCAGGAAGAACATGGCAATAGCTTCAGTAGACTGTAGGTTCTTTGGGTGAAGAGCTAGCTGGTTCTCCTCATTGCTTTGTTTTTTGCTTTCTGTTGGACCAGAGCAGTCTGAGATCTACAATTTCCTTTCCGTAACAGTTAGAGAAAGAACAACAGTGTTCTCTCTCATAGTTGGCTATGGTGGTTGACACCTATAATCCCAGCACTTGGGAGTCAGAGGCAAGAGGATCACAAGAGTTTGATGGCAGTCAATGGTCTATATAGTGAGTTCCAGGCCAACCTGGGATGTACAGTGACACCCTATTTCAAACAAGCAAACAAACATCTCATTTCATTTTTAAAACCTAAATCTTTATTTCCAGGGTTTGGGGAGTACCTGTGGACCACTTGCCGGGGAGTCAAGTTCACTCTTTCTATCATGTGGATTTCCTGAAATTAAATTCTGGTCTTAAGGCTTGCCAGTAAGCCCCTTTACCCACTGAGTCATCTTGCTGGGGTTTTTTTTTGCCACTTTTAATTTTTCTGCCTTTAAATCAAACAAAACAAACTTCTTTACTTCGTTGATATTAGAATCAGGCTTTTATGTAGCATAGCACATATACTTACGAGTCAGTTTGACACTTAGGAAAACACAGTTCACAGACATTCATAAATTTCAGCATAGTCCAAGAATATACCGTACAGCATGGTAATTCTAAGATAGACTTTAGTAAGAAGTAAATACATTATGTACAGCAACTTATATGTTACTAAGTCATAGTTTTCTCTTTGGGCATTTTGATTTCAGTCATGTTGTTGAATGCATAGTATTTCAGAGGAATGCATACAGCAGCTAGTCACATCCCCTTACAGGTGCAAGACAAAGCTCTGCCAGAACGTACTGATCTGCTATGTGTGCAGAGCACAATCATGCCTTCCAAATGCTAAGCTGCACTTTAACATCATCAGAATGACAACAATAACCTGTTATATTATGGCTACCATCAGTGAGCACTGTGCCAAGTCTTTAAATCCATTATCTCAAATCAACACCACTGTACAGATTAGTGTGACCTAGAGATAACATTGACTTGTCTAAGTCCCCCAGCTAATAAATGTCAGAACTCGGATTTGAGCCACTTTTGGCCATGTTCAGAGCTTGTGCTGTTTTTCTCTACATGATAACAAACTTTTTTTTTTTTAAATTTCCGAATAACCACAGGCACACATGATTTTGTACAAATAGTACAGAGAGGTCTCTTGCACTAATCTCCCAGCTGCCTGCAATAATTACATTGTTTGATCAACCAGAAAGTAGCTTGAGAGGCCGGAGAGATGGCTCAGTAGGTCAGAGCTCTTGGTGTGCAAGCATGAGGACCTGAATTTGTATGCCAGCACCCACCCCAGTACCCATGTGAAAAGCCAAGTGTGGCTCTGCATACACCTACAACCCCAGAGCTGCAATGGGAAGAGACTCAGCTGAGTAAGAGAACCTGTCTCAGGGGAGTAAGGTGATGAGTGATAGAACAAAATAGGACACCTGGTATATTCTTGTGGCCTCTACACACACACATACACACACACACACACACACATGCACACATCACACACATCATGTACACACATGAACATACACAAAGAAGAGAGAGAGTATGTGGGAGTGGGAGAGATGTTCAGCACAGTACAAATAGTACAGTTAACCAGTACTTGAATGTTGACAGTTTTGTGGATCTTTCTGTACATCTGCGGCATTTGCTACCAAGTAGTACCATCAGTAATAAAGATATGAAACTGTTAGAGCACCACAAAAGAATCCTTCATACTCAGGTGTAGTAGGATGTTTCTGGCCGGACTTTCAGGCCTAACCTCAAGGTTTAGACCCGCAGACCTGCAGTCCTGCAGTCCCACAGACCCACAGAGACACACAGATGCTTTCATTAGTTTTTGGCTGATCAGCCTCAGGCCCAGGCATATCACTTGCTAGCTCTCTACCCTTCATCTAACCCATGTCTCTTGTTCTGTTCAGCCATGGGGTTGGGTACCTTTTCTTAGAGCAGCATGGTTGTCCTCAGCTTCCTCTGGCTTCCTCTGGCTTCTCTCTGGCATTCTGTTCTCAGAGATTTTCTTAGTCTGGTAGCCCCACCTACACTTCTTGCCTGCCTTTGGCCAATCAGTTCTTTTTATTAAACCAGTGGGTGGGACAATTATTTACCATGAAACAACACAATACCCCTACACTCAGCACCTTCTCTCCTTATCTCCCAACAACTGCATTTCTGTGCTCAATCCCTGTCTTGTCATTTCAAGACTATTATATATGGTAACAGCCCTGTATCCCAATGGGATTGGAGGATGAGGCAGAAGGATCAGAAGTTCAAGTACAGCCTGGGCTACAAACAAATTTCAAAGGAAAAGAGTGGTATATAAATAGAATTTCATGCCATTGTATCTTGAGATTGACTTTACTTATACTGCAAGGTACCCATACAGTTTTTCTAGGTACACATATATTTGTTTCCATGGTATAGATGTAACCACAGAATCATAATTTGAATTTTTAGAAACTTTCTACCTAAACATAATTTTAAAGAAATGCTTAGTTTCTTTCTTTTTTTTTCCTTTTCTTTCTTTTTTTAAGGGGAAGCTTTAAAAATGAATGGAATGTTTTTCCTTAGATCCTCAAAGGGCATCTTTGAAAAATAAATATCTGTCTACCCTTAAGTTTTTTCTTTACTGTCAGTCACTTATACCATTAAAGGAAATTTTAGGATGAATGCTCAGTTCTCCAAATGGGACATTTATATCACCTCTTCCAAGGCCCAGTGAGCATCACAGAAGAGAGACAGAAAGAATATGAGTCAGATGATGAGAAAGAATGCTACGTAGTGCTGTCTCTGGACATAACATGACTCTGGTACCCTTGAATTTACAACAGCAGAGGCTCCCTGCACAAGACTAACCCTGTCAACATTCTTTTGGAAAGTGGAGGGGCTGATATGGCCCCATCCCTCCAAGAGGAACTTTGAACAGTTAATGGTTGCTATTAGAGGAAAAGCCATATTCCTCAATGATATAGTCCTTAATAAGTTGCCCTTGGTCCTGTAAATTACCACATATTTCTACTCACATAAGCAACCCTAAGTAAATAACAGGACTTGGAGGTAGAAAAGGGACTTGTTCAAAAGAAGTGGTTGTTTGATGTGAGGGGAGAAGGGCAGGGAGAATATGATGATGATGATGATGATGATGATGATGATGAGAGAGAGAGAGAGAGAGAGAGAGAGAGAGAGAGAGAGAGAGAGAGAGAGAGAGAGAGAGAGAGAGAATGAATGAATGAATGAATGTGTAATTGGAAGATTTGGCCCCTTTACCCATTTGACTACATATTTTCTCTTATTTCAGTAGGTGTAGTTCTGATTGTTGCTCATTTCCCCTACCTTAATTATCCTATTAGTTGCATACCTGTTCTATTAAATTGATGGATAGTCTCCTCTGTGTTAGCCACTTCTTCCCCCATTAAGCATCATCATCTGTATAGTTTTTCTTTTGTTTTATGACTGCTGTTAGTTCTTTAGGAGTGCAATGGTTGGATCAAAGGATAGAATATTTTTACGGCTCTTCTGGGAGTAGATTTCAAGTTTTTGGCTTGACCATCAAAGCATGAAACAAGTGCTTGGGTTCTAGTGAGGAAATAAATTCCTGGTGAGAAGACCAAGAAGCAAGTAATACAATGGGAATCTCTCTTAGGTGCTTTCAGAAGAACAGGTTACTAGTTCTAATTGATCCAGTTGGAAAAACAAGACTTGTACGTCCAGAGCTACAGATAAACAGAAGAATTTTAGTAGTTGGGAAAGATGAGTCCTTCTAGGTAACAGGAGCACTTTGAGCAAAGTGCTTGATCCTAACTGTAGAGGAAGTGTCTGAAGAAGAGGGAAAATTCAACTTAGCTGGAGATCAGAGCACTGTAAGAGAGGACCTGCAGAAACCACCTGGGGGTGACTTTCTAGGCCCTAGAATTACAAGCAATGCCAAATGGTTGAGAGTGCATTGTGATGAAATGCTTGCCTATTGTAATGCTTGCTCTTTCACATGTGAATTATATCCTACTTTTACTCTTAAGTGGCTAATGTACCAAAGGTTAAAAAAAATTGGAAGCTTGTCATTATTTTGACATTTTTTATGTTTTTATTATACTAACAGAAACAGTGACTTTTGTAATTTTGTCCATGACAGGATTCTGCTTTAATACTTGATGTTCCTTTGGGTGTGATATCAAGAATTGAAAAAATGGGAGGTGCAACAAGTAGAGGAGAAAATTCATATGGTCTAGATATTACTTGTAAGGTAAGAGATTGGATATTTTCCTATACAACAAAAAAGACAAATTAGTGTTGAGTAGTAGAAAATCAATGTGGGCTTAAAAAATAAAAATCATTTCCAGGGGTGATGCTACACACCTTTAATCCCAGCTTTGGAGGTCTGAGCCAGGTGGATCTGTGGATTCAAAATCATTAAAATCTCTTGATAATCTCAAGTTCTAGGCTTGAGTGAGTTGAGATTTCAAAAAGTGCCTGGGAAAGAGTTCCCACACAAGGAGCCTCCTGTAGTCAAGAGTGAGGCTTCCTCAAAGAAGCTTATTGCCTTGCTAGGGCAGAAAAAATGTTTGTAGATAACATTTCTTAAACCTTAGTTTCACTCTACTCTTCCTCAGGAGGTCAGGGCACCATAGTTTTCATAGTCATATACCTGTCCCATGGAGTTGGCTGATATTGGCCTCCCAACTGCTTCTGGCCCCACGGACCATTCTCACGTGTATCATTGTTTCTTCCTTTTAAATGATAGTTCTAAATTCTCAGGAGTAAGATGATTGAGTTAAAGAGTAAGTGTTTTCCTGGCTCTTGATGGCACCATGTATCACCATCTAGACACCATCATACTATGAAAAGACGGTATAGAAGAGATTTTGACCTTTGAGCATGATGCCTTCTTAAAATAACCATTTTCTGTGGCAGTGCCTAATATTTTATTGGGGATGGTAGGTGGGAAAATTAGTTGGGATAAGGTTTAGCCAGTTTTTGCACAAAAAAAAATATTGAGTGTCTGTGTTCACCCAAGCACATACTATGAACTTGACATTCTTTCCTCAGCACAACCCTCCAGACAGATGTACAGATGGAGAATTTCAGAAGATTTAGGGACCTTTGCTGCTATGGTCAAATGAGTGGCAAAGCTCTAAAAAAAACCCCTAATGGTTTACTATGTGTTTAAAAATATACATAGGCTTAAGAGAGAAAAGAAAAAGGCAAAAGGATAGACAGATTCCTTAAAAAGAACTCCAAATAGGCAAATTGTTGTGAACAGCAATTAAGTTTTCTAGCAAGGAAACTTGATTTCTATGTGTTGGGTATCAGAAGACCATTATAGCATTGTGCTCAGTTCTAGAAAGAGCTAGAAGGAATTTGGAGGCCATCTGTTCCAGTAGATCTTAAATGTGTGCACCAAGATATCCAGAAAGCTTTTGAGAAATGTAGGTCTTTGAGTTCTGACTCAGAGCTGACTCTAATGCTCTAAAGGCCAAGACTCACAAAGTATCCCAGATGACTCTGAAACATCTTGCTTAAAAAAGGTCAAGATAGCAAATATTTTAAGCTGTGGAGTTATATGAGATATATTTTGCATATTCTCCTGTATGTAGTAAAATAATGTTCTTGTCTTAAGGACTGTTCAAAGTGACCTGGCTGAAGGTGTTGAACCTTAACTACCCCAAGCCCATTATTCTCTATGATAGGGAAATGAAGCATTCACAAAGGGACATGACTTGACTTGGTGTTGCAGAGGAGCAATGAAACAATCTGTTTTAAACCCTAAGTCATTTTCTAGTCTCTGGTGCTGCAATTTCTAAAAAACAAACTTCTATACTGAATCTGCATTGGGAATTCAATACACAATTTTCTTCTCCAGTTTGTAAAAGATTAACATGAATATGAGCAACCAGAATCTAAAGGAGTTCTCTTGCCCCCAGATTCTCTTTTATGCTCCACCTCAGCTGCTTTTGTTTCTGTTGGAATCTGAACTGTTTTTATGTTTTGTTTGCCATCCCAGCTACTGACTGCTATGTGAGGCCTGGAAGTATAGATTTACTTTGAAGAAGGGTCTTCGCATTTTGTGTGAAAGGATTCATGGAAAGGAGTGTTATATTAAACACTCAAGGCAGTATAGTTGATAATTTAGTAATATTAAAGTGACTGTCATCCCAATAAGGTACTTGCTGCCTCACCAATGGGAAAATTTATATTTAAATATTAATAATCCCAAATAAGTAAGACAGAGTACACTCTTAAACAATTTAGGAATAGCTTGCCAGGAAAATTTCTCAAGTATTACATGCATCAATTTATAAATTGACCTGTACCTCAAGTAGATGAGGCCTTGTTATAAAGGTATTGTTTAAAGATGAGGTATTGTTATAAAAACATTTTTTTAAAGCAGAGTTTGAACCCATATGTAACCAAGGCTGTCCTTGAACTCTTGATCTTCCTTCAAGGTGCTGAGATTATAGGCTTATGCCACTTAGCCAAGCTGTAGCACAGTCTTTTAATAAATTACCTCCCGAGAAACACTGATATCGATATCGACAGAAGGTGCACTCCATTTGTTAGTAGCAGACCTAACATTGATATAAGAGAAGTCTGCAGCAATGGGCTAGGCTCTTGCCATCCTGTTTCATAGGTCACCTTGCACCTGTAGTTAGTAATCATGATGCCATTGCATTTCTCTCCCCCAAATAAGGACCAACCCCCACACTTGGCTGTTTTAGCTGTGTACCTGTGGATTTCACTCATCAATTGCAACATGCAGAGAGTGGCTCTTGATTCCAGAGGACTTTATACAGCCACAGGGGAGAAGGTAGTTGTGAATATGGGAATTATTATCCTGCAGGCCTTGTACCACCTATGATAATAGTTTAAAGATTTTTTGTAAAAGGCAAAGCAAACAATACTGCCAGAGAGTCTTCTTTCACTTCTTTCCCATTTCTTCTTACTTTATTTAAAAGACAGTATAGCATATTGAGGTAGACAGTTACATGTTTTCTTTAATAATAATTAGGCCATTGAGTATCACCATAAGATCCAACTGGTAAGAACGTTGAGTCTAAAAGGGAGAGACTTACACTACAAGGCTCTTTTCTAGTTAAACTTCCCTAATGAGTCAAGATGGAAGAGACCAGGTATGACTTACAGATAGTGTATATTCCTATTTATGTTTCAGACTAGGTGATCTGCTGCCTGTGAATCATATACCTTGTTCACATTAGTTTTCTTGTTGGCAGGAAACATTTTTTCCTACTGTAATTGCATCTGAATTAGATGACAGTGACTTGAGTCTTTTATGCTTTGACATGTGAAAAGTTTTCCTCTGAATCACTGGTGGATCACAATTAAAGTTGATTTATAAACAGTCTACTTTGGAGCAATGTGGTTATGAGGATGATGTTGTAGTGCTACCAGTGCCCTATGACTGTTATAAGGAAAGTTCCTTTTAGGTCCTTGTGATGGCCTGACACTTGACAGATATCTAGTCTTATACCTGTGGCTTCTTGGAAATCTCTTGGAGTATCTCATCCTATTGAAATGACTTTTACTTTCTTTCATGTGATTATCATGAACTAACAACTAACACTCCAAGATTTGGGGAAATATGATAAAATCTGTTTCTAGACTTTTTCAGTAACATGCTTTTAGTATGGGCCTGAAATGTAGCTGGGTGGTAGAGTGTTTTGGCTGGCATGCATGAAGCCCTGGTTTTCATCTTCTGTGCAGTAAAAATCAAAAAGAAAAAAGGAAGCATAAGGTCCTGGGTGAGGTTCAGTAGCTGCTATCTGTATTCAGAATGATTGATCTCGGGTTATTCGTTGGAATTCTTGGAGTCTTCATACTTTTCCTGGCCTTTTGGAATGTATATGGCATTCACTGGCCCTTCAGACTGAAAAATTGGAAAGCTTAAATTTCTTCCTGGGTTGGAAAGATGGCTTAGCAGTCATCAGTGCTTGCTGCTCTCGTAGAGAATAATGTCAGTTATTAGCACATACATTGGGCTTTCTAAAACCTCCTCTAACTCCAAGGAATGTAATTGCCTCTTCTGGGCCTTGCAGGTTCCTGCATACATGGACACACACACATAAATAATAAATCTTTTTAAAAATTATTATTGATAAAATAAACAAAAATCCCTTTATAAAAAATGAATGATGTAATATGGAAGAGTACAGGGGCTGAGTTTAGATAGTCCTAGAGTCTATGGCTGATTGTTTTGTTTTAAAGATTTATTTATTTATTATGTATACAGTATTCTGTCTGCATGTATTCTTGCAGGACACAAAAGGATACCAGATCTCATTACAGATGGCTGTGAGCCACCATGAGGTTTCTGGGAATTGAACTCAGGGCCTCTGGAAGAACAGCCAGTACTCCTAAACCACTGAGCCATCTCTCCAGCCCAGTTGATTGTTTTAAAGAAAGATAACCTATACAACATTCATTTTGTAAAAATAAGATAGAATACTGTGTTTGATACAAACAGATAATTAGAAGACTCTATATCATTTAGATTCAGTTTAAAAGTCTCTTTTGCCTATTAAAGATTTGTGGAGAGCTGCCATTAAAATCTGATTTTGATCATTAATTCATAGTTGCTGAGTGTAAAGTAATATCTAATGTGTATTACATTGATGTTGCTTATATAGAAAAAGTAGAATTCAATAGTAAAAGTTTATTACTTATTTTGCTTCTATGAGAACATAAATTACCAATCATTTAGGGAGAGAGTGTTTGTATTTTAATGACACATTTGACAATATTAAGATTATATTTGATAGCAGGTACTCATGAAACTTTATATGACTTAAATATTGTCTAATAATGAAAATTTTTTTTGCAAAGCAGTGAATGTAGGGGCTGAAAGTGAACAGATGAAGAACAAGGCATGGTTGGTTTTTTCCTAGAATGTGTTTCTTTTGTCTGGTCTTCAGCACTTTGGTTTGGAAGCAGCCTCATTTCTGGTGAAGTGGTTAGTCTTTACTTTCTTCACTAGTGGGGCTGTTTCCAGATCTTCTTAGACTGCTTAAGTCAAGATATCATAGAAAAATTTAATGTTCTTAGTAGCCTAGATAAATCACCCATATATAAGTGAATTTTCTCTCTTAATTGAAAAAGGTTTTGGGTTTTTTTATTTTTCTTATTAATTAATTAATTAATTCATTCATTCATTCATTCATTCATTTATTTTGCTAATTATGATTTTCCTTGAAGACTCAACTCTGTTTTCTCCTGTGCCTCTAGGATTTGAGAAACCTGAGGTTTGCACTGAAGCAGGAAGGCCACAGCAGAAGAGATATGTTTGAGATCCTCACAAGATATGCCTTTCCTCTGGCACACAGTCTGGTAATCTCCAGGGTTCCCCTAAGCATCTGCATGCTCTGAAGTGTCTCCTCTGAAAAATGCCAATGCATTGGGCTTCTCTTTCTTTATTTTCTGCTTTGTATTTTCTGGTGTGGCATATTTTAAATATGATTTACTCAATTCCAGAAGGGTCTCCTCCCTGTTAATATGTAATAGCCTGGGAACTTCTTGTACTTTCCAGCCATAAATGTGTGCTTTAAAACCTAGTCTGAGGTAGTAAGAAAAATAAATGGCTTAGAACAGTATTGTTAAGCCTCTTTCCAGAATTTGCCACTCTTCATTTTGATGCTAACAAGCAATATGAGCAGATTTTTGTGGCACCAATTCAAAATGGGAACAGATCCATGGATCCTAAGACCATTTAAACAAAAGCATACTTCTCTCTCTCCTTACCTCTCTTCCTCCCTCTTTCTCTCCTCCTCCTCCCTCCCTCTCTCCCTCTCTGTCTCCCTCCCTCTCTCTCTTTCTCTCTTCTATCTACCCATCTATCCCACTCTCCCTCTCTCCCATGAGACAGGGCATCATATGTCTCAAGCTACCTACAAACTCTCTATGCAGCCAAAGATTCCCTTGAACTTCTGATACCCCCACCTTCACCTCAACTGGGAATACCAGCATGTGCCACCATGGCTAGTTTATGTGACGCTTGGATGGAACCCAGGACCTCATCCATGCCAAGGGAGCACTGTATTGACTTGGCCTGGATTTTCCTAGGCTAACATGAAATTAATGATCATATTACCTCAACCTCCTGAATGCTTGAATGACAAATGTCTGCCACCAGGGTCAACTTCTTTTTTCTTACTGTCATACTTTATTGGCGTCCTCCTATCCCTGTCTTCCTTCTCTGCTTCAGTCTCAACAAACTTAGGGGCAAACACTCATTGAAGGGAGAACAAGGAAAAGAAATCATTCTTTTAAAATATATAAAGTTTTATTAATTAGCTATTGTTTTAATATGAGGTCTTATGTAACCCGTGCTGGCCTAAAACTCACTACAAGACTTTGGATTTCCTGTCCTCTTGCCTCAACCTCCCCAGTGTTAGTGTTACTTGTCTGGTTTATGTGGCTTTGAGGATGAGACCCAGGGCTTCATGCAAGCTAGGGAGGCACTCTCCAAATTGAGCTATATCCCCAGTCCCACACAGCTCTGTTATATGTAGAAAATAACTATGAAACCGACTGAATGGAGTGCTGGGAAGAGGGATCATACCACAAAATTGACTTATTTGTTTTTCTCCATTTCTTTTTTGTGGTATTTCATTTGTTGTCATGTTTGGTTGTTTTGCTTTGTTTGAAGCAAAGATGTGAGCTTTCTTTCTAGATATCACCACCAGTAGTTTTTCGGGTCAGAGGAAATGTTCACCTGGTAAAAGAAAGAAGCTATCAGGAGGATCCATGAGTGCTCTTACATTAATGGCAGATGAAAATGTGATGTGCTTTGGCAATAATTATACCAAAGTTTTACTTTTTAAGTATTTTTTTATTTAAGAAGGTTTTTCCCCATACCCACCACTGCTCTCCCTCCCTTCCTTCCTCCCAGTCCTCCCTCAGCCTCCCCCTACTCCATCTCCCCATCCATTGCTCAGGGAGGGCAAGGAGTCCCAAGGTGAGTCAATTTGGTCTGGCATATGCAGTTGAGGTAGGACCAAGTCTCTCATCCCAGTATCAAGGCTGAGTAAGGTGTTTCTCTATAGCGAATGGGCTCCAAGAAGTCAGTATAAATTCTGATCTTACTGCAAGAGGCTCCACACACAGCCCATGCTGTTCGACTGTCATCTATATTTGGAGGGTTTATCCCTTTCCATGAAGGTTCCTCAGTGATTATTTCACAGTCAGTGAGCTCCCAATAGCTCAGGCTAGCTCTGTGGGTCTCCTCCTCATGATCCTGATCCCTTTGCTCATATATTCTAACTATCCTCCCTGTCTTCAGCTCGACCAAGAACTCGACCTGGTGCTTAGCTATGGATCTCTGCTTCTGCTTCCATCCTTTGCTGGATAAAGGTTCTCTAATGACAATTAGGGTGGTCATTCATTTGATTATAGGGGAAGGCCAGTTTAGGTACCCTGTCCACTATTGCTTGGAATCCTAGCTGGGCTCATCTTGTGGGTTCTTAAATGATTTCTTAGCACCAGGTTTCTCTCTAACCCTACAATAGCTCGCTCTATCAAGATTTTTTTTTCTTTCCCTTTCTGTTGCTCCTCCCATTCAACCATCTCCTCTCATCTCTTCCCACCCCTCCTTGCTCAATCCCCCATATGGTCCCAATTTACTCACTTGATCTTCTCTATTTCCCCTTCCCGGAGGGGAATCAGTGGGCGTCTCTTCAAGTTTTTCCTGTTACCTAGCTTCTCGGGATTTGTGGATTGTAGCCTGGTTATCCTTTGCATTATGTCTAAAATCCACTTATGAGTGAGTCTTACCATGCCTAGCTTTCTGGGCCTGTGTTACCTCACTCAGGATGATACTCTCCGGATCCATTCATTTGCCTGAAAATTTTAGGATGTCATTTTTTACTGCTGAGTAGTACTCCATTGTGTAGATGTACCACAGTTTGTTAATCCATTCTTCAGTTGAGGGGCATCTAGGTTGTTTCCAGGTTCTTGTTACTACGAATAATACTGCTATGAACATAGTTGAGCTAATGCCCTTGGGGTATGAATGTGCATCCTTTAGATATGTGTCCAATAGTTATACCAAAGTTTTCTATATGTCCGATCAAATAAGATGTTTAAATATTTTTATATAACTATTTTAACTTTATTAGGATAAATATTTTATGGGAGTAGATCTTTTCAACTATCATGGATATGAGACTGAAATTAATTTTTTTAGTCAAGGAATATGTTGTATCTTGGTATATGCATATCTATTTCTGTAATATTAGAAATTTAAGGAATGGCACAAGCAGGTTTGAGAAAGCTGAGACCCTATTCTATCTCCTTTCAAAGTCTTGAGCCATCAGCTTTCTCTTTTCTCTGGCATCCCATGTGCCTTTTAAAGCTTATTCCCTTATAAAAATAGTCAAGTGTCAGGCCAGTTTTCTTCTTAAACTGCTTGTCTCTCATTTGAATGTCAAACTTCTGCAAAGAATGTATTTGCCTATCGCACTAATTTCACTGACTCACTCACTTGTTTACTTACTCATTCTTCTATCCCGGTGACTCTTCTGCCTTCCCAAGGGTTACCCAGGGTTGCTTTGCTTTGTTCATTAAACCTGGATTTATTGAGAGAGAGGGAGGGAGGGAGGGGAGAAAAGAGGGAGGGAGAGGGAGAGAAAGAAAGAGAAAATCCTATGCCAAAGTCAAGTTTTATTGCCAGTTTCTTCAAGGCGCTGGTAGTGGTTAGTGTTAATTTCCAACTTGACTGAATTTAAGATTATCTGGGAAACAAACCTCTGGAATCACCTATGAAGGATTATATAGATTAGTGTCTCTATGGAATTTTTTAATAACAACTTAGAAATTGCAATCATATCATTTCTCCCCCTTACCTTTTCCTTTCTCTAACCCCTCCTATGAACCCCTGTCCTCCCTCTCTTAAGCTCATGCACTGTTTTTCTTTTAATTTTTGTTACATGTGTGTGTGCACATACACATATTTCTGAATACATAAATACAATCTGCTCAGCCCATATAATGTTATCTATGATCTCAGGACTGAGTGCCTGATAAAATTAGGAATCTTTTTTTTTCTCAGAAGACCATCTCTCCCACTCTTAGCATTTATACTTACCCATAGCACTTTTTAAGGGTTCCTGAGGCCCTGCGAGCTTTCTCATTTCCATGTTAGCTATCTTGTTTGGGCATCCATGTTGATGGGATTTTATAGGTATAGATTCTCTGACATTTGTTAGAAATATGATTTCACAGCATGCTTTCTGTTCCTCTGGCTCTTAAAATCTTTCTGCACCTTCTTCCCAAATGAACCCTAAGCTTTAGGTGTAGGAATTGTGTTGTAGATGTATCAGTTGGAACTGGGCATCACATAATCTCTTGTTCTCTTTATTTTGATCAATTGTAATTTTCTGTGAAGATCCCCATCTGTTGCAAAAGGAGCTTTCTTTGATAAGAAGTGAAAACTATACTAAATTTGTATATAAAGATAAATATTTAGAATGTAGCTATGAATTATGTTGATTTAGAAAGTGGAAGTTGTAGGTTCTTTAAAATCCATAACTTTTCTGGCCCTTCATTGCTGGTTAGCTTTCCTGGATCAGGCGTGATTTCTGTCTTGTTGAGCAGGTCTTACATCCAACAGGAGTGCTGTGACTCTGGACATTGTGGTATATGCCTATTACCCAGAAGCAAGGTATTTCTGTGAGATCAATTTTACCCTGGTCTATATAGCAAGTTCTAGGTCAACCAAGGCTGCATAGTGAGACCCTGTCTCAAGAAAAAGGTATAATCTTGCCACTTCCCCCTGCCCTATCTTAGAGACTCTTTGTTACAGTGAGGTTTCTGACCTGCCTCCTTGCACAGTTCGCACCTACCCACCACTTATCTGCACCACCAGTCCCAAAGAAACACATCGACGCTTATATTAAGTTCATGCTGTTTGGCCTATGGCTCAGGCACATTTCTAACTGGCTCCTTCATCTTAAGTCAACCCATTTCCATTAATCTGTCTGCCACATGGCCCGTGGCTCACCTGTGTTCCTTACATATTGCTTCTTTGGGCGTCTGGCTCGATCTGTATCTGACTCTGCCCTCCTACCTATGCTGATTTCCCTTCCAATGGCTAAGGTGTTCACCAAGGGTCAAAACAGTTCCTTTATTTAAAGATTGATATTCACAGCATACCGAAAGATATT
The DNA here is from genome assembly GCA_033318265.1 of Phyllotis vaccarum. Classification (NCBI taxonomy): domain Eukaryota; kingdom Metazoa; phylum Chordata; class Mammalia; order Rodentia; family Cricetidae; genus Phyllotis; species Phyllotis vaccarum. The sequence goes on along the minus strand of JARWLC010000013.1, from coordinate 4,264,750 downwards.
CCCACATCAACTCTCCGTGATTCATACTCTGTACTCTGACATGCAAGCCTGCCTGTAGCCCTATGTAGCCTACACAGATGTTTCTTAGATTGGATTTTTTTGTCACATTAACTTAAAATCCACTTGTCTCTCTAATGCCTATCCTCCAGTCGTCCTTGCCTAGTCTGAGTTGCTGTCCCATGTCATGAGTGCTCCCTTCAAGAATTTATTTTCTGTTTCATTGTAAGGTCCTTCTCTTGAAGTACATACCATAGCTTCCTTGTGTGATAATTATGTTGTAATTTTCTTTACCAGCCCTTCCTGTCCATTATTCTGTGAGCTTATCAGGGCAGGCATCTCCCCTTATCTCTCTAGCCTCAGTATAGTGGCTTCTGTACAGGAAGGTTTTTGCTTTGTTTGGGGAAGTGCTAGCTGAGGATGGAACATAGCTAGGCAGGCAGTCTACCACTGAGCTACATCCGTAGCCCACACATGGGGCTGTTATAATGAGAGGATTTTTGTTGCACAAATTCTAATTTATTTTATAATAAAAACCAGATATTGGGGTAAATGCTTTAAAGATCAGAGAAGCAGAGGAGCAAGTCACCAGAGAAACCTCTCACCACTACTAAATCATTAGGCCAAAAGGGGCAGATCTTGTCTTTAGGAATCCCCAGACTGAATGCCTTGGAGTCCTCAGCCAAAAGGGAAGGGAAGCCCAGGAAAAGAGGAGGGTTGAACGCCTGTTTCCTCCTACCTTATATTCTTTTCTATGCCCAGCCAAATCTCTTCCTGTCTCAACATTCCTAGTGCTGGGACTAAAGGTGTGTATGTGTGTGTGTGTGTGTGTGTGTGTGTGTGTGTGTGTGTGTGTGTGTGTGTTTTCCAAGTACTGAAAGTAGAGGCATGAGATCAAAAGTGCTGGGATTAAACAGTCACTGCCTGGCTGTTTCTCTTTTAGACTGGATTAATCTCCAGTAACCTGTATGGTCTTAAATTCAGAGACCCCTCTGCCTCTGCCTCCCAAAAGCTAAGATTAAAGGTGTGTGCCACCACTCCCTGACCTCTACGCTAACTCTGTGGCTGGCTCTGTCCTTTGATCTTCAAGCAATCTATTTGTTTAGAGTATAAATCACTAAGATTTTCATTAAACTATTTCACTAGAAGTGATGAGAAAAATAATTATACAGAAATGAGTGGAATAGATCTTTCTGTCAGGACCAGTTTCCTATGTCTGCCATTGGAGGAAGGCATCCACAGAGAATTTTATATTAAAGTTTGTGGTACATGGATTGTTTTTCATGTCTATGCTCAAAATTCTTGTTTCTTTCCTTAGGATGGCAGTAATGCTATATTACTAGGGTCAAACTGAATTGCTCATACAAAGGTTTTAGAAAACTTCATTCTCATTTACAATTTTAACTACTAAAATTTATTCTTCAAAATGCGTAAATCAGTCACTAAAGCAATGTAATAAACAGATCCACTATTGATGCTACTTTTTAAAAACTGTGTTCATTTCAGAGTCCTGTGTTATAGCAGCACCAGGGAACAACCAAGAAAGTTGAAAAATAGTACAGGATGGATGATACCAGTAGTCTAGTTGAAATGACATGGCAAATAAGTGTAGCTCCGATATAGGGTACTTTACAGTCAGTTGTACAAGAGGAATACAGAGGAAATTCATGGGCTGTCTCTAAGGAAGGAGGTTGAAGAACCTGTGTGAATTTGGTAGCCACTAGGCATTGGACCTAAAAGGATGAATTTAGTTTCTGATGGGCTGGGAAAGTGGAAAAAGTGGGATTGTAGGCTACAGGCAAGACCTGGCCCTCAATACAGAAAAGGGAAAGCTCAAAAAAATTTCTGGGTGTTTGAGATGGAGCTTGGAATGAGATCTTGGGTCATCTGATGAAGTCTGATGCTAATGTAGTCTGATGCTAGCTTGTGCCCCAGGAAGTCAAAGAGACCTGCTAAGGCTTAGGAGGAAATGGTTAGAAATGAAGATACCTTCGGGTAAAACTAATAGAAGAACAAAGACCTGGCCTAAAGAAGCACAGTTCCCTAGATTAGGACTTGGGTGGGAAGGAGTAGGTCAAGAGATGCCACAGATTTGGGCAGCAATTTGGTCAGAAAGGGTGGGAACAAGGATACTTTCACTTTGGTTCTCAAGTTTGAGTTAAGAGAAGGGTTGGTGTTCTGTTGAGAGGATAAGAATTTTCTTTGTAAAAATAGTTGGAAGAAAAATACAGGGAGAAGAAACCTCCCTTATCTTCATATTCCCAGTGTCTACTCCAGTGCTTATGAGGAGACAGGGGTCAGTTTTCAGGAGTTTAAAGGGAGGGTAGTTTGTAAAGAAAGAAAAAAAGAGTGGAGAGAAGAAATGAGGGAGGAAGCAAGGGGAAAGAAAGAATAAAAAAGGAAAGTCGGAGTAGCAGCCATATCCAGGGAAGGAAAATTTTACCCTTTAATGTGTAAGAAAGGTGAATGAATGTATCTGTAGATAGCGGAAAGTAAAAATGCTCTCCCCACTTTAATACGAGAGAAAGAAGGGTCCTTTCTAGACCTGGATCCTGGAGAAGGCAGAGGGTTAAAGGCTCAAGCCCCCATTTGTGAGGGAGAGTTTAGAAAGGAAAAAGGGCCAATTATTCCTGTGAGTCAGGTGAACAAAAGTTTCCAAACTGCCATAGTGGGGATTCAAAAATCTGCCCCGAATACATCCTGGCAGCACAATCTAAGTGCAATTGCATTGACCAAAAAAAGGACTCCTGCAAGAACAGAACCACTTGGTGAATATTTGTGAAAGTGTTACTAGTATGGATTATCTCTGATTGCTGTCGATATTTGAAGTCTGAAATAAGCTTGCTTTTAAAAGCAAGAAATATCCTAAGGCCAGTAGAGCTGGGCTTCAAGGCCAGCCATGGGATGAATGGACTCTGAATGTTCTATTCAGACCACCCCTTCGCTCAGTGTATTCAATTGGGCCTTGAACTTTAGATTGAACTGGAACTTTTATAGCAGCACAGAGTCTACCTCAAACCGTTTCATTGATTCTCTCAGTCCAGTACAGTGTGCATGGCTTTTAGGTGGCATCTTCTGTTGTAGCTGAAATACTTACTTGATCTTTGCTTTTCAAACACCAGAAGTTTGCACAAATTGCATGTAGCTCAGCATAAGTGTTAGATAAGTGTAGTCTGAGGTTTCTGGCCTGTCCATCCCAAGGTCCAAACCTGTAGTCCTGCAGCCACTTAGCCCCAAATAATGACTCAGAACCTTATATTAATTACAAACTGTTTGGCCTATGGCTCAGGCTTATCGCCAACTAGCTCTTGCATCTTAACTCAACCCATTTTCATTAATCTATGCTTTGCCATGTGGCTTGTGGCTTACCTGTACTTTCACATTGTGATTTCTTGGTGGCAGCTTGCAGCATCTCCCTCTTTCCCCTTTATGCTTGGATTTCCTGCCTACCTATAAACTCTTACCCATAGGCCAAAATGTTTCTTTATTATACAACAGTAATTCACAGTGTACAGGAAGACATCCCACATCAAGGTAAGTAATATGGCTTTGTAATAACTGTAGAAATCTGAAAGGAGAAACCAGAGTCATGTACCTGTGTGAAAAGTATGGAAAGATTACAGAAGGTAGAGTTTGTCAACATAACAAAATATGGTAAATGGCCAAGTTCAGTCATTGATTTCCTTGAGTATTTGGTTATTTTGTACTCAAATGGAGCAACCAGAAACAATATTTTAGATAAGATTTTTTTCTGGTGTTTGTTTTTATGAGACAGAGTTTTTCTATGTATCTCTGGCTATTCTGGAACTCACTTTGTAGACCAGGCTGGCCTCAAATTCACAGAGATAGATCCACATGCCTCTGCCTCTATGTGTGCCATGTATGTTCAATGAAAGTTTCTTAAAGTATCAGCCCCAAACTATTAGTGAATCATGAATTAGTGTGTCTCTTTAAATGGAATAAAGTAGAAAACATGAAGAGCATAACATAATAGGAATGTACAGTTTACTAAGATGTTTCTTCTAAGGATGCGTGCATGTGAGGGGCAGTGTGCTGGGTCATACATGATGTTACAGTTAATTCCTTACTATAATCATGGTCCAGAATACTTGAAAGGCACTGTTTAGATATAAAACATAAAGTTTAGGTGCCAGGCTCATGGCAGCTACTGATACAGAAATCTATGAGGTGACTTGATTGCAAAGCTCATCCAGTGTGCTACTGCTAGCATAGGCCATGAGTTCAGTGACCTCTGTCACAGTGAGGCTCTGTGAGTTTCCTGCATAGAGACTTTGGAAGTCACATAATATTTATGTGTTTCAGTGTTCTCACTGGCAATGGGGGATAATAATAGTTCTTACCCCGTAGAGTTTTTGTGAGGATTCAATGTAAAGTGCTTATAACACTGCCTGACACTCAGTAAGTGCCCAATAAATGCCAGCTGTTCTGTTATTAGCCCACCATTTTCCCAGCAGGTGTAAGAAATAAGGATGACTACTACAACTCCCCACAGACTATTAATAAAGGAATTGTGATAGTGTGTGGGAAACTTTAAGCCCTTTAAAGGAAAGATGCTATATAAAGATTAGTGATATTATTAACAAACCATGGGTTGTACTTTGATAAAGGACTCACTGGAAGTCGTCAGAGTATTAAATCCAGAAAGCATCCCAACCAGCAATGCAGAAATAGGAGTAGTGATGCTATAGAATGAAAAGATTTTTTAAAAGAGTGTTTTCCATCCTTCTCTTTCCATTTCTTCAGCCTATGCAGACGTAACTGCTTGTAGGGAAACATGGCTCTTTCAGATTTGTATTTGCACATCCTATTTCTTGGTGACATTCTAGATTAAGGTTAAGAACCCCAGTATCTCTGCCTCATTCCTCTGTGAGCTGATGAGCAGTCATGAAAGTGCAAATTTTGTTTTCATCTAGGAGAGTGACACATCTGCCCTGGGATCTGTGGAGCCAGTAAGGGGACTTGCAGTGGCTGTCTCAGTGACTAACTGGACTGGCCAGGCTTAGCTGTGGCTGCTGACATGTTGCCTCCGAAGGTGGGGGCAGTGTCTTTAAAGGCACCTCCTCAACATTGGAAGGCATTAGACTTTTTGGTCACTATTTTTGGTTTTCATAGCCTCTGCTGCTTACTTCTTCTTACCTAGACTTTTCTAAGTATGTGTTTCTATTTTTGACTAACACATAGCAATATATATTCTTGTAAGCAGCAGTGTGACATTTCACTTCATATGTACAGTGGATAATCATGGAATTTTTGTCTTTTTGGAGGGGTCTGGCTTTGATGACATCAAAAACTTTCATGTGACTTAAGCCCAGGACTATTTTCCCTGTGTCCTCTCCTGTTCAACTAACTCTAAATGTGCTGGCTTATAAGAATAATTACATAAAAGTTAATGAGGCGAGTTAAGCACATACACACTCTTTTGATCATTTGAGAAGTATAAATGAGCCTGTGAATTGAGAATCCAGGGGGAGTTTTGTTTTCTGTTTTTGTTATGCAGCTCAGAAATTGAAAAATATTTCCAGATTATATTAAAATTTTAAATAAGACAAAGATTTAGTGTACTCCTCCTTTTAGGTTGATTACAGAATCAACAGATAAAAGGAAACAGTGTTTTGACATTGGAATAAAAAGTATCTGTACACATTTCCCTGCTTTCGGCCTACATATGGCTTAAGTACTGTAAAATATGTCTTCAATTTTCTGTTTCTTTTTGGTCAAGACATTTTTCCTTGAATAAGCAGTAAAATTAGCTAATTAAAGAACTAACCATATTTTTCAATCTCCTGTCTCGCCTTCTCAGAGACTTAACCTTTTTTCTCTTGGATCCCCCTGCCACTGCTGTCTTCCTCAAAACCTTTGACTATTCTTGGTTCTTCTTAGCACTGCCCAACTCCTACACTGAGGGTTTCATCTAGATACTCCTCAGAATTGCTGTATACTTCAAAATAACTAAATTACATCCCTGCCTAAAGCTCATCAATATCCACTTTGCAACTCATGACCATCATCCCTTTACCCATCCCCCATTCATTCAGAGCTATTCCAAAAATGACACTAGATCCTACATATATATTAGAAAAGCATGGCTGAGGAGGTGGCTTGGGAAGTAAGACATGGGAATCTGATTTCATCTCCAGAACCTACATTTAGAAAACTGAGCATGGTGGTATGTTCTTATAATCCCATTGCTGAGGTTGGGATTGGGAGGTTGGAAGATCCCTGGAGTCTGTCCTAATTGATGAACTCCAGGTCAGTGAGTGATTCTGTCTCAAAAAAGTAGGGGGTGGCATTTGGGAGATATCTTAATGGCTAAAGGCACTTAAGTGCTCTTTAGAGAAGACCCCAGTTTAGTCCTCAGTGTGCATATTGGATGGCTCACAATTGCTTTTAACTCTCACTCCAGGAAACCTGATGCCTTTTTCTTGCTTCTGTGAGCACTGTGCTCACACATACAATCCCTTTCACTCCACATCCCTTCTTTTCAAAGAGTACTTAGAAAGTACATATAAATATAAACCACTTCAGGCAGAAGTACATCCTTTGACTACCAGGATTCAGGCTGGGTAATTTCTTCCATTTTATCATCTACTTTAGCTACATGTAAGTTTTATCTGCTGCAGTTTTCTTTCCATAGTGTGTGTGGGGGAGTAGGGGTCTTGTTATTATGAAAGTTTTTTCACTTTGTTTCAGACTTGTTTGACCAATGTTATGTTTATAAATCTGCCTCTCTTCACTCATATTTTCCATACCAGTTTTATTTATTTCAGCACATTATCTTTTGTGGTAGTGTCTCATTATTATCATTCAAAGTCTTTGTGGCTTTTCTACAAAAGGGGAGTGTTGGAGTATGTCTGCTGCTGTGTTTCTGATTACTATCTGGAAGCTCCTGTTCTTTGGGATATTATCTATGGGAATAATCTGAGTTTGGGATCGAAAGGTTTCTGAATTTCTTTTTCCAAACCCCTCAAGCAGCTTGAGAAGGTTATAAATTCGTTATCCAGCTGGATGTTTCAGGAACCATTCAGTTTCTAATTTAGGGTACATGTTAGGCTGACCTATGGCTGGAGAGTCTCTAGTTAGACAGTGGTTAGAAGTATGTATTCTTCTTTGTTCAGCAACAGTAATTCAGGCTCAGATTCTTTTGGAACTCAAAAGAGGTTATTTCCCGTTTATCCCCTGCTTATGTGGTAGCATTTTGATGGCCAAACTTCTTTGAAGGAAGTTTCCAAAGTGTGTCCCATCTTGGGTGAGCCCACAGCTCCATTTCCCGTCTCACAAACTCCAAGAGGCCATGAAAACTAATTTATTAAGTTTTGTGTTCTCATTTCTGCCTACTTTGGGGCTTCTATACATTTATTCCTCTCTCACAGGTTTATTGATATATTGAAAAAAAACCTCTTTCTATTGTATGTAGTACTCTTAGGAATGTTCAGTAAAAATCTCTTGATACCATTGTTCAAACATGTTTGACCCATGGCCTGTGCACTGCATGTGGTCACTGATAGCTGTAAATGTATCACAACACAAAATCATAAGCTTATTTAAACATGTTATGGGAAATTGGTTTTGAGATTTTGTGGGTTTGTGGCAATTCAGCTGCATAGCTGTCAAGTGGGAACTTATAAATGACAACATTGTTTTACAATGTCTAAGGGTTGGACATAGCAGAGTATCACATTTCTAGATGATCCTCCTTCTTGGTTTGAAATTTAACTTTCCCTGTAGCTTGTGAGGTATGTCTCTTGTTTTTGGGTTTGTTTTTTGTTTTTTTGGGTTTTTTTTGGTTTTAATTGTATAAATGTGAGTTTTCTAGAAAAGTGTGTTTTCTTCTCCTGCTTGCTGGGCAGTCTTTCTCTCATGCCCACCAGGATTGCCTTTCAAAGCAAGATTTACAAATATATAGTATCATATTTCTCCTTAGTGGCTATATAGCTTCAAGTGCTTGTTTACAACAACTCTCTCATAATCCCTCAAAATGTACCCTCTATTCACCTTAGTCATATCTGATGTCATCTCCCTCCTCTTTATTCAAATTTCAAGATCATAGGCATTTTCATTGCTGCTTAGTGATTACTAAATCTAAACGATTCTTCCCGGCCTGACTTGCCTCAGAAGGGGCTTGACTAGTTTTTCTACCTCTGTTCGGTCTCTTCTCCACTAGTCTGAGCTGTGTGGATGAAGTTTGGATTGTCTCATATCCTTGCTCTGGAAACTTCTTCCCCTCTCTGTCCATTTTAATGCAGATTTCTGTCTCTTCCACAGGGTAGCCCCATCTCTATATTTTTGTTATTCTCCTACATGCCTGTGGTCAGACTGAGATATTTGCTAATGGCATGTATTAGTCTCTGAGTTTGGTTACTGTCATTATTGTTATACTCTCTCTCCAAAGTCATCCTTCCAGTGTTGCCCAAATGCCACCAACATCCCCAGGCATATCTGTTGAAATGATATACAACTGTGCCCTCTTCATCATCTCTCTCCTGTGGAGTGTTTCTAACTTCTTACACACAGTGATACTGTCCACCTTATTGTTTTCTTCATTTAATACCTTGTTTACAGTGGGGCCTCAGTAAATATTGACCCAGTGAATATGCTAATATAAATGGATGGAACAGATAGGAATCTCTAGCAACTACTCCATTAGAATAGTCTGTGTAAGTAAACTGTTTACTCAATATGTTTTAATATATTAAGTATACATGTTTGTATAGGCTTTTTCACTGTATGGAGGCCAAAGGTAGATATGAGGTTTCCCTCAATCATTTCTCCACCTTATTCCTTTGAGACAGGATCTCTCACTGAATCTGGAGCTCACCATTTTTCAGCTAGGCTGGCCACCAAGAGTCCCTAGTGACTCTCTTGTCTCTGCTTCTCCCAGTGTTGGGGTTACAGACACCTCCACAGCTGGCTTTTTACATGAATTCTGGGGTTATGAACACAGGTTCCCGTGCTTACATATTATCCACTGAACCATCTACCTAGCCTTCAATTTAATTTTTAAATAGATACTGTATATTTGTGCTTGAAAGTTCAGACTGGAGAGATGGCTCTGTGGTTAGGAGCACTGGAAGCTCTTCCAGAGGATCTGCCTTCAGTTCCCAGCACCCACATGGCAGCTCACAACTGTCTGTAACTCCAGATTCAGGGGCTCTAATACCCTCACACACACATACATGCAGGCAAAAACACCAGTAAGTCATTAAAAAACAAAATAGTTTTTAAAATTAACTCTCTTCCTGTATATTTTACCACCTTACCCCAAACCTTCCCCACAACAACCAGTGTTATTTGTTTAGTGAATTATGTACCCATGTAGTGCTAGAGGAAATCTTGAGTATCCCTTATATAAACTGTTGGGACAAAATATATTTCCAATATTGGTGTTTTCTGGATTGTGGAACATCTCCATGGACTTTATAGGCTAAACATTTATAATATGAAATGCTCCAAAATACAAAATATTTTATTTTGCTAAGTATTTATGTTATAGTTTAAATGTTTCATATTTGGAGCTTTTGGAATTTTGAGTTTTCAGATTAGAGATGTTCAACCTGAACAGGCCTTTGTCCCCTTTAACCCTAATGGTAGCATGCAGTATATAATCTCTATGTCTTGCTTTTTTTTCCACCAATAGAAATTACATAATAAATGGGGTTCTTCACTCTGTTTAGAACTACACAGTATTCTTTTGATTTTTCTATAATTAGTCTTTTCTTGACAGATATTAGAAGACTTTCATTTGGCACAATATAAATACTGCACTGAATGGCCTTGCATATCCTTCATTTTGTATATATTTGCATACCCTTTAGTCTAACTTCTTTGAAGTGTAAATGCTGTTTCTGCCAATTCTACTTTATGGCAGATATACCAGTATACACTCTTGGTTAGAGTGCCTGTTCTTAGCCTCTCTAATGTGCTAGTTTTCCATTGTTGCTATGATGGGCTAAGTGAATAAAAAAATGTTAGTTTTTTACATTATAGTTGTAGAGCTAGCTCAAAGAAAGAGGAAGAGGAGGGAGGGAGGGAGGGAGGGAGAGAGGGAGGGAGGGAGGGAGGGAGGGAGGGAGAGAGAGAGAGAGAGAGAGAGAGAGAGAGAGAGAGAGAGAGAGAGAGAGAGAGAGAGAGAGAGAGAATGAATATGAATATATTTCTGGGCTACAATCAAGGTATGTATATAGAACTGCATTCCTTCTGGAGATACTAGGCTAGAATCTATTTCTTTGCCTTTTTGGCCTTCCGGAAGCTACCTGTGTTCTTTGTCTTGTGGCCCCTTTGCTGCTGTCACTAACTCCCTTACCTTCCTCCTGTACTCCATGTTCTCTTAGGATAATGAAGCAGTCCCAGATAATTCAGGCTACTTCCTTTCTGTTATAAGGTCAGTTTATTAACAATCAACTCCTTCTGGAACCTTAATTCCAGTGGTTCCAAAGATTAGATCACAGCCATTTGGGGAGGTCACTATTCTACCTATGATATCACTCAGGGTGTCTCCTAACTATCTTTCTATCATAACAGACAAAATTGTAGATTCATTGTTCTGCTTTTTATCCTGTGAAATTGAATGCTCTTTGATATGCACCATTATGTTGTATCTTCTGCTCATTTCCTTTTTCATCCTGCTAAGTACAGGCACTCCTTTTTAATAGCTCTAATGACTTGTAATATGAGTTGCTAGTGTTTGCTCCAGTATGACCTTGAACTGTGCTTATAGTACTTTCGCTATGAGAACTTAAATTTGGTGGGATTTGTTGAACATGTGGTAGGGATCTCTAAGACCACCTTCGGATGCATTGATTTCACCAGAAGAAATTGCATGCCTCAACATTTATTTGTATGTAGTGCATGATTTATTACAGTAAAAAAGTACAGAGTAGAACCAGTGAAGAGAAAAGCTGAACAGGACAAAGCCCAGAAAACCAGCCACAGCTTCCAGAGTTATCTTCTAGTGGTGAGGACAGGGTGCCCTTGTGATATTTTCAACAAAGAAAGTTCATTCTAGTTTTTTTTTTTTAATTTTTAAAAAAATACAGAGGTACCCAGGCTCTGGTATATATCAAAATTCTGGACTTGTTGAAGACTTAAGGCCCAGGGTTTTTAGCAGTAGTTGGTCATTAAGGTACTTCTCTTTAGCACATACCAGATTTTAGACTCTGAGAAGGAAGTCAGATATAAAAACAGTTTCAGAATCGGCAACCAGTTCAGTGAGGTGGGGAATGCTGGCAATGCTTTCAAATCCAGATTCTAGATAACAAGGGCACACAAGGTACGCAGGCCTTCAAAAGGAGAGACAGCTGAGGCCCATGAAGTCCGCTTTCCTCTCTACAGTTTGCCTTTATGACTTCTGTGGTGTGTAGCTCACTTCAGAAATGCTTTCCAGATCAGCATTATAAAAGCAGTATTTTATGCTCTTCTAGGAATTTGATTTCTTTGGGATTGCGATTGAATGAAAAATGAAAGGAAAGGGCATGACTGCTGCTGGGTGTGGTGGAGGGAAAGTTCATTGTAAGGAAGAGGAAGAGCATAGGCAGAGACAGAGGCATCTGGGACAGTCCAGAGTGGAAATGACCAGGCTTAGTTGAATCGTGTGAAGAGAAGCTGGAGGAGGGAGAAGAAAGAGAGGAAAGCCAGGTTATGTAGACAAGAAGGCAAAAGGTGACCGGAGAGTGAGTGACCAAATATCTGAATTATAGAGGGAAGAGCCTTTGAGAAAAGGGCAGCCCAGGCTGGGCCAGAGAATGGCGTCTGCCAGCCATACCTTGTAATAGGTAGGGATGGAGCGGTGCTGGGAAAGCCTGGCAACCAGGTCTGCTTGATGTTCAGCTTTTTGTTCAGGGTTTGAAACTTAATTGTTGAAATACCATTTGTTGACTGGTCCACTCATGGGTACTCTATGGTGTATTCTCATACTTCACTTCTTGCATCAGTCTTTCTAGCTTTGTACCCATTATTCTTTTGTAGCCCAGGATCATGTGTACACTGGGCAAGTACTCTACCATGGAGCCACAATACCAGCCCAGTGCTATTTGAATTGTTGAAGGCATGCGCTTTTTTTCCATAGGGGAAAAGGGCAAGGTTTTATGTAACCTTGCACATGTTATATAACTGAGACTATCCTTTTAGCTCTACCTCCTGAGTGCTAGGAATAGAGGTATGTGCCACCACATCCAGCTCTTAACTTCCCAAGATTTGTAAGATGTCTCACCATCTGGGAGGGCCAGCCTTCCTTTGTTCCTCTTCTCCTTTTACCTCTTCTTCCTATAGTTTTGCTTGGGTATTCAATGCCTTTGTCATGGTAGGGCCTGCAGACCTAGAATTGATTTTCACTCATTGTCTGTAAGGACTGCCTAAGAAACACTGTTACTCCCTAAGAAGCAAATGCATATAGTAGAGTGGCACATGAGATCTCATGGGAACATTCAAAAAAGGGTTTCCTAGAAGAGAGAAATGCAGAAAGATGAGTAGGAGCATCAACTAGGTTAGACCTAATTGAATGAGTGGCATGTAATGTGAAGAAGCCAGACTGTCAATGCAGGGGTTTGTTGCCAAGGGCCATGGTACATGTAGAATGGTGCTAGCGATAGAAGATGCTATGGGAGGTAAAAGGCCAGCTTGCAGAACCTGTCCCATCATTTTTCTATTTAAAAGTTATTCTCTCTCTCTCTCTCTCTCTCTCTCTCTCTCTCTCTCTCTCTCTCTCTCTCTGTGTGTGTGTGTGTGTGTGTGTGTGTGTGTGTGTGTGTGTGTGTGTGAAAGGAGGGCACACCCAGTTTTCACAGTACTAGAAGGTGCTATACTTGCTGCCAGAGGAGAAAAGCAATCATCTTTTCTTCCAACTATGAACCCTATGACTATAGTAATGACTGGCCTGGCAAGACTTGCCTATTGATACAATAGTGGTGCAAATGTAATGGGATTAACCAGCCACTTTGTGATTGAATCCAAACTTAGCTCCACAAAATAGAACCCATACCACCCTACCTTCAGCCAGAAATATGTGACTAAATAGGTCATAGGCACTAGGAGAGAAACTAATACTATATTCTGCTACATGAACATAGTATAGTAGTAGCAAAACAACTCCTAATGACGTATTGCTAGACCTATAGATTAGTGCGTCTTCCAACCCTTACCAGAGAAACTTCTTCCTCTTATAAGTAGATGACAGTTAACAGAGGGGCACACAACTGACCAATGTGCAGAAAATAAAACACTGTCATGTGCTCAGCCCTAACTGGGATGTCTCTGCTCTCATCCCAAGGCTCAGAAGGAGGAGGAGATTTACTAAAGGAAATGGTGTTTTACAGACATAACAGGATAACTGCACACATGAACTTTGTGACTGTGAAGATGTTCAGAAAACTAACATAAGCCCAAGGCTGACTAAATCCCAGAATGGAAGTTGAGATGTGTCCCACTCCTAGCTGAGAAGGTCTTGGAATGTGATAGCTTCTGGGTGAGGGAGAGTCTGTCTTCTTTTAGAGTGTGACCACTGCTATGTCAACCCATGATCCAGGGCAGGACTCACATAAGTACTTACAAGAGTATTTTGACAGTATATATTGGTTGTGATTATTTTAAAAAATACCAAGATAGTGGATCTGGGAGGAGTTGGGGGAGGGTAATTAAGATGCTCAGAATATATTGTATATATTCTCAAAGTATTAATAAGAATACTTTTAATTACTTAGACTACGGTACCTCCTTTGAGTCTTTAAATGTGGGGATCCTTCAGACTTTCATGAAAACATTTTCTGAAATGAAGAAACCTTGTTTTTTAAGTGTAATAGAAAAGGTACAAATGAGTACATTGCATACCCTAAAATGGTCAAATGGCAGCTATTACAAAGGGCATTAGTTCAGAAGAATATCAGAAATTAAAAATAGAAAAACAATGATTACATAATTTTCTGTTAAAATGAGTAAAACTCAGGCATTCAGACATATACCTGTCACCTAAAGCACTGGAGAGGATGAAGCAAGAGAATTGCCAAGAACTGAGACCACTCTACTCTACATAGAGAATTCTAGGAAGCCAAGATTCCAAAATGAGAACATGTTTCTGTAAAAACAACCCACCAAGACAGAAAAAAAGTGTCAGGAAAAAAAAAAAACACTTAAAAAGTAGTCCCCTGGAATCTTGAGGTTAGATATTCAGAGAAATAAGACTGTTTATCAAAGGAGCCGATCTTTCTAAGCATCCATGTGTTGCTGTGGGATGGTCACATCATTTGAAGGCATTTAGAAATATACATAGCTCCTTAGTCATCCCCTGGAATACTATTTTTTCTTTGTTCTTCTGGTACTAAGGATGTGTACCTAGGTTCTTATGAATAAAAAATCAATAAAAATGTATAAAGGCACTATTACATAAAAAACTATACTAAAATGTCAAAGCACTAAAAAAGTTAAAAACCAGTGACTTAAAAATGTCTCCCCCTACTCAAGGTCTACTTACACTTGAAAATGTATGTCTACACTGCTTGTATTAGCTAAAATTGTTAGCCTTAAAATATTTAGATAAACTAAGTTATATAAAAGATTTTTATGTTTTAATACTAAAAAGAAGTTTTCAATTCAATATCATTATTTTTAGGGCTAAATCTGACAAAATTAAATTATAAAGTCCCAGTCTTATAAAAGCTGATAACATATTAAGGGCTGTTAAGAAACACAAGTGGTTAGTAATCTTTAAATAATCAAAATCTTTTTAAATTATAGCCATGCTAAATACTGATATAATTCATTTCAGAGATGAGCCTTATTTAGTCCCATGTATATGTTTTCAGAGATAAGCTTACAACAAGTAACTAAAAACAAAGTTTTTCTATTTGGATATACCTGGGCAGCCCACATACTTCAGAGACCTGCAAAATATGGCATTTAAATATTTATTTAAAAACTTATTATATCAATCAGAGACTCCCAGATCCTAACGGTGACCCAAGGTCTCTGAAAAAGATTATAAGACACCAAGATTTCTCCATCTAGATTGAGACAGTGCTGACCTAGGCAAGATGCCATAGTACAGTGTCTGCCTGCTGTCAAGACCCAGTCTAGACTCTGGAAAAGCTGGATAACATTGGAAAATTGAGTGCACCTGTTTGCCTAGACAAAGTAAGGTCAGTCTTCTCTGTGTCCCTCTACTGTTAAAAAAAAAAAAAACCCTCCCACCTTATAGGTCTGGCAGCTGAAGACTGATGCTGTTCAAATACTTCTGCCTCCAACTATATCAAGACCTAGATATGGCTAACTAAATATAGACTGGTCTCTGTTGTTTTTAATAGATTGAAAAGCTGCTCATCTGTACTCAGATCTCTGCAAGTAATGATGGCTAGGCTAGTTATAACATTGTCAGCTTGGCAAAAAACTCAGACAATCAGATACTTCTGCAAGATAATAGCCAGCTTACAAAATCATTTTATAAAGCCTAATTAATAATACTAATATAACTAAAACATACCTTTTTATAATTTATATAAGCTTCAAAAAATCATAAAATTTAAATCTGCTTCACAAAGGTCAAAAAGATTCCAAATAAATACAGCCTAAGTTTTTCCCACCTGTCTGTTCTTATAGATAATACTTTTCTCTCCTGGTTTGGGGACTCTTGCCCTTTCTAACTACTAGGACTGGGCCGAAAATTTACAAATATACACATAAAATTCTAACTTTTGTTCTTAGTTTTAATGTGTTTCAACAGATTTCCACCTGGCTGGCATACACAACTTGCTCCAAGAAAATAGAGCTCTAGACCTGCTAAAAGCTCATATAGACCAGTCCAACCAACATGGGTTGTTTCCTGTCTCCACATCTGGGTCAGATAGCTACATGACTGCATGCCTCTGACAGAAGCCCCACTGCTCAGCCCATTACTAGCCTTTCAGCCTTTTAGGGCCCTGACAACAATGCCCAGTGTCAGCTTAAAGCATAACAACAACAACAACAACCACCACCACATCGCCCCTGTTCGCTGTTAAGTTAAAATGCTAAGTTAAAAAAAAAAACCTTCTGACATAAAAATAAAAGGCCTTTTAAAATATGCAGCCTTTAAAAATGCTGTTGTTGTATAAACCATTCAGAGATAGTTAAAGGCACCATGACCAAAGTCCAGGAGGGCTTAGCTTAAAAAAACCAAAAAAAAAAAAAAACAACCCACAAATACCAGAAATAGTTAAAAGCTAATACTCTCCATTAACGTGGCTCACAATTCTCCTTTCCAGTATAATGAGACCCCTCATTATTCTAATCCTTCTATTCACCTTGGGCTATGCATCCTAAACAGACTAATTCAATTTATAAAGGCCAAGTTAAAGACAATTCAACTCACAATGCAAAAAGCCCACTACACCCCAGTGGCTAAGGTAAATAAATTTCTAAACACTAGTCCATGATAAATACAGTCACATAAATTCAGGGGAGAATGTGGGAACTAAAGTCCTTCTGTCTTGAGGCCTGGAGCTGTTTTGAGAGCTGAAAAGTTTCTAGTCCCTCATCCTGAGAAGTTTCTAAACCACAAGGCCAAGTACCCAAGGTCCTGGGTAATCAGAGGACATTGTAGCTCAGCCCAGCTGGGAAGCATCTTCTCCCCCTCCTAAGAGAACCAATCAGCCAGCAGCTTCCCACCTGACAGCAGCCATAGTAAAGAAACAACTTCTGGGCCCCTCACCTCCCAGCCTATAATGGCATTTCTATGGTCTTTGTTTGATCTTTGTTTTAAAACTCTGCCTCAGAGGAGGGGGGACACTCACTCCTACACTGGCACTACTGTGTGACAGCCAGGAGCTGAGCCCAGTTGTACAGCTATAATAGACCTTGCTTTACATTTGCATTTGGAGAGTTGATGTGATTCTGGGGATCTTTCTGGAGGTTGCTGAGACTAGGCAGAACAATGCTTGTTAGGCAATTAGTCTCACCACTGCATAATACATAGACCCCCAAATACTATAGACATGATTTCCATGGAAGTATCTTCTATTTGAGATGACCTTGAGTCTTCATCAGTCTCACTGTTAAACATTCAGTTGAGATGACAGGTCTATGTGAGCAAGAGGTCTCATGTGATGGAGGAACCCCAGTGAGTCAGAGGAGACATTTATACATCTCAATAAAAATTTAAACACCCAGTATAAAATTAAGATACATGTAGTAAAATACCATAATTAAACCCGTTACTTTATAGGCTAGCTAAAAATGAGGTTTGATTTAAAAAAAAAAAAACTTATCTACATGGTTTAAGCAAATCTTGATGTAGGTGCCATTTTAAAATAATGGCTAAGCAAAAAGCCAGAATCTGTTATTTTGGAGTTTTCCCCCCCAAGACACAACAATGCTAAATGTAGCTAAAAGAAAATGACAAGTTATATTCTGTATGTCCAAGCTGTTTTCCCCTTGTGCAAAATCAGAGATTTTCATCTCAACTTTGTCCTTTAACATTTTTCAAATGTTACATTGTGCTATTTTTAATGCGGAAAAACATGCACATGCTCTTTTTGTTAGTCTCCACAGCTTGAATAGTAGGTATTGAAAGTGATGGAATGGCCAAATATCAATACAGGAAAAAAACTGCACTTGCTAAAGTCTGAGCCAGGTCTGTCTTTTCTAGTATCCTGGCCCAGTCTTAACATTGTTCTTACATAAAATGTTATTGAAAGAAACTAGCTGAAGGGTTCATGGAATCTCACTTTACATTCTCTGTAAATCTGTGATCCCATGATTCTAACTTTAAAGAAGAGCTGCTGTTGAAATAACTTGACCACATACAGATTCTTAAGCCATAAGCTAGCTGCCCTTCTAGGAGCTGGGTAGGAGGGAATTAGCTCTTAAAGACCCTAGAGGTGCTGGTTCACTAGAGGTAAGGTGGGACATGGGTATTTTGAAATGGAACCTGCCAACAGTTCTTAGAAGAAGTAGTTCTAAGGAAGAACCCTGGTTAGGAAAGGACCACACCCCAGAAAGAGGCTACGAAGAGCACTTTAACCAATAATGTATCACTGATTCCTGGCAAAACATGTCACTTCTCTGACTTTACTAGGTTAGGATTGAATCCTTTTTGAGTTTCTGATAGGCAAAGAAATTGAATCACTGCTTAAGTAGTCAAGAGAGTAGATGTCATTCTCACTTGGGTATGTGGTAAATCAGAGTGACATCCTCACCTACTAAGTAAATGACACTGTTTGCTTAATGCTTGGAAAAGAAAGTGCTTTAGACCTGGCTATGTTCTTTCAATGAAACTTCACTTTTCAGATGGAGAGTTATAACCAGACACATCTAAGGTTATATTTGGGAATGTCAATTCACTAACAAAGTGCTAATGACTTCATAACTCTAAAATGTATTGTCTAAAGAGAAAATAAAATGCTAACTGAAAATCTCAAGTCAGGTATCCCATTAACTTCAACTTAAAATGTTTTTCAGACAGGAACTTGGGTTAGATTGGGAATAAGTTACTGCTTGTGGGGGACTTTATATTTTTTAGTGATATACTGGTATATGGATTTTGTAAACTTACATTTCCTGCTTAATATTTGTTTTGTTCTCTGTAATTGTTTGCTTTCATGTTATACAATAGTGAGCTTACATTGTAAAATTCTTTTTTTCTCTGACTAAATCTTTAAGGAAAAAAGCAAAAACATCTAGAAAAGGTGCCACTATGTTCTGCTTTGAAAGCTATAAGCATCTGTTCTAGAATGGTTGCTTCAGTTGAGTGAAATGGTTTATAGAATGCTTTTTAAAACATGTTTCCCTGTAATTAAAAGCTAATTTGTTGGAATGGTGAAAATAGTGGTTTAAGCTTCTAGTGTTTTACACCTCAGGCTGTGATACAGCATCACATGTGTTGCCATGTTATTTTCTGAAGAGAAATTTTAGCAATTATGTGATTCAAAAAATTTTTTTCAAAAATATTTGAGGTGTGAGTCTGGCTCTTGGCTTCAAGCGTTACTAGCTCTTCTTGTCACTGATTCTTTGCTGCCTCCTACAGGTGAGGGGGAGAGTTGACACTGAGATGTAATGCTACCTACATTGTTTTGTTAACTGTATCACCGTAGAAACAATTTCTTGAGAAAGGCCATCGGATAGATAGCTGATGGAGACCTTGTTTTGTTTTTGTACTAATGACAAAAAATAAATTCTGTTAACTGTACATTGATTTCTTTTTAGTCTAAAGTGTTGAGGAAAATACAGAGATAGTAGCAATTTGTATCATAATAGATTCAATCTTGTAATAATTTTGCAATAATTTTCATGTAAGATACATCAGGAAATGCCCAAAGCAACAAGTAAGTGTTAATATCAAAGATTATGCAATAGTGATAGTACCTAGAAAGTGCTACTGGCTTATTAAGGACATTCCTACATTTTATTTCTCTAGGAGAAAACTATCTAATCCACTGGCTCAGGAATAGCATTTATTTTGAAAGTGTCTCCAGGTTGATTTGTGCTTTGTAGAAAAGATGAAAAAAAGTAAAAGTGAAGCGACCAAAGTCAGGCAGAGGTCAAGAACTTACTTCAAGAATGCAAAAACTGTTTTCGTCCAAAGTCTGTAACCACACATTCTTAATTGTCAAATTATCTGCCATCTGTAACCGTGCCTAGAGCATAGCATTCAGGGATAGTGAGTATTCACACATTCCAGGTGCTGACCAGGATCGCATCAGGTGTTTACAGTGATGATATGTCACCAATGTACTGCTTAGTTGTGTGCCAGACTTTTTGCTTATTGAGAAATTCACTACACATATTAGTGATGTTTACACCAAAGTCTAGCTTAAACAGATCTCGTTTCTTATTGCCACTGGCACTAAAAATTTCAGAATTAAGTCAGTGTCAGACTCCACAGTTTTTGGTCAGTTTTTTAGTTGGCCCATGCCATGGCTAATATGTAAGATGCATGCTATCTACTATGGAATATAGCACTTAGGTCTGACACTGTTAGACTTGAGAGCCAGTGAGAGTTTCACACGCTTGGGAACATTCAGGAAGAAAATGGGTTCCAGCATGTTGATAATCAGTTTTTACCCGAAAAGAAAACTGTTGCTGCAAAGACTTTCCCAGGAATTCCGTGTAATGTGGGGCAAGAGACACTGGCATTCAGACTAGTTAACAGAAAAAAATGGATAGGGAGATAGATGTGTTACAGAAAAAGGTTTCTGGTTCGGACTAGCCCGGCAGTTCAGACCTGCCTGCTGCTGCTTATCTGGACCAGCAATCCCAAAGTCCCTAAGAAGCACACAGATGCTTATATTAATTTCATACTGTTTGGCCTATGGCTCAGGCACATTGCTAGCTAGCTCCTTCATCTTAATTCAACTCATTTCTATCAATCTGTCTGCCATGTGAACTGTTGCTCACCTGTGTTCCTTACATGTTGCTTCTTCGGGCAGCTGGATCATGTCTCTCTCTGACTCTGCCCTCCTTCTCCTACCTATGCTCCAATTTCCTGTCTATTTCTTAGGTGCTCAATATAGGCCAAAACAGTTCCTTTATTCACAGCATATAGAAAGAGACATTCCCATATCAATGCCTATTGAACAAGTATCCAGCCACAGAATGTCCAGGATTTTCAGGGGCTTCAAGCAGTCACTGTGCTACTCGGTCAAAACTAGAGTCTGTGTTCCGGACCAAGCTCTGTTTTAGTAACTGTGTAGAGAGTCTAGAAGTGGCTAGATGGCCTTCAATTTTTGCCATGAGCCAAGTGGGAAGCCGTGGGATGATTTTGGCAGGGGAATGACTTTAGCTTAATGTTATATCATTGTTGCTCTGATATTTAGAGATGTATAGTAGAAAATGGAAAGAATTCAGAGCTACTGTGATTAGCCAAATGAGAGAGCAGAGGGTTAGGCAGGTCCTGACAAGACTGTGCAGTACTTGGCTCAGTAATCCAGGAGGATGGGTTCTCATTGGCTAAACTGAAAAGACTGGGGCGAGCTGGACTGCTGAGGTGGAGCCAAGGCTTGGTTTCTATTGTTAGCCTTAGAGTCACTCCTACTCCCACTTCGTGCCTTTGGGGTACCTGTGGGGTTGTGCAGTTGACACTGAGCCACTTCCAGAGCAAGGGCTAGAATGCTCACTGGGGGACAGATGGTATTTGAAGCTAGGAAATTCATCAATAGTGCCTTGAAAGGTCAGAGTCCTGTCATTTCAGAGGCCAGAACATTGATTCAGAATTCACAGAGAGCAGTTAATTAAAACTTTCCTAATGTTCTGACTCTCTTTAAATAGATAAACATGTCATGACACTCTCTCGAGACAGGTGCACTGTTTAATAATCATTTGTGATTTTCTTATTTTTGTAGTGGCTTTCAACTGATCAGTTGATAAAAATATTTAAAATTCACAGGTACTTTTTAATCTGGAAATCTGGTATGTGTATAACATCATTATAAAACAGGTGACATTTGTAGTCACAGAAAATTGAGGTTTCCAAAGTAATTATTCCTGAAGATAGAAGCTAGTGTAAGGCTGATCTGAATTTTCCACAGTTTTTCTTTTTGTTGTTGTTGTAAGTCTCAAGTTGAGTTGAAGTTTTATAGTTAGCAAGTCTATGACATTTATTTTGTGAGAAATGAAATGATGAACTAGTATAGACTATTGCTTCACACTGAACTTGAAGTTCTTTTGTTTCTGGTCTTTCCTAGCCATTCTTTGCATTTTTAAATGAAGAGAAGTTTGATGTGGATGGGTGGACTATTTATAATCCCGTTGAAGAATACAGAAGGCAGGTAAGTTGATACTGTTGTCTGATGTGTGTTGACTTGCAAACATGTATAGGAACATTCTATTGTTGGTCATTTTCTCAGAATAAATAACAGACTTGCCTCATGTGTGTTCATGGCTGTGATATTCATATTTTCTATAAACTTATTATTTTTCTTTTGCAACTAACAAGCTCATTCTGTAACCATATTCAAACTGCATTGAAAGCTGCATGGCTGGGTTCTGCTTCCTTTCCTACATTAGGAACATCCATTTTGTGGTGTTTATAAAATGAGTCAAATACTTAGGATATAGAAAAGTCAAACCTCTATACATTACTTTGGGTGTGTGTATGTATGTGTGTAAGCTTAATTATTACTGATCTTTTTATTTAAATTATATGTGTTCTGAATTACAAATTCAAATGAGTTAGAACTGTATTCTTATAATTAATGTATACTGTCCACAAACAGATTTATTATACTCTCATATAAATGTCATCTGCATGTATGTTCATTTGTTATAAAAAGAGCATGAGGTTTGGGCTAGGGAAATGAATCGGTAAGTAAAGTGTTGCATCATGAGGACCTAAGCAAACAACCCATATAAAAAGCTAAATGTGGCAGCCTACACATGTGGGGATATGTTTCAAATTTAATAGAAACAAGTCTGGAATATCAGAGGATAGATCCATCTCTTCCAGTCTTTGGGGTTTTTTGTTTGTTTGTTTGTTTTGTTTTTTTAAGACAGAATTTTCTGTGTAAAAGTCCTGGCTTTCCTGGACTTGCTTTGAACTCACAGAGATTCTCTTGCCTCTGCTTGCCAAGTGCTAGGACTAACAGTGTGTGCCCTGACTTCTATTGCCTCTCTGTCTCTCTATGCCTGCCTTAAATACCCTCTTCACCCAGTTGTTACATCCAAGTTAAGATCAAAGGCGTGGCACCACTACTGCCCTCCTGGGAGCCTAGAACACCCTCTGCAAACTAAACTGGCCTCAAACTCAGATTTGCTGGGATTAAGGGTGTAGGTCACCACTCCCAGATATTCCCTGTGCTGGGATTAAAGGTGTGAGTTACCACTGTCTGATCCTCCTAGACTGACTGTGGGTAGATCCCTCTGATATCTCCAAATGTTTTTATTATATTTGAAAATATCCCTACATAACACCTGTAATCCCAGCACTGGGAGAAATTACAGGAAGTTCTGGGGGCTCTCTGGCCAGCCAGTCTAGCCAACCATTGAGCTCCAAGTTCATTAAGATCCCTATTTCAAAAGATAAAGTAGAGAACAATACAGGAAGAGAGTTGACATCCGCATTTGGCTTTCATATGTATACATAGAAACATAAACACTTTCATATACATGCACATGTCATACACACACCATGCATAGTAAGGAAAATGTCTTCTAGAACTTTTATAAAGAATTCCACAAACAAGCATATTAGTAAGAAAGCCACAGTATGACCTCTAATATAATGAATTCTGTGGTAGAGCTAGAGGTTTATAATGGAATTTTTCATATTTCTTCTGTGAGGTTCTTAAAATAGTTTGGAAATATTATGAAATGAGTTTTGAAGAATCAAATTAAGACCAGTTCAATTTGTCTGAAAGGCAAGTGAACATGAAGTACTATTCCAGAACCCTAAGCTTGTGAAGAACTTCCTAGCCACCAGTTCACCACCATGAACCTGCTTGACTTCTATTTTCAGTTTTTATCAGTGGTTTGCACATTGATAAGTAGTTTTTATACCCTGGGGTAGAGAAAGGGAAGTTTTTCTCTAGAACACAGTAGGGATCCTGTGAATTGGCTTTAGACTACTGATTTTTCAAAGTTAGTATACCTCTCATTTTAATGGCCTGTGTTTCAGACTGATGACTGAGATGAAAGAAAGAAACATTAGAATATTGAATATTGTTCATACTTTAGAAACCTCTCTGATATCATGCATGCAAGTATTTTACCTTATTTATCTTTTGTTGACAATAGCAAGACTTCCTTTAGTTTGAGCTTCTGGCTTGAAACAAAACATTTTCCTGTTTTGTTTTGTTTTTTAAGGATTGCATGCATATATGAACTTCTGAAGGTATTTTTTAAGAATTGCATGCATAGATGAACTTCTGAAGATATTTTGTTATAGACTGCCATTATATTCGATCTTTTTTTTTCTTGTAACTTTCTGATGGGACTTAAAACTCTCTAATTGGACTCAGCATCAGACTCAACATCTGTTTGGTCGTGGTACATAGGGCCAAACCTAAAGAACAGGTACAATGTCTGTCCCCAAAGTAAACACCCACCTAGGTCACGTTCATGTGTGTATTTGTGCATTTGTGAGTATGGGGAGAGAATATTCCACCACCTCTGGTTATTGTCCATAGTGGATGCGGGAGTGGCTTCTGTGTCTCCCGTTCATATTAGCAGTCTGCTTAAAATACTAATGACTTTACTCCTCACACAAGTTACAGAATGATCCTGGGTCTCTAGCCGCTTGATTTAAACAACTTGTCGGAGGTGGCGAAATGAGCCTCCCCAAAGGGACTTCTGTTCCTCCCACCCACCCCAGTACTTTTTTCTCATTGGCTTACTTTCTTTCCACTTGGGAGCAGGAACAGACTGACTGCATCATTCTATCTTGTTTGGAGCAGGGGGAGGAGTTGCTACTCTCAAGTAGACATAGGTTTCCACTGCCCATGGCACTTTCCTTTGGAATGGAGATGGAGGAGTGCATGACTAGGAGATGAATTGAGGCTTATATGTATTGCATGAGGAGTAAGGAATAAGTCTACTTGAAATAAAGGAAGACTTCAAATGTCATAGAACCTATAATTATGAGAGACAGTTCAGTTCTGGAAACCACCAGTGTTTTGTCCATGTGCTCATGTTGTCTGGAACATTGCTTTGACATCCTTATTGTAAATAAGTAGGCTCCCAATCACGCTATAGTCAAAGAGGAATGGGCACATGATATTAGAAGGAAAAAAGCCCAAAAAATTGCAGAGATAAAATAATTTCATGTCGACTTACATTTTCTTTTGTTTTTCAGGGTCTACCCAATCACCACTGGAGGATAACTTTTATTAATAAGTGCTATGAACTCTGTGACACATACCCTGCTCTTTTGGTGGTTCCCTATCAGACCTCAGATGATGACCTCAGGAGAATTGCAACCTTTAGATCTCGAAATCGGATTCCTGTGAGTACCATGTCACATTTTCCCCAGAGAATGCCTTTTCTTTCATAAGAACTGCAGTCACATACTTCAGAGGAGCATTCTGTTTCTGAAGTTTCATTCTGTTGAGTAATTACCAAGGGCCTACTGAAAGTGTAGCACTGTGAAATGGGAGAAGAATGAACCCCTGCCATATAGAAGCCCTTAATCCAGGGTGCAGAAGGAAGGCAGGGAAAGACAGTACCAGTGAGAATGTCATACCTCAACTCGGTGATGTAGGAAAGAAAGGCAGGTTGTTGTCATCATTATGGCAGGATACCCGACAAGATTCAGGCTCCTGAGAAATGTTGGCTAAACTGTGCTGCAAGGAAAGGACTCAAATATTAGAATGTGTATTAGTGCAGGCCTTTATGCCAACTCTAGGATGTGCTTGTCTGCATCCTGTTTTCGGATTTCCTCCATCCCCTGAACAAACTAGAGTCAAGTACAGATTATTCCAAACATTATGCTACTATGTCACTGAACGTAGCTCACAAAATTCTTTTTCAGTCCTTAAATATATATGGATATGTCATACTTCCTACTAGGTACATTGGGTTTTGTTTCAAAATTAGTAGATTGTAAAAGAAAACAATGATTGAAGAATTTAAGATTTACTGTCACCTTGTTTTTAACTTCTAAATGTTGACATTTTTGTCCTTAAAAGCATTTGGGTGGGGAGTGACTTCATACATTGTCAGCCGATGAGAAGTTCTAATTTTTAAATTCTCTTGTTTCTCTGATTAGTGTCTGTTTATATCTTCTTGATAAAATTGTACTTGAAGTATGTTCTTTAGCTCATTTTGTTAGAATGTGAAGGTAGAGTTAGAAGTTTGGTCTTCTTATACCCCACTTGGACATGTTTTTCTGTACTAGAGTAGACTGTATTAGTGTTGACACCAGACATTTGTCTTTGGGTATGTGCCTTGCCTATACCAGAATGGGAGAGCTGGGCTAGTGTGCTATGTATGAGTTTGGTCTACTATCTATTCAAGCTTTATTGACCATCTGCTATGTAGAATACTGTGTGTGTGTGTGTGTGTGTGTGTGTGTGTGTGTGTGTGTGTGTGTGTGTGTGTGTGTGTCTGTCTGTCTGTCTGTCTGTCTGTCTAAATGTTTTGTGGCATATGGGACAGGAGAAGAAATGAGGTAGTTGTGCCTAAGTCAGCGACCTCAGCCTACCATCATGATCATGTGGTCCCTGTTGCTCTTCATGAGTGAGAGTACACTATGGAAAAAATAACATTATTATTTTTCTCTTTGTGAGCTTACCAACTTGTTTTTCTTAAAAATTCTAAGGCTAAGCTGTCATTTATTTTTATAATGATCTACTATGTATTATAAGCCTGGACATATGCTGTTTTTAACATTATTTCTGATTGTGTGACCTTGACAAGAGGTCTCAGAACATTTGTCCAGAAAATGAATATGCCAGTTATGGGAAATACAAGTATTATGTAGTTCTTTAAAAACACATGTAAAACTACAAAAATAGTTGGTGAGAAATTTCTCATTTAAACACAAGTCAGACACACATTATAATAAAGGACTGCTGCTTAGTGAGTTCGTGCACATGCCTTATGTCTCTGTTAAAGCACGCATTTCCTGTTCTCAAACAGACTTGTCTTAACTTTATAGGATCTGTTAATGGAAAGGTGACATGTATTCATTTGAGATATTTAGAAAACACTGGAAAGAAAAGGCTAGCCTGCCACCCATTGAGAACCAGCACTGCATTAGCCTTTAGTTTGGATCCCAGACTACTTTTCTTCCCTAGTAACCTATTTTAACCTTAACTTTTCCTGACCAGCTCATACATTAATGCCTACATGTACAATGATTTCATCAGGTTTCTATTAAAAGATTTCTACATCCTTTTTTACTTTTTGCTCTTATCAATGATTCTATGGACCAGGGAGATTGTTCAGTGAATAAAGACATTTGATGCCAAACCTAACAGCTTGAATTTGATTCCTGGTACTGACATGGTAGAATGAGAGAACTAACTCTTTAATTTATTCTCTGACCTGTGCACATGCTCTGTGGCATGTGAGCACCCACTCGCACCCCCCCAATAAATGTTTAAAATTCTAAATAAATAATGCTATGATAAATATCTTTTAAGGACTGTATTTTTAATTTTTGAATGATCTCTAATATTAATTTTAATTGTAATAATATCAAAAGATATTTTAAAATAAAATACTATCATACTTTGGAATACAATTTTTTGAAGGTAGCCAACCAAGGAGCTAGAAAGATGTCTCAGTGGTTAGTAGTTCAAGATACTCTTGGAAGTGAACCAGGCTTTGATTCTCAGCACCCACTTGGTAGCTCACAACAATCTGTAACTTCAGTTCCAGGGAATCTAAAGGAACCAGGCACATGTGTAGTGCATAGACATACATAGAGATAAAATGTGCATGTGAAAAAAGTGAGAAGCCAGAATGAGCCACTGTCCCATAGCTATTATAGACTCCCTATAAATCCTGAGGGGGAAATGGGCCTCATAAGTACACCCATGACAGAATTCAGACAAGCATAGTGTTATACAGGTCATAGAAAGTAGGTGGGCAGATCTGAGACCCACAATGTGGGTTAGAAGATGGAGGCTTAATGTAGACCAGTGGCTCTCCCAGGTCTTTCTAAGGTCTGAGCCTCCTTGGCATGTGTTGGTCTCTAGTATGACACAAGGACTCATATTTATTTTGGGAATAAATGCACATTCTTATTATAATGTGACATCTTTTCAGAAGTGAGAAGCTCACAGCATCATAATAAAACTGTATTGTTAAGCATCCATGTTTGTCAGTTACCATCATAGAGTAGTAACTTCAGTCATCAGAGTATTTGATCTTATACTAAGTGAGCCCAAATGGTTATGTTGTTTCATCCTTCTGTCTGTGTATAAACATTTTTGGAACTGATGTAGACTGCCTGTAGAAGCTAATGTGAGCTCACATTTATTGCATACTTTATGAGAATTCTTCTTTTGTCCACCCAGAAGTCATCTGAGGTCATTATTCTCTCCATCAGACTAGGGAGGGCCATGAGTTCAGTGCCTGAGGGTAGCACCACAGGAGAGCTGATTGCTTTCCACTTCATATCCATAAACATTCACAGTTGACTTTTCAGTGCCACACTATAGTTATGCATATTTATAGGGCTCAGTGTACTACATTTGTGTGTGTGTATACATATATAAAATATGTACTGACAAGATCAAACTAACTGGGATATCCATCACCTCAAACAATTATCATTGCTTTGTGCTGGGAGCACTCGAGCCATTTTGAAATATCATTAAGTACTACTGTCCACTATAGTTACCCAACCATGCTAAGGAAAATGAAAACTAGTACCTAAAGTATACAGCTAAGTACTTTCCAGGATATTATGTTATCAACTACTATTTATATGCACAGCTTTTCATATTCTTTCAAAGAACTAAGAAGCCACATGGACTAGGCTTACCAATCAATTGAAGACCGACTCTGAGGGTGGGCCACATATGCCCTTTAAGGCATTGCAGATCCAGACTTCACAACAGAGAGTGGTAGCTCTCTTGGCCACCCAAACCCTCTTTTCTTCCCTTGTATTTTATTCCTCCTATGTTGCATTCTAGAATTGGGACTATTGGTAAAAAACGGGTAGGCATAAATTACTTCAATGGGCAGTGCAGTGATTACCTTCGCCCTTCAGTATTGTTCAAGTTGTTTTTATATGATACCAATCCAATATAAGCTACCAACTTCGAGTAACAGCAAACACTTTCTACATCCTTTCAATAATTCAGCTTTGTTGTGGTGAGCATCGATATATAGTGTTACTTTTAAAAGAAAGGCTGTTAAAACTGACTATTATGATTGTTTGTGAGCAGTTGTATTAGATATGTGTGTGTTCCAGTGCCCACACACAGTGAAAATTACTAGTGAGAAAGTATCCTATTTCAGCACTGGTTTACTTCATCATGATTATTTGTTTTGATGATTTCTGGAGACTTGCTAGATTAAACTTTCTGAACTAACCCTAGGTACTGTCGTGGATTCATCCAGAAAACAAGATGGTCATTATGCGGTGCAGTCAGCCTCTTGTCGGTATGAGTGGTAAAAGAAACAAAGATGATGAGAAATATCTGGATGTGATCAGGGAAACTAACAGACAAGTTTCTAAACTCACGATTTATGATGCACGGCCCAGTGTAAATGCAGTGGCCAACAAGGTAAGTGTAGTTAATGGGAAGTTAGCTTAATATGAACTCCAGTGTTCTCCATGAATGATTTCTCCATAGTATTTCAATATGTGAATTTCTTTTGAATTTTTATGTAATTTTTTAAGTTGGGCTATTACTGGGCACATCCGCGTAATTCCAGCACTGAGAGGGTAGAGATCATCCTGAGCTACATAACGAGTTCTAGGCTAACTTGACTTACATTAGGCCCTATCTCCAAAAATAGAATAAATGAACAATAACAAAAGAAATATTGTGAATGCTAAGCTTATTCATATATACCTGTAATACCCATAATCTCAGAACCACCAAGACAGAGGCAGGAAGATCCAAGTTAGTTTAAGCCTATAGTCTCAATACTTGAGAGGCTAAGGCTGGAGGATTGCTATGAATTCTAAGCCAGCCAAGACTAAACAGTGACACCTTTTCTAAAACAAACAACTAAGCTAAAACACAAAATGAACAAGCCAAAACAAACCAAAGCAAGCTTCATTAAAAATTGCATTCTAGAACTGTAATGAAAGTGAGCTTTGTCTAGAACCTTACATAAAAGGTAGTCTTTGAATCCCTGTGGCTGTGGACACTCATTGTGTAAAATGATGGGGTATCTTCAGGAATTGTAGGAAGCTACTATTATTAAAATCTGAAATTTATAATTTTATCTGAAGACTTCATCATATATACCTTCTGTACCCATAAACTGTCATTTATATAAGATAGTTGAAGAAATGAGTATGTCTGTACATGAATTTTATAATAGCAAACACAGAAGTTGAGTTTTCCAAATGCAAATCTCAATTGGCTTTTTGCCTTTTGAAACAGGATATGTGAAATATGAACCAAGTGGATTAGGGTCATCACTGTAAAGTCAGTGACTGTACGGTGTTGCCCCAAGAAGCTGTTGTTAAAAAAAAAAAAAAAAAAAAAAAAAAAAAAAAAAAAAAAAAAAAAAAAAGCTTATTTGCCCTTTATAAGTAACCTCAAATTGACAGGCCTGCCTTGCTTTGGGGGCTTTGGAAAAAGGAGATTTTTTGCCTTGTAATGGCTTGCTTGTGGTTTATTTGGTTGTTTGGTTGGTTTAGACAGGGTCTCACTGTTTAGTCTAGACTGGTTTAGAATTTATGGCAATCCTCCAGCCTAGGCCTTTCAAGTACTGACATTAAAACTACCTTTCTTGGTTTCTGGTTTTGTGTTTTTGATTCTCCCATCCTTTACCTGTGTTTTTTCCAAATGCTCACAAGTAAACCTGCCCCAAGTTGCTCACTTTCAGATTCTGTCTTTCAGATTTCTTCTCTTCAGCTGTAAACTTAAATTTCATAATCTTCAGTGCTTTGCTCATCCCAAGGTCATGTATCTGGCATCTCCAATTATTCAGAATCCATCATAAGAACCTGAGAGCAAAGCAAGTCCTTGAGCAACCCAGATAGATGAAGCAATTTCTCAAATGGAATGTGTGTGAAGCCTGTCTCCCCTAGGGTGTGTTAGACTGTCAATGTGTATGGGGCTCAGTTCTTCACCATTTGTATGTGGCTCCACTGTCCTACATGTTTAATCCTAGGCTGCTTGCCCAGGCCTCATGTTTGCTTAAGATGAGATATTGGTTAACACAGTTGGGGTTTATGTAGAAATAATTTCAGTCTTCTATGTAAAACAGTCATGAAGTTGAATAGCTAAGTCAATTAGGAATTATAAGTAAAGAATTTTAAAAAATTAATCTAAATATCTTCTTCAATTATCCTTAATTTTATATATTTTGAATCCTATTGTCCTTCATATATAATTCAGGGTGAAAACAGGTACAAAATACAGTCTTTCCGTGTACTTATTTAGTCTGAAATAGATATGAAGTAACATTCAAATAAAGTATTTAAAAAGAATATTTTAAAATATTAAAGTGTGTGAAATGAATACCTTAGTTATTTTAAACTCTAAAGCTCATTATAGCAACAGCATTCTTGAATGCCTTTTTAATGTTGGGGAAGTAAGCCTCTGCTTCTAGTCCTCTTAGGAATGAAAAGAAGGAAAATATTAAGGAAAAAATCAGAACACATAAGCCTTAAAACACTCTGGGTCATTCTTAAAACCGCCCCCCCCCCCTTCCCTGGCTCTGTCTCTCCACTAGTTGTCTATATCCATAGCAACAGGCCCTTGGCTCTTTATAACAGTCTAGGTAATTTGGGTTGTTCACTTTTGTTGAATAACGAAAAACCAAAGGGAGACTTCAGAGTTCACCAGAGATGGAGAATTTGAACTTTGGGGAACTCAGTATGTGCTTGACTAATTGATTTTTACCCTTGCTGACTTCTGTTCTCTTGGCCCCTTATAATTGTTCCTTCCTTATAGATATTTAGATGTAAGCAGCAACATCACATCATTTTCAATTAAATAAAACCAAAGGTTGTTAAGACCTAGCACCACACTGCTTCTATTTTGGGACAGAGCACTGTGCTGAATTAAAGTAGGGCTGTGCTAATGTCTGGTTTGGCCAGCAACTTTGGCAATGACTAAAACATGTATTTTTCCTTTTCCTTTTTTTTTTTTCTTTTTACGCATCACGTTCAGTTATTTATGAAAGAAACTCCAGTGTCAAACATCTCTGAAAATCCCCATAATTATGTAACAGACACACATGCAGAGGAGCAGGCCCTCTGTCTATGGGAGATTGAATGTGTCATAGCATTATATATAGGCTTGCAGAGCTAGCTAAAATAACCCAGCTCTTACTTGCCAGGTCTGTGCCTGCAGTTTGCAGAAGGGATTGCCAGGCAGATGCTAGTAACTTTGTCCTGATTCCACAAAATGTGGACAGCCAGGAAGAGGGGACAATGATACATTTGTCTGCTATTTTGTTAGCAAAGAGCTCTTTTAAAATGGCAAATAGGGGCTGCAGAGATGACTAAGTTTGTATCCCAGCACCCACAACCCTAACTCCAGTTCCAGGAGATCTGACACACACATTAAAAATAAAACAATGACTAAAAGGAGAAAATAGAAAATGTGTGTGGTGGCTCACACCTATTATCTTAGCACTTGAAATACTGAGGCATGAGGATTACCATAAGTTCGAGGGCAGCCTGTGCTAGATAGTGAGTTCTAGGCAGGCCAGTGGTACAATGTGAGACACTGTCTTAAAAAATCGTTCAGGTGGTGGTGGCACATGCCTTTAATCCCAAAATTTGAGAAGCAAAGGCAAGCATATCTCTGAGTTTGGATCCAGCCTGATCTATAGAATGAGTTCCATGATAGCCATGGCTACACAGAGAAACTCTGTCTTAAAAATCAAAAAAAAAAAAAAAAAAGCCAACAACAAAGGGATAATTTCCCATTAACTTATTGCTGATGCTCTGTAAATGAAGCTTGAAGGAAGCATTCATGCCTAAATATGATTACTTTTCTATCATGTTTGGAGACAGACTTCTGGCCTGACACATAGATTTTCAGGTGTGAAGTTCAGGTGATATCCTTACTTTTACTGCAAGAAACATCTATAAATAACCCTAGAGGATCAGAGGCCCTTAGCTTGCTCTGCTATTTAACCCTGGCTACAGGGTTATCTTCCTAACGTTAATATGAAAGAAAACGAGGGCTATTGTGGGGTGACACATTTGCTTTCCTCTTTCCTCTTCAGTCCCACGCGGGCAAAGGGCCCAAATATATCCATCCTGTGACATTTCAAAACCTTTAAGCAAAATATAGGCATGTGCCTAAACAAATTCATAATGTCTCTTTCAGTTCTTGTGGAAATGGATACTTTTCACAGTGTTGTGGTTAACTAAAGTTCATCCTGGGAAATGAACACTATTAAGTACTTCATAGTAGGTCAATTGCCCAGCATGTACAAGGCCTTGACTTCAATACATAGTACCACAATGACAATAGCAACATTGGTATACAGTAGGTGGCAGCCAACTTGTCCCTCTTAGAATCTTGAAAGCTCTACATGCAGTTCTGTCCCTGCTCTTTGTATAGTGGAGAGATGGTTTTGATACAGTAGAAAAGGTTTATGTGTTGAAATCAAAGCAGACTTAAATTCTATTTATTGCGTCTATAACTTTGGAATGAGTAAACCTCTAAGTTTCTACTTTCCAGTATGCAAATTATGAATAATAACAACTGTCTTGTACCATTCTTATAAGAATTAAAATTACAAAGCACAGCATCATAGAGCCTCATTAAAAGGTGCCTGCTGTTACCCATTGTAAAGAAGTCAAGCTCTTTTTATCCTGTTATACCTACGGAGAGAACCGTGCCTTGCAGGACAGGACACTGGTTCTTCAAGGCTAGTGTTTGCCACCAGATCGTGTGATGAGGAGAGGCTGAAGCTGAACTGTTGGCCTCTGTCTGGCTACAAAAGTTGTTTTCCCCTAACACATCATAGTCGTTGAGAATGCTTACGATGTTGGAGTACCTGCTGCTGCCTCAGTTTCTCCAGAGAGTACAGTAATAGCCACAAAACTGATGGAGGAGTACTTTTCAGAACCAGTTCTTCTTTTCCAGATCTAAAAGAGCCAGTAAACATTTTTTAAGGAACACTGTCTGATGAATTCAGTTGTCCCTACCTCACCTCCCAGGAAATTACCAGCATTTCTTATTTTTCTCTAGCTCAAAGTCTGACTTGAGTGGTTGAGTCTGTGTTGCATAGGAAGTCAAAAATCGCATTAACTACTTAAATTAGAGGGGTTTGGGTTAAATTTTTGAAAGCTTACAAGATATTTTGCCTAAGGTACTAATAAAATAGAAAACCTAACTGATTGTAAACTTGTTGTTTCTTAGGCAACAGGAGGAGGATATGAAAGCGATGATGCATATCAGAATGCTGAACTTTCTTTCTTAGACATTCATAATATTCACGTTATGCGTGAATCTTTAAAAAAAGTGAAAGACATTGTTTATCCCAACATTGAAGAATCTCACTGGTTATCCAGTTTGGAGTCTACTCATTGGTTAGAACATATCAAGGCAAGTATACTTTAAAAATATTTTCAGGTATCAATTAATACTTATTTTGAACAAGATGAAATTTTTTCTTAAATATTTAAAAGTTACATATAGAAAGAGAAAGTGTAGCAGATGATTCTACATTTTGCAGCTTGGTGTTTCTTTATCATTTGTTTTCCTAAATTGAAGATTTCACAGCATCATTCTATCTATTATGTTTAGAGTCTGTAGAGCTTTTTCTTCTAGTCTTGGCAGTAATAAACTGTCTCATAGATTTGTTTAGGATAGCCAATTTATTATCCAACTCATAGGCCTGGACAGAGAAGCCCTTTTGTTGTTGTTTTCATCTGGACAGTTTATTAATGACTTATTTTATTTTAGTGGGGGTTTTTTTGGAGGGGGGAGGGTCAAGATAGGTTTTCTCTGTATAGCTTTAGCTGTCCTGGAATTCACTCTGTAGACCAGGCTGCCCTTGAACTCATAGAGATTCACCTGCCTCTGCCTCCCAAGTGCTGGTGTTAAATATGTGTGCCACAACTACCAGGCTAATGACTAATTTTCAGGAATAGGTTTTGCATTTTGATTACATTCAATTGTTTATTCTGATAGAGACATAAAGACCCTCTTTTCAAAGTACAAGTATTAGGAACTATGTTAGTAGACTTTTGGAAACCATATAGTTTTATAAACAAACCAACCAAAAGCATATTTTAAGCAGGCAAATTATTAAGATGCATTGTTCTCTAATGAAATTATGCTTTCCAACTTGACAGGGATTATATTTTTTTATTTTTCCTGTCTAATTATAAAATAATTAATTGTAGTCTCTAGCTATAGTGTGATATCCAGAATGGGACTCTTGAAAAGAAAAAGTGGCATTAGGTTAAGAACTAAGGGAAAACATGGGGCTGGAGAGATGGTTCAGGGATTAAGAGCATAGGCTGCCCTTCCAGAGGGCCTGAGTTTGATTCCCATCACCCATATGGTGGCCCACAACTCTCTGTAACTCCAGTTGAGGAGGTCTGATGTCCTCTTCTGGCCTCTTCAGGCACAGATAAACACATGACACAAAGATATACACACAGGAAGAATACCCATACACATAAAGTAAATAAATATTTTTAAAGTCCTAGGGAGATGTGAATAAAGTATGAACTTTTAAAGCAATAAACTTAAATAAATTTCATAGTAAGTAATTATGTGTCAATATAGGTTTCTTAGTTGCGGCAAATAGCCCTTGCAGTGATGCTAAGAAGAGGTATCTAGGAACCTTCTACAGTACCTTCACAGCTTTCCTGTGTTTCTGAAATTAAAAATTCATTTTTAAATAACACAGTTTTAATGCAGATTGTCATGGTAGAACTTTGGAAGTAGAAAAGAGCCCTTAAGAAGGTGGTTTTATGGTCAAAGAAATTAGTTGTAGATGGAAAAATTGTATTCTAATATACTGTATTTTCAGTTCAGAACAAGCCTTTATAGCAAAGTCAGCTGAAAACAAATAGGCTTCACATAGTCCTTCCAGAGAGCAGGGATGGGGAAATCCATTGTAAAGAAAATCGCTGAGATGAGCACTCAGAAACTGCAGTGCATGACTCCTAATTGACAAGAATGACATGTTTTAATTTATTTACAAGGTTTTTTTTAAATAGTGAAGTTTATAAAACTAAGAAACATTTTTAAAGTGAGATTGGTCTAGCAAGGGGTCTGGGAAAAGCAAGATCGCCAGGGCCTTTACTATTAAATTTTGAAGAGAGGTCTTGGGGTTTGAATAAAAGTTTGGTAATGTAGAAAACTGTTCTAGGGGTTAATTATGTAACTGATACAAGAGAAAGAATGTAAAGTTAGAAAATGAAGATTGAAAATAGTAGTGTTGATACAATGTTGCAAAGGCTACTAAAAGAAGATACATGTTGCTTCTTATGCATAGTCTGTGGTATGTTGTGATTAACCAGCTGCAAGAGCTTCAGAAATGAAGACTGCCATAAGGAGGGTGCACCCACCTTGCCTGAGAAAATGATGCTTTCTTTTTTAATTTAAGGGAAGTCCTGACTAGGCTTAAGAGAAACACTGTGCTTTGGAGTTACTGTGGTTGGCCATCCTCTGGTGCAGTGTTTCAATGAGGTTCTCATGTAAAGTAGAATTCAAGATAGAGACTTGAAACTGACTTGAGCTTGGGAGATAGTGGTTAAGGACTAAACTTAGGCTGAGTCCTTATCAAGTATGCTGAGAGATGGTCCAGTTGAGGAAACGATCAGAAGACTTGGAATGGAGCCCCAGTCAGGTTTGAAATGTGCATAAAAGAAAAGTGGGATTCAGTGAAGACATCCCTAAAGATAGATATCAAGAGCTCCAAAGATGTTGGAATGTCTAGAAGGAGGCCAAGAGGATAGCCATCTATGAGTGGCTAGCAATGCCATGGGGGGTGAGAGTTGGAAATTCCATCGATGAATATAAATTATTCTTTTTCAGAGCCAGATAAGGGCTGGGGATATATATTGGTGCCTATAGTACTTGACACACAAGTGTGAGGACTGGAATTTTGATCCTCAGAACCCATACAAATGGCAAGTGGGTATGGCAGCCTACCTTCCTATACCTCTAGTTCTCTAAAAGGTGAAAAAGGAACTCTTCAGATCAGGCTAGCTAGCCAGATTAGGCACATTAATAAACTCTGGAATAGACTGAAAGTCTCTGCCTTAATGAATAAATAAAGAGGAATTGAGGAGGACTCCCAGTGTTTTGGGGACACACACAAGGAACACACACATGCATGCCAGCCAAAAGAAGCTAGATAAAAGAGAAAGGAGTAGAGACTTATGTGATTATAAGAAAGAATTTCAAGTCTTGGAATGTTTCAGCATGTTTTAAAAGAACTTGGGTGTTTTATTAAAGAAAGAAACACAATTCTGAAAGTTTAGAATGTTGGAATTTTTATATCAGTGGAAAACCATTGGAAATAATCTTACTATAGAAGGAGAGTTATATCTATATAAGGAAATGCTATGTAGTCATGAAGTAAATCATGCATTGTGGTTGCTAATAACATGAGGAAATGCTCAAAAGCCTTCTTATAGAATCCTGCAGAATTTAGAAAGATGTCTTCCAGCTTTTGCTTTCTTCATTATTTCAGCAAAGTAGATTTTTTTTTTTTTAGAAAAATGGAGGAAGGATGAGGGAGATAAGAGGGGAAGAAAAGGAAAGAGGGAGAGAAAATGAAAACATGCATGCAGACATGTGTTAGAGACCTTAGGAAGGCGGGAAAAGCTCCTGTCCTGTGGCAGAAAGAGGAAAGACTAGTTGAGAGTCCAGCTGGTTCATTGTCTTGGGTACCTGGGAAATCATGAAGCAAGGCGATGTGGAAAAGTAAAAGGTGATGGATAGAAGTTAGACTTATGGAGGACTTAAGGAATGTACTAAATGTGGAAGATCCCTATCAGACTTTATATTTTTTCTTGGTGAGGGAGATTGAAAACTAATAAAAGAAATTGTCACTGTTCTTTCACATGACCAGTGTAGCTGTGAGAAGGCTGAGGTCATGTGGGCACACGTAACAGCATCTTGCTCAGAGTTTCTCACACATCAGTCAAATCCTAGCTGTTTAGGGCAGTTTTGAACCTGGTCTTGCAGACTAGGTGACATTTGGGCTGTATTTTTCTCTTTAAGTGCTGAGGAAAATCTATTCTTGTATCTTCTCAGCTTCTCATGGCCACTTAATAAATTTCTTGGTACTATCCCTTGTGTTCATTAGTAAGAACCACTGGGTAGAACCTGCTGCTTTCTCTCTCAGTGCTGAATTATTTGTTTTCAGTGATTTACTTTTGAAAACCTGTTGCACAAATGAAGGAAACTCAGAGCCAGATCTCTGGGAAAGGCAGAGATATCAGAGAGTAAACACCACAGTCAGATCTCACCCAGCTGTCTTCCAGTTTCCTCAGCCTCGCTCCTCCTGGCTTCTCCTGCCTGCTCTGTCCTTCTATGCCTGCCTTAAATACTTTCTTTGCTCAGTTAAGGCGTGGCTCCACCACTGCCTGCCTGGGAGCTTGGAACTTCTGTAAACTAAGATGACCTCGAATTCAGATTGGATTAAGGGCATAGGTCACCACTCCCAGATATTCCCTGTGCTGGGATTAAAGGTGTGAATCACCACTGTCTGATCCTCCTAGACTGACTGTGGGTAGATCCCTCTGAAATCTCCGAATGTTTTTTTTTTTTTTAATTATTAAATTTGCAACATATCCCCACAAAAACCAGATCTTCTTTTTATTAGATAATTACAGTTGCTCCAAGTTAGAGTGACTGTGCAGATTCATAATTAGGAAAATCTAGTATTTTCTAAAATAATTTCCTTTTTATTTTAAGTAAGAGACACATCTTTTGGGAGAGCTGCCTGCTGCAGTGGGCTGGAACCTCAACTTGGCTAAATTAGGCTCCAGTAGTCTGGAATGTTAGCACTGCTTCTCAACAGCACTTTGTGCAGGAACGTTCAAACTACAAACAGTATCGCAGGGGCTCATTTCAGGAACACTTAGTTCTGCACAGGGGCTTTTGATGCTCTACCATCCTTTGCTTCCCTGCCTTTTGCTTGCTCACTTGTCTCTCATGAGTTCATGTGAAAATAATAAGCTTTCATGTTTTCTAGTTCATTGTATGGTTCACACCATCTAACTGTTCCTTAAATATATTTCAGCGAATTTTTCAGCTTCTGAATTAGTTAAAATGACCATAGTGCATTCTAAGCATGGTGTTAGAATTTGAGGTGCTTCATGGAATAAACCTTAGAAAATTAGCTCAAGCACCAACAAGTTGGCTCAGCAACTAAAATGCATGCCATTCAAGCCTAGTGACCAGAGTTCAGTCCCAGGAATGTATATACAGATGGAAGGAAATAAAAGACTCTATATAGCTGTCCTTTGGCCTCCAAACATGCACTATGGCATGCATACCCACACATACATGAGTGAAGTCATATACAAATAATGAACATGATAGTATGTTTTTAAAGTCAATTCAATGTAATTGTTAAGCACTTGGGAAGATATAACCCTCAAACAATAGCCAATAGTGGAAGTAATGTATGATGGTATAGCTATGCTATTTTTCTTAAATTTTGTTTCTTTTAAATAAGCATACTTAAGCATACATTTTTACCTTGAACATACATGTGCCATATTGTTTACTGAAGAAGAAAGAAAATGGTATGTCCTATCAAAAACTAAGAAAGCAGAAATCCACAGTAGCATGATTTATAGTATACAGGTGCTAGGAACTACCAAATTTCTATCAGCTAAAAAAATGGATACATAGCTATCCACACAATAGGATATCACTTGCTCATGCAAAAGACTGAAACACTGAAAAACAAAATCACAAAGCATCTGGCTGTGATCTCTACCTACAGCACAGAGAACTCCCAGGATCCTTTAGTTTCTGATGTTCTGGCTTGTAATGTACGTGCATTGACATCTGAAACCAAGACTTGGGCTGGAGTGAAAATGGGTGGCACTTTGATATTGGCACAATATCAATGTTACCTGTTGCTGAGTTGCATGTTTTTCTCTGCCAGCTTGTTCTGACAGGAGCCATTCAAGTTGCAGACAAAGTTTCTTCAGGGAAGAGCTCAGTGCTTGTGCACTGCAGTGATGGATGGGACAGGACTGCTCAGCTGACATCCCTGGCCATGCTGATGCTGGACAGTTTCTACAGGAGTATTGAAGGCTTTGAAATATTGGTACAGAAAGAGTGGATAAGTTTTGGACATAAATTTGCATCTGTAAGTAAATACTAAAGCTGTTCTTTTAAGTCAGGTGGGATTTTAAGAAACTGGTTTCTGTACTGTTCATTCAGTTCTGACATGAAAGTCTGAGGAATTGCCAAGTAAGATGGCACTTGAATATCAATACTAAAGAAGCTGGTAAATATCAATGAGTTTCAGGCCTGCGTGGTTTACAAAAATTCTAGGATAGCCATGGATACATAGGCATTGTCTCAAAAATATAATCTAAGGAATACTAATAGAAACTGCTTTGTAATTTGAAAACTGTGTGAGACCTTGGGCTAAGTCTTTTTGGGTTTATCCATCTTTACAATTTCTAGTTAGACTCAAAAATAATATAATAAAGTCTGCAGAGAAATATATAAATTGAGACTTGGGAGGCAGAGACAGGAAGGGTGATGTCAGTTTCAGCCAGGATACCCACTAAGTCCCAGGCCTAAGCTACCCAGTGACTTCCAGTCAAAGATATCCTGCAAGTTCCAGGCCAGAACTACCCACTAAAATACAGCCAGGGCTACCCAGTGAGTCTCAGCCAATGCTACCTAATGAATTCCAGTACTATGCTACCCACTGAGTTCTAGCCAAGGCTACTCAGTGACTTCCAGCAAAGGCTTCCCA
The DNA here is from genome assembly GCA_033318265.1 of Phyllotis vaccarum. NCBI lineage: Eukaryota > Metazoa > Chordata > Mammalia > Rodentia > Cricetidae > Phyllotis > Phyllotis vaccarum. The sequence continues at coordinate 4,224,265 of JARWLC010000013.1, read as the reverse complement.
GTGAGTTCTAGCCAAGGCTACCCACTGAGTTCCAGACCTAGACTACACAGTGAGTTTTATGCCTAGGCTACCCAAAGGAATTTCAGGTCTAGACAACCCAGTGAGTTCCAGCAGAGGCTACCTAGAGACTTCTAGGCCTAGGTACCAAGTGAGTTGCAGCTAAGGCTACCTTATACTGGGTGAGTTCCAGGCCTAGACTACCCAATGAATTCCAGCTGAGGTTACCTAGAGAGTTCCAGGCCTACACTACTGTGAGATCCAGGCCTAGGTTACTCAATGATTCTAGCCAATGCTACCCACTGAATTCCAGACCTAGGCTACCTAATGAATTCCAGGCCTAGGCTAACCTATGAATTCCAGGTCTAGGATATACAGTGAGTTCTAAGGTTAGAATACCCAGTGAGTTCTAGGCCTAGCCTACCCAGTGAATTTCAGTATACCCAGTTAGTTGTAGCAGAATCTACCCAGTGAGTTCCAGCTGAGGGTACACATGAGTTCCAGGCCTCGGCTACACAGTGAGTTCAAGTCCTAGGTCACCCAATGAGGTTTTCCCAAGGCTAACCAGTGAATTCCAGTCAAGGCTACCCAAGGAGTTCCAGCTAAGGCTACATACTGAGATCCAGGCCTAGGCAACCCAATGAGTAACAGCTATTCCCTACCCAATGAGCCCATGCCTAGGCTAGGCTTTCCATTCATGGCCTATGATATCAAGTAAGTTCCAGCCAAGGCTAACCAGTGAGTTCAGCCATTGTTACTCAGTGAGTTCCAACCACATCTACCCTGTGAATATAAGGTCTAGGCTATCCAGTGGGTTCCAGGAATAGGGTACTCAGTAAGTCCTAGCCAAGGCCACCTAAGGAGTTCCAATAAAGACTATCCAGTGAGGTACAGGCCTAGACAACCCAGTGAGTTCCAGTTGAAGCTACCCAGTGACTTCTAGGATTTGGTACCTAGTGAGTTTTAGGTGAGGATACACATGATGAGTTTCAGACTTAGGCGACCCAGTGAGTTGCAGCCAAGCCTACCTAGTGAATTCCAGGCCCAGGCTATACTTTCAGTTCCAGGCATAGGATCCCCAGTGAGTTGCAGCTGAAGCTACCCACTAAGGTCCAGCAAAGGATACTGGATGAGTTCTAGGACTAGGCTACTCAGTGAGTTCCAGGAAAGATACCTAGTGAGTACCAGGCCTAGCATACCCATTGAGTTCTAGATGAGGCTACTTATTGATTTCTATGCCTAGTCTACCACCTGAGTTCCAACCAAGGCTATGCAGAGGGGTCCAGGCCTAGGGTACCTTGTGAGTTCCAACTAAGGCTACCCAGTGAGTTCTAGTCAAGGCTACTCAGTAATTCCAAGCTTAGGCTATCAGGTGAGTTTCAACAAAGGCCATCCAGTAAACTCCAGGCTTAAGCTATCCAGTGAATTTCAGCGAAGGCTACTCAGTGAATTCCAGGCCTAGGTTTCCAAGGCAGTTCCACCTGAGAATACCCAGTGAATTCCAGGTTTAGGATAACCAGTGAATTCTAGGCCTAGATTCCCCAGGGAATTCCAGTTGAGGCTACTCAGTGAGTGATTTCCAGGCCTCAGCTAACCAGTGAGTTCCAGCTGGGTCCAACCAGTGAATTCCAAGCCTAGGCTTCCAAGGCAGTTCCAGGCCTAGGATACCAAGTGAGTTCCAGATAAGGCACCCCAGTAACTTCCAGGCCTAGACTATTTAATGAGTTCCAGGCCTCGGCTCCCCAGTCAGTTCAATCCAAAGATATCTAGTAAGTTCCACGCCTAAAACTACCCAGTGAATTCCAGTCCTAGTCTACCCCATGTGTTCCAGGCTTAGACTCCCAGTGATTTCTAGCCCTAGGCAACCCAAGACTACACAGTGAGTTCCAGGCCTAGACTATCCAATGAGTTCTAGGCCTAGGATGCCTAGTAAGTTCCAGGCCTAGGCTACCCAGTGAGTTCCAAGCTTAGGGTACCCTATGAGTTTCAGGCCTAGGATTCCCAGTGTGTTCTAGCCCTTGGCTACATGATGAGTTCCAGACAAGGTCATCCAGTGAGTTCTAGATGAGGCCACTCAGCCTGTTCCAGGCCTAGGCTACCCATTGAGTTTCTTCCAAGGTTACCCAATGAGTTCTAAGCCTAGGCTATTCGGTTCCAGCCAAGGTTACCCATGAGTTCCAGGCAGGCCTAGACTATAAAGCAAGATTTGTCTCAGAAAATAAAAAGGAAAGAAATTCTTAAGTTAAAATTTCACAAAACAATGAAGATATAATGATAGTTGTTTCTGGGCTAATATTACAACTGTCTGGAACAAATGATCTTCAAAAAATGGCAGGTTTTTACTTGAGGCTATTCTCTGATGCACATTTTTAAATCATCCATTTCAATTCATATTCTTGGATCTTGTTTCCAGGTGCTCTTTGAGTGAGCATCTTTTTAGAAGATTTTTTTAATTGGGGGCGGGGGAGCATGTTTTGGCTGCTTGTTTGTTTGTGCACCACATGTATGCAGGGCTCTTGGAAGCCAGAAGAGGGCATTAGATCCCCCTAGTACTGGAGTTAGAGCAGTTGTTAGCCACCCTCTGGGTGCTAGGAATTGAACCCTAGTGGTCTGCAAGAGAGCAACAAGTGCTCTTAACTGCTGAGCCATCTCTCCTTTACCCAGATCCATGATGATTCTCAGAGAATACATATATCATACTAATAAAAATACTGTTTGATTAGCTTTTATACTTCATCCAAATTTCACAAATGATATGACTAACATTTTCAAGTGGAAGTAGTCACTGTTTGATAAGACATGGTGAGAGGTTTGTTTGGGCTCTAACAGAGGAAGGCATTTTAATCATAATAATTGCACTTTGGGCATGATTTCAGTCCTTGAAAATTCCAGGCTTCTTCTTCCCCAAGAAAACTCATGGAACTAGAACAAACCATGAAGGATACTCCAGTCACCTTTATCTGCAGCTGTCTAGGACCTAAACAACATTCCAGTCATGTGGAATAATTGTAACAGTTACATAGGTTAATGGTACTTTGCTAGTTTTCATTATTTATGTGTATTTGCAATGTATGTTAACATGCACATATTAACACATCAGTTTTTTTAGTTGGTTGGTTGGTGGATTGGTTTTGCCATATGTTCTGGAGATTAGACTCAGGTCCTTGTGCTTTTATCTAGCACTTTATTGACTAAATACCTCCTCCAGCCCCTCTCATAGATGGAAAAATGGCTCAGTTGTTAAAGGTGCTTTCTACCAGGCCTAATGGCATGCCTTCAGTCCGGGGACCCACTATCTAGAAGGACTGAGTCCGCCTTTGAGATTTGACCTCTGGCTTCTGTGCACATGTAGTTGTTGTGTACATGCATACACAAACATACACATAAGGGTAATTTTCGAAATTTTCATTATGAAATCATCTGTTATTTCTCTGCATTTCCATGGCAACATATGTAGTTTACTATCTGAGAAGCTTGGTATTGAGAAGGCAGGTTGCTGAGTTGCATTTTGACATTTTTTAAGTTATGTACTTTCTCCGTTTTGTACCTGTGAATTACATCTTCTTCATAAATTCATTTCAGAGAATAGGTCATGGTGATAAAAATCATGCTGATGCTGACCGATCTCCTATTTTTCTCCAGTTTATTGACTGTGTGTGGCAGATGTCAAAACAGGTAAGAATGTGTGGGATGAATATATACTCAATGTTTAAATAATGTCTTTTAATATCCAAAGTTTACCTACAAAATAATGCAGGGCAGAAATAAAGATGAAACAGGCCTTGCTATAAGTGAATAATGATTGAATCCCAGCAATGGGACACAGGAATTCATTTCTAATTACTACTGTCATTGTATGTTTAGAATACTCTATATAAAGTTTACAAAATTAAATTATTAACTGGATTACCTTTTCTAATGTAAGGACAGCAGGACTGACAATGCCCTGACATTTCTGTGTAAGCGTGCCTTCTAACTCATAATACTTTAAAAAGTATACTTTTGACCATCTTTTTTTTTTCTTTCTTGACTGACACATATTAAAGTGCATCAGTCTTTTATGAAGTAATGAAAGAAACAAACAGAAAAACTCTGGGGTATGTGCAGATGGCAGCCTCTGCTGACCTTTCCGGAGTTGTGCAATGTGGCAGTGTGTAGTCACTCTTACCATCTATCTATGCATCTTCTCTTCCAACCATGTGTATATGTATTTGTGTGCTTCTTTTAATTCAAAGTGAACAATAATACACCATAAATTCTTACTCTGACACTTTGGTCTGTTAGAAACAATGCTCTCCATGCAGTTTTTTTCTTCCATGAGAGAACAGACTCAAGTTTTCATGTTATGTTTGCTTGTCTGTTTTTATCCAGTTCCCTACAGCTTTTGAGTTCAATGAACGCTTTTTGATTACAATCTTGGATCATCTGTATAGCTGTCGATTTGGTACTTTCTTATTTAACTGTGAATTGGCTCGAGAAAGACAGGTAAGCAAAAACACTGGGGTTTTTTTGTTTGTTTGTTTGTTTGTTTGTTTGTTTTTTGGTGAAGGCTTTACAAAGTGAATCTAAAAAAAAAATGTGAGTTTTTATGAAGCACTGGTTTTGTCCTGAAGAGTAAGAGTGATTTTTAAAGTATACAAATTCATTCTCCCTGTGGAACTCCATGAAAAGTTATGTAAAGCAAATTTTAAAATGTATTCTTTCAGAATTTCATATAGTATATTTTGATAATATTCTTTCCAGTCCCCCATATCTTTCCAGTTCTTACCTCCCCCTTTACCCATCTTACTTGATAGTCTTTCTCTCTTAAAAGGGAGGGAGGGAGGGAGGGGGAAGAGAGGAGGGAGGAAAGGAGAGAGAGAAGGGTCACTAAAAAACATGGGGCCTGCCCTGGAGTAGAGGCACAGTCCATTGACAAAAACTAATTTGCCTTTCCCAACAGCTGTTATTTTTAAGTAGATTCTTGATGAGACACGGGTCTTTGTATCCACTTCTCCTTTCTGGGATTTTGTTTGGCTTAAGGTTGTGCGGTTGTCCATGGCATCACAGTCTTTGTGAGTTCATATGTGCATCTGTGATCCTGTATCTGGAATTTACTGTTTCCCAGAAGTCCATAGCCAACTCTGCTTCTGAGAGTCACTTTGCCTCTTCTTCTGCATAGATTTCTGAGCTTGGAATAGGGGGATTTGATAAAGACGTCACATTTGGGGCTGAAAACTCCAAAGTTTCACACTCTGTGAACCTTGTGCAGTTGTGAGTCTCTGTATTAATTAGCATTTACCACAAGCAGCAGCGTCTCTGACATGGACTGCACGCGGATCTATAGATAGATTGATGTTGTTAGACATCATTTTATTGGTATGTTTATTTAGAAGACTAACAGTAGTAGGTTTTCCACTGGAACCATGACCTGTGTAGACTTAGGTTTTTAGCCTCGTTAAACATATCAGTTATGGGTTCCAGTTCATGAAGTGGATCTTAAAGCCAATTAAAGAGTGGAAGTCTATAAACCTATAAAAATGGGAAAAGGGAGAAAGTCACAGAAAAATATTAGAAGGTGAAAACCAGTAGATAAGTAACAAAGATTGTAGCTTGGGAAAACCAAATCTGAAAGCAACAGCAGAGAACCCAAGCACCAACTCACTCTGCATTGCAGAACACCTAGCTGGCCCAGGACTGAACCCTGTTATCATGTTATCTTGAACAAAGTGGGAAGAGACAGTAACATAGAGACCTGTTTAGAATAACCTCTCCTCCATCCCTCTATGGAGATAAGGACCCTGGCAGAGGGTAGCAATTATGACTCATTCCAAGTATTCTAGAACCAGGTGCTTATTCTATATCTCTCTGGAAGATATAGAAGTCTCACAATCCGTTAAGTGAATGGAAACAGTGCATCTTAAAGGGGGAAATGTCGAATTAGCAAACAACCCAGAAATTTCATTTCTAGGTTATATTTTTGAAAGAACAGGCAGTGGGGGAGCTAGGCATGGTAGCTGAAGCCCATAATCCCAGAAGTTGGGAGGTTGGGTTTCAGGTCGGTTGAGGTATATACTGAGTTCCAGGGTAGGCTTGTCTATATATTAAGATCCTGTCTGCAAACAAAATAAATAGAAAAATGCAATTACATCAATGATAAGTCTAAAATTAAATTTAGGATATATGCATGAGGCATATAAGAAACAATTGAATTTTATATTTTGACTGGATTCTATCCCTAAGATATCTCATTATGTATATGCAAACATTCCAAAATCAGAACAAAAATCCTAAAGCCAAAGCACTTTTGGCCCCAGGAATTTTGGGTATGAGATACTCATGCTGTATTTACAATGAAATTGAAATCAAGATGACTTGGGATTCTTTGACAATATTGAACAGTTGACTTTTAATGAAAGTGCTTCAAGCCAGCTTTATGTAGCTACCAAACTGCCACCTATCTATGAAAGGAGAACAAATATCCTCTCAAACACATACAGCATCAAGAATGATCTACTTCATAGGCTGGGGAGTTACTCCATCAGTAAAGTGTTTACCTTGCAAGCATAAGGACCTTAGTTCAATCCCCAGAACCCATATAAAACCCTAAGCAAAGGGACCATACAAATAATCCATCACTGTGCATGTGGGGACAGAAGGATCCCTAGATATAACTATCCATTCTAGCCCAATTGGTAAGCTCTAGGCCAATGAGAGACCCTGATTTAAAGAAACGGAGAGCATTTCTTAGGTGACACCTAAATTAGTGACTGGCCTTCACATAAATATACATGTTCATGTGCACCTGCATATACAAACTCACATTTAAAAAAAAGACCTACTTTCCAAAATGCACCTTCCTTTGGAAGGGGCTGAAATATACACTTCATGAAATGAAAAGTAATGTTGCACAGAATTCTCAGTGAGAGCTCCAGCACAGGAGTTCTTGATGAAAGCTGACCACAAGGCAGAGGAACAACAGGTGTAGGTTGAAGCTCCTGTGACAGAGACAATAGTGACATCTGCTGTGCTGAAGATTCTTTAGGGCATGTGATACAATAAAGAGAGTTTGGAGTTGAGTTAGTAAATGCTAAGAAAAGTAAACAGACAGTTGTGAAATCAAGAGCAAAATCAATGAGTGCACGAAAAGGAAAGCAATCACAGGACAGAGGCTGGAGAGCGCAGCTGCAAACAGCAGGTGCTTAGTCATCAGAATCAAACTGCTGAACGCTGAGCTCATCAGAGCTCTGCTATGGATTGGGGATATGTAGCAGAAAAAAAAATTGTCTGTGGAGCAAGAATGGGGGAAAGAAAAACATTGTGATTATGTCAGTAGTTAACACCTCCAACTAGATAGCTATGTGGTAGCAATAAAGGCATACACTTGGGGGATAAGAAGACAAATACCAGATAAATCAGTTAAAAACACAAGTTGGCTCAAGCTTCATGGAAGACAGCACGGAAATTCTTCAGAAAATTAAAAACAGAACCACTATGTGATCCAACAAGCCTGCTACTACTGGTTGTGTATACAAAAGAAATCAAAGCCAGGCCTGGTGTGTCAGTCCTGTGTTCCCAGCTACTATGGAGCCTGAGAAGGATCATAAATTAAAAGACTGGGCTACAAAGCAAGATCTAGGCTGGCTTGGTGACTTGGTGAGATCTTGTCTCATTTTTTTTTAAAAAATTGGGGGTAGAGAGATGACTTAGTGGGTGCGTAAAAGTGCTTACCTCAAAACCTGGTGACCTGAGTTAGAGTTTCTGTTGCTGTGATGAAATATGTTGTGGGGGGTGTTTATGTGACTGACACTTCCACATAGTCCATCACCAAAGGAGCTCAGGATAGGAACTCAAGTGGAGCAGTAACCTGGAGGCAGGAGCTAATACAGAGTGTTGTAGTGGAGTTTCTTTGGTCCGGGGCTGCCAGAGGTCCAGACCCTGCTGTGCCAGACCCCTCAGCTAGTCAGCCACCCGCCGCCGCTCAAGCCCCCAGAAATGACTCAGACGCTTATATTAATTTCATGCTGTTTGGCCTATGGCTCAGGCACATTGCTAGGTAGCTCTTACGTCTTAAATCAACTCATTTCCATTTATCTGTCTGCCATGTGGCCCGTGGCTCACCTGTGTTCCTTACATGTTGCTCCTTTGAGCTTCAGGCCTGATCTGTCTCTGACTCCGCCCTTCCTTTCCTACCTATTCTGATTCCTCCTACTTCTTCTATGGTGCCTGCCATGGCCCAAAACAGCTCCTTTATTTAAAGATTGAGATTCACAGCATACAGAAAGGCATTCCCACATCAACAGAGGACATAGAGGGGTGTTGCTTAGTGGATGGCTCCCCATGACTTGCTCAGTCTGATTTCTTAGAGAACTCAGGACCATAAGGCCAGGGATGCAATGACCCACCATGAGGTAGGCCCTCCAAAATCAATCACTAATTAAGAAAATGTCCTGCAGACTTGTGTACGAAGACGCATTGTTTTTCAAATGGCTTCCTTCCTTTCTGACAACTCTGTCACGTTGATAAACTATCCAGCACAGATCCCTAAAACCAATGTAAAGGTTGAAGTAGAGAACCAACTCAGCAGAGTTGTTTCCTGACCTCTGTTTTTGGGCTCTGGCATACATTTGCCTGCTCTCACATATTACACTAAATACTTTTCTTAAGTAAAAGTAAAATATTATTAAAATTGTCTGGTTATAGAACTTAATGGCCCTATGTTCAAACTCTGGTAGCACAAAAAGGAACAAAGGAATCAAGTGGTATGTAAGAGGAATAAGTGTACTCCTACTTTCAGAAACACCACTCACAAAAGCCAAGAGCTGGAATCTGGAATTGCCTTAAATACATACAGGCAGTTGCATAAAAAATAAAGCGTGATATGTTTTGTGGTGTGATGGAATATAATTCAGTCTGAAAAGTGAAATTCTGTCATTTGCAGCAGCAGGGATAGAATTGAGTGTTAACTGGAGTGAGCCAAGCATAGAGACAACTTGATAAGTTGGAAAGTCGGACAGTTAATGGGGAGGGAGTGGGATAGTGGATATGGTATGAAGGGGTCATGGAAACTGTTACTGTTTGAGTGTCAAATGCTCCTTCATTGGTTCATATGTTGGAACCTGTCAAAAGTGAGGCCTTACGGGAGGCCTTCCCAGCTGTTGAGAAGATATAACCAGCCACTCTACACTCCTGGTGCCATGCAGTGTTCCCACCACAGTGGACCAAATCCCCTTAACTGCATAGTGTTCATGCTCTCACAAAACACAAGTTTATTGCTTTTTATTACATACATTTTACAAACTTTTCACTGTAAACTATGGAAAAGCAAAAGCTGAGAAATCAAAAATACCTAAGTTAGAATTGGAGTCTTAGTGATGACTTCAATGATAAATCATGATAGTACCATTTGAACCAACCCCATAAAGTTCATTTGCACTTTTCTGATACCAAAATCTATGCAGGATTGTGCTTATTTTGCACATTTTCTGTTTATGTTATATACCAAACATGATTTTAAAAATCAAGTAGTTTCACATTTAGGGGGAAAGCAGCTCGCTTCTCAACAACCCTCAGGTCTAATGACAAATGCAAATCTGGTCTTTACAGCTCTCATAATTTGTCATTTCTCTGAATGAACTACATGCATTACAGGGATTTCTGTTTGGCTGTCAGTGTCTTCTTTGTCCTTACTTATTAAAGACGTTTCTAGAAAAAGTCAAATTCTAACTTTGGTAGGTTTTCTTTCATGTATTTTTTTTTTATGTCTCAGCTTTGTTTTTTCCACATAATTTATGGTGAAATTTTGGTGAAATGTATGTGATAAAAACAGCAAACTTGTAAATGTTCTACAAAAACATTGATTCAAATTAAAAACTGAAGACTTGGTGTAGTCAGTTATCCATATTTATTTCAAGTATCTGGATGTCGCTTGGATGCAGATTAAATATCTGGATGGTTGGCTGAAGTAAGTGTTCAAATACCTGTTGCCAAGTAGTCACATATTTAACTTTGTATTTCTAACAAATAGAAAAAAATTAAAACCTGGTGGAGTCTCCTAATTTTCCTTTGAAGGGAATGAAAAACACAGTGTGGCTCACCTGTTCATAAATGTTTGGCCTAGCCAGGAACTGTCTTTGTAGGTCATTGAATTGCATTCAGAGGTGCGTCTCCCAGCAGAAACAGTGGCTCTCAACTAGGCAGTTATCTATGCAAATATCAGTAAGTGGATGCAATCACGCAGTGATACTTTTTCTTAGCTATTATGGAGGATAATGTAAATGTATCATTGGTACTATTCCTGAATTGTATTGCCATCGGCTGCAGGATGGTTTGTGTGTTTACCTTTCTGCTTTCTCTTTGTATAGAAAATTACAGAAAGAACAGTTTCTGTTTGGTCACTGATTAACAGCAACAAAGACAAATTCAAAAACCCCTTCTATACAAAAGAAATCAATCGGGTTTTATATCCAGTTGCCAGTATGCGCCACTTGGAACTTTGGGTGAATTACTACATACGATGGAATCCCAGAATCAAGCAACAAGTAAGTGAAAAGACAGCCTTATAGACTGAATGGGTCCACCCCAGCTAATATAATGCTATTTGCTTTGCTGGTGGCTTATTCACATTTAAGAACAGACATAATAAAGAAAATGCTTGCTTTTAAACTAACCCTAATTTAAAATTTTTGTGTATTACTTACCTATGAATTTTGAAGTTAAACTCATTTCTCTGCTCAAATGAATGCTGTAATTTTTAATCATAATGTAAACTATTTTAAAGCTCTAGAAAGCTCTAAGTTTTCCTACCTAAGGGTTTCTGAAATGCTTATGCATCATTAAAAAACTGTACATAATTCTGACATTGTGTATTCTCTTATAATTGTAGCACTTAAGAGGTGAAAGACAGGCTAATCAGAAATGCAAAGCCAACCTCTGCTACAGAGTGACTTTGAGGCAAGCCTGGGCTACATGAGACCCTGTCTCAGAAGAAAAAATGCTCTGCACTGACTAGACTTAAATGATCTTTTAAAAGTGAGGAAGCATTTTTCTACCCTCCAGTTGAGATGTAAATATGAAATGAACTGGCATCAACATGCTTTTTAGTGAATATCATTATATCTAAAATCAAGACACCAATATATCAATGGTTAGTAAATTTAGCTAGCTACTTTCCACTCAAAATGAAAGCAGATTTTGAAGTGAAAAACTTCACCCTAAACCAGAAAACAATACAGCCTATTGATAAGACTCAGAAGAAAGGTGTTCCACTCGTGCTTTTGTTCTGTTTATGGTGCCTCTTGGTAGAGTTTTGCTCATTTTTCTGTGGTTTGGGGCATTGAATACCTGCACAGTTCAGCATTGCAAGAGCCTTAGCTGTGATACCATCAGTAGTAGGCTGGGGTGGCAGGACAGGGAGCACTCTTGATTTCACTGGCTTCTCCACACGTGCCCTGGCTCTGCACCATCCATGCCTCATACTCACTTGCTCATTTCTCATTCTAACCTCTAACCTCACTTTAAAGTCTTTGCTGCTTGAGTGAAAGGCTTTTGTAATGTAACTATATTTGAAATGTGCATTATTTCTGGAAAGTGACAGGTGCCCAAGCTTGAGAACATTTGCCTCTTTAGATTGGAACTTGAGAAGTACTTTGAGGAAATTTACTGAACAGTGGTTCTGGCATTTAAAATATTGAATAACAAGTAAACAGGATCTTTTCTAACTACCATTACAGAGCACACTTATTTTCCAGTTAAAAATTTCAAATGGACATGGTTGCTCACATCTGTCATCCCAGCACTTTAAAGGCAGATTTCTTTTGAGTTTGACTCAACTTATTCTACATAGTGTGCTCAGGCCAGTCATGACTAGACAATGAGACTCTGTCTCTTAAGTAAATAAATAAACAACGTACGCACACACACACTCACACACACTCACACTCACATCCTCATACACGCATACTGAACAGTGTTTGTCTTCTAAAATAAGCCCTTTTTGTGTTTGCCATAACCTTCTTTTGACCATTGGCTATAAGGAGCTATTTACAATGTCTTCAGATTCTACAATTACCTCTTCATTTATACTTGTCAAAAATTTGAAATACAAAGAAGTTTGAATAATTCATTTCTGACTATAAAAAGGTAACAATGATTATGTGACAAGTCATTTGGTTTGGGGCCTTTTGATTAGTTTTGTTTCATTTTGCTGATGAGGCTGGTTTGAAGGAACGTCATCATCAGAACTTTCGATAAATTAACCCTTACTCCACATTCTCCAAGGATTTAGCAAACTATGACCTGGACAAACAGGTATGTTGAGAGGGAATCTTTTACTTTGAGGCATTAATTGCTCTACATCACTATCTGTTAGCATCTATTCAAAAACATTACCTTCTCTATGTAGATTTTTCTGACTGTAATATTCCTACACAAATTGATGTCCCTGGACACTTTATATTTTCTTCTACAAAATATTGCGTGTTCCTGTGTGTCCTGCACTGGTAGAATACAGGGATTAGGAACAGATGTTCTCTGCCCACAAAACTCCCCAGGCTGGCAGGGCACGTAATCTAATGATTGCAGTGTGTAGGGATGAAGCTGATAAAAGAGGTATAAATTAAGTATGTGAATGCCTTTAGAGATCTGCTTATGTAGAACTAATCACATAGGACTTTCTAAATTATATAATGCAAAACTGAAAGAGTGTACTTAACCACTTAAAAGTTAAGTGATTGTTCATTTGTGTGACCTAGAAAGCATTCAGTTAATGGCCACTTACTGTATTCATAACACAATGATATGCTATCCACGTTGAAAGATAAAAGCAGGAACAGCCCCTCCCTTCAATGAGCTCTTAAGCATGGCGAAGACAAGGTTAGCCTGTTCTTAAAAGCAGACTTTGTCAGTGTCAGTCCTTGCTGTGACATCAAGCTCAGTAACTGAAGTTAAATTAAGAACAGACCCAGTGACATACAAACCGTCTAATATGTATGGTATTTAGGTAATTTCTAGTAGAAGAGTTAAAAGGCATATGAATGTGAAAATCATTCGAGGGTTAAAATTCTTCTTTGATGAGCTATCCTGTGGTTTGTATGTCAGGCTGAGTTTGGCACACACGTTGCTTACAGCTCATTTCTAAGTGAGAAGTCCAGGTACAACATTTGATGTCATTGAACTTAACTTTCATTGTTTGTTTGCTTGTCTTTACATACTCTCAGAAATGACTATTAGTTTTTTGTGCATCTATAGGTTAATAACTTCTGTGTATTTTATATTCATTACTAATCTTGTGTTTAAACTCTTATTGCTAATAGATTAGAAAACACATTTTAATTATACATTTGCACCCCACAAAATTTTGTTACATCTGATTTCTTTTTCCTGTCTAAATATATGCGCTGACTTTTAGTACTCAGACTGACTCTAAAGTTTAGTGTTCATATGGAAGATGAATTTTTAGATAGCTAAAGCTGTTTGGGGGAATATCGAAGAAGAACTTGCCCTTCTATATGTCAAGAATTATATGACTGAGACCTTTATAAGATTGTGCTTGTCTGAATCCTGTCGTGGGGATACTCATATGCCTACCTCCCCTAAAGATTTAGAGGCAGTCTACAATAGCTAGAGGACAGTGGCCTGTGAGTCCTTATCCCCTGCCCCCAAGAACTTACAAGCACTTAATAGCTAAAAGGGACTAATGAAGGCCCCGCCCCTCCCTGAGAATTCATAGAAAGCAAACAGTAGCTAAGGGGAGAGGCTCTTGAGGCCCTGTCCCCCTGAGAATTAATAGGCAGTTAAAAGTAGCTAGAGAGGAGTAACCTGTGAGACTCTGCTCTCCACCTTGTGGAGCTGTCCTTAGTTAATGGTTGCTGGGGGAAAGGGGGGTATTTTTTTCCTGTATATCAGCCACTGACAAGGCACCCATGTTCTCACCCTAATTAAATCCATCGGGTCACCAGGGGAAAAGGCATTAAAGTGGGAAGTGAAGACTAGTTAAGAAGAGAAAAGGGATCAGCAGGAGTGGGGAACAAACAGTAGGATCAATGTATATTATAATATGTGTAAAACGTTATGATGAAGCTATTTTGTATAATTAGTACATGATAATATATAAAAACAAAACTGTTATGACCTAGGAACAGACCAGCGTGGCTGTGGAGACTTGGTATAGTAAGAAGATGGCATTGTTTATTGTGTAAATAATGGCGAGATCCCAAATTAAATGTCACACATCCAAACAGAACACCTAAGGATCCTCTCCAGCTCCTTTTCCTGCTGTCATCTTCATTTCACTTCATTTCAGTTCTACTCACTGTTATCAGGACACACACACACACACACACACACACACACACACACACACACTCTACAGAGTCACAGTATTTCTCAATATGCTTCTGCCACCACTTTAGGTTGGGCTATGTAATTAGCAGTATACTTCTAGATGGACTCCTGGGGCCATCCTTGCTTCCTCTGAATCTGTCCTCAGCAGGACAGCTAAAGCAGTCCTTATAAAGTTGACATCTGACTGCAACACTTCTCCATATCCTAGGGAGATACTCACCTCATTCAGACTCAAGGACCAAGCTTTTACAGTGGCTTCTGAGGGCTTATCTGACCCTGCACCTTTATTCTTTTCCCTGTCTCAATAACTTTGTGAAACAGTTCTTTAGCCACATTGACCTCTGTTCTTCCTTTATCCCTCTCAAGCCTTTCTCCTAAATTCATTTCCTCATTCCATTACACAGATGTCTCACTCCATGAGCCCATATCCAACTCACAGTAACACCACCTGTCTACTGCTCTCCTATCTTGTTCTATTCTCCAGTATCAATCATCTTCTAGCAGTCAATAACCTCACAGAAATGTTGGTTATTGTTGGTCTGGCGCCCCCTGCTGGAAGATATACCCCATGAAATCAGGCTTTTTTGATCATTGAACATCTAGACCAGCAGCTGGCCCAGAGGTGAACACAGAGAACACTAGGCAAAAGGATGGTACTGAGCAGAACAGAGTGGGTATTAACTTCTGCACCAAGCGTTCTTGCCCTAATACTACATATACATTAAAAAAAACAGTACTGGGACAAACAAAGTGAAGAGGGCACTTTGGTAAAAGCTGCAGACCCTGAGAAATCAAGAATGTAGCAGTCTCCATAGAAATGTGGAGGCAGACACATTTGCAGCTGTAGTCAACTGGTTCAGTCTTTGGAAGCCTGAAGTAGGTTGAATGGCATCTACTGTCTGCCCCAAAGGATATATCTATACATACAGGTACATATACTTAGACACTACAAATGTGACTGCATTAGTAATGTTCTGTTGCTGTGACAAAAATACCTGACACAGACAACATAGGTTCACGGTTTGAGAATGCAGTTCATCGTGACAAGACAGGCATGGTTGCAGGAGCTTACAGCAGGTGGTCACAGTAGGCCCACAGTCAGGAACCAGAGAAGAATAAATGCAAGCAGAAAGCTAAATGCTGATGCTCAGCTCTCTTTTTCCTTTTTATTCAGTCTGGGTCCCCAGTGCATGGTCTGCTGTCACTTTCATTCAGGATGACTCCTTCCTCCCCAGTAAAAACTTTCTAGAGTCTCCTAAAGACAAACTGTGTGCCTCCTTGGTGATTCCAAATCCAGTCAAGCTGACATGAAGATCAACTATTACAGTTACCTTATTTGGATAATAAGTATTTACAGTTGTAATTTTCATTGGCCCTAAATCCACTGCTAAGAATTCTCCCACCTAAAACAAAGGTGAAGGAGATTTGCAGCACAGGTACAGAGGAGAAGAAAAGGTCATGTAAAGGCAGATATAGAAACCGGAGAAGAAGTTAGCTGAGTTCACCAGAAACCAGATTAGAGCAGGGAAGAATTCTCTCCTAGTGCCTCCAGAGAGTGTATGGCCCTGGTAACACTTGACCAATGGGGCTTTCACCTTGCACAAAGTGGGTAACTTTGATTTAATCCATCAAAGTTTGTGTTCACTTGTAAGGGTAGCCATAAGAAGCTAAGACATGGTCATACTCCTCAAGACACAGGGTTTCTGTTTTAAAATCCTGGTCATATCATATATCTCATGTTAGTAGACTTCACTGTCACAGCTTTGTTGGCACTTACAGCTTGCCTAGGTAGTTTAACACGAACTAATACATGCAATTTCTGGGAGCCACTATATATGCTAAAGGAAGGCACTTTTATAGGCTTTAGTTTTTATTTCTTACTGTTTCATATGCTACTCAAGCTTTCTGGAAAGCTACTTCTGATGGCTTTGGAACATGAATCTCCTGCAGAGTTTTTCTTTTGTACATCTTGGCCTGGGTGATCATTACCTAAGTATATACATTCATAGAGATTCGTTGAGCTGAACATTTTAAAATGTGATCACTCTGTGATTTGTATCCCAGAATAAAGGTTTGCAGAAGTGAACATGCTGAGGAAAATCTCATTGTGCCTTTATGCCAGTATCAATCTCCTGTTTATTGCTAAGAAGAATCACAGTGACACAGCACCCTCAGAACAATGCTGAAAGGGCCATGCTGGGGTCCTGCTCATTTGTACAGAGAGATTGATAGAGGCCCACAGAAACTTGTTACACAGCTGGGAAGGAGAAAAGTGGGAGTTGACCCCCAGGCCAGAGGTAGTGAGTGCTGCTGTGTTTAGGTCATGGGAAGATGGTCTTGCAGAGCAGTGCAGGTCCAGACTTCCATGACATTGTAGTATAGCCCTCAGGATGGCACAAAGGCTTAAGTTCCCAATCTCTGGTGAGAACGTGGAATAGCAGGAAATGCCAGACATCAGTGGCAGGAGCCCTGGGTCATGGACACATATGTAGCACATCTAGGGCAATTTGGCAGCATGTGGTGAAGTCAAAGAGAAGATTGTACTCTACTCTTCAGAGACCCTAAGCCTAGTAAGATTTGTCAGATATGTGCATGACTATATATATACACATATACAGAGAGATATGTAAGAATGTAGGAAGACACTCATTAACCATTGTATATACTATTTATGAATCCTGGAAATTGCTGAGTACCCTCAGCATGGTCATGGCTGGGTTTATTCTATAAGTGGGACTCAGCAGTGACAGAATTTAGAAAGCACAACAGTGAGCCAAATACCATTTCTTAAATACACAGTGATATCAGTTATATAGATTTAAAAAAATATTAAGCAATACTGTAATTTCTTTCTGACTACTCTCACCTCTAGGAAAAGTGTTATAAGTCTCTAAACATAATGAAAAACCTTATGCCAAATTGTAAAGAATTGTCCTTCAGAATGAAAGGGGACAGTGGATCTAGGGTGGGAAACAGAAATCTGAAGCTGTGTCTAAGCTGATGGCCAAGTGCTTAAGAGATGGCCATGCAAGTGTGAAGAAGTGTGTGCACTTTATTTCCCAGTGGTGAAAAGCTACTGTGTGTCCAAGTTACAGTGGCTAAAAATAGTATGCATGTTTGTCAGTTCTTAGTAAATGGGGCTTAATATGAAGGCGGTGGGCTAATGGCATGGCTGGCATAAAATATAACTTATGTCTATAATTGTTTGTAGCAGCCCAACCCAGTGGAGCAGCGGTATGTGGAGCTCTTGGCCTTGCGTGATGATTATATAAAGCGGCTTGAGGAACTGCAGCTCGCCAACTCCGCCAAGCTTTCTGACCCTCCTGCTTCGCCTTCCAGTCCTTCACAGATGATGCCCCACGTGCAAACTCACTTCTGAGGGGATCAGTCGCACTGCACTTGAGCTCTAGATGAAATAGAACTTGAGCTCTAGTTGACTTTCATTCTGAGCATGTGTACAAAGTAGAATGAAAATATTGGCCTCCATTTAGAAGATGAACTAACATCCTAGACTCTTGAGTATGTGCCTTCTGTAATACATATTACAAGAAATCTCTGGTGTCTGTGTGCCATTCCGAAGAAAGGAGTCAAGAGGGGATTCTGGAAAATTCTCACAATTTTTTACAAAGCACTTTTGCAAAGATAAAATTGCAATTTTAATTTACCTCTATATAAATGCTACATATGCAGTGTGTATTTTGTGGGCTTAATTGAAACATTATTTTAAATCCAACGAGGAGGGGGGAATGTGTTTGTAAAATGGATTTTTCTTCAGCTGCTTACAACAGTTGCTTTGGATTATCTAAAATGAATCCAAATGTGAAAGATGGGTATTACTGCCAAACCCAAAATGCACTCCACTTCCTCGGCAGATTCCAAGACCAAGGCGTTGAAATAATCGCCATTTTTTTTTATACCAGCATAAGTGGTAATGGAAGAAAAAAATGAGCATTTAATCATTTTGAAAATAAAAGGCTCTCCCATCATTTTTTCAAGAGAAACATATTTTTATATTTACAAAGGTAATGTGGTTTGGTTTCTCTCCTTAATTTTGTCAGTTCTGCTTTCTAAATCCTCCCATGAGCTTGTCTAACACTGAGTCATACTCAGGTTGAAGCAAACCCCATATATAGCACTGCATGAGGATCTTGGCTGCCTTCTGCTGCTTAGGTGAATATTTTCGCAAACGCCTCTAATCAGTGCAGCTTATCTGCCAAAGTGTACGTTTCACTGTCTTGGATGAGCTATGGTTAGAGTGTCTTTCTTTAACGCCACAGGTATACAGTTTTTAGTGTATTCTTGAAAGTATTCTGTTTCTGTATCTCCATTTAAATGGTGTTGGGTTCCTCTTCCATGTGCGGGCATAAAAACTGGTCTGCACATTATTACTTGAAGTACTGAGGAGTTTGCTCTTTCAGGTTTTTCATTTTGTTTTGTAGTATGAAGTGAAAATTTAAATGCACAGTTTTATTTGTTATCTGATCTAATTCATTTAGTAAATGTATTTGTAAAATCTAAAGCTAAAGCAATTAATGTTTTACAGTGATTTGTAAAGATTATTTATAGCTAATATGATTTTGTTTCAGTGATTTAAGACAGATTAAATTTATCTTTGTAAATTATTTTATGTCATATCTTATCAGCCTACCAAATAAGACATCTCAAATATCATAGTGTAATGTATGGATTTTGTAAGTATAAAAATTTATTAGATATTCTTTTGCTTTTTGTAAATGCTGTAAATATTTCATAAATTAAGTGTCACTCCATAAAAAGAAAAATGCTAATACTAACAGCTAAAAAGACTTTGTGAAATTTCGTGAAAACATTTTCATGCCAATAAATATTAAAGAACTGCTGTAATAAATATATTAACCAAACCTATCAGAATTTCCAGGGATAAAACTGTGTGTGCTTAAAATGTACGTGGTGTCCATTTTACTTGCTTTTGTGGATCTACTTCACGTTTCTTTTTATCATAGTAATAACATTTGTTTTCTTTTTTGGTTGCTGAACCTAAAGTCTCATATAACTCAAGTTGGCCTCCAACTAACTGTGTCAGCAAAGCTGGCCTCTCATGGTATATGCCATTCTGAGCTGAAATATTGTGCGGAATGTCTTTTTCCCTCATTGTGAGGTCATATACTTGTTCCCAACATGGTTTCTGACATATAGTTGGAATATAGTACATATTCACTTGAATGCATGGATGGGTAAGAGAATGATCGGTGAAGTGCAGATGTCTGTAGGCTGCTCTTTCTAGAGAGTTATCTATAAAGACAGCAGAAAAATGGCTACTTTTTGAGAGGTTAAATATGAAAATGGGCTTTAGGGAGGAAAAGAAGGCAGTGAATAAGAAAATCACCAATAGGAAAGAGTGCTATTTCTTAATAGGCCAAGGCTTTGGAGTGCGCAGCATAGGAAAGAGGAACTGGGACCAGAATAGCAGGGCCTGTGCCTGCACCACCAAAGCCAGGGGGCAGAGGCCGGGATGGGATTGTTAGTCTTTTTACTGTAAATAGATTTCCTTCATATAATATACACTGGTTCCCGTTCCACTCCCTCCACTCCCCTCCTATTCAGAGCCACTCTGTTTCTCTCTCATTAGAAAATAAACATGTATCTATCCCAATATAAAAGAGTAAGATGAAGCAAACAACACATTGAAATAGAACAAAACAAGCAAACAGAAGGAAAAGAACCAATAAAAGGAACTAAATAGTATAGACACAGAGATCTACTTGTTTGCACACTCAGAAATCCCATAAAAACAGAAAACCAGAAACCTTTATATATGCACAAATAACGGGAGGGAGGGAGGGAGGGAGGGAGGGAGGGAGGGAGGGAGGGAGGGAGGGAGGGAGAGTCCTGACACATTATGAGACAAGGAACCTTTATCTACTGGGAGGTGTGCAGTGTACCTTAGGAGTAGTTTGATTCCCCCAGAGAGACAGAGGGTGGGAGACTGAATTTACATTTGCAAGTGACTATCATTACAGGTGGGAGCATATTTCCACTTCTCCTTTCAGCTCTAGAACCCATAGCCCTGTGAGCTCATGTGTGTTAGTCCTGTTGTGATTAGAAGGCTTTGTTTCCTTGGTGTCCTCCATTACCTTTGGTCCTTACACTTTTTCTGCTTTCTCTTCCTCAAGGTTCCCTTAAGGCTATCCTGATCATCAACTGCAGCCTTGCTGCTACCAGGAGATTCAGGGCTTCTGTTCCCTCAGGCACTAAGTCTTTCAAAGCTACAAGGGAACTTATCTAAATCTCTGTCCCTCTAAAAACTCAAGAGTCAAAGGCTGAGGTGGAATTTTCCTCAGAGAGGTTGAATAGCAAGTACCTCACCTCCTTGCTTGTGCCTTCCCAAAAGCCCAGTGTCCTAGACCCCTTATAACCACTTCTTCACCTGGTTCCTCCATACTCCCTGCCAAAGTAGTAGTTCCAAACTCCTCTAGAGCTGGGACCCATACTGACATAACATGATTTCTAGAGAATCTCACCTGTATGTACCTCAGGACCCAGAAGGGACTTTCTGAAGAAAATGAAAATTGACAGAAATAAGCAAAAGCAGAGAACCTCCTGGAAAACCAATAGAAACAGAACAGCAGCAAAAGACTTGTAAGGTTTAGTTCGAGCTGCTGAAGTTGCTGTGTGCTAGTTAGTGGTCAACACGCTGCAGTGATTCTGATGGCTTCATAGGGCCCATCAAGACTGCCTGCTCATACTTCTGTACTGCAATGCCAAGCAGCACCTGAAATCAGCCCGGTAGCAAGTTACACTGCAGAGAGGAGCGAGGGCACCCGAGGTGGGCTTCTTATTTCTTCACAGCGGATAACTAAAACATTCACACATTTTCCATAAATAAAACCTAGAAACTCTGTTGCAAAAACAAAGCCAACAAATAAATAAGACAACCTTGGGCTTGGTGATGACAGATACAATGCCAAAAACACTCTGGGGGAAAAAAAAAAAAAACTTGTCAAGAAGAACCCTATTAAAATGAAAACAATTAGCAAATAATAAGGAAACCTCAGGCTGGGAGAAAATCTCGTGTTTCCTAAGTCTGATAAGAGACTATATTACAAAGAGATTGAGATCCCCCAGAATACACAGAATTTTGCAATGTAGTCCTTGTTGGCTATCCAGTAACTTTCTATGTGGATCAGGATGGCCTTTTGTAACAATCCTGCCTCTGCCTCCCATAAAGTTACATTATAGGCATGTGTCATCATGTGTGGCTTACAAAGAACCCTGACGAATCAGCAATAAGACACTAACCTCATTTTTTTTTTAAGTGGAAAAAATGGGTAAAAGATTCAAATGGATACCACTGATCACACACATGGTTGGGGTTTTTCTGTTTCCTATATATAACTTGCATATATATTTCATTTCCTCATATTGAAAGTGGCATGCGATAATGCGTTCCATGTGTCATCAGAGAAATGTAAACCACAATGATATATAAGAAACCACTATACAGCTATTAGAATGAGCAACAGCAAATCCTGGTGAGAGTGTGAAGCATCGCCAACTTGTTTTCATTGCTGGTGAGAATACAACATGGCACAAACACTTGGAGAGACAATGGGTGATGTCTTACAAAATTGAATATGTCCTTGCCATATTAATCAGCCATCATCCACTTTAGACATTACCCAGATGAACTTTAAACTTATGCCCAGGCACAACCTTTCACATCAGTATTTGAAGCAGCAGCTGACACATGTTTATCAGATAGTTGCCACAATTTGGCTTAAATATACAAGTGAAGAAATCATAAAACAAAATAAAACTCTGGTACATCTAGACCATGGAATATTTTTCAGTGCTTAAAAGAAATGGACTATCCAGACATGAAAACATATAAAATATAGATTAGTGCTGTCTGTATGCACTTAAATCTTGGACCATCTAATAAATCATAATCAACTTACCAGGGGCCACACTAGAAGAAATCTACCACCACCCACCCACCCCCACACAAACAGCCATCAACAGTCAGTAAGTACTCAGCTTGGATTCCTTGCTCCTCTTCCACCCATGCTGGAATTTTGACTGGCTTGATTGTATGCTGGTTTTGATCAGGGTGTGCTGTATTTTGTACTCAACTTTTCTCTGAAACCTAAAAATTTTTTAAAGGCCAGATTATTGTTTTTTAAAGGGATTCTGTGCACTTAGTCTAGCATCGAGTGTTTTGAAATTACTATTTTAGTTAACCTTACTCAAAATGCATCCTTAAGTAGAGGTTACTGAATCATGGTGTCTGGTTAAGAGTCAGTGTCTTAATTTGCTTGCTTTTTTCTGTGATAAAGATCATGAGAAAAAGTAACTCTAGAAGTAAATGTTCCTTTGAATCACCCTTCATGTAACAGTCTCTCACTAGGGAAAGCTAAGAACTGAAGCAGAGCCCTAGAGGGGTGCTGCTCACTGGCCAGTTTGATAGAGGAGGATCTTCAGTTGAGAGTTTCTTTCCAGAATGACCCTGGTGTGTGTCAAGCTGACCACCCCTAAAAATCCTATCCATCATAATCAGCTTCTTTTGCAACCTTTGTTTTGTGGAGGCTTTGGACAGAAGCAGTCTTTACTTGCCCCTACACTTGCAGAGGCAGTACCTAAGAAAAGAAAAGTCTGTCATTAAATGGTTTGGGAAATCAAAATGTTATTACCTTAATGTAGCTTCTAAAAACCTCTATGTAGGCAAGTGTCTCCACCACTTAGTAGTACATAGCATTTCTTCTCCAAATCCACCCTTTTTGGGGTGCTCTCTCTTTTTTGGCACATATTTTATTTTAAGTGAATAAAGCAAGCTGGTCATTTCATAGAACACAAGAGGCATAGTATTTGTTGGCAAAATCTGGGAAATGTGCATCTAACACAATAGTATCCTGATAGACTGATGAGATTGGTGGTATTACTTGCAAATATAAATTTATAATGACATATTGTGGTTGGGATGGTAACTAGGTCCCCAAAGCATTTGTGTTGAAGATTTTATTTAGTTATTTATTTAAAAGTTTCTTCAGATACCTACCACTGTTCCCCCTCCCTCCCCTCTTCCCAGTCATCCCCCAGTTTTACCCTACCCCATCCCCTCATGTCCTCCTCAGAGAGGGTAAGGACTTCCAGGATGAGTCAATGAAGTCTGGCATATCCAGCTGAGGCAGAACCAAGCTGAGTAAGGTGTTCTTCTGTAGGGAATGAGCTCCAAAAAAGCCAGTTCATGCACCAGGAATAAATGCTGGTACCACTGCCAGAGATTCTACAAACTTTTGAGGTGTTCTCAACACTAGGTTCTGCCTGACCATTTTCGCAATGTGAATCCTTGTCAGTAGAGGGCGCAGAAGGTACACTGGAGAAGATTTGTGTTGTGTGTTTTGTAGTGTTTTTCTGAGACAGGGCCTCTGTTTGTAAGCAGACCAGGCTGTCCTCGAACTAGTAATCCTTCCATCCTCCCTCCTCCATCTCCTGAGTTTCTGAATGCTGGGATCACTTACATATGTGATTCTGATGTGACTCATTGTTTCGTCTTGTGCAAAGCATAGCTTTCCTCACTGTACAGTTCCTGCAAGTGTTAACAATGCTGACTACTCCTCCTTCCCCTCCTCCTCCTTGGCTTCTTGTAATACTGAGTCTCACTATTTAGCCAAGGTTGGCCTCAAGAGTCTCCTGCTTCAGCTTTAGAACACTGAGTACTAAGTCTTTTAATTTCTGTTCCAATTCTTTACTAGCTGAGGCAGAAGACAGAAGGAACCAAGAGATCCTCAGTGAATGAGTGGAAATGCAAACTGCAGTACTTCCAAACAACAAAATACTAATCAAAAATGAACCACTAACTTATAGAAAGACATGGATGAACGAAGTGAGTGTTCTGTTTTCTATAAATCCATAAGTACACCTGTAATCATGTCTGAAAAGATGAGAGAAAAATAGTAGCCAGCCACAGTCACCTCTTACCTCTCCAACTCCTCAGACAAAAAGGGACTGAGCTCCTGTTTCCACCCACCTTATAGTTCTTTCTCTGCTCAGCCAGCACTTCCTGCTTCCTCCACCCAAGTTCTGTGATCAAAGGTGTGTGCCACCATTGCCTGGCTTCTATGGTTAACTAGTGACTAGCTCTGCCCTCCCATCTCCAGGCAAGCTTTATATATTTGTTAAAACATAAACAAAATATCACCACAGGCGCACATACATACATGCAGGCAAAACATTCATATATACATAATAAAATACACCTAAAAATTTAAATGAATGTAAACCTACAACCTTCAGTAACTGAATAAATATACACTCACTTATTAATCCCAGAGAACCAGCAACTAGTAGTCACAAAAAGTTCTGTGTGTGCCAAATGCCCATCAATTGACTAATGGTTGTAAAAGAAATGAAACCCCCTGTGCACCCATCCCAGGAATACTGATCAGCAATAAAGAGAAATTGGCTGATTATAATTTTATATGCACAGCAAGGCAGATGAAACTTGGTATGGGGTGGTGGGTGGGTATAGGTGTTGTGTGTGTGTATGTGTGAATTAAAATGTGTCAATAATAAAGACTTACAACACTTGGTGGTCCCTGTAGAAGGAATAATATTTTTGAAATGACAGAATTATTAAAATGAAAAACAGATCAAATCCATGGGTTGAGGAGAGGTGGGAGTGGGATGGACACAATATGCCTCTTAAAAGGCAGTGGGAAGGGTTCCTGCACTGATGGAGATGCTCTATACTTTGTGGCAAGGACAATCTCAGGACTAATATGTTGCAAAAATTTCCAGTTCATCATTGGAAAGAGGTATACAAAATGTTATATGATCTATGTTGGTTCTTATAAATACAAGTGATGTCAACATGCAAGTGTATTAATAGTAGAGTCAAAATTGGCTCCACACTGTACTCATTGTCTGCATCAAGGATGGAATGAACCACATCCACTGACACATCTTTGGCAGCCAACTTCTTTACAATTTGGCTTACCAAGAAAGTGGCCAAGTCAATGTTGTATTTGGAATGTCCAAATGTTATTTTAGTGCTACAGAGTGTGGTTGGTGATTGTAATTGTGAGATTATGGCTCTTCTGAGAAGCTTTCATTGTTTGAGTGGAGTCTTGAATACAACAAATATTTCTATGAAGTGTCTTAGAAACAATTGTTTGGTGTATTGCTTTGGGGAAGGCTGTTAATGCTCCACATACATCATCCCACACTGGACAGAACCATGACCCTGCATGAACACACAGAAATAGATCCTTTCCTTCTCCTGAGGAACAAAATGTTTCAGGAGACATTTGTCTTAAGCTCCATATCTTAACCAGGTCTTCCAGTCTGATTCACTAGGACCAATCATTCTGTGGATTGCCACACTCCACAGAACCCATCTCTGTTATTTCTCACACACTTGTGACCTGTTATGTCCTTCCCTTCCCACCATAAGAGAACACAGACACAAACATTTCCTTTTGAGCCTCATTTTATTTTTATCATGTTTGAGTGTTCGTTGGTGTAAAAATTCACTTCATAGTTGACTATTGCCCAATATGAGGTGAGACCTCAAAGATGGTTCTTGAGGTCTTACCTAGCTCAACTAGTTGTCTGCGTACTAATTGATGGAGTAGGTATAGTCCTTCTCTATCATTTAGCTGTACTCTGTACCACCTTTCCTTGACCTCTTGTTCTTGCAATGATGTTAGTGGGATTTTGTGGGTCAGCCTTTCTTGGCGTTGGAGGCAGTGGCCTTAGTTCTGGAAGAGGCCTTCCTTGCCAAACCACTCCAGTGTTGGGCACTTCTCGACTTGTTCACTGCCTTTGCCTTCTTTATAGTCAGTCTGGACATCTGGAAGGCAACAGGAAGAAAACAGTAAGGCTTAGGTTTTGAGGAAGAAAATGGAAGAGGGGCAGAAACAGGAAATTAAATGTACAATGAAGTAGTCAAAGGGATATGTGTGCTGGGTGGGTGAAGACCAAAGAGAAGTCTTGGGAGCAGGGAGTCAAGAGCAACAACAGAAAAACCTTGGGTAGCTCAGCTCACCTTGGCTTTCCGCCTTGGTTCAAAGAAGACCTTCCTTTTTCTAGATTTAAAAGGGGCCTTCTTTTTTTATCCCTTCACAGGTACTTGGATTTCTTTGATTGCTTTCTGTGTTAGGCACAGTTAGCTTTGTAGCCACCTTCCCCATGGTAGGGACTCATAGCAATGTGCCCCAGGCTTTTTGACCATCAAATATGTACCCCTCATTAGACAATGAGTGACCACACCCTTACATTGTTTGGTCAGCAAGCCCAGGAGTGGGAGGCTTAAAAGATACAAAACATCATCCTGATCTCCTGTGGGAGAAGTAGGAGGGTACTAGACGGTCTGGTTGAAGAACTGGAACATTTACTTAGCACACTTAGAGCCTTCCAAACTGACACACGTTTCCCATGGTTGCCTAATTCAAGTGGTACATCTGTTTCCTCAGTCTTCCTCGAGTGTGTGTGTGTGTGTGTGTGTGTGTGTGTGTGTGTGTGTGTGTGTGTGTGTGTATGACATGGTAGAATGGCCATGGCCATAACTGAATAAAATCTTTGTGCAGATATGACTCATTCTACTACACCTTTAACATTTTCTCGCATGTATCTTAATAATGTCACTTTTTATCTAGCAATATGGAACTTTCCAATCCCAACCCTTGGCCCAGCACTCACTGAAGTTCCTTTGGCTTTGTCTCCAGTCTGAAGTCATGGCCTTTAATCTGTCAGCCTCTACTCAATTGAGTTGGCTGCCTGGAAAACCTAATCTAGTTTACAATTTGAAGGGCTTGCTTATCTCAGTAAGCACATCAGCTAGGCTTGAGTATTACATGAACATTATAAAAGCCAAGACAGAATTCCATGTACTGCAAGTTGTGCTGTCTGTTTGCATGAGGAAAATTGCAACAGAAAGACCATTGGGTTTATACTGGTGTCATAGGGTGTGTAACCAACAGTGTACTTGGTGTCAAATAAGGACAGAAAAATCTCTAGGTTTAAATGGGAAAAGTTAAACTATCTTTATTACATGTAGACAATTCTGTGACTCTAAAAGCAAAATGTCCTTCAAGCTAATAATTGAACTAAGAGTCAGAAAAGACTAATATGTATAATTAGTTCTACTTTCCTAGACCAGAAATAAACAACTGGAATTGAAAGCAAAAAAGTCAAAATTTAAAAGAAGGAATTAAAAACATGAAATACAGAGGAATCGTCTTAGTTTTGTTTCCTTTTGCTGTGATAAAACACACTGCTAACAGCAACTTAAGGAAGGACAGGTTTCTTTGGCTCATAGTTACAGCTTACATTCCATCATTGCAGGGAAATCAAGGTTACAGAAACTTGAAGCAATGGTTCACATTGCATCCATAGTCAAGAGCAGAGGGCAATGAATTAATGTATCCATACTCATCCTCTATTATATGTCTTCACTCTTACACAGTTCAAAATCTCTTGCCTGGGGAATGACACAACTCATAGTGGGCAGATCTTCCCAATCGAGATAATGTAATCAAGATAACAGCTGCCATGGTATCAACAAACCAACTTGGTCTACATAACCATTCCATTGAGACATATTGTCTCAAGTTGACAATAAAAAAACCATGGGATAAATCTGATAAAATACTTAGAAGCTCCACACACCATAAGTTACAAAGAATTGTGGAAATCAACTAGTATAGGAAGACCTAAATTAAAGGAGATGTGCCTCACTCGTCAGGAAAGTCAGTATTGTGCAAATACATATTCATCTCAAATTTTATCAATAAACCAAGTTTAAATCTCAGAAATATTTCTTTTACCTTTTATCATTTTTTATTTTTTAAAAAATATTACCCATACCCCCTACTGCTCCCTCTCCTATCCCTTCTTCCAGTTTCCTCCAGCAACCCCCTCTTTACTTCCCAGAGAAGGCAAGGATTTCCAGGGTGAATCACTTCTGTTTGGCATATCCAATTGAGTAGGACCAAGTCCCTCACCCAAGTATCAAGCCTGAGAAAAACGTTCCCCTGCAAGGCATGGATTTGAGAAGCCAGTTCATGGACCCAAGATAGACTCTGGTTCGATTGCAAGAGGCTGCAGAAACTACCCATGCCTTTCGACTGTCATCTACATTCAGAGGGTCCAGATCCAGTCCATGAAGGTTCTTCAGCTATTATTTCAGCGTCTTCAAGCTCCCAACAGCACTGGCCTACCTGCTCCATGGGTCTCCCCATCATGGTCCTGATCCCTCCACTCATGTAATCTCTGCTTCCTATCTTTAGCTGGACCAGTAGCTCAGCCTGGTGTTCAGTTATGGCTCTCTGCATCTGACTCCATCAGCAGCTGGATGAAGGTTCTACAATGACAATTAGGGTAGTCTGTGGTGGGATTCAGGTGTCAGCTGATAAGGTCCAAAGACACTTATCCAGGATCCGGGCTCCTGAAGGGGGAATGGCCAACCCCATTCATAAGGGGCTGCTGGGATCTTGGAGTCCTGTTTCTTTTTTTTTTTTGTTTCCTGACTGGAAATTGAACCCAGGCCGCGGTGGTGAGAGTGCTGAATCCTAACCACTAGACTGAGCCAGCCGCCCTTGAACCCGGGTCATGATGGTGGATCTTGGGGTCCCGTTCTCTCTCTCTCTCTCTCTCTCTCTCTCTCTCTCTCTCTCTCTCTCTCTCTCTCTCTCTCTCTCTCTCTCTCTCTCTCTCTCTCTCTCTCTCTCTCTCTCTCTCTCTCCCTTTGTTCCCTGATCTTAAATACCTATTCATTCATATGATAAGAAGGAAAGGTCAGTTTAGACACTCTTTCCACTATTGTTTGGAATCCTAGCTGGACTCATCCTGTGGGTTCTTGGGTGTTCCCTGGTATCACGATGCCTCCCTCTATCAGGTTGTCTTTTTGTCTTTTTGACTGTGTTCTATGCCTTACGTAAACTCCTCAGTTTCAGATGGTCCCATTTATTAATTGTTGCACTAAGTGTTACCGGTGTTATATTTAGAAAGTGGTCTCCTGTGCCAATTTATTCAAGGGTACTCCCCACTTTTTTCTATCAGGTTCAGTGTAACTGGGTTTATGTTGAAGTCTTTGACCCACTTGGATTAGAGTTTTGTGTGGGACAATAGATATGGATCTATTTGCGTTTTTCTACATACTAGCATCCAATTATGCCAGCACCATTTGTTAAAGATGCTATCTTTTTTTCCACTGTATATTTTGGCCACTTTGTCAAAAATCACGTGTTCATAGGTGTGTGGATTAATGTCAAGGTCTTCAATTCAATTTCATTGATCCAGAAGTCTATTTCTATGTCAGTACCAAGCTGTTTTATTATTATTATTATTATTATTATTATTATTATTATTATTATTATTACTGTAGCTCTATAATAGAGCTTGAAGTCAGGGATGGTGATGCCTCCCGAAGTTCTATTATTGACCAGGATTGTTTTGGCAATTCTGGGTTTCCTGTTATTCCATATGAAGTTGAGTATTGTTCTGTTATAAGAGGCTTTTGGCAGGTCTGTGAAGGATTGTGTTGGCATTTTGATGGGCATTGCTTTGAATTTGTAGATTGCTTTTTGGAAAGATTGCCATTTTTACTATGTTGATCTGACCTATCCAGAAGCATGGGAAATCTTTCCATTTTCTGATATCCTCTTCAATTTCTTTCTTTAGTGACTTAAAGTTTTGTCAAACAGGTCTGCTACTTCTTTGATTAGAGTTACTCCAAGATATTTAATGCTATTTACAGCTATTATAAAGGGTGATCTTTGCCTGATTTCTTTTTCAGCCCTTTTATCCTTAGCATATAGGAGGGCTATTGATTTTTTTTTTTTTTTAGCTAAACTTGTACCCTGCTACATTGCTGAAGGTGTTAATCGGCTATAGGAGTTCCCTGGTAGCATTTTGTGGTCACTCATGTATACAATCATATCATCTGCAAATAGTGATATTTTGACTTCTTCCTTTTCAGTTTGTATCCCCTTAATCTCCTTTTGTTCTCTTATTGCTTTAGCTAAAACCTCAAGAATTATATTGAATAGATAAGGAGAGAGAGGACAGCCTTGTTTTGTTCCTGATTTTAGTTGGGTTTGATTTGACTGGTTCTCCATATAATTTGATGTAGGCTGTTGGCTTGCTGTATGTTGCCTTTATTATATTTGGGTATTTCCCCTGTATCCCTGATCTCTCTAGCACTTTTATCATAAAGGAGTGATGGCTTTTGTCAAAGGCCTTTTCAGCATCTAAAGAGATGATCATGTGTTTTTTTCTTTCAGTTTGTTTAAATGATGGATGACATTCACGGTTTTTCATATGTTGAACATCCCTGCATCTCTGGGATGATGCCTACCTGATTATGGTGGATGATATTTTTTGATATGTTGTTGAATTCAGTTTGCCAATATTTTATTGAGTATTTTTGCATCAATGTTCATGAGGGATATTGGTCTGTAATTCTCTTTCTCTGTTGCATCTTTGTGTGGCTTGGTTACCAGGGTAGCCTCATAAAAAATCCATCTTACATAGTTAATTTTTGGGAAGAGGTACAATAACAGCATAGATTTATTTAACAGCCTCCCCTTCCGATATGAGTCAGTAATATTAACTTTGGTCTTGGTGCTGTTACTTAGCTCTCCAAACTTTTTCATGGCGTGCATACACATATAATTTTTAATTAAAAATAAATATTTAAAACAAATGAGTGAGAATGGATCATATATTCACCTTTCATTTCACAACTGAAAGAATAATGCATATTAAAGAAAACAGTAGAAATCTGCTTTGTTCCGCTAGTATGGATCAGGGAAGACACTAGACTGTGAAGGGCAGTGACATATATGAGTTCCACTTGGACAAGCTTGTATCAAACTCCTTCCAGAAAGACATACTTCAGATACAGGGGACACAGCCACCACCAACAGAGGAATAGGCCAAGGGACATTCTAGGAAAGAACATGTCATGGATAAGTTTTATTGCCACCTTGACTGAATTAAGAAACCCCAAGTACATTAATAAGGTAAATCTTTGGGAATGTTTGTAAAGATGTAAAAGAATGCTATCCTCCAGGCATGGCATGGCCATTGCTCTCTTGAAATCTCAGCAGCTGTGATTACCCACTGGAGAACTTCACGAGATTGGGCCCATTTGTTTTCTGTTAACAGTTGTTATAGAGAGGGGCTCATGAGCTCCCCACTTTCTGATAATATATAGGCAGTTAACAGTTGATAGGGGAAAATGAAAGACATATTTTTCATTGGGATAGCCACTCATAAGTTGCCCACCCCCCATAAGTAACCCCAATTAAATTCACTGGTGCAGTAAGCTAGGCTTGATTGGAATCATTTCTCTGGTATGTCATTGGTGCCCTATTTAGAGTGAATAGACATTTGTTCATCTCTAGGAAAAGTTAACAACACTTGGTACCAAAACTGAGAAACCACAAAACTAAACATAAATTTTCAAGAAGTACTTGCATCATTTCTGTTGTGGGTGAGGAGCAACATAATTAAAGCTAAGCTGTCTGAGCATGCTCAGGAGCAATGTCAATAGGAGCATCCTTACTCATGTGGTATGAACTGGCATACCTTCCTGCTGCAGTAGTAGTTGCATTGTTTCTGTAATGGGTGGGACTCTGACAACTCAATCTGAATGTGGAGTGTGTGTTAGGAGTAATTTCAAGATGTCTGTCATCTTCTATGTGGTGTGGAGTGGCAATCCTCCCTGATGAATGAGGTCTTCCATTTAAGTATGGAATTGTCCCCAAATGGCTAATAAGCTGGAGAATATATTACATTCATAAAAGCAAGTGTGAAATAGTATTGGAAGCAGGGTATGGCATCAGTTCCATGACCTTTCATATAGGTAGTAAGACATGCAAGCAAGGCTGAGCTGGCTTCCTAGAAAGAACTTTCCTTTGTAAAAGAGGAATTATAAGAACAAAAGGCATGTAGTTGCTATTCTACACACTAGTCTCTGAATTGGAAGAAGAAGTTAGGGAGAAATACAGAATGAGATAGACTTTCTGACTTGCTGTTTCATGCAACTGGGGTTGGGGGGGGGCATGATGGGAAAAGGGTACAAATTTGATTTGTATCAAAAAAGCCCCTCTTAGGATCCCAATACTTGGAACCCTTAGAAAAATCACTCAACAACAAGGAAAAGAGCAAGATAAAAGTAATAGAAGATAGCCCTCAGATCTAGCCTTTTTAAAGAGGAAGAGAAAATCCATGATTTGGCATATAAATGATCCCTTATAATAGCTCATCCAGCTGCAAGAAACTATGATAATCAGGAAGTACTTAACATCTGAACTTCTTGAATTGGGAAAGACTTTTAGACATCAGTAACAACAAAATGAGACACCCTCTCATAGCCTGGTTCATGGAACTGCAAGACATGGAGGCAGATGGGTTCAGTATGAGCATTTAGAAGCAGAGAAACTGAGTAACTGAACTACACATCTATCCAGAAGACAAAATCTGCACAATTTTATACTATTGGAAGAAAATTCATCCTTGATTCACTGGCTCATAGTAGCCATTAGGAATACTTGCTTGTCATCAACTTAAGTCCCCATGGACATGAGGAGTGATAGACAGGCAGACATTACCAAGGAACTGGAAAAGCAGTGTTTGGTTCCCAGATCACAATCAAATGGTTCACAGGAGAGATAGATTCACTAGGGACCTTGGGATTGATATAGGGCTTTGGTGGTTTTGCTATGAGTACCATGGGTCTATGTGATTTTTAAACGGCAGGAGAGGCTGTGGCAGATCTGAATCATTTAGACTGACACATAAGTCAAGTTTATAAAGTAAAAGAGAAGCATACAAAAGGGTGTGTGTGGGTCACTGGAAAGCAAATGGGTCAAAATTTGTGTTGTCAGAGTTCCAAGAGGAAAAAAATCTACAGAAAGGCAAAATCAGTAGAAACTGAAGGAACATTGCTGAACTCTTTTTATGAGGCCATTATCACCTTGATTCCTAAGTCACACAAAGATCCAACAGGGAAAGAGAATTACAGACAGACCAATCTCCCTCATGAACATTGATCCAAAAATACTCAAATTCTGGCAAACTGAATCCAACAACATATCAGAAAAAAACCATACACCATTATCAGGTAGGCTTTATCCCAGAGATACAGGGATGGTTCAACATATGAAAAACTGTGAATGTCATCTATCATACAAACAAATTGAAAAAAAATGCATGATCATCTATCTTATTAGATGCAGAAAAAGCCTTTGACAAAATCCAACACTGATTCATGATAAAAGTCCAGGAGAAATCAGGAATACAGGGAAAATACCTCAATATAATAAATGTGATACACGGCAAGCCAACAGCCAACCTCAAACTAAATGGAGAAAGACTCAAAGCAATCGCACTAAAATCAGGAAAAAGACAAGGCTGTCCTCTCTCTCTTTATCTATCCAATACAGATCTCGAAGTTTTAGCTAAAGCAATAAAAAAAAACAAAAGGAGATTAAGGGTAAACAAATTGGAAAGGAAGAAGCCAAACTATCTCTATTTGCAGATGATATGATTGTATACATAACTGACCCCAAAATTCTACCAGGGAACTCCTAAAGCTAACAATCCCCTTCAGCAATGTGGCAGGATACAAGCTTAACTCAAAAAAAAAAATCAATAGGCCTCCTATACACTAAGGATAAAAAGGCTAAAAAAGAAATGAGGGAAACATCATCCTTTATAATAGCTTCAAATAGCATTAAATATCTTGGCATAACTCTAACCAAAGAAGCAGCAGACCTGTTTGACAAAATCTTTAAGTCACTGAGGAAAGAAATTGAAGAGGATATCAGAAAATGGAAAGATCTCCCATGCTCCTGGATAGGTAGGATCAACGTAGTAAAAACGGCAATTTTACCAAAAGCAATCTACAGATTCAATACAATCCCCATCAAAATCCCAACACAATTTTTTGAAAGAGCAATACTTAACTTCATATGGAATAACAGGAAACCCAGAATTGGCAAAACAATCCTGTTCAATAAAAGAACTTCAAGAGGCATCACCATCCATGACTTCAAGCTATACTATAGCGCTACAGTAAGAAAAACAGCCTGGTACTGGCATAAAAACAGACTTGTGAATCAATGGAATTGAATCAAAGATCCTGACATTAATCCACACACCTATGAACACCTGATTTTTGACAAAAAGGTCAAAAATATTCAATGGAAAAAAAGATAGTATCTTCAACAAACGGTGCTGGCATAACTGGATGGTAGTATGTAGAAAAATGCAAATAGATCCAAACCTACTACCCTACACAGAACTCAAATTCAAGTGGATCAAAGACCTCAACCTAAATCCAGCTACAAAGTTGATAGAAAAGAATACCCTCCTATGCATTGGCACAGGTGACCACTTCCTAATATAACACCAGTAGCACAGACACTAAGAACAACAATCAATAAGTGGGACCTCCTGAAACTGAGAAGCTTCTGTAAGGCAAAGGACTCAGTCAATAAGACAAAACAACAGCTTACAGAATGGGAAAAGATCTTCACCAACCCTACATCTGACAGAGGACTGATCTCTAAAATATATAGAGAACTCAAGAGAATATAGACCCAAAGCCTAAATAATCCAGTTAAAAATGAAATTCAGAAATAAAAAGGGAATTCTCAACAGAAGAATTACAAATGGCTGAAAGGCACTTAAAAAATTGCTCATCATCTTTATCCATTAGAGAAATACAAATCAAAACAACTTTGATATACCACCTTACACCTGTCAGAATGGCTAAGATCAAAAACACAGATGACAGCCTATGCTGGAGAGGATGCAGAGCAAGGGGAACACTCCTCCACTGTTGATTGGAGTGTAAACTTGTACAGCCACTCTGGAATGCAGTATGGCATTTCCTCAGAAAACTGGGAATCAATCTCCCCAAGGATCCAGCAATACCACTATTTGGCATATATTCAAAGGATGCACATTCATACCTCAGAGGCATTAGCTCAACTATGTTCATAGCAGAATTATTCATAATAGCAAGAACCTGGAAACAACCTAGATGCCCTCAGCTGAAGACTGGATTAACAAACTGTGGTACATCTACACAATGGAGTACTACTCAGCAGTAAAAAAGTGACATCCTAAAATTTTCAGGCAAATGGATGGATTTGGAGAATATCCTCTCAAGTGAGGTATCACAATCCCAGAAAGATAGGCATGGGATGTACTCACTCATAAGTGGATTTTAGACAAAAAGCAAAGAATACCCAAGCTGCAAACCATAACCCCTGAAGAGCTTAAGATCAGAAGGAACTTAAGAGAGACACCCAGAGTCCCCTAAGAAGAGAAAATAAAGAAGATATCCTTAGCAAATTGGGGTCATAACGGGTTGCAACTAAGAAGAGTTGAGAACAAATCATAAAAGTGAGAGGAGCGACAAAGAGGGAGAAAAAAAAAAAACAGGTGTGTATCTTGATTGAAGAAGCCAACACAGGGTTGAAAAGAGACTGGGTGCTAGAGAAACCTCCAAGAACTCACAGGATGTCCCTGGCTAGGTCTCCATCCATTAGTGGAGGGGTTGCCTAAATAGGACTTCCCCTATAATCAAAAGAATAACCATCCTAAGTGTCATCACAGAACCTACATCCAACAAAGAATAGAGGTGGAGGCAGAGATCCATCGCTGAGCACTGGGCCAAGCTCCTGGTCCAGCTGAAAACATGGAGGAAAGTCTGTATGAGCAAGGGGTTAGGGATTATGAGGAAAATTTCCACATTGATGGTTATCTAGAGCACTGGGGACCTCACTGAATCAAGAATAGCCACTGGGGAACCATTTGGAAAAGGAGCTAGGCCCTCCAAGGGTAGGCAACTGTTGATTGGCACAGGCAGTATGTGGAGCCTCAAGGGGCGGGATCATACTGTGTTCCTGTGTATGGGCTGGTACCTTGGAGCCCATTCACTGCAGTTTGTAATTAATATAATCCATTCTGTGATTATTTGGGACTAAGTGGCTGTGAAACTGTGGGTTCAGAACTCAGGCTTGGCAAGCCAGAAACATTAGGTTAGTGGTTTTTTCCTCTTTCATGATTAACTATTCTGGGATTTTTCATGACCTTTTGTTCTCTTGGGTATAATTAACCTCTTCAGACTAAAATTTTTCTTATGTAGCCTTCTATAGAGCTAGACTGGCAGACAGAAATTGCTTACATTTCTTTTTATCATGATTTTTTTCTTTTTCCACTTATAATTGTTACTTTTGCTGAGTATAGTAGTCTGAGTTGTCTCTATGGCCTTTCAGAGCTTGTAAAACATCTTTTCAGGTTCTTCTGGCTTTCAGAGTCTACATTGACAAGTCAAGTCTCATTCCAATGGGCCTTCCTTAATATGTGATATCATTTTTTTATTTTTGTATTCTTCCAGATTTAATACCCCTTCTTTGTTCTGTATATTTAGTGTTTGATTGTTATCTATTGTGGAGATGTTCTTCTTTGGTCTTATCTATTTGGTGTTCTTTATGCCTCTTGCAACTTTACAGGCAATTACCTCTTTAGGTTAGGAAATTTTTTGTCTATGATCTTGTTGAAGACACTTTCTGGGCCTTTGAGCTGAGTTTCTTCTTCTAACTCTACACCTATATTAATAGATTTGGTCTTTCTATAGTATCCAAGATGTACTGCATGTTTTGTGCCTAAGGTTTTTTTTTTAATATTCAACATTTTCTTTGGCAAAGGTATACATTCCTCTACCTCTCTTCAATGTCTGAGATCTTCTCTTCCATGTCTTTTAATCTGTTGCTGAGGCTTATCTCTCAGATTTTCATTTCAAAATATATTTCATGAATTTTTGAAGCTTTATTTCAGTTTGGCTTTTCTTTAGAAATTCTATTTATTTGCTAAATTCTACTTTCATATTTTGTTTTTCTTATTTCATTCAAGTGTGTTTTTATGGGTTTTACTGAAGCGTTTATTCATGTACTCTAATGTTCTTGAACATATTCATAATTACTATTCTAAAATCCTTCTCTTATGTTTAAGTTAAATTGGTTTTATCAGTTGCAGTAGGCTTGTGGCTCGTAGGGGAGGCATATTATCTTGGTTGTTCTTGTTTCTGGTTTTTTTTTTTTGATGAGTTTTAGGCATCTGAAGTTATTATGTTTATAGCATTCCTTAGTCTGGATATCTGGTCTCATCTTTGTTTGGTTAGTGTTTGGTTCTTTGGTTGTTCTTGCCCCTATATTATAATTGTACACAGAAGAATGCTGTTTGGTGTTCAGTCTTGGGGTCACATTGAATTTTAGTGTTCAGACTCTAATTAGTCCTAGATCTAAAGTTTTGGATGGAGCTCTGAGTTCAGATCCAGGCTATCACAGATTGGTGTAATGGGCTGGATGGGTGATAGGTGAGTAGATGATGGAAAGGAACTCACTATGGAGTTCTCTAAAGAAGATGAGGTCTGACTCTTGGAAGTCAGCAGAAAGAGAACCAGGGTACGAGTACCCTGGTTCTATCCACAGACAGCAGTAAGTCTGAAAGGGAGTGTACTAGTAGGAAGGGCTGACACAGGCAAGCCTAGGAGGTCTGAGAGTTCTCCAGAGAGACCAGGATGAAGGAGAAGGAGGCCACAGGTATCCTTCTAGGTCCCAGCCAAGTGTGTCAGCTATAGGTCCCCTGGTAGAGAGTGGCTCTGTGTGCTAGTGAGGGTCACCTAAACAGGCTTGATTTTTACTGAAGAAGTTGGTTGGGTCAGCTGCTCTGCATCTGTGGTTGCAGAGATGCTCTGAAGGTGTCCATGCACTGCTCTAGTTTCTGGCACACATCTTCTATGACCAGTGAAGTATCTGACTACACATAGCTTCCAGGCATCTGTGCTCATTAGGTTACTATGCAAAAGAAGATAAAAAAACAAACAAACAAAAAAGAAAAAGAAAACAAAACCTTTCTCATATGGCCTGATGGTTCCTTAAAAACAATAAGAGATATGAGAAGCTCTCTTTTGAATTGCTGTCCAAGGCTGTCTAAGAAACTCCCAAAACATACATCCCATTGCTGCTGCCCTTGGTTACCCTCCAGGAATGGAAAATAAGTCCATATTGCTAACAACACCGTGAACTTCTGAAACAGGGCCTAGAGACCCCTGAGCTGGTGGTGACATGAAAGGCCACTCCATGATGAGTAGCTTTCTTGGGACCAGAAGGCTCCATGCAAGCTTCTATATGGAGGCAATAAAACAGTCATACCTAGCTATGATGCCTATGAACTGCATCAATAACCAGCATGCCACAGTAACTTTAATAGTACAGTAATGGCACACTCTGTTGATAAGCAATAGCTCTCTAAGGAAACCATGCCTAATATTAGAAACCTAGCTGACTACTCAGTACTAGTGAAGTCATGGATCTCGGATGAGTACCTACAACAAGTACTTTACTAAACAAGCATAATCCCTAACAATCATTTGTTCTTTCCACTGATATGCTTATACAAGGAACTTTTATTTGAAACAGATGAAGACAATTGTAAAAGACCACAACCAATAAAAATACAAAGCAGCGGAACACAGTCACAATAAATATTTATAAAACACCACCATATTAAGTGTAGTAGGAAGTTTCTGGCCTGGATTAGCCCCAAGATCTGGACCAGCAGTCCCAAATTACCAAAGAAACACATAAAAGCTTATATTAATTCCATGCTGATTGGCCTATGGCTCAGACACATTACTAGTTAGCTCTTTAATCTTAACTCAATCTATTTCCCTCAATCTGTTTAGTCATGTGGCTTCAAACCTTTTCTCAGTGCAGCATGATTGTCCTTATTCCTCTGCATCTGCTGGCATCTCCCCTGGTATCTCACTGGCATCTCCCCTGGTATCTCACTGGCATCTCCCCTGGTATCACACTGGCATCTCCCCTGGCATCTCTGCTTTGCTCTTCTTGTGAGTTTTATTAGTCTGGTATCCCTGCCTACATTTTCTGTGTGTCTTCTGGCCAATCAGTTTTTATTAAACCAATAGTAGGGACAAGGTACCAGAACATAATTCCACTACACCTTAAGGTTCAGGAACATTGCAGTAGAAAGACCTAAAGATCCAGGAGATCAGGGAGTTTGTGGTGAGATACATCTCCTAGGAATATCAAAAGTTACATCCATAAAGTCTCACCAACATGACTACACAGATGTGAGCTGAGCAAGGATGATACCAAGGAACATGGCAAACTGAATGGGAAAAACGTCCATGAGACCTCAACTATCCACAAACCATTACAGGCAACTGAGGGATGCTGAGAATGAAAGAAATAGTCTGCTTCATGGGAGAGCACACCAATTGGTTGTACAGTGTGCTGAACAGGCAAAAAAATCAGCCCTGAAAACATACATACAGCTAGTATTATATGGATTGAAAAGGTTATTTTTATGGATATATGTATATGTATATATTCTAAAGATGGTCATGAATTTGAACAAAAGCATGGAGGGTTATATGGGAAAGCTAGAAGGGAGGAAAGGGAAGAGGGAAATGTTATAAATAAACATAATCTCAGAAGATAAAACAAAACAAAGCACAACCAAAAACAGCTTCCTAAGAACAAACAAACCAACAAAAACTAAGGACATAAATTGTTTCCTCTAGTCAAAGCATTTCTGGATTCTAGTTAGGACAAAACCAAAGATGCCCTGACATCTGGCCAAGACAGAGATCCCTGACTAACTGCATGACAAGTTTCTTTTAGTATCATCATTCTACCAATCATTTACCCTAAAGAGTGACAGCTGCTGCTAAACAAAATGAGCAGTGACTGTTGTACCTCAATACTGCATCTATGGTTCCACTTGTAACACCACTTGAAGTTTACTGGCTTCTATATGAGAAGAGATACATTTGATGAAGAATGTCTTAGGTTAGGATAGGAAAATAATGTTAATGGGCTAAGGATGGGCACCCACAAGATCCATAACTGTGAGCTGAGCTATGTACCTCATGACCACATGATTTTGACCTCTATTTTTAGATACTGGAAGCCTGAAATTTGTGAGCCATATCTCTGTCTTCAGACATCTAAACTTTCATAGAGATCTTGAGTCAGTATTTATTAATGTGTAAGATATTTTTACTCTCCTGCCATTCCAGTTTTGACTCCAGCTGCTATACCTAGGCCAGCAAAAAGTGGTATCAGCATGACTGTTCACTTGTGTCTAATATGGCTTGTCAGACCAGCAGGGAGAATGTTAAAAGCAGTAAACAAAGATAAGCTTTTAGTCTACATACAAAAGAAAAATCCCCTGTCTATGTAAGCAAGTAGATAGAAAACAGATGTTTAAATTTTACACACCCAGCGTCTTTGGCTCATTTCTCCATACTAGAGTAGAACTTCCCAGAGAAGCACCAGTAATCAGTTGATGACCAGCACTTCATCTCCAGGATAGAACAATTGTGGGCCTGTGTCAGTCTTGGGTCATATGTAGGTGCTACAATGTTTGTTGAAATTGAGCTAAAGCCACGATGTTCCCCCTCTGAGCAGCATTTTCCCCCACCAAAGGGAAAATTATTAGTGAGAAATGGTTGCCTATATAACATCATGGACAGTTACAGGACCATTTGAGAAGTGTGACTTCATCTCCTAGGGCCTGGCTGACCTAGGGACAGACACTGAAATATTAGCTGTCCTTTTAGCCCCATATCCTCATTGGCCTTGGATTTCAAGAATTGATAGTTGAATGCTAAGAATGGTTTTATTAGTCTTGTGCAACATTTACCAAACAAAGCATACACATAAAACCTGAACACTTTTGAATGAATCTTGATTTTAATAGTCAGTTCCCAAATAGGGAAATACAATTATCTTGTTTTAACATAATTCTTTATAAACCCAGCTGTTGTAAATGTCACTGTGAGCAGTTCAAAATGACCTTAGAGATTTTAATATATTTTAGTTATCATAGATATATTGTCTTTAAGTTTTATCTTTCACAAACCTTGTAGAACTTATTCTGACATTCTATGATGTGCTTAAGCATTTCTGGTCTGTGTTCTCACCTTTCCTTTTTCATTCTTATGACAAAATATTACTTTGCCATATAAAAATTCTTCCTTGTCTAAAATATTCTGTCTTCTTTTTAATTCTTTATAACCAAAACAAATTTCATACTTAAATTCTTCTTAATATCTCTCTACCCACTTACTTTTTCTTTTTTTTACTTCATTTCCTTTCTTGATATCATGTGATACAGCAACATAAATTTATATTTTTGTGACTTATATGTTTTTAAAGGATCTTTCAGAGGTTGGAAAGATAGCTTAGTGGCTAAGAACACTGGTTGCTCTTGAGGAAGGCCTGGGTTCAGTTCCTAATGCCTACATGGTGGCTCACAAGCATCCATATCTCTAATTCCAGGGGATGTGACACCCTCTTCTGACCTTCAGGCATGCCAGTGGTACACAGATACATGTTCAGGGAAAACACTCGTAAAGTATTAATTTAAAAAAATCCATAAGACGAAAAACTAAAAAATAGAAAGGCTCTTTTCTACCCCTCTTCCCTGTCATGATCTCCCAAGTCTGAGAGTCAGAAAATGTATATTACAGCAAGAGTGAACTAAGATATCAATGACCTTGAGCACTGAATACTCTTGTAAACAAGGAAACCAGTGGAGCAGGAAGGGAATTAACCAAATCCCATGATTACACTTTTAGAAACAGAAGGAACAGCAATCAACTAGAGGTAGAAAACAGTCATTTCTCCAAGTGAGCATTCCTCTTAAAACAAAGCTACCAAAGAAGAAATGTTTGGTTTTGAAAGGCCAGCCTCTGATAGTTCAAATTTTTAAACTGTATGGAGAGAGGAGCTGTCAGGCATGACTAAGGGAATCGGTGAAGCAAAGTTCTCCCACAAATATAGTGGTCTAGAGAAAACTGTGGCTAGGGCCTTTCCAAATATCCCACTTTATGAGACATTATGGTAGTATAGGGTATGGAGTAGAGGGAATGCCAAGATTGAACAGGACTGACTGCTATCTAGGGGGAACTCCACAAGCTTTGCTTCAAAAATTGTGTGTCCAGGGCTCTGGTCTGAAAATATCTATCCAAGACATGGACATTAAAGGCATGCCTGGGCCCTCTCAGTTCATTTGTACTATTTTTGAACCATAAAGGGAGGGTCAGCATTTAGAGGCCTTTGATAATAACATTTGGACCTTCAGTATCTTCCCAATACCTGGAACACTAGAGGATTTTTTTTCTCTTTGGGGCATCTCATTTGAGGTGGCTCATCTGTACATAGCTAAAATAGGCAAAAGACATTTTCCTTTTGTCCTCAGGACTTGGGCACAGGTTAACTTACCATCATGTGTCCACAAGAACCATAATTTCCCTCTTGATTTCTTTGTCCTTTTCCTTAATGTCCCCCTGATCTCTCTTATAAAGATCTTAGTAGATTATTTAAGGAGGTTATCCAAAGTAAATTCAAATCCTAAGAATAACATTATATCTGCCAAGATTAAAGCAAAGGTCTGGATAAATCCTTGAAAAACATCTGTTTACTTTTAGGTGATTTGAACTATTCCAAGATCAACTTTAATCTGTTTGGGATCTTGTAAGGAAAGGGGGACATGCAAGTAGGATAGGTTTCCAGTGTAAGAAGGAGGACTGGAGGCTAAGTGTGGCTAAGCATAGATAAGAATTATGAATTAACTTAAATATAAGAGTTTGCTAGAAACAAGCCTAAGCTATCAGGCAAGCATTTATAATCCATATTCAGCCTCTGAGTCAGTTATTTGGGAGTAGGCAGTTGTGACAGAAAAACTCTCCTAATCATTCTATAGGTGCCTTGTTATCCATCTGATAAGAATTGTGTTGGGATGACTGCCATTATCTCTTTGACCATCCTAACAAAGATTTTTTTGGGGTGGGGGATTCTTCTGTTCCTCTCATCATGGTTGACCAAGAGGGGAGGTTAAATTTTGTGATTAGTGGTTCTTACTATATATCTATTCTCTTCTCCCTCATTAGTGAGCATGAGTGGGATTTAGACCTATGGGAAATGAGACCTTCATTGAAATGGTTCTAATGTCCCACATTCTTAATCAATTTTCTTACATTTTGCCTAGTTAAAACTAACCTGTCTGTAACAGAATCATCACCTATTAAAAAAAAAAAACTCTCTGGAATAATATGAACGTTCATTATGTCAAGGGAGTCAGCTAATTTTTGCAAATTATATGAATCAGACAGGCTCTTGAACCCTTGTGTGTCAGTCGTTCAATTTCCTACTTTTACATTTCTCTAAACTCTTTTTCCCCTCAAATTAATAATCTGGCCAATCCATGTTACATAGCTGAGTTTGGATGAGGACTCAGGATGACAATTCTTAGGTTGAAATCTCCAATTAAGGAGGACTATCAATCAGTCTATGTGCATCAAGGAAGACAACTGTAATTTATCACATCCATCTTGGATTTAAATCCCTGTAATATAGAGAAATACAGGACAGACAAAACAAAAATGTCTAAAAAGACCTAGAAATAAATGGTATACAAATGTTCCCTTCTGCTTTAGCCTGTGTGTTTATGGCACAGCAGTTGGAAAGCAAAATAAGAGTGTAAGCTTAGCAGGGAAGTAGAAAATGTGGTAAAAATTAAAGCACGAAAGAAATGGATGCGGTCTATGTACTCAGCCCTTCTGTGTTCCCTTCCTCAGCTAATGCACCCAAATGAAATGGGGGGTAGGAGTTGGAATCCTTAAGAATGGTGGACATTTTCTTGTCGCAGGTAGGCTTAAGGCAAAGACTAGGATTCTGGGTGTTTGTAAGTCTCATGACACCAGTGGCTCCTGGTCCTCTGTCTCAAAATAAACAAAGAAACCCAAAGAAGCAGTTTTAAAACCATGAAGAGTGTGTCTAAGAAGTTTTACTTCTACCGTCTAATTATGGCATTCATAGTTCAGGAAGGTAGTATACATGGTTCTGGAGAAGAAAAATAATCATCAATCTCACCCAGCTACAAACCCTGCGAGCTACAATAACAACCTGCCTACAAAATATACTCAAGGGTGCAACAATGGCACAAACATTGTGGGAGTAACCAATCACTTTTCTATGGGAGAAGGTGGATTCAAGCCCCACTTCATGAGAGGGAACCCACACCAGACACTGTTAATGAGGCCAAGTACCTGAAACTCGATAAGTCATGAATCTAGGGGGTAACCTACTACTATTATTATGACAAAGGAACACAGTCATAAAATTCCTCCTAATCATGGCAGTGCTCAGCTGTCTCATCAGAGAACCTCCTTCCTGCAGGAGATGAGAATTAATACAGAAAACCACAACTGAACCATGTGCAGAGAATTAGAATTTTTTGACTGCTTAGCTTTGAATGAGATGAACTCACAGACACTAGGACAGCACACATAAGACTTGTACAAGTTCAAAGGAGAAAAAAAAT
Organism: Phyllotis vaccarum; assembly: GCA_033318265.1. Classification (NCBI taxonomy): domain Eukaryota; kingdom Metazoa; phylum Chordata; class Mammalia; order Rodentia; family Cricetidae; genus Phyllotis; species Phyllotis vaccarum. The sequence goes on along the minus strand of JARWLC010000013.1, from coordinate 4,179,532 downwards.
CCCTAGGATGGAGATGGTGAAGAGTGCACAAAGTCATACCCCTAACCAAGAAGCCGTTTGCAATTGATAGCTTCTGTGAGAAGGAAAATAAATTTTCTTCAGTGGAGTGACACTGGACATATCAACCATACTGCAGGTCAGGCAAACTGGTCAACACAAAATCATTTTGTGTTTGAGGTTTTGTTTGTTTGGCTGAATGGTTGTTGGTTTTTTGTTTTGTTTTGTTTTTGTTTTTGTTTTGTTTTTTTGTTTTTTTGGTTTGGGAGGGTAGAAGTTGGTTCTTGAGACAGGGTTTCTCTGTGTAACAGCCCTGGCTGTCCTAGAACTCTCTTTTTAAACCATGTTGGCCTCAAACTCACAGAGATTCACCTGGCTCTGACATCTGTTGTTTTTTTGTTTTGTTTTTAAAGTAGAGAAAAGAACAAGTTAGGTGAGTGGAGGGGATCTGGAAGGTGTTGAAGAGGGGAAATAATATTATCAAAGTATATTGCATAAAAAGTTTAAAACTAGAATGAAAGAAAATAAAAATATTTAAAAATAACTATCATTATAAAAAGAAATGAAGTAGGGATCCTTTATAATGGGACAAACCCAAAGAGAAAGTTGCTAGAAATTGGACTCAGGGTATGAAAGTAGGATACTCATAAAGAAATGGCTACTGATGGGCTTTTTGGGAAGGGTAAAATGGGCTTTTTTGTTGTTTTTTTAACTAAGGAAATAAATTTGTCTTTGAAATTACTTGGTCCAACCACAGATGCCCAGAAGGTGTCCATGCACCTCTCCATCCTGGTGACTGGGCCTTTAAGGGTCAGGAAGTGTCTGACCACACATGCCCTCCAGGCAGCTGTGCTCATTAGGTTTGTGTGCAAAAAAACAAAACAACAAAAAAAACAAACAAAACAAAAAAAACAAAACAAAACAAAAAAAACAAAACAAAAAAAAAACAGGAAAAATCAAGCAACAACAATAGTAAAGGCCATGAACTGTTTGCTCTGGCTGAAACATTCCTGGAATTTCTGTTCTCTGTCCAGGACAAAACTGCTAGTCTAAGGACATTACTGTCTTCTGGCCAGGAAAGAGCTGTCTGTTTCTGAGATCCCTACCTAACTTCCTGACAAGTTTCTTTCTCTTATCCTTATTACTAACATTTCTCTTTAGTATTCTGACTCCTGAGATCAAATAGAACTTGACTGGAATGGTGGGTGGTGGGCCTTCAGGAAGCCTACTTACTGTTTGCAAAAGGGTTTGTTTCATAGATGATACAATGCTAATCTGAGTGTTTTATTTAGAAAATAATAAACACACGCAAGTACATATAAAGGCACAAGTATAGGAAGTCAGTTTACATAGGCTCCCAGATGCTAAAAGATTATAAAATGAAAATCCAAGGGCGAAGAATGGTCTGCATTCCCATGATTTGTCTAGAGAAGTTCCAAAGCCCCCAAATAAATACAGTCTATTGCCACTGCTGTTCGTCACCCACCAGAACTAGACTATAAGACCCTATTGCTGAAGACACCACATACTTTGCTGCAGGACATGGTGAAATCAGGCTAGGATTGAACTGAAAACTTTCTGCCAACTAGCAGGCTTTTATAGTGCTAGATGGGGTTATAAAAGCTGCTGGGGTACAAAAGTCAACAAGGCAGTGGTAGCATATGTCTTTAATTCCAGTACTGAGGAGGCAGGGACAGATTATCTCTGAGTTCAAGGCCAGCCTGTTATATAGAGTGAGTTCCAGGAAATCCAGGGGTATACCAAGAAACCCTGTCTTGGAAAAAAGTCAACAATAGTTATACTCTTCTTTAGAGTCTGTGTGATACTCTACCAACATGGCAGGCAAGATGCACCTAATAGTGCCATCATATTATTAGCAGACCAATTGCTTTCTGTTGCAACTTGAGACCTGCTCCACAAGATGGAAATATATATAGTACAGTAAGGCTAGTCAAAAGCCCATGGCATGGGAGAACATAGGCCCGACTGGTAAAACTACTGATGTTTTACTGAATTTACACGATGTACTTGTTACTTTGTATTTTAAATATTTGTGTTTATGCTCATAGATTATTTCTGCTATAATCTTTGGTCAGGGAAGCTTTTTTGTGCAATGGGCAGAGGTTCAAAACTTATCAAAGTATTGAGAAGTAAATAACTTTTGAGTGCTCAGCCATAAATAGGACTTCTGTATACTACATTCCAAGCCTCAGAGAATACCTTGAAATTGAGGATTGAGAAAATAACTCCTGGAGGGAGGAGGTGGAAGTTGTGGAATGATTCACACGAATGACATGGATACTGACCTCTTGAACTGTCAGCAGCTAAACTTCACAAGAACGAGCCTAGTAACTGAAGGCTCCAGCCACATGAAAATATATAGGCAGTTAATAGTTGCCCACAGGAAAGACTATAAGAGCCAGAGGACCAGGAAATCTGTGAGATCATCTCCTAGAAATGACACTGAAGCTTCATGCATGGTATCTCAACTGTGCCTGTACGGTTGCCTAACAAATCCTGAACACGGAGAATATCAACATGTAGGCTGCTGTGGAAGTGACAAGCTCATGGAGCCCCACCTCTGCCTCTAAACAAAAAACTACAGGCAACTAAGAACTGCTAAGAGAAGAATTAATTAGTATTCTCCAAGGAAAGACCGCCAGTTAGTTATCCAACACAAAGTAGTTAGCCCTGAAATCATACACATGCCGCAACAGTAAATGGACTCACTCCTCCTTCAGGCTGTATTTACAAATTTGTGCATATATGTGTATAGAAATACCAAAGAAAAAAAGAGGTCATGAATTTGTGAAGAAATTAGGAGGGGGACACAGGAGGAAATGGGAAAATGATGTAATTATATTTTAATTTTCAAAAATAAATCTTAAAAAAAATAGATTCTACACAGAATCTTTCTCTGTGTACCTATTGCTGTCCTGGAGCTTGCTCTGTAGATCAGACTGGCTTGAACTCAAAGATCCATCTGCCTCTTCCTACCCAGTGCTATGATTAAAGGTGTGTGCCACCACTGACTGACCATGAAAATAGTTTTATCTAGATTATAGTAAAATCAACTGGATCTGTGAGAATTTTAAATTGACAATATTGGGCTGTGAGTTAATGCCCTAAGACTGCTAGGAAAAGCAGTTCATGAGGCATTCCCTACCTTGTGGATATATGTAAGCAGTTAACGGGTACTATTGTGTAGGGGCTCAGGATATATAGGCAATTACCAGTTACCAGTTACCAGAATGGAAGGGCTCAAGAGGAGCTGTTCCTACTTGAAGATGTATGAGCAGTTAGCAGTCAACAGTACAGAATCCATTTTAGATCAATAAAAACAGGTCACAATAATGTCTTAGATATAGGAAAGGGTACAGTCTTTTAACTTAAAGGGGGGTGTAGAGATAAAAAAACCTGAATGATATACCTTTGTGAACCAAAGTTCCTGGAAATCCACTGCACCTTTAAATAATCCTTCTTCAATGTTGATTAACTGATTAGGATGTCAGTGATTGTGGAGAATTTTGAATGTTGCAGGCCTACAAGCCAAATTATCTCCAGACACCTTTTGCCTTCTACATAGCCAGCTACTGCCCTCCTCTCTACCTGACTTAACATCTTTGCAACCCTTAGCAAATCATTTGGGATACACAGACTGAGTTCTAGTTTTCCTTTGGAATGTAAAAACAGAGCACTAGTTTTCCAACCAAGCAAAATGCTAAGGAAACTATTAGCTAACATCTGAGGTCTTTTACCCCCCTACCCAATGTTTCCACCAATGTACTTTAATGTTATTATTTATGACTTTCTTAGCTATGATACTAGAAAAATTGATGAAACTGTTCCCATGTTGGAATTTGGGGTAACATAAATCTGTGTTCTTGGACCATGGTCACCATACTTGGTTCCAGAATAAATGATCTCTTTATATACATTGTGGTAAGAATTGTTGACAGTTTGGACATGAAATATTCTACAAAAATGTGTGTTGAAGGCTTAGTCCCCATTCAAAAAGTGTTCAGAGTTGAGACCCATAGGAACCTATTGTATCATTAATACTCTAACTTCATCAGTGGATTCCTATTCTCACAGATTTATAGATAAATAAAATAGCCCATTTGGGTTTAATAGGAACTTTAGGAGGTAGGGAGAAGTTGGAGGAAGTATACTATTGTGGGTACACTGTTGGAGAGTAATTTTGTCTGGTCCTCATTTCTCTCCCCTTCTTCTCCTCCCACTTCCTCTGCTCTTCACAACCCCTCCATCCTTCCTGACAACCATGAGATGAGCAGTTTTGTTCTAGCATATGCTCCCAATCAAAGCGTCCTACATCACTTCAGGTAGAGAAAAAAACAGAAGCAAGTGACTATAGACTGAATCACCTGAAACCATGAACCAAAATAAATCATTGCTTCTTTAAGTTTACTTTCTTAGATATTTTTGCCACAGGAACAATACCTAACATAACTGGAATTATTTGGGTAAGTAAATGTAAAATGTAAAGCAATCACCAAAACTATTATATATGGCTTGTAGATTCAACTCTGACTGTAAAAATTTGAGCACTTGACATTTTCATTCTTTTTTTTCCAAAAGAGCCTACTTTAGTCCATTTACTTGCCCAGCTGCACTTGCCTCTGCACTGATCTCAACCTAAGGCAATCAAGAGGCTTCAGCAATAGCCAGGGGGTCCAACTTCTCTGCCTACCCCTAGCAGAGCTCCAGAATTTGGCTATGGCAGAATGAAGTAAGGCAGCACTGTGGCTGAACAGGCCCAGGAAACAGAAGGTATTCTCAGAAAATGGAAGAAAGTCCCTGTCCCAACCATGTTGGAGGGCAGTGGTTTTGGTAGGAAGGGCAAATATATCAGTGAACTGTCCTTATTCGGAAACATTGCAAATTAACACTAAGCTGAGATGCTGTCTCATCCTAGTAAGAATTACTACCCCCAAGAAAATAAATAACATTGAATCCTGGTAAAGATGTATGGGGAAAGCAAGCCTTATGTAGTACTGTGTAAAATGGTGCAGCAACTATAGAAATCAGTGAATAAGTTCCTGAGAATACACTTAAAAGACTCAGTCAGTTCACAATAGAGATAGTCTAGTTGTCCATCAACACATGAGTGGATGAAAAAAAAATGTGCCATATATACACAATGGAGTTTTGTCTAGTCATAAAGAAGAATAAAATCATGTCATTTTCAGAAAAGTGAGTAGAACTGGAATCATCACATTATGTAAAATAAACTAGCCTCACAAAGACAAAGATCTTCATGTGGAATTTAGCACAAAGTAGGGATAAGAAAGTAGAAGTAGGACTCTTAGAGATCTGAAAGGGAAATAGGAAAGAATGGCAGAGGAATAAGAAATAACAACAGAGGGAATAAATATGGTCAAAATACATTATGTACACACAGGAATGTCATCATGAAATTCATTACTGTGTACAACTAATAATGTTAATAGAGAGGGTCTGGGGAACTCTGGATGGAGTGTAAATGAAGGAGTGTGGCATAAATGTGATTGAAATATATTCTATGCATGAATAAAATTCTCAAAAATAAAAATATATTTTATAATATATTTGCTAATAAAAGGTGTGTGGTTTTGTTGCCTTTATAAAATGCTATAGATTAGGATGGGGTGGACTTAAACAACTTTTATTAAGTTCCTTACAGTTCTGAATGGGAAGGTCCAAGATCAAGGTTCTGGCCAGGCTGGTTTCTTATGGGGCATCTCTTTCTAACTTACAGATGGTTGCCTTCTTGCTGTGTCCTTTGTGTGTTCACACAGCTCTTTTAAGGGCCTCATGCATGTTAAGTCCTAACTCCATCATTGAGTATACCCTTAGCCCCTTGTTTTAGTTTGATTTCCTGTTGCTGTGAAAAAAAATATTCTGATCAAAAACAACTTGGAGAGTATAGTGGGAAATTTTTTGTGTCAACTTGACACAAACTATAGAGTTACAGAGGAAGGAGCATCAGTTGAGGAAAGGCCTCCTTGAGATCCAGCTGTAAGACAGTAATTAGTAATCAGTAGGGGAGAGCCCAGCCCATGGTGGGAGGTGCTGCCCCTGGGGTAGTGATCCTGGGTTCTATAAGAAAACATGCTGGCACTTCTGGAAGCATCACCACCCCTGACTTCAAGTTCTACTATAGAGTTATAGTAATTTTTTTAAAAGCTTGGTATTGGCATAAAGACCCACCTGTGGACCAATGGAATCAAACTGAAGACCTTGTCATTAATCCACTCACCTATGAACATCTGATTTCTGACAAAGAAGCCAAAACTATACAATGGAAAAAAGAAAATATCTTCAATAAATGGTGCTGGTATCACTGGTTGTAAACATGTAAAAGAAGGCAAATAGATTCCTATCTATTGCCATGCACAGAACTCAAGTTCAAGTGGATGAATGACCTCAACCTAAATCTAGTTACATTGAACCTGATAGAAGAGAAAGTAGGAAGTTACCTTTAACACATTGACACAGGAGACCACTTATTAAATATAACACCAGTAGCACAGACACTGAGAGCAACAATTAATAAGTGGGATCTTCTGAAACTGAGAAGCTTCTGTAAGGTAAATAAGACAAAACAGTAGCCTACAGAATGGGAAAAGATCCTCACCAACCCCACATTGACAGAGGTTGAGCTCAAAAAATATATAATGAACTCAAGAAAGCAGACATCAAAATACCAAAAAATCCAATTTAAAAAATGGGCCATAAAATCTAAACAGAGAATTCACATCAGAAGAATCTCAAATGTCCAAATAACATTTAAGAAATTGCTAAACATCCTTAGTCATTATGGAAATGCAAATCAAAATGACTCTGAAATATCATCTTACATCTGTCAGAATGACTAAGATCAAAAATACTGACGATAACCTATGCTGGAGTGGATCAAGGGGAACACTCCTCCACTGTTGGTGGGAGTGCAAATTTACACAGCCCCTTTGGAAATCAGTATGGTGACTTTTCAGAATATTGGGACTCAATCTACCTCAAGAGCCAGTAATATCACTCTTGGGCATATACCACAGAGATGCTCAATTATATCACAAGGACATTTGTCCAACGAATAAATGAGACTCAGGGATAGATCTCTGAAGAAGTTGGAGATATTAGAGAGAATAAACACCACAGTCAGATCTTACCCAGCTGTCTTCCAGCTTCCTCAGCCTCACTTCCCTTGGCTTGGCTTCTCCCCACTCTATGCCTGCCTTAAACTTAAATACTCTCTAGGTAAATTAAGGCGTGGCCCCACCACTGCCTGCTTGGGAGCCTGGAGTTCCTTCTATAAAGTGACCTCTACTCAGTTAAGGGCTTAGGTCACCACTCCCAGGATACTCCCTGTGCTGGGATTAAAGGTTTGAATCACCACTCTCTGTCTCTTAGATTGACTGTGGTTAGAGCTCTGGAACTTCTGGAGCTTTTATTAACTCCCCACATAGACTGTGGGTAGATTCTCTCTGATATCTCCAAAACTTCTGAAGCTTTTATTGAATCCCCACAGACATTTGTTCAACTATGTTGATAGCAGCATTGTTCATAATAGCGAGAACCTGGAAGCAACCTAGGTGTCACTTAACCGAAAAATGAATTAAAAAAAAATGTGGTACATATACCCAATGGAGTATTACTCAGCAGTAAGTAACAATAACATCATAAAATTTATAGGCAAATGAGTGGAACTAGAATATGTCATCCTGAGTGAGGTAACCCAGATTCAGAAAGACCAACATGGTGTGGACTCAGTCATAAGTGGATACCAGATGTAAAACAAAGGATAACCAGGATCCACAGCTCCAGAGACACTAGTTAACAAGGAGGACCCTAAGAAGAACCCTAAGGAGGACCCATGGGAAAGGGAAACAGATTAGATCTCCTAAGTAAACTGTGAGTGAGGAGGCAATAGAGGGAGGGGCTGGGGGATGGGAACATGAGGTAATGGGATGGTCAAGCTAGGGAGGGAAGAGCAATGAAAGAGATATCTTGATAGAGGGACACATTATGGGGTTAGAGAGAAACCTGGGAAATTACCAGGAATCCACAAGGATGACACAGCTTAAACTACTAGCAATAGTGGAGAGTGTGCCTGAACTGGCCTATCCCAGTAATCAGATTGGTGACTACCCTGTCATCATCATAGAGCTTTCATCCAGTAACTGATAGAGGCAGATGCAGAGATCCACAGCTGAGCTTTGGGAGTTCAGTCAAAAAGAGGGAAGAGGAATTATACTATCAAGGGACTTCAATATCATGATGGGAAAATGTACAGAGACAACTGAACCAAGCTCTTGGGAACCTATGAACTTTAGACCAACAGCTGTGGAGCCTGCATGGGACCAAATTAGGCCTCTGCATGCAGGAGACAGTTGTGTAGCTTGGTCTGTTTAAGGGGCCCCTGGCAGTAGGATCAGAATCTATCACTGGTGCATGAGCTGGATTTTTGGAGCCCATTACCTATGGAGGATTGCCTTGCTCAGACTTGATGCAGTGGAGGAGGGGCTTGGTCCTGCCTCATCTGAATGTACCAGGCTATGCTGACTCCCCATGGGAGGCCTTACCCTTTTGCTAGAGGAGATAGGGATGAAGTGGTAGGAAGGCTGGCGAGAGTGGGCAGAGGGATGAGAGGGGTATTTGTTATTGGTATGTAAAATGAATTTAAAAAACCTTAAATAAAAAAAGAAAGCAGGCTGAGCAAGCCATGGAAAGCACACTCCCCTTCATGGCCTCTGCATCAGCACCTTCCTCTGAGATTCTGCCCTATTTGTGTTCCTGTCCTGACTTCCTTCAGTGATGCACAGCAGTGTTGAAGTGTAAGCCAAATGAACCTTTTCCTCCACAACTTGCTTTTTGGTCATGGTGTTTCCTCATATTAAAAGAAACTCTAAGACAAGGAAAAAAGAGCTTTATTTAGCTTATACTTCTAGGTAGGGTCCATAATAGAGGGAAATCAAGGTCAAAAACTTAGAAGCAGGTCTATTTGCTATTTTATGCAGAATTATCTTTACCCAGGCAACACAGTTCAAGTCAATGAAGTATAATTCAATCTATGAAGGAATGCTGCTTGGTAGTCTCATAGGCTTATGCTTAGCTATTATTTTTATCCAGTTTAGGCCCACCTACTCAAAGAATGACACTGCCCACAGTGGGCTGGACTCTCCTACATCGATTTATAACAATCCTATACAGACATCTCCACAGGCCAATCTGACCTGGGGAGTCCCCAAATTAGACTCCATTCTCAGGCTACTCCAGGCTGTGTCAAGTTGACAGTTAAAGCTAACTAAGACACCCATAATGGGTTTTGGTTTTCTTGGTGTATGCACATAGGAGTACAAGATTAAGCAAGTGGTGTTCTTCATGATGACACTAATTTGTCATAGAATATTTAACTCTACAAAGATGTATTGCATCTGTTTAACTATGTAAAGATGTGTTGCTGTTTTTTACCTTGTTTGTCTAAGGCACCTGATATGTCTAATAAAAAGCTGAGTGGCCAATATAAAGGGGGAGGTATAGGTGGTACTTCCAGATAGGGAGAGAAAGTAGGAGGATGAATTTAGGCTGGGGAGGTGGGGGATGGGGGGAAGAAAGTAAAGGAGACACCAGGGAGACATCAGAGGCCAAGCAGACAGTCTTGGAGGAAGCAGAAAAGTAAGACATATAGAATGAAATAGAGGTAAAAATCCCCAAGGCAAAATGTAGGTGAAACATTAAATTAAGTTAAAAGAGCTAGTGAGACAAGCCTAAGCTAAGACTGTGCATTCATAAAATATGTTTCTGTGTCTTTGAGAGCTGTTTGGTGACTCAAAGAAAATACCAACGAAACTATTCTGATCATGGCATTGCCTTCAGGACCAAATTAGCAACCGAAGTCCTCATCATCATATACCAGGAAGTTAGGACTCTAACATGAAAATTTAAAGATAATGTGACCATTCAATTTCTGACAATGAATTAAACATTTTGGCTGGGTTGTGGTGGTACATTCTTGAAGTTCTAGCACTTGGCAGAGAGAGTTAGATGTAGCATGTTTGAATCTAGCCTGGTCTACACAGAGTTCCAGGCCAAAGAGGACTACACAGTGAGACTTGGTCAAACAAAACAAAACAAAACAAAAATTGGAACCTAGACACTTGCTGGAGATGATTTTCCTCTGTGTCTGAAGATTTCTTTTTTGCTTTACCCCAGATTACTACCTCTTAGATGCAAAATGGTTACTAGAGCTGGAGTGGACATGGGTTATTCTGTGTCCAGGTCTGTCTTTAATCAGGGAGCAAAGTACTTCCTTTATATGTTCTTAGTCAGATCTGGGTCAGAGGTCTTCTGTCCATGTCTAATGCCACCACAGGCAAGTAACTCTTAATCCTGTACCCATGTGCAACAAAACCTAGCAGAAACAATAAAGAATAATTTCTGGATATTGGAATCAGAGAAAAATGAACAGGGTAATAAGTCTATCCTAGAAGTGAATGTCCTAGATTTATCAGATATTGGCTTAATTTTCATAGCAATGATTTTCATAACAGAAGTTAAATGTTAAACTTAACATAAACCAAGGGCGGAAGTTCTGAGGGCGTCTTTGGAGCATGTGGTTGCCCTACAGATGGCTAGGAGGTGGATTTGTGGAGTTAGAATGGGGGAGAGTAGGATAGAGAGATCTCAGTGAGAACTGCTAAACCCCAATAGAACTGTTTATGCTTCAAGATGTTCAGACTAGCAGACACTTAAGGACCCACCCCCAGGATGTCCCTACCATGTCACTTCTCTGGAATTCAAAATTGAGAGGAAAAAAGTGTTTGTTTTTCAAATGCAAAACTTGTTCAATCATTTAAAACAAAAGAAAAAAACAAAACACATATGCCCATTTGAAACAAAACTAGGTTTGTCGGTAAAACAAACCATGTCATGCATAAGCACTTTGCAGTTTCCAAACCTCAGAGGTTGGAGTGTCCGGATTGCTGGAGCAGGGTTAGTGAGGGACCTGTCTGGTCTAAGCAACCTCAAATTGCTGGGACAGGTACGTGGGCTGGCAGCTGTTGCCGCACGGTGTGCTCGGGCGTCACGCACCGCCCTCTCCGCATCGACCCCGCCCCCCGACCCCTCCCCGCCCCCGCGCGCATAGCCTTGTGGGTAACGCGGGGCCGTCAGGTGACAGCTAATGGCGGCAGCCGCCTGACGCGAGTTGCTTAGCGGCGAAGCAAGGCGGCAGGGGGCGCGTCGCGGGAGCCTAGCTGGCCGCCGCTGCACTCCGGACTACGGCCCACCGGAGGCACCTGGCTTGAGACGTCATGGACAGGCCGGTGGCGGCGGCCGCAGCGGCGGCGAGCTGTGAGGGCGCTGGGGGCCCGGGGCCAGGGCCGTCAGCTGGCTGGAGACCCTCTCGGGTTGCGGGGGGCGCTTCGGCCAGCTCCCGGCAGCCCAGCATGGAGACCCTAGACAGGTAAGTGGGGCCCTGGACGCCACAGCCTCTCGGTGGCCAGCTCAAGGCCTGGCTTCCTCTCGCAACTCCGATTCCTAGCCCAGTGTCGAGGCAGGGGTGGGCGGCTCCTTCACAGGCACTTCTAGCCTTCCCTGTCCATATCTCGGGCTGCTGCCCCAGGACCTGCTGGGGATTGGGCATCTGCTCACTTCCGCCCTGCGTGCGAGTTGACAGCTCCGTGAGGCTCCGGAACTCAAACCGGTGCCAGTGCCTTAGTTCCGTGAGAACCCCTTTTCTGTTCGTCGGGCCAATAATCCTCTTGAATGAAATGTCCTTTAGTTTCTTGTTTTTAACATCACCCACCTTCTTTCCTAAATTGTGTGATTTTAAGATCCATTTCTGCCACCACTGCTTGGGGTGGAGACAAGGACGTAAGACCCTCCCCATAGGCAACAGATCTGTCGCAGATGGTGGTAAAAATACACAGATTTGAAAAACTGGGGTGGACCACTTCCATAATGGTCATGAGACATGAATACAATTGTGTACTTCCAGTTCTTTACACTTTGAAGGGCACAGTTCTTTTTTTCCCCCCTTGGGTACATGAGTCTCCTGCTTCTGAGATTTAAAATATCAGTTCAAGGCATACCTGTCATGGTCAACTGGGAAAAGCCACCGCCTGGTCGAGTAATGACAGGAGATGGCTGGAACATCCAGTTTCCCTACCTAGATCTACACTTGGGCAACAGTTGTGATGTAGTTCAGTGAGTTTGAGTTGTTTATGTTTGCCAGTCTTAGTCATTCCAGTGTGCTGAACTTTTGGGGAGTTTCCAAAGATGGGTATAGGAACAACAAGCAGCACTCTATATTCTAGCTCAGTGTAATTACAATATATTTTAATACATTAATCACTGAACAATAGGCTTCACTAAAAACTAACTACAGTTAAGGTATCCCTTGGAACCACAAAGACCTCACACATCTGAAAGTGTTCAGCAACACAAGAGTTCTTGTCCATTCAGAAAATACCACACCATGACTTTACTTTGGCTCAGTGGCTGATAATTGAAATTGTATATGGTAAGTGCTAGGCTATTGGTAAACAGACATATAGTCAGGTGGCAGCATAGGTCTGAATCATTTGAAGTAGCTGAAATAATGTTACTCCAATGTACCTCATTCATTGTTTTTTAGAAACTACAAGTGTCCAGGTCTTACTCTCAAGGATTTTGATTTGGAAGGTTTAGGGAAGGCCCAGGAATTTGTATTTTTTAAAAGATCTATACTACAGCCTCAGTATTGACCCATTATGCTTTGGCTATGTGGACATGTATTACTTGATTTAATTTGGGATGTAAGATACTAGTGGTGTGGGCAGTAAGGAAGGAGGGCATGAATTTGAATTGAGGAAATAATGAAGTGAACTAATACATAGAGTGGGGTAGCCATTTGGCCATGAGAACACAATGTGTATCCTTTGAGGAACTGATAAGAGAAATGGCTTGTTGCCTGTGAGAACAGGCAGACTACCTTCCTAAAAATGTGCTATCATCCTTTCTCAGGATGTGTATGGATCTCTTAACTTGAATCATAATCATTCCCAGGTGAAAATACAGATTCTTAGGGACCACACTAAATCTAGTCTGGGTTGTAAACAAACAGGGAAGTCTTAGACATCTATCTGGGACTTCAGTTTATAAGGCAGGAAGAAGACACAGAAGATGGATACAATTTCAAGGGATGGGGGAGGAACTGGCATGGTAATAAGGCCAGGAAGATTTTCAAGGTACTTAGCACTTAACGGAGAAGCATGTGAGTCTTATGTTGTGAGGAGGGTATGTGTCTGTGAGGCATGTGGGCATTATGCTCACAAGTGTCAAGGCAGAAACCAAGCATGTGAAGCAGATTTCAAAGAAAAAAGTTTAAGGCATGCCTGACATGTCCAACTGGGAAAGACCAATTCAGCGTGGAGGGCAGTTGCACAAGATAACAAATGGAGAGAAAAGAGGGCTCAGTTCTGACAGTTTAGCAAGCACCCATGCATACTTTTCTTTAAGGAGCAACTCCTCTTAAAGGGAAGTTGGGCTCTGTGAGCTTGTCTTACATGTGTTCCTTAAACCTAAGACCTTTGTAATCTTCAGAATATTTCACTTCTCTTTGAGAAAAAGCTGTGGTCCTGTGAGAGGATGTGGCTTCCTAAAGGTCACAGATCTAGCTGGTAACAGAAACAGGACTTGAACCCAGACCTGCTCTTGTCTGGCCCATTATACCACTCTGTAACTGCTCTTAGCCAGGCCACTTCCTGTTGCTGATGGCAAAAACACATCAACACCAATGAACTCACCCCTTTCTTAAAACAGCACAATCAACTTTAAGCCACTAAGGAGATATTTTGGTTTACAAAACCACTTAAGAGAGGAAGAGATGGGAGTGGGCACAATTGGAGCTAGGGACTACCTTTGAAACTGTTTTTAGAAATCCCTATCTCTTGTGCTTTTGTCCTTTTTTTTTTTTTTTAAGAACTCATTTGTTTTATCTCTGTATTCTTCAAAGTGGTGAGACTAGGCCTCTAGAAACCCTGTGGTAGATCCATACAGCAAGGCTCCAATAGGAATCCTGGGATTACCTGGATAACCCATCAGTAACTGGGGATAGGAAGAGGTGGGTCAACCCCAGTAAGCAGTGGATTGCAATTCTGCAAAGTAAAGAGAAGTGTCCTTATTAGAAGAAGGTGGGGTGGGATCTAGTCAGCATTTGATTTTATGTATTTGCGGTCAAGTAAAGGGGGGAAAAGGAAATTAATAACAAATAAATGTAGAACTCTAAAGGCAGGATTACTGCACATACAAGGCCAACCTGGTAAATTTAGAGAGTTCCAGGCCAGTCTGTGGTGATACATATTTAATAAAACCAGTCTGGAATATCGGAGAGAGGAAACAGACCACAGTCAAATCTCATCCAGCCAACTTCTCAGGGTAAAAGCTATCTTCCAGCTCCTCAGCCTCGCTCTTCATTGCTTCTACAAAATAATTGTGTCTTTATATGCCTTCTGTAAATACCTTCTTCACCCAATTGTTTCACTTCCTAGTTCAACTCTGTATCATGTTCTAGAGTTAAGATTAGAGATGTGAGTTGCTACTATTTGGTGGTTAGGCCTTGAACTCACAGAAACACAGGAAGATCTCTGTCTCCTGAGTTATGGGATTAAAGGCATAGGTCACCATTCCCAGTCTTTCCGGTGCTGGAATTAAAGTCAAGTTGTGAGTTACTACTCTCTGACCCTCCTGGTTTGACTGTTGGTGGATCTGTTGTCTTATATTCCAGACTGGGTTTTATTAAATATATAATATATCACTATACACCAGTCTGCACTGCAGAAAAGAAAACTGTTTCAAAAAAGGAAGAGAGTGGGCAATAAAGGGGACACTAGCATTCAATCCCAGTGCAGGAGGATCTCTGAGTTTGAGGCTAGCTTGATCTACAGAGCAAGCTCCAGGACAACCAGTACTACATTACTACATTGAGAGACTCTGTTTCAAAACACATACACACATACATACACACACACACACACACACACACACACACACACACACACAGAGAGAGAGAGAGAGAGAGAGAGAGAGAGAGAGAGAGAGAGAGAGAGAGAGAGCTAAAGAATGTAATACCTCTTTCCTTTTCCTCCTGTTTCCTAGAAATTATGATGGAATTCTCACTTCTGCTAGGATCATGAAATCCTAGTATGGACTTTCTACTTACTAATATTTTACATATTTTTCAATTACAAAGACGAGACCACCTAAGTCAGAGACTACAATTGAGTAGATATTATGTCTTTTAAGCATACAAGTGTGGATGTAATTGCTGATGTTTTTGTCTTTTTGGTTTTGTTTTCCAGATGAAAGCTAACTTCCTGGTAAAGGTCCTAAGTATCTTTCGCCCTCTTCATTGGTTCTTTTTTTTTTTCTGTTTTGACAGATCTAGAAAGGAGCCTAGCTCCTGAGGGCAAGTTTTAAATCTCTCATGGACTTAGTTTGCCTATTAGTCTATTAGATCAGATGAGCACAGGCCAACCACTCATCAGGCATATGACCATGGACAAACCTGGAAGCTCAGTTTTTTTTTTTTTCTGAAAAATAGGTCACTGGGAGGCTGGGTAAGGTTGCCTTTTAGACCACCAGAGGGTTCTATTTTCCTTGAACTGTTTTGTTTTCATATTTAGGCAGTTTTAAGTACCACCATTAGCTCAGGATATCAGTCACTATTGACTATGCTGGTTCCTGGAGTGATGGTCACATTCCTGGATATGTTGTTGCTTCAGCACATTTATTTCCTTGTCTAGTCAGGTTGGATGTGTCTATTCTGCCTTTTTGCCACATCTAGTTATGAAGCTCTAACATAACAACTGGAAGAAATTTTTGTAAGTTAAAGCATTTACAGAAATGTAATGTAGCATCATTGCTTTATATAGTCTTTCTAGTCTGTTCTATATTAACTTACCAACTGATTTATCCCCACTAAAAGTACACGTTTTCTAAATTTCAAACTGCTAATTTGGTTGAATTATGTCTTAAGGTGAATATTTCATTTTGAAATTAGTTTTCCATATGCATTGTTAACTTTCTATATACACCATATCTACCATATAATTTTAATAGAATTGTGTGATATGTTAGAGAGTAATACTCTTTTACTAAATACTTACAATCATTTAAAAATTATTTATTGGATTTGTATAGATATTTTGTCAGCATGTGTCTGTGCACCACGTGCATGCTGGTACTCACAGAGGCCAGAAGAGGGCATTGGATCCTTTGGGACTGGACTTATAGAAAGTTGCCAAATGTAAACCTTGGTCCTCTAAAAGGGTGGCAGTGTTCTTAACTACTGAACAATCTCTGCAGCCCCAATACCTACAATCTTAAAACTTTTTGAAAAGGGTTAATTGGTTCATCTAAACCTAATCTAGAATCTCATTTATTAGCTGTTTTGTCTATACTGATTCCTATATTATCTAGAAAAGCAACCAAATAGTTTAAGACATTATGGTACATGTTGATAATCACAGTTCTTGGGAGGTAAAGGCTTGAGGATGTAGAGAGTTCAAGTTGATCCTTGGCTATGTAGTGAGTTGAAGCCAACCTGGGCTGTACATGAGACACTTAAAATAATATCTGTGTTTATTTATTCCTGTTCAGGGCCCATTGTTTCTCATTAGGAGCCTATGTTTAAAGATTTTTAATCACATTATTTCTTTTAGTCCTACAGGGTCACATGTTGAATGGTGTAAACAGCTTATAGCTGCTACAATTTCTAGTCAGATTTCAGGTTCAGTGACATCAGAAAATGTGTCCAGAGATTATAAGGTAAGCAACATTGAGTGTTTAGTTCATATTGGTATATAAGTACCCAAGAAGCTTTGTAGTTTTAGTTCACATGAGCCTTTGACTGCTTGATGTTAAATTATTAAATTACCCTTTGAGGATAGACAAACGTTCTCTAGTGTTCAAGCTGAAATTCAGAGGGAAGATGTTATCTTTGTCTCGTTTGTTGTTATAGTTTTATAATTAACATGAAAATTGTCCTAAGGTTTTGAATAATTAAAAATCAAGCTCTGTTTTATCATATGTAGTGGGCATAACAGTGCATGCTTACGACATATCAACAGTTGCAAGGGAGTTTGAGGCTATGCTATTGTCTACAGATAGAATTCAAGGCCAGAAGAAGTTACAAAGTGAGACTCCCATCATTCAGCAGGCAAACAAAAAGAAACATATTTGCTTTCTTTGTTACTATGTTGTGTAAAAATCACACCTTGATAGACATTCCTTCACTTTACAAACATGTTTTTGTATTTAGATAATACATTTGAGTATTCATCATTAACACAGATACTATAATTCCAAACCACTTACATAGCTCAAAATGGGGCAGCCTCATTTTTCAGGTCTTAGTGGAATAAGAAACCTTTGTTTATTTTAAAATTTGGATTCCCAGCATAGTCTAAGGTTAAGAGTCTGAGGTTTCTTGTTTGCACAAACTGGTTCCTAGCACTGTCCTGGAGCTTAATAGATACCCAGTAAATAGTTATTGAATGAATTAAAAAGAAAAATCTAAGCTTTTCTGTCTTTGTTTAGTCTACAAAGTAATGTTTGTATTCCAGTAAGCTGTTAACAGATACATTAAGTGAAACTGTTGAGATTTTTTTGTTTGCTTGAGTTTTGTTTTAGTTTGATTTGGATTTATTTTTTGCCTGATAGGAATGAGTGAATGATTTTTCACAAGCATGCTGGTATCCTCCCCTTTTCCTTTTTCATCCATTCCCTCTTCTCCTGTCCTGTTTCCACTCCCTTCCCTGCCCTTCCCTTTTTTCCTCCTCTGCCCTCTTTCCTATATTCTCCCTTTCCTCCCTCTACTCCCCCTCCCCTTTCTCTTCTGTTCTTCTCCCTCCTTGCTCTTCCCTTTTCTCTCCTCCCTTCCCCTTCCTTCCGTTTTCCACTCTACCCTCTCCCTTCTCCCCTCACCTGTTCACCCTCCTCTCCTATGGGTCTCCTTTTGCCGCCATTTTCTTCCTCTTCCCATCCTCTCCTGTTTCTCCTCTCCTCCTCCTTCCCACTCTTCCTCTCCCTCCCTCCTCAATCCTTTCCTGTTCTCATCTTCCCTCCCTCCCCCATTCTTCTCTCTCCTCCTTTCTGTGTTCAGTTCCATCTGTGTCTCTCCTTTCCCATTTTTCTTCTCTGGTCCTTGTCAGCGTGCTCATCCTGTCTCCACATTTCCCTCTCCTTTCCCCTGCCCTCCTCCTCCTCTCTTCCCCTCAATTCTTCTCCCCTCCATCCCTGCCCCTCATGCCCTCCCCTTTCTCATGCTCTCCTCTTTCTCTCCCTTCCCTCTTTAGTCCTTCTTCTCCCTTACAAACTCCACACCTTCATGGCTCTGCCCTCAAACTGGGAGTACGGGTGTTCTCTGCCATAATGCCCGATCTCCTACAGTTCTTATGCACGTGGAAAGTTAAACATTAACACAGGTGGTATGTAGTTACAGCAAGCTTAAATTGTAGAGGTAGAATTGTGAGATGAAAAGTAGTTAGCAGACATTGTCACACACACCAGAAAACGCAGACAGGTACTTCTAGTTAATAAAAGCTTACTTTAATACCAAACCATCCTAAAAAATTAACCTCATAATTAACATTATTAAAAGAAATGTAACAAAATGTTTTCTTTTGCTTATTTTCCTCTTCCCAACTCAATTGCTTTCATTTAATCAGGCCAACATACAGAAAAAATCTTGGGGGTGGATTTATGAATATAATCAAAATACATTCTATGAAATTCTCAAAGAATTAATAAAGACATTATTTAAAATTTTCCCTTTGTCAAAAATTAATACTATGATCTGAATGTAATTTTCATAGAGTAGATGCAATACTACTGTTAGAAATTATACTGAAATATTTATTGGGACTCTGTAGAAATGACACAACCAATCATTCCTTCCATTATTTGGAAATTACAACTTGACCAGGAAGATGGAGTTTTATAGAGTGGTACAAACAGTGCTAGCTCTGTGACATTGTGTAATCTCCCAGTGTGCAACCTTGTATAGTCTTTGGCGTTTCCTTGACTGTAAAGGAGAATGGATCATGGTCACATTTTAAGTGTCTAAATGCCTTTGTTTCTAGAATGTTTTTCAACTATGTTTTGTTGAAAAGGAATTGATTCTGGTCTACCTTCTACCAATTAGTGCACTTTGTGACCATCTTACTTCTTTCAAATCTAGTATTCTTGTCATCACTTTTCTGTTCCTCTGATGTCTTCTTGCCCTTCTTACTGTTGTGCATATAATAATCCGTAGCTTCCATTTTTAAATAGTCTAAACTACAAAAAAGGAGAAAATTGAGGTGGCTGTATACAATTTTTTCCCTTTCTTAGTTTAGGCTATTTACAGAAGAAATCTAGCTAATATTTAACCAGGAGAGTGCTGTATCCTCAACAGAAATTTCCAGAAGGGCTTTGGAGGGAAGGGGAAACAGTGCATGGGGAGTTTCTTATGCTTGAATTAGGCCTTGGTTCATGTTTTCTGGATTGGGTGCTAGTGTATAGAAATGGAAGCTTGAGCATGCCCTTTCAGGATCTACTGTCATAATCTATGACTAAAAATCTGGCCATGTTACTTATTAGTCACAGGCTGCAGCCTCAGATGCCTACATAGGACAGTTGACTAGGAGGGGAGGAGATAAAGGAGAGAGGTGTGGAAAATTGAAGGTATAATATACCCCCACAAAACCATTTTTACAAAGTCCCATTTTTATCTATTGGAACAATAGCTCTATATTAGAAAAGCTGATCATCCTAAGAAAAAATAATTACTTTTTTAAAATATTGAGACTTGCTTTTCTGCTTCTGCAAAGGTAGAGCAAATGTACATTTATTTTTTCATACTGAATATAACTAAAATATCTGGAGATTGTCTATAACACAGAAACAACCTGAAATATGGTAAACAGAAGAAGAAAAAACTGGCTAGAAATCTCAATATCCAGAAATTGACAAGCTACAGAGCAAGACAGTATATTTGGGAACCTCATACCTGATAAACACTAATATCTAGAATGCATAAAGAATACTCAAAATTTAACAGTAAAAATGAACAAAAGACAGGAGACCTTTTACCAAAGAGGTGCATGCAGATGGCAGAGAAGCTCATGAAAAGTTCATCAACATGATTGTAATAGGGGTGAGGGGTGGACTTCTAAATAAAAGCAGTGCAGAGATACCACCACATACCTGTCAGGATGACTGGAATATTGGTCAACAATAAAAATAAGAAATACTGATATACTCATCAACTGGGGCAAATCTTAAGAGAATTACATTGACTAAAAAAACACAATGCCATTTTATGAACATGAAGCTCTCAAGACATATATTGGGAGACCACTTAGGCTCCTCCTGACTTAAGGCACTGTTATCTCCTCTGGCTTACATCAGAATCCAATACCAGCAGGAAGGAAATTTCTATGTGTATCTACAAAAGAGCTCATTTCAGTAGAGGACCAAAGGGAGCCAGAGAGAAACATACCCCCAACACTTTTAGGCAAGCCTCTGCAAACCTAACATTCTCCTGTCATGGTTACTAAGGATTGCCTTATAGCAGTTTAAGAACTATGTGAGCTTAAAAATGGGTTACATGTTTCTTTCCAAACTGTCCTGCTATTTTCTTCCAATAGCAAAGACACTGACAAGTTCTGCCATCTGTCTATTAGATTTGGACTCTACTTTGTTCTACAGTAGGCATTATTTTCATAAAAACGTTATTGTGAAGACTTCCTTCTAGGGTTCATTTTTTTTCTCTATGTCCCTTTACTAAGCATTGGGACAATTGTGAAAATACTACAGCATGCTCGAGTAGATAAGTGGATATAGAGGAATGAGAGAGGTGGCTGACAGGGTGCTGTTGGTTTCTTTGACATACCTAAATCAAGTTAAGAGATCCTATGTGTATTGTGTAGAGGTCAAAGTGAGCTCTTGTGTTGATTAGTCAAACCCTATAGTGAGATCCCATAAAAGAGCAGAATTGTTAGGGAACAGATATGGAGCAGAAATACCAGAGTTTAATTAGCAGCTCTGCCATTTTAAGTTTGACCACTTTTCACTTTTCTTGTTTTTTATTTATTCTTCTCTCATATGTTAAATCCTGACCACAATTTCCTATCCCTCTGCTCTTCTCAGTCCCTCCCTCCACCTCCCTTCCCCCCAAGATCCACTCCTCCTTTTTCCTTCAGAAAAGGGAAGACCTCTCAGGGATATCAACCAAATACAGCATAACAAGTTACAAGAAGACAAGGCACAAAGCCTCATCTTAAGGCTGGATGAGGCAACCCAGTAGGAGAAAGAGTCCCTAAAACCAACAAAAAAAAGTCAGAGAGAGCCTCTGCTCTGATCCTTAGTAGTGTCACCAAAACACCATTGCTAGTCATCTGTAACATGCAGATGGCCTAGGTCAAACCCATGCAGGCTCCCTGCAGTTTTTCAATTCAGTCTCTGTTAGCCCCTTGTGAGCCCTGTGTAGTTGATTCTGTGGGCCATGTTCTCATATTATCCTTGACCCTCTAGCTCCTATAATCCTTCTTCCTCTCAAGTTCCTGGGCTCCACCTAATGTTTGGCTGTGGGTCCCTGCATCTGTTTCCATCAGTTGCTGATTTGAGCCTCACAGGTGACAATTATAATAAGCTCCAGTCTACAAGTATAGCAGAATACCACTAGGAATCATTTCCATTGACTTTTTAAATTTCTTGGCGGAGTTTCTTAACTGTACCTTTCTTCTCTCATCAAGGAAATGCAGTCAGAAATAGTTCTTGTCTCACCTAACCTAAAAATAAAAATAGTTAATATGTATCAGGAGTTCAGAGAAGTGGCTTAAACATAAAATATCCAAGTGTCTTTGTGACACAACTGCTGAAGGAAAACACTGGAAGAATTGAAAATGAACTTTAGAACAGCAGAGACTGGGAAGAGCAGGGTAGCAGTTTGAGAATGTTTATGTTCTCATCTGAAAGGATCAATACACACTGTTTTTTAGTGCTATATCAGGAAGCTTAGACAAAGTTAGTGATAGTGATGGAGGCAATGGTTACAAGAATTAGAAATAGGCCTAGTCAAGTGAGGTGGTCCAGAATATGAAACTCTGGGTGGGGAGCCTTTTAATTTTGAGGCCTTTATTACCAGAAACCACAGACGCCTTTTATATACTTTCTGCCAACTTTGTTGAGGTAGCTAAGAAATGATAAACATTACATATGTGAAATATACAACTTAATAAATGTTGATATTTGAATGCATTTCTCCAAAAGCAATATTTATGTTTCTTAATCCAAAAAGTCTCTGCTTAGGAACTTAGGGGCTTTAATTCATTTTAAAGAATATTATCAGTTAGTTTAGAACACCTTTTTAACAGCAAAGATTTTCTTTCTTGTTAATTTTTTGTTTTTGAGAATTTCAATGTATAAAATGACATAGAATCATATCTGCTTCCATTTCCCCCTCTGCAACTTGCCCTCATGTACTCCCAACCACAAGTCTTTGTTTTCATAACTCACTATGTGTGGGTGAAGCTGCTTGTTTGTCCATGGTTGTGGGGCCATCCACTGGAGCATAGGATACCTACAGTGGTCATATCCTCAAAGAAGAATGATTTTTCTCTCCCACAGCAACTATAGACTGTTACTATCTTTTGTCAGTATGATGTGGGCCCTGGAGATCATTTGGCACATCTATGTCAGGATTTACTTGGCTTTATTTTGTATAGGTCATGTGTAGCTAACTGTGATAGCCATGTCATGTCCAGAACATGGCATTAAACAGCACTCTTTCTCACCCTCTCTACTTCTTACATTCTTTCCACCTCCTCCTCACACCTTGGTGACAGAAAGGGGGACAGTGGAAATAGATGTCCCATTTGGGGCCAAACACTTGAGTATATCTTATTCTCATCACTTTGATCAGTTACACATCTTTCCATTGACTATGTTCACTGCAAACAGAAGGTTTTCTAAGATTGAGAGAAGAATAGGTCTATGGATATACATATAAATACTTAGAATGCAATTTTATAGCATGACCACTTAGGAAAAGAAGTTATACATTAGGGCCTATAAACTCACCAGCTATGGATTTTTGACTAGGATTCCAGAACCAGGAATGAAATTCCCTTCTGTGGAGAAAGCCTCAAGTCTAATCAGAAAGAATTCAGTTACTTCATAACACTCATGCCACTGTTGAACCAGTGGGCATATCTTTTCTAGTAACTTGATACTTTAGTATACGGGGTCCAGCACTGGGTAAGAACTTTGCTGTCTTTTTTCCTCACATCAGCCTGCATCATATACCTTCTGGCACCAGGGAGGAAGTTTTCTGGAGAGTTTGAGAATAATTTTTTTTTATTTTTTTCAGCCAGAGTATGCTGTTTTCAGCAGCAAGTGATTATCACATAGCTATGATGGGTAACCAAAGTCAGCAGCAATAACCTGTGGTACATTGGTGACCTGAGACCTCATTGACCAATGACTTCTATGGAGGTGTCTTATGCTTTGTACTGCTATTTTCATTTAATAACTCAGGTCTTCTGGGAGTAACATTGTCCAACCATACAGGGAAATTCCATTTGAATTTTTTTAAAGTTGTTAATGCTGAGACAGGAATAGATTTGTAGCCCATGTTCCTTCCTATTCAGGTACTCTTTCTCCTCTTTAGTATCCATAAAGCTAATAACCTGAAAATTGATCTTTTTGATGATTTCTCATTTAACATCTAGTGGTTGGATGCTAGTGCTGTAGACTTTGCACAGGTTACAAAAACATTAATCTCCTCCCCCAGAATGTTATGATTATTGTTTTTCTAAGGTTATATCTATGTGTGCTGTTTGTTCTGACTAGAGCTTTTCACACACCGGCTGCATGTTTAGTTAGGATTCACAGGCAATAGGTGCAGGAATAATACTGCCGAAGTCAGTTTCTCTCAGTTAAATAAAGAATGATTTCACCTCCTCTTCAGGGACAGCCACTGCCTCTTCTTCCCTAGAGCTTCCTCTTTTCTGCCATGGCCATCAGAGAAGATACTCCCTGTTTCCAGTGGGGTAACCAAACCAGAGAGTTTAATCCTGGAGTCCCAATCAGAATTGGAAATTTAAATAGAAATCAGGTGAAGTTGTGTGATTATCTCACTGTTAGACTACTGAGTTAATATATAGCTAAATAGCTTTCTGAATCCAGTTTGGGGCTTTCTGGTTTTGAGCTGGTCTAAGATTCTAACTCCCTTTTTATATCATTGCTTTGATAGGAAAATACCTTCAGTTTTCTAAACAGAAATAACATTTACTTTTGAAATGCAGCCTGTTCACAATAACCTGTGAAAGCACTTATTGGAAAGGATTTGTATTTAAAATAGTTGGAGGTGAGGGAGATATATTTATCCAAATTAGATACTTCGCTGAAAATCTCAGGTCAAATATGTTAGGATTGATTTGATATTGAATGAAACTTTGAGGGTAAATATGTTATAGAGGATTAAAATGTTTCTTAGGGCATCTAATGGCATCTTTCATAGGTCAGTAAGAACATTTCCATGATGATGATGTTCTGTATTTTAACTAACAGGTTTTCAGGAGGCCTGATACCAGGGTAAGGATATTTGGCTTTTGGCAGATGGGCCTCCTACTTATACATGTCTGTGTTTTATGGAACACTTGGTCTGTTTAGTGTTCTTTACCCTCTCACTGGTTTTTATGAGTCACTCTGATCAATTTGCTCTGCTGTGTCATAGCTTTAAATGTTCACTGGAAATGCTTTGTTTGTTACAATTTTTTAAGTGTGCAGTAAAAGCCTATGTGTGTGAAGGCAGGATGCAAAAATTGTTACCAATGTATTGGCTGTATTGGCTTTCCTCCTACCACGTGAATTCTGACCCAGTGGATGATCATTGCTGGTGCTATATGTCTATGTGGGTCTCTTTAAAAAAAAAAAAACCCTTTTAATTGAAACAGAATTATGTCACTTCCTTTCATCCATTCTCAGCTACCATCCCATGAATCCCCCTGTTCCCCCACTCTTTGGGAATTGATAGAGTCTTTTACTTTGTTTATTATTGCTTTACACACACACACACACACACACACACACACACACACACACACCCCACTTGTGTGATTCATGCTAAAGAACTTAGCAATCAAAAATAGTGATATTTGTTATCTATCCAGTCTAAGACTTTTAAGTCATGCTTGTGTTTGCATGTTCAATCCAAAAAGGAGTGTGTTAATCTTGAACCAAGATTTACAAAAATCAGTACTTCTAAAAATACAGATATAGTGAATTGTAGCTTATGTTTTCCTCATTATTTTCCTTCCCTCTATTTCAGAATATTCATAAAGCAAGACAAAGATTGGTAATTTGCATGCATCTAACTCCTAGTGTCAGACATGAAAAAAATTAACCTATTTTTATTAAATGGAAACAATCTGGATTTTTATAGTATGATTTAATTACTTCAGTTTGAAATTTGTAATCTTGTTGAAGCCAGTGAAGTTGTACAGAAATAACCAGGTTAAGTAAAATTCTTGCTATACTAGTTGGTTTTACCATCTTTTACCTTGATTTCTTTGGCTTGTGAGAATCATTTTCTTTCATTGATTCACACAGTTAAAATTAGAGTTTGGCTTTGTGCTTGCATGGATTTTGAAATACTGTACGAATTTGTTTTGAATATCCATTAATTTTTCTGTTTTATCATTTAAAAACCACAGAATAATTCTTTTGCCTTTGTATAGAAAAACTCAGAAATTTCAACAACAGCCTGCATTTAAAATTTATACTGCCATGATGGATAGCTATAAATTCATTCTGAGTATAAAAATCTGTTCTGTAATTACTGAAATTTATTGACCAAATTGTAAATGTGAAAAGTAGTAAATTATTTCAGCGTTTGCTACTTCTGTTACCTTAAAAATATAGCTATTTGAACCAGTTTCATGAAGTAAAACTTAAATTTTAATATTTTTACTATTGGAGATTTGATACCACTTTAAAATTGGATTATAACCCTGTCATGTTAAGCAATCACATTCTTTCTACCACCTCTTGAGTTAATAGTAGAGTTTTTAAACATTCAAAAGAGAATTGATTTTATGATGAAATTAAAAGTAACATACATTTAACTGGACAGAATAAAATGAAGAATATGTGGCATTTAAGTTTTTGAAGTATGCTTTTGCTACTGTAGTTAGAAATATTAATGTGATATTGATTATAAGTCACAGTATTTAATTAGTAATAAGTAATAAACTAATACACATATGTATATATGTATGTTATATATAAAACCTTGAGCATGTGTTATGTGCATGGGTGCAATGAAATTTACCCTGGGTAATATAATACTCCTTTAGAGTATGCAAATACTTACTCTATCTAAAATACCTATGTATGAACTGCCTTTGTATTTTGGCTTGACTTTGCCCTTTATGTGGTTTCTGTGATATGCTTTATTTTCTATGAGCACATGTTGTGCTTGTTAATGTTCTTTGCTATTTGCTATGGTGTTGCTTAGTTTTATAAAGACAGTGCATTGTTTGAAATCCATGATGTTTGTTTGCTTTTCATTTTTCTACCCCAACACAAACACAGAAAATAAACACTACACTTTAGCCTGAGGATGCTATAGATGGTCCACACGTTATTTCCTTAACTCGAAGGGGGCAAGTGTGGTGATTTTCAAAGCCATAAAAGGTGTGTCAACTTTTACATGGTTACTATCTCTTAAAAAGGAAATTCTGTCCTTTCACCTGTCTGTTTGCACGTGTTTCTCTTTCTCTTCTCTGCCTTTTCTTGTCCATGCACCTGGTGCTGTGCAGGAGATAGAGGAAGAACACAATGGCTACCCTTCTGAAGCTGAAGCTGATCAGGTGGCAAGTTCTACATGTTCATCTGTTTGTAGCTACAGACCGTGTATCTAGAAGCCATTTCATACTAGATATCTAGGCAATAAGCAAAGCTTTCCAATTGCTTTTAGCACTATAATAGTGTTCTCCTGTCTATATTTGGTAGATTCCATTATGACATTATTTGCAAAAATTGGTTTATCCAACATTTTGTCAACTAGAAATTGGTTCATTAGCACTTCTTGATTTCCCAAGATAGGGTTACATGACCTCCACCATTGTAAGAGTATGAAGTGCTTTTAGTGAGGACCTAGAGGGGTAAACACAAATGCCACAAGTTCCTTATAAGGTGTGGACTTTTTGTTATTCAGAGTTTCCTAGTGGGGCTTGAGGTTAAAAGTACTGGCTACTCTTCCAATTCTCAGCACCTACATGGTAGCTCCTAAGTGTCTTTAGCTCCAGTTCTAGGTAATCCAATGCGCTCTTCTGACAAGAGATGCGCATATACATACATGCAGGCAAAATATACATACGTCCACCTGAAGGTTTAGAGTCACAATCATGAAAAACAGTGGAGAGGCCAGAGTCATCTGGGTGGGTTGGATCCCTCAGCAACATGTCAGGAGGTTGTAGATCTCAGCTAGACATTCAGGATCAAAGCACCAAAGTTGAGATGAGCTCCTAGGGAATTGCTCAGCTGAGTAACATTGCGAATAGAGGCACCAAGAGCAATCAATGGATGTGTTTATGAGATCAAATTATTTCATCTTTCAGTTCTGCTGCACATAGGTTGGATAAATCAAGGGTCAAATCATGTCCTATGCAACTTGATAGTTGCAGTAAAAGCTTAATATAGCACAAATGTGAGTCTCATCTCCTAACACAGCTTCATAAAGGGAATCTACTGTACTCACCAAAAATGAGCCTTCTATTGTCTCTTGACTTTCTATGTTAAAGATAAATGTACTCCTTTCTCTTATGGAAGAATCTGAAGAACTGGGGCCATTTCTTTTTGTTACTCTAATAGATGCTTTTTCATCATTTGAAAACTTGTCCTATGTTTAATGATCATTTGTGAAAGCTTATCTCACTGTGTTCACCAACATATTCATACCACATAAAATTCACAGATGTTTCCAGTCGTATTTGACTGAATATGAGACAAAAAAAAAACACAGTTGTTTTGAGAGCCATGTACATTCTGGCAGTGTTTCATTGACTAGCCCAGACTTGAAGTCTTTAAAATGTTTAATGTGGCTTGCTCTAAAGCTGAATGGGTATCTTCTCTTCCCAAACCCCTCCAGAGTAGTTAGAGAAGCTTGCTTTCATAAATAGATTCCAATAATTTATCCTCAGTTGTTTTAAAATATATGTTATGGAATCTCAGTGTAATATTTGCCCATTAAAGTAAGCTTTAACAATGTAATGTTCGAAGTAATTTACGACTCAACATTGATTAAAGTAGCTTTCTCATTTGGCAATTATGCCATAAAATTGGTCAGTAGTTCAGATAGTAAATTAAAGGAAACCTTCAAATTAGGGGCTTCTACTAAGATTGTTGGTGTTTAAGTATTTATAAAACCAAATGTTTAAAAGTATACATATTGGTTTATGCTTTGTTGCATAAAAGGCATATTTCCACATCAGATATAAGTAAAAAGGAATGTATAAATGGGCCTGAAGGCAGAGCTCAGTGGTATAGCATGCTTAAAGCCTAGGGTTTGAGGGACCAAAACAAATATAATGAAATAATTAAGTTGTACATTAAATAGAAAAAGAAAGTCAAGTTTATATGAAAGCCCTAAAAGTAATGTTAAGATGGGGCATGACTTAATGACAGAATACCTGCTTAGCATTGATCTTTATCCCTATAAAATTAAAAATTTACAGAAAGTTTTGGCTGAAAAATGTCAACCAATCTGAAGTAAAAATTCAGATTGAATGCATTGTTTAGATGTAATGGTGAACTCTTAATGTACATATGATTTTAACAATACACTTTTTGATAAGGAAAGGATTAACCATATAATCTTCTGCCCTCTGGGTGGAAGAGACATATGTATCATATCCTTGATCAACATTGCCCACTCTGTTTTCTGATGCATGTTAATGCCCTCCCTGATTGAGGAGGTATGAGGCATGTGTTGTACTCTAGCGCCCTCTTGCCGATTTGGTGTGCATTAACACACTAAAGCCTGGCTCACTTTTTTCAAGTCTTTGTTGTTTTATCTAACACAGCATTTCTCTGCTCTCTCTCTTTTTTTAAAAGCTATTTACATCTCTTGGGAAATTAATGTTCTGTGAAATACATCTTGATAATTACTGGTGTTTTGATCACCTTATTCTTATTCATAACACATGGTGTCAGACATGTCATGAAGAAAATGACTGGTTTCCCTGGTAGCAACTCACAGGGTGACAGGACCTTGGAATAGGCCCCAAGTTTAGGCTCCAATCCCAGCTTTGTAATTCAACAACTCCATTTTTTTGCTCCCCTCTGAGTTATTTGTCACCATACAATGAAGCTTACAAGAAGCTGGCTCCCATGTCACAATATCAGCCCAATGGTAGAAATATGGCCGTAAACTGCTCAGCCACCCTTCATTTAGCATCAATGTAGCCAGAGAACCTAGTAACTCATTAGCAGTTTTCTTGAAGAGTGTGAAATTTGTTATAACAATTAATTGACCTTGGGAAATTCACGAGCACACCTTGTCCCACAGTATACACTGCAATACAGGTTGAGTATTCTTTATCTTAAATGTTTGGGACAGTGTTTAAAATTTTGGAATTTTCCATATTTTGGAATATTGGATGAGATCCAGATGTAAACATAAATTTTGTGCGTCTTCTGTACCTTATACACATAGACTGAAGAAAAATTTATATAATACTTTTTAATATACGTATATTTTGATTGCAACTTTTCACATAAGGTCAGGTGTGGAATTTTCTACTTATGGTATTATATTGACTCTCAAAAGGTTTCATATTTTGGAGTATTTACTATTTTGGGTTATTTACATAGGATATTTGCATTATAAATGCTTAATTTGTATTCTTATCTGCCAATGTAATCTCATAGCCTAGAGTGAACAGTGACAATCCCATTCTTTATGCTCCCTGACATACACTCACACACACTCACTTGTATGCACACAAATACGTACACATGCTTGCATGGAGCTGGGCCTCAGAACCAAAGCCTAGGACTTTCCTTAGTTGTGAGCTGTTCTGAGACCATTCTCTGGTCATTTTAATTCTGCTTTAGAGTTTCTCAAAGTGTTTCCTAGGCTGGGTCATTTCTGCTTTGGCTAAGCACCTCACTTCTAGTGTTTTTTATTTGTGTTAGTCTCATGTTTAGAAGATAACATTTTTTTTCTGACCTTATTTTCAAATTTGATGGCACCTTACAGTAGCTATCTGTGTAGTGATTATGTATCTATCTGTCCTGTCAAGCCATTTCTGTATTAATGCTTTTTAACTGTTAATTGTAAATATGTAACAATTTGCTAGAATATGCAGCATGATGTCCTGTAGTGCTGAGCTTTTAAAAATTTTAATGGGGAGGGGGCATACAGTTTTTGCATGCTTCTGTAGCCTTATCAAGAGATCCCAGAATACCAGCATTCTCCTCAATATACAGAAGGAAAGTTAGATTTATTCCTGTTTGGTTTCTTGCCAGGCTCTAAGGGATGGAAATAAACTTGCACAGATGGAAGAAGCTCCACTTTTTCCAGGAGAATCAATTAAAGCCATTGGTAAGTTTAATGTATACTGATTGCTTATAGGAATCTATAAGATGAGGTACTTTGAAAGCATAGGCAATGTTTATGTTGGTGATCAAGTAGACTGATTTAATTAGCGGGAAAGCAATTAGGGGACTATATCTCTTTATTCTTATTGGTATCATACTGACTGTAAGAGATGGAATAATGTAGAGGTGGCAGCTGATTTACCAAGAGAAACCTGCCTGTTCCTCATGAAATGAGAGCTGATTAAACACCCAATGTAATGTTGACTTGCTGCTTTGATTGACTGTTTAAAGCGAGAAATCCATGGGGTCCTGATACTTAGGAGCCACACTCTAAACTTCCCTAAATAACGCCTGAATCCCACTACACAGGAGTGATTGAGAAACAGATATTACAAAGGATTCTATTGGGGGAGGAACTCACTTATTCAGAATAAAACAAACCTAATAAAAAAGGCTGTGGCCCGATCCAAAGACTGCTTCATGCTGCTTGACTTGGTCTTCCTCACCATGGAAGAGCTTGAGAGTGAAGGGGCTCTGTGTATGTGTATCCTGGAGCTTAATCTGGCTCAAAAGCCATGCCCTAGTGACTGGTACCCAAAGGCCATAGGTGGAAGGATATGTGTTCCCCACTACAACTGTTTCACAATGAAGAGACTTATCAGTAGAAGACCTCAATAGACAGTTTGGGGAACTTGAAAAATAATTTTTGTTGGCTTCTGTGATTATTGAAAGTATAATTTTAGTAGAAGAAAATGGCATGTACTGCCATCCTGGCTTGTAAAGGTAATGACATGAGGGTTACCATACTTCCCATGATTAATTGCTACACATCTCAAGAGGTTAGGAGGGGCATCTGGGTACAGTTTTTTTCATCTCAGTTGGCTGGGTTGTATAGTCAACTTTGCTGGGTTATTTGCTTATTCCTTCATGGCTGTCTCCCAACATGGACATTCAGTCTCAAGATAGTCATCTCATATTAGGACCATTTGAATGTTTGTGTTGTCTTACCATAGCCTCATTCTTTCCTATTGTGTCTCTTTTTTACTCTGAAAATGGAGCTTAGGGAGGTGGAGGCTCTCACATAGCCCTACGCTTCTCCCAGTTATTGGAAATATCTTACAGATACATGTTAGAGACACTTAAGTTTTGTAAGTGTGATTTAAAATCCTTCATTGGCTTTCAAAGGGTAAGTAAATTAACCCCTACTGCTTAAATAAAACATGTTGCTGGAGGCAAAGTATTAAAGTAAAGTAAAATATTCCCAGTTGAGTATTATTTTAGAACAGGATAAATTTTGATATAGTATACACTTAGGAAGCCATTGTCACTCTTATGGTAATGAACATGTTCAGCCCTACCAGTAGTGTTCTTATGCCATCCTCTTTTCATCTATTTTCCTGTCCATTTCTCTATTCCTCGAAACTGTAGACTGGTTTATATTTTCTAGTACTTTCCAGAGGTGAAATTGTAGGGTTCTTTGCTTAACTTCCTTCAATCAAATAATTGTTTTGATATTACACCATACTGTGACATCAGTTAACAATCATTCCCTTTTATTGGTGAATTCTACTTATAAGGGTGCACTCATGTGTTGGTGGCTATTTGGGTTGTTTCTGTTGCTTTTGTATTATAAATAAAATTATGAACATTCTTATACACGCCTTCATACACGTTTTCTTTATCTTGGATAAATGCTTAAGGAATAGAGCAGGCCATTTAACTTAAGAAATTGATAATGCTAGTATACATTCAGCAGTGTAGAAGTGTTTCTGGTTCTTCTCTGGTCTGAATGCCTTAGCTTTCTTTCTCTTGTATATGAAATTAAGGAGAAGGGATGAGAGTAGATGTTTTTATTCCTAATGTCAGGAAAATGTTCAGATTTTCTTCATTAAATATGATGTTGGATGTAGGTGGTTGCTGTCCTTTATCATATCAGAGAAGTTTCTTTCTACTCTTACTTTGGTAACAGTTGTAGTCAAAAACTGAATTTTGTAACATGCATGTGTTTGGTAACAATTACAATGTTATTTTCTTCAGCCTGTAATATGGCAGATTACATTAATTCATTTTGAATGTTTAGTCAATACAATCTCAGGATAAACTCTACTTTCTTATCATGTATTATCTTATTATGAATTGTAAAGGTTGATATATTAAAATTGCATTTGAGAGTGTTGCATCTGTATTTATGACAGACAGTGGCCTGTAGTTTTGTTGTAATGGCTTTGTCAACTTTTAGTATCAATTCATAGAATAAATTGGGATTTATTCTGTCTTGGCTTTTGTTTTTGAAAGAATTTATTTCTTGCTTACAATTTTGTAGTTTCTGTAGTCAGAAACCACCTGGATTCTGACTTTTCTTTGTGGAAATATCTTAATTAGTGTAATGTCTTCAGTAGCTGTTGGATAATTTATCTTAGGATTTTTTTTTTCTAAAGAAAGCATTGGTAGCTTACCTTTCCAGAATTTGCCCATTTAATGGTAGCTGTGAAATCATTGCCAAAACATTACCACACTTTCTAAGTGTCTAAACAGTTGGTGGTGATATGGCCCTTAACCTAACCTGACCTGCAGGTGTAATATACATGCTGTCTTTTCTCCCTTATGAATCTTGTCTGGAAGGTTTGCCAATTGTGTTGGTAATTCTCAAAGAATTAGCTTTTGATTTCATTATTGTGTTTATTTTCTATCTCATTTATCTATACTCTGATCTTTATTGCTTCCCATCATCTGCTTCCTTCATGTTCCATTCTCCCCCTCTTTGCTTAAGGGGGCAACTGTTGTAATTGATTTGAGATCTTCGCCCTCTTCTAGTTTGGGTGTTTGATTTTCCTTTAATCGCTGCTTTCCATCACCTCATCAATTATGATTTTATGTTTTCACTTTCATAACATCCACTGCTTTGATTTTTTCTTTGACTCTTGGATTATTTAAGAGTATATTGCTTATCCCAGCATTTGGGAGTGGAGGCAGAAGGATCAGGAGTCCAAATTTATCTGCAATTATATAGTCAGTACATGCTAGGTGATGCGCTAACTGAAAAACAAACAATACTACTAGCAACAGCAAAATGAATAGTGCTGTTTAATTTCTGCATATTTATGAATTTCTCAAACACTTCTTTGTTGTTGATTTCTAAGTTTATTTTTTTGTGTTCAGGAAACATAAATATCACAATTTGAATATATCTCAAGATATGTATTATGGCCCCAAATATGGTCTTTTGAGTGTTCTGTATACTGTTGAAAACAACATGTGTTGTGCTGTTTTTAATTGGAGTGTGCTATAGATGTAAATTAGGTTAAATTTGTTGATATCATTTGACCCTGTGCCTTTACTCAGCCTGACCTTCTTTCCTTTATTGTGGATATGTGTCTCATTGCAGATCAATCACTATTACTTCTCTGTTTTGAATTTCTAGATATATAAATATCTATAATTATTATGTCCTTCTGATGAATTGACCCTGTGGTTAGAAAATTATCTTTTTGTTTATGGTAATTCTCTTTGCTCTAAAATATTCATTGTTCTTACTATTATAAATATTGTGGCTTTTTGTTAATTCACATTAAGTTGATACACCTATTTTCAGTTTCAAAATATTCGTGTCTATTTTAGCTTCAAAAATTAGCACACAAAATAATGGATTTTATTATTGTGTTTTTAGGCATATTTATTTTTCTGAGACAGTCTTATGTAGCCCATTTCAGCCTCAGACTCACTATGTAAATAAAGCTTGTCTTGAACTCCTGATCTTTCTACTTCAACCTCTTGAGTTCTGGGAATACAGGTATATACCACCACATCTAGTTTGTATGGTAATAGAGATCAAATCCAGGGCTTTATCCAGGTTAGACAAGCATTCTACCAATAGAGTTATAGCCTCACGCTTTGTTGTTACTGATCCTTCCCCCCACACTACTCTACCATTCCCCAGTCCCACTCCTTTTGGTGCCTTTCCTACCCACAACAAGCCCCATTTGGATTTCATGCCACATTCTTGCTGTCTTTAATACCTCTCAACCATCAGTACCTCTTTCCATCCCTTTATTTTCCCACCGAGCTTCATGATCTATGTCCATAGACATGCACACAAACACACTTGAGCACACCGATACACACATTAAAATTTTGGATCTGCATGTTATAGGAAGTATGCAGTGTTTGTGTTTCTGAATCTGGCTTGTTTTACTTAACACTCTGCATTTGCATTCATTTTCCTGTAAATACCACAGTTTTTGTCTCCTTTATGTTAAATATAGTTTCATTGTATATACCATATTTTTCTTTGTTCATTCATTTTTATGTAAAGTGGGTTGCTTTTGAGACACATACAGTTAAAATCTTTTTTTTTCTGTGATCTGACAGTCTGTGCCTTGAATTTGGGATGTTTGGATCATTAACATGTTATATGAATATAATTAATTTTAAATTCATCATATTATTCGTTCCTTTGTCTCATTTAGTTCTTGCTGTCTTCTTTATCTTTTTGGTTATGTTTTGGTTTAATTGAGTACCTTTTTTCTTTCTTTGTTACAGTGCTGAGGACTGAATTGAACTTAAATGCTTGTCAGGCAAGCACTTGCCACTGAACTCTATCCTCATGAATTGAGTGCTTTCTCAGAATTCATTTTATCTCCTCTTTATAGTTGCTTCAGTTCTTTTTGTTATTTTATTAGTTACTCTACATGATTTTGTGTGTTACATTTTCATCTCATTTTATACTTTTTGGGGGCGAGACAGGGTCTCACTATGTGGTCCATAATAGAACTTTCTATTTTGACTAGGCTAGCCTGGAACTCACAGAAATTCACCTGTGTCTGTTTCTCACATGCTGGGATTGACTGGGTGTGCTACCACTACCACACCCTGCACAGTTTTGTACTTTATGTATAGGGTAAGAACTATACCAGTGTGTGCTCTCATATATCCCCTCCAGGCTTTGTTATTTTGTCATTCATTTTTCTTGTACATATGCTATAAACCCACAGGGTATTGCTGTTATTTTTATCTTTTAAGGATAGCATACTAATGAAGCCTTGGCATTCAACAGATGCCATATCCCTGCTAACTTATCTGGCTGGCTTCCTGACCCTCTACTCTCACTGTACCCTCTGATGTAGCTATAGTAACAAACTTCTAACAACTCACCACTCTTTTCTCCCTCCTTTTCCTCTCATCGCCCATATGCTTCCCTGGTGAGTGAAGATGATTCTTAATTGAGGTCCATCACTGTGGTTCCCCATCATCATATTAGCATTTAATATGCTATAGTATAATGGTGATTTTCTGTGCCAAATCTCATATGTCCTCAGCTGTTTGTGAACCTGGACTTTCTCTTATTATATTATGCCCAGAACCCCAGCAAGAGAAGACATTTAGTACATATTAAATTATAGAAAAATGAGAGTTCTTTGACAGTTGGCTCAATCATCCCACTATTATGAATTATGTCTATAGCTATATATGTTCTGGTCACTTCAACCTTCAGTGGAATGACACTTTGGGAAAGCCATAAAGATGTACAATCTTTATGATAGAGGTGAGGCCTTTTAACTTAAATATGTGATGCACATTTGATGGATAACAAGCAGAAAGTTAAGTTTGATACAGAATTTTTATTTTTGAGTTATTTTCACTATGACTGTCCTGGAACTCACTATATAGATCAGGATGGGTTAAACTCACAGAGATCCTCCTGCCTCTTCAAGTACTGGTTAAGATTAAAGGTGTGTACTACCACTGCCAGCTGATAAGGAATTTTCAGCAAACCCTCCTGGCAGTTAACCAGCCTCAGGCACTGAGCTATATTCTCAGCCCATGAAAGAAGTCTCTCTCTACTTCATTGATGGTTTACAAGTTTTCATCATCTGCAAAGCAGTTTCTCTTCAAATAATAAGATATTAGTTTTAGGTTGCAGAAATTTATAGGATGAGAGCTGATTGTCTTCAGAGCATAATTAATATTTTGAGCATCAACTTTCAACCAGGGAAAATAGTAACTACCTAGAAAGAACAAAATAACCATACTATATTTTCTTTTACTTAAGCTTCATTAAGTAGCATATCAGATTTGTTGAGCTATATTAGAAGACTGTCTGTCTACATCATTATGTAAAATAATAACTAATATAATTTTTAAAGTTTTAAGTTTCTATGAGACTAAATCATGCATATGTATGTGGAAGCTTAACTCGGACCATGAGGGGCCAGCTCCCATGATCTGCTTCAGAGTAATTAAAAGGAATGCCTCAGAGTAGTGAAGGGAAGGGATAAGATACTTTTTTGTCTGGGATAATTATGAATAAATTTCTAACTGACTAGTAAAATGAGGAAACATAGATGCTTTTTGATGGTAACTTTCTCTTTTACTTCTTAAAAAATGTCTCTGACAATTTGTCTCCACATAGCTACATATCTCTGCACTGCTGCATTCTATACATATAACTACATATCTTTACGTATATAAGGCCATGCATCTCTATACACAATTACATCTATTTTCAAACCTTTTACATAAATTCTCTTCCACATCTCCTTTTATGCAGTTTCATCTTCCTTGCCTCCACATAGTTAAAAATCTCCACACAGCCATAGAAATTCATTTCATTACATAGCTCTCACCATATAACATTTTACATTGTTCTTACATATTTTTTTACAGCTCTTTGCACAGTTCCTATGTGTAGCAACAGTTCTTTCTCAGCTTTATCTGTCACATATTCATTCACACACAAGTGCTTTATCTATATCATTCACTCATTCTTTGCTCACTTAACTCTCTCATCTGTTTTTCACTCCTATATCTCGCACTTTCTCTTTAGGCGGCTGCCTCTGCTGCTGCTGCTTCTGCTTCTGCTCCTCTTCCTTCTTCATCTCTCACTCAGCACATACACTCACATACTGCACAACTTCATCCCTACATTGCTGCTGCTCTTACACTCTCATTCACATACACTCCTTCCTCTTCCTCTCTTTACCCTCTAACTTGCTGCTGCTCCCCACTTCCTTATCCAAACTCTGGACAATTAATGCTACATTTTCAGGCCCAACCCATTCTCATAACACATGCAGTCGTCCAGTTTTTCTCAGGCTAGTAAGGTCACAAAGACCGGTCAGTGTAAATGCTTAGCCTTGCACATAATTTTTTCCCAGACAGAGACTGACACTGAAATTCAGGACATAACAAATAACAGTAGCAGATTGAAACTTGAGTGGTCAGGATATGTGCAGAAAGTCAACTATTGCAAAGTGTTATGTCTTGAAACAGCCTGGCTTGGATTTAGCAATAAACGATACCTGGGAATTAGTTTTTGTATATTCTGCAGGATCAGTTTAATCTGTCTGAATTTGTTCAGAATTCTAAAATTAATTGTCTTCGAAACAGAAAATACTGTTACTTTTCTGTATCAGTAAAGAAGAATGTTTTGGTATTATTTCTATACAGCAGACTTGACTATTCACAACTGTATGTGTGCTCAAAGATGTAAAACACAATACCAAAAGGCTGTGGAAAGAACCTCACAGTTTTTATTATGCAGGCATAGCAGTGGCACCTGAGAAAGTTAGAAAACAACCAGTGAGTCACCCGGCAGGCTTTGCCTAGTGGGACCACTCCATGGATTTTGTTTTGTGGGACTCTTCCATGGATTTTGCCTAGTGGAGTTCCCCAATACAGAGTTATTCATCTGGTAGGACAACCTGTAAAATATTGCTTGTCATTTGCCATATACTCCCATGGCACTCGGTCGGCAGAAGCTCATACTGGAAGTTACTGAAGTATAAGTCTATAAGAACCATTGCTACTTTGGTATTTTTTTTTCTTTCAGTGAAAGATGTCATGTATATCTGTCCATTTATGGGAGCAGTGAGTGGAACTCTGACAGTGACGGACTTTAAAATGTACTTTAAAAATGTAGAAAGGGTAAGTTTTTAAAGTTTTAAAATCTTTTGAACAGTAAAAGAAGAAAATAAACAGTTTCATGAATTCCCATCACAGGAAAACTACACGTCAATGAGTTTGAAGGGACATTGGGTCTCAATCAAAATTCTTAAAATTGCACTTATATTTGGAGGGAATGTGTCACTGTGGTTTGGCTATAGACCTCCTGAGGTATACTGTCTCTCAGGTGCCGGCTTCTTACCTGGGGCAAAGATAACTGCATTACAAAGTTAAACAGTCCTATGTTATAACTCTGGAGCAACTTAAAACATGGAAACTCTATATACTGACTTTGATAGGTGTTTAATTTTTAAACCTAGGACCCACATTTCATCCTTGATGTTCCCCTTGGAGTGATCAGCAGAGTTGAGAAGATTGGTGCCCAGAGCCATGGGGATAATTCTTGTGGTATAGAGATTGTGTGCAAGGTAGGCTGCAGACGTAAGTTAACACTAGCATGAGGCAGTCCACTCTGAATTTTTTCTGACTTGTGACACTTACGGTCTTTGGAGCATAGGGTGATTTGTACTATTTTCAGGGCAACAACTCCTTCAAATCTTATATGAATGCAAACCACTGTATAATGCATCAAAGCAATCCTTTTTGAAAGCTGAAATGTTTCTAATTAATCTAAAACCTAAGTGTTGACATCATTTGTCACATCTCAGAGAAACCAAATGGAAAGTAGAGTTCAATACACCTTCTCACAGCTTTCTGTTTTAAAAGTACTTTTCAACATGGTAGATCATCAAAGACTTACCCAAGGGAAAGTCTTTTCTAGAAATATTGTGATTAATGATTCTTGGCTATGTTGGAACTTTCTACCTTGAACTATCCTCATTTGTTTCTTTTCACTTTTTTCGTTATATCGGAATGTATAGGATAATTTTAATGAATAGGTTAATGCCTGGTGACTTTACCTCTTTAACAGTTTACTAAAAATTAACCTAATATATCCTACCTGCAGAACTGTCAAGACCTCTTATAAACTTAGGATTCATGCTCTTATTTGTTACCCATGCCTATCTTCTCACACAAACTAAAGTCAATAAATCTCAATTCCTTCCCTTTTCACACCTTTCCTGTGTAGGCAGAGCCAAGGGCTTCTCGCATTCTAAGCACATGGTTTACCACTAAACTACATGTCAGACTTGTTGCATACACTCTTGCAGGGCTTAGAAAGCCTTTACTCCTGAGCATTTCTAAAAAGCAAGTAAGTTGGCAGGGTATGTGCACAGCCAGTGTGACTTGAAAAGCAGGCACATCAGGAAACAATGCTACTTTGGCACATTTCCTGTGGCTGTTTTACTAAGGTAGTCTTAATGGTTGGCAGGGGTATTTGCTGACAGATGATTTAAATGTTTCATAGCCTGGAATTACAAAGACCAGGCTCCCAACTCATCCCTAAGAACCTCGAAGGTGTGGGGATTTATTTTTATTGATTTTGTTGTTAGTTTTTTGTCTGTTTATTTGTTTTTGCACTCAGTTTATACTCTGTAACCTTGGAAGGCCTGGTGCGTACTATGTAGACAGAGGCTGGCCTCGAACTCATAGAGTTCTGTCTGCCTTAGCTTCCTCAGTGCTTTGAATTAAAGGCATGTACCACCACACATGGCTTATTTTGTTATTTTTTTATATGTGTAAATGTTTTGACCACATGAATATCTGCCTGGTAATTGTGGAGGCCAGAAAAGGATGTCAGATCAGTTATCCTGCAAATGGAGTTACAGAAGATTGTGAACTGCCATTTGGGTGCTGGGAATTGAACTTGCATACATCTGGAAGAACAGCCAGCACTCTTAACTACTGAATCATATCTCTAGCCTTGAGTTTTATTTTTTAAATATGATTCATAATTTGAAAGTACAAAAGCTGTATACAGTAAAACATCAAGTCTTTCTCTACCACTCTAACACTACCTATAGACACAGTTACCAGTGCCTAATGTAAGACTGCACAGATACCTTGTGCATGGAAACATTTCTTTGAAAGAGACAGTGAGCCACATGATAGCACATAACTTTCATACCAGCATTTGAGAGGAAGAGACAGGTAGATCTCTGTGAATTCATGGCTGGCCTGGTCTGTATAGCAAGTTCCATGGCAGCCATGGTTGTATAGTGAGACCATGTCTAAAAAGTGAACTAAAGTAAAATAAAATTAAAAGTCAATGATAGTGTATACATGGCTCTGCACCTTTCCCTGTTACTGTGTATCTTGGAATTTCTTTGGACCAGTGCATATAGAGATAGAGCTTCTTTTCAGCATATCTTTAGCTGCCCTGTACATTATTTAGCTATATCTTCTACTAATAGACATTTGGGTTATTGCCATTCTTTTGCTGTTATAAATATCATGAGAACTTACCTTCCCAAGATAGTATTTTTGTTTATTGTTATGTTCACTTTCAAATTTCTTTGAATGTTCAAAAAGAATGATACTTTTGTGTTTAGTTGACAGGAACATAGATTTTAAAAGATTTGGAAGCAATGCTTAAAACACTATCGTGGGAAGAAATCACACCATTAAGAGCTATGCATGATGCACTAGTTCCTACTAACTTGTGGTTGGGCATTTGGCCATCAGGGAAGGCACTGGGACAAGAGAGAGCATTTTAAGAAAGTGATATTAAGAAACAGTGTTATATTGCTACAAGGACGTTTCTGAGAACTGTAGTCTCCACATGTTACAGAGTACTTTCAGTGAGTACATAGGTGGAAGAATCTTGCAGCATTTCTTTTTCATGGATGAAGTAAATTATGTAGTTGGCTCTTTTAGCAACTTAATCTGAACCATACACTCCATGCTATATCTTTGGCCAGTAAGTGCACAGAGTGTGATGGATGGCACATCATTTTATGCAAACATTATTCTTTATGGGGCGGATTCTTTTTTCCCCTGACATAATATTTTTATTATTTGGAAATTTTGTATAATTCACCACTGTCATACCCACTTCCCATTCCTCTCAGTCCACCCTCCCATCCTTGTTTCCTCCCCCACCAAAAATAACATGAAGTTCAGTTTGTGTTGCCCATATATTCACTGGAGCATGGTCAAACTCCCAGTGGCTAGACCCTTATCCCCCTCCTCCGCCACCCTACCACCTGCCAGAAGCCATCAGTTGTGAAGAGCTACACTTCACCATTCTTAATTGTTTAATCTGTTGATACCCCCTCTCTCTCTCTTACACACACACACTTATCCTGTTTATTCCAGTTTCCTTAATTTTTCAAATTTCACTGGGAGTATTTTTGTTAATTTGCCTTCTGTTAGTTGTAGAACTGTAGAGTACAAAATGAGGGATAAATAAAATCTTTTATGTATTTATGACAGGGTATCTGTCTAACAGGTGCTCATTGTTTACTAGGATATGAGGAACCTGAGACTTGCTTATAAGCAGGAAGAACAACGAAAACTTGGGATATTTGAAAACCTCAACAAGCATGCTTTTCCTCTTTCTAATGGACAGGCAAGTAAAACAAAGTAAACCTTTCCTGCTTGCATGTGTGGGTATCTAATAATTCCATATTTACAAATTCCTTGAGAGGTTGCCTTTATCTCTTCTCTATGTTAGTAAGTTCAAATACTTGGGTTCTGCCTCTTCTGTATATTCATTATTTTAAAAAGTTTCGAATTTGTTACTTTACAAGTTGCAGACTAAAATAGTTCTAACACAAATACTGACATGTATTTTATGGGTTTTATATACAGGTGTTATTTGCATTCAACTATAAAGAAAAGTTTCCAGTTAATGGCTGGAAAGTTTATGATCCAGTATCTGAATATAAAAGACAGGTATAGTATGTCATTTGTCAAATGGACTGTGATAGCTTAAATATCTTTTCTGTACTTAAACATTGGGTTAGATATGTAGTAGAGGAGTAAAAGCTGTACAACAAATTGTGTGTAGGCCTAGCTGTAATAGCTTGTTGGTTTTGATTTCCTGGGTACCTCTTCTGTGCCATATGTTTGACTCCATTGGTGTTTAGCCATCATTTAGTAGGGAGAATTAGTAGGATGTGTGGACAGGGGTTTGAAATTCAGATTTTTGAGAACTCACCCTTTCTTCTTTTCTCCTCTTCTTCCTTCTTTTTTTCCTTCTTGCCGTCCTACCTGCCTTGCTGCTCCTTTCCGTGCATGTCTTTTCTGCTGTTCTGTCTTCTTATCTGCACACACTAGACAAGTGCTCTATTATCAAGACATCTGCTTCCAGTTGTTTTTATTACAGATTTCATAAAGACCTGATGAATAAGGATCCAAACTACCATTAAATTTTGAGGCATTATTTGTTAAGTTACAATGAACAAGTTATAAATGTGTTTTCATTTAGAAAAGAAACAGATGTGATTCATACTTTTGTTTGTTTACAAAGTAGAGATTAGTATTTCCCCTTCTTCCTTCTCTAACACCCTACAGGGCTTGCCAAACGAGAGTTGGAAAATATCCAAAATAAACAGTAATTATGAGATCTGTGATACCTACCCTGCTGTCATTGTTGTGCCAACTAGTGTAAAAGATGATGACCTTGCAAAAGTGGCAGCCTTTCGAGCGAAAGGCAGAGTCCCTGTAAGTAATAGCCGTTGCTATTCGATAGAAACAGAAATTGCATTGTATCTAATAGAAGATGGAAAGTAGAAAATTAGTTTATGAATATGACTGTATCTTTGTTAAGAAATACCTCATTGCATAAACACTTTTGCTGTATCACTCTTGTGTATGTCCTATTTCTAAATGCAAAGGCACTTTAAATATTGCCCTCCAGATATAGCCAAGAGTAATAGAGGAGTAACAAGAATGAACATGCTGTTGCACTACAGTTTACTTCATTGGTTCCATCATTTACTCTGAACAAAATAACATTCTTTCTTCCTGCTGTGTACGTTGCTGTAGCTGCATGCCCAGAAGGAATTGATGTTTTTTGCTCAGAGTTTACATCAGAGTAATCTCATGTCACTTGACTACTGCAGGAAAATGGGCGATCTGGTGGCATAGTTAAAGATTTCTTTTAATATGAGATGGCCCCTTGCTATTTATGTTGTTGTAGAGATAGACTTTTTATATTAGAAAAATACAAAACTA
Organism: Phyllotis vaccarum; assembly: GCA_033318265.1. Classification (NCBI taxonomy): domain Eukaryota; kingdom Metazoa; phylum Chordata; class Mammalia; order Rodentia; family Cricetidae; genus Phyllotis; species Phyllotis vaccarum. The sequence goes on along the minus strand of JARWLC010000013.1, from coordinate 4,135,879 downwards.
CCCCTCAGTATAACACTACCCAGTTAAATAGAAATGGGACTAGATTTAGTAATAGTTTGACTTAACTCTTATTTTACTTAAAAATGATAGAATTTCAAGGGCAAAAAGGGATTTTTTAAAGAGTGTCTAGTCAAATTTCTGTTAGTATAGCCACTACAGTGATACTACCAACTTACCTACCCAGAGCTGTGAGGAAACTCTTTAGGAGAGATTTTACTTTTCTTACCAATTAATTAGATCATATATTGTTTTATGAACGATATCTATCAGCAGAGATTTTTGTTTCTTGCTTTGAAACTCTTAGGTGTTGTCATGGATTCACCCAGAAAGTCAGGCAACAATTACACGTTGCAGCCAACCACTGGTGGGTCCCAATGATAAACGTTGCAAAGAAGATGAAAAATACCTGCAGACAATAATGGATGCTAATGCACAGTCACATAAACTTATCATCTTTGATGCCCGACAAAACAGTGTTGCTGATACCAACAAGGTACATTTTCGGTAGCCTTGTAGAAAATGGTTTTTTGTTTGCTTTTTGTTTTTTACACGTACGTTCTAAGTCTTTGTTGTTTTGGAACAGACCATTGAATTCCTCATTATGTGAACTGTGAGTCTGTTGATGTAGTTTGTTGCTGTCCCTCCCTTTTTAATACTCAGTGGACTATATTCAGCATCCTACATTAGCTGGAATCTTGTTTCATTACTTCTCCACAGTTTTGTCTGATGACTCAATTAATAAAAGCCTCAGAAGGAGAACTGCATAAATGAGTATGTATTCTAGTGAAACAACCACATGCCCCTTAGAAGCCCCTCTAATAAATGTGTTGATTATTTAACTAATTCATATCTTTTCATATATTTTCTATGTTTATATATATATAAATATATACTTAGAATTGACGCAGCTATATGAAACTACAAATATATAAAATTTCCATAAGTTACATAAAGTAGTACTCATATAAATGAGATATGGTACAAACACATTTATATGTGGCTCTTGTTTAGTCTCCACGAGCCAAAGAGAGAAGAGTCTTTTTATATGAATGAGAATTTGAAGATCAAGCTCTTGGTACCTGTTATCCACATGGGGAATTTGAGTCATTTCTCTTCCCCCATGGAAAGTTTTCTAATAATCTGCACCTGAAGACATACCTTCAGTAGTCAGAGTACTTTACCTTCTTCTCAAGTAAAATTTCTCTCTTTTTTAATAATTTATTTACTTTTATAACTCAGTCATATTCCATTGTATAATAGTATTGCACTTGGTCTTCCATTCATGAATTACAGGATGCTTTGATTACTTCCAGCTTCAAGAGACTGTAATAAGATTTCAGTAAATATCCATGAGCTGATATTTGTCTGATTATGTTTACTTTTCTTTATAGTAAATGCCTAGAGGCTTTTAAGATCACCCCTTAAATTGAATAACTTCCCACATTTTCCCCTTTTTTATTTAAAAAGGGTTTTTCCCCATACCCACCACTACTTCCCCTTCCTCTCCTCCTCCTGCCCCATCCCCTCTTCCATTCCCCAGGGAAGGCAAGGAATCCCAAGGCGAGTCAGTTGAGTGCTGCATATCCAGGACCAAGGCCCTCTCCTCAGTATCAAAGCTGAGTAAGGTATTACTCTGTAGGGAATGAGCTCCAAGAAGCCAGCTTATACATTAGTAATAAACTCTGATCCCACTTGCATAGGCCCCACAAACTGCCCATGCCATTCAACTGCATTCTACATTTGGAGAGTTTAGTTCCTTTCCATGAAGGTTCTAAAGCTGTCATTTCAGTCAGTGAACTCCCAATAGGTCGGATCAGCTGTCTATATGGGTCTCTTCCTCATAATCCTGATTTTTTTTTTTTTGCTCATATGCTCTCTCCTCCCTGTCTTCAGCTGGATTGGGAACTCGACCTGGTGCTTAGTTATGGATCTGTGCTTCTGTCTCCATCAGTTGCTGGGTGGAGGTTCTATAATGGCAGTTAGGGAAGTCATTCATCTGATTATAGGGGAAGGCCAGTTTAGATACCCTATCTACTATTGTTGGAGTCCTGGCCAGGGTCATCTTGTCAATTTCCCTATCACCAGGTTTCTTTCTAACCCCACAATGACTCCCTCGGTTAAGATATCTGTTTCTTTGTTCTCCCTTTCTGCTGCTTCCCCTTCTCAACCATTCCATTCTCTCATTTTCTCTTCCCACCTCCCCTTCTTCCCCTCACTCCATATGATCACAATTTACTCAAGAGCTCTTCTCTACTCCCCCTTTTCAGGGGAATCCATGGATGTCTCTCTTAAGGTCTTCAAGTAAAATTTCAACTGACCATTTCATTCATTACTATCTCATTCATACTTGTAATGTGACACTTGGGTAACATGTCTAATGAGCACCCAGTAGGGGCAATGTGCTGGGGGAAATAAAGGCAGATAGTTTGAGGTGCTATAAATAGGAGTAGTAAGCATTGTTTGTTTAGGGAGGGAAAGTGAAATGGCTAGTCCTGCCATAAACTTAGCTAGGGCTTTCAGAGTAGATGGCAATTGAGCTGGCTTTATATAGTCAGAGAGTTGTGCAGAATATTCCCAACAGTTTTAATATCTATCCAACAATGTGCTAGGACATGGGTTTGTTTTATTTTTATAAGAATGGCAAGGAGAATGAGGACTAGCACCATTATCATCTGACTTGTGTGTTTATGTATTCACCTTTCTCTTGTCAGCTTGTTCCTCGTCTTTCCTGTGTATTCATTCTCTCATTGATTAACTACAGCTGCCAAAAGGTCAACCTCCTACCTCTATAGTGGCTGTTACTGAGGAAGCATTCAAATTTGCTGTCATCATTAATAACCTTAGGTGAACCACTCCATTCTCTTGGTTTTTGTGGTTTTTATAAACATCTCTCACCTTACTGTTCTTCTCACTATACAGCTTGGCCTTCTTGCTCTCCTTTGTTGGGTCCTCTTCCTTTTCCCAACTTCAAATGGTGAAGTTGCATGAACTTGGCTTGGGGTTTCCTTTCTGTTCTATAACAATCTCCTAAGGTGATCTACTCTAAGTGAGGACTTCAATGTCTCATGCTGAGTTGCACATGGCAGTGTATCCAGCTTTGAACCCTCCTGAAGTTAGACTAAACCCCCATGATTGGCATCTCTACTTGACCGTCAAAACCTTAGAGTGAACTCAAATTCACCTAAGAGATAGTTTGACTGAACAGGTAGATCTTTGGCATGGACTTAGATACTCCTGGAGTATGCGCTACCAGTTACTTAACCTGTTCCACAAGATGAGAAATACCAGTGCCTCTTGCCAAAACTTGTGTGAGGTTTAGAATTAAGAGAGAATGGTACCTGTGAATGCCTCTGCATGATGGTGGGTGCACCCCTTATACTCCATGCATGAAGCTGCTACTGAGTTGGCCACTTCTGTGGTCAAGCATTCTGACTTAGAGGCTAAGTTATGGTGTTGGCTGCTAAGAAGGAAGAAGAGTGGGGCTGAGGCTGCCCTGTAAACTTTCACAAGTCCAAAATCTCATAAAGTAGTTATCCTTCTAAAGGATCCAAGAGAAAGAGTCTACTTCTTTAATCCCCTCCTTCTGAGCTAATAGCCACACCCTGCAATCTACTTCATCTTCCCTTGCCTCCTCCTACTAAGTGTGCTTCTTTGTTTCTTCCTCCTTCTTCTAAGGATATTGTAATGACTTTTAGGGTCCACTTGAGGTAATGCAGGATTATCCCTGCAGTTTATGGGTTTTTTTTCAACATTTTCAAAGACCTGTTTGGTTTTTCATATAAGGTTACATTCACAGTTGGCAGGAGTTTATTGTGACTGTCTTCAGTGAGAGCCATTTTTCAGCCTATCGTACAAAGGCATCCTTCTCCGGGCAGTTGCCTTCACTCCCATGACTGGAGGATTATTGTTACCTCTCTGAACCCTTACAAACTGTACTACTATTTCAAGGAATTACAAAATATAAGAAAACTTTATAGAGAAGACAGACACACAAAGACAGAAGAATTATCTTTTAATTACTTTATTACTTTTGAAATAACAAATATTTGTAATACTTTTATTTGGCAAAAGTTGTATGTGTTTCTGATGTGCATATTTTGAAGTATATGTACATTGTAGAGTGGCTAAATTAAGGTAACAAGCAAATGGATAGCCTCATAAGCTTTTTTTTAAGGTGAAGAAACTTCAAATCTACTCTAAGCAGTTTGGACATATACAATATATCATTGTTGATAGTCACCATGTTGGATAGACTAATCTAAGAACAAAGCTCTGAGCATCCCATGCACTTGAAATTTTTGTTTTACAGAACTCTCTAAACCTCACTCCCTGCTGCTTCCAAGGTATCAGTGGTCTTCCTTTATCTGTGCCTTTCCTTTTTGTCTTGAGATGCCCAGGTGCATGTTCTAATATAGAATTGGTACTCAGTGTTCTTTTGACTCTACCTTGATTTAATTAGTGAGCCTTTGTCTTCTGTGCATTGTTATAATTAGTTTGTACACAACAAATTGACTTTATGTTCCCCAGGCTCATTCTAATTCTTAGTGTAAGCATGCTGCCTCTGTGCTGAAGTGCTATATAGTCTTGAGACTCTAGCTCATCATCTCACAGGGCTTTTTCCCCACTGGCTACTGGCACCCAGGGACTGATTTCTCTGCGTAGCTTACAGCTTGACACAAAGTAGGTGCCCAGTAAATCATCACTGCCTTGCAATCCATTTCTATTCTCTTGTGCACCTTTCTTCTGCCCACATCCTGAGCTTCTAAATGTTTTTAAAGAAAAGACTCATAATGCATAGATCAGAAATACTCTAGATTCATGTGCTCCAGCTTTAGTTGGGCCCTCAGTGATGCTGAGTGGTCCTCTACATTTTTTAACCAGCTCTCCATTCTCCACAAAAGCCATTTCAACCTGTTTATAGCTATTCAAGTGTTTACTCTTGCCCAGCCCTCAACAACTGACTGCTTTATAGGGGACAAGCTATATGAGACAAGAACAATTCCTCTTTCTGCTTCCTGTTGCAATAGAGGAGGCCTTATGTTCCTTCTCTGACCTCTCTTGCATACCCAGGGATTTTACTTCTTTAAATGCTTCTTGTCTCCCTTTTCCTCTTCTCTTCTACCCGCTCCACTCTCCTTCCCTTGTTTTTGTGACCACTCTCTGCTTATCTCCTCTTCTGTTTTCCCCCTCCTGTTATCTTTCTCTCCTCCACTTCTCACTCTTCGTTGTTTTTTTTTTTAAATAGTGATCTTCCTCATACTTCTATCCTACTCTTTTGTCCTTACATTACACTTTGTCCGAGAACACCGTGCAGCATGTTTCTGGCTTCTCTTGTCACTCATCCATATGACAAATATTCCACATTGATATTCATGGTTCACAGTTCTTCTGAGTTCTAGACCTTTGTATTCCATGGCCTATAAATGTCTCCAGCTGAGTTTTTTCACAGAGTCATTTGGTCCATGCTGTACTGGAAAGCAAACAATCTTCTGCATAGAATATGTTCCTTCTCCGATAGACTCTCAATAAATGATTCTACCTTCTCTCAGATATCCCAGAAGAGAATCATAGGTATTGCTCGCCCTATCCACTCCCACAAATCACCACTGCATTCTTCCTTGTAAATATCTCTAATCAGATGATCATCTAGGCCCTACTTCCTTGAGCCATATTGCATCTTTGTGCTTAATTTACTTACCTACTATCTCACCCTCCTAGGCCCTTCCCAATATAACCTCTTCTGTCTGACCCTCGTCACTCGTGTCATCCAGCCCCTGCATGCTCTGATTTTATCATTCATCATCCTTACCATTGTCCTGGTATACTCTGTGAAGAACCTACCTTCATTTCAGGAAGCCATATTCTTAACCAGCTCTGTACCCTATTTATCTTAGGTCTTCTTTGCTGTACTCTCTGATTTGTACCTTCTTTCCTTTTGGCTTTCCAGGTATCTGTACCCTCCTAAACTGTCTTAGAGCAGAGGACCCTCTCAGCCTTGTGCTGTCCTTGATCCTTATCCCCTCTGCCCAGCCCAGACTTGCAAAGCCTAAAAGACCAGTCTCTACTTATTCATTATTGTTCCAGTACTAAACTAAGGCAGGAAATATGTATACACTGGAAAGCTGGTTGCAGACTAAGTTAATAGCATGTCTTTGTGTTATACATGTTTACCTTTTTATTAGGATAAAACTCAGGTAACACAAAACTCCTTAGTTTATACTTCAGTGTTTTCTAATATATTCACAGTACAGTAAAAGTAGCACTACTGTCTGAATCCGTCACCCCATTTGGAAACTCTGTACCCATTTGCTGTCAGTTTTTATTCCCCTTTCCCAGCTTCTGGCACCAATTAATATGCTTTTATCTGTATAGATTATCCTTAATTGGATACTTCATAAAAATGAAATACATTTAAGTATGTACTCCATTGTGTGTGTGTCTTCTTTCATTTTAAAAATTAATCCATTTGTAGCACCTGTATTTCGTTCCATTTTAAGGGCAAATAATATTCCATTGTATAAAGAGACTACATTCTATTTGCCTAACTATTTAAATTGTTTATCCGTATTGGTTATTGTGATAACATGCTTACATTTGTGGATATATACGCTAAAGAATTTAGAACAGGAGTTTAAATAAAACATGCACACAGATGTTCATAGTGGGTGGATGTTAGAGAAATTTTTTGTGCAACTTTGAAGGAACCACCAAATTATCTTCTATAGCAGCTCTAGCTTTTTATATTCCTACCAGTTTCTCTTTACTCTCTTCTAACTGTGTTTTGAATATTGACTTCTATAAAGTGTAAGCTAGCCTCAGACCAGGTTTCTTTTTTTATAAGCTCACTAAGAGGTAATCCTTATCTTCCTTTTCGTTACATTTATTTTCTCTTATTAAGTTGTTAAGATAAACTTTATGGTTTCAGAACTCCAAACTGTTTTATTATGCAGAAATTTTGTGGTAGTATGACATTTTCTTGGTAGATAAATAACACTAGCAGAAGGAACCTTGAGTAAGAACCAGTTGGTACTGATTTTAAAACCATAATGGGTAAAGGAGGATTGTTAAAGCTTCAATTTTGTCCTCAATAAAATGATGCATTGAAGTCTTGATTCCTAGTACTTATGAATGTGTGTATTTTGAAAGATTCTTTATAAATATAATCAAGCTAAGCCAAAGTCATATTCGATTAGGATGGATCTTAAGTCATCTTGACAGACATGCTTTGTTATTACATTTGTGTGTGCGTGTGCGCATGCGCACACACACATGTACAGGCCAGAGGACAGCTTTGCTGGATTTGGTTCTCTTTTTACCAGATGAGTCCTAGGTATCAGTGAAACTTAATCTGTCAGGCTTGGTGGCAAATGCCTTCTCCACTAAGTCATCTTGATGGCCCAGCAGGTATTTTTGGTAAGGACAACAGAGGTAGAAACAAATGGGAGAAGATCAATTGTAAACATAGAGGTAGAGATTAAGGCAATGAGTGTATAAACCTAGAATACCTAGAGCTACTAAGAATCAGGAGAGCCAAAGAATAGTGAAGTAAGTATTCTTTCTGGTTGTTGGTCTTGATCATCAACTGATGGGATTTAGAATCAGTAGACACACTCCTGGGTATGACTTTCAGAATGTTTCAAGGGTGGTTCAACTGAGGAAGGAAGACTCACTCTGAATGTAGACAGCCCCATCCTTTAGGCTGGGGTCCTGGACTGAATAAAAAGGAGAAAGTAATCTCAGCAGCAGTACTCATCAATGTAACCACCTATCTCTCACATCTGTCACTAATCTTTCTTAGACTGTGAGCTGCATTCCTTCCTTAAGTACTTTTGCCAAATACTTTGTCACAGCAATGAGAAAAGTAAGTAGCACATTCTTCTAGAAGCTTCTAAGGGAGTCTGACCCTGTGACACCTATATTTCTGCCTCATCCTGGCCTTGAGAACTTAGATGTGGTAGTGCACTGCAGTGAGAAGACACACTTCTGTTGGTTTGTTCTGGTAGTTCATGGTACGTTATTCTGGCAGCACTAGAGCAACCATACAAGAGTATGGGAGTTTATTGTCTCTTTAGTGGTCTATCTGATTACTGTAGAAACAGTAGAAAAGTTAATTTCACAAGAAATGATATATATCTTTAAATTTTTTTATAGGCAAAGGGTGGAGGATATGAAAGTGAAAGTGCTTACCCCAATGCAGAACTCGTGTTTTTGGAGATCCACAATATTCATGTGATGAGGGAGTCCCTTCGTAAATTAAAGGAGATCGTGTACCCTTCTATTGATGAGTCACGGTGGCTGTCCAATGTGGATGGGACACATTGGCTGGAATATATAAGGGTAAAGAAATTTAATCTTTTATCTACCTGCCAATTCAGACATCTAGCATCTGTCATAAATATTTCTATTTTAAGTGGTTTTTCAACAACACAGATTAATGCATTTTAACTGTGCATGAGAGCTTTTGAAGATTTCTCTTGGAAACAGAATATGGTCTTGGTGGAGAGCTTTTCTGACAAAAATTCATAATGTTTTATTTATTAGTTAATAAATAATTAACTTTGAGACTGAGTGTCAGATAGCCCAGGCTAATCTCCAGATTTGCTATTTAGCCAAAATTCCCCTGATCTGATTCCCCTGACTCTACCACCTTCCTTCCTTATTTTTTTTTAAGATTCTTGTCTTATTTTTGCTTCTATGTATACATGGGGGTTGGTATATACACATGTGAGCATCTGTACCTGTGGAGGCCAGAAGACTCATTGGATCCCCTGAAGATAGATTTACAGGTGTTTATGTGCTGCCTGATTTAAGTTCCATGAACCAAACACTGCAAGAATATGTATCTTTCCAGACCCAAGTTTCTTTGTTTTTTCATGACAGAGTCTTTCTGTGTAGCCTGGGCTGGCTTTAAACTCACTACATAACTCTGACTAGTCTGAACTTGCCTCTCAAATGCTGGGGTTACAGGTGTGCACCATACCTAGTAAGTCAGGTTTTTAACACAACTTTGTGACCTTCCAATAAAGGACCCCATATACTTCGATTGTTTTTCATAGCTAAAAACAAAACAAAACAAAACAAAAAACATGTTGCTAACATTTCCTAGCGATTCTTAATTAATTTTATAGTTTGTTTGTTTTGTGTTTTGTTTTGTTTGGGGTACTGGGGCTGGAGCCTAGGGACTCACTGAAGTAGAGCCTCAGACCTAGATGACATTCTTATATGGTTTATGGGCCAGAACATCCAAACTTTTTCACAGAATTATCTTTTACATAAGTTAACAATTAACAAAGTCTTGTCTGTTTTACCTTCTTTTCTGAAGGTGCTGCTTGCTGGGGCAGTAAGAATTGCTGACAAAATAGAATCTGGGAAAACTTCTGTGGTGATCCACTGCAGTGATGGGTGGGACCGAACATCCCAACTTACATCTCTGGCAATGCTGATGTTGGACAGTTATTACCGGACCATTAAAGGATTTGAGGCTCTGATAGAAAAGGAGTGGATAAGTTTTGGACACAGGTTTGCATTGGTATGTTGTTCTGGTTTATGTGTAACTGTTTTGCTATCTCTCATATTTGTACCTGTCATTTGGTAACATATATTTACACACATGAACAGCCTTTTCCTTTGCACTAGGCCTAAATATCTATAATAACAAGGACCTCCACAGTGTATATTCCTGATAGAGATTATTTTGTATAGTTATGCCTTTCTTTTAAAATGAAGTCAAATCCATATAACACAGAATTAAGAACTTTAAAGTGCTTAATATAGTGTCCTATACTACATTCACAATGGTTTGTAATGGTTACTTCTTTCTAGTCCCCAAACCTGTTTGTCATTCCAAATGGAAGCCCTATATACATTAGTCAGTGTACCATCCCCCTTCTCTTCAGCCCCCAGACTCCTAATCTGCTTCTATAAAGTCTCATGAGGTACCTTCAATTGGTAATTCTGTATGGATATTCAGTTTTTTCATAACAAAGTACCACAGACTGGGTAACATCAACCACAAAAGTATATTTTCTCATTGTTATGGAGGCTAGAAGTCCAAAGGCAAGTTCCAGTATGGTTGGTCTCTCCAAAGTCTCTCTTCTTAATTTGTAGATGTCCATGCTATGCTCTTCTTGCTTCAACCTAGTACCTACTCTTGCCTGCTTCTATCATCTATTTCTTGAACATTAAATAGAACTTTCTAGCTGACTTCTTTCTATCCTGCCTCTGTTTTCATTGGTGAATAAATATGTTGTTATACCCTAAAGTAAAACTCTTTTGACTTCAGATATCTTCCAGCTATCATTGCTATTATCCTCCTTTATTAGAATACTCATCATAACTATTTTTCATATATATTTACCACTGCCTTTCTTTGTAGTCAGAAGTTTCTCTGCCCTGCCTGGCTAGTCCTGCAGCTACTTAGTCCCAAATAAACACAGAGAGGCTTATATTAATTACTAGCTGTTAGGCTTATTGCTTAGGCTTATTATTTGCTAACTCTTACACTTTAAGCTAACCCATAATTTTTATCTGTGTTTGGTCACATGGCTTAGTACCTCTTTGCTCAGTGTAGCATTTTCATCCCTCCACTGCATCTGCCTGGCATCTGCTCTTTGCCTTTCTTCTTCCTAGTATGGTTGCCTGGCTTCTACTTCCTACCTCTACTGGCCAATCAGCATTTTATTGAGCCAATTCAAGTGAAAAATCTTTACAGTATACAAAAGCATTATCTCATATTTCTCCTTCTTGTTTGTCTTTCCCCCAGTATATCTGTGCTTGCTTCTCACACTCATCCAGTGAAACTGGTCTTACAACCACCACTTCCCTTACTTAGTCCAAGCATTTGTGTTGTTCTTTCTTTCTTTAAGACGTGCTTTACCCTCACTAGGCTATGGTTCTACAGTCATTTACATTTTTTTTTCTAGTTTGGGCCCTCCATCTCTCCAACCTCATTGTGGTGCTCTAGGGCTCAGTCTTGAGATTATTCCTCTACTATATATGTTTAATCTGTTAATGATTTCAGCCAGTGCCAAAACTTTGAACCCATCTTCAGATCTACCATTCCCGTTTACACTGCCACCATATCTCCCTAATTTTGGTGTATTCATCTCTTTCAGAAAGTCTCCTAAGTAGTTTTTGTGAAGCCTGTCTTCTTGATTCCTGTCATATCACTGTTTCCCAATGTAGCATTCGCAGAAACATGTCTGTGTTGTCACTATCCAGTATGAACTCAGTGTGATACTCAATGTGGCCCTAGTTCAACCTTAGTCTCACATCTCAACTTTCTCCTCTTTACTCATTCCCTGAATGTGATGCCTGATAACCTACTTACAATTCTCCAAGTGCCCCTCACTCTTCACTGATTACAGTATGTTCATGGATACACTAGGGAGAAGGTGTCTCCTTGCCATTCAAACTTTATCTAAATGAGAACTTCATCTTGAATGCATCTTATGTGACTTTACTCCCTTCTACTCTCCTCAGCCTAATCCTAAGATTGTTCATTCCTTCCTTTCTGTCCTCACTATGCCCATTGCATGTGCTAATGCCCTCACAATAGTAAATAACCCTTGCTATTTACAGGTCTTTACCCCTTGACTATACCACAAATGAATTAATCTTTATACACTGGTACTGGGCCTAGGTTGTCTTGGTATTTTAGCTACCTCGCCAAGGATTGTACCTCTTCCATATTCTATCAAATTGCCTAGAATTCTGAAGGCCAATTCTGATAGAGTATCAGAGGTATCAGAGGAGGTTAATAGATGTTAAAAAGAGATGAATGAGGACTGGAGAGTTGGCTCAGAGGGTAAAGGTACTTGCATTAAAACAGGAGGGAAATTCTGACATATACCACAACATAGATAAACCTTCAAGACATTATGTTGAGTAGAATAAACCAAACAAAAAATGATGAATACTGCATGTTTTCCATTTACACCAAGTAGCTAGAATTTCACCAAAGTAGTATGCTTGTTGCTATGAATTATGGGGTATAGGGTGGCCTATTATGTAATAGGGACAGAGTTTAAATTTGAGAAGATAAAAGTTCTGGAATGGATGGTGTTAATGATTATAAAACAATATAATTAATGTTATTGAACTGAACATTTAAGGGTGTTTTTAACTATTGTAATATTTATGTTGTATATTTTTATCATAATTTAAATCTAAAAGAAAGGCTGGAAGTGTTGCTCAGTGGTTAAGAGTACTTGCAGCTTACAGAAAACTTGAGTCTAGCGCCCAGCACCCATATGGAAGCTCATAATCACCTGTAACTCTGGGTCCAGGGGATACAATAGCCTCTGGCCTCACACACATAATGCACATAAATAAAAATAGATAAACCTTTAGAGTAACATAGAAATGGTCTCCCAAAACAGTCACCACAACAACAAAACACCTACCCACCAAGTAAAAATAAAGTAATATGCTCCAGGAGGTTTTATTGTGTGCGGGATCCTTTGACACAGGGTCATAAGGTACAGCCCCATATTGCCTGAAACTCCCTATGTGTTATGTGATATTTTGATTGCATTCTGATGCTCTTAAGACTGCCTTGAATCAGAGGGCAGAGCTAGCTACTAGCTGACCAAAGCTAACCATAGAGGTTTTGGACAACTGAGGACAGATAGAGAGACAGGAGGTAGTAGGGCAATGTTGCATGAATAAAGGAAACTCGGGGCCAGATCTCTGGGAAAAGCGGAGATATTAGAGAGAATAAACACCACAGTCAGATCGCACCCAGCTGTCTTCTAGGTTCCTCAGCCTCACTCCTCCTGGCTTCTTCTACCTCCTGTGTCTTTCTATGCCTGCCTTAAATACTGTCTTTGCTCAGTTAAGGCATGGCTCCACCACTGTCTGCCTGGGAGCCTGGAACTCCTTCTGTAAACTAAAATGACCTCCAACTCAGATTGGATTAAGGGCATAGGCCACCACTCCCAGATATTCCCTGTGCTGGGATTAAAGGTGTGAGTTACCACTGTCTGATCCTCCTAGACTGACTGTGGGTAGATCCCTGTGATATCTCTGAATGTTTTTATTATATTACAAAATATCACCACAGGGCAGGGCTTAGAGAGGGTCTTGGCCCATTTTAGATCAAGGAATGAGAGAGAAAGAAAGTAAGATGGTTACTTCTCCACTACTTTGCTGATCATTCAGGTTCATATCCTAATATCTGACTCACAAGTTTTTATTGATAAAGAATAATTAGATAAATGTTTCAACTATGTAGGCCAGGCTGGCCTTGAAAGTCAGAGATCCACCTGCCTCTTCCTCTCTAGTGCTCTAAAAGGGTTTGTGTGTGTGTGTGGGGGGGGTCCCTTTGAGGCAGGGTCTCATTATGCAGCCCTGAATGGCCTGGAACTCACTATGTAGACCAGTCTTGCCTCTAATTTATAGAAATAGACTTGCCTTTTCCTCCCTGGTGCTCTGATTCAAAGTATCATGGCATCCCTGAAATTTTAAAAAATATTTTTTTAATTTATTCTTTTAAATGTTTACACACATACACACACATACTATATATATATATATATATATATATATATATATATATATCCATTCCTCCTAACCTACCTCTAAATCCTCTTGGAACTTACCACCTTCATTGTTAGATGCTGACATTACTTGGTTATTTCCTTGTTTTTGTGTCTTTCCAGGTGGCAGTTTCATTGTTTTCTAAGCTCTCTATGTGGGGATTGAATAATCTTCTCCATAATCATTCCTTTCTTGTCGTTTTGCTCATTTGAAGTTTTAGAAGACTCACTCTGTGGATGTCTTTTTATTCATTGAACTTTCAGTGCTTCTGGCAAATTTCTTTATATGATCATGAATGCTACATGTTACACAATTCCTAATTGGTCTTATAATAAAAACCTGGAGATAGATATTAGGGAAAAGATGAGATCAGAGAAACAGAAGCACAAGCCACAGCCACTTCTCACCTCACCAACTCCTCAGCCATAAAGGATAGATTCTGTTTCCATGAATCCTCATAATGAATAGGGAAGTGAAGGAAACCTCAAGGCCAATGGAAGGAGGCTGAATTCCTGCCTTCTGCTGCCTTATATTTCTTACCTTGCCCAACTACTTGCTACTGTTGGGATTAAAGGCCTGTGTATTTCCCAAGTACTGGGAGCAGAGGCACAGATCCCAAGTACTGGGATTAAAGGTGTGTGCCACTACTGCCGGCTCTGTTGGATTGGATTAAACTCTTGTAGTCCAGTCTGGCCTTGAACTCACAGAGATCCTAATGGATCTCAGCCTCCTAAGAGCTAAGATTAAATTAAAGGTGTGTGTCATCACTGCTTGACCTCTATGGCTAGCTCTGTGGTTGGTTCTGTCCTCTGATCTTCAGGCAAATTTTGTTTGGTACACAGTATATCACCATAGTTACATTTAAGTATGAATGCACTGATATAAATTATTTAAAGTATGAAGTGTGAGCCTGGACTTGCTTGAGGAAGGACTCTGCCCAATTACTATTTCAAGAATGAGAGCTTGGGTTCTCTAAGTCATGTAAAAATGAGTGGCACTTATAGAGCCTTAACCAAATATTCTCCAACTTACTGATATTTATTATTTGGTGGTATGTATATGACCTGTTTATGTTTGTAGATATGTAGAGTCCAGAGGTTAACATCAGTATTTCTTTGTTTGTCACTTTCCACCTTTGAGACACCTTTCTCAGTGAACCTGGACCTCACCATTTAGCTTAGATAGATGATCAAAACTCCAGGGCCTTCCTTTCTTTGCCACCAACTATTGAGGTTCTGGCCATGTGCCACCATTCCCAGATTTTTCATGGATACTGGATCCTAAGCTCAGATTTTCTGCTTGGGCAGAAAGCACATTATATACTGAGCCATTTCTTTAGCCCTCTTCCTGATATTTCTGAGCTATGTCCCTACTTTGTGAACTCCTAATTAGGCCTCCTACACTGGTATAGTAGTGGTCCTTGATCTTATCATTTGCATTGAAAGGTTTGCTAGACAGCTCTCCATCTTTCTTGGTATCAGCTATAGTAATTTGAAATTAAAAACCATTACCATGTAAACAAGGAGTAAACTGAAATAATGTTTCCTAAAGAAGTAAAAATCCATTTAGTTTAATGAACTCTTATTTTTAATTATATAATTAATGATTTATGTTTAAGTCATTTGTTGTGGCATTTTTATACTATGTATCATTTATGCACCAATGTTCTAATTCATCTTTCTTACAAACAATTATGAGTGCCTATGATGAGCAGGAATTCTTGTTGGTATGATGAGACATGACTAGGTAGATTAAGTGACTTTTGAGAGGACTGTAACACAGACAGAGACACACAAAAATCTTTTGCTTCTTTCCAGAGAGTGGGCCATGGTGATGACAACCATGCAGATGCTGACCGATCACCTATATTTCTTCAGTTTATTGATTGTGTTTGGCAGATGACAAGACAGGTAAGGATTTCAAGTATATTTACAACTTATTATAGTCTTTGATTCAATTATATCTCATAGTTGCAAATTAAATTTCCATTGTTTCATTCAAAGTGAGTGTGTGTGAATGTGTGAGTGTGTTACAAGTGGCCCCTTCTATTACTCAATACAGTTTGATTCTCACTCACGTAAAGATGTGAGAAAAAAAAGCATAAATAGTTTTCTTCTGCCACTGTGCAAATCAAGGCCCTTCAGCTTCCACCTTTTCTCTTTTGCCAGTCCTGTGCTGAGCACTTATTCCAAGACTTTATCCCACCTTAGAACTGCTTGTTAAATGAATCAGTCCAGGGAGGGCATCTGAGAATCTTCACACTGTGCTTCAGGCCACAGCCCTTTACATAGCAGAGCCACTTAGAAATGAGTATCTAAGAGCCAGTAACGGAGAGGAAACTCAGGAGATTTTTGTCTTAAGTTGTTGTTTTACCTTCCTAACTCCACTGTATGGAGCTCTAGTAAATAAGGGAACATGGAGGGACCCTCCTTCCCTGAATTAAATAAGTCCACTCAGATATTCCCTAATCTCTAACATCTAACTCTGAGTTTGGAGTCTTAATTTTGGGATAGGAGACTGTACCACAGACATGAACTTGGACCCAGAAAGGAGAGAAAAGGCAGTTTTCCCAAGTGTGTGGTGTTCTGTCTGCCTTGAGTGAGAGTAAGTTGGAGACTGAGAACCAGGGCCTGGGTGCTCTCCTTCTGTGCATCTGTGAAAAACTCCTGACCAACTTCAGGGCTCTTTCAAATTCTTTGATATTCATGTTTGATGCTCCTGAAAGTCTTTTCAAACTTCTCAGAAGATATTTATCTTCTCTCTATAAAAAGCTATGAATTACCATCCTGGTTTTTTTCTCACTATAGGCTGATATTATTGGTAGAAGTGTGTTGTGATAACAAAATGTCAGAAACAAGTACATTGCCTCTGCTGTCCTCCCAATTACAGTGTGGACTGCTTCCCAGCAGCATCCCTGGGTACTTGGTGGCCATGACAGATCTAAACCCACTGCAGACCTGCTGATGCTCAAAATATAGAGTAAAACCTCTGGGGCTCCCAAGCCCTCCAGGATCTTGTGATGTTTGAGGGCACAGTGCTAGACCAGAATGGCTGGAACTTGAACCAGCACATGAATTCCCCTGGAGTTCTTAATAAAATACCAGAATGTGAGTCAGTAATTGTATGCTGCCTTTTTGATACTATGAGTTTAAAGACTGTGGCAAGGGTCTAGGATACAGACCTACCTTTCAAAAATGAGAAACAAGGGGAGAGGATTTGGAATAGATCATATATGCCATCACTTCGAAAAGGCTCTTCTTACCTTTAGACTTAGCATCAACAAGCTGACAGGGATCTTATGTTACTTGAGCTCCATATCATAGAGGATTAAAAATAGTAGGTCTGAGGGAGCATGCCCAAGTGGAAAATAACAGAAAAGGCAGGCTGAGAAGGCCTAGAGGAATGATAGAAGTTGTAGAAATGAGTTTCTGGCCCAGACTAGCCCCACAGTTCAGACCTGCCTGCCGCTGCTTATCTGGATCAGCAATCCAAAGTCCCAAAGAAACACACATTTATATTAATTACATTCTCTTTTGCCTGTGGCTCAGGCATATTGCTAGCTAATGCTTTCATCTTAATTCAACCCATTTCCATTCATCTGTCTTGCCACGAGGCCCGTAGCTTACCTATTTCTTTACGTCTTGTTTCATGGAGCGCTGGATTGCATCTCTTTTGACTCCATCTTCTTTCCCCTATCTATGCTCTGATTTTGCCTCCTACTCTAACATGCCTGCTATAGGCCAAAACAGTCTCTTTATTTATAGCATAAAGACATCCCACATCAAGAAGTCCTTTTGTTTATGGTACCATACCCTACTAATGACAAAACTCAGTGTTTGTTACAGTCAAGAAAAGAAAGCATGAAACACATTTTAGAAAAATTACCTTAAAAGTTAAATGCAAAAAATGTGATAATCATATGAACTAGTTCGTTTTCCTCAAATGCTTCTGAAAATACACTTTGATATACACATGTATATCTGTCCTTTCAAATTGATCTCCATTCCTCATACGAATTAATGCTTATTTTTACCTCTAATCTGTTATTTTGTGTTGCTTATTGGTTTTGAAGAAAGAAAATAAGGGGTTTGGATGGTATGTTCAGGGGACTCTCTGATTCTGTTCATTAAATGTGTGTATAATTTTCCTTAAAATAACATTAGTACCTGGAGAAGAAATAAGTGGTAAGTCTTTAGTAGTAAGTCAATAAGTGATTTTTATATGTAACAAGCTAGTAATGTATCCATGTATTATGATTAACGATTTACTTATTTTTCATTTGCTTACTACAAATTGAGTTCAATTACTATAAAGTCAGAAAAAGTCTCTGAATACAATGAGCTGTTTTATATGTAGATAAACTATTACAGAAGGAACTAGGGGAAATACATGAGGGATCTTTTAGCATCTCAGAAACCTATAGCATCTGTGGTCTAGAGGAACATTTTACCTCTGAGATAACCCTTAATTCTTTTGTTCCTTAAACATATAGAATTTTAGTGTACATTATGATGGATTTTTTGAGACTACATTTTAGGTAAGTTATATAGTCTCTGGATCATGGCAAGAAAACAGAATCTTCTGTTTGCAATTCCCTGGTACTACTTCTGTCCATACTAAACTGTGTCCTTAATTATTTACTGCAACAATACTCTTTGAGCAATTACCATTTTGACACAGCCACCCAGGAGGTATACATGGAACCTGTGTTTCTGATTTTCATTGAGTGCTGTTGGCCTTGAACTGAGCCTTGCCTACTTTGTCCTCCTATACCTGGCACCCATTTGACCACTCTATAGCTTATAGTTACTGGCACTAATACACACCTACCCAAGCTTCCAGATCCAGAATAAAGACTTCTAAAATAGGTGTAAATATTGAGTGTTGCAGTTGGCTCAGGTTACTATCCTATGCACTATCCTGTGTGTCAGTGATCCTGATTGTCACTCAAGAGATGTCAAGATTAGACATGATAGAATGCAAGTATCGCTCTGACTGGCTAATAGAAATTGTTTTTGCAATACCAGGGATGGAATCTGGAGCTTGAACATTCTAGATAAGTACCTGCTCCCTGTCTAAGAATAGGTCTTTAGTGTAAACTGACTTGATGTAAATATGATAGATGCTTCTGTTTATTTGCTTTTGTTCAACTTCCCTCTGCTTTATTCAGCAGAGTATATTTCAGTGTTTTAAATTAGAGCTCTGGCACATGATGAGCACTCAGTACAGGCCTGCTGCTGAGATCGTTATTATTTCCAGATGTCTTATGGCTGCTAATGGCTGTTACTGGTTGGAACCTGTTGGCACATTGCTAATAATCTTCACTGAAATTCTGAAAAACTACATTATGCATTGCTTAAAACAATTGAGGTGACCATGTGGGTTTTTTCCTTTAATCTGCTAATATGATTAATTGTGGTAATTGATTTTTTTGTAACAGTGATTTTCACTGTGAAACCAGCCTTGCATTCTTAGGATAAAGAAGACTTGGTTATGTAATATTACCCTTTTTGTATACTACTAGATCCAGTTTGTTTACACATTGGTGATGAGTTATAACTGTGAGTTTGTGGGCTTGTATTTTTGGAAGAGTTCTTAAGTATGAACAGTCTTTAATACATATAGAGCTAGTCACATTTTTTATTCCCCTTAAATCACTTTTGATAAATGTTGAAACTGGAAAGCTCCTCTCCACTCCAGGTAGAAAGCAAGTCCAATAACAGTACTTTCTTCATTGACTTGTCTTCTCTCAAGGGCCACAGTTCCATATTGCCAGTATCTAAAGACAGTTGGTTTGTGTATTTTATCCAGCTTTCTAGTTCTTTCTGGCAGAAGGATAACTCTGGGCTTTGTTCTACCATGTGAGAAACTGGAAACTACCTAGTTTTTGAGTATTGACGAGCACAACTGCTGTGGGATAATTCTCTTGTATACTACACTGTAAATATTTCTCCTTCATATTGGTTTAATAAAACACTGATTTGCCAGTAGCCAGGCAGGAAGTATAGGCAGGGATCCAGACTAGGAGAATTCTGAGAAGAGGGAAGGCAGGGAAGCAGTCGACAGCCAGACACAGATGAAGCAAGATGAGAATGCTGGACTGAGAAAAGGTGCCAGCCACATGGCTGAGCATATTGGTTAATTTAAGTGTAAGAGCTAGTTAGTAATAATCTTGAGCTACTGGCTAAGCATTTATAGGTAAAATTAAGACTCCAAGTCAGTTATTTGGGAAGTAGCTACTAGGTATTTGAGAGTTTCTGACAGGACAGAAACTTCCAACTACACACAACAAATTTTGTTGGTTATAGTTATTTCTTAAACAGCTATATCAGCTTGAACTTGAAATTCTCAATTAGCTAAATTTTACATGTATTGTTTGCTTTATAATCATATTGTAGCCAATCTCTTTCACAAATAAGTGATGTGACTTTGTTTTAGAAATTAGACTTCAAGACTAAACTTTATTTTTTCTCTTCATTTAAGTTCCCTTCTGCATTTGAGTTTAATGAATTGTTCTTGATTACAATTTTGGATCACCTCTACAGCTGTCTTTTTGGAACCTTTTTGTGCAACTGTGAACAACAGCGCATCAAAGAGGTAAGTGTACTTGCTTTCCTTATTGTTCCAGCACCTTTCCTAATAGGGTCTATCAGATGGGGGCCTAAATGGAATGGGGACTTGGCTCTTGGTCCTATTGCTGCTTATAAATAGTGAAAAGTAGTAGGAGAGGTACCCTAGATGATTTCCAGGGTTTTAGCAGTGTGAGAATAGGTATCTAATACTTATAGAAGCAGAACCCAACAAGCCCACAGTTCTCTAAGTTGTAAGACAAACTCTGTACTTTCATAGCTCAGTTTGATTGAATCCTGTTAACTTTTTAATTTTTTTAAACATGCTTACCACTGTTCCCCCTCCCTCTCCTCTTCCCAGTCATTTCTCCCACCCCATCCTCCCATGCATTCCTCCGAGAGGGTAAGGATTCCCAGGGTAAATCAGTGCAGTCTGGCATATCAAGTTGAGGTAGGACGGAATTTCTCATCCCAGTATCAAGACTGAGCAACGTGTTCCTCTGTAGGGAATGGACTTTGAGAAACCAGTTCATGCGATTCTGGTCCCACTGCCAGAGGCCCTACAAATTCTTGAGGTGCTCTCTTAATACTAGATTCTTGCCTGAGCATTTTCAGAATGTGAATCTTTGTCAGCAGAGGGCGCTGAAGGTACACTGGAGATTTTTATATAATAAAATAGTATATTTGTATACAGCATTCACCAAAAGTCCAGCTCTGTTCCTTTATGTTGGCTGTCTAGTTGCAACAGTACTGTTTTAAGACTGCTTTTCCCCATGGAATTGTGTTGTTATCGTTGTTGAAAATCATTTGGACAAAGCTCTGCATGGTAATGCATGCCTTTAATCTCAGCACTTGGGAGATAGAGGCAGTAGATCTCTGAGTCAAAAGCCAGCCTGGTCTACTAGAGCAAGTTCTAGGACAGGCAGGGCTACACAAAAAAATCCTGTCTCGAAAAAAAAATCAGTTGACTGTAAATGTTACATGAATTAATTTCTGTACTCTATTCTGTATTATTGACCTGCATGTCTGTATTTATACTAGCAACACTGGTATTATTATAGTAAGCATGAGTCTTCCAACAGCTTCCTTTTTCAAGACTGCTTTGGACACTCTGGATCTTTGACTTGTTAGTAATGTTTCTTTTATAAATACCATGTATAAATAATGAAGTGATCATAATTCTTTAAGAATCCAATAGGTTTATAGTTCTGATGAAAATAGACCTTATAGAAAGTAGGCAGTTAGAATGATAGAACAGTTTCTTGATTTAATATCTTACTTGTGTGATCTTTTCACCTTTTAATCCATTGTTTAATGGTTATCTGCTCCACTGTAATCACACATTTGGGTGTTTTTATTCAGATTAACAAATCCAATTGTTACAACATTTCTAAAGTATATACTGTAAAATTGAGAGGGATATATAATGTGATGGAAATATGAAGCCTTTGCAGCCTGCCACCATGGTAGTTTTCTGCAGATAACCATGCCATTGCTGGGAATCCTAAGTGCAAATTTGACCCACATTTTTGAAAATGAAGAGTCACAAAACAAATATCAATTGATCATAAAATATGTATTTTTTACTGATAAGCTTGCTTATCCTGTAGATGCTAGAAAGTTTTTATTCCACCTTCTTACAGATCTTGCCTAACTTCAACAGTGTTTTCCTGAGAGAGCACATGCGTCATATGTAACATGAGGCTGTGCATAGGCAGAGGCCTTAGTAACTGTGCATATATTGAATTCACTTCATTGTCCAAATTCTTCCCTTTATAAAATACTGATCTTTGATGATATGGAGAAGAACTTATTTTAATGTATTGCTTTTTTTTTCTTTTTTAGGATATATATACAAAGACTATATCTTTATGGTCTTATATCAATAGCCAGATAGATGAATTTTCAAATCCCTTCTTTGTGAATTATGAGAACCATGTGTTATATCCTGTTGCTAGTATGAGTCATTTGGAATTGTGGGTAAATTATTATGTACGATGGAATCCACGGATGAGACCACAGGTAATATTTGGTTCTTCTTCTTTCCATAAAAGTATTTTCTTTCTGAATGAAGTTGGTATTATTAAAATATGTATATAGCACATACTGGCATATGGTCTATTTCCTCTAGAAATCAAGGTTCCATCTTTTGTATTCCCTTTCCAGAAAGTTGTTCTTCCCACATACCAATTTCAATAGTACTTGCTGAGTTCAAACTCTTACATGTCTGCCTACTACTGGTGAAATGGTAGAAAGTATAATTTCTTGCTGCATTTGGTTCTAAATCTTAGAAATTGCTGGGAAGTATTGTGGGTGGCACCGTACCTCCCCCTGCTAGTGTACATAAGGAGGCAGTGAAGGCTTATGAAAAATGCAGGGAGGTTCACTGATAATGTAATCGGAAAAGGGTATGTGATGAGTTGTAGAGCAGATACAGCTTAAAGGAGGAGTAAAGTTTCCCTAACCTGGTACATTATTTCACAGTAAAGTAACATTTTTGAAATAAAAAAGGCACAATGCTCAACAGAGACCAGTCAACCAAGCCTCCCACCTGTTCTGTTCAGTGACTGAGCTCTTGATGCACTGCCAGAGGGGCTTCTGGAGTGCTCCCCTGATCAGCTATACCATAGTTTTGACTCACCCTTGCTCTCCACCCTTAACTTCTCCACATAGACCCAGGTGAGGTCTAGGTCTAAAGAGATGAAAGACAGAGGCAGTTTTCTGCTGTGCTGACATTTTTGTCTTTTCTTGAGATTAATACTCTGGAGGCTTAAAGGATGGCCGATAGGAGCATGTTGTTAGTTTTTCTTTAACATCATTAATTTCATCAGCCAAGGACCAGAAACTTGCCCTCTTTATCTATCCCTCTTAACTGGTGTCTTCACAATCTCCATTTCTTCCACAAGCCCCATAAGCTAGGAAAAAGTTCAGAGTACTCCTTTTTCTTTTATTTGCCCAGGATGGAACTCTAGGCACTACTGTCACTTTACTAACCCTCTCTCACCTAGACAGTGCACTCACTTTTAGGCTCAACTGTGGGCTTCAAATGATGTGTACATTATCTTTTCTCCAGATCGTCTGTTGTCTGACATTGAACCCCAGGCTGAGCACATTTGCCTCATTTTTTGATGCTTTCCTGTTACCTTTCGTTTTCCACATGGCTAGAGCTTTCTTCCTCTACATTCTGGGTTACCCTCCCACCCTTCGAACCTCAGGAATGTTCTCTGGAACTGTGATTAAAACTGAGGCCAGCATTTGTCTTCCTCACAAAGCCAGATCTGAGGTCCAGGCCTTGTGCTCCCCATGGCCTATACCTCTACTGCCCCTTCTTCTCTTCCAGTGCTAGTGGCTCCTGAGAAGTGTAAGTGCAAGGGGCATGCCCATGCTTCACTGGAATCCATAATTACTTGCCTTTCTGACCTTATCAGTATTTTTGTACTGTGCTATTTCAGGGTCCGATGAGCACTTCTCTTTCAGTAAGTAGAGCTGGGTTTATAAAAATCTTACTATTTTACTAGTATATGTTGTACAATGCATACAGGGGTTTTGTTATGTTTCCATAATAACACATGTATATGTATGTTCTTTGATTATAATAAGCTATCACTGTCCATTCACCCATTCACCCTTTCCCCCTTCCACAGCCCTAATAGTTGTGTTTTACTTACCATGTTTCCCTTGCCCAGATTTCTCATGTGGCTTAGGAGCCGAAGCTTGTATTCCACTTCCAGTAGCCTCCTCCTGTTGTATATTGCTGTCATGCTTAGATACCTGACTGAGCAACAGAAAAGTTGGGCTATACCATGTTGGAAACTGACCTCTTTATATTACTTAGAAAAAGGTTACTAAATAATTGTTTTGATGCCTCGTGACTAGGCGTGTAGAGTGGGCAGAACGTCTTTAACAGGGGAATACTCAGTCAGTGCAATATGGGAATGAAGTAGCTTCTCAGAGACTGCAGGAGTTGTCCTCTGTCCATATTCTGTGCTCAGCATTTGCAAACTTGAAGGGTGGTGAAGCTAGGTAGAAATCTTCTTCATGGTTATATATATTCCTCCTGCTAGTGTTTAGCAATACATTTTTATTGCACGTTACTGGGATAGAGGGTGCCAGGGACCAAATCTTTCATAAAACCTATAGGCTGTCTCTAAATGCAAAATGCAGACTGTTTCCTATAAAGATACGCAAATCAGATTTCAGTATGGTCAAGGCAATGAGGAGCCATAGGATAGCTGCTATCTTGCACTTCTTATGTTTTGCTGAGCATATAACTTCACTTACTGCTCAGTCAACCCAACACAAAGAGTGAATGAAAATGTCAGAAAGATATTCACCCAGCATCTTGTTTCTTGGTCATGTTGTCATAGAATGCCCCTGTCCAGGGTAAAATTCCATCTTTATCAGTGATTTGCTGCCAGATCTAGAACAAGGTCCTGAGCCTTCATAGAGGCATGTAAGCATGGTCTGTAGCAAGTAGTACCCAGCACCATAGTTTCATACTGGGCAAGTGGCAGGTGGGGGAAGGCAGCATTCTATGTTTTCAGTACACAGTACTATGCAAAAGGGAGAACTGAGAAGGCTATGTACGAGCCATATTTCCTTCCCCCTCCAAATAGCAACAAATACATACCAAATACAGAAGAACTCTGGTGACAGCAAATTCTAGAGAGGTAAGTACCATTTGTATGACAAGGCCAGTTATGTGTTCTAAAAAGATTACTTCTTTATTCACAGCATTCAGATAGATAGTTGGGAGGCTGGGTACATTGAAGGCTGTGGTTGGGAAATATTCATGTAGATGGGGTGGATATAAAATAGTAGGACACTGAGCCAACTGAAGTAGAGAAAAGTGTGCAGAAGAAGTGAAGGACACAGGACATCAGGTTTCTGAGATAAGATTGGCCACTGAGGGCCTCCATGTCATCCAGCAAAGGATGGGTATGGTGTATGACAGTGGGTATCCTGCTAGTGCCCCCTTGGCTTGACTTTACTCTCATACATGCTAGTGCCCAAAGGACAGACATGACTGGCTTTTTCCTGGACATTTTCTTTAATATAACCACACTGTAGCTAAGCTTCAGGGTTTTCTATTCTTTCAGGCATGCCTTTGCATACTTAAAAATGAAATTTAAATGTGAGAAAACATACAGAAAGCTACATGAAGATGTAAGGGTATAGCAGTTCACTGAAGAGTCATGGTTCTCAAACACTGTATGTTTTGCTCCAAGGTCACATGTAGGTTACTGATGAAGGCTTGATTGCAAAGTATTACCACCTGAGACTGGGCTAAATAATCCCATGGTTATGGCAAATAAAACAGAGACCCTAAGGGAGAAATGGAGCACTTCCTCAGTGCACAATGGCCTCTGGAACCAGCCTTTGCTATGTGATAATGCTGTTTCTCTCTTCCTATGGCCTGCCAAAATGGAGTTTGGGGTTCTTTTTTTTTTTCTTTTTAACTTCCTGTTGTTTAGAGGCACGTGGCTGAATTTGCTCTTTCTCCTAGTCTTGCTGGGTCTCTCCTTTCTCACTAAGAGGGATAATTGCCAATAACACTTAGGATGGTGGTTTCAAGTGTTTGAAGGTGTAGAAGCAGGACCTGATAACAGGTGGGCTGCAGGGGCAGACTGGGACTTAGAGGCCGAGCTCAGGATATTATTATTATTAGTCCTGAGGAAGTACTCACTGAGGTGTGTTATGTGGTGAGTCATATTGTCTCCCTGAGGCTTATGACCAAGTCCAATAGTTGCTGTATGTACAATGAAATGGGAAAGGAAATAGGGCTCTTCAGACCCTCCTGATGCCTCCTTTGTCCCCAGTTGGTGACTGTAGTAAGAAGATTCTGACCCCGCCTAGCCTCGAGATCTGGACCAGTAATCCCAATTAATCACACTAAGTGTTATATTAATTACATGCTGTTTGACCTATGGTCTAGGCATATTACTTGCTAACTCTTACCCTTAAACTAACCCATGGATTACCCAAGTGGCTTAGTACCTTTTCTCAGAACATCATTAGCACCCTGCTTCCTCTACATCTCCCTGGCATCTCTGTTCTGCTCTTCCTCCTCCCAGTTTTCTTAGTCTGGTAGCCCCACCCATACTTTGTAGTATAAGGTTTCTGGCCCGGACTTTCTGGCCTAACCTCAAGGTCTAGGCCCACAGACCCACAGTCCGCAGTCCCACAGAGACACACAGATGCTTCCAATAGTTTTAGGCTGATCAGCCTTAGGCCCAGGCATATAGCTTGCTAACTCTCTACCCTTAAGCTATCCCATGTCTCTTGTTCAGCCATGCAGCTCGGTATCTTTCTTTAAAGCTGCATGGTTGTCCTCTGCATCCTGCAGCTTCTCTCTGGTGCTCTGTCTGGCATTCTGCTCTCAGAGATTTTCTTAGTCTGGTAGCCCCGCCTACACTCCCTGCCTGCCTTTGGCCAATCAGCTCTTTTTATTAAACCAGTGGGTGGGACAATTATTTACCATGAAACAACACAATACCCCTACAATACTTCCTGTATGCCTTCTGGCTAATCAGCATTTTATTAAACCAATAGGGACAAATATTTACAATGTACAAGAGCATAATACCACAGCAGGTGATGTTCTTTGCTGCTCATCATCACCTCCAGTCTGAGAAACCTCTAAGGGCATTTTTGTCCATAAGGTAAAAGCTGGGTCTCTGGTCTCTGGGCTCCTAGTAGGTACTAAGGGTGTCTGTTAGCTTAGAAAGCTGGGTATGATGAATATAAGTACTAGGACCTTCTCATCTCTTTGTTGTGTGCCCACACCATTATCAGGGGTCTAAAAGATAATCAGAGTGAAGCAATGAAAAAGTACTAAATGGGAAGCAAAGGACTAGTCTCCCTAAAGCAAGCACCTTTGTCCTGGCATTGCCCTCCAGGGGATTTCTGGAGCTCCTGTTCCAGTTGATGAAAACACACAGCTCTTATGTTTAAGAAAGTGCTGATTTAACCGAAATATTTGCAGTCAGTGGAGCTATTTATAAAAATGCATGAGTACAGAGATAATCAAGCCGGGGTCTCATATGAACATTTCTTAGTCCATCAGCTGGGAAGAAGCTACTTGCATTTATTTCTGACTCCTCCAACGGCTGCCTCTGAGTCTGCATGTGGAAACCTTGGTTGACTCGTGGCTATACCTGAACCTGTTTGCTCCTTCCTCAGAGCAAAGAGAATGGAGAGTGATGATGGTCTGGCTGCCCCAGTGCCTTTTCTTGCCTAGTTTGTCTCCGGGGGCTACAGGAAAGCCTGAGTAGCCACCAAAAGTTCCTAACTTGTGGATACTTGTGTTGGTTAGTTTTATGTCAGTGTGAGACAGGCAATATAGAGTTATCTGGGAAGAGGGACACACAGTTGAGAAAATGCCTCCATATGATTGGCCTATGATGTATTTTCTTGATTGATTATTAATGTGGGAAGGCAGTACCACCTCTAGGCTGGTGGTTCTGGGTTATATAAGAAAGCAGGATGGGAAAGCCATGAGGAACAAGCCAGTAAACAATAGCCTTCCATGGCCTCTGCATCAGCTCCTGCCTTCAGGTTCCTGCTTTGAGTTCCTGCCCTGACTTCCTTCATTGATTGTGATCTCAGAGTTGTAAGCTGAAATAATCCATTTTTCCTCAACACATTGTTTTTTGGTTCTGGTGTATTGAACCAAATAGTAATAGAAACCCTGACTTTATAAGACATCACTTAGTGAAAGATTGGTCAGTGGTCTTGGAAACTGGGCACATAGGCATCTGTGTAGTGAAAAGAAACATTAGGCTATGAACCTAGATACTGAAATGCTATATTTGGAACAAATCATGCTCCAACAGTGTGCTAAAAGCCTTGTCTCTGTTCACTGCCAGATGCCAATTCACCAGAATCTCAAGGAGCTGCTGGCTGTCAAGGCTGAGCTGCAGAAGCGTGTAGAGGACCTGCAGCGGGAGGTGGCCACACGAACCATCTCATCTTCTTCTGAAAGGGGCTCCTCACCTACTCACTCAGCCACTCCTGTACACACCTCAGTCTGATGGACAAGGCCAGTGTCCTGGACTATCCTGCTGCTCTACTGTCTTCTAGCAGCTCAGGGACCTGGCCATTGATGTTATGGTTCTAGCTTGTCATCTTAGGATTGGGCCCAGGGACCATTTGTGTGGCTAGGTGACAGCTCCTGTTGTTAACAAGTACTTCTTTTTTGTGAACAGCCTTTAACCCTCTTTAGGGCAATCTCACAAGGGAGCAACATGTCATACCCACTTTGTGAACTACCTTGTCTTGTACAGGTAGCTTGGGAGAAACTAGATTGAATGCAGTGCGGTATTTCAGCTTAAGAGAATCTCATACCACTTCTTTCCAAGTTAAGTCCTTTGTTAGGAACAACCTGTTCATGTATAGAACACATCGCAAGCCATGTGGCTTCTCTCAGCCTTTTGGCACAATTTGAAAACTATTTTTAAATGAAATGTTAGTGTGGCAAATGGACCACTGCCACCTGTTCTAGAGTTATCTTCATGCAAGAAGTCCTCCTGTACAATTGGTACAATATGTACTGCTGTGTACATACCAGGTATTTTTTAAAGAGAAACATACCTTTATTTTCCTATGTCCTTTTTTATGTTTAGAATAGTTGTCTCAGGAGTTATCTGCTGAACTGTACTGTATGAGAAATTCTTGCCCAGCAGAATTCATGTTGACTTTTGTGTGGTACATTTGAATTAAAATTTCAGATTTGTCATCTCAGTGGCAATGTAGTATTATCCTTTAACCCTGGTACTTGCCTTTTGAGGTGGCACAATCCATTCATTAATTGATAGAAGTAGCATCATGTTCCCTCAGGATAGAGCAAACTGAATACTCAGTCCTCTGGCCTTGTTGCAGGTAAACTGAGGATTCAAGCATCAATTCTTTGTATGTGTGTGACATCTCACTAAAGGTCAAGTCTTGGGAATTACTCTGACCATTGGACCTTGCATCCTACCACTGTTAAGATGTCCAGCACCAGTGTCGAGCTTTCACTTGTTAGATACCTGGACACCATATCTTTATTTATCACAGTCTCTTCTCAGTTTACTCACATGGCTGCCTATCTGTACTGTAAAGCAACCAATATGATGCAGCTTTGGTTTGGAATGCATAGCATGTTCTTCCTTGATTTTTCTTTCTCAGAGTCAGCCTTAGCTATCCAGGTCTCTCTCCATGGTTAACAAATGAGCTCTGTTACTCCATCAATCCTTCTAGGAATGAATTTCTCATCCAGTCCTGTGTGTGCAGTGCCAGCATCCCCATTCCCACTGCCATGCCCATTTCTGTGTGTCACAGATCCTTCAGAATTGGAGATGTGTGTGAAGCTGACAGAGTCAGCCTCTGAGCCTAGATGCATCACATCTTTATAGGAAGATCAGTGTCAAATCCCTGAATACCATGCAGTCCTACATGTTGACCTCAATTTTCAAAGTGTATTCTTTAAAAGTTTTCTACAACTGAATACATAGAAAAATAGATAATTTTCAATTTGGAACCTTCTGATTCTAACAGAAAGCTATAAAACTTTAATGGAGAAGATGGCTCTGTCCTCTAATATTCCAGACTGATTTTTATTAAATATACAATATATCACCACAATAACCAGAGACATTCAACATTTGATAAGCTAAGATCAAGTCTCCATTTTTATCATCTTGGAGATTTGTTTCTAAACTATAGTTTGAGTGATATTACCTTTTGATTTACTCTTCTCATATGTATAAAACCTTATTTGTAAATGCATAAACTGGCATGCCTGAGGTAGGACTGCTGAGTTCGGGGCCAGCTTTGGCTATAAACCACAATATTTTTCCTTCATATACTTTAAAAACTGAGACATTTACCAATTTTCCCTGGAAATACCATGTAATTCCCTGCATAAATAGGATTATTAAACATAGGGTGGACTGGATGATGCTTTGACATCATCAAACCAGAACCAGAGAAGCCATAGGGGCCGCTGCTTGGTGAGGTCAGGTAGCCTGGAACAGTGGTCTGGTGGAATGGGGATCTGGTTCCTGGTTAGGCATGTCCTCCCAGCTGTGTGCCTACAGCACCCCTAAAATTTTCATTGGATTTTAAAGAAGCACAGGAGTATTTCCCTTTGTATGTTTCTAGCACAGAACTGTTTCTAAAACAACTTGAAGCATAGTTTCCTTATCTAAGCAATTCTTTTGTTTGTTTTATTTAAGCACTAGAATGTAAAACCTTTAAGGTTCAGATTTTTAAACAACTAGTACAATGTTGTATTTGCCTCATCTGATGCACTGTATTCCAACCTGTAATTAAAATTATAATATGTTTGCTCCCTGGTCTTTTTGTTGTCTCTCTTTTAATCATTACAGTAGGTTTTTCCCCTGAGGAAAATGAGTACTATTAAGTACCATGTGTTGAATGCTTACAGTGCGCCTGCCACAGTTAATTGTGAAGTGCCCAATTGTATGTGATTGACTTCCTAAGTTGTCAGTAACTTATTGTGAGTTCTGAGTGTATGGGCTGGGACAAGTGGGTGATCCGTGTGTCATCCCTATGCAAATATTGTGTTCTCTTCAGTCCATGCCACCTCTATGGGACTGTGTACTTTTTCAAGGTTCTAAAACCTAGTGGGAAATTACAGTATCTCCGGTGTGTCATCCTTTCTTTAAGTGCCTGGCATTATTCTTCATCTTCATGTGAATCACGGTTGAGTTAGCAAGAAAGCCCAATAGTAGGCATGAGAGGATTGGACTACCTCCCAGACTGCTACCTGTAACAGTGACCCCACTGAAGAAAACACTCAGTACCAGCTCATTTTTAGGATTGAGCATTATGCTCCAGAGCTACCTGGATGGTAGAGCCAATGCTAATTCCCCCAAAGGAACTGATGCTGAACCAAGGGTTTTCTGCTCCAGCCTCCCCCTCATTCCAGTCCAACTTATCATGGTGCAGTTCCTGTACCGAGTGAGCCCACTAGCAGAAGCCCTGAGATTGGCCACTTTGGGAGGAATAATAGCAAAATGCTAACCTGCCCAAGACATACCTTTGGCTGAGGAGAGGGGAATAAGGTCAGTACCATATCACAAATGAAAAGATGGATAACATCAGAATACAAAGAGCTATTGGATTCCATTTTTGTTTAATGCAAACACTAGACCATTTACAATTCACACTTGGACATAAGCACGTAAAACAATGTACAGGGATTCTGGCAGTCTCCAGCACATCATCCTCAGAGAACTGGTACTAACTACAACCCAAGTGACTGAGACAGTGGGCCTGTCCCACACCAGGGTGGGCAGGCCCCTACATCAAGTTACTTGAGAATGTTGAGCTCTTGAGTTCTTCCTGTCAAGTCACACTGATATAGATCTGATCTTGGCAATTGGCTCTTCTGCTTCATTCACTTTCTCCTTTCTATCACCTGAGGCTAGCCCAAGTTGGCCAACTCAGCCTTCAGGGGGGGACATAGTTACAAGACCAGTCCCAAGACTTCTGCAGGCCACAATGCCCCAGCAAGTATAAAATGCCAGTGGGAAGGAGGAGCCCGGCCCCTGGGATGAAACTGTATGAACAGGAGGCCGATGGCCCGCCCAGGCCTGTCCAGCCACTTAGCTAGCGCCTGCGGGCTGAGTGATGGGTTTTATGCAGAAGGGCTTTATGCAGAAGGCACCAAGGTAGCTAAGGGAGAGCAAAGTAGAGCTCTTTTTCACTGGAACCAGTGCTATTGAGAAAACAGTTTCACAAGAGGGCATTTATTTTACATCATGGCTGTGGGTTCAAGGGCTTTGCCATCAGACAGGCCTCAGCATAAAAGTAAAGTAGGCAAACTTCCTAAGATTACCTTAGCTACATGTCAACAGACCAGAAATACTAAAAGCCACCTCTAGTTCAGCATTGGCCAGAGGGTGGCACCACCATTCAATGGCCTGATGAAGTCAGCAATCTGACCAAGTTAGGAGGTTCTGGAAACTGACACATCTTGCAAACAGTGCCTCCCTTGCTAACTAACTTCTGGAAGAATAAAGGGGGCTCCTGAGGCCATGTTTATTTTCCATCTTGGTGCCATTTCTCCAGTGTTCCAGCCTCCCTATCAGATCCACAGACCTAGTCTGCCTGGGACCAAAGGGCAATCAAAGGGGGCATCTCATAGCCCACAGGTACATACAAGGAAAGGGTATTCAGGCTGCCTGGAGACATGACACCATCAGCCCTCCACCATGAATAGTCTTTAAACAACAAACACACTCAAGGCATGCATTAGACAGCACAAGATTTCAGTGGTTTCTTAAGGTGGGTGTTGTCTCATCCCAGCTCAGTGGATGTGAAGGAGCCAATTCACAGCTGTGGAATATGGAGCCATCATGTCACCCAGAAGAGCTACGAGTTCTCTAAGTAGGATTTTGCCTTCCTAGTGACTCATTCTGTTTTCTGATGCGCTTTTTGACCTGGCAAACTTTTAGTTCACATTACATTAACTTAGCTTTCAACTGCAGGATTCACTGCAGAGCTCACTAGAGCCAGGGCCAAAAGCCAAAGGAGCAATCCAGGAAAGAGCCAGCCCTGGCCCAAACTAGATGGTAGCAGGCATCTCTGGGCCAGGTGAAGCCCTAGTCCTTGGTTTCCTGTATTTACCACTGTGAACATGTCCAGAGCTCTCTTCATCACAACAGTCGGGAGGACAGCCACACAACTACAAGGGCAGCAGACATTCCACTCAGCTGAACCAGCTTCCCTTCCCTCACCCTCCCTATCCCCCATCCAATTCTAATAAAGCAGCAGCAATCCTGCTTCTGGTTTTCATGTTTGTTTTCAGGATCTTACTACTCAAAATAATCAGAGGTGAATTCATTTCCACTGCAGGAGTTACCAGGCCAGCCAGAGACCTTTATGGAATCTGATGGGAACCAAGCCTTCAAGTCACAGCTCCCACATTCTCCAGATTCCTAAACTCAGGGTGAGACTACTGTGAGATGTGTGTTTGCACTAAAATAACTGAAGAGCCCTCACCTGGACAAGCTCTCTGGAAGCTGAGCAATATAAAGCCTAAAGTTGAAAAGAACAATAATTAAAAAGAAACGTTGCCTAGGTGTTCCGTGTGTGTGTGTGTGTGTGTGTGTGTGTGTGTGTGTGTGTGTGTGTGTGTGTGTGTGTGTATGTGTATGTGTTTTGAAGCTTGGTGCTGGATGATTTGCTTTATGCAGGGGCTCCACATGTACCAGATGCTAGATGAGAATCCTACTTGCAGCTCTTAGTTGTCAGTGCCAACCCCCCCCCCCCAAGCATATAGGTAGAGTCTAGTACCCAGGGATCGTTTAAGCAGAAATGTTCTCCTTCAGCACTGTTCCCACCATCCTCTTGTTTACCCTCACCTTGATCTCCCTCCTTTCAGCTAAGGCTGAAGCAGGCTGTCTCTGACCCAACTTCCAATGCTGGTGATCTGCTCAAGACAGGTCTCAAGTCTCAGCACCAAGTCTCTTTAGAGAATCCGTGGCAGAGCAGTCACTGTACTCTGCAGGACAGGGCACAGAAACTACATTCACGAAAACTCAAGGCTTGTCCAGAAAACTCAGTACAATAAGAAGCCGGTGGCATGGGAAGAAACTTGAGGAAAGGGTCAGCAAATGAAATATGGAGCTGGGTCACAAGTGGTGTCACCCTTCCTGTGTACATGCCACTGAACAGGGTCTCAGATCCGGGGTGGCTCGCGTGGTGGAGGCTCTGCAGACTGTGTTTCTTGTTTTGAATATGTCACTAGAGAGAGAAGACATATGTTAGAAGGGTTTCAATCTCTGCTCTACCCAAGTACTGTTAGAAGCTTAGTTCCATGTTGCATTGACAATTCAGCACATCCCAGGCCTGCTCACTTCCCCTTGTAGGAACAGCCATGGGCCCTGAATGCAAAGTTCAAGGTAGGCCAAAGAGAATAAAGGCAGAAAGCCTGTCAGGCTGCACAAAACGAATGAGTTTTGCTTCAATTTTCTCATCTAGAAAATGGGCATGCTTCTATCAAAACTTCTGGATTGCTGAATCTAAATCATTCATCATAGTATTCTATCCTTAGGTATTCACTCAGTGTTGATTAAGTGCTAAAATTGTGACAGAATGCTCCTATAAAATCCACAACTCTGCATTTGCATCCAGGATTATTTGCATGCTTTTGGCGCTGCACTATCAGATAACTTATATAACTTATAGACCAGGTATGTTCATGTCCTTCCTCAGCATCCAGGCTCCACAGATGCTGTCCTGTAGCTCTTCTTTTTATGTGTGCCACCACAGGCTCAGCTGAAGGAGAGCAGGCTCACCCCACTGCCTCATGAAGCCATGCCTCCCCACCTTCTTGGGCCACAGGAATGTCTAACTTCCTCTCCTTTGCTTTACTATATGTGGCCTCTAATTTCTGGTAGCAAATGAACCCCAAAAGTACTCAATGGCCCCAGAGAAGGCAATAGAACATCTGGCTTTTAACTATGAATCTCCTTGTCTTTAGTCATTTCCTAATTGAAAGGTCTAAAGACAGATGTCAATGCATACCTATAATCCCAGCATTCAGGAGCTAGAAGCAGATCAGGAATTCAAAGCTATTCCCAGCTACATAGTGAGTTTGAGGCCAGTCTTGGCTACCTGAGACCCTGTCACAAACATACAAAATTTAAAAACAAATAGGCTAAAGGTCTACATGCTAAAACTTCCATAGCTCCAGATGAGCATGCCCAGGATGTGCGTGTGTCTGCTGGCAAATAGGTAAGGCTCACATATGGATGATTCAATACTTGGGGCTGAACAACCAAGTTACCTAGAAATCATCACCATGGCATCAGTGTCTCCATTATCAAGGACCAGGGAGGCCAACTGACCAGTCACAGGATACAGGCAGACCTGGGTCCCTGAAGGTTTTGTGATGAGCAGACATTCCAAAAGCAGATTTTTCTAGGCCTCCCTAACCCAATTCTATTCACTGCTGGAACCACTGAATTTGAAAAGCCTTCAGCAAAAGACAGTGTTAGAGAAGTGCTCACCTTGGGGTTCCTCACATACAACAGCTTCCAGGTTCTCCCCCTTCACGTAGTCTGCATTGAGGCCCTCTGCAAAGAGCAAGAACAAAGTAAAGGAGGCAAGAGGAAACAAAGGAGCCCTCTGAACAGAACTCCTGACTGAGCTTTCGTTCACAGTAAAACTTGCCAGAATTAGCCCCAGTCCTGGATCACCAGTGCATTATCTTCTAGACAAAGACTGGCCTCCAAGAAGCACAGAAATTCTCATCACCATCATTGCAAACAGCATCATGCATCAAAGGCCTAATGACCCTCTCTTCCATAAAGGGCCATTGCCACCAATGTCAGGACAACAGCTCTTTCCAGAAAACAGGGTACCAGATGACAGGGCTCTGGACCAGCCATAGGAACCAGAGTCCAGGGAGGTGGAGAAGGAGCCAACAGCTAAGGGAATGGCTGATGGATGCAGGGTAACGAAGGGCAGACATGGATGTGCAGGGCTCACTCTGGAATGCCAGCATATGACCTTCCCAGAAGCACCTGCATACACAAAGAAGCTAATTAGCTTCTCCTGACCACAGGAATGACTGCTATCCCCACCCATGCTTGGACAACCCAGGGCCTAGTCTACAAACCGCTGCTCTAGTCTAGTTTGTGATCTGGCTCCCCCACCCCCATATTATCCTCAAGGGCAATGAGGCAACTCAACGAAGCATCCTCTTCACTTGGCCAAAGGCCACCAGTCAAGGACTTAAAGCAAACCCCCACCCCTGTTTGTATGAGGGTCAGAGTCTTCTGTTCTTCTCTCTCAATAACCAAAGGCCTGCCGGAACACTGGGTTCTCATTCTAACTGACCAACGAAGTGGACACAAGTCATTTTCCTGTTTTATACCTGACTTAATAGCTGTTGGGTTCAAAGTGAAAGCCAAATGGGTCTGTGAAAAACGTGGGTAGTATCCTCCAGCAGGGGTGGTTAACTACCATGCAAAGCCAGGCAGGTGATGGCCCCAGTGCCAGTGGGTGGAAGCTGGAAGACGTGCCTCAGGCTTCCATACCACTGCCCATATTCCCAGTTGGCAAGCAGGAGGTCATCTTTTTTCTCTAGTGGCTTCTGAGATATGTTTACCCATGGATATCTGCGTGCCCCCTCCCTACCCCATGGACATCCCTGACTCTAGATATCTTGGGCTTGAGAATGGATGATATGGCAGGTGGCATCCTCATAACATATCAGGAAAAGCTACAGATGATATGGTCACAGGCAAGTTGGTGAATGCCAGGGAGAGAGGTTAGGTAGCGAACAGGGAGAAGGGGATAATGAGATTTCCAGGGCCAAAGCACAAGAAACATAAGGAAGTCAAAGCACATTGTTACCTTGCCTTTCTGCTGCACCTGAAGGCAAGACATGAAGCTTAGAACCCAGGGATAAAAACTCAGCTCCAGGCAACAAACCCATCAGGTATTCACGTGAGATTCACTGATATTTGGCATTGAGGGCAGGCAGGGAAACTGAATATTTTCAAAATGGGAACTCCTTTGGTAGCAACAGAGGTTGGAGGCCAAAAAAAGTCAGGTCAGGTTCTCCTAGCAGCCACCTGCCACCCTTGGGGCTTTCCATCTGTCCTTTCAGATCTCCAATCACTGGAGGCAGGGTTGACCCTACTCAGCAGCCTAGCCTAACAGTGGAGATTAGAAGCAACACTCCTTCTTCTTACAAAGTTAGCCAGCCACAAAAGCATCCTCGGAATCCTTCCTGATCATGCACTATCACAGTGCAAGTGGCAATCACAATGCCACACCAACTTCCAGAATGAACCTTCAAGACAAGCAGGAGTTTGATACCTAGTCGCCAACAGAAAATTCAGGCTAATCCAGACTCACACAAAGTCAGCAGGGGGCGCTGTGGCAGCACCATGAAGCATGGTTGATGCAGCCTCAGTGTGGCTAGAGAGAAGGCTCCTTGGGAGAGGACCCTCCAGGCCTGAACAATAGGAGTAGAGAGGAGTGATGCCGAGAGGAAACAGCAAAGACTGGAGAAGGTGGAGCACAGAGGAAGAGAAAGTGACTATGGAGAAAGAAGATTCCTGCGACAAGAAAAAGCCAGAACTTTGAATACCAAGTTCAGTTCAGAGTCTGGGCTTGTGACCTTCTAGTCACATCTGGGGAAGTCGGGTATTTTTCACCAGGTCTACCTGAAGAAGGTGAAGTGTAAGCGAGACAGAGTCAGAGAGGCTGAAAAAGGCCTAAGCATGGATGGGCAACAGAAAGAAGGGAGCATGTGCAGGCACTACAGGACTCCAGATTCCCAGCTCAAGAGGACAGCCACAGAAGTGCAGGAGACAATGGTTTCTAAGCTCCAAGCCCTGCGAAAGCGTCAGCCTGCCTATCCTGCTTGTATAACTCATGAGCTCTCCTAAAGGTCATGTCCCTAACAAAGCAAATGAGCTAGATGAGGGCCAGACCCAGACTCTTCCAGGCTCCTTCCCTTCCTGTGCCACTCTGGCCTTAGCTGAAAGCCCTCCACCACATGAAGCTATTCTAGGCCTCTCTCACTAGTCTCTGTGACCTCATCCCTTAAACCTGTAAATGTTACCTTATCTGGGAGAGGCATCTTTGCTGACAACTAAACATCTCAAAATGACTACATTCAGGATTTAAGTTAGAGACAGCATGAAGAAAATAATGTAGTCACAAGCCAAGGAACACCTGGATTGCCTAAAAGGATGGAAGATGTAGGACAGCATGTTCTTCAAGTTCTCTGCAGGGAGTGTGGTCCTATGAGTATATGTTTTTGAGACAAGGCTTACACTATAGCTCAAGATGGTTCAGAACTCACTCCATAGCACAAATTACCACAGAATCACAAAAATCCTCCTGCCTCCAACTTACTAATGCTGGTGTCACAAGCATGTGCCATCACATTTGGCATAGAAAACAAGTTTCAGTCATTTGAAATCACAACAGTTCTCTGTCCTAGAAACCACAAGAAGCTTATCCAGCTGAACAGGGCAAGAGTGCTCACTAGCGAACCTTCTGCTACACCCTGATGGCTCCAACAATGGGGCAGGGAGAGGCTTAGGGTCTGGATTTATAACCTCTTCATTGCTAAGACTGACACCTAGACTGGTTTTCCTAACCACACAGGAGGAGAAATGATAAAACTATGACACAAACGGACCTGATATGGTGCTTCCAACAAAATTCAGCTTTTGGCATTTGC
This sequence comes from Phyllotis vaccarum, assembly GCA_033318265.1. Classification (NCBI taxonomy): domain Eukaryota; kingdom Metazoa; phylum Chordata; class Mammalia; order Rodentia; family Cricetidae; genus Phyllotis; species Phyllotis vaccarum. The sequence goes on along the minus strand of JARWLC010000013.1, from coordinate 4,097,551 downwards.
TAAATGACATTAATGACTTTTTTTTTTTTAAAAAAAAATCATACAGAGTAGTATGTTTTTCTTAGTCAATTCCCAACTTTGCCCATAGCTCAGGTTCAAACTGCTATCTTTTTATGTCTTCACAAGGACATCTTGAGAATGCCCAGCCAAACTCCTGCTTTCCCCTCTGGCCATCAAGAGGCTAAGTAGTTCTCCCAAAATGCCTTTGGACCAGGGCCATGATCTCTTTCCTGAAATGAGCATATAGAGATGGCAGCCCCAAGGGCAGCACGTGGGTGGGCTCCTCATCTCATTAGCATCTGTCTGCTGGGGAGAGGGTGGGAGGAGAGCTGCCAGGCCTCTGGAGCAGAAACTTCCTAATGTTCTTTCTGTCTTCAAAGGCGCCAAGAGTGAGGCTTGAGGGGATGGGGATGACAACCATCTTCTTATTTCCTTGTTCCAGGCACAGTCCAGGAGGCTGATACAAAGAACTGTTTCCACATACCATCTACAACCTGGACTGTTTGCCCAATGTGTTCAAAAGGTCTCCTTCCAAATATTCTACCAGGTCCAGGGTCATCCATGGCCTCGTCTAATCCATCATCTTGTGGGACACCCGTAGTTTTAGCCAATTAGAAAGTCTTTTTGACTTATAGTTGAGAAGGACAGGCAGAAATAGAAAAGAATCTAGTCTTCATCCCAATATTTCCTTGTTCCTAACCATCATACACCCAGCTTGGGGTGCATGTGCATGTGGTGTCCCTGAGGAAAACATTCTACAGGGACAGAAGAAAAAGGCAGCACTATGGTCAGATGATGAAACAGTTGTAAGGCCCGCATCAAAGCATCCCAGCAGCCAAGTTACTTTCCTGGGAACTTCATGTCCAGGTGCTACCAAAAGCAGAGGCCCATTATAAGAACATGTAGATACCGAAAGAGATAGAAATGTCAAAAATTCTGAGGGAGTCGAGGAAAGAGAAAAAATTAGGCTGAGTCATGTACCCTCCCTTGAAGTAAAACTTGATAGCCCTGAACTAGAGACATTCTAATTGACATATTGATGCTGTTTAGTAAAACCGATGAATCCAGGCCTTTTGTTCTCCCTCAACAGCATCCCCACAGGCTCTTGCCATGGGGTGAAAACAGCCCTCTAAGACTGAAGACCCTCTGTAACTATTTGATTTACCCGCAGGTGCGACAATCATGCCTACAACCTACAACAAAAGCAATCTGTGCTCTAAAATTCCAGCAAATAGGAATAAAAATATCACTCCGTGATCTCTCTTTCATTACTACTCCTTAAAACAACTTATGAGTTCATACATTTTTAAATGATCTGACTTAGGAATGAGTAGAATCACCCAGGTAGTGATATGTCAAGAAATCAAGCTTAGAAAGATCAGAATTATAAGAGGCCTGAAGATATCCACTGCCATGTCAAATATACTCGAGGACATCATGGTATTCTGTTGGGCAGTAGAGGGGACTGTGAAACTGGGCCTCAGAAGGTCCAACATTCCTTTGGTTGAGATCTGAGATCATAAGGATATCTCTTGGAGTCGCTTCCATTCTATGGAAATAAAACATAACAATGTTCACTGAGCTTTGTTCCAACAACAGTATGCCGCCCTCTTCTAGCTAAGATGCCTGGAAAGTCAAGATCACGAAGTCTGGCCCCATGTGTTCTTCCAGACCAGAATAACCTTTAGTTTGTCCTGAATTTGCCTCTAAGAATGTACAAAGTGTACCTGCCAGGAAGCCTACTGCTACTGTGCAGGTAGGCTAGGGCATGAGGGCAGGAGATGAGAACTTGCCCGGGCCCTTTTCTCTGCTTGTGTGTACACTTACGCTGAATGCTGAAGCAAAACTTCTTCTGCTGGTAGGAGATATAGCTGGACACAGCTCCAATCAGGGCCATGGCCAGGGCACTGGCCACACCTGCAATGGTGCCAGTTTCTGTTGACATGCCTGGACATGGAAGAATGGACAGAATTGAGGAGACAAAACCCCAAACTCCAAGTGCCAACAGTTCATTCAGGATTCTGGGGCTCTGGTAGCCTCATATTATGCTGGCTCAGATGTCCATAAGGCATGGCAATGACATGGTGGCTCTTGGATTTACCAAGTGCTTCTGGTCATCCATAAAGACTTTCATGTTGAGAAACCTGAAAAGCAGATTGAAGTCCCTCCCACTTACAGACACTCAGCCAGTTAACTGTGTCTCAAGTTATCAAGTTTCCCATTGGGGAACCTATCTGAAGGCCTAGATCTTCCTGTTACTTCTATTGTATGGTTGCTCTTCTCTGCTATTTTCCTCATGATCCTATTGGTAACTGTGGTGATTTAGATGTGCACCATCCCTCCAAAAGCTCATGAGTTTAAGACTGTCCTTTATGCAGCAGTGTGGAACAGCAAGACCTTTGAGAGGTAATTGGATCACGAGGCTCCACCCTCAACAAAGGTTGGAGTTGCAGTGGAATGGATTTCAAGGCTGTTACAATGGCCAGCTATATATTTCTAAGCACCCATGAGGTGAGATTAGCAGCCTTCTCCACCATGGATGTCTGCCATGATACTTAACTTCCCCATAGGCTCAAAGGCAACAGGGTCAAGTGATCATTCACTGGAATCTCTAAAACCATGAGCGACATATGTTTTATCTTCTTTTAAATTATATATCTTCAATATTTTTATGGTGTTGGAAAGCTGACTAACAGCAACATTCAGAAAAAGGCAGGGAAGAACAACCAGAGTGGGCCAGTGTTCATTTTTCTTGTGGTTCCAACAAAAAACTGGGCCATAGATACCCACCAGATCCAGGGTCATCATTGCTGCCATAACCACCACCACCTAAGGAAAAGATAAAAGTATTTAGCATCTGCCATGACTCCTAAAACCCCAAGACCAGTAGGCTCAGGCCTCCAGAAGGCATACTGAATCATTTCCATACCCTGAGCTCATGTTACATACAATACTCTCTAGGCTCTGGCTTCACATTTAGTTCTTCATTATCCACTAGGAGCAGCTCACTTAGCATCCCCATCTTACAAGGAAAGGGGTCAAGGCTTGCAGGCAGATGAGGGATGATCAAAAAGCAGTTAGACCTGAGTGCAAATTACAATACCAACTAGTATCTCCTGAACATCTACACCAAAATAGTTGAAACATGAATAAATGCAAACACATAAAAACACATCTAATATTTTCATATTCAAAAAGTTCTTAAATATCATAAAGATGTAGAAAAGATTAATGTTAATGCTAACAGAAGTTGGAAAAAACGAGGAAAGGATATTAGTCCTGATTATAAGGGTCATAGGAGAGGAATCCTTGTGACAGAATGATTTATATTATTATGGTGATACATTATTACCACATGACAAAACTGTAAGGCTAACACACATACACACACATACATACATACATACATACACACACACACTTCTTCAGTAAGAAACCCCCCAGTTCCAGGAGGATAACTCCATGACAAGCAACATCCATTCAGAATGTCAACTGGCCCTGAGCTCACTCTAGGACCTAACGCTCACTGACAGAAGCCGATGTTCTCAGGACTTGTTGGAAATTGGTGGGGATACTATTTGAGGAGAGACTCCTCTAGGATTCTGGAAGCAATAAGCACTGACTTTTCCTTCAACAATCAAAGAGTCCAAATTTATAAGTATTAAAATATTCCACTATAATGAAGGAAGGTTATGGCAATGAGCAAGTGGGATGTCAGAACTCTGTACTTTCCACTCAGTTTTGCTATGAGCCTAAAACTACTCTAAAAACAGTCTATTTTGAAAAGAATCTTGGGAGAGAACATGAAGTTTTCTGTGTACTATGTGGAGTCTTCTAGTTAAAAGCATTTCATAGAGACCTCTGATTGCCTGTTTACTAAAAGAAAACTGGCTGCTCTTGCAAAGGACCCGAGTTCAATTTTCAGCATCCACAAGATGGCTCATAACCATGGTTCCAGGGGATGAAGCACTCTCTTCCGGCCTCCTTATGCACTAGGTATGCAAGTGGTACATAGACATACAGGCAGACAAAACACCCAAACACATGAAAAATTCAATAATTAAATAGAATATGGAAGTAACAGCAGCATTTTAATGATATATTTTATATTTAATAAAATCAGCCTGGAATATCAGAGAACAGAATCACCCGGAGTAAAGCCATGAGGTCAGAGAGTGGAGACTCATGCCTTTAAGCCCAGCACAGGGCTGACAAAGTGGTAACTCATGCCTTTAATCTCATCACTCAAGAGACAGAGATCTTTCTGTATTTCTGTGAGTTCAAGGCCTGTCAAAGGTAAAAGCTAAGCATCTACACAGGCACCCTTTGTGAATGTGTTCAAATCACTAGCTTCCTGAAATTTGGACTTAATAATTCAACCCTTTCTTTCTTTCATCTTAAGACAGTGTGGAGAGCAAGGTTAGGCAAATTGGTGAACTTCAGGCTCAGTGAGAAAGCCTGTCTCAAAAACCAGGGTAGAAAGTAATTGAGAATAACACTCAACATCGCCACACACATGCACACGCACATGCACACACACATACACACACATGAGAGAGAGAGGGAGAGGGAGAGAGAGCTAGTTTAAACCCTTTAGTCTACCCAGGCACACAAGTGTGAACCAATGTGAGACACCTTACCCTATTACTGGAATTACTCAGGACAAAGTCCTTCAACCCTCTTAGGACAGCATTTATACAGTATCTTAGGAGCAATGGGGTAGCTTTTAAACATGATCATAAAGTCAGAGATGCAAAATAGAAATTATTCTGTTAAAAGTAAGAACTTCAGTAGTAAAAGCATAAGCAAGATTGAGCAAGTGAGAGCCAAAAGAGAACAGGGAAAGAGAGACAGAACCAGAGGCACTCTTGTGCCTCAAAAAACATCATCTGTATGTGGTAGTGCAGAATTAAATTCCTGCACGGAGGAGGCTAAAACATAAGGGCTAATTAGGTGCTCAAGGCCAGCTTGGGCTATATGATGAGCCAGTCTCAAAAACAAAACCAAAGTGTGAGATGGGGAGAAAAGGGAGAGACCTGGCACACCATGGAGTGAACGTTGGATGTAGTTGGATGAAGTATAATTTCCACACTTAATAGACTGAAGTAGGAGAATTAGGAAGCAGAGGCCTTGTCTCAGTATAATGATAACTCCCCAAATACTGACAAAAATGTATATGAGAAGGAAATAAATTAGCAGAGAAGTGCAAATGAAGCTCAGCACTCTGTAACACCCCAGTACTTTAGGAGGAGAGGAAAAAAAGCGAGGGGGGGGAGTTTAAAACTGATATGGAGGAACTAGACCCTCATACACTGTTTGTAAGGATGAGAAACTATCGAGCTTCTGTGGAAACAGTTTAGTAACTCCTGGAAACATGTAACAAAGTTATAGTATGCACTCACAATATCACTTCTAGGATTTGAAAATGTTCCCTAGAATTCATGTTGCCAGAAGCTTCATCTTTAGTGTCATATGTTAATGATATTTGAAAGTGAGGCCTTTGGGAGATAATTATGATTAAATGATGTCCTGAGGGTGGTGCTCTCAGGTTGACCTCTGGGGTTTTATCCAAGGAGGTATAAAAACACAAGCCAGCATGCTTGCTCTGTCTTACAAATGATCTTTTCCACCATGTCTGACCCAGTACAAAGGCCCTAGGAGATGCTGAGCATATGCTAATGTTCAGTCATCCTCAAGACTGTTGAAAATTGTGTATGTGTAAAAACTTCAATGTACTTGTATACAAATGTTTATAGCAACATATTTCATTCATTATGACCTTTGGTGTAGTGGTCCATCAACTGTCAAGTAACTAAATAAAATGTTTGGCAATATATGGAAAAGAGCTCCATAATATAAAGTAAATTGTTGCAAAAAAAAAAAAGGGTAAAAATAGGTCAAGGACATGAACAGCCGATCACAAAATATATTGAGTTTCTAATAATACACAGATTCAAGGAAATGGAAGTATGACTAGGACCAATGTTTCGCTCTGACTGAATTTGCAAAGATTACAGAAGTGCAAAGCCTGATGGACTGAAGCTAGTCCTGGAGAACATGGGCAAATGCAGGCTGCTGACACCTCCTGAGAAATCATTTGCTAATGCCCATTTCTTTAAACATATGCATCTTATGACTCAGAAATTTTAGTGCTAGGAACAGGTCTAACAGAAACAACTGTGGCCTTTCATATTTGATTCAACAGTATCCAAAGCTCTGTGTGCAGTTGAAAAGCTAGAGGAACTACTACACAAAATAGGCTACACAATAAATAAATTGTGGTATAATATAGTTTTGAGTAGTCATTGATGCTATCTCAAAATAATCTACATAATAGAAAAAAATATCCTGAGTATTACTGAATAGACAGTGGCCTTAAAAGGATAGCATATGCTGGGTATAGGAATGCATACCTGTAATCCCAGCACAGAGTCAAGCTTCCTAGTAGGCGGATGCAAGAGGACTGCCCTAAGTTTGAAGATAGCCCAGAATTCCCTTCTATGGTATATATTATACTATTATTTGCCTTCATGCTACAAAACTATTCACACAGATGTTATACAGAACACCTAGCTCTAGGGACTCTAGCTGTAACTATAGTGACTGTCATTACTACAAAGACTGCCACTGCTATAGCAGGTCCCTTAGAGATAGGGGCCAAGTAGCTATAGCAACCACCATAACTTGGATGGACCCTGTAGAATAAGAGGCATTACCTCTGTAAGGAAGTTGTGTGCAGTGGTTTGAATAAATCTTGTTCTCATGGAAACTTGTGAAAGTTGCTTGCCACTGTGGCAGTGTAATGCTTTTCTGTCCTGGGTCGGGGCTAGAAGCCACAAGCTTCTGCTGTTCCAAAGAGAGTGTCCCCTTGTGCTTTGTCTCACGGGTCTGTACTCATTTTCCCTTTCGCTTTTCTTCCAGGTTAGGCAGAAAACGAGGCCTTACCCAGTCTTATCCTTCAAGCTTCCAGAACTGTGAGGTAAATAAACTTCTCTCCTTTATTAATTATTCTGCCTTGGACATTCTATTATAGTGAAAGAGAATGGATTAAGATGTTGTGAATAAGCTCTGTTGTCAACAGGGGTGTCAGACTCCCAGTATCTCAAATACAAAGACAACAATGCACATACAGACGTCAGCCTTGAGTCCTACAGAGCCACTTACCGGGAGAGACAGGGACACAAGCCATGTGTTTGCCCTTCTCTGACGGCAGCCCAGCTCGTGGCTCACAGTGAGTGCCTGACACATCCTGTTGTCAAGGACACGCAGAATCATGGAACAGTAGAGTGATTGTGTCTATAATTGTTGGGCAGGTATTCAACTGTTTGAGGACATTGTGAGTGTCCCAGACTTCCAACAAGACACAGCTAGGGCTTCTCGATATTTTTAAATGTTCTTTTATTGTCTCAAAAAATAACAAGAGAAGTATAAAATTTTAAACCAAAAAAATAAAGCTGTGCATGATGGTGCCTCCCTTCAACCTAGCATCTGGAAGGCTAAGGCAAGAAGCTCATGATGTCCAGGCAAGCTGGGGCTACAAAAAAGACCCCGTCAAGGAAAAAGGGGATAAACCCAAAAAAGGGAAAGGCATTGCCACAAATGACTTCCAGCTACCAAATACAATTACATGGGAAAGCCATGTCAAAACATACTGAGCGCCTGGGCTAACCATCAGGAAGCTACTCTCTCTGTTGCAGTAACTCTCCCACCCACATCTTGTCCATTCCCCACAAGAGAACTGAGAATATTCTATAGATAACCTGATGTTCTTCTATCCTGATATGAGACATTAAAACATCCAGTGTTATATATTAAGGATAGCTCAGCAAGAATCCCTATGTTCATGCCACATTATAGGGACTGGGAGTGTCTGTTGTGTCTCCATACTGTACAAGAGTAGAAACACCTGGCTTTTACGTCCTCAAATTAAAGCTAGAAAGAATGTGGAAACAGGTCCAATAAAACCTCTCTGGAGCTTCTTGCATCCGAGAAAGGAAAAGAAGGAGGCTGTTCTCAAATAGCGGCAACAACCTGAATCCAGGATTCAGAAGGGCAAGGAAAAGAGTAAGAATAGAGGGTATAGAAGCAACTCATTTCTAAGATGCAAGAGGACCCAGGAACAAATTCCTTTTGAGGCAGACACAGTCTGCCAAAACGTTGTCTTGAGGAAACAATACACAACAGAAAATATATTACTTCAGAAATCTCTCCTAAAACAACAGCGGAAGCTGTGTCTTTAAGATTAAGGCCTGGAAAGTGTACCAACTGAGCTTCTAATTGATGTAACGTGATGCGCTCCCTTCACTCCCCATCATGAGCTTGTTTGGGGTAAGGGATGGTGTCTGTGAATCTCACCCATGTTCCAGTTTCACCCTTTGATCTTCTTTCCTGACACCTACGATGACAGAAGGAATAACTGAAGCCAACAATTGATTATTCTTTACAAGACAAGCTCCAGTATGAGCCTAATTAGAGAATTTCCTAACGCTTCTTCCTTGCTAAAACAAGTACTTTTAATGAAGAAAAGCCCCTGGCATGTCACTCAGACTTTCAATCTTGTACGTGCTTACATACGCGACCACTGCTCTCATCTCCCCATCTGGAAATACCAATTGTCACCCAGGAGTAATTGGCTCATTTGCTGGGTTTGCCCTTTAAATGCTACATGTTCTTCTGACACCTGGAAGTTTCATTTAGGGGCTTTTAGGGCTTTTTCCTAGAGATGACACCATCTGGAAAGGTGTTTCTGGGGACAAATGTGACTACGGTACATTTTAAGCAAAAGAGAACACTGTTCCCATATGAAAGGCACAGTGCTTGCAAGAAGGAAGCAAATCCTACTACTTCAGCCAGGGCTTGGGTGGACCCTCAAAGTGGTATACCCACATATATTCCCACCTTGCAGCCTTCAAACCCTGCTACAACTTTCCATCACGAAAGGGAATATAACAAGGAATGGTTTCAAACACCACATCTTATCGCAAGTGCTTGAGGTCAAGAGGTCACAACTGTAGTGTTTTATACCTATGAGTTCCAACATAAAGACACCCACAAACCTGCTCATACTTCACATTTCATGCTTAAGATGCAATCTGACATACACTAAGATGAAAGGTTTCAATCGTTAATAGCTGGCGAACTACAAACATGTGACTTTGGGATGTAGATGACTATTAAAGGGGAGCCATGAAGAAGAAAATTTATTATAATGTCTCACCCGTTGTGGTGATGGCTACTGAAATCTGTCTCTCTTTCTCTGTCTCTCTCTCTGTCTGTCTCTCTGTCTGTCTGTGTCTGTGTCTCTGTGTCTCTATGTCTCTCTGTCTCTGTCTCTCTGTCTCTCTCTCTCACACACACACCAGTGCATGTAAGATGAAATTTGACAAAATCCCTAGAAGGTCAGTGGGTGACTTTATTGTACAGATGTCAGCTTCCTAGTTTAGATAATCCATGAATGTGGATCTGTAGTCAGGGATCCTTGGAAGAAGCTGGGTAACGAGTACACAGGACCCTTCCTGAACCATTTTAAAACTTCTGCCAGTCCTAAACTAGTTTTAATACAAAAATACTATTAAAAGATCTGACTTGCTAAGTGCTTCTTTAAAATATTTGTCATGTTATATTTGAACTCTCCCTCCCATAACATGGAAAACTAGATCTCCAAGTAGGGGCAGGCTGTCTTGTTGATACCATGATGCTTCCTGTGACTGTCCTATCATAAGCTCTTGGTGCTGCCTTATAAATAGGCTTCTGTTATGGTGGAGACACTAGCTGGGACAGCACCATGGTCTAAAGAACAAGGGGGAAAATGGGTAGCTTCTCCATGGTGACTTATAAATGCCCCCCCACCACCAAAAGTGACAAGCCACCCCAAGTAACAAGTAAAAACGTCTAAGGCTTATCTTTCCAAGGCTGGTTAAGAACGGTGGGCTTTACCTGGAGACTTGGTTAACATTTGAATGAGAATGAGGTACATAATTGGCAGAAGAAATCTTCCTACCTTTATTATCAGGTTTGTATCCCCCACCTCCCAATATGTCCTCAAGATCTTTGTCTGACAAATCTAGGGGAAAAAAAAACATATTTCAGTGACAAAACCATTTCAGCAGCAAGAAATCTGGATTAATAAATGTTGCCCATGGCACTTAGAAGTACTTTGTTATACAGGGAATAAGGCTCAGTGATGTAGCACATATCAGGCCCTGAGAACCATGCCTGCTGCCAAAACCTGCTTGTCTTAAAGGAGACACTACCTCTATAGCTGATGGAAATGTGCTCTATCAACAAACCATATGCCCTTGCTTTAAAGAGAACTTCAGCTCAGATGAGACGCACATCCTAGAACCTGGATTGTAGCTCTCTGATACTCAGAATAGAAAACTCAGCTTCTTGACTGAACAAAGGAAACCTTAATTCATTTCTTAAACAAAAATCTCCCTAACTTTTTCATGATTTGTGACACAATCATGCATAACTAACATGAGAAGTAGAATCATTATTAATTATAGTTCAACTATTAAGTGCACATCCTTCTGAATGCCCTATGTGCTGAAATGCAAAGTGTGCTTAAAGCCTTTCTGCCATATTCCAAAGTAATAGAGGTGACTCACAAGTGGCACCTCATGATTGTTTCAGTTCTAATTGGTTTTATCTGCCTTGTGTATAAAAGACCATTCTTGCTGGGCAGAATGAATGCTATACCAACTTGATTATTTGGGAAACATTTCTTAAAACTGTATTAAATGAGTTCATCAGTTCAGGACAGTCTGTGATGGTACTGGTCACTAAGATTTCAAGTGAAGCCTCTATCAGTGACTATAGTCTAATGGCATCCCACTACATGAAGATTTTTTCCAACAATATTGGTGGCATTAGTAAAATGTAGCTTTTGGTTTTCATGATAAAGTATGGCATTACATTGAAATTTGAGAAACCTCAAGACAACAAGGTTTTACAAACAATTAACCTCCAATGTTACAAAACAAGAAATGGGCAAAAGTCCATTGAGTGGGTTCTGGACTTCAATTGTGAGGTGACCCTATAGCCTCATGTGTTCAAACATTTGACCCCTAGCTTTTGGAAATATGTCGCTGAGTACTGACCTTTGAGCCTCACTAGCTCGCTTCCTCTCTTTTTCTCCCTGCTTACTGAGTGTGGATACAATTTGACCAGCTAAGTTTCGTTGGGACCCTATCACTTCTGAAACCATAACCTAGGCAAATAAGTGGATTAAATCCTTCCTCCTCTGTCCTGCTTGTTAGGGTATTTGGTCAAGGCAACTAGAAAAGTAACTAAAAGGTAACTGAGAGGAAAAGCTTACTAACACTTTATTACCCATTTACATATTTGTTTTAAAATCCTGTTAAGTTTAATTGTATTTATTATTTTGTGTGTGAGAATGTGTGTGTGTGTGTGTGTGTGTGTGTGTGTGTGTGTGCAAGCATGCATGTGCCACAGTACACATATATAAGTCAGAAAGACAGCTTTCAAGCTGCATATCTTAATATGAGAGTCCAGGTATCTCCTAGCAAGATGGGCATTCTAGAAATCTCTAGTAAATGAAAAATTATGCCACTTTTCTCACTACATTGTTTTTATCTTGCCACACATAGCAATTTCTCATAAACTTTGCTATTTATGTTACTATGTATGGCTTTAGTCTTAATTATTTTAGACTGATAATACTGTTTTTCATCTTAAATATACAGATGATAAACAATGAGGGATATGACCCACAAAGACAAAAGTTATTTGGGGAATCTCAAGATCAGAAGGTTTCAGAATAGGTGTTGTTCGGTTCTCCTGTAGCTCCAAGTGGCCTGGATCTACAGTACTCCAAACGGTCTGAATGCTATTACAGGAAACAAGACAGACCCTACTAGGAACTGTGACACTGGTCCATATTTTCAAGCAGCTAGGACTTACCTCCTCCTTCTCCTACACTTGGTTTTTTACGGCCATCTAGATCATTTTGATCATCCAAGGCATCAGCCAGGTTAAAACCATCTGGTTGTGGGGACCAAAAAACAAAAGAAACAACAATCATCCACTATCCTGGCCGGTGTTTCTGTCAACTAGACACATGCTAGAGTCACCTGAGAGGAGAAACCCATTTGAGAACATGTCCCTATAAGATCAAGGTATAGGCAAGTCTGTAGGGCACTTTCTTAATTAGTGGTCGGTGTGGGAGGCCCCAGACCATTGTGGGTGGTGCCTCCCTGAGTTGGGGGCCCTGGGTTCTATAAGAGAGAAGGCTGAGGAAGCCATGAGGAGCAGGGCAGTGAGCAGCAGCCTCCATGTCTTTTAATCAGCTCCTGCCTCCAGGTTCCTGCCCTGTTTGAGTTCCTATCCCGACTTACGTCAGTGCCGAGCAGTACTGTACAAGTGTAAGCCACATAAACCCTCTGCTCCCCAAGTTGCTTTTGGTCAGGGGTTTCATCATAGCAGTAGTGACCCTAAGTAGAGCACTCCCTTGAACGAGAGCTTATCTTACCCATGGGGTTTTTTGGTGCTCGAGTTGTTCCTGGCCTTCTAGTTGTGGTAGTGGTGACATGATCCCATCTCTCTGAAAACAGAAGGGAAGACAGCAAGAGTCATATGTTTAATAACAAAACATATTCCTGCATCATAGTTCTAAGAAGCAACACCAAGAATAAAGTACTCTTGTCTTAGTGACTGAAGCCCTAAAGGACCTGAAAATCATTTAGGAAAAAAAGATGCCAAAGAGATAGAAAAGGTTCACGGGAGAGAGACTGAGCACTCTTCTTCATGGGATGAGGAGTGAGCGACAGTGAGGCGGCTCCAAGGTTAAGAGCATGGGCTACTCGGATCCACATGCAGCTCCCAGCACCTACAGGACTGCTCAGTTGTCTGTAACTCCAGTCCCCATGGAATCGATACCCTCTTCTGTTCTCCTTAGGCACCGGATGTCCATAAGGTGCACGGAGAAAACAAACAAATGAAAAGGACAACGCAGAATTGAGAGGGGACATCAAAGCAAAGTATACTGATACATACCAACTGTCACAATGAATGGCAGGCAAGTCAGGCAGCTTGGGGTTTCAGTGCTAGATAAGACCTGAGAACCAGTTAACGTACCAACTAAAGAAGGAAGAGTATGTATTTCATTGACATGAAAAGATCTAAAACATTTTATGAGAAAGGTCTTCTTCACCAGTTTTAGGAATAAAGGAGAATTCCCTCAGTTTCAGGACAGTTCTCTAGAAAATAGTTAAAGACGGAATTGTCTGCCTGTAAGATCTGGAGCAAAGCAACCTCGCTGGCACCCAGTGCTGCAATTTCTACAACTCAAAGAGGAGAAAATATGCACTGTGGTGGGATTCAGGTGTCAGCTGATAAGGTCCGAAGACACTTATCCAGGGTCCGGGGCTCCTGAAGGGGGCGTGGCCAACACTATGCATAAGGGGCTGCTGGGATCTTGGGAAGCCCCATTTCCTGGTTCTTGACTGCTGCAGAGACCGGTTTGGCATCCATCGTCCACTGCGTGGATAATCCAGTCTATCAGGCGTCTATATAAGCTGTTACCTGTATCGTGAGTGTTGGCTTATATTTTAATAAATATTAACCTTGGATTGGTATTTTAAAAGAACTCTCGCCTTCAAAGAAAATTGTAAAAGAAGGAACCAATGTGTCAATATTTGCACATGACTTGATCATCTTCACAGAAAACCCCAACGAATGTAAGCATGGGGGAATTAGTGAGCAAATCCATCAGCATCTTAAAAATGAAATCAATAATATTAACATGTAATAGTGATGAACACATGGAATCCAAAACCCACCGGTGATTCATAAAGTAGAGGAAAATAAAATGTTGAAATATATACCTCTAAAACACTGTGAAAAACTACTGAATTCAGATAAAGTAACCTAAAGGTAGAAAGTTATAAAATAAAGATATAAACAGAGATACATACCAACTTCAGACAAAGTAAACATAGAGGTAGAAAGTTATAAAATAAAGATAATCTAAATAAGCCAAATTACATACAAAGTTCACAGACTATAGAACTCAACAGTGAAAATGTCAGCTCCTACACTGATATATGCACACACATATATGTTCAGTGCAAGCTTATACAAGTCCCACTGACTTTTTTTTTTCTAGAAATCATTAAGTTTGATCTAAATTTTTTATGGAAAGGCAGAAACCTTAGATTAGCCTTTTAAAGCCTTGAAAAGAATAAAATAGGATGAGTCACTCTACCTAATATTAAGGCACATTTTACAGTTGCAGTTGTCAAGATGTGGCAGATGGAGAGGTGCACAGGGCAACAGAGTAGAATGAAGAGCTCAAAAAACCTTAGATGTGCTCAAGGAATCTTTTAAAATACATATGCAAAGCAACTGAATGAAGGAAAGATTCTTTTCAACAAAAGGTGCTAGAATAATTAGACTTCCAAAATAGAAAGCAATCGGTTTCATTTTATATAAAATCAACTGCAAATGAATGGATTATATTCACTTTAAAATAAAATCATAAAAATTTCAGAGGGAAAGTATTTCAGAATTTAATGCTTGGTAAAAAGTTCACAAATTTGCCAACAGAACCATGACACATAAAAGAAAAAAATAGCCAAAAAACCTGGGAAGGCCAGGTAAGGTGGCGCATGCACAACACTCAGGAAGCTCAAGTGGGAGTATCTTGCACTAGAGACCAGGCAGGATTAGTTACCAAAACAGTAAGACTCGCTCTCAAAGGGGGAGAAGTAGGAAGAGGTGCCACAGGAGGAGCAGGACTGTGTGAAGCAATCAGGAAGGACAAAGAATTTTAGAAAAGAGAAACAACAGGAAGCTTTAATGGAGTCAAGGTTCAGGGGCTGGAGGTGCAGCTCAGAGATAAGCATACATTCATTTACACTGAAGTCCTATTTTTGTTCCCTAGGACAAAAGGAAACAAAGAAATGAGGAAGGGAAAAATATCTGGCGTTGGCTTTTTTAAAAAAGTAAACAAAGTTTTAAAATCTTTATTTCTGCTATAATAATTCAAAATTATAAATGGGAAAGGAGACGTTGCAACTAATAATAAATATGTGCACAATATATTCTAACAAACTGGATAGAGTTCTAGAAGCACACAACCTATTAGGGCTTGATTATGAAAAATAAAAGTACAAATAGATGAATAACCATTTAAAAATGGAATAATCAAAGACCTCCCAACAAAGAAATATCTGGGGGACAGGTGGCTATAAAAATAAATTTTTTGAAGAATTCAAAGAAAAATTAAAGCTGGTCCTTGTCAAAGTCTTGCAGATTTGAAGGGAGCGAATAATTCCAAATTCACTTCATGAGACCAGCATGACCCTCATGCCAAAGCCAGTCATGAATGCCACAAACAAGCAAAACTGCATGAACAGAGGCTAACCCACCAGGGGAACATTA
The DNA here is from genome assembly GCA_033318265.1 of Phyllotis vaccarum. NCBI lineage: Eukaryota > Metazoa > Chordata > Mammalia > Rodentia > Cricetidae > Phyllotis > Phyllotis vaccarum. Next base: position 4,082,146 of record JARWLC010000013.1, on the reverse strand, counting down.
GCACAATTAACAGAATTCAACAGCACACTTAAAAGATTACATAGCATGATCAAAACTGGATTTATGCCTGGTATACAGGTATTGTTCAACAGAACTTAAATTAATAAACATTAAAGGTATGAAGCATTAAAACTATGTAATCCTCTCAGTAGGCACAGAAAGAGAATTTGAGAAAACTGAACAGCTTTTTGATGAAAAAATCTTAACATATTAGCTATACACATAATGGTAATTAATCTCAGTTCTTAACTTGATGAGCTCTAGAACCATCTGGGAGACAGACCTCTACCTATGTGGTAAGGATTATCTTGACTAGATTAATTGTCTTGAAAAGAACCACCCACAGTGAATGGCACCATTCTTTGGGCTGAGATCCTGGACTGTACAAAAAGTATGAAGTGAACTGAGCACAAGCTGTCCTCTCCCTCTGCTTCTTGACTGGGGATGCAATGTGACCAGCTCACATCCCTGCTGCTGTGCTGTCTTCTCCACCATGATAGGCTGTACTTTCTCAAACTGAGGAAAAATAAGCCTCACTTAAGTTGCTTTTCTCATAGAATGTTTTCACAGCAACTGAAAAAGTAATTCCAGTGAAAGTGATGCAATTCAATAGAATGATGGCCGTATAGGATAAGGGGACAGGCAACATCACAGTCAAGAATGAAACACTGAAAGCTTTTCTTCTAACACGAGGAACAATCCAATGATGCCCACTATACCAATTCTATTCAACACAAAAGCAGCTGCATTAGCAAGAACAAGAAAAGGCATCCTAATATGGAGGATGCTAAACTGTGTCTCTAAGCGCTAAGATTGTATTCATAAAAGAACTTAAAAAGCCAAATGTGGTGGGAGACACCCATAATTCCAACACTGACGAGGCAGACTCAGGGGGATCAGGAGTTCCAGGGCAGCCTGAAATATATCAGGAGTTTAAAACCAGCCTGGGCTACAAACAAAAACAGAAAAACTGAAGAAAAAAAAAATACCTGGCATGTTTATGGTTTTCAAAGCAGAACAAATAGCCATAAGTCAAAGAATGTAGGGGGGTGGAAAGGGGAGGTAACAAATTTTCCCAGAGCCTCCAAAAGGAATGCAGCCCTGCTGGTATGTTTATTGCACCCATCATATTCATTCTGCATCTTTGACCTCAATGGTTATAAGATAAATCTCTGTTGTTTAAGCAACAAGATATTTGGTATTCATATCTATCAGGGGAGCAAATAAGCTCACAGAACATTCAGAACATCACATTTCAAATGATACCCTGGCACCAACTAAAATCTAGATTGCTGATTTGTAAGAGACACTTTGACAAGAGCGCACTTAGATTAACCTATGGTGGTTAATCCTGATGATCAGCTTCAATGGATCAAGAAGCACTGTGGTGATACACTGTATATTTAATAGTCTAGAATATCAGAGAACAGAATCACCCACAGTCAAGCCATGAAGGTCGGGGAGTGATGACCCACATCTTTAATCCCATCACTAGAGAGACAGAGATCCTCTGGGTCTCTGTGAGTTCAAGGCCTAAGAGAGATAGTGGTACTGTACACTTTTAATCCTAGTACCAGGAAACTTGAACGAGGAGGTAAGACAGCTGGGTGGAGGGAGAGAAGGGAGGTTCTCAGCTTCCCCTGCCACTTCCCTCATCAACTGTGGATGGAGAGGTTTGGAGTTAGAGGATCCAGGAAGACCTAAAGTGGGCTGAGTGAGAATTGGCTGTGTGGTTTGTTCCCTGTCTCTCTGATATTCCAGACTACTTTTATTCAATATACAATATCATGAGAAAGTACCTAGGAAATTAGTAAATTATACTTACAGATGTGTCTGTGAGGATATCTCTGAGGAATGTTAACTCGGGAAAAGATCCCATATGCTAAGAGCACCATCACACAAGCCAGATAAAATAAAATGGGGAGAATAAGAGATATCTTCATATGCTCCACTAGGATGAACAGAAACCACTGATTCATCTTCCTATAAGCTCAACAGAGCACAGGACACAAACATTTTTCAAATACATAAAATAAGACTTTTTTAACAAAAGGAAATGAACAAATGATTTTTCATAAGGTAGGAAAGACAAAAGGGGTTCGGCGGAAAAAGAAATAAAAAACTTATTTAACCTTAAGAGCAATAACTTCCTGGTTTGTGGTCATACGATGCATTTTAACATTAACCAACAAGTAGAAAGCAGGAGTGGTTACAATAACAGTATAACCCACACGTGGCAGCACTTCATCTTAAACCCCATCACTAATAGGATGGAAGGAGGAGTATATTTGAAGCTCACTGACTAGCCATCCAGCCAGCCTAACCAAACTGATGAGTTCCAGGTTCAATGAGAGCAATCAAGGAAGATAGCAAGCATCAATCTCTGGTGCATGCATGCACAAATACACACATACCCAAATGAACATCTAAATACACCACAACACAAATACACACTCACACAAGCAGGCAATAGGAAGGGCTAGAAGTATAGCTCAGTGATAGAATAATTCCCTAATATATAAAAAGACCTACATTCTATCCCTAGCACTGCCAAAAGTAAGAAAAGAAAAGAAAGCAAAATAATCAATGGATAAAAGAAGAAACCAAAGGTTAAGACATACTTTGACAAGAATGAAACAAAACCAGAACTAGCTAATACTAATAAGATATTATCATTGTCACATTCATACCTAGAAGAAATCATTGCCACAAATGTTTTAATTAAAAAGAAAAAAGATCTATACACCTTAAGGTCAATACACCTTCATCTTTCACCGGGAAACTAAGTGAAAGAAACTGAATACAGAATAAGCAGAGGAAGAAAATGAAGAGTAGAAATAAAGGAAGTACAGATCAGAAACAGCATATCTGAAACAGAGATGGGGCTTTAAAGATCTACAAATTGGACAGTTATCTAGCTAGATTGAGAGATTTTTTTAAAGAGAGATATCATTAGTTGTACAAACAATACTTTAGGGCAAGCCCTGTCTCAGCAGTAGATGGCCAATATAAAACAAGCTGGATGGTATTGGGGGTTTTTGTGATTTTCTGTTGTTTTGCTTCCTCATATTGCTTTGTGTGGTCATTTATTTTAGCTTACTGATCTTTTGCTTGTACATCATGGTTTCTGATTTTGTGTTTCTACACATTTTATTTCTTTCTCTCTCTCTCTCTCTCTCTCTCTCTCTCTCTCTCTCTCTCTCTCTCTCTGTGTGTGTGTGTGTGTGTGTGTGTGTGTGTGTGTGTGTGTGTGTGTACTGTACTGTACTTTTGGAGAGCTGCTTTGTTTTATTCTGGTTTGTTTCTTTTAATTTGCCTGTTTTCTACATGGAGAAAGATGGAGAGTTGAATGAGTGGAGACGTGAGGAGAACCTGAAAGTAGACAGGATAGGGGAAACTGTGATAAAAGTATATTGTATGAGAAAAATTCTATTTTCAATGAAAAAGAGGCATGGTTTGTTATTAAAATTAGAAACTTGATTAAAGAGATAGCATAGTGGTTAAGAGCATGTATTGCTCTTGCAGAGAAATTGTGTTTGGTTCCCAGCACCCACATTAAGCAGCTCACAACCACCTGTAACTTCACTTCCAGATGCCTCTTCTGTCCTGTGCACTCATGTGCACAGATAGATACATAAATACATATATATGTGTGTATGTGTGTATAATTTAAAATAAAAAATTAAATCTTTGTTTTAAAAAATTAGAAGTAGAAGAAAAGATATTATTACTGACCTAACAGAAATATCAATGATTTTAGTCAAAGTATAAATAGTCTGCAAATGGACAGAGTCCAGAAAAAAAAGCACACACAAACTACTGACCTATTCAGGAAGAAACAAAAATATGAATAGACATTAAACAAAAAAAAAGAAAAGAAACAAACCAAAAACTTCCCAGGGCCTGAGGAAATTATTTATGCAAGTATGGGGAAAAGAATTTGGGTTACCATCATCCACATAAAATCCGGGTGCAGTGATGTGTACTTGTAATTCTGATGCTGAGTAAGAAGAGATAGAAGGCCCCCTGGGGTTTGCTGAACAGATAGTATAACCCAATCAGCAAGCTGAAGGTTCAGAGAGAAACCATGTCTCCGAAACAGAAGGTGAAAAGTAATTAAGAAGGTACCTGACAATGTCCTCTAACTCACACCAATGTATGAGTGCATGACAATGTCCTCTAACTCACACCAATGTATGAGTGCACACCCAGGTGCACTCCCAAAAACATGAGCACATACACACAAAAATGGAATTAAAAACAACTTCTCATGAAGAAAACAAAGTATCATATGGCTTCATTGGTAGATTCTATAAAACAATGAATGAAAACCAATCCTTTAAAACATCACCCACTATCACATCTGAGACGGTACTAGCCATTGATGGCTGTTCTGGGAGGGGGTTGAACTTTTCTTTGGAAGTGTGGCTGCTTGTAGGCTACCCATGCCCTAGTAGATGGCCCCATACCAATGCATATATGGGTAGCACTAATTGGACAGCTTGGGAGTTGGGAGGGAGGTATGTTAGGAGGACTTAGGGAAGATACATTGTAAGTATGTATATAATTTTCAAATACTAAATTTAAAATATTTTATACCACCAAAAGAAGGGAAAGAAGTCATCCAGAAAGTACAAGAACATAATACTTCCTAATCCATTCAATGAGACCAATATTACTCAGCATTACTTTGATGCCACAACCTGACAAAGACACCATAAGAAAATGCAGACATATCTATTATTAATAAGAATGCAAACTCTTCAACAAAATATAATAACACAAAATGCAACCCAAAAGTTTTGGTGACTTTATAATCCCAACCCTGGAAATGCTGAGGTAGTAGATCCCTGCGATTCTGAGGTCATACTGGGTTCTGTAACAAGTACCAGGCCAGACAGAGTTACACAGCAAGACCTTGTGTCAAAATACACTAAACAAACAAAAATGAATTATATTTCATTTGATTTTTCTCAAGGTTTCTAAAGCAATTCAACAGAAAGAAAGCCTGTGGACAAATGAGCAATCTGGAACAATTTGACATTCATGGGAAATAAAAAGAATTTTAAGGATAAAGGATAGGAAAATCTATGAGACCTAGAACATACAAGGAGTTTCTAGCTCTTGGACATGGCACCTAAAACATAATCAATCAAACTTAAAATGGTTTGCTCCAGAGAAGACTTTGTTAATGGAACAAAAATGTGAGCTATAGAATAGGATAACACCACATACCTAAGATTTAATGTCTATAATATACTTCTTAAAACTCAACACTAAGAAAATTCAAAGTATGATAATATGCATTTGGGGGACAGAGTCTCACTATGTAACTCATCTGTCCTAGAACTCACTATGTAGATAGACCAAGCTGGTCTTGAACTCACAAAGATCCACCTGCTTCTGCTTCCCAAGTGCTGGGATAAAAGTTGTGTGACACCACAACCAGCACGTGCACTTCTTTAGTGTTAACTTTTAATTGATTAGGGAAGTCTTTTCAGTTTTAAGCTCTTGCATAATAAACATCAATAGATATAGTCCATACAAAATCTCTTGAGGGCCTTAATAATTTGAGAAGTATTGAGACCAAAATGCTTAAATGCTTCTGTTTGAGAATTTTTTCTGTGGCACACAGGGATGTTTTAATTAATAAAATGGATCCAGATCTGGAGAGGTGATTCCATGGTTAAAGAGCATTGACTTCTCTTCCAGGGGGACTGGATTTGGTTACCAGAAGCCACATGATGGCTCACAACTATCTGTAACTGCAGAAGATCCAATGACTTATTCTGGCCTCTATAGGCACTGCATGCATACAGTTCAGAGACACAAATGCGTACAAAAAATACCTATCCACATGAAAAATAAATGAGCCAAAATATAAATAGATCAATAAAGTAAAAATAAGCATTTATAGAGACAGAGCTACCAGAGAGCTACAGGGCTAGCCTGTTGTTTTAGCCAGTTAGGACTTAACCTGTTCCTCCTGTACCTGGTTTCCTGCGCCCATCATCTCCATCTCCTAATGCATCAGTCAAGTCAAAATTACTTCCTTTGGAGGGACCTCAAACACAAAGGAAACAATAAACAAATTAACAATTTGGTAAAAGATTAAAAAAAACAACAACCATAATTTATTTTTGAGATAGGATCTTTTTGTGTCCTGGAACTCACTACGTATACCAGACACTATCGTAGAACTCAGAGATCTACCTTCCTCTGCCTCATGAGTGCTGGGATTAAAGGTAGTGGTTAGTACCAGCAGTCCCAGCTCAAAAACAAGTTGAAACAACACTCATGTTTCATCACTTTAAATATTGAGTTAAGGTGAAATGAAAACTGGAAAATGCATAAACAGACATTCCATCTGGCAGTGGAACTTGAATTTATCACTGGTACTTGAGCTGGCTTTTTGGAGCCCATTGCCTATAGAGGGATACTTTGCTCAGCCTTGATGGGAGTTAGTACTTGGTTCTGCATCAACTTGATGTCGCAGACTTTGATGACTCCTCGTGGGAGGCCTTACTCTCTTTGAGGAGTGAATAGAAGGTGCAGAGAATGTGGCTGGTAAGGAGGAGGAGAGGGAGGGGAACTGTGGTTGGTATGTAAAATATAAAAAGAAACTTTTAAATAAAAAAGAAAATTGTAAAAAAGAAATATGTTGGGCAAATAAACATGTGAATCACAAGTTAAAGCTACAATACAATGGTTAGAGGGCCAAGTAGTGAAAATACTCAAAGGTGGCTGAGATGTAGAGAAACTGGATCCCTCCCAGAATGCTAGAGGGAATGGAGACTAATATAACATTTCTTGAAGAATCAACCACTTCTTATTTTTTTAAAAAATGTATGTAAGTACCACCTGGTCTAGCCATCACACTCTTGGCCATAATTCCTAGAGAAAGGAAAGCTTACATTTACGAATACAGCCATACAAGAAACTCCACAACTTCCTTCATAGTAGTCCCAAACTGGAAACAACTCAGACATCCTTCCATACAGAAAGCACTTTGCAAACTTTGGTACCTACATACTATGAAAAATTCTTCATCAATAAATACAAACTACTGATTCTCCTAACAAGTTGGGTGCATCCCAACTAAATTTAGCTACATGAAAAACCAGTTCCTAAAGGTTGTCTATTTTTTCATCATTTTTACATAACCTTCTTGAAAGCACATTTTAAAAATGGAAAACAAATTAGTGGCATCCAGGGATTAGGGACGAGATGGGAAAAGGAGGATGAAACTGAAGGAAAGCTGGTGTGGTTGTACAATGGGATCTGAAAGAGAAGCCACTGCTCTTAGCTACTGAACCAGTCTTCAACCCCCTGATAGTATCTGTTGTCAATAATAAAACTTGAAATTTTAATCACAATATAGGATTTTCAAAAACTTTTACTGATGAATGTGATATGAACAGCTTTTCAATAGCTAGCTGATTTTTAGTATTGTTCTATTCATTTATTTATTTGATTATTATTTGTTCTTTGACAAGGAATCTTACTATGTAACCTTGGTTACCAGTGGAACTTACAATATAGACCAGTTTATCCTCAAACTCTGAGTGATATCCCTGAATCTGTCTCCACAGTGCTAAGATTGCGGTGTATGCCACTTCATATGGCTTTCTAAAAGAGGTGGGTGGGATTACTAATCAGTGTGATTCTGAAATACAATAGAGTGAAATATGGGCACTGTGCATTAGTCAGGGTACCAATGTTTTCAAAACTATGAATGGGTAGAATATCCATTCAAAGAACAGGAAGAGTCCAATGGGGGCTCAGTGGAGCTAAGCACAAGGAGGGTTCACAGATATGGTCTATACTTCATACATTTATTCTGGGATAAACAACCACTGTTTGGGCTTTGGTGTCCTATATGAGAATGTCTCAACTGATAGCAAAGGCACATTAAGTTCTCTTTCCTTTATTTTTTCTGCATATCTGCATGAACCTATTTTTTTCATGTATTGCCCTGGACCTCAGGAGCTTATAGCAGCTCAGTACAGAAGCAGTTACAAAACTCCAGGTGGAGCCTGGTGTGGTGATACAAATCTTTAGTCCCAGCTCTGGGTGTGAGGGATGGGTCAGAGGCAGGCAGATAGCTTTCTGTGAATTTGAAGCTAGACTGCTCTACCTGGTGAGATGTGGTCCATAGGAAGTCCAAGACAATCCTGGGCTACATAGTAAGATCTTGTCTCAAATCAACACACACACACACACACACACACACACACACACACACACACACACACACACACACATGCACAAAGAATCCAGGTGTATCATATTAAAACCAGCCATTGCAGAAAATTGTAAAAAATAATGTCACTCTTCACTCTAAAGTGTGTTTTCATCTTATAAGCGAAGTTATTTCCCATAAAAATCTGCCACATATGCCAATGCATATGTTTTTTATTTTCTTTATATTAATAACAGTTTTTCAGTTTTCATTCTCAGATGAGAAATATTTATAGCTGTAACCACATAAACAAATTTTCTTGAGATCCTTAACAATTTAGGGAATTTAGAGAAAATGAACTCCATTCAAAAGTTCTCCTGTGGCTTAATGTTGTCCCTGTCTGCCAGACCATGTACAGCTCATGTTTATACTATAGTTAATAAGAAAGCCCCCCGCCCTGACCTGCAGGACTAGCCTATGGCCTCAGGCAGGTAGGACTCCCTTCCTCTCCCTCCTGGTTTCTGGCTGCCTACATTTTAATCACCGAAAGCATCAATGAAGTAAATTTACTGTTTTAACATATGGCATAATAATCAGACAGTATTCTGTTGAAATAAATCTATATTCAGATAGATGTCTTTTTTGGCTGTCATTTATGTGTAAAACCTCTACATAGCTCATTCTGATATTGCCCCAGATGCCTCACCTCCCTTCTTAGAGGAACCTTGCCTTCTTCATGTCCTATTTTAGGTCAGCTTTATTACCTGCTGGATTTGCTGGAGTTCTGGTCGTTCCTGGCCTTCTAGTTGTGGTGCTAAAGTGGTCCCATCTCTCTGAAGGGATGAGGGAAGACAACAAGAGGATCAAATTAAGTAATATACATGTGGGGGGGTGCATGTGCTGCTTCATAGTTTATGGAAGCCACATCATGAGGAGATTAGCCTTAGTATCATTCCATGAGGACATTGGAGGTGAGGGCCTCCACAGAATCACATTAGGAGGAATGATAAAAGGACATCGAATCTGCAGCTGGAAATAGAGTTAGTGATTAAGAATCACTGTTTCTCTAGCAGAGGACCCAAGTTCGGGTCCCAGAATCCCTATCAGGCAGCTCCCAAGCATCTGCAACTCCAGCTCCAGAATGTCTTTTCTGGACTCTGTTGTACCTTCTATCATGTACACATATACACTTCAAATGAAATAAAAGTAAAAGAGAAAATAACTTTCTAGATGATGTAGGTTCAAGCTGTGGTGATGTATGCCTTTAGTTTCCGCACTCAGAAGAGAGAGGCCAGTGGATCTTTGTGAGATCAAAGATGACCTGGCCTGCATAGTGAATTTCAGAACAGCTATAGAGAGACCCTGTTTGAAACAAAAAAAAAAAATGAGAGACCTGAAACAGGTCAAAGTTCTCCTTTTCTACAGCTGGAAAAAGGCTAAGAGATCCACATTCTCTGACATATTCAACACACATTAGATGATAAAGAGAGATGACACATGTATGTCTCCATAACACAAGCTCTTCACATGTTACCAGAAGCAAAAAGATGAACAAAGATGCAGCTAATATGCTCGTGTGTGGTGTGTCTGCTTTCCCACGGGAAACACTCATTGTGTTTCATGGCAATCACTAGTGATTGCTTTCATGGCTGTTTGCTTTACTCACGCTTTACGGAGGAAGTTTCTTTCAGTGCATCTTCCAGATTGAAATCATCCGAGTCTCCATGTCCTACAAATAAAAAGATAATTTTAATTTTAGGTGACTTTTAAGTAACAGTAATATTGAAATATTTTCTTTGTCCTTACAATTATGATTTGTGTCTCTGAGAACTGAACCTAGGACCTAGAATGTACTGGGCAAGTGTTCTACGACTAAGGTGCACTCTGAAATATACTCTTGACATGGTCTCTGCCGTTTAAAAACTAAGGGGATGAGAATGCAGATGGAAAACAAAAGAAAGCTAAAGTATCTATACTTACATCAGAAAAAATAATCCAGAAGTCAAACACTCCAACATGGTGAAAAGAAACAGATCAATAGATAATGCAAAATAACTAATTCACCAAGAAGTCAAAATGCTTGTGAGATATATATATATCCATTATCAGAGCACTCAGATATATAAGGCAGTCATTAATAGATATGAGCAGAGATTGTAATACAGTAACAGGAAACTTCCATCACAGAATGGATGATCTAACCAGAACAAGGAAACACTGGGTTTTACAAGTATTTACAGAACATTCTTTGCAAATGCAACACACAAAGAATATCACAGATCATGCATTAATACACAAAGCACATCCCAAGAGTAATTGCAGAAAGCTAGAATCATAACAAATATCTTTTCTGACTACAATAGCATGACATTGAGAAGAGCTAGAGGAACTCACAAATGTGCAAAAATTAAACATCACTCTTCTTGGCCATCAGTAAGTGAAAGAAAAAAATCAAGAGGGAAATCAAACATTATCTAGGGACAAAGAAAATGGAAGTTCAATACACTCCAACGGAAAGCAGTCCTGACAGGAAAGTCTTCATCAAAACAGGTAAAGATCTCTCATGGTCTCATGTTACACCTCAGAAAGCTAAGAAAGTAAGACAAAGAAATAGCCAAACAGCAAATGGTTAAAAAAAAAATAAGTTCAGAATGGAAATAAACAAAACAGAAACCAGAAAGTCAGGCTGGCTGGGGGCTGATGAAGTGCCTGCTGTGGGAGTATAGGACACAAGTTGAACCCCCAGAAATTCTGGAGAAAGGCATGTGGTGGCATTAGCTTCTAATCCTAGCTGTGGGACACAAGGGTAAGACCAGCTGAATTGATGGGCTCCAGGGTCTCATGTAGGATGGCCTCAAATTTCCTATGTATTTAAGGCTAGACTTAAACTCCTGATCCACCTGGGGATTTTTCTATTCTTCTGTTTTGTTTTTCTTTTATCTTTAGATAATTTTTCAGCTGCAGTACCAAATAAAAATGAGAGATGACCCAAACTCAGAAATAAAAAAAGAGAGACATTGCAACTGGTATCACAAATACAAATGACCTTAAAAGCCTACTACAAACCTCTATTCATAAACAAAGTGGGTAATCTTAAAGAAATTATTGACATTTCATATAATTGGATTCTTTGTTTGCATGTATGTCTGGGTACTGTGCTTATGCAGTGCCAGTGGATGCCAGAAAAGGGTGCAAGATACCCTGGAAATGGAATTATAGATGAATGTGATCTTGTGCTATGTTCAAACTCAGGTCCTCTGGAGAAGGAGTCAGTGTTCTTAACTGATGGACCATCTTTCCAGCCCCACAAAAGAAATAGTTGAATTCACAGAAACATGTAACCTTCGAGGATCAACTGAGGGAGAAATAAAAAATATGAATATGTCAAAATAACAACTAAAGAAAATAAACCAGTAATAAAAAAAGTCTTCCAGACTCACTATTAATGAATTCTATCCAAAATTGAAAAGATATCCAATTTTCTACAGCCCCCATGCTGAGGGTGGGGAAACTGTTTCTAAACTCATTTTATTCTTGTCCCAAAGAGAAGAAAGGACACTACAGAAAAACCACAGCATAACATTCTCTGATAAACAAAAGTTATCCAACCACATACTAGCAAATAAGATCCAATGATACGTTAAAAATACCTTCAACACTGTCAAATATAATCATCTTAAATCAATATATGGAACAGAGTGTACTAACAAAAACATGATACTAAGCAAAACCACATGATTATCACAATTGATGCAGTAATGCATTTGACAAAATTCAATACCTAATCATGTTCAATACTATCATAGTATAAAACTCACAGCTAATATAGTCAATGTGTTTTTACAGCATGAATGAATACAGGCAGTTATAGAATCAACATAGGTGCCCACCAATGGATAAATGGATTTTTCCAATGTGATATATGTGCATGACTGAAGATTACTCAGCTACATAGAAGAATACAGTCATATGCTTTGCAAGAAAATTGATGAAACTAAAGACTATAATGTTAAGTGTAAAAAACATAATTTAGAAAGATGAACGCCCATAGTGGGATTATGTTGTTACATTGCAAATAACTGTCCTACCTACTGCTTTAATCAAAATGCTGATTGGCTGAAGGCAGATAGGAAGTGTGGGTGGGGCTATCAGACTAAGAAAACTCAAGGAACAGGAAGAACAGGGAAGAGATGCCACAGAGAGTTCTGAGAAGCCAGGAGATGCAGAGGACAACTCTGCTACTCTGAGAAAAGGTGCTGAGCCACATGGCTAAACAAGATAAGAATCATGGGTCAGTTTAAGAGAAAGAGCTAGCTAGCAATATACCAGAGCCATAAGCTGATCAACATAAAATTAATAGAAGCATCTGTGTGTTTCTGTTGGACTTTGGGTCCGGGCCATGAGGCCAGGCAGGAAAGTCCAGGCCAGAAACATAATACAACAAATATCATACACTTATGTCAAATGGAGATTCTAGATTTTACTTTTTATTTATTTTTCATTCTTAGACATTAAGTTGGGTGATGGTGGTGCATGCCTTTAATCCTAGCACTTGAGAGGCAGAAGCAAGGGTATCTCTGTGGGTTTGAGACCAGCCTGGTCTAGAAAGTGAGCTGCCAGAAATGTGTGTCAAATATTTTGGAGATGGGTTATAGATGACTGTTTGCTGTCTACCATGGATGCTGGGAACCAATTTCTTAATGACTGAGCCATATTTCATGTCTGAATCTGAGTCTAGAATTTAAAGAAACACCTGAAGAATAGAAAAAAAATCACAAGTCACAGATCCTGTGAAATAGCTCAGAATAAGAGAAAGCCCTGTGAGGCTAATATGGAAAGTGACAGACAAATCAGACATTAACAACATATACTTTGAGTAAGTATAATATAAAAATCAGAAATCCAAAATGATCTAAAAGCCATATAATGGATACTCAATCTGTATGCTACAAAGCTGTCAGAAATAAAAGCAGAACAGTAGTGGCATAAAGCAGAAAACTCAGAAATAAATCCAAGTGTAACCCTTACAGACAGTTGCTTTTTGAGAATTTACAAAGGGTTAAGGGTAGTATCTTCAGGAGCTGCTGGTTCAAAAACACAATAGAATAAAATTAGACCTTTATTTGAGTACAGTAACAAAGTCAAAATTAATTTTAAATATATTAAATGCTATATCCAAACTTGTAGACCTACTAAAAAAAATGTGGTGGGCATTGTTCCAGCTGATAGTTTCTTGAAGCATTCCTGAAACATGAGCAGAAAAGCCAAATCCAAGGGTGGGGTGTAGCTTAAGGGTTACATTCTTGCTTAGCATGTGTGAAACCCTGAATTCAATTCCCAGCATCACAAAAACAAATACAAACAAAAGTAGACTAACGAGGTTGCATCAAATTAAATTGCTTCAGCATAGCTAAGGAGACAATCAGTGCAATTAAGAGACAATCCTTATCTCACAATAGCCAAATTCCAAAATGTACAAAGAATTCACAAGTCAGTATCAAGAGGATAAATTAGTTAAAAATAGATAAAGGACATTTCCCGCAAAGAAATGATATTTATAGTCAACAGATACATAAAAAGATAATGTCCAACAACTCTAATCTTTGGGGAAGTACAAGCTAAAAAACAATGATGCTAGGCATGGTGGTGTGTACCTTTAATCCTAGCAAGGTGGAAGCATGAAAATCACCATCCGGAGGCTTCCTGAGCTATATAGCAAGATTCTGTCAAAGAAAAGGAAGGACTTGTACATACTAAAAATGGCTCTATTTCTATGTTATTCTCACAGGTAAAATGTATTCTAATTGACATATATAATAGTTGTCAGAAAGATGAACTGACAACAGGTGTTGGAGAGAATATAGAGAAAATGGAATCTGTCCATACTGTTAGAAGGAATATAAATTAACACAACCTGGGAACTGAAATTGGTACATCAGAGGCATCTCGGGCTATTCCTAAGAGAAGCTGTCCTCTGAAGTATAGCCATACATCCATCTCTGTGTCCTACTGAGTCTGATAGTTACTGAATGGAATGGGTTCTAGGCCTGGTAATAGTTATGTATAATTATGTACTTATACAGAACATCCTGCCTTTGCCTCCTAAGTGCTGGGCCTGAAAGGTGTGTACCACTGTACCTGGTATGACAAAACCATCTTTGCAAGCAACCAAACCATCAGAAACAAAATGGTCCTTTACTTCTAATGGTCTTTTCACATTCAAATACTTTTAGTATATATGTGAGAAAACCAACATACAATTACAAATTCAGGGATATTATGCAAAGCATCCAGCTGGGCCCCATTCTCAACTGATAAAATCATGGAGACCAGGGAGGGTCTGAGAAAGTATCCCTGCCTGTGGAGCCTACAGAGGTGATGACCTCACCTAAAGTGTATGAGTTCCTCGGTACAATGGGTAGCTCCTTGGGCTCTAGAAAGAAACAAGGAAGACTGATAACATCTGTATATTGGTTAATAATAGAGTATTAACCCAGGTTCTTTACTTGAGACAAATCTAATGCAAAAGGTAATGACAAGGAAATGTAGGTTTGGTATATATAGGAATTCTCTGATGGTTTGTAAGTTTTTTCAAATTTAATTGTTCCAAAAGTAAATTTTATTTGAAAAATCATTTTCCTATAGCAAAAATTGAATAATTATGGAATAAAAATAACTTCAAAGTTGTTTAAAAAATTAAAAACAACAACATAAACAATGAAACTCAAACCCATAAAAGACACCACAGGGGAGAGAAAGAGAAGGGAACATGTTAAGAAATTATGAACTTTGGTTTAGGGATGTATACAATCAGTGAAAACCATCCATAAAATAGGCAAAATCCATCAAAGCAAGTGCTCTCAGCACTGAACAGTAGTCAGAGATTTGCATCCTGAGGTTATGGAAATGATAACACTAAATCCAGTAGATATTCTTTGATTGCATTCTAACCTGCAAAGGCCATTATTGAAACAATCAGAGAAAGTGAATGAGGTCTGTTGACCAGATGGGAATGCTGGTTCTCATCCAACTACCTGATCATCATAGATATACTGTTGTCAGGAAGAGGATGCCCTTGTTTATAGCAGATGCATGCTGATGTATGCAGACCTTACAGGTACAATATCTGAAAGTGATCTAGAAATATGTCAAAAAATATTTGGAGAAACACACATATATGAGAATAAAACACACAGAGAGTGTGACAGAACTGAGACATGGAGAATGAATGATATATGTTAACTCTTACAGTAGACATTATTTTGGCAGCTGTTGAAACTTGAATGGGGGTCTATTAGGCAGTAGTAATGTGACCATGGTTAGGCTGGTTTCGTGACTTAGATGCTGGCATAGTGACATACCCTGGCTTGCTGGAAATATACTCCAGTGTGCTCAGATTGGGGCAGCTCTCGCATCAGGTAACCAATATACACTAAAGAGATTTGAGTCAGGAGACCAAACTCTTTATATTATACTTGCAATTTTTCTGGAATTCTGTAGCTATTTCAACATGTAAATATTTTATATGTGCATTTTCCAACTTAATAATGCAACTTCTAAGTGTGTATTAGAGAAAAATACTTGTAGCATGGACATAAAGATAGGTGTACAAAGACACCCACTGTTGCTTTGTTTATAATTGCAAAAAAAAAAATAATTGAATGCAGGCAAAATAATGGTCAGAAGAAAGGAACAGCTGTGTGAAAAGCAGCTCTTCCACACAATGAGTAACTGCATAGCTGTGTCAGCGAAGAGTGAGGAATGCCTGTATAGTGACATGACATATATTCTGAAATACAACATGAGACAAAGGAATGTCCTGCCATTTGTGTATGTATATTTAAATCCACAACCATAAAAATGTTTGAAAAGTTCATACAAGGAAGCTGCTAATGCAGATTATGTCTAAGGAATTGAGAACAGGGGTCAAGGGGAAGAAACTATTTCCTGTCAAGGTTACTGGCTCCTTGCTTTTTAAAAAAATTTTAATTATGTCTATGTATTCTTCTTATGCTAATTCAAGATTCTGTATTAGTGTCTCCCAAACCATAAGTCTATCATTCCAATGGGTCTTCTTTCAATACTCTTCTCTACTTCCCCAAGAAGAACAAAAGTACAGAGTCTACAATAGTACACTTGTAGAACTAGCCATTCCGCTGCTAACTCCTGACATATCTGGCCATGTGTCATGAGGTAAGGGGTTAAGGGCAATATGACACAGCTTTGTAGTATTCATTAATTAATCCCCTATTGACTTTGGATTCATCAGACTCAACCCATTTATAGATGAAATAGTCACCCTCAAGCTCAATCCTGAACTATTAAGACTTCTTCAAAAACCTAAAACTAGGCTAAGTCCCTTGAGGAACACACATGAATCCCTAGATATCATCTTCAGTACCACAAGACAACAAATACCTACAATGTAGCACAACTAAAACCCAAAGAGGCACAGATGACCTCATAAAAGTCCTCATACTGCACAGGGTGTCACACAGGTACTGCTCTTCTAGGATCTAACTTAACTGTCTGGGATGCTGGCAGGCATCCCATAAGCTCTTCCTCTAGTACCAACTCACTTTAGGAGGCAGATGATTCATCTTGGGTCCAGTTCACAACTCCTAAGCTCTGGCATCTGAGAGGCCAGTGTTCCAGCATTCAGTAGAAAAATTACCTCATCCACTTCAGAAGGCCACTAAGAATTTTAATGAGAAAACCACACCATGAGCTGATTTCACCTGTCTGTAGCTGTCTTCTTTGATAGAGAAGAATTTTGAAAATGTTCTCTGTGAACTTGTGTGTGTCCTTGAGAGGGTCTACTGAATAAAGTGCTAAATCTACCCAAATATACCTGCATAGCCAGGGTTTGTCCTTTAGCATAGTTTCCTTCAGGAATAGAACACAAACTTGACATCCACTGTTACCTAACTTACCAAAAGTGGTGTGGGAAGCCAATGCTGCTTCTTAATGAAGGCTGTAAAACAAGGCACAAAGTAGGACCTTATAACTCAGTGATGGCATGAGCTAGCTAGCTGCCAGAGATGTGATGGAAATATGTGATCCCAGAGAGACTACTGATAGGCCCTTAAGGACCCTTACATATGGGTTTGATTAATTAACCACTCCTGCTTCAGTTATTTCTGCCAACTTCACTGTTGTTTCTGAGCAACCTCTTTCAGGTTAGAACTTATGAGCATCTTCTACAGGCATGCCTCTCCAACATGGCAGCCATCCACTACATAAAATAAGTGAAAATTCAACAAATGTTTAGGTGGGTGCTTTCTCCAATTCCAGACTGTCCCCTCCCCATAGTGCTGGCTATGATTTGATGACAGTCTATTTGAGGTTTAGACTAAAGGCAAATTCCCCTCCACATGTGTCTCCTGCCTGCTGGTTATTTAAGAACTTCAGAAGCTGCTGGGCTACATCCAAACCAAAGATTTCAAAGATAATGTCATGACTTAAGCAGAGATCAGCTTCTCTCAAGTGGCCTCTTGCTCTCTAAGGATGACTTCTATTCTACTTTTTTGTTTTGTACATATAAGCAGTTTCTAGGATTTCGGAAAGAAAGCCAGTATAAATCCTAACTGAATGAGTATCTAAACTGCCTCAGTTTTAACATTTTGAAATCATGAACATTTTTTAATAGATGTGAATAAGAAAGAACACCAGAGACATTTTAGTCTGGAAAAGCTTAAATGTGTCACCTCATTTTTTCCATTTGTCTGCCGTAATGGAAATTCCGTAAAACCTACTCTATCCTTAAATGTATCAATAAAAGCCATGATGCCACTCACTTGCCTCTCATCTTGGCTAGTATTTGCATCTACACACCTCCAAAGGTATCAAGCTCTATATCAAAAAGAAAGATTTGATCAATCTTTGTTTAATTAAGGTACAAGGAAAGGCCACTATAAGAATAAGAATCAAATCTCAAGAACCAAATAATATGCCAGCATTTGCCTATGTCTTAGCATCTTGATTATTTGGACTCAAGGAATAAGAACAGATTTGGAGAGCCATGAAGCTGGCTCAGTCAACAAAGTGTTTGCTATGCAAGCATGAAAAGCTGAGTTTAATTTTCCAGATCCCACAGAAAAAAGCCAGGCATTGTGATACGTGTTTATAATTCCAGTCCTCGGAAGGCAGAAACAGGTGGATATCTGAGGTCTGCTGACCAGCAAGCCTAGTCTAATTGGTAAGGCCCAGGTCTCCACCAAAAACCCATCTAAGCAAACATGGTGTGTGGCTCTTGAGGAATGACACCTAAGGTTGACCTCTGACCTCCACACATGCATACATTTTCATAAGCACACACACACATACACATTTTTTTAAAAAAAAGAATAAACCCAACTCTAATACATGGGGCCAACTTGATTAAATCTGAAATGAACTGTATAAAATGGATGCTCACCGTCAAACAATAAAGACCTCACCTGTGCAGCTGCTATCAAAGCTTTGTGTTCCCAGCTCCCTGGGCAAAAACCACAAGTAACAAAAGGAAAGGCTGTAGGTCATTAAAACCAATTCACACTTCTGTGCTTTCCATGAGAACATTCCTGAAAAATACTCATGGGAAATCCATAAGACAAAGCTACTAACATGTATGATCAAATTCCAAAATGTCTCTGGGGGAAATAAATCACTGCCTTTAGTGCAAAGAAGTGAGTATCTTATCCAGGCCCCATGTTGCAGAAGGCCAGAACAAACCAAGAATGCTAGTATCCAATCTACCTGAAAAAATTTGCAGCATTTTAACTCATGTTACTCAATACAGATCTAAATACATTGTCTTGATAAATGTATGTTTCTCCACCTCAAAGCATGCTGAGCAATTAATATCCTCTGGGTTAGTTAGGCACTGCAGCATTGCAAAGGAATGCGAAAATAGCTTGCCTCTTGTTCTGATTACTAAATGTATTTTGCCTTTGCCACCTGAGCTCCAACTAGTTTCATGAATAAATTTAAACCACTCTCCAAGAGGACAATAATGACAGGAAGGCAGTGGTTCACTAAAAGCCAGGAGTCAGCACCTGACAATCTAACCACAGTGGCCACTGAGGATTGAAGATGCCAGATGATTTCAAGTATGCATAGAGCATCCCATGCTCCAGTTCCTGCTAGGGAATGGGAACACTGGTAAATATGGCATCCTTCAAATGCAGGTGCCAGGGCTGAAATTCTTTTTGTATACTGCAGGAAGCATCTAAGTGTACTATATTGCAGGCTGTTTGATTTCCAATGTCAGGGAAAGATTTGTACAAATTATAAGTCACTTCACTGATGAATGTGTAATTAAAGGGAGAGTCTCATTCTTCCTTTCTACACAGAAAACAAAATGTCTACAATAAATTCACCAAAGAAATCTCAAATGTGCACCTAATGCCCACCAAGAGAACCTCCTGCACAGAAGTCAAAGCTAAGAGCACAGGCAAGTGGAGTGGGTGCCTGAGGCTGGAGGTGAAGGAACTAGATTGCTAATGGGCATGAGGCTTTATTTTAGGTTGGAAGAAATTTTCTGGCCCCAGATGGATGACTGCACAGCATAATGTGTCCACTGAAAACACTGAAGTATAGATATTGAAATGGTGGATTTTGTGTTCTGTAATTTACATCTCAACAAAGACTGGGAGGGTAGCTGTCTCCAGGTACTATCCCAGGGCCTCAGAGAACATATTCCCTTGCTTACACGTGAGATACCACTGGCCACAGTGGTTAGTAATTAGGCAGCGTGGGAACTGGAGAAAAGGCTGAGAAGGCAGCTAAGAGCTGTTCTTGCACATGACTTAGGTTCAGTTCTCAGCACTCACATGATGGCTCACAGCCATCTGTAACTTCAGTTCCAAGGTCCTCTTCTGGTCTCCATGGCACCAGGCATGAATGTGGTATACTTACATAAGACAAAACACCCTCACATGTGAAATAAACAAATTAAAAAATAATCATTAGGTAGCAGAAGTAGAAATGACTCCTGAGCTAGAAAACATGATGTATTTCTAACTCATTGCCTAGGTATCTATAAGAAACCACTTAATCCCACACAGGTGACCTGTTCCCTGTATGTCAAATGATGGTGTCATAACAGACTGACTCTCCCTCTGCAAAAGATGTGTTAAAGGGCATTCTAGGTGGGCATCCCTTGAGGGAAGGGGTCAGAAGGAATGGTGTCAATGGCATATACACTGAGCATCAAATGAGAAGCAGAGGATATACTTTTCTAATGCAGTTATGGAACAAACCTATATTACACACCCCCAGATTCCCCACTGGCAGTCAGAGATTCCCCTAGCTATGTTATCTCTCTCTCTCATTGGCCTCCAGCATCTTGACAGTCATGCTCACAAATACATGCACATATACATGAACACACATACACACCCACAAAAAGTGCATAAAGATTTAAGGGCTCAAGGTCTCAGTTTTCTGTGAAATGACAACAGACAGACTACCTCAGTGGGCTAGTATGAAAACTAACTGGCCATTGTACATAAAGACTTTATTAAACTATTTCACACACAGGAGCCTCAGATATTAACTACCTTTATTATCATATCTGATATTAAGTAGAGTCAACTAAACTGACTAATAAATAGGAGGCCCACAGACATATATGAGTAAATAACATACAGGAGAGTTGTGTTCAAATGTCCTAAAGCTTAGTACATTCAGAGACAACAAAGCAATGTTCTCAACTCATTTCTGTCTGATGAACATTTAGATTCTGCTATTCTGACATAAACTTGGGAAATCAGTGCACAAGAATGGCAACATTTCAGACAAGGCCACCTTCAAGCTCTTCTAAACCATAGCCTCTAAACTAATAACAATGCATATGGCATTTCCTTCTCCCACGGCTGGCATAAACAGCAGTAGCTTTCTGGGTAATTTCTTAGGGGGAGTGGAAAGTCGTGTCTAGTCTATGCTTCTTAAATAAACATTTCCAAATCAGAGTCTAGCAGAGAAATCAGAAACCTCCAAGATCACTAAGTCCAGAACGCAACTAGGAAGATATATATCTCAGTCAGTAGCAAGAACCAGGGAATGGGGACATTTCTGGGGCTCAGTGTCCAACCTGTCTAATCTACTTGGGTGAATTTCAGGTGAGCTAGAGATACTGGCTAAAATGAGCAGTGTGGATGGTTCCTCAGGAATGAAACCTAAGGTTGACCACTGGCCTTCATATATGTAGGTATTTAACATGCATGTATATTATCCACCTAGACATACAAACATTGTCCCACATATTAAATAAAGACGTTTTTCTTAACTGTGCCTCAAGCTAGTAGCAGAAGACTCTCACCAAAAGACAGCTTATTAAGCATTACAAATGTGCTTGCTTACACAAAGCCTGGGTTACACTACAACCTCCATGAGCCAGCCTGGGCAGAATCCAAGGCAATCCACACAGACAGAGAGCCCAATGGAACCCACATAGCCTCAGAAGCAAGAAAAAGCAAAGCAATCACTCCATGAGGTTCAGTGTTGGCCACAGGAATCCTGTCTGTGTTCATAAACAAACTGAATTTGCCACACTCAATCAAAATTTTCATCTTTCTACTGCAGAGGAAGAAAAGGAACTGGCACTGGTCCAGCCTGTCCCACTCCTTTCTCCAGAATCCTAATCCTACACATTCTACTGCTATCCAAGGGAACTGTGGCTTCATTACTGTTATAGTAAATTTTGAAACTGAGAATTTACAATCCATAAAACTTCTCCTTGTTTGGCAAGTCTGCATGGCTATTTTGAGTCCCTTGAATTTCCATATGAATTTTAAGAGCATCCTGCCCATTTCTACAAAAGAAGGCTGCTGAGATTTTAGTAGGATTGAGTGGAATCTGCAGATCCATTTGGGAAGTATCCCATCTATTTTTAACATCTTCTGCTTCTAAACTAGAAAACCCTCTTGATTTTACCGCTCCATCTCAGTCCTGCCATTATATCTCACTCCTCTTTATGACCAAACTTATTAAATGGGTGTCTAGGCTCTAGGCTCTTCTCCCTCCTATTTGAGTCATTCCCTAATGTCTCATAGCAAAATGCTAGGCTTGGGTTTCACATCAGTTTCATGAATTGTCACAGCTGCCCACACTATTATCCAAGTCAAAATCCTTCAAACCACCTAGGATATCTCTCTCATACTCTAAAGTAAAGCCATCACCAAAAATTGAAAACTAATTTCTATAGCATGCCTAATAATGACCTGCTTCTCTGAATGTAGCTCAAGTAGGAAGCATGTTTCCCTGAACCACTACATATGACACTTCCTAGGACTTTGTGTGGAAGTAAGCTCCCAGATATTCTCCAGGCCACAGGTAGATAAACACCCTTCTTCCTCTCTAAAAACATTTTGGAGCATCATCTTTCCTATTCAGAAGCTCAAAGACATTTTATTTACATTGACTATAAATTCCACAAGCCTACATATGGCCTTCAAAACCATGCGGCCTAATATGGACCTATCTAAAGACCTCTCAATATTTCCTGTGAATTTTAAGAATATTTTCAAGTTGTTCATGCTAGCTGTACAAATTTTAAAAAATATAAGAAAAATTAGAAATAAAATGACAGCAAGAAGGTTGAGGGCTTAAGTCAGTGGTAGCATTGCTTATTAGCAGCTGTAAGATCCACGTTTCAAATTCTAGCTACAAATAAATAAATTGTCCTAGCATGGATTAACCTTTTAAAAGTATACTAAATGAAATAAGCCTGTCATAAAATACACATACCTCATAATACCACTTACATCCCTGGAGTAATGATGTTTTTAAAGACAGAAAACAGAATAGAAGTTATTTTCCAGGGACTAAAGACCAAAATATAGGAGACTGCTTAGTAGAAAAACCATTTCAATTCTGTATGTTAAAAGTGATCTAAAGACTAATTGCATAAAATGTGGATATCAGAACTAAGTAAGCCTGGAGAGATTAAGAGCACTTGATGTTCTTCAAGTGGACCTGAGTTCAGTTCTTACCACTATTGGCAAGCAATTCATGGCTGTCTTTAACTCAAGCGATATCTGATATCACCATGCACCCAACATGCCTATGACATATACACACAGATACACATTCATATAAATAAAACTAACATAAAAAAACAAAAATTGGGGAGATGGCTAAGTAGATAAAATGTTCTCACAGCACAAAGCCTTCAGCTCACACCTTCAGAACTCATGCAAAGTCGTACATGGTAGTGTAAGTCTGTAAATCCCAGTGCTCCTCAATGAGATGGGAAGCAGAGGAAGAAGAATCCCTGGTACCTCAAGGGTTAGCCTAGTATACAGAATGGTGAACAAAAAAAAAGTGCTGTGGGATATTGTTCTTGTACACTGTAAAAATTTTTCATTTGTGTGTGTTTAATAAAATGCTGACTGGCCAGTACAGGCAAGAAGTAGAGGTGGGGCAACCAGACTAGGAGAATTCCGGGAAGAGGAAAAGCAGAGCATCAGACACCAGCCAGACCCACAGTAAAGATGAGAATGCTGTACTGAAGCCAAGCCACATGGCTAAACGTCAATAGAACCATGGGTTAATTTAAGTGTAAGAGCTAGTTAGTAATAAGCCCCGCAGTTACTATAATATTAAGCCTCTGAGTTAATTATTTGGGAAGCAGTTGCTGGACATTTGAGTTTCTGTCTGGACTACAGAAAAAACTACCTCAACCAAGGTGAAAGACAACACTTGAGGTTGTCCTCTGATTTCCACACATGAGCCAATGCATGTATGCACTTATACAAACAAACATACATATTCCACATACACACAAATATACACTACACAAAAGATAAAAACACAGGTAGCTACATCATCCAAAGGCCCTCACAAGAATTATCTTCCTTGGCCTTGTGTGTTTTGTGAACTTAAGCCTGCTATGTCTTGTAAGTTTCAAGACCTTCCTGAGCTTTGTAAATTTTATGACCTTCCTAAGACTTAACTTTTGTTAGTGTTTATTTCAATTGGAAAAGAGTGGCTAAGCACCACT
The DNA here is from genome assembly GCA_033318265.1 of Phyllotis vaccarum. Classification (NCBI taxonomy): domain Eukaryota; kingdom Metazoa; phylum Chordata; class Mammalia; order Rodentia; family Cricetidae; genus Phyllotis; species Phyllotis vaccarum. The sequence continues at coordinate 4,057,979 of JARWLC010000013.1, read as the reverse complement.
AACCTTAGGACAAGAGAAAAGATCAATTTTTTGAGAAATTTAGTGATTTTGGACAGGTGACACTTTATCTGGAGCTAACTGCTGAACAGAAAATGGATTAATGTAGGAAAAGGAAAGGAGTAGATGCTCATTTGAATCAAACTTCTGTGGTCATCCAAGCATTATCTTGTGGTAGTCAGAATGTAGGCTGTCTGGACAAGAATTGGGTACACAATAGAAATTCCATTTACTTAGCTACACTTCTGTTGAGAACCAATTTCTTCCAGAAATCATTGTTACTGGTGGCAAAGTAGTAGGCAGTGAAGCCAGTCTCTCATATTGTCCAGATATTTTGATGTTTAATTTTCCCAACTATAGTACAAAGTTTCTGGCCCAGCCTAGCACCATGGTCTGGATCCGCCTGAAGCCCCACTACCTCTTAGCCCCCTCAAAATGATTCAGATGCTTATATTAATTACATGCCATTTGACCTATGGCTCAGGCTTATTGCTTGCTAACTCTTGCATCTTAACCTGTTTCCATTAATCTGTCTTGCCACATGGCCCATAGCTTACCTGTACTCTATTATACTTGCTTCTTGGGAAGCTGGATTGTGTCTCTGTCAGACTCTGCTCTTCTTCTTTAAGCCATGGGCTGCGTGGCAAGACAGATCATTGGAAATAGGATGAGGTAAGATGGTAGAGTTGGCTAGCAAAAAGCCTGAGCCATAGGTCAAATGGTATGTAATTAATATAAGTGTCCAAGTCAGTGGGGGGGGGGGGTAAGAGTCAACAGGGTTGCAGGCAAGTCCAGACCACAGTGTTAGGCTGGGCAAGAAACTCTACAACACCTAACAGACAGTACTTATCATGACCTCATGAAAGCCATAATGAAATACCAACTTTTATCTCTGATGGCTTCACATAGCTTACCACATCAGCGCCAACAGACCACAAAATTCTAGTGTGGATACATTTAAAAGCACTAACTATATACTTGAAAATGACTAAAGAGCCAAATATGTTGAGTCACACTTCTAATCTCAGCACTTGGGATGCTAAGAAATGAGGATTGGCCATGAATTTAAGACCAATCAGAGTGAGTTCTTAAGAAAAAATCATAAAGGAAGACAAAGGGAGAAAATGAAATGATTAAACCAGTAAGGTTGACCATGTATGGTGGCTCCTTCCTTGTTAACATCAGACTGTGCCTACTCTTAAGTTATTCCACAGTAGTTTTTCAGTTTGTGCCCTGTCCTAAGAGACTCCATTATGAAGACAGAGGTTAACTGCACCATGGCGGGTAGATTATGGGTACCATCTGTCCAGTACCACCTACACAGCATATATATATATATATATATATATATATATATATATATATATATATATATATATATATATATATATATAATGACTTATTACTGGGAGTAGAATGAGATATTACCCCATAAATTTATCAGTGTTCATTGCAACTATAGGGGTACACTGACATAGCAAAAATCATATTAGTCCCATTGAGCACCTGATTTAGGTGTCAATGGACCTGCAAGCAGAGAATTCCTAACTCTGTCAGAGGCTTCTGATCAGCTCAGTTAATATAGCCTTCTTGACTTGCTGCAATCCCCTCATCCCCCTGTTTCCCAGTCTGGATTGCTGTTGATCTGATGCCCATTCATCCTGAGCTTTCATGAACTGCAGCTGAACCTCTGATCCAGAACCCACACCCTTGGATAGCAGCCAGGAGCCCTGGTGCCTCTCTAAAAAGCTCTCTAGCTAGTTTATTATCTTACCCCTACAGAGACTACTTTGCATTTCTGTCAGATTCCCATCTCTAGTTGCTCCAGCCTCTAAAACCTCTTTAATCATATAAAACCATCATTCTGTCTGTCGGTGCCTGTGCTCCTGCATGCATCTCTCTTTTTCTCTATATATATATCTATCTCTATCTCTCTCTTTCTCTGTGTGTGTGTCTGTGTGTGAGAGAAAGAGAGAGACAGAGACACACAGAGAGACTTTTACTGTATAATGTGCAATTTGAAAGTTAATATTGGAATAAAAGAACCCACATTTGCCTCAGTGAGACCTATGAAGGAAAGGAGAATCTACAATGAAACTGCTATATTTTGTGTGTTTATTTTTGGTCAGTAAATACAGTATTATGGAAAGACACAAATGCTTTCCTTTTTGTTTCTTAAGGAGCACATTCACAACATGCCCACAATTCCAATACTCAGGGAGCTGAATCGAGAGGGTTGGCACAAGTTGAAGGCCAACTTAAGCTACATAGTCTACAGCAGACCAGGGTCACCTCCAGAGTGAGACTATCACAAAGAAAACAGGAAAAAAGGATAGTCATATACAGCAAGCTTATGTGTGTAGACATTGTATTATATACTTGATATCTACAACACTCAAGGGGCTGAAGCAGGAGTATTTGAGTTCAAATCTAACCTGGACTACATAGCTCAGAATCCTTTACACACACACACACACACACACACACACACACACACACACACACACAGAGAGAGAGAGAGAGAGAGAGAGAGAGAGAGAGAGAGAGAGAGAGAGAGATGTACTTTTACACTAACCCATCCTCCCAAGCCTTTGGCACATGTTTTTGAAGAAGTTCAATCATGAGAAGAATTGAGGTTTTAGAAACTTTGTGTTTGTCTGTGCTGACTTCAGAACTATTCAAAACTGTCCCTGTGGTCTATGATCCTCTCTTAGATACTATGTTAATGGTCACTACCTGCTAGCACTAAAAGATATATCCCAACCATAACCCCCAGTTCTTCAGTTCCTTTCTCAATTCAACTTCAGCTTTTTTCCCATGAACTTATTCATAGTTATACTGCCAGGAAGTGACTTGTCAAATCCCCTTGCCAGGACATTCAATGACAGACTGGGGCTTCTGTTGCACCCACTTGTAGGGGTATTGTGTTGTCTCATGGTAAATAATTGTCCCACCCACTGGTTTAATAAAAAGAGCTGACTGGCCAAAGGCAGGCAGGAAGTATGGGCGGGGCTACCAGACTAGGAAAAGTCTGAAAGCAGAATGCCAGAGAGAGCACCAGAGAGAAGCCACAGGAAGCAGAGGACAACCATGCAGCTCTAAAGAAAGGTACCGAGCCACATGGCTGAACAAGAGACATGGTTAGATGAAGGGTAGAGAGCTAGCAAATGATATGCCTGGGCCTGAGGCTGATCAGCCAAAAACTAATGAAAGCGTCTGTGTGTCTCTGTGGGACTTCGGGTCTGCGGACCTAAACTTTGAGGTTAGGCCCGAAAGTCTGGGCCAGAAACCTCGTACTACACCCACTCAAATTCAGTATTTGTGTACATAGTGTGGGGGGTGAAGTCCTTACAACTTTGAGTGCTGATATGACATTCTGCAAATAGTGACTAAAGCAGTCTGAAGACCAGGATTAATGACAGACTGAGCCAGCCCTAGGGTATAAACACATGCTCCACTTTAACCTCTTTCTGAGACTGGTGTGCCATTCAACAAGCTGTCAGCCTGGCTGTTCTCACAATACAAATCCTTAGAAGGAAAAAGATACCACAGTTTGAGCTTCTACAGAAAATAGGAGATTTCCATCTTGGGATACATGGCAATTTCAAGGAATAGTACAAGGTCCGGATCTGCTTAACGTTGCTAACTAAATCTCTAAATCAACCAGTTCTGTAAGGGAAACAAATCAAAAGAAGCACAGCTCTTCACCCGGCCTTTCCACTTGTTAAATCTTCATTCTCAACATATAACAGGGAACCTTGGATTACATGGTGGAACTAGATACATACATGTTTTGAGAGCCTAAGACAAGAAAATATCCACTAAAAATAGTGGTCTGGATTATGGATCATGCTTCATCAATATGGGGAGGAAAAGAGCCCAAAGAAAGTTTCTGTGGACTGTAGATGTAGCACAGTTGGTAAAGAGCTTGTCTAGCTTACACAAAGCCCCAGGTTTGAACCATAAAATAGCATACACCTGTGTTAGCTGTTAGGATGTTACTGCACATCTATAATCTCAGTCCTTCAGAGGTAGAGACAGCCTTAAGGAGCTGGCTAGGTCATCTTTAGCTATATAGTGAGATTGAAGCCACCCTGAGGTACACAAGACTCTGTCTTTAAAAAAAAAGTTTCATTTTTCTTAAAATAGAATTACAGAATCAAACTTGTCAACTTTCTAAGCCTCTTTTAAGCTCAACTGTATCCTTTGAGAAAGGAACCAAGCCAGGCTCAGATAGTAGGCATCTCACCATTAAGGTAATTCAGCAACTAGACAGAGTATGCATATCTCTAAACATACAGGCCTCAGATGTCTATTCTCCAACTAGCACATTCATTAACAGAATGCAGAAATCCACATGGATACAAAAGCACTGGAGCAACCACTGCTCACCCTGTGATCTCATGGTTCTGGAAGCCACAAGTTTGAAATGAGCTAAAATCTGGCACAAGCAAGTCACATAGACTTCCTGGGGGCTTCTCTGAAGAGCAGTCTCTTCCACGTTTTGAAGTCTACCTGTGTCCTTTGGCTTATGGTATTTTATCCTCAACATGCATCACTCTGCCCTCTGCTCCTATCATCACAGGCCTTTGCAGACTGGTCATCCATAGTGATGCTACTGGCACACCTGGATAATCCAGGAAATCTCATTTCAAAACCTGTAAATTAAGTTTGTCTGAAATATCCTTTAGCCGTGCAAGGTAACAGACTCCAGGTGGCAGAAATTTGTATGTGACCATCCTGGCTGGGGAGGAGATACATTATTCTGCTGACTGTAACAATTAATAAGCTAGCTTCCCATTTCAACCATTTAACTATCTTTAACACTAACTTCTGTTTGGATGAAAGCACTCCTGACCTAACATCCTTTTTGCTAGAGTTAAAAGATTCTTTTGGATGGGGGGATAGTGTCCATCAGTGAGGTGAGCTTTTACTCTAAGGGGCCAATTCTGCAAACTGAATCAAAGAAGCATATTTGACAAAACTAACACTTTTCAAAGAATTCCTCTGTGTGTGGAGATTTGCTTATGGGAGGCCAGCTGGAGAGTTATGGCTGTTAGCCAAACCTGTGAGGCTGTATCTCAATCTGGGATAAAATTCATTTAGTAACTACTCCTCTTTTTTCCTCCACTCAGGGTTCCCATGGGTCCCTCTACCTAAAAACTCTTCTCACATCATCCAATCAAAAGACTAGGCTATAGTATCTCAGACTGATTCTTTTTTTTTAAGACATTTATTAAAAGAACAAAACCCAGGGAATGAGAGAAGGCTTAGTAGTTAAGACACCTGCTGCACTTCTAGAGGACTTAGGGTTCAATTCCTACCCCCCATATGGTGACTCACAAACAACTGTCCAGGTCCAGGAAATCTGACACCCTCTTGTAGCCTCCATTGGCACAAGATATGCACACGGTACAGAGACATGGATGTACATAAAATATTAATCTATATACAGTAAAATAAATTTTAAAACATACAATTTGGTGGTTTTTGCTATATTACATGGTCTGTAGGTATTGCATATATCACTTTCCATTGAACCAAAAGGAAATCTTGCACTCATTAAGCATTTAAGCAGTCACTCCATTCACCCAGCCCTTGACAACCATCTGTTTTCTCTCTGTGGATTTGCTTGCTCTGGATATGTGAATACATCCTATATTTTTGTGACTATTTTATTCAGTATCATGTCTTGAAAGCTTCATCCTTTTTTATGGCTAAGTAATTTATTTACTGGATAAAGCACGATGTGCTTGTCTACTCCACAGGGATCAGCCATTTTGTCTGATGCCCCCCCCCCTTTTTTTGCAGTGCTGGGACTAGAACCCAAGGCTCCTTGCATGTTAAGCAAGAATTCTTTCACTGAGTTGCATTCCAGTTCTGTTTCCGGTTTTTGACATTATAAATAATGATGTTATGAATGTCCTTGTACGGATATTTCAATTATCTTAGTTATATACCACAGATGACATTTCATTTATTTAAAATAGATTCTTTTCTCATACAATATATCCTGATTATAGTTTCCCCTCCTGCTACTCCTCCCAGTTGCCCCACCCTCTGTTCCCCTTTAGATCCACTCTCTTTGTGTTGCATATTAGAAAAGAACAGGCTTCTAAGAGATAACAACCAAACATGCCAAAATAAAAGATGAAGCAAAAACTATCATATTAAAGTTGGACATGGTAACCCAAGAGCAGGCACAACAGCCAGAAACACATTCATTATCATAGTCAGAGGTCCTATAAAAATACTAAACTAATAGCTATAATGTATATGCAGAGGACCAGGGTAGACCTATGTAAGCCCTGAGGAGATGGAGAACACCAAGAGAACAAGGCCCCCAAAAGCAACTCAGCAAGGCACATAATAACTCAAGAGACTAAAGCAAAGAGATGACTTTTAACTGTGTAGTAGTTAAATGAGAATGCACCTATAGGCTCACATTTCTGAATGTTTGCTCTGCAGCTGCTGGAATGGTTTGGGAAGGATTAGGAGGTACGGCCTTGTTGGAAAAGGTGTGTCACCAGCATGGGGACTGGGGAGTGGTTTTTAAGGTTTCAAAAGCCCAGGCCACTCTCAGTTCACTCAATTCTCCTACCGCTCTCTCTGCCTTATGTTTGTAGATCCATATGTACAGCTCTCAGCTACTGCTCCCACACCATGCTTGCCTGTTTGATGCCATGCTCCCAGCCATGATGACCACAGACTTTCATCCTTGAAACTGCAAACAAACCCACAATTAAGTGCTTTCTTTTATAAGTTGCCTTGGTCATGATGTATTGTCATAGCAATAGAAAAGTAACGAAGATTATAATAAAACAAGCCATCACCAAATTTATTTATTAATCCTGCTCACATCACAGTTTCAAAGCACTGAAAGCCACTTCTTCCCAAGTGCTACTCCTCAGAGAGGTACACAGTTCATTGCTGCTCTGTCATTCATAGTACCTGCCCCCCCCCCAATTAAATAGGGAGATATATGCACAGGCACAGTCCAGTAAAAGCAGCATTTGAAAGATGAAGGTGAGAAATAAAACATTTCACCTCTCTCAACTCTTTAGGAGGATTTTTGAGTAGTCATGTGTAGAGGCAGCAAAGCAAAAACATGTTCAAGTCAAACCATCTGTGTTAGAGCAGTGTCTCTGTCCCCACACATCCTTAGTCATTACCTCAGTTTCCTCAGCTGTAATGTGGGGCTGATAAATCAGGACCCCCCCCCACACACACACACACAGAGCTGTACTGGGAGTTCATTGGGAAAGCCTGGATAACATGTACCACCTCAAGACCAGGGAGTTGGATCAGTCAGTAAAACACTTAATAGGAATGCATCGGGACCTAAATTAGATACCTAGTGCTCATATTCTCTGTGGTGATATGTTGTATATTTAATAAAAACCAGCCTGAAATAACAGAGAATATGCTATAGTTCATGCAATATAGCACATTCTTTTTTATGCATTTATTTAAAATTTTTGCTTGTTTAGCATATCCACTAGTGTTGCCCCCTCCCCTCTTCCTAGTCATCCCCTGTCCTATCCCCCCCCCCATCCATTCCTCAGAGAGAATAAGGAATTCTAGGGCGAGTTAATGCAGTTTGGTATATCCACTTAAGGTAGGACCAAGCCTTTCAAGGCTGAGTAAAGTGTTCCTCTGTAGGGAATGGGCTCCAAGAAACCAGTTCATACACTAGAAATAAATTCTGGTCCCACTGCCAGAGGTCCCATAACCCATGCCATTCAGTTGTTAGCAACATTCAGAGAGCCTCGTTCAGTCCCATGGTCTTAGTGAGCTCCCAATAGCTCAGGTCAGCTGTCTCTGGGTTTCCTCATCATGATCTTGACCACTTTGCTCATGTAATTACTCTTCCCTCTCTTTTCCTGGACTGGGAGCTCAGCCCAATGCTTAGCTGTGGATCTCTGTATCTGCTTCAATCAGTTGCTCGACAAAAGTTCCTATGATGACAATTAAGGTGGTCATCAACTTGATTATAGGGAAAGTTCAGTTTAGGCACCCTCTCCACTATTGCTTGGAGTCCTAGCTGGGGTCATATTTGTGGATTTTGGGGTGTGCTCTTAGGTGGGATCAACATAGTAAAAAGGGCAATCTTATCAAAAGGAATCTACAGATCCAATGCAATCCCCATCAAAATCCCAACACAATTCTTAAAAGACCTTGAAAAATAAAAACTCGATTTCACATGGAAAAGCAAAAAACCCGGGATCACCAAAACAATCCTGTTCAATAATAGAACTTCTGGAGGCATAACCATCCCTGACTTCAAGCTCTACTATAAAGCAATAGTAATTAAAAAAAAAAAAAAAAGCTTGGTACTGGCATAGACAAAACAGACTTGATTGAATTGAAGACCCTGACATCAATCCACACACCTAAAAAACCTCATTTTTGACAAAGCAGCAAAAAACATACAATAGAAAAAAGAAAGCATCTTCAAAAAATGGAATAACTGGATTGTGGCATGTAGAAAAATGAAAATAAATCCATGTCTATCACCCTTCAAAAAACTCAAATCCAAGTGGATCAAAGACCTCAACATAAGCCCAGCTACACTGAACTTGATAGAAAATAAAGTGGGAAATACCCGCCAATACATTGGCACAGGTGAACACTTCCTAAATATAACTCCAGTAGCACAGACACTAAGAACAACAATCAATAAGTGAGACCTCCTGAAACTGAGAAGCTTCTGTAAGGCAAAGGACACAGTCAATAAGACAAAATGACAGTCTACAGAATGGGAAAAGATCTTCACCAACCCTACATTTGACAGAGGGATGATCTCAAAAATATATAGAGAACTCAAGAGACTAGAGCCCAAAAAAAGACCCCAAAACCCAATTCTTAACAGAAGAACTCCAAATCAATGAAAGACTCTTAAAGAATTGCTCAATATCCTTAGTCATCAGAGAAATGCAAATCAAAACAACTCTGAAATACCACCTTACACCTGTCAGAATGGCTAAGATCAAAAACACAGATGACAGCCTATGCTGGAGTCGATGCAGAGCAAGGGGAACACTCCTCCATTGTTGGTGAGTGTAAACTTGTACAGCCACTCTGGAATGCAGTACGGCGGTTCCTCAGAAAACTGGGAATCAATCTCCCCAAGGACTGAGTGATACCATTATTGGGTATATACCCAAAGGATACACATTCATGCCTCAAAGGCATTAGCTCAACTATGGTCATAGTAGGATTATTCATAATAACAAGAACGTGGAAACAACCTAGATGCCCCTCAATTGAAGGATGGATTCACAAACTGTGGTACATGTACATAATGGAGTACTACTCAGCAGTAAAAAAAATGACATCATAAAATTTGCAGACAAATGGATAGAACTTGAAGGAAATCATCCTGAGTGAGGTAACACAGACCCAGAAAGACAAACATGGTATGTACTAACTCATAAATGGATTTTAGAGGTAAAGGATAATCAGGCTACAATCCACAAACCCTGAGCAGCTAAGTAACAAGGAGGAACCTAACAGAGACATCCATGGATTCCCTCCCCCCACAAAAGGGGAAATAGAGAAAATCTTCTGAGTAATTGAGACTATAGGGGAAAGAAGTAAGCGGAGTTGAAGAGAGAACATAAGAGAATTGTATGGTTGAGTTGGGGGATTGACAGAGAGGGAGGGCAATGAAAGAGATTCCTTGAGCCATTGTGAAGTTAGAGAGAAACCTGGTGCTAGGTAGCACATTTTTATAACCCTAGCTCTGGATAGGTAGAGCAAGAAGGATGCCCAGGAATCACTATCAGGTTACCTTACCCTAATCAGTGAGCCCTGGGTCCCAATAAGAGACAAAAAAAAAAAACCAAACAAACAAAAAAACAAAAAAACCATGGTGGATGACTCCTGAGAATTGGAATCCAATGCTGATCTCTGACTTCCATGGACATATGCAGATAATACACAGAGAGGCACCTGCCCACCCATAAACATGTGCACTCACTAAATAAGTGAGAATATCTCCTCTCTGTCCCTGAGACCTTCAAGGGCCTTGAGAGGTTAACGCCAGACAGTTTTCAGTGCACGGCTCTACAAGAGTGCACTCAGCTAGAAGGGGTCTCCTCCAAGAACCTCAGATGTTTGAACCTTCTCACTTTCTGATTTCTTTAATGATATGCAATAAAAACAATAAAATGACTTCAGGCCTTATTTACATTTTTCAATTTAAAAGTTTATTTTATTTTCTTTTATTCCTGCATGTGGTACTTGGCACAGGGCCTCACATATGTCAGACATTTGATCTACCACTGACTTATACCCTAAGCCCGGAATGAGCCAATCACCTTATTTTTGAGATTATAATTCCATTTTCCCTTCCCTTTCTTTCCTCTAAACCCTTCCATATACTGACAAGCATCACTGCTAGCCCCCTTAATTGAAACAGCTCACTGTACCATACTCAACCTGCCCAAAGCTACCAATTCATGTGGACCCTGACTACGGCCTGGCAATTACTGCTAGTGCCAAGCTTGTAAACACACCTAAAAAGTCTATGAGCCAAAGTCTAATAGGCAAGGTACACTTCTTTTTCAGTGTCCTGACGTACCTCTTCCAAACCTCTGAACAAGGGGCTTAGTAATAGCAATTTGAACTTTAGAAGTAGTCTTCCCATAGTAATACAGGGAAAATCAAGGTCCCCTTTGGGGTTCCTAGTTGCATAATAAAATCCTTTATCATAAATTAGTTTAAGAATAGATTCAAATGGAAGCACAAGGACAATTTTATTAGCCCTCAAAAGAAAAATCACTGGACTGGAAAGCTGCAAAACCCTAGCAGCTCCCTGGAAAAAGATAATGAAAAAGAGGGAAAGCCATGTTCTTTAAGGTGGCATGGAGATTAGGCATACAGTCAGCAAGCAGCCACATACAGGGGGTAGAGGTTTTGAAGAAAGAATAGGAAAACCCAAAATGCTGGGGGTAAAGCCCAAAGTGTTAAGGAAATCCCATTTAGAAAAGATATAGAAGGAAGTGAAAGAAGATGTATGGTTTTCTGAGTAAATTCAGAAAAGCAGGTAGACTTATGACCTTTACATGGCTATGGTCAATAAGCTTCTGAATAAGCAGAGATGCTAAGAAGGAAAAATACAGTCTTTCATTTAAAAAAAACAATCATTCTGCCTATCTTTTAAGTATATTTTAGGGTGAGCCAATCATCCTAGGGGTGGTCCCTTAGCCAAAGTGATTGAACCAATCTCCACTCAGGCCAGAAATTCTATCCTCTACATTTACACTAACAATACCAAGAATTTATGGAGGTTGCCAGCTCTCTGAGCCCAAAGTGCCCAAGAGACATACACTTGAATGCTCACCCAACTTACAGAACAAGCAGCCTATTAACCAGTTTCCCCATGAGAACTGCTCTGGAAATAATGTAAAATTACTTTGCCTGTTTCATTGCTCTACTCCCCTTGTCACATTCTGGTTCATCTAATTATTGCTACTCATAACAAGATGCAATACTTTCTGGGAATTCCCGGTGTGTGAGCTGAATGATGAATGACTTAAGGGCAGCTAATTTGAAGGAAGAAGCCTTTCCTCAGCAAGGCGAAGAGTGACACTCTACACCTATGTATAGGATGAATTGTGCTCTTCCTCTCATCCATATGCTGAGGTCTAGTCCACAATGAACATTCAGGAACCTTTGGAGATCAGAAGAGAGCACAAGATACCTTGGAACAGGAGTTACAGGAATGTGTAAGCCATCATGTGGACGCTAGGAACTGAACCCAGATGCTCTGCAAGAGCAAAAGTGCTTCTAGCCAGAGCTGTCTCTCTGGAGAAAGGATTTTAAGAGGAGTTTAAATGAGCTCAGTGTGGTCCTAATCTAATGACATAGTATCCTTATAAAATGAGTTCATAGCCAAATCAGTGGCAACACCTCTGTGATCCCAGCAGCCGGAGTCAGCAGGAGGAGTTCAAGGCCAGCCTGGCATACCCAGTGATTTCAAGGATATCTTGGTTGACATATCAAGTTCTAGGACAGCCAGTGCTATAATCTGAAACTCCATCTCAAAAAAAGAAGAGAAGGAAGATACATGATTAAAGAGGACTTGTAAAGATGGAAGTGGACTGGAGTGAGGCAGCTATAGCCAAGGCATGTCAAGGGTTTTAGTTGCAATCTAGCTCCAACCTGACACTTCTACACCCTGCCATCTGACTCTTCACTACACTGTATTCTTTCCTTAAAGACTCTTGTCACATTGGGACCCAAAAGAACCCTTCTTCATAAAGCTATTGACACCTAATCCCTTCCTGGGCTGAGAAGGGAGGCTCAAAAGACTCAGGAAGCTCATGAAACTTAAAAAAATGCATCAGGGCCATTTGCAAGGTCACAATCTTCCATGGACCTGCCTGCAAGTTGTGTAGTGAGCTCTATAGATACAACTTTAGTGAGTCACCACCCATGCTGGGGTGGAACTTAAAAACAAATCTTTGTAGATGTATGTGCAGAAACATATGTGCATGTTGTGTAGGGGGGTACATATGCACCTTTGTCAGTATTTGGAGGTCAGAAGCCAACCTTGAGTGTTGTTCCTTAGGGAAGTTCACCTTATTTTTGAGACAGTGTGTTTCATAGATACCTAGATAATACCAATTAAGTCAGCCTGCCAGTGAGCTCCAGGAATCTGTTTGTCTCCCATTCTCTAACACTGAGATCACAAGTATGTGCCACTACCATTGCCTTTGTACATGGGTGGTTGTTTTTTTTGAGCTGATTCCCATGCTTCTGCTGCAAGCACTTTATGGACTGAACTATCTCCCCAGAAACTGTGGCAGACTTCTGGTTATATAGCTGCCTTTGAGTAGACCATGCCCCCATAAGTAACTAACCATTACTAAATTCATTGATTCACCAAGCTAGACTTGGGATGGATAGATGTTCATTCACATCTCCCCTGAAAAACTGACATAAAAAATTGCTCAACCAGAGTATTAGGGAGTTGCCTGTGAGATTGTGTCTCTTAGGATTGTCAGAAGATACACTCATAATGTCTCACCAACAATTACTGCCTGAACATGAGCTGAACAAGTACAACAACAATAGACATATCAAATTAGAAGAAAGCCCAGGAGAACTCAGTCCTACACAAAGAACTCCGGGTAGCTAAGGAATGCAGAGAATGGGAGAAACAGTCTTCCTCAGGTTGGAGCACATCAGTTAGTTACCCAATATCCAGTGGTCAGCCCTGAAAACATACACATACAAGTAACATTATACAGAGTGAGCAGGTTATATTTATGTTTGTAGAAATGTAACAACAATTAATTAAAAGACAGGTCAATGGATTTGAAAGAGAGCAAGAAGTGGTATATGGGAGGCATTTTTTTAAAAAGATTTCTTGTATTTTCATCACGTATATGTGTGTGTGAGAGAACACCTGAGGAGGCCAGAAGCATGAGAGCCTATGAAGCTGGAGTTCCAGACAATTGTGAGCTATCTGACATGGATGCTGAGAATCAACCACCGAGCCATCCCTCCAAGAAGGGTCTGGAATGAAGACATGGGATAAATTTATTTATACTATAATCTCATAATTAAAAAATTTAAATCTCACTTAAGTTAAGCATCTTGTCACCCGGGGAACCCCCAACCCTCAACCAGAAGACAATTTTGCACTGGCTATCATCCCAAATCCCTGTGGAGGTCACTGAGAGGATAAATTCTAACTTTTTTGCACAAAGAAGGCTCAAGAGGCCTGAGACCAGACACCTGTAGGAGGGCCACTGAGACACAACCCCATTGTACACTCAACATGTTTGTGACAGGAAATCACCTAGGCCAGCATTCTGAGTACCACAGACACTTTCCATCTGAGGGGAAACAAACAAATTAATGACATTAAATAATTTTCTGATGTGGGAATGCCTTTCTGTATGCTGTGAATATCAATCTTTAAATAAAGGAGCTGTTTTGGCCCATGACAGGCACCATAGAAGAAGTAGGAGGAGAAATCAGAGCATAGGTAGGAGAAGCAGGGCGGAGTCAGGGAGAGATCGAGCAAGCCATCCAAGGAGCAACATGTAAGGAACACAGATGAGCCACGGGCTACGTGGCAGGAAAGATTAATAGAAATGGGTTGATTTAAGGTGTAAGAGCTAGCTAGCAATGTGCCTGAGTCATAGGCCAAACAACATAAAGTTAATAAAAGCGTCTGAGTCATTTCTGGGGGCCTGAGCAGCAGAGGTGGGTGGCTATGGGTCTGGGGCTGCAGGTCTGTGGGTCTGGGCCTCTGGCCACGTCTGTGGGTCTGGGCCTCTGGCCACCCGGGACAAGAAACCCCACTGCAACAATTTTCAATACCAGAAGACTTATGCAGAATAGCAGAAACTAGACAACAGAAGAAAATTGTATTCACTGTGCTGTGCAATCCCATTTTCAGAATTAAAATAGGCAATAGAGAAAACAAGTATGTTGTGATACAGTCGTGGGGAGGATGGGAAAAGAATGATAAAGTGGGGGGGGGGAAGCTTTGGCGTTGATGTTTGAAACCTTGACTGCCACTACCGTGACAGTTACATGGGTAAAATATATCAGCCTAAACTGACCAGACTGTTTATTTTAAAACGTAAGTAATTTACCTTATGCTCACTAGCCACCACTTGGGGAAGAAAAAAGTCCTTAAACCCTTGCCACAAAAGTCCATATAACTTCAGCTGACCCCTTATATTACCCACATATTTTAGGATTTTGGTAGTGGTGGTGGGTTTTTTTTTTTTTTGAGACAGGGTTTTTCTGCATAGCCCTGTCTGTCCTAAAACTCACTATGTGGACCAGGCTAGCCTTCAACTCACAGAGATCCACCTGCCTCTGCCTCCAAGTGCTGGAATTAAAGGTGTGCACCACAACTGCCTGGCTATATTTTAGGTTCTTCATTTCTGTTTTTCATAAGATCTTAATTTATATCTATCAAAATATGTGTTAGTTTTCTAGGTATGACATCTTTTTCTAAGAGTCTGTTGTGTTTTATGTAAAATAAAAATTATTCTTTAAAAGCAATGTGACAACAGTAATGATATAATACCCAATACCCATATGGTGGTTGGAATCACTTAGGGATATTCTCATTTAAAGTGCTACTTTATGTTGCAGAAATCACTATAAAAATTAATCAAACTGAGTTCTAGGGTCTTGGGGTAGAATTATTATCCTGCAGTATCTGGGTGGGCTCAAGACAAAGAAGACTGGTGGCCAGACTGCACGGCAATCAGTTATAGCAGAAATAGGAGACTATTTTCCCCTTTCTCCTATGTATGTAACAACCCAGACACCATTCTAGACCTAGAGAATAGTAAGAATATTGCATTCTTCGCCCCAGGGAAGTTTCCAAAGCAGGTGACATCTGTTTGAAATAAGCCAAGTGCTCACCTTTGTTCTTCAGAGGTCTGCAGTATTCATTTGGAAATCTTTCCAGATCCTATTCTGCTAACTCTTTAATGTCACATTTTCAACAAGCAATTATTCATTAAAAAATGGAGTCCTTCTTACAACTATGTATATTCTAATTGGACAATATGACTGGCAAAGGCCTTAATTATGGTCCATAATTCACACCTAGTGTATTATTAGACCTTTGCTACACATTGGCATTTGTGAACATGGCTCTGTCATTTGCACAGCTTCTTCCAATTATTGTGCTTACAGAGGACTGGTGAGAGGTAAGGTGACAAATGATGGCATTCCATCCACCTGAGGGAAACATCTTTTGGTCATACTAACCTAAAATGCAGAGCAGGAGCTTCCAACAGCTCACATGTATTCATAAGGAACTCGTTAGCTAATCTTACATTTTAGTGAGATACAGTTAGTGACCAAAAGCAACAAGTCAAGGAAGGAGAACACAATGAGCTCCTGGCCTGCTTTTCCCCATGGATTTTTCAGTAGTGGATCATGATTAGGTAGCTCTGTTCTTTGGTGAGTTTCTGGGGGCTTTTGGGATGGTTTTATAGGCTTATACTTACTAGAGTAAAATTCACATCCCCCAAAACCCACCTTCTATCAGAACCTAGGAAGGGGACCATATTTTGGGGAAAGCATCTTTGGGGATTAAACTCAATTTAAAATGCAATCACTTTGGATTAGAGTGATGCATACCTACAAACCCTAGCATTCAAGACACATGATGATGATCAAGGGTTCTAGGCAGCCGGGACTCTATAGACCCTGTCTTAAAAAACATGAATCCTAATCCAATGTGTTCTTATAGAAAGACAAAAGTTTGATTTTCTTATAGAAAGGGAAAAGATTCAAATGAGGACTCCATATGAAGATGTGACTGCACACTAAGCGGTGCTCAATGACTTATGATCATTACCAGAAGCTGGAAAGAGGGAAGGCAGGATTCCATCCAGGAGGAAGGAAAGCAAAGCAGCATGGCTCTGCCCACACCTTGAACTCTGGAGAATTCTACTTTCCAGAAGTGTGTGAAAATTGTTTTATTTTCAAATTTTAAGTTGTCCAGTTTGTAATACAAGTATCTCCTGCTTTTTTTGTTTGTTGTTTGTTTTGTTTTGTTTTAAAAAAAGGAATAGCTGGAGACATGGCTCAATGTGGAAATCAAATCATGTAAAAAACTGCCAACCTAAGTTTGATTCCTTGAACCACATAAAGGTAGAAGAAGATAACCAACTCCATAGATTTCCTCCAGTGGTACATATCACACACACACACACACACACACACACACACACACACACACACACACACACACACACACACGCACACACACAAACTGATCAAAAAGAAGTGCCTGAAACTAAAGCCAGCATTAATTGGGCTGGCTATGTGACTCAGTGGGTAAATGCACCCACTGTCAAGCTTAGCAACATGAGTTCAATCTCTGGGGCCCACAAGATGAAAGGAAAGAACCAATTCCTGATAGTTGTCCTCTGACTTCCACGTGTGTTGTGGCATGCAAATCCACGTCCACACAAATAAATAAATTCAAATGCAAAAACCTGTTAAAGGGAATTGACAAGTTCAGTTATTACTGTGCCTAATGTTGTTCTTTTTGCAGTGCTCTCAATACATGTGTTTTCTTCCTAGTCTGAAAATATAGAAAAATAAATAAAATCAGGGGGTGGCTCTGAGAAATGTATCATCAGGCAATTTTGTCACTATTACAACATCAAAAATCTAAATGGTTCTGACAACTCTATACCTAACTCTGTGGTATATATTGTATTGTGGTTTAAATGAGAATGTCCCCCAGAGGCTCATATGCTTGCATATATGGTCCTCAGTTGGCAGAATTCTTTGTAAAGGAATATGAGGTGTACCCTTGTTAGAGAAGGTGTCATTAGGAGCAGGCCTTGAGGTTTCCCAGTGTGTGTCTCTCTCTCTCTGCCTCTTACTTATAGATCAAAATGTAGGCTCTCAGCTGTTCCTGCCACCATACCATTACTTTGCATCATGGACTCTAATCTTTTGGGACCATAATCCCAATTAAATGCTTTCTTTTATTTGCCTTGGTCACTAGTAGAAAAATAACTAGTATACACTGTCATATATGCAGTCTGTTATTGAACAAATGTTGCTATGCGGCCAGTTGTTAATGTAATACTTTAACTACAGTTTGTCACAGTAGAACACCCAATAGCTGTAGTATTCAAACATAATCACCAGTAAGAAATAGTCAGAATTAATCTGGCAAGATTTCATGGAACCTCTGTGCATTGATAGTTTTCTAAAAGCAGAAAGAATAAATGTTAGAAAGGAAAAAGACAAGGGACAAATGACATCTATATTATCATTTGAGCTAAGTGATAATAAAGACATACTGATGTGGGAATGTCTTTATGTGTGCTGTAAATATCAATCTTTAAATAAAAAAGCTATTTTCTCCCATGACAGACACCATAAAAAATGGACAAAAAAATCAAAATAAATAATTAAAAAGCAAAATCAAAAATCAATCAACCCAGCCACCCCCCCAAAAAATATAAAAAACACAAATAAGCCACAAGCCACATGATAAAACAAATTAATAAAAATAGATTAAAATAAAAAACTAACAATGTGCCTAAGCCATAAGCCAAACAACATAAACTTAATGAAAATATCTAAATCATTTTTAAAAAACTAAACAACAAACAACTAAACATTCTAAAACCACAAATCTACAAGTCTATACCTCTAGCCACCCCAAAGCAAAAACCTTATTATAACAACATAGCATTTTACACCTATCCTGTGAGCAGAAATCACATAGACAAATAAGGAAATAAAACAGAAACTCACAGGTCCTGATGGTAGAACATAAAGCCAGCCCTACTCCTAGGTCTCCAGAGGAAGATGTTCCTGTGTTAATCATTTTTCCATCAACTTAAGGAAAATGATGTTACTGAAGCCATGATCTCTTGGCTTCATCACCATGGGCTTATGGTAAGGCAGACAATCATGGCAGAAAGGCTAGTAGAGGAAAGCTTCTCACCTTATGGTGGCCAGGAAGCCAAGAGAGAGGGAGTCAAAGATCAGACATATGTATCCTTCAAGGGCATGACCCTAGGATGTGTACTTCATTGTGTATGCCTGTCTAGCATACACAAAGCCCTGGTTCTCAGCCTCAGCATTCACAAGAATAAAAGGGAAGGAAAGGGGAGGGTGTCATTTGGAACACATCACAAGATAAATTTAGAAAAGATGAGATTTACAAATAACTATCTTTCCAGCATCTTTTCCCCCCTTCAATGACCTGCTCCTTCCCCACACTATCGCACTAATGAACACTTATGAACTGATTGTAGGCACACAAACACACATGTCAAACTATGCTTTGAGGACAAAGCAAGTTATAATGAGGGGTGCCTGACTATGTCTGCTTTCTGAAAACAAAGACACTCCAACTCCAACTAGTCCTTACTTCCAACCAGGCTTCACCACTCAGAGTAGCTACCATGTACTATCAATAGGATCAGCTGAGGGCAATACATGAGCCCAAGTGGGGCACTTCAGATCAAAATTCTAACACTCACTTGCTACGGTCATGGGTGAAGAACTGCAGACAGTTGAGTAGGGTCTTAAGGATAAACAGAGAAATATGAATATGGTATGGATTTTAATAGCAATCTACCAATAGAGCTTTCTGTGACAAGGTACATATTAATATAAAATGTCAATAATGGGAATAGTGAGGGGGTTATAGAACTCTGTGCCATATCCATGTTTCTATGATTCTAAAATGTTTAAGTTTTAATGACTCTTCAGAACATGAGATTGAGGTCTTAAGAATGAGCTTATTTTAAAGGGCCCTGATTTGTGGATGGCCTCTGTGAAATACTTCTCCTTGTAGTGTGGTGTGTGAAGGCTTCTAGCCTACACCACCACACTTATGACACCTCCTGTCTACCACCAACCACTCCCAACCTGTGAAAGATACCCAGATACTTCTGCTATGCCTATGCCTAAATCCCTAAGCAGCAGGGATTTCCTCACTCTAGTTCATTTCCCTTCTGTTCTTTACTCATACCTGACTGTAACTTTAATGTCTTCCTTATGTGAGTGGCATGTCTTCAGCAGGTTTCTCCTGATCTTCCCAGCATGTTCAGCTGCCATAACAGAGTACCTGGAATATCTGCCAGTCCACAGTCGGCCTGTCAGGAGGGGGCTCCCAACCTATTACCAGTCAAGGCAGGCTGGTCTCTCTCTCCTCTCTCTCTCTCCTCTCTCTCTCTCTCTCCTCTCTCTCTCCTCTCTCTCCTCTCTCCTCTCTCTCTCTCTCTCTCTCTCTCTCTCTCTCTCTCTCTCTCTCTCTCTCTCTCTCTCTCTCTCTCTCTCTCTCTCTCTCTCTCTCTCTCTCCCTTCCTCAAAAGCTAATCTAAAGCCTTCACACTCAAGAGAGAGGAAAATGGACTCCTTCTTTGGAGTGTTTTCTTTAAAAATGACTATCTGTAAAAGCAAACAGACTCTTAAAAATCCTTTCAAACTCATTTGTATCTTTGGCCTTTTGGAAGCAGAGGGAGGAAGAAAAAGGACTGCTGACTGAGAAGGTTGTTCTCATTCCCACTGCTGCCGAGGCGTTTGATTTCCTAAGTATTAATCAAAATCACTCTTGATTATAGCAAAAACAACCTTTGCTATAATTTTAATGCAATTAACGAGAATATATGGTAATTCTGAGCAATCTTGCTCTTGAGATTAAAGAACAGCCTGCCAGGAAACATACGAATAAAGCTTTAAGATCAAAATTTGCATAATTAGGTTTCTTCCCTATGCTGCCCACCCCCACCCCCAGGTTCTCTTGCTATGATAAGTTCTACTGAAAAAGATGTTTAAACTCAAATCAGCAAACCTCTGGCTCAGGCTTCCCCCTGAGCTGGAACATCTTTTTCCAATAATATTTCCATGTTTTTACAACTCATGCCTTCCAGACTAATAGATAGCCAATGATGGTTGACCGAATTACAGAGCTCAGAGGTTTTGAGCCCTACTCTTAGATGTAGGAACAACAACAAAAAGACCTTCTACCTTATAAAACTGCTTCCAACCACTTTGGCATCATACAAATCTGTGCATCCTGCTCCATAGAAGTATCATATTTAGTCTTAAAAAGATAACCTAAGCAACACATTAAAGTCGCAAGTGACAAGCTTTGTTTAAGAATATCAGACAGAAAAGTTCCACCTCCTATACCTGTCTTTCAACAGGGCTGTGACAGCTATAGACACTGCCTCACCCCAGTCTATCACATGGCCACTCGCATGCCCCAGTCTTTTGAGAGAGGTGTGTATTGTTCCAAGAGTGCAGACAAAGCATTAGCTGAGTTATTTCCTGTGGACATAAGAAGCAGGACAATGCACATACTACAGGTGCCCTAGGAAGAAAGAACAATGCAAAAGGTGATGATGTCACCTGCATCCAAGTGGCTGAACACTGGAGGATCCAAACCCCCTGCCTCCCACCTTGTGGCTCAAATAGACTTTTTGCATTTGGCCCCACCCTCCAAAAGATCTTTAACATTTCACATCCTGTAAAATGTCAACAGGCCCATTTCCCCTTCAGTGAGCTATTCTTGGTTATGTGGTAAGGCTATCACTGAAAGATTAACAGTCTCTGTTGGAGGTTTGGAGGAAAAAGAAACCATCAGTTTTTGCTATCTGCTTCTTTGGAAAAAAAAAAAAACAAAGAGGAAGAAGTTAGAAAACTTTAAGCTGGACTCCACACACATCTGTATATGTAAATCATTGTCCTCAAGCATGCATATCTGTATCCTTAGTCTCTCCAAAGCCCTGGGAAAATATAGAACAAAAGCACATGGGTGTCCATAAAGACCCTGGATACATGAGGAGTTCCAAAGTGCTTCTACCATTTTATGCTCTCAGCACAGCAGTGCATGGAAAATCCCATTCTTCTGTATTTGATTCAACATTTAGTGGTTCACAGCTCTTCTGAATGCTAGTTTTCTGTTATTTCGATTTCAGCCACTTCTGTTTTTCTGGAAGCTCGTATTAACCTTAGAAAGAACAGGATTTGCCATGTACTGCTGCTGAGAGTATAGAATGGTAAAAGCATTTTAGAACCCCCCAGTAGTTTCTTAAGACATTAAACATATGTGTGCTCCATAAGTCAGGAATGCCACTCCTTGATTTCTCAAATATGTTTCACTAGTAACACTAATAAAAAGAAAACAACCCGAACAATAATCTTCAGGAGAAACACAAGATGCAGACTCACAATGGGAAACTCCCCAAGAGCAACGAAGAACTTATGTTGGTCCATCATACCATTGTTCATGTATGACACTACAAAACAGAGAAAACCCAAACATTCATCTTCCAGCACATAGGAGTCAGAAGCGGTAGTATCGTTGGTGCAAATCTAGTCTGCTGAAAGAAAGACGAAAGGAAACAAGGAAAAAGAGAAGGAGAAGAGACTGGAGAGAGAGGGAGAAAGGGACACAGGAAAGAGAAGGGAGGGGAGGGGTAAGGGGGAGGGAAGAGAGGGGAGTGAAGGGGAGAGGGAAAGGGAGGGAAGGTGAGGGGAAGGGAGGGGACAGGAGTGGAGGGGATATCTACAAAGGGAGCTAGTGGTCTGCCAGGCCTGGCATCTAGAAGAGGTGCTATGTGACCTCATTACCCAGTCCCAGCTTCTAACTGTCTTCCTTATGTCACAGCCACTCTAATCTTTCCATCCTTCAGCCCCACCTTCCCAGATGGCTGTCCATTGGGCAATGACACTTAAAATCACCAGACACTGGAAAACAAACAACCTGCTTCCATTCATCTAACAAGTGCTATCAATCAATATCTAACAACGTGACTATTGCACAGCTTCGATCTCAGCCCTGAAAAACATCCTCAACAAAGTGACTCTATAGCTTCTCTCCTACAGAGCAGAATGCTAGTAAAGTGGTCCAGCCCCACAATGGGATATCACTGAGCTGTGAAAAGGAATGAAGTACTTACTGACCCATGCTACAGCTAGAATGCATCTAGACATGATGCAACTATAATCTCTATGCCTGGGTTTTATGTGATGCTAGTACCACAGCACAGAGCCATCTCTCCAGCCTTTTTGTTTTGTTTTTTCAAAACAGGGTTTCTTTTTGTAGGCCTGGAACTCACTATGTAGACCAGGCTAACCTCAAACTCAATATAGATCTACCTGCCTCTGCCTCCCAAGTGCTGGGGCTAAAGACATGCACCACCACTGCCTGGATGTTAGGCCTTAAACTTACAGAGCTCTAGATGGAACTTTGTCTCCCGAGTAATGGGATTAAAGGTGAGGGTCATCACTCCCTGACCTTCATGCCTTGGCTGTGGGTGATTTTTTACTCTGATATTCCAGACTGATTTTATTAAATATATAATATATCACCACAACCTGATGTGGTTGTGTGTGCCCATAACCCCAGCATTCAAGAGGCAGAAACAAAGGTTCAAGTACAGCCTGGTCTATATAGGGAATTCCAGACTAGCTTTGGCTATAGCATGAGAAACTATCTCAAAAAAGAAAGGGAGAGAGGGAAAGAGGAAAAAAAAGAAAGTTCAAAACCAAAACAAGCTGAATATATACAAAAGGTATCAATTCATTTTGGGCAGAATCTCATGTATCCCAGGCTGGTTTCAAGCTCACTATACAGCTGATGGTGACTTTGAATTTTTGATTCTTCCAATCCCATCCCCCAAGTGTAATCTCCATGGCTGGCTTTTATGTAATTCTAGGGGGTGAGCAGGGGCCTTCTTGCAGGTACTATACCAAATGATTCTCCAGTGCTATCTCTCCATTCTAAGAGACATTTTGTTTTTGTTTTTAGTAAGTGTTTTTTTTATTTGAAAGGTTTTCCCATAATCAACACTGCTTCTTCCCCTTCCTCCCCTCCTCCTAGTTCTCTCTCAGCCTCTCCCCACCCCATTCCCCCATCCATTCTCCCAGGAAGGGCAAGGAGTCCCAAGGTGAGTAAATTTGGTCTGGCATATCCAGTTGAGATAGGTCCCAGTCCCTCCCCCCAATATCAAGGCTGAGTAAGGAGTTCCTCTGTAGGGAATGAGTTCTGAGATGTCAGTTCATGCACCAGGAACATAGTCTGATCCTACTACAAGAGGCTGCACAAACTGCCCACACCTGTTTGACTGTCATCTACCTTCAGAGGGTTTAGTTCCTTTCCATGAAGGTTCCTCAGTGATTATTTCAGAGACAGTGAGCTCCCAACAGTTCAGGCCAACCATCTTGGCGGGATTCCTCATGATCCTGATTGTAATATGAGGTTTCTGGCCCCACTAGCCCCACGGTCTGGACCCAACTGCAGCCACTTTTTCCCCCCAAAAATGACTCAGACACTTATATTAATCTCGTGTTGTTTGGCCTATGTCTCAGGCACATTTCTAGCTAGCCATTTCATCTTAATTCAACCCATTTTCATTAATCTGTCTGCCACATGGCCTATGGCTCACCTGTGTTCCTTACATGTTGCTTCCTTGGGCAGCTGGATCCATTTCTCTCTCTCTGACTCCACCCTCCTTCTCCTACCTATACTCTGATTCCTCTGCCTACTTCTATGATGCTTGCCATGGCCCAAACAGTCCTTTATTCATAGCATATAGAAAGACATTCCCACATCACTTCCCCTTTTCTGTCTAATCAAAAAGGAAGGTTTCAATTTCAAAATAGCAAAATTACATATAACAAAACAGCTATCAAGCAAGAATTATTGTTACAATACCTAATCTATTTGCATTTAGGAAAATTAAAGAAAGTACTCTATCATCTACTTTATCCTTGTGAATCTAAAGTTTCATATCCAATATACCTTTTAAAATAATTAAGAAAAACTATACCTATAATTATCAAATCTTCAACTACATCAAAGACCACAGAAGGATATAATACTACCTGAGTAAACAGGAAGTACAAGCAACTTCCAAAATCTAGAAATGACAGAGATGACACATGTCTGCCTGGACAGTCATCCAAAGTTCTTTTCTAACTTTGGGTCATCTATCTTCAGCCTACAGGCCCAGAGTCTCTGGCATATCCTTCAATAGAGCAGGAAATCTGAAGGACTGCTCTGCCCATTCTGGCACTCAGTCACTTCTCCTAGTGTTTTGAAGGATGTCTGGCAATTTTCTCTGCAAAGCAAGAACCTGAAGGACCATCTTGGCTTGTTCTGGAAAATTTCAGAGGTCACTTTCCTATGGGTCCTGCATGCCCAGTTTGTACATCATACTGTCAGTCAGTCAATACAAGAACAGTTCCTTGTCCAGTGGTTAAACCCTGCCACAAAGAAGGTAAACTCCACACGGAGTTTCTTCAATGCCCATTTTTCTCTTGAAGTAGATTGGTGCTGCCAGGAGCAGACCTGCCTCACTGTCCAGAAAAGTCTGAGTTCTTAAAATATTTTAAGTGCATATTCTGTAGGTCTTAAACGTGTTTGAAGATTACCTATCCAATTGAAATAATTAATAGTATACCTAAAAAATCCTAGTTAACATAACTATATGTTTGGTTTTCATAGGTGACTATTAATCTGAATTTGTTAATTATACATTACAAGTTTAAATAAGTTACATAAACATCATATCTTAAACAAGAGTAAAAAAATACATACAGCATAATGAAATTGACCTTAAATTTGTATCAACAAACCAAAATCCATACCAATTTAAAATATTTCGAGAATAACAGCTAACTTTTGAATTAAATTCAATAATCTAATTTTTAAAAAAATCAATCATATGCCATATCAACCTTTTTCTTATTAGAAAGAGATTAACTATGACCATTAAATATTCATAATGAAAACAAACACTTAAAAATATTTTGGGAATTTAGGTGTAGATGTCCATTACTACTTCCTGCTGATGAAGGGGCTCTGACAATCTTTTGAAGGCACTGAGGCTGGATCATATTAGTCTGTAGCTGATATGACCATATCGTCCCATCAAAGAATTTTCAGGGGGTCTTGGTTGATGAAACCATATTTGCCTGGAAGCAATCCACAGGTTCTCATATTCTGTGGAAACAAAAGCAGAACTCTTCCAAAGCAACATATCCTTAGACACAAATTTTAAAGTCAAGATACCTTTAAAATATATGTTTGTTTAACTTAGCAGCCTTTGCTATCAATTGTCTTTCTGCACATAGCTAATTAACAGTTTAAAAAATTAAAAGAAAACACAATAATAACCATAATCTAGATTCTTTGTATATTTTCCATCTTTATGTAGCTTATATTTTATTGCTTTATTTCTCTTTTTGAAAGAAATTTCTCTACCCCTTTTCTTTTCTCTCCCAGCTTACATATATATTAATTTACAGAGGTTTTTTCAATTGGAATCTGTTTTTATTATATACCTTAAGCATTTTATAACCAGAAGAGCTTTTAAAATTCTAAACTATACAGCTCTGCTTTTCCTGCTGACTCCACCCCGCTCAACAGCTTTTCAATATGGCGGAGGTACTGGAGCCACACTTTCCTTGCCAATTCTGGGATGCAGTATTAAATATTGTGAAACCTTTTACCACCCCAACTCTGGATAATCTTAGAGTCCTCACTATTATCAAGTAGAGTGCCATCACTCACTCAGCTTAAGCATTTGGCAACAGGGCATCTTAAATAGCCACACAGTTTTTGCAGATAAAGTTGAGTCAGGAAGCTGCTCTTAAAAGAGTTTCATCTGCTCACTGCCAGCAAACAGAGACGACTGAAGAAAATGCTGCTACTAAGAAGCCATCTTTGACTCTGTTTCCTTTTTGTTCAATATGAATAGAAACCTTAAATCGATCAAATGCAGCTTGTTGCTTATATGAGTCTTCTGTGAGACTTCAGGAACATGGCTGTTTTGCAGCTTAATCTGGCTGCTGCCAGTCAGATGCCATTTTGTAATCCAAGCTCTAGCACCATGCCATCTCTGCACCATGACCCATTTCAGAGACACAATTAGGAAGTCGCTTTTGGCTCTGTCTCTGTGCTCTAGAACTCTTTGTAAGCTTTCTCGGGCTTTATGTAGGTGTTCACCCCAACTTGGGTGCCATCTGTAACAAGGAGATTTCCTGCCCAGACTTCCCCATGGTCCAGACCTGCTTGCAACTACTCCCCCCACCCAAAATGACTCTGACACTTTTCCTGTTTGGTCTATGTCTCAGGCACATTGCTAGCTAGCTCTTTCATCTTAACTCAACCCATATCCACTAATCTGTCCTGCCACATGGCCCATGGCTCACTTATGTTCCTTACATGTTGCTTCCTTGGGCAGTTAAGTTGATCTCTCTCTCTCTCTTTCTCTCTCTCTCTCTCTCTCTCTCTCTCTCTCTCTCTCTCTCTCTCTCTCTCTGACTCTGCCCTCCTTCTTCTACCTATGCTCTGATTCTTCTGCCTACTTCTACAGTGCTTACCATGGCCAAAACAGTCCTTTATTCACAACATATATAAAGACATTCCCATATCACCTGATCCCTTTGCTCATGTACTCTCTCCTCTATAATATTAGGGTTTGGGCCTGTCTGGCCTGGGGTCTAGACCTGCAGACCTGCAGTCCCACACAAACATAAAGAAGCTTATATTAATTATATGTCACTTGGCTTATGGCTCAGGCATATTGTTAGCTAGCTCTCTCATCTTAACTCAACTCATTTTTATTAATCTGTCTTGCCACATAGCCCATGGCTTATTTATATTTATACATCTTGCTTCTTGGGTGGCTGGATCCCATCTGTCTCTGACTCCACCCTCTTTCTCCTTTATGCTCTGATTTCCTGTCTACTTCTAAGATGCCCTACAGTAGGCCCAAGCAGTACCTTTATTAATGAATAATATTCACAGCATACAAAAAGACATCCCAATTCATTCCTCCCTCTCTTCAGCTTGACTGGGAGCTTGACCTAGTGCTTAACTATGAATCTCTGCTAAGAGCCATTTGTAATTTATATTCCCATAGCTGTGACAAACACTTGACAGAAACAACTTTAGGTAGGATTGCCTTATACTGACTCCTTGTCTTAGGAAATACAGTATATAATGGTTGGGAAAGCATAACAGAGTGGATAGAATCAGGGACAACAAGAACTTGTAGATGCCATGTATCACACCTTGGTGGATCAGGAGGCAGAGAGTTCAGACTAGAATCAGATGTGGTTATCACCTCAAGGGCTGCCTCTAATAACCCATTTCTGCTAGCTACAACAGCACCGCAAATATTCTAACACAAAGACCTATGAGGGACATTTAGAATCTAACTGTAACACCATCTAAAAAGAAGAAAACTGCAGGACTGGAAAGATTGCTCAGTGGTTACGAATTCTAGCTGCTCTTGCAAAGGACCTGGGTTTGGCTCCCAAAATTCACACAGCAGCTCATAAGTGTATATAACTGCCATTCCATGGGACTTAACTCCCTCTTCTGGCTTCTAAGGGAACCAGGTACACATGTAGTGCACAGATATCATATGTAGGCAAAACATCCATCCATAGAAAAATAAAGTATTTTTAATTGCATTTCAAGATCCTACACCCACAAGGAAGGCAATGTTTAAAAAACAAACAAACAAATTAAAAAAATAGATTCTAGACAGGAAACAAACAAACAAACAAAAAAGTCTGCAGCTCACATCTGAATCTGTATTGGCCTGAATAATGTGTGTTGAGAAGAGGGATGAAAAATAGCCAAGTGCTCAGGGTGTGAGAAGGAAGAGGGGCAGGTCATATGTCTTAGGGACCATAAATATACCTGGCTTCCAACCAAAGCCTGAGCCTGACTGCCCAAACATGAAACAAAGTGTGCTTCCAACTGCCAGTACATAAGCACAAGAGACCTGGCCCTGATGCTATGATTCCAGTTTCAGAAATCCCTATTCTATTTAAAACAGTCAAACTGGATTGGGGACATGGCTCAGTCAGTAAAGTTCTTGTTGCAAGAGCATGAGGACCTGAGTTCAGATCAGTAACATCCACATAAAAGCAAGGTGTGGTGGCACTCATCTTTAAATCTAGCACTGGATAAGGACATATAGAGACAAGTGATTCCTAGTCACTCCACCCTAGTCAACTGGTAAACTCTTGATTCAGTAGCCTAGTTTCAAAAACTAAGGTGACCAGGACTAAAGAGATGTTTTGGTGGTTAAAGACACTCACTGCTCTTGCATAAGACCCTTGTTCCGTACCCAGAACCCCATGTTAGGTGGCTTACAACCACCTTGTATCTCCAGTTCCAGATCTTGTGCCCTTTTCTGGTCTGAGCAGGCACTGTACTCATGTGATACATACATGCAGACAAAACAGATATAAAAAGCAAATAAATAAAATCATAAAAAATAAGATAGAGAGCAATTGAAGATACATGATGTTGACCTCTAACCATGATATGTACATAATGTACATGAATCACACAAACATACATATCACACACACACACACACACACACACACACACACACACACACACACACACACACACGAATAATCTAAGGAGCTTTTGGTTAACAGAAAACCTGTGGTTAATGTCCCTCACAGTATTTTTGAGCCAGAACATCAGCATGGGATGAATTAAACACCAGACTCTGATAGTCTAACAGTAACCAGGTACTAAGGGGGACTCTGATAGTCTAACAGTAACCAGGTACTAAGGGGGACTCTGATAGTCTAACAGTAACCAGGTACTAAGGGGGAAAGAGGATTAGAAAGTGACGGTTTGGTGGAGACATTAGGAAAAAAGAGGCCTTGCACACAAAGGAACAGAAGATGTTCTGAGAGCAGAGGAAACCACCTGAGTCAGGCAACCATACAGCCTCCAGGGAACCTACGAAGGCAAAGCACGTGGCAGGGAATGGCCAGAGAAAGTAAAGAAGGCAGAGGAGGAAGGCCACATTGGTGAGAGATAGGATAATGTGTATGAGGGATGCAAAGTGAGGGCATGATAAGGATGAGCCTTGGCATTTTGGACTAGATGGTGACAGCATCCACTGAGCTAGGAACATAGCAGAGACTAGCTTGAAGGAAAATGCACATGGAAAGATGGAAGCTTTATCCCCCTGATCCCTTTACTGAATTTGACGGCACTGGACAAGATTCTCTCTTTCCTGTGTCCCAATATAAATATTTCCTCTTGTCTGACTCTTATCCTGTGTCATTTATCACTTTAGTGACTTTTATAGATATGACTACCATCATATAGGTGTATATATGGGTGTGCCTCCCAAAGTGACTCCACCTTTCTCTATGATTTCAGCTCCTGTTCTCATGTTCCTCTGAATCTATGTCATCACTTTACAGAGGCATCTGAGCTCTGCACCAGAGGCTTCCTGCCAGGCATCTTTCTTGATCCAATCAGTCTTCTTGAAAACCAGTTAAACATCACAGAGTTCACGGCTAACTCTTTCTTCCCTTTTCCTTGGATGCCTCCTTTCTGGACACATTAATTTTGAGCTGCCTCTTGCTTTATATATCAAGTAGATCCTGAGTGACATGATCTCAAAATTTTCCTAGTTAACTATACTCACAGAATTGTAAGAAATAACATAAAGAGGTTTCTTTTTAAAAATAAACATTTATTTATTTGCTATGTATAGTGTTCTGCCGGCATAACAGGAGAAGGCACAAGATCTCATAATAAACAGTAGTGAGCCACTATGTGGTTGCTGGGACTTAAATGCAGGACCTCTGAAGAACAGCCTGTACTCTTTACCTCTGAGCCATCTCTCCAGGCCATAAATAAGTTTCTTGTGCTTTGTTCAGTTTCCTCCAAAGGTCATATCATACCAAAAGATACTATATTATTACAATAAAGATATTAAAGTACATATAAGCATACACTGGATTTGGACTTGCCATGTTTAACTTGCATTCCATTTGAGAATGTTTATTTCCATACAATTTTATCTCATATATAGGGTCATGTGATTACCACCACAGTCCAGATAAAAAACAGTTCCATCACCATAAAGATCCCTTCTCCTCACCTGTGATAACACATCTACTTGTCTCCACCTCTCCTATGCCTCCATTCTGCACCCATCCCAAACCCCAGATCCACCAATTTGTTCTTTGTCTCCATAGAGATGTAATTCAAAGAATGTCATATACATGGAATCATGTTGTTTGTAGTGTTCAGCACTGCCTGCTTCCATCCATTACAACACAATAAACGAAGCATAGGGGCATATGCCTGCAACCTTAATGCTCAGGAAGGTGAAAGAGAAAGATTGCTACAACTTTTGGAGCCAACCCAGGCTACACAGCAAAACAAAATATGGTTCTGGGAACATAACTCAGTCCTTGTGATTTCTCCCCCTCCCCATCTACCTCCACCTCCCTCTCTGCTCCCTCTCCTTCTCCCTCTCCTCTGTGCCCTCCTCCATTCCCCTCTCTCCCCTTTGCTCTCTCATGGGGGGAGGGGGTAATGGCTGTGTGTAGGCTGAAGGCTATGTCATTCCAGACACTGTCTATGTTATGCATTTACACACAAAATAGAAGATAGTTAAGTGCATTGCTGCTAATTTCAGATGTATAAGAAAGCATTAGCTTTCTCAGTTAACATTATGACTTAAAAATGGAGAAGAGTGGAAAAGTCCTGTTTATAACAGGACTACATACTATAAAATGCTTGGAAATGTGAAGAATGAAGACAAATAAGGTTATGAAAACAAACACAATGATAAAAAACTATATATACACCAAGTTTGAATGAGATATATAAATAATGTAAAAAACTAAATTAAAAGGACACTTTTGTTATTCTTTTAATTATGTTTATGGGAGCTGATGGGTATATATTAATGTATTGTCTAAAGAGAGGGTATCAGATCCTCTGGAGCTGGAGTTACAGACAATTGTATACTACCGACTTAGGTGCTTAGAACCAAACTGGGGCCTTCCGCAAGAGCACTAAATGCTCTTAACTCCTTCCATATCTCCAGTCCCCCAAACTATTTTTTTTAAAATCTGGTTCTCCTCACACTTATCAAAATCCCAGTTTGAGCCCATGGGAGGGAGGCCTGCCCCTTTGTGAATGGAGATGAAGGAAAAAATGTATGGAGAGGGAATAGATGGAAGGAGAGGGGAGGGGATGGGAGGAGAGGAGGGAGGGGAAACTGCAGTCAGTATGTAAAATAAATGAAAAAATAATAAAGTAAAACCAAAATCCCAATGGAGGGCTGGAAAGTTGGCTCAGCAGGTAAGAGCATTTGTTGCTCTTGCAGAGGACCTGAGTTTGATTTCCAGCATCTAAATAGCTGCATACAACCGTCTGTAACTCTAGAGCTGGGAGATCCAACACCTTCCTGACCTCTGAGGGCACAAGGCATGCATGTGGTGCACATACTTGCACACAGACAAAATATTTAAGACACATAAAAATAATAACAAAATAAATCTAAAAACCATTTTGAAGCCAAGTGGAGGCCAGGCGTAGTAGTGCATGCCTACAGTCCCATGTCGGAGACACCGAAGCAGAAGGATCAATAGCCTACATCAGGTGACTTATGGCTGCTTCTAACTCCTGGGGATCTAATGTTGTGTTTATATATTTAAGTGTGTGTGTGTGTGTGTGTGTGTGTGTGTGTGTGTGTGTGTGTGTGTGGAGAGAGGGGGGAGGGGGAGAGAGAGAGAGGAGACAACAAGTAAAGAAATAAAGACCATGATGTGAGATGTCTTTCTGTACTCTGTGAATATACTTTACAAAAGAAATTATTTTGGCCTATGGCAAGGCAGCTTAGAAGTCGATGGTAAATCCAAGCAGAGATAAAGGAGGAGGGTAGAGTTAAGAGAGAAGCTGCAGAGTGCTATCCAGAAGGCAAGATGTAATGGAACACATGTAAACCCCTGGATTAAGTTGTAAGAAGTAGTTGATCATGAGCCTGAGCCATAGACCAGTTTGTAATTAATATAAGATTTTGTGTGATTATTTGGGAGTAAACAGCTGTGGGACAGTAAGTTTGGACCTTGGGTTATGCCAAGCCAGAAACATCAGGCTACAGTTTATTTTAATTTCAAAATATTAAAAATACATTAAAAATACTAAGTCAGGCTCCATTGTAGAAATTTAAACTGATCAATAATGAATGTCTTGAATGAATCACTGAAATAACGATATAAATCAAAAACAATAACAGCAAAAGAAAGAAGGGAAAAGAAGTGAAAAGAAAAACTAAGTCCTTTAATCGCAGCACTTGGGAAGCAAAGGCAAGTAGATCTCTGTGAGTTCAAGGCCAGCCTGGTCTACAGAGTGCCAGGACAGTCACAGAGAAACTCTGTTTTTAAGAAAGAAACAAAACCCCTAAACAACAACAACAAATCTAACAATATAAGTTTAGTGTCCCTTATACAAAGTTCTTGAGGGCCAGAAGTAGGTCAGACTTCAGTGTTTTTCATATTTTGGAATATGTGCAGAGACTTAAAATTGAGCATTCTTTATTTAAAAACCTGAAATTCAAATTTCAGAGCATCACAAATGTCATGTTTTTGTATGCACATATCCTGTACAGGACAAAGGCAAAAAACAGAAGTCATACTCCAGCTTGAGAAACTAAGGAGTAATTCAAAGAAGACTGGAGGTGGAACATTAGAGGAAAGGAAACATGTGATAAAAGAAAACTTGAACATCACAGGTGAACAAGAAGAATTAAGAAAGAGAAGGGTAAGTGAAAACAGGCCAGAAGCAGATTTAATTAGTCCCTGCTCTTGAGAGGAAGAACAGGAGGGGAAGGTGCATTTATAGAGGAGCAACTCACACGAAATGCCTGGGAATGGTAAACTTATCTAACAGAAAAAAAGGACAAAGGATCCCTGTGAGGCAGGGCAGAGCCAGGCCCTCCAAGTTCCACATCAGTTATTTTCACTCCAGAATACAGGATTCAACAAACACAGGAAGTCCATTGTGGTCACAACCACAATGAGCTAACATTTCACACCTTCAGGACTGGTCAGAATCAAAAATGAAACAAAACCTAGCATGTGTTGGTGAGGCTGTGGGGAAGCAAACCCCTGTCTACTGCTGGAGGGCTCAAAAGTATGGCTCTCCCTCAGAAGGTTAAACATAGTGATATCACATGATTTGGTCATTTTAAAATAAAGCCTAAGTCAGCAGAGAGTCCACACAAACCTAAGCCACACAGGAACCTGTACTGAATGTTTATAGTCATGTTAGTCACAATAACTACACAAGAGAAACAACCCAGATGTTCATCTAGTGAGGAATGGATAGACAACATCTAAATGTCTATTTGTGTAGTGGAAAGCCAGTCAGCCACAGAGAGCTTTAGTACAAGTCTACTGAAATACATGGAAAACCCTTGAAAACTGGATACTAACAAGAAAAAAAAACAAAAAAGGGGGCACATCATTCAATCTATGATATAATAGGCTCACAATAGGGAAGTCCACCAAGACTGAAAATAATCTAGAGGTCTCTAGGGGTTGGAAGGAAGGGCATGGGTGATGGACACATCTAAAGAGTTAGGAGTTTCTTTTGGAGGTGATGTTATAAAATTAGATGGTTACACAGTACTGATAGCTGGACAATTGTGTGAATATACTAAAAAGCAAATCATGTGCACTACAGATGAATGAATTTTGCTATGTGTAGAAATGGAATTGTTTTAACATGTGAACTGGGAAGGAAAAATCAGCTGCTACACAAAGGCTACTTCAGTTCAGAAACAGTAGATATAAAAGTCCTATATGTTGGGCCAGCAAGATACTCAGTGGATAAGAAGAGTGTTCTGAAGCCTGGTGGCCTGAAATCAATCCCCAGAACACATAGTGAGGACAGAACTGACTCTTCTATGTTGTTCTTCTAAGTTGTCTTCTGCTCTACACACACACACACACAGAGAGAGAGAGAGAGAGAGAGAGAGAGAGAGAGAGAGAGAGAGAGAGAGAGAGAGAGAGAGAGAGAGATTTTATAAATATTCTGAGGTAAGGGCAAAGTCAATCCTTTAATCCCAGCACTCATGAGGCAGGGAAACCAAGGCTACATGGAGAGACCCTGTCTCAAAAACAAACTTGCCAGGGACCTAGGTGGTGAACACTATTTATCCCAACACCCTGAAGGCAATGTGAGTTCGAGGCCAGCCTGGTCTATGGAATGAGTTCCAGGACATCCAGGGCTACACAGAGAAACCCTGTCTGGGAAAACAACAATAAAAAGAAAATACAAACAGATGCTTAGGAGAGAGCTGTGGAGATGGTTCAGTCAGTCAAGTACTTGTCACAGAAGCACGAAGAGCAGAGTTTGGATCCTCAGCACCCAAATAAAAGCTAGGCATGGCAGCATGCACCTACAACTCCAGCAGTGGGGAATGGAAATCAGCAAATCCTGAGGGTTTACTAGCTAGACATCTGTTGTGTGGTATTTAGACTATGTTCTGACAAATAAAGCTTGCTTGGAGTCAGAGGGTGGGACCAGACACTAGCTGATGAAAGAGGTTTGAGAACTGTAGAGAGAGGACACAGGAAGTGGTAAGGAGGAGTTGAAAGAGGCTCTCGGCCCTTTTGGATGGAGAAATGAGAGAAGTAGGAAGCAAATGGCGGCTGCTCCCTATTCTCTATCTTTCGAGTTCTTGCCCCAATATTTGATTCTCAATTTTTATCGATAAGGATTAATTTTATTAACACTTCAGACATCTATCTAAAACTATCCAGATCCAGTGAGAGACAATCTCAACAAGCAAAGGTAGAGGGTGATAAAGGAAGACATCTCTGATCTCTCACATGCACTGGCATGTGTGTGTGCAACAGGCTAGATATTTTGGTGCACACCTCTAATCCTAGCACTTTGGTGGCAGAGTGAGTTGAAGGCCAGCCTAGGCTGCCTGAAACTTTTAGAGGTAGTATCAGCAAGCTGATGGCTATTGAGAATCACTCTCCTGTGTGGGTATGGCTACTGATAGATAGGATGCTCACACCTCAGCTGATGCCTCCGTACTCATGCACATATGTGCAGCACTAAATGGATTCAGGAGATTATTAGTAACAAGAAAACAGACAAAGTTGGGAGGGTGGTGGGGTGGGGACTAGGGCAAGTTGGAGGAAGGGAATGGTACATGTATAAATGTATGCAGTTTTCAAGGCATAAAATATTTTTTAAAATAAATAAACAAGCAAACAAAGAGAACTGACAAAGCTTATGAGACAAGAAGAAATCCAGAGAAGTGGAAGCCCACACACATGCAGAAACTTCCCAAGGCAGGCAAAGACACCAATCAAAGAGTCTGCATAGTAAGTTAAGGACCATAATAAAAATAATTCCCAAATGAAATTGAGAACCCAAAATATGAGAGCCAAGTGATGCAACAGGAGGTTTCTGGCCTGCCTAGTCCCACGGTTCAGACCTGCTGCCACTGCTTATCTGAACTAGCAATCCCAAAGTCCCAAATAATCACACAGAGGCTTATATTAATTTCATGTTTATCAGCCCAAATCTCAGACATATTGCTAGCTAGCTCTTCCATCTTAACTCAACCCATCTCCACTAATCTGTCCTGTCACATGGCCCATGGCTCACCTGTATTACCTTACACGTTGAATCTTGGGCAGCTGGATCGTGTCTCATTCCCTCCTAGGCTCCAATTCTTCTCCCTACTTCTATGGTGTCTGCCATGGCCAAAACAGTACTTTATTCACAGTATATAGACATCCCACATCAAAGTGATAAGAATAACTCGGAAACAAAGCTGCTTTTCCTAAATTAAGTTCTAGGGGACTGAAAGAATCTTGGAGCTGGTGACAGATACCAAGCAAAGTGCTCAGAATCTTGTTTCAGGTATGTCTGAGATCACCATACAAGGCAACTGACAAAATCTCCAAGAAATCTCTGGAAGAAGACAATATATTCTGGACTCTGAATATTGCAGTGATGATGAGCGTGCCAAAAAAAAAAAAAAAAAAAAAAAAAAAAAAAAAAAAAAAAAAAAAAGCATGGTCAAGAGCACAGGAAAAAAAGACATTATGAGTGGGAACCAGGAGAAACTAACATGAACCTGAGTCAAAAGCTTGACCAGAAAATTCATTAACA
The DNA here is from genome assembly GCA_033318265.1 of Phyllotis vaccarum. Lineage (NCBI taxonomy): Eukaryota > Metazoa > Chordata > Mammalia > Rodentia > Cricetidae > Phyllotis > Phyllotis vaccarum. The sequence continues at coordinate 4,021,504 of JARWLC010000013.1, read as the reverse complement.
AAGCAACTTTAACATGCCACACAGTAATAGGGGACACAAAAATTAAAAGGACAATATAAATGTGTAAATCCTGTAGAGTTACATCATAGTAAAGATGACAAGGCCAAGTGTTGGCAAGGCTATTATGTAGGGAGATTATGTTATTCCATTGTAAATAATTGTCTCACCTATGAGTTTAATAAAAAGCACTGATTGGTCAAAGACAGACAGGAAGTGTGGGCGGGGCTACCAGACTAGGAAGACTCTAGAACAGGCAGAACAGAGCAGAATGCCAAAGAGAAGCCAAAAGAAGCAGAGGACAACTATGCTGCTCTGAGAAAAGGTACCGAGCCACACGGCTGAACAAGATAAGAGTCATGGGTTAGTTTAAAGGTAAAGAGTTAGCAAGTTATATACCTGGGCCATAGGCTGATCAGCCTAAAACTATCGTATGTATGCATCTGTGTGTCTCTGTGGGTCTGTGGATCTGCGGGCCTAAACCTTGAGGCTAGGCCTGAAAGTCTGGGCCAGAAACCTCTGACTACACTATTACACAATGGCTATTTTAATACTCTGCTGGTAGCCAGAACTAGCAGAGCCACCTTGGGAGACAATTGGGTACCACTTCATAACAATGAAGTGACAAGTACTGTGCACCATAGAAACTCCACTCTTGGGTATAATTTTATAATAGGAAATGTCAAACTTTTTGGTATTTTACAACTCTAGATTCTAAAAGGTTTGAAGTCCTCCAAGCTTGTTTTATTATATGGGTTCTAGCTGTTGATATTAATCAGATTAGAGGTTAAAATTGATTTTCAGGCAGAAGAAATAGCACAAACTATTAGCCATTAAAGTGTGCTTTTTATTTATTAAAATTTTGTTACAAAGGGCTTGAAAATTAAAATCAACACGAGGCCAGGCAGTGGTGGTGCATGCCTTTATTCTCATCACTCCAGAGTTAGAGGCAGGTCAATATCTGAGTTCAAGACCTGCCTGGTCTACAGAGTGAGTTCCAGGACAGCCATAGCTGTTACATGGAGATATTCTGTCTCAGAAAAAAAGAAAAAGAAAAGGAAGTAAGGAAGGAAAGAAAAGAAAAGACAAGACAAGACATCAGGCAGTGAGATTGGCCAGACCCGAAGTGTATCCATCTCAATGAATTCCTATACAGTTAGAATAGCCATTCCAAAGGTGTGGAGCTCCACACTGAATTTTACACTTTGACCATAAATATATTTTACACATTTATCAACCACTAAAAACAAAAAGTCCAGACAGAATTAAAACTAAAATAAAAATGAACTTCATATCCTCTCTCCTAACTTGTGTCCATCTATATTTATTACAGCACTATTTACAACAGCCAAGGAATGTGGCCAGCCTAGTTCTCCATCATCAGCTGAGCTGATAAAGAGAAGATGGTAGATAAACTCAATAGAAATTTATTCCACCACAAAGAAAAATAATATCATGATATTTTCAGGAAAATGGGTACAATTGCAGGATCATTAGGTTAAGCAAAATAATCCAGACTCAAAAAATCATGGTTTTGTCTGATATATGCATAACCTATATTTTAATTTTTACATATAAGTATTTCCATGTGAAGATATAAATCTTAAAAGCAAAAAGGGAAATACATGGCAGGGAAAACAAAAGTGGGTAGGAAAATCCATATGACATGAGAGCAGAAGCAGCATGCTCTAGCAGGGGAAAGAACCAGCATGTAGGATAGGACTGGAGAAAGAGTCATCAAAACAAATAATATGAAAATGTCGTAATGGAACTCACTACTTTGTATGCTGTTTTAGCTTGCTTCCTGCTGCTGTGATAAATACCACGACCAAAAGAAACTTGAGGAGGAAAGAGTTTATTTCATCTTATACTTCCAACAGTCAGTCCATCACTGAGGGAAATCAGGGCAGAAACTCGAGGCAAGAATCTGGAGACAAGAACTGAAGAAGAGGCCAGAGAGTAACAACAGATCATTTACCCTAGCTTGCTACACCATCCTTCTTATATAGTCCAGATAACCTGATCAGGGGTAGTACTGCCCACAGTGGGCAAGTTGGCAAGGAAGGCTGTTCCTGGGTGATGGGGTTTGTGCTTCTCTACACTTCCATATATTTTCCAAGTTTATACAAAGACCACCTATTATTGCTGTAAGCATGTAATTATTTGATACTGTCATATTTTATTATACTTGTAGCTACCTTAGAGAAAAGATTTTATCATATTATAGTTTAATTTGTATTTCTCTGGTTAATAAAGAAGTCAGTCATCTTTCTATATGTTTATTGTCCACCTTATTATTTTACAAACTGTCAGAACAAGTCTTTGGTTCATTTTTGTGTTTATAATTTTTCATTGATTTTACCCAAAATCAAATGTATTAAGAAGGATCAGTCTCGACCTTTTAACATGAAAGGTGTTAGTTCTCTCTGGCTATCTAAGAAAGCAAATATCTGCCTAAGGGATTTGGTGACTGCTGACCTAACCAGTAGGATCTCAGAGCTCACCAAAGAGTCAAGGATGTATTCTGAGATCAGTGGAGCCGACACCAACCCACAAAGATGGCCAGTGATCTCACTTCTTTCAACACATCTATCCTGAGGCAGAGATGAAGACAGAAATCTTTGTTGACTCATGAGTAACTGAAGTCAAAAAGGGAAACTACAAAGTATTTATACGCAAGCTGTGTATGCTGTCTGAAACCCTTGATCTCAGCATTTGGGAAAAGCAAGAGAAGTGCATAAGCTCTTGGCCAGACTTAGCTAAATATAGAGACCATGTCTTAAAAGAAAAATAGTTGTCAGAGAATGGGGTGTAGCTTGGCAGTATGGCATTGAGTGGCATGTACAAGGCTCTCATGTTGGTCCCAAGGACCACACACATACAGAGCCATCTTGGAAAGCATGATATGCACATTTGTGCCAAGATCAGTGGTGCTCCACCAGTGGCAGTTCTACCCTCCAGCATGCACTGGGTATTCAGCAGTTATCTTCAGGTGGCACAGACAGGTGAGCAAGGTTCTACCTGTATCTTCTAGGTAAAGGCAAAAGATGGTACCAAACTGTAGGGGTATTATGTTGTTTCATGGAAAATAACTGTCCCACCCACTGGTTTAATAAAAAGCTGATTGGCCAAAGGCAGGCAGGAAGTGTGGGTGGGGCTAACAGACTAAGAAAATCTCTGAGAGCAGAATGCCAGTCAGAGCCCCAGAGAGAAGCCAGAGGAAGCCGAGGACAACTATGCTGCTCTAAAGAAAGGTACCAAGCCGCATGGCTGAGCAGGAAGAACCATGGGTTAGATTAAGGGTAGAGAGCTAGCAAGTGATATGCCTGGGCCTGAGGCTGATCAGCCAAAAACTAATGAAAGCGTCTGTGTGTCTCTGTAGGACTGTGGGACTGCGGGACTGCGGGTCTAAACTTTGAGGTTAGGCCCGAAAGTCTGGGCCAGAAACCTCGTACTACACCAAACATCTTACAATGCACAGAACAGCACCCATTTCCCCCCTTGCCAACAAACTTCACTATCAACTAGCCAACTTTTCTTTTTCTGTTATTGCCCACCCCCATTTCATGGAACCAAAAGCCTCATATATGCTTGACAAGTTTCCTAACAATAAGCAATGCCCCCCACACACATACACAACTTTCCAAACCTAATTTCAAAGGCACATGAGTAAGGAACTCCTTTGTAGTCTATTATCTAGAGACAGCCAAACCTCAGAAAATTCTTCTTTCATTCAAAAAAGTTCCCCAGGCTGCCCTAACTCATAAGCTACTCTAGATTCCTGAAGACTAATGCTCTGGCAATTCCAAGGAAGCTGTCCTGATGGACATTTTGCTCTCTGTAGGAAGTCTTCCCCAGGGAGAAAATCCTAGAAAAACCATCAGAGCCAACTAGCTCTACCCCCTCATTGGAAAGAAAATGTGACAAATGACACAACATGGCATCATTCAAAGGTGTAAAAATAAAGAGATAGTCATGATATCAAATAGACAGATGATCATTGCTACTTAAAGAAGCAAAAAGTGTATCTAGAAAGTATAATGCCTGAATTCAAATGAAGGTTCAGGTCGTTAGGCCGCTCTGAGCAGTCAGAACAGGCTTTTTCACTGCAACTCACTAGACAACTTCAGGCCTTTCTCTAGTACCCACAAATGCCCATTCAAATGGATTCTGTGCATTTGTTTTGTTGCCTGTTTTCTACCTTGTGAGGAGGGATGAAGATATGGCCTATAACATCAAGGAAGGGGTTGAAAACATATCAAAGATCTCAAGACTGAAATGTTTTTTAACAAAATCTCAATTGTTTGATTTTACCAGTCAGGACTTGTGATCCAGATACTTGTGAAAACCTGCTAGTTCAGAGAGGCACAGAAAGCACCCACCTGATCTTCCTTCCCCACCAATGTCCCAGAAGTCTCCTCCTACAATGTTTCAACCACCCTCCTGAAACTGAATGTCCCTCCCTTTGACCTGTGTGTCTCTCTATCCATCCTCAAGGCTCCTTTCACTCTGTTTTTTCTTAGTAATCCTGTGTTCACTTCCTGTCAACTGGTTGCTTGCTCTGCCCCCCACCTTTACCTATGGTTGGCTTTATTTAAATCCTGTTTACAATGTTCTAGCAGAAAGCTCTTGGAATAAAGGTGTATGTTAGGGCTGAGCCACACCAAAACTAGAAACAGATTTTTCTAGCAAAGAATACAATCTTGGGGTTCACGGTGTGATCAAATATTCTGCAACACTGAAAGAATTTCCAGACCTAGTGGAGGACTAACTGCCTAATAGTGATCTCAGAACCATTCAAGGAAAAAAATTCTCTCTGCGTTCATAATTCCCAATTCCCAGGACTGAGGCAGGCATGGTTAAGTAGCTTGAAACCCATCCTGCATACTTTCTGGGGCACATCTATCAAACCTAATACCCCAAGTCCACAGGTTCTTGTTAGGATCCCAGCCTGACCACTCAGCACTGCAACACCTGGGGCCACTGTGTTCATATCCAACTCTTGACAACCAGTCCTAATCCACAATTGTGTGCACCTACTTCTTGTTGTTTGTTTGCTAGGACAGAAGGCTAGCCCCAAACTCAAGATCCTCCTGCTTCAGCTTCTGGACCATTGAGATTAATAGGCGTGTGTCACCACACCTGGCATAATTATAAGATCATTTGTTTTCTTTTGGTGTAGTGTGTTGCTTTGACTTGCGTTGCTTTACTCTGATTGGCTATAACCCAGGCTAGCTTGAAATTCATCATGTAGTCCAAACTGCTCTCAAACTCACAAACTTCCTACTTCATCCTAATGAATGCTGGGATTACAGACATGAGCCACCACATCTACCTTACTTTTTAAAACCTTTTTTAAAATTTATTCATTCTTTCTTTTTGAGGTACTAGGGATGGAATCCAGGGCCTTGTACATGTTAAACACATGTTCTACTAGTGAACTACACCTCCATACCTCGTGAATTATTTTAAACAAATATATAATTCACCTACCACACAGTCACCATTTCAATGTCTATAATTCAATGGTATTCACAGTATTTTAAGGTTGAACAAGTATCACCTTTCTCTATTTCTAGAACATGTTTATCATTCCCCAAAGCCTTCATCCTTTAAGCAGTCACTTTCCATCCTCTTCTCCTGATCCTCAGCAACCACTCATCTATTTTCTGTTTATATAGATGTGTAATGTCTGAACATTTCACCTAAACAATGCTGTCAAGAATTACAAAGTGTATATTTTAAATCTGGCTTGAAACATCTAAGTAAAATAAATATACACTAACCTGAAAGGGGATCCTTGGAAGGCAGGTCCTGTACTAAGCACTTTAGCCATTTACTCTTATTTAGTCCTAATAATTGCCATATCAGGAGGAAAGGGCTGTTATCCCCATGGTATAATTGAAGAAACTCACCAGAAGGTGAGTAAAGCCTTTGTAGCTACCTGTTTTCCATGTAGAAAGTGAGTTACTGCCCACTACTTTTATTTCATTTTTAAATTAATAAAGTAATTAACTTCATCATGGCATTTTCATACATATGCTGCTGTACTTCGTTCATGTTCACCTTCACCATTACACATTACCTTCTCATTTTATGTGCATTTGTGTTTTGCCTGCATATGTGTCTGTGTGAGGGTTTTGGATTCTGGAGGTACAGACAGTTGTGAGCAGCCATGTGGGTGCTGGGAATTGAACCCAGGTTCTCTGGAAGAGCAATCAGTGCTCTTAGTCACTGAGCCATCTCTCCAGCCCCACATATTACCTTCTCTTATTCCCACTTCTGCCTCCTTCTTGCTTTCAGGTTATATATATGCAACAATGTGTGTGTTATATCATATCTGAGAAAATATGGCATTTCTCTTTCCTTCTCTTTTTCTTGTCACATTACTATCCCCCTACCTCATCCCACAATCTTTCATGTCATATAAATATATACATACATACATACATACATACATACATACATACATACATACATACATATGTAGATTCAGCATATGAGAGAAAACATTTGGGTATTTGTCTTTCTGAGTGACTTATGTTGCTTAACATGCTGATCTCCAGTTCTACCCATTTTTAGCAAGGAATATAATTTTTTCTTGTTCACAGATGAGTAAAACTCCATTGTGGGGTTGATAAGATGATTGAGTGGGTAGAAGTGCTTGCCATCAAATCTGATGACCTGAGATTGATCCATGTGACCTACATGGTACAAGAAGAGAATCAACTAAAGAAAGTTGTCCTCTGACCTGCACATGCGTATTGTGGCATGTATGTGCCCCACATGCACACACCCCAATAATAATAACAATAAGAAGAAATGTAATAAAACTGCTTTAAATTGTTTCAAAACTCCACTGTGTACATGTGCCACATTTTCATTGGCCATTTGTTAGTTGATAAACATCTAGACTAGTTTCATGTCCTGGATATTGGGAATAGTATAGCAACAAACATGGTATGTAGGTATCTTTATGGTCTGTTAACTTAAGGTCCTTTGACTATATGCAAAGGAGTGGGAAAGCTGAATCATGTGGGAGATCTACTTGCAGATTTTAAAGAACCTCACACTGATTTCCACAGTGGATGTAACAGTGTGCATTCCCTTCAGCGGGGACTAAGGCCCTCCCACATCTTCATCAGCACCATTCTAACCTCAAGCAATTTTAATTTTCATTTTCCTGAAGACTCAGAATGTTGAACACTTCCTCAAATACTTATTATCCATGTATATTTCTTCCTTTGGCAGCTGTCTATTTACTGATTGGACAGTCCTAACTGCAGTGAGATGGAGCTGCAAATTTGTTTAGTTGCATATGGTCCACACCTTTCCATTGTTTTCCAAGACTGCAACAGGTCACTATGTGTGTCGAGGGGCAGAGCAGGTCACAGTGTCAACCTTTACGGGTTAGTACATGAATGTGTATGATGCACTAATGTTAAGGCTCTTACCCCTCCCCCCACCCCCACACACACAGCTGAAATTCTTCTCCCTGGTGCTGGAAAGAACAACTTCCCACACTCTGGGCAACTTCAGATGACACATCTGTCCTCAGAAGATGTTTCAGAAGCAGTAAGATACACACTGAAGTTAACTTCCCTTTGTCTTTAGAGAGTGACTTTGAGGGAGTGAGTTTTTCAAGATAGGGTGTCTCTGTACCACAGTTTTGGTTGTCCTTGAACTCACTCTGTAGACCAGGCTGGCCTTGAACTAAGACATCCATCTGCCTCTGCCTCCCAAGTTCTGGGATAAAAGGCATGTGCCACCATTACCCAGCTGAGAGTGACTTCTTAACCATCTTTTCAACTTTGGTGAACTAAAACCTGTGTCTACTTCCTAGAGCCTGGAGGGACTTCATACCTTATCCCCATATATGCTAAGGCACAATCCATTACTGAGGACCAGAAACAAGAATAAAGAACAAAGGGACACTATCAGAGCTCTCTTGACCACACTACAGAAAAATTGGCTCCCTGCCTTCAAAACAAAGATACTTCTGGTTTAGGGTTCTTAGGTCAAAAAAAAAAAAAAAAAAAAAAAAAAAGAAGATCATAGGGTGGCACTCTTCTCTAGTTGAACCCCGGATATGTCTTCTGATATGTGACCACAGTCCCCTTATTTGGAAGCAAGGATAACACAGAATCTGAACAGTTGTTGTGGTGATTTAAAACAAGAAGCATGCTAGGTATGGTGGCATATAAGTGTCAGCCCAAGTCTCAGGAGGTAGAGGCAAGAGAATCCAAAATCTAAACCCAGATCTCAGGAAGCAGAGGCAGAAGGATCATGAGTTCAAGGCAAGCTTTGGATACATAGCAAATTTGAGGCTACCAAATTGGGCTAGGTAGGACCACATCTTTAAAAAAAAAAGAAAGAGAGAGTGAGAAGGAAAGGAGAAAGACATATTTTATAAATGGCACACAAAAATCACCCAGGAAATGGTAAGGACACATTCCTGAGTCAAAGACACCTTTGTGATTGTTAGTTATTTTATAGACTAATTGAACAGGTTTAGAGAATTCATTTTCAGAAAGCCACTAAAGATTAGAAGTGGGACAGCCTCAAAGTCTAAATTAATTATGCCCAGCATTTTAAGATGGCTACTGTGGAGTGTGAATCCTGGGAGCAAACCCTAGCTGCCAATTAATCACTGTATGACTTCACGTCTACCAGCTTCCTCAATCTCTCAGAACTCAAAGCAGGAAAACCTGAGCCTTGGCCTAGTTTTAAAACCTCCATACCATAAGACGCAATTATCGAGCATGCACAGGGTTTCGAGTTCCAGTTTCAGCAAAGGGGGGAAAAAAAAAACTACATCTCTAGTCTCAGGCATCTCCTGCAGTGTTTGGAATATAGCCCTCAAGAATAAGATGAGTTACTGGATACTTTTCTCCACAAAAGCCAATTAGACAATAAAAAATATTCTCCCTACGAGAAACTGAAAAAGACAATCAGCAACTCTTTATCCACGTGACTCCTTGCTTTCTTTTCTCCATAGCAGTCTATCACACAGATTTGATGTCTGTGCTGGTTTTCTCCCTCTACCGAGTTGCTTTCACAGAGACTCAAGTCTTGGCTTTCTTCATCCTTTGCATCACCAGTTCCTAGAACCCAGACTGGCCATACATTTGTAGCTCACTAAAAGGTTCTTCTGATAGCAACTCCACCAGGGTTGTCCTTAACCATTTCTGCATCTTTTGCTTAACTTCCTAGGCTAGGAGTTCTCTTTGTCAGTGTTTCTTATATGTGCTATAAACCTTACTAGAAGGCAATGCTAGAACCAAATTTTTTCTGCCTAAGTCTATGTTTTTCATGGTTATATTTGCCTTCATTTTCAAGAAGCTCAAAGCACAATTTCTGCTCAGTTACAATTACAATGTTTTTCTTGAAGCCTTTTTGGGGTTTTGATCTGTTTTGTTTTGGTGTTTTTTTTTTTTTTTTCTGTGATATGAAAACAGGACATAAATAAATGTAAGAAGACTCTCTTGTTTAAAATCCTATTTCCAATTACAGACTGTATTTATCATAAGAACATGCTACTCAGACTTGAATGTGCCTAAAAATTACCTCAAGAACTAGTTATTATTATCTAGTTATAGCCAAATAAAACACTGAATCTGACTCAGTAGGTAAGGGGCAGGGTGTGAGGTACTGCATTTCTAACAAGACACCAGGTGATGCCCAGGTGGCTGGGCCTGGTTCACAAATTGAGTTGCTCAAGGTGGAAGAAACTTGTTCCCTTGATTCAGCACAATTTCTGCGTCCATGTCCTCCACAAAATATGACCAAAGTCTCTATAAGTATAGGGACAGACACCAAAAGCATGTAGGAAGCTAATAAGACCTACAAGTTGCTCCCCCTTCCCCTGCCCCATTTTCCCTTTGTCCCACTCCAACCCTGCCAAGATTCTGATCAAAGTGGCCAGGATGTCGCCTGGGAAGCTCTCCATATGCTTTTGCTGCAGGTGGCCTCACAGCCAATTTTCAAAATGACTGCTTTTTTCCAAGGTTTTCCCAAGGCACACTCCTGGGGACAGCTGTTGTCACCAGTGGAGGCATCTGCTCGGCCAGGATTTTAACCTCCTAGTGTTTTAAGACCAGCATTAAGAAGGGTCCCATCACTCATCTTCGACTATACAATAATTCACAGTGGGTTCAGTTCCTGAAGCCTCATACCCTCTCCACTAGGCCAAGAACTGGCTAGGTCGCCAGACACCCCCACTTCAGGCTGGCCAGGCGGAGGCAGGGCCGCTCATGCGCAGAGCGACCCCCAGGCCACAGGGCGGGGTCCTTGGGTGCCCCAACCCGCGCCCACCTTACCTCTCTGGACCAGGGTGGCCAAGGAGAAAACGAGGCAAACGAGGAAAGCCGAGCACCAGGCCACCATGGCTGGGAGCAGGCGCAGAGGCTGGGAGGAGCACAGTTAGTGCAGGAGGGTCGGGGGGGCAGGGAAATGGGGGGGGAGGAGCTGGGGAGGAGGAGCCTGTCAGAACCGCAGGGCCCCGCCCAGAGCTGGCACCAGTCGCGTGGCTGCAAAACACAGAAGAGAGGCGCGCCTTAATGCCTGCACTGAGGGGGGGGGGGTGCGACTCCCCAGGGCCAGCGGCAGAAGACAGGGCAACGACGCTGTCTCAGGGACTCGGCTGCAGTCTGGGGCGGGGCATGGAGAGAGGGCGGGGGCGGGACTCAAAGACACCCATTGGGTCGTGCGATCTGGATTGGGAGGCATACCTACTCGCTGCTGCAGACCCCTTCCCAACCGATCGATGCTAGAGAAATGTCCGAAGTGACCTGAGAGTCCCTAGCTGTGAGTCAACAGAGGCCAGGGGATGGGAAACTGCAGTGGAGCTTTGCTCGCTGCTCCCTGCTGAAAGCTACAGCAAAATCCCTGCCTCAGACTGAAGAAGTGGACTGTTTGGGTAGCTGCTGGGAATCTGGTGGAAACTGGAGAAGCCACTGCAGGCAACAAGGAGGTTGGGCTTAGCCCCAAAGCTCTGGGGAATAGTTTCTGGGACTTGGATTTGAGACAGGGTTAGTACTGCGAAAGTTCACAGCCACTCAATCAGAAAAAACATGCCCCGTGACCAACAAACGCTGCAGTCTTTTCCCATGAATCTCCACAGATGGAGTCCACCTCCCTGGCGGTGGGAACGCAGATACTCTCACTGTGTGACAACCAAAAACCTACTGCAGCCAGGTAGGGAAAGCTCTTAAGAGGAGACCAGCTACAACCAGCTCTGAGGACAAAGAAAGCACTACTATTCACAGTAGCAATGTGGATCCTGTCCATGCCTGTTTTGGGTCACTTCTAAGGATGGATCCTACTCCCATTTTCCTGGCCAAAAACAAGGCAACAAACATATATGCAATGCACACTTATGCACACACATGAATCGCCCCATCCTCTCTCCTTCCCTCCCTCCCTGCCCTTTTCCCCTTTCTCTGCTTCTATAGTATGCACTAAAAATGGGACTGGGAAACACAAACACACTAAGTGTTAGGAGTAGACCTTCCATGGGCAAAGCGGGCCTGCAACTGGAGCTGAAGAGCAGGAAGAGCTGATAGATCTGTATTTCTTATAGTGGCCTTATGAGTGACCTCGATAATCAAGAAGGGGAAATGAGCGAATGGGAGTGCCTTGACTCTGAGGGAGTAGCCAGGGGACCATGCAGTCAAAAGGGCCAGGAAAAAACCGGCAAGCCTACTGCTGAGTGGCCAAGAACTGGGGCTTTGGGAACCCCAAGGAATAGACTTGGATGAACAGAGTCAGTGGGGTAGTGGAAAGTGGTGGGATGGAATGTAGGTAAGACTGGATGAAACAGAGCTATGGAAGTGGAGCGAGTGGTAGCTGATAAGGCATGATCTAAAATGGATGCTCCTCTACAACACAAGATAAGCATAAAAGATAGCCTCCCTAGATTCGGGAGCAAGTACCAAGAGCAAAGAATGGTGTCATAATAAATCAAATGCCATCAGATAAACAAAATCCTTGTCAATCAAAATGACTAAGGCTATGAAATAACTCTCCCTTTGTAAGATGATGTATTGGGGGCCTAATGTTTCTCCCAGTCTCTTATAAGTGGGGTAAATGTGAATCTGAGAGACCTGTTGAATCTTTCCACAGGAAAGGGTTCTGCACCTGGAACTGAGTGAGCAAGTCTGCCAGATCATTGCAACCCTACTGAATCGCAACTGAACACAAAATTGATTTAGATACAGAAAGTCCACACATACAAGACATGATCCTTGCCCTGTCCACTATACACAACTTTATTATCAGTGCATCTTAATTCATGTATGTAGTCAACACACTACTTCCTTCTCCTTACCCTATACTTCTAGATCTTCCCTGAACTTCTCAGGCCCCAAATAGTGCCACCAGCTGGAAAAAGCAGTTAGTTCTTCAAACTCTGCTCCTAAAATGCCAACTTTTTCACAAGGCAGAAAAGTGTGTCATTATGCACAAGATCCAGAAGGCCATCTCAGGAGTCCTGATTGTGCGGAGAACACTGCTAGTGATCCCAGTGGCTTTCAGAGACTCAGCCTGATGTGCAAGCAGTCCCCAGATTTCTGTTCTTGTTGTATCATTCTGGACCTCGGGGGGGGGGGATGTGTGAACAGAAAAACCATGATGTCTTGGGGGCCCTGAGCATCAACAGCTTGCCAGGACTATGAAGTTCTACAGTTATCCAAATAAAGAGCTGTAACACCCTCCTCATAAAATATATGCCCATGATTCTATATGCCTGCCACTTTTTCAAGGGAGCCTACATCACCTATTTTCACCTATGGCTACAAGCAGCCGTAGTAGGTGGCATCTATCAAGCAGGACCCTGGCACCGCTGAAGATGCCCATCAGGAGAGCACTACTGTCCATGCTGAAATTGCTCTTTCCTGACACTTGTGGTGGCTTATACCTTCAATTCCAGCAGTTAGGAAACTGAAGCAGGAGAATTGCCCCAATATCAAAGCTGGCTGGGGCTATATAGGAGAACCCTCTGTCAAAGTAAAGCAAGACAAACAACACAACAGCAAAACCTGATCTTTCCCTGACGTTTTCCCCTGTCACCAGTAACACTGGGAGCTGGCAGAAAGAAAGCACCGATAAAGGCCTCCCAATTCAACTTGGGGCTACTCTTTATCTCCAGGAAACCAAAGGGACTCAACCAGTGCTCAATGATTTAGCTGCCTCTCATGAGAGGCAGCTACTTTCCTCAGCCTTGGGCTCTAATGCCTGTAGGCCTTTACTGGACAGATGGACGCACACACACGCACACACGCACACACACTGCTGCAGGACGAGGGAGCTTAGGAAAGAAAGGTTTCCTGTTTTATCAACCTAGCTTCCCACTGAGTCCCCTCTTTCGTGACTGACCTCACACTCAAGATTCTGACCAGTTCTGTGCAGAGAAGGAAAAAGAAGCCCAAACTCCAGAGTACTGACCTTTATTCTGCAATTGTGAACTTTGTTGCTGTACAAAAGTCCTTTATTTCATGGAATATAGTAGTGTTTTGTTTAAAGTGCTTACTGTACAAAATTAAAATTTCAAAAGCGTACTATTCCCCATATTGAAAAAGAAATAGAAAATAAAAACTACCAGGCAAAATCAACATATATTTGAGTCTTTACCCATGAGGACCCAGATATATGGAAACTGATGGAGCATACCCCATAAGTGAACACAAGTTCTGGAAATAGAGCCTCCACACTTCCCCTTATTTTTGACTTGCAAGCAAACTATCTTCAGAGTATCCACAACACTCTTCATCTCTCCCCTTTCCATATGGCAGGGTCAAGCAAGGTCTTGAATGCCACGCCAATGGGAAAGGAATGGAGGGAAGCTGTTTACAGGTGTTAAGGATCTGCAACATAACAAGGCCTGTGGTTCATAGAAGATTGACCAGCATCATGAAGAAGGAAAGGATTCTTCATGGCCACATAAGGAGGTTGAATGAGATGTCTGGGCCTGGTTACGGGACAAGGGCACAGGGAATTGAGCTAGGAGATGGAGGCACAGTCAAGGCCCTATGCAGATGGTAGAGCAACCCTGCCAACAGACAATTATCCTGTAGAAGTGATCTAAAGGGAAAGTAACAATACACCCAGCCAAGGAGAGATAGAGGAGAATGCATGAAGGACCAGAAATAAGAAGGGACACATGGAATAGGAGTTTCCAGAACGACCTCATGCAAGGCTTGGAGACCAGGTGAAGTTTACACTCTCCCAAGGCAGGTGAAGCCTGACGAGGTTTAATGAGGAATAAAGTAACCCTGCAAAGGAGGCAAGATCGGATTACCAGTATCTTATAGATAGATGGGTTATTCCAAGGAACCTTAGAACTCCAGTGTATAAAAGCTAGAATTTGCCTTAGAAAAGCCTGTTCTACTAGTGTAGGAGAGGCCCTAGTTGGATCTCTAGCAAAGGGAAAAATGAGGACATGGAAAGGCCAGGGGAAAGGTGAGGAGGGAAGTAAAGAAAAGAGGAAAAAGGGGGGTTAATGGAGGGAGAGAGAGGACAGAGAAAAGGGGGGGGAGGAAGAGAAGAGAAAGGATTGAACCTGGAGCCTCACACATGTTAGGCATGAACTCAATCACAGAGCTACATGGCCTCCCCTTGGGGCTTGACGGACTTTCTTAACACCTCAAGGGCCACACACTGGTGAAGACAAGGACAATACTAATCATGTGGCAGTGGTCCAGAAGGAAAACAAAGTGCAAAGGCCACCTACTCCTCACTCTTTCTCAAGACTCATTATGATGAGAAGGAGCCCTCTTCTTTGTCTATCTATATGCAGAGTACCCAAGGGCTTCAAGAATCCTGCCTGCTAAGTCAGGCAGGGCAAAACCTTCCACCTTCCTTTTTTCTTTTGTGAGAGGCCCCTCTGCACTGTTTCTTTTAGGGCCCAGTTGAGTTAATATGGGATTTGCATAGCACTTGGCAAGAATTAACTAATATCTCCATAATATTTCGGAGGCCCCATTTTCCACTCTGACCCCAGTCAGAACAAGAATTCATATTTGTTGGACTTTATTTAACTTAGCTGCTGAAACCTTTCCTTACAACACTTGAGAGATTTAACCATAGAAACAGCATCTGGGTTCTTTCTGTTGTCTTTTCCTGTCAGCAAAGTGGACCAAGAAACTTCACAGGGAAGTCATAAGACATACATGGTAACAGAAATCTAATTAGAAGTTATGGCATTTTGTTCAACTAGGATGCCCTATTTGTTCATAACATCTGAAACTTGTGTCCAGCTATGTCACCAGAATCACTGCTCCTCTTCCATAAAGTATTCTGTCTTAGCAAATGACATCACTAGTATCCCAACTGCTGGAATCCCAGATCCTAAAGAAAGTCTTGAGATTCTCCTGGGCACCTGTATCCATCCCTCTGTACACAACCGACTACTCCAGAGAATTCTGTACCAGGCAGCTAGGGGAAGCATCAAAGGTAGCTTCTCCAATAGCAGCCCTGAAGCCTCCTGTTAAAGACTCCTCATCTCACCATGAGTAAATCTAAAACTCCTGTTCCTGACCAACAATCCCTCAAAGACCTACACATCCCTCTGAGATCTATTTCAGCTCCTGCCTTCCTATAAAACTTATCAGCTCATGAGTCACTTGCTAGCATCTATATTTTCTGCCCACCTCCAAGTCTACCAACCATCACACCTGTCTGGGGTGACTTACTTGGCTTTGTTCATTGCTGTTTCCCTTTAACCTTTAGATGATACTAGAACCTACTGTTGCCTCCTAGACCAAGAAAAGCTGGGAATCTATCTCTCCTTTCTACTCTGACAAGCCATGGGCCTTATTTTAACACCAAACTTTTAAAGCAACTCTTTGTTTTCAGAAAAGGGGGAAGGTAAAGAGATGGCTCAGTCAATAAAGTGTCTGCCATAGAATTATGAGGACCTGAGTCCAGATCCCCAGGACCCACATAAAAAGTTAGGTAGTAGGAGGTAGGCACAGTTAAATCCCTGAAACGGCATGGCCAGCCACCAGCCAAATTATGAACTTTAGATTCAGGGAGAGACCCTGTGAAAGGCACTTGATGTAGACCCTAAACCCACCCACACCCTGCCATACACAAAAGCAGGTTTGGGGTTATATTGCTGTGAGACTTGCTGCCCCCCCCCCCCGACTGGTTCCATGTTTCTCTACCTTAGCTTGATGGTAAAATAAGAAAAGTTTTCTACAAGGCTAACGTAAAACTCACAGACCTAATGAGCCTTGCACTGGTTAATCTTGATTTTAGAGTTGATTTGATTGAGACTGAGACATGTTTAAGAGGAGCTGGGCAGGTAGCTCAGTGGTAGAGTGTTTTTTGCACAGCATATGTGAAGCTCAAAATTCAACTCCTCTTACTGGACTCCCCCACTTCTCTCCTACAACTCTTCAAAACAACAACAAATAAAAATCAAATCAAAACAAACAAGGATAGAGTACTCTTAGGGCAACTCTCCCTGAAACCCTAGGGGATCAGTGGAACACTCCTTAGGTGTGTCGGGGGGGGGGGGGGTGTTCTGGAAAGTATTAACTAGAGGGGAAAACTAAGCTAAGACTGGACATGGTGGCTTACACCTATAACCCCAGTACTCTATAGAAAAAGACAGATCATTGCAATTCTAAGGTCAGCCTTCTCTACAAAGCAAGTTCTAAGCCAGCCAAAGCTGTATAGGCTGTCTTTTAAAATAAATGATTCTCCCTGAATGGATATGGATAGCACAATTCCCCACAAGCTAGTAGTTTAAAGGGGAAAGTATGGAAGAAAAAAAGACTTTAGATATAGCTCCCCTGCCCCCTCCCTCCATTCTATCACCCACCTTTCCCTGCCAAAATAAACTGAAGCCATGAGAAAAAAAATAATGCTTTCCAAAATCTAGCCTGGAAGTATCTCTACCTGCAACCTCAATGGTGTGGAAAGTGGATCACTATTGGCTAGGTGACTTCCAGCCTAGCTCCACGTTCAGTGAGAGACCCTGACCAAAAGAAATAAGGCAGAGTGACAGTGATCTGATGCTCTCCTCTGGTTTCTGCATGCACCAGCATGTACACCTACACACATATATGCACATATACTATACACATGCAGAAAGACACACATTGAATAAATTAATTAAATAAATAGATGTTTTATTTCATAAGTTGTTTTGCTTAACTATCTTATCACAATGCGGACAAGTCTAATATAAACTTTTATAAGGATCCAATTATGTGTAAAGCAGTCACTTCTATCTAGTTTCAGAACATTTCCATCACCCCCCTCAATAAAAGAAAACCTGTACCCACTTGTACTGTGGAACAATCATTTTTGTACACTAAGAATATGCAAGACTCTCATATGCTAATAAAGAGCTCATCGGCCTATAGCTGGGCTGTAGTGGGATTCAGTCATTATCTAGGGAAGCTTCAGTAGGTCCTGAGAATCAGGACCCCTACAGGGCATGGCCAAAATCGATTGAGACCCGGGGAAGACTGACCTCTGCTCCTGTTTGTTCTTGCATTGAACCATTTATTGAAAAGCATTTCCACTCTCCAAAAATTGTCTTAAAGTTCAGTTTGTATCACGAGTGTTCATATACCTCTCAATGAATATTAATCTTTTATATGATGTACTACAAGTGATACGGGATGTCTTTCTATATGCTGTTAATAAAACAAAATTGTCTTGGCCTATGGCAGGCATCTTAAAAGTAGACAAAAAAAAATCAAAACATAAATGAAAAAAACCCTACCATCCAATCACCCAAAAATCAACATATAAAGGTAACACAGGTAAACCACAGGCCACATAACAAGACAAATTAATAAAAAGAAGTTAAATTGAAATACAAAAACTAACAATATGCCTAAGCCACAAGCCAAACAAAATATAATTAATATAAACATCTAAATCATTAAAAAAAACTACAAGCAAATCCAAACTACAAAACAAAACCAAACCAAAAAATTCTTATTACACTGGGCATGAGGAAGTTAGGCAGGAAAACCAGACTAAGGGAATGCTGGGAGGAAGAAGGGCAGAGTCGCGGGAGTCAGAAGAGTCAGAAGAGACAGACAGAGGACGAGTTGGACACACAAAATGGGATATAAGTAAAAGCCATGAGCTTTGGGGCAGAACATAGAATAGAAATGGGTTTAATCTATAAGAACTAGTTAGTAATAAACCTTAGCTATTGGCTGAGTATTTGTAATTAATATAAGCCTCAGTGTGATAATTTGGGAGTTGGGACAGAAACTTCTGCTTACACACTTCTCAATTTCCCCTGTCCAAAGCTCCTGGAAACTACTAATCTCACTTCTGTCTTCAAAATTTTCTTATTCTAAACTTTTCATATGAAAGGAGTCCTGTACCATGTAATCTCGTGTCTATCCTTTTTCATGGAGCTTGTATCTGAGGCTCATTCCCATTGCACCACATATTATTAGTCCATGTCTACAGCTATAATGAAGTAACAAGGTTAGGAAATGTATAAAGAGAGGAGGTTTAATCTAGATGGCAGTGACACACATCTTAGGCCCAGGCAGAGGCAAGCCAGTCTCTGAGTTCGAGGTCAGCTTGGTCTGCAAAGTGAGTTCCAGGACAGCCAGGGATACACAGAGAAACCCTATTGTGTGATATTTTGTTTGTGTTCTTACAAACAAAGATTGCATGGAGATCAGTGGGCAACGCTAGGCACTAGTTAGCCATAGAAGTTAGCATCTTTAATCTCAGATTTGGGAGGTGGAGAGAGGAAGTGATAAGGTGGGGAGGAAACAGAATCTCAGCCCTTTTGGGTGGTAGGATCCATAGATAGAGGTAAGAGGCCACTGGTGGCTGCTCCTCTGCTTCTCTGATCTCAGGTTATTACCCCAATATCTGACTCCTGGTTTTATTGATAAGATTAATTAAATTTACATTTCAAAGCTCTGTCTCAGAAAAGAAAGGGGAGAGAAAGAAAACAGAAAAGATATTTATTTAGCTCACTATTTTGGGGGCTGAAATCTTCAAAAACTAAAGAAATGTGGAGGGGTTACATGGTAAGGCAGTTTTTTTAAGACTCTAGGGGCAGTCTAGCTTTTTATTCATCTTTTTCTTTCTTTGAGACAACATCTCCAACCTTCTATCTTGAACTCCTAGTCCTGTAGACTCCACCTACGAAGTTCCTGGATTGCAGACATCTGATTCCATGCTCAGTGTATTAATTATTGTTCTTGTTGCTCTGACAGAAGTATATGGGCAATTTAAAGGAAGGATTTGTTTTGGTTCACAGTTTGAATGTTTAGTTCATTGTGGTGGGGAAAGCACAGTGGCAGTACTGTTACATGGCTGGTCACATTTCATCTGTGGTTAGAAAGCTGGAAGAGATGAACGCTAGTACTCAGTTCACTTTTCTCTTGGGATGCTGCTGAGCAATTCAGAGCTATGTTCCTCTCCTCAATCAAATCTCCCCGAAAACTCCCGTGTAGACAGGAGAGGAGTGTCTCCTAGGTGATTCAAAATTCATCCCATTTGAGAATTAAAATAAGTCATAATATCTGGAAAATCTTGCTCTTTTGTAACAACACGCTCTTGTAGAAAAAAAAAAAACTGGAGTCTTACAGGAGCTGTGTTTGACTCTTCTGAGAGCAGTGTCCAATGACCTATACTAAAGTCCACACTGGGAGCTAAGCTTTTAGTACACAGACCCTTAGGGACAAACTAAAATCATGTGTGTAAAATCATGCCATATAGCAGAATTTCATTTCTAACTATGACTGAAGAATAGTCTCTGATATAATTACAGATTTTGTTTACTCAATTGGTTATTTGTAGTTTGAGACTATTGTAAATAAAGCTGCTACATAAATGCTTGCACAAGTCTTTGTGTGGACATGTGTTTTCATTTCTCCTAGCTGCATACATAAAATAATGGCAGTCAAGGAAACTATTAAAATTACCACATTGGGGCTAAAGTCATTTCCAATGGACTCAGCCTGGGGAAGATTAGGCATGTGTGTTGAACTAATGGATGTGACCATGACTTAGACAACTATGGTCAGTAGACTAAGTTCAATCCACTACATGCTTTCACTTGATATAAAAGCTATGTATTATGAAGATAGATTATAAAGACTATTTTGTGACATGCAAAATGGTATATCATGTAAGTTTAGTGTTGATAAAACTTTTATTGGTACACAGCAACATAATATAACTTTAAAATTCTTACAGTCATTAAATTTTGGATAGGTCCATTCTTCTTTCTTGGGCTTTATTCTTCTGTAAAATGCTTCAAATAATCTGATTTTTAAGATTCTTCATAGGAGGACATAGCAGCTTGTGTTATAGTTGATTGCAGATTCAGTCAAGTTGACAAGCAAGATTACCTAGCACAGAAGTGTTAGTAATATGCCCAATCCTTGATAAGCACCTTGCCATCTTGTACTTAACACTTTTGCCATTCTCCTGGTCAGAAAAACAAACCTGGTGTATACCACTCAATGGTTGCTTTTGAATATAGATATTTAGGAGGGTTACAAGATGGCTCTCTATGACTATCCTTTATGTCATACCTTTAACAAGAATTTCAGATGGCCTTATCCAGTTCTCTGGGAATGGGTATACATGTTTATAGTCAGTCCATTGGGACCTAACCACTGTCTTAGTTTTTACAGGATCGCACAGAGATACCACCAACCACAAGTCAGTGGGAAACAACCTTATGAAAAACTATTTCCCCCTCCGATAGGTTTTGCCCTCTAAGGGTTATGGATAATTATTACACTAATAGGGTGGTTATAAGTTAAACTTCGGTTGAGAGCAGAACAATAATATAGATTCAAGAATCCTATTTAAAGAAGAGAAAGGGAAATAGATATGATAGACATAGATATATCATTGTATCTATCTGCAAAAAATTATTCTCCAGATATAAGCCAAAGACAATTTGCACTGATATAGATATGTGGGGGTATTGTGTTGTGGTAAATAATTGTCCCACCCACTGGTTTAATAAAAAGAGCTGATTGGCCAAAGGCAGGCAGGAAGTGTGGGTGGGGCTACCAGACTAAAAACTCTGAGAACAGACCGCCAAGCAGAACACCAGAGGGAATTCCAGAGAGAGGCCGGGAAGAAGCCAAGGACAACTATGATGCCTTAAGAAAAGGTACCGAGCCCCATGGCTGAACAAGAGACATGGGTTAGAATAAGGGTAGAGAGCTAGCATGTGATATGCCTGGGCCTGAGGCTGATCAGCCAAAAACTATTGGAAGCTTCTGTGTGTCTCTGTGGGACTGCGGGTCTGTGGGTCTAGACCTTGAGGTTAGGCCCGAAAGTCTGGGCCAGAAACCTCATACTACATAGATACTTGTGTATTGATACAAATGTGAAATTATTTTGTAAGTTTGATTGAGATAATTTATATATTGATTCAAATTTTAATTTGAAATTGTTTTATATGTCTAATGTAATCTGTATATTGATGCAAATTGAATCTGTAATTGCCATATTTTTCACATGCTTTTACCTCTTTGAAATATCTTGCACATTCATTAATGCATATTAAGCATATTATTGTCATTTCCACTATGTAATTTCTATCTGTATTTAATTATAATAGTCATAATATATAATTATAGTAGTCATAATATATACATAAGATGTTTTGTATACCTCTGTTTAGATATTTTGCATAATGATATATATTTAGGATACTGTTGTCATTTTGCACTATACATTTACCTTTGGGTAATGTTTATATGATTGTCATGCTTGAAGTCATTATTCAGAAACTATACACCCATTTATAGATTGCCCATTTTTACAATGTAAGCTTCAGTCTTAGGATGATAATTGCAGATAACAGTTACTTAGGTTTGCCATGTAATAGTTATGTTGTTTAAGTTTCTCAGATATGCAATAGAATATATCAGATAGACAGGAGTCTTCAACTACTTCATAGACCTAGAGATTATGGTATTTAATGTTTTGTTATTCAGAATTTGGCCATGAGAGACACGACAACTCCTGGCAGCACTGCTCCTTTCCTGAGATGGTGTTGGACATCAAGAACACTCCACTAGGAGTTTGTCTTCCTTGGCAGACAATGGCCTATTGGGTAAAGAACTGCCCTTGCCTCCACTGCTGTCAGTATACACATTGTCCAATCCAGATGAACAGGATGAAGGATAGAGACTGCCAAAACTTTCCCAGACAGGATAAGACAGTTTTATCAAAAAATGCCTTGCTTCTGAAGCGATCTGTCAGATACCATAGGCCTGTAGCCAAAAAGATGGATCCTCTGACTTTTCAGAAAAGTAGTGAGTAACTGCCCAGGTAGCTGACTGTAGCTGTCCTCTCCTAAATCTTGGAAGCTACTCTCTTGTGTTTCCATCTTTCAGATAATATATGATTCTTCTAAGGTCTTGATGGAGTTGAAAGGCTACCATCTCATCTCTTAGCAAAGAACATTCAAGTGTTGGATTCTTATTATTCAAAATAAACAGCTTTGAAGTAATCCCTGTACATTGCCACTTACCAATATTCTAGACATTTAATATATACCTTATGTTTGTATGTTTGTTATTGCCTTTCCCTCCCATAGACATTACATTTTGATGATTCCTATTGTGTATCATCTTATACTTAGTTTAGAACAATCTTAGTTAGACAAAAGAGAGAGATGTGATGGGATTCAGGCATTACCTAGGGAAACATTAGTAGCTCTTAAGAATGAGGACCCCTACAGGGCGTGGCCAGAATTGATTGGGACCCAGGAACACTGAGTTCAGTCCCTGTTTTGTTTCTGTGTTCGCTGAGAGCAGCCCAGTAGCCTAGCATGGGACAGTTCCTCTCTCCAAGAATTGTCTTAAAGTTCAATTTGTATTGTGAGTTTTCATATACCCCTCAATAGATATTAATCCATTATACGATATATTGAAAGTGAATATTTCTGCAATACTCAAGGGGTCCCACATTGTTTGTAGAAAACTTGGAGCCTTAGAACAAAGGTGATTGTGTACAATCTGATATTAAGATACTGAGTTAGATCCACAAAGAATGTATTTACAAAAAAAGACACATTCTGAGGTTTCAGGCAGATGTAGATTTTAGGAGATAGTATTTAGCTTACCACAGGTGGCAATTACCAACAATTCTAATTGTCTGTATATATACTGAAATAAAAGCAAGCAGGCCACACATGCTAGCACATATCTGTTATCTCAGCTATTCAGTAGACTGAAGCAGGAGAATCATGATTTCAAGCTTACCCTCGACTACATAGCAGGATTCTGCATAAATGAGGAGGACATAGAGGCAGTGGTGACATTGCTGACAAAAGCTTAGAATGGTGTTGCATCTATTTCTGTAATACTAGTGCTCTGGAAATAGAGGCAAGAGAATAGGGAATCCAAGGTCATCCTCATCTACTTATCAAGTTGAAGGCCAACCTATGTGTCCCAATAAAATAGAAGGAAAAAGAGAAGAAAGAGAAATGGAAGAGAGAGGAAGGGAGGGAAGGAGGGAGGGAGGGAAGGAGGGAGGGAGGGAAGGAGGGAGGGAAGGAAGGAGGAGGGGAGAAAAAAGAAAGCAATGATAAGAACTCACATATTTATATAGTCATGTTCATAGCAGCATAATTCATAAAAGCTACAAGAAGGAAAATGTCCACATAGACACAACAGCATACTATCAGACATAAAAAAGAATACAACATTAATATATGCTACAAGATAATAGCCTGAAAGCACAATGCTTAGGTCACACTGGAGGGTAAATACTGTACTACAATAGTTCAATAGAGAAACATCTAAAGACTGCAAATGCATGAGAGGTGTGAGGTGTGATGGGGAGAGAATGTTATGCTTGGTATATGAAGTCTCCTCAAAAGGCTCATGCATTGAGGGCATAGTCTTCCATTGGTAACATGATCTTGAGATGATCCGATCATCATCACAGATTAATTTATTCATAATTTTTAAAGTGAATAGGTCGGGCTAAGTTGGTGGAAGTGGGTCACTGCTGACTTGCTTCAAATGGTATATATTTTCCGTTGGCCATACTCCTCTCCTTTCTTGTGCCCTTGAGCTACCAGGAATTGAGCATTGCTGTTCTACTAAACCCACTCTTTCATGGTGTTGAACCTCACCATTGTCCCATAAACAATGGAGTAAATCTATTGTGAACTGAAACTTCTGAAACCATGGACCAAAACAACCAATTCCCCCTTAAGTTATCATCCCAAGCTAACCTGTATGCTTAGGGGATAATTGGAAAACAGAGAGTTCACATTGGGTTCAGTTTCAAAGACTTGGCTATACACAACAGCTGTGAGCACACAACACTGGGAATCTAATTAGTGACAGTTAATGTGCTCTTACAAAAAGTTAAAATGGTAGGTATATTATATGTGCTATACCACAATAAAAAATGCTGTTCAAATGGAATTCAGGGCTGCTGAGATGGATCAGTGGATTGACGTGCTTGCCACCTGTCTTAGTTATGGTTTCTACTGCAACGATTAAACATCATGACCAAAAGCAAATTGAGGGAAAAAAGGTTTATTTGACTTATACTTCCATATTGTAAGCCATCACTGAAGGAATTCAGGACAGAAACTCAAAAAGGGCTGGAACCTGGAGGCGGGAGCTGATGCAAAGGTGATGGAAGAGTGCTGCTCACTGGATGGCTCCCCATGGCTTGAACTTTCTTATAGAACCTAAGAGCACCAACCAAGGGATAGCACTAACCACAATCAGCCCTCCACCATTAATAACTAAAGAAAATGCCTTTCAGGTTTGCCAACAACCGATGTTATGGAGGCATTTTCTCCCTCATTTCTAGTGACTCTAGTTTGAGTCAAGTTGACATAAAACTAGATAGCACCCCCCAGAAAAAACCTGGTTAACAGAGTTTGATCCCCTTCCCACTCACATAGTAGAAGTAGAGAACCGACTTCTGTAAGGTATTCTCTGACTTCTATTTTCAAGCAAATGTAAAAAAATAAAGTGAACAAATAAGTGTAATTTAAAAATTAAAAGCAGCCCAATTGTGGCAGTGCACAGCTTTATCACCAGCACTGGGGTGGCAGATGTAGGTGGATCTGTGAGTTTGAGGCCAGCATAGTCTACCCAGCAAGTTCCAGGATGGCCTCATACACAGAGAAGCCTGGCCTCAACAAAAAAAAATAAATAAATAAAATAAAAAAAATAAAAAATAAAAAAAAATCAAACCAACAAGATTAAAAATGATGCAATCCAAGAATTTAGGCAGCCAGAAGCCTCCCTCCAGGTTCACAGCTGAGTAAGAGGTGAGTGGCACCCTGACCCCTATGTCAATCAGAGACCTTGGTCTCTGAATCTAAGCCTAGGGACACTTCCCCGGGCACCCCAACCACACCCAGCCCTGCCCTAAACCAAAGAAAGCTGGAAGAGCCCTCTCCCCAAGCCCAATCCCCAGCAAAACACAGCTCTAGGGACATTCCACAGGCCAAACAATGCCCAAACTGTAATCTACATTATCGCCCACCAACAGCTTGATACCCAGAAGCCTACCTCCAGATCCACAGCTGACTAAGAGCCAAGAACCAAATAAGAGCCAAATAAGACCTTACTAAGAACAATCCTGTGTCAACTGGAGACACACAGCTCCTTAGCCTACAGCCAACCAAGAGTCTAATAAAAGCAGCCCCTGAAATTACTGGAAATACTCAGCCCCCAGGCTCACAACTGACTAAGAACTGACCAACAGTCAACTAAGAGTGTACCAAGGAAGCAATGGGCAGTCGCCAGTGCAAAAATACATCTAACAATATAAGGAACAACAAGACACCCACAGAAGAAGCTGATGGCTCTAAAACATCAAGATCTGAGCATAAAAATGAAGAGGAAATGTTCCGCGCCTTCTTTGCCCGCAAACAAGACGCAGTACAACAGGATCCTTCTGCAGCAGGTTTATTGAAGCTTCACACACTAGGGCAAAGAACGGAAGACCCCGAGCCTCCCAGGCAGGCCGCTTTTATAGGCAACATTGTTTATCTCTGACGTGGGCCTTTCTCATTGGTCAGCACACCCTCACCCGATATGATGTATCTGTCTGGGGGCCAGGCTTCTTGCTGGAAAATTACAAGGTGTCATGCGCAGTGACTTGTTTACTAAGGAGCTTCCTTAAACCGCTTAGTCATAGGCCCGATACAAGCGCCATCTTTAGGGTGCGGCTGGCTCCCTACATCTCCCCCTTTTCTTATATTTAAAATGAGGGAGGCTATCCAGTGGATGGAAACAGAGGTTTGTCCTCCCAAAACTTCTGGGAACTATGTACAAAGGAGACATTCCTGATGCGTTCACCAGGTACACCTCCCGACCAGCCCGGCACCTTTGTGGGAGATGGGATTTGTGTGCCTTGCCCATATGCAGACAAACATGTTCCATGGAACCCCTCAAACTCTAAGGTGGAACCATTGCAGTGCTTAGCCTTACAATCCACATGGAAACTATAACAGGTATGCTCTAATGAGGTGCAATGGCAATTAAGCCTCTCAGTGCAAGAGCCATACCTATACAGTATACACAATCAACCCTGCTCAATTTCAAGCAATAGGCCAAAGCCTGCCCAAACTTCCTCACCAATCAGGGAGAGGCATACCTTCCGCAAGGTTAGGTGACCACAATCAGTCAAACTTAAAATTTTTGCTCATTTAGAGCTGTCAGCCAAATTGTAGGGGATTGTCCATCTTCAATAGCCATTAAGGCTTGGGTCAAAATTGTCCTTTCTCTCTTTCTGGATGCTCGCATCTGGCAAATCAGCCAAAGACTGCCTCCGAATCCCACGACCATGAGGATCCCAAGGGTTCCCATGCCGGCCCATTCCTTCAGGTACGAAACGGCTGAGGAAATCCAGGTGGAAAGGCCCTCTGTTAAGGACAGGTCCAGACAGGTGGAATTAATCTGAACGATGGCAACGCGGAGCTCTTGTAGCGTCTGCTCAAACTCTGAAGACCAATTCTGTAAGATAAACTGAGAAAGGCTTTTCGACAAGTTAGCTGCCCTAGAAAATTTTTCATACTGAATGGAGGTAACACAAAGTCCAGGAAGCTTTTGTTCACATCCCAATTGGGCCATTTGCCATAAAATGTCTAATTGTTCTTGTACCAAATCAATACGCTGGTTAACCAGCATAAGTCCTCCTTGAATTTGGGTATTAGCGGATGCTTGCCTATCTAAGGCCATTGTTACCAAGGCTGATAAATTATTAATAGCCAGAGCAGTTTGCACAGTGTTGGAAAGGGCGAGGGCTGAAGCAGTTGCTGTGGCCCCTACAGCCACGACCGCAACAATCCCAACAATTATAGCAGAAATGCCAAAATCTCTTTTAGGTCGAAACAAACTCATGCTGCTAGGAGCCTCAACCGGCATAGGCACAAATCGTGGCATGCGAGTCACCATAGCAAAGGAATACTTCTGAGCATCCCAACAAAGGGTATAAAAGCAGGTGCTCTGGGCACACTCTAAAACATCTTTATCTATAGAAACATTACTTACAATCCAAATAAAGGGTGGCCACACACACACGGGGGCAGCCGATATTGCTTGTTCAAAGACAAGTTGTTCTATAAAAGGAGCGACAGAGTCAGGGTCTCCAAAGATCTTTCCTGCTGCCTCCGTCATACGTGCCACAAAGTCTGCAAATGGTTCATTTAGTCCCTGGATAATCTTAGTAAGCTGATTGCTACCCTCTCCTTTTTTAGAGAGTGCTTTCCAAGCACGAATGGCAGTGGCTGATATTTGAGGATAAATCCCCCAAGGAAATTGGGTCTGCTGTGTAGCATACTGTCCTTGCCCAGTCAGCATCTCAAAGGTCCATTCCCTCTGTTCAGGGGTTATGGCCGCAGCATTTACTCTAGCCTGTTCTTGAGCTATCTCATGCCATAGAGCCTTCCACTCTAGATACTGACCCATGCTTGACAGGGAAGCTTTAGCCACCGTCTGCCAGTCTGATGGAGTCAGGTTCCATAAGGCAAGCCGATCAATTTGTGTAACAGTGAAGTTGGCATTTACACCAAACTTGCAGACAGATTCTGCAAGCTCTTTAATCTGACTAAATTCTATTGGGGCATAAACCCGATCATTATTTTGGCCCTCATATACCAGAAATGCTAAACTAAGTTGTCGCCTCGTGGCCTCCGGCAGAAAAGAAAAGTTTGTAGCACCACTCACACCATAAGGAGGAGGAGCTGTAGGCAGAGGTCTGTGCATTCGCTGGCTTTCTGCCTTGTGCCTGTTCTTTCTGATTTGGTTACGAGGAGGATCATCAGGGTAGTATCTCTCTGCCTCATATTTGGCTGCCTCCTCTTCCAAATCAAATTCATCTCCTGGGTCTAGTGGGTCTTCCTCATCTACATGGCTGGATTTAGAGGAAGAAATGGAAGATTCTATTTTATCCCTGATCTCTAAATTAGCCAATTCTTTCCAGGGGAAGGTAAGTTTGGTCTCTTTCCTTCTTCTAACCTCTGAATTTTTCTCTGAATTTTTCTCATAATTTTTCTCGAAACTTTTCTCCCCCATACCAGTACCGGGGGGTCCTTTTTCCTTTTTCTCCCCCATACCAGTACCGGGGGGTCCTTTTTCCTTATGTACAGTTTCCTTGGGGCGCGCTCCCAATCTCTCATCCCGCTCGGTTTCTGATAGGCTATCCTGAACCTCTCTCAACCTCATCTGTCCCTCCGTGACTACTGGCAAGCAGGACTCATCCTTTAAACAATTCTTGATCATCTTCCATATAGCTTTGGTGCCCATCCTTAAATCCGAGATCATCGACTGCGAAGTACCCATGATACCGTTAGCAGCGCGGCTTATCCGCGTCCGGCTTATCCGCAAAACGAAACCAAAGAGCGCTGCCGCTTACCTACGTTGGTCTTAGGCACTCAGCACCGAAATCAATGAAAAAGAAAGGCAACCACAAGAAAGATGATCAGGGTGACTAGAACCAAACCTAATCCTGCCAAAACCTTCTGCCAGTAAGCACTAAAAACCAAACTTCAGTCAGGGACCATACCTCTCCGAGCGAACACTCTGCAGTTCTGAATCCTCCTCGTCACCGAGGGGTCTCCGCTGGTGCAGCTGATGTTGTCTTTCCCGGGTTTTCGGCACCACTTGTTCCGCGCCTTCTTTGCCCGCAAACAAGACGCAGTACAACAGGATCCTTCTGCAGCAGGTTTATTGAAGCTTCACACACTAGGGCAAAGAACGGAAGACCCCGAGCCTCCCAGGCAGGCCGCTTTTATAGGCAACATTGTTTATCTCTGACGTGGGCCTTTCTCATTGGTCAGCACACCCTCACCCGATATGATGTATCTGTCTGGGGGCCAGGCTTCTTGCTGGAAAATTACAAGGTGTCATGCGCAGTGACTTGTTTACTAAGGAGCTTCCTTAAACCGCTTAGTCATAGGCCCGATACAAGCGCCATCTTTAGGGTGCGGCTGGCTCCCTACAAGGAAACAGAAGGAAAGGACCTTGAAAACAACATAAAGAAAGTAATCGAAGCTTTAAAAGAGGATATCAAAAACTCCCTTAAAGAAATAAAAGAAAAAAAAACAAATAAAAAATTGGAAGAGATGAACAAATCCCTGAAAGAAAATAAAGAAAACCAAGAAAAAGCAAACAAACAGGTGGAAGAAACATTCCAGGAATTAAAAATTGAAATAGAAGCAATAGAGAAGGCATAAACCGAGAGGCAAAACTGGAAGTAGAAAACCTGAAGAAATGAACAGGAACAACAGATGCAAGATTCAATAGTGGAAACAGATACATCAGACAAAGAAAACACTAAAACCAAAAAAGTCAAAAGACAAAAAGTCCAGAAAATCTGGGACACCATGAAAAGACCAAACCTGAGAATAATTGGACTAGAAGAAAGAGAAGAATATCAGATCAAAGGTACAGAAAATATGTTTAACAAAATCATAGAAGAAAACTTTCTCAACTTCAAGAAGGAAATGCCTATAAAAATAAAAGAAGCTTGCAAAACACCAAATAAAATGAAACCCCCACAAAAATCTGCTTGAAATATAATAATCAAGCCACTAAACCTACAGAAAAAACAAAAAAATACTAAGAGCTTCAAGGAAAAATGCCAAATTACCTATAAAAGCAGACTCCTGAGAATAACACCAAACTATTCAATGGAAACAATGAAAACAGAAGGTCCTTGTCAGATGTTATACAGACACTAAAAGAGCATGGCTGCCAACCCAGACTACTATACCCAGTAAAACTATCAAGCACCATAGATAGAGTAAAAAAGATATTTCATGACAAAACCAGTCTTGAACAGTACCTATCCACAAATCCAGCCCTACAGAAAGCACTGGAGGAAAAACTCCAACCTAAGGAAACCAGATACACACAACAAACCACAAGCAATCAATAATCCCACAGAAGAAAAACACAAAGAAGGGAAATACACACATTCTACCTAAAAAAAAAAAAAAAACAGGAAATAACAATCATTGCTCATTAATATCCCTTAATATCAATGGACTCAACTCACCTATAAAAAGACACATCCTAACATGATGGATACAAAAACAGAAGCCACCCTTCTGCTGCATACAAGAAACACACTTCAACTTCAAAGACAGATGCAGGCTGAGAGTAAACAGTTGGGAAAAGACTTTCTAATCAAATGATCCTAAGAAACAAGCTACTGTAGCTATCCTAATAGCTAACAAAATAGACTTCAAACTAAAATCAATCAAAATAAACCAGGATGTACATTACATATTCATGTCAGCAAAATCCACCGAGATGAAGTCTCAATCCTGAATAATTATGCCTCCAAAACAAAGGCACCTACATACATAAAAGAAACACTACTGAAGCTTAATCCTCACATCAAACCTCACACATAATAGTGGGAGACTTAAATATCCCACTTTCACCCTTGCATAGGTCAACCAGACAGAAAATCAGCAGAGAAATAAGGGATTTAACAGATGTTATGATCCAAATGGACTTAATAGTTATATACAGAACCTTCCACACAAACACAAAGGAATATACATATTTATAAGCACACCATGGAACTTTCTCTAAAATCAACCACATACTCAGTCATTAAACAAATGTTAATAGAAACAAAAATGGGAATAACTCCTTGCATTGTATCAGACCACCATACTCTAAAGCTGGAGTTCAACAACAAAAATCACAGAAAGCCTACAAATTCATGGAAACCGAACATCTCTCAATTGAACCACCTCTGGATCAAGGAAGAAGTTAAGAAAGAAATAAAAAACTATATAGAATTTAATGAACATGAATCCAAAACATACCCAAACTTATGGGACACAATGAAGGCAGTCTTAAGAGGAAAACTCATAGCACTAGATGCCTATATGAAAAACCTAGAGAAATCTCACACAAGAGACTTAACAGAACAGCTGAAAGCTTTAGAACAATTAGAAACAAACTCACCTAGAAGTAGATTGCAGAAAATAATCAAACTCAGGGCTGAAATCAATACAATAGAAACAAAGAGAACATACAATGAATCAATGAATCAAAGAGTTTCTTCTTTGAGAAAATCAACAAGATAGTAAACTCTTATCCAAACTAACCAAAAAGCAGAGAGGGAGAGAGAGAGAGAGGGAGAGAGAGGGAGGGAGGGAGAGAGGAGAGAGAGAGAGAGAGAGAGAGAGAGAGAGAGAGAGAGAGAGAGAGAGAATTCATTAACAGAATCATAACTGAAAAGGATGACATAACAACAGACACTCAGGAAATGCAGATAGTTATCAGATCATACTTTGAAAATCTATACTTTACTAAAATGGAAAATCTAAAAGAAATGGATGGCTTTCTAGATAGGTTCCACTTACCAAAATTAAATCAAGATCAGATTAAAGACCTAAACAGACCTATAACCCCAAAGGAAATTGAAGCCGCTATTAAAAGTCTCCAAAGTAAAAAAAGCCCAGGACCAGATACAGAATCAGTGCAGAATTCTACCAGACATTCAAAGAACAAGTACAAATACTCCTCAAAATGTTCCATAAAGTAGAAACTGAAGAAACATTGCCTAACTCTTTTCGTGAGGCCACAATCACCCTGATTCTCAAGCCACTCAAAGATGCAACAAAGAAAGAGAATTACAGACCAATCTCCCTCATGAATATTGATGCAAAAATACTCAATAAAATTCTGGCAAACCATATCCAACAACATATCAAAAAAAGTCATCCAGCATAATCAACTAGGCTTCACCCAGAAATGTAAGGATGGTTCAACATATGAAAAATTGTGAATATCATCTATCATATAAACAAACTGAAAGAATAAAAGCACATGATCATCTCATTAGATGTTGAAAGAGCCTTTGACAAAAATCCAACATTCTCTCACGATAAAAGTATAGCAGAGATCAAGAATAAAGAGAAAATACTTAAATATAATAAAGGCTATATAGAGCAAGCCAACAGCCAACATCAAACTAAATAGAGAAACACTCAAAGAAGTCCCACTAAAATCAGGAACAAGGCAAGGCTGTCCTCTCTCCCCTTATCTATTCAATATAGTTCTCGAGGTTTTGTCTAAAGCAATAAGAGAACAAAAGGAGATTAAGGGATACAAATTAGAAAGGAAGAAGTCAAACTATCTCTATTTGCAGATGATATGATTGTATATGTAAGTGACCCCAAAATTCTACCAGGGAACTCCTACAGCTGATAAATACCTTCAGCAATGTAGCAGGGTACAAGATTAACTAAAAAAAAAATCAATAGCCCTCCAGTACACTAAGGATAAAAGGGCTGAAAAAGAAATAAGGGAAACATCACCCTTTATAGTAGCTGCAAAGAGCATTAAATATCTTGGCGCAACTCTAAACAAAGAAGCAGCAGACCTGTTTGACAGAAATTTTAAATCACTGAAGAAAGAACTTAAAGAGGATATCAGAAAATGGAAAGATCTCCCATGCTCCTGGATAGGTAGGATCAACATATTAAAAATGGCAATTTTACCAAAGCAATCTATAGATTCAATGCAATCCCCATCAAAATTCCAACACAATGTTTTACAGACCTTGAAAGAACAAAACTCAACTTCATATGGAATAACAGGAAACCAGGATTGCCAAAACAATCCTTCTCAATAAAAAAACTTCAGGAGGAATGACCTTCCTGACTTCAAGCTATACTACAGAGATGCAGTAATTAAAAAAAAAAAATCCTGGTAGTGGCATAAAAACAAACTTGTGGATCAATGGAATTGGGTTGAAGACCCTGACACTAACCCACACACCTATGAACACCTGATTTTTGACAAAGAGTCTAAAAATATTCAATGGGAAAAAAAAAAGATAGTATCTTCAGCAAATGGCATTAGCATAACTGGATAGTAGTATGTAGAAGAATGCAAATAGATCCAAACCTATCACCCTGCACAGAACTCAAATCCAAGTGGATCAAAGACCTCAACATAAATCCAGCTACACTGAACTTGACAGAAAAGAAAGTGGGAAATACCCTCCAATACATTGGCACAGGTGACCACTTCCTAAATATAACACCAGTAGCACAGACACTAAGAACAACAATCAATAAGTGGGACCTCCTGAAACTCAGATGCTTCTTTAAAGCAAAGGACACAGTCAATAAGACAAAACAAAAGCCTACAGAATGGGAAAGTGTGTTTACCATCCCTACAATTAACAGAGGGTTATGCACTAAAATATATAGAGAACTCTAGAAAATAGAGCCCTAAAACCTAAATAATCCAATTAAAAAATGGGGTCCAGAGTTAAAAAGGGAATTCTCAACAGAAGAATCACTAATGACTGAAAAGCACTTAAAAAATTGGTCAATATCTTTAGCCATCAGAGAAATACAAATCAAAACAACTTTGAGCTATCACCTTACACCTGTCAGAATGGCTAAGATCAAAAACAAAGATGATAGCCTATGCTGGAGAGGAT
Organism: Phyllotis vaccarum; assembly: GCA_033318265.1. Classification (NCBI taxonomy): domain Eukaryota; kingdom Metazoa; phylum Chordata; class Mammalia; order Rodentia; family Cricetidae; genus Phyllotis; species Phyllotis vaccarum. The sequence continues at coordinate 3,987,577 of JARWLC010000013.1, read as the reverse complement.
GCAGAGCAAGGGGAACACTCCTCTGTTTTTGGTGGTAGTGTAAACTAGTACAGCCACTCTGGAATGCACTAGTGTGGTTCCTCAGAAAACTGGGACACAATCTTTCCAAGGATCCAGCAATATCACTATTGGGCATATACCCAAAGGATGCACATTTGTACCCCAAAGACATTAGCTCAACTATATTCATAGCAGTATTATTCATAAGTACAAGAACCTGGAAACAACCTAGATGCCCATCAACTGAAGAATGGATTAACAAACTGTGGTACATCTACACAATGGAGTACTAGTCAGCAGTAAAAAAAAAAATGACATCCTAAAATTTTCAGGCAAATGGATGGATTTGGAGAATATCCTCTGGAGCAAGGTATCACAAGTCCAGATGGGATGTACTCACTTATAGGTGGATTTTAGACAAAAAGCAAAGAATGCCCACGCTGCAAACCACAACCCCTGAACAACTTGGGATCAGAAGGAACTTAAGAGAGACACCCAGAGATTCCTCTAGGAAGAGAAATAAAGATCATCTTAGCATATTGGAGTCATAACTGGCTGCAACCAAGAAGAGTTGGGAACAAATCATGACAGAAGGAGATGGTTGAGTGGGAGGAGCACAGAGGGAGATAGAAAGAGATGAATATCTCGATATAGGAAGCCAGTGTGGGGTTAAAAAGAGACTGAGTGCTAGGAAAACCTCCAAGAACTCACAGGATGTCCCTGGCTAGGTCTCCAACCAATAGTGGAGGGGGTGTCGAAACAGGACTTCCCCCATAATCAAATGAATAAACACCCCAAGTGTCATCACAGAATCTACATCCTACAAATAATAGATGTGGAGGCAAAGATCCATGGCTGAGCACTGGACCAAGCTCCTGATCCAGCTGAGAGCAGGGGAGGAGAGACTGTATGAGCAAGGGGATAGGTATTATAAGAAGAAGTCCCACAGTGATGGCTGGCTGGTGCTCTAGGGACCTCACTGAATCAAGAACAGCCACTGAAGATCTATTGGGAAAAGGAGCTAGGCCCTCCAAGGGTAGGCAACTGTCAACTGGCATGAGCAGTATGTGGAGCCTCGAGGGGTGGGATCAGACTGTGTTCCTGTGCATAGGCTAGCACCTTGGAGCCCATTCCCTGCAAAGTAACATGTAGCCCATTTTTGAAATTGGGATAGGGAAATCAGACTTGCCTGTAGTGGATGTGCCAGGCTGAGCTGACCTACCTTGGGACTTCTTGCCTTTTGGGGGAGGGGAATGGAGGATTTGGAGTGGGGAGGTTAAAGTCTGACTTGGAGGGATTGGGAGGAGGGAAGGTGGGGGAGCAGGGAGATACATAGATAAAAATGACATTGTTTTATTAAAAAAAATAATAAAATGTAAAAAGAAGAAGTTGGGCAGAAAAATTCTACAGAAGCATAAGGACCTGGGGAAAAAAAAAAAAAAAGCCCAGCAGCCATGTAAAAGACCAGATTTGTCCAAACCTGTGAGTTCAAGATTTGATTTGAAACCTTGATAAGATTTGATTTGATATCTTAAAAGACTAAGGTAGCAAGATTGGGAAGCCAGCTCAGTGGGCAAAGTACTTTTCTTTGGAGTTTTGGTTTTTGTTTTTTTTTTCCAGGTATTTTATCACAGCTTTGGCCGCTGCATAGCCATCTGGACTCTTAGGCCTCTCTAGTCTGTGTATTGACATCTCTCCTTTTGCCTCAACTTGCTTCTGTTGAATACCTACCAGAATCTACTAGAATCACTTCAGGGACTGCCCATTGGCAGCAAGATCCCTGGAGCCACTCTTGCAGTGACATTTTCCATTTTGAAGCTTTATATACTCAATGGCAAGTTTCTGACAGAACATGAAGGTTACCGACTGATTTCTGTCAGAGACCTCTGAAATCACATTGATTTTCATGACAGTTTAGCTCATAGAATGTCCACAATCACAATTACTTCCTGATTTAAATAGAATGTCTTCCTTACTTTTTTTTTCCTATAGAATTGAGCCATATGTCTTGGCCTGGCATTCCATGGCCAGCCTCCTGTGCCTCAATCTATCCACCCAGACAGGTGACCTCATTATCTGCTCTTTGTTTTTGTTAATGTAGCTTTTACTGTGCAGAAAGCCTTCACTTAGCCTTTCCATCCTAGCATCCAAATGTTGTGTGTCTTGAGCCCCAGGTCAACATGCATTAGGTTGCAGGGGAGTGGCTAAATGATTTAAATTTGTATAAATTGTCACATATTGTGGTAGATCCACAGAGGACTTTTCACAAGATTGAATTTCAACTTTTGAATACAAGTATCTCACTGGAAATCAGGATGAGAAGAGAAATAATTGAATAAATTAAAAACAAATGCATTCAGTTAACTTTTGTTGCCCTCTTATAGGCTCTTTCCTCTTCCACCTCAGAGACCCAGAGTTGTACTGAATTCAATAAGTTGCATCACTATTGAAAACTAAAGTCTCACACATTCAAAAGAGCCAAAGTGGGAAAAAACTAAAATGGCTATCAAAAGTTGGGAACATTCATTAATAAAATGTGGTCTCTTTATACAATGTAATATTATCAGATAGAAAAGTGAATGAAGTCCCAGAACATATCACATGACTATACCTTAAAGACGTTATGGACTTGACGTGAAAGAAACTAGAGAAAGTAGATCATATGTTTCAAAGTTCTGTTGTATAAAATATAGACTTAGCAGCTGGAATGGTATTTCAGCAATTAAGAACATTTGTTGTACAGAGAACCCAGAGTCAAATTTCAGTAATCCACATGGTGGCATACAACCATCCATAACTCAAGTTCCAGGGAATGCAACGCCCTCTTCTGACCTCCATGCTAACACTCACACATAAAATGAAATAAATATTTTTTAAAAATAAATTTAAAATTGACCATAGATGTTCATCATCTCACATTGAAATTCTCTCCACTGAACACAGACTCCCCCTAATAACCTTTAAGCCTCGGATAATTTGTGCTTCACTGTATTTCTTTGTGGGCTGTACTTCTCTAAGGCCCTCCCAGAAGCAGGTTTCCTCAGTATGTCTGTCTCTGCCTAATTTTACTGAGGACCAAGGGTGTGTTTTAAAGTTAAAAGCTACATATTTCTTATATGAGGTTTATCTCAATTTTTAAAAATGCTTTCTGGTGCATTATGTTTATGATTTCATCTTTTCATTAGTGTTGGTTTCTTGGAATGAGAAACAACTAAGTTCCTAGAATCTGCCATCTGGAAGTGGTTATTCAAATACACATCTTCTATGTACATTTGATTTCCCTCTGTAGGTTCTAGGGACACAGATATGCACACAACCCAGTCTCCATCTTGAAGTGGATTCTAATGGCATGGATCACACAAGACTTTAAAGTGATTGGCAGATGTGTAAATATACAAAAGAGAAAAATAGTTGCAGTTTTGAGGGGGAATTATTATAGATGAAATGCCCCATTGCAAACTCCGTAGAAGCACACATGTGTTCTGAAGCCTGGGGAATCTTGAGTTCACAGCCTGCTTTGGTATTAGTTTTGTATGGTTTATAAAAAATTCTCAGAAACCAAAGGCTTAAAATACACACTTTTATTCTGTTACTCAGTGATTAAGAACACTGGCTGCTCTTTCAGAGGACCCAGGTTTGATTCTCAGAAACCACATGGTGACTCACAAAGAGGTCAACATGTGTGCTATTGGGCTAAAACTATGGTGTCTGGAAAATCTAGAAGAGAAACTGTTTCTTGCCTTCTCCAGCCTCAGGAAGCTCATGAATGCCTTACCCTACAGATCTCCCTTACTTTATCTGAATCACACTATTCCACCCTCACCTCCTCTTCTTTATTCTCTAATCTCTCTTTGCTTCCTTTTATTGAGGACATTGGAGTTTGACCTAGCAAATCCAGGATAACCTTCCATTTCAGTATCTTTAACATAATCACATCAGAGGATCATGTTTCCTATATTAGGCAATATTCACAGGTTCCTCAATCTAGGACATAGATATTTGAGTGTGGGTAGATACTGTATGGCTAGACATTTGTGTCATTACCTAGTATCTAGGTGACTCTGAGCAATTCACTTCCAATCTTAGTGCTTTGGTTTTAATATCTGGGGGATAGAAGTATCTTTTCCTACCTTTGAAGGTGCTGTAATGACTTGCGGTAGTTGCTTCAGGGATATAGCAAGGCTAAGCTTCCAAAAGGCATGGATTTCCTACTCACTGCTTTCCAGTAAGTTGAGCCTTGGATGCTGAGTGTTCTCAGAAAATTTGAGAAGAGCTTTCAGACATTCCAGGTTGAGCAGATAACATTAACAAAGACACAAAAGTAGCAGTTTCAAGGCTGATTATGGAGATAAAAGTGGCCCTGGCAAATGAGGGTCACAGCTCTAATTAGGAAAAGAAGGTGTTAGTAGAGATGACGCCAACTCCTGATGAACATCAAATGTCTTTGCTCCAAGTGAAACCATATAACTTGATCCTATTGTAGGTGATGGGGACATGAGAGGGTTTATAAGGATATAGGGTTATATATTATGAACACTAAAAAGTTCATGGGAGCTAGAGAGATTGCTCAGTGGCTAAGAGCACTGGCTGCTATTCCAAAGGACCCTGGTTCAATTTCCAGAAACCACAACCTGACTCACAATCTTCTAGTACCTGGGGATCTGATGCCCTCTTCTGACTTTCAGGCAAGCATATAGTGTACATTCATACATTCATGAAAAAGCACCAATACACATAAACAAAATAATTTTAAAACTCAGTTTATTATGGTGTTGGAAAGATGGCTCACTCATTAAAGAACTTGCTGCCCAAATATGAGGATATGAGTTTAGATCATGCAAGACAATGTGCACTTGGAACCTCAGCACTTAGGGGAGGGAGTCAAGTAAATCCCTAAACACAGTTGAACAGCCAGCCTTGCCAAATTGAGTTGCTGTAGATTTAGTGAGATCTCTGCTCAAACAATAAAGATTGAAGGCTGGGCGTGGTGGCACACACTTTTAATCCCAGCACTGGAAGGCTGAGGAAGGCAGATCTCAAACAAACAACAACAAAATGAAAGCGATTGAGAAAAGATAACCTTAGTTTAGTCTCTGCACCCCCACATGCATGCATAATATGTTTTTATCTTGGTGACACAGCTTTAAATTGCTGATTTCCAGCAACATAAAAGAATAAATATCTGCCACCCTCTCCCCTACCATGCGCACACACTTGTGTGTGTGTGTACTAGAGGTGAACCTTGAGTATTGTCCCTCAGGAGTAACCAACCAATAAGGTTACTACTCACTTGTCTTAAACACCACAACCAGCCTAGCCTGGCTACACAACAAGAACCAGGAACATTCCTTTATCCCAGTCTCCAGTACTGTCATTCCAAATGAGTTCCACCATGTCCAGAACTTGTATTTGAGTTCTGGAGATTGAGTCCATGTTCTTATGCTCATCTGAGAAGTGTTTTAAGGCACTAAATTTTGGGGAACTGTGTGTAATTAGTAGAATAACCTTAAGGCACCAATAAAACTTTCCTCATGTGAGATGCTTGGGAAAGTTAGCCAGAGATGGAGACTTGAGCATTGGTGTCCAATGGCTCCTTGCCAAAGAGTGTGTATTGATAGAGACAATTTCCTAAATGTTCTTTAATTGCTATATTGTTTCATGTACTAATAGGAAACAAAGAGGGCCACAGTCATTCAACCTGTCATGCCAACTTTCCCAGGACACAGAATTCTGCTTGTTTTGCCTGGATTTATAGGTTGAACTTGCCTTAGTCATCTATACTCAGACATCTGACAGTCTATCTTCTCTTCATAGCATTATAGAGTGTGGTCACATAGATTCATTTATTGTTTGAGATAGAGTCTCACTATGTAGCTGAGCTACTTCATGAGCCTCCTGAGTTCTCTAGCATTACACATGTATGATGCCATTCAAGGTTAAAGGCATTTTCTTTCATTGTCTAAATATTCCAACTGAGCTGAGTGTGGTGATGTAAGATTGATATAGAAGACTCTTAAATTTAAGGCTAGCCTCAGATACATGTCTGTAAGCAGCTAAGGCATGCTTTCTCCTCCACCTCTCTCTCTCTCTCTCTCTCTCTCTCTCTCTCTCTCTCTCTCTCTCTCTCTCTCTCTCTCTCTCTCTCACACACACACACACACACACACACACACACACCTGTCATCTCTTCAGAATCTACTCTCCAAAATACCGAGCACTCATGATCCATTGATTTGATTCTCATGTTCCTTTTTTCTTCTGTTTCTTCCCATATGGTGTTCGTACTGTTTAGGAAATTCTCAGAGCCTTGAATGAAAATTAAAATGAAAGGTCAGAGAAAGCAGAACTCTATTAAATGAAAAGAATACAAGAGAACTCCCTTGGTTCTGGCTTCCCTCTGATCTGGATCATCCTGCAGCCTCAGAGGATCATTGCTAGATTGAAAAGGATGAACGAGAGGAACAAGGACCTGTGGACCTTAGAAATTTTGCCTCATGGCCTGGCAACATGTACACTTTCCCAGGCAGTTTATGGACTGACCTTGACAGGCGCCATGCTGGCTCTTCCCCAGGTACCTCTTGGCTTGTTCAGTAGTCATCATGCCTGTGTAGGCTTCCCTTCTTTGCTTTCCTTTAGCTGTGTTTGGCTTAAGATATGAGCCAAATTTGCTTATTCATTCACCAAACATTCATCATGGGTCATTCCTCCCATGAAGTCCCTAAAAAAGGATCTGTCCCAAAGTTCACTGCTAGACTATGAAGGCTGCCAGCATTTCTTAGTGTCCCTTGGTTTGTAGATGAATCAGTCCATTATCCATCTCTGTACATATATACTGTTCCCTTGAAGGGCTTGTGCCCCTATATTATTAGTACAAAGACAGCAATGGCTAGATTTATGGCCTACCCTACTCTGGTATTGCCTTATCTTATTCTGATTCCACCTTTAAAAATCCCATTTTCAAGTAAGAACACTTCCCAGGTACCATAGGTTTGTATCTCAGTGTACCTTTCTTGGTGACATTGTTCAATCTCACAAGAAACCACAAAATAAAATGTCTTGGCAAAATCTTTCTGCTTTGAGGTGAAGCAGAAAGTTCCTTCCATCCAGGTCTCTCCCTCTACTTTCTCAGACGTTAACATGTGAAATAGCCTGAAAGTGTATTGGAGACTGGGAGATCAATGAAAACTCGAATAGCTGGAGGGATGGACGGTCATAGATGGTGTGCATTGCTCTGCTCTAAACCTTCATCAACTGAAACTAACCACACACACACACACACACACACACACACACACACACACACACACACAAAAGTATATTATATATTTTTCATAGCATTATCTATATTAGATCTCTCAAACTAAACAATTAAAATAGAGTAACAATTGGTTCAGAGCTCTGAAAATGAAGTTAGACTGCCATTGTCATTTATATTTTAAACAGGTCATCAGGACTGCAGACATGCCTATCACAGATTTGAACTGACCTTTGAAACATTAATTTCCAATGACTTTCTATACAATGAACCTCTTATCCTCTACAGTACCCAGAAACTAAAAATATAAACACTTTAGGATATAATAACTTAACTCTTGTCAATATTAACTATGTTTCTGACTAGAAAAATGACATTTTGCTATTCATTGATATAATAAAATACCTCACATAAGCAATTTATGGGAAGAGAGGTGTACTCTGGCTCAAGACTTAAATGGATAGAATCCATGACCGTGAAGATACATGGTGATTCAGTCCATGACACCTGACCACATTACAGCATCGATCTGGAAGCAGATAACTAGACAGAATGCAAGGCCTGCCTATACCTCTCAAGACCCATTATACTCACACCTACCAGCTAGGTCCCATGTCCATAAGTTCGCACAATCTCCAAAAACAGCACCACTGCCAGGAGATCAAATGTTGAAGCACATGATCCTGTCAATTCTGTTTGTTCTCTACTATGTTGATTTGACTCTCAGTTGACAGACAGTATAAAAGTAGAAACAACCACAATATTCATATTGGTGAATGAATGCTAAGCAAACCATGCTGTACATGTACAGTAGAGTATATTAGAGTATGCTATAGAATGGCATAATGCTCCATGCAAAAACATGGACAATCCATTTTCAACTGTCTGCTTCAAATGTGAAAGACTGCGGATTATCAGATTCCATTTATCTGGAAGTCAAGAGCAGGAAACTCTACAGAAACTGAGAATAAACTGGTGTTTGCTAGGACTAGGTGAGAGGCTACACTAGAGGTTATGGAGGAAGATGAGTGTGAATGGGTATGGCTTATAATCCAATCTATGAACATGTTCTAAGACTAATTGCCATGGAATTGGGGACTTAGCGCAATAGCAAACATATGACAAGTTCTGGGCTCAGTTTTTATCACTGAAAATACTGTAAAAAAAAGATCAAGCAAACCCAAGGCAATAAAAGTTGGTTATCATTATGGTTGTGTGACTTTGAATACACTAGGCATCACTGAATTATAAACCTTAAATTAGTAAGTTGTATATAAAATGAATTACATTTTCCGAAAGATTTTCTCTGGACCTGGGGTTGAAGCTCCATTGGTAGATTGTTTAACTATCCCTAGATTCCATCCCAAAAAGCACAAAGACCAGGTATGATAACACATGCCTGTAATTCAGCACTCAAAAGGTGCAGGCAAAAGGACCAAAAATTCAAGGTCATTTTCATCAACATAGCAAATTTGAGGCCACTTCAGAATATAGGAGGATCTCTGTCTCAAAATAAAAGAAAGAGATGGAGAGAGGTAAGGAGGAAGATAAGGAGGGAGAGATGGAGGGAGGGATGATAGGCCTGTGAGATGGCTTGACTAGTAAATGTTCTTGACATCAAGATTGATGCCATGAGTTCAGGTGCCGGAACTCACAGTGGAAAACGAGAACTGACATCTGAAAGTTGTCCTCTAACCTCCATATGTACTGCATGGTATTTGTGTGCCCCCCTCATAAATGTACATATACTAATAATGATAATAATAAAGTTAATTAAATTTTTGTCATTGATTTTATGTGTATGGATGTTTTACCTGCATTTATGTCTGTGTATCACTTGAATATCTGGTACTCATGGAGGCCACAAGATGGTGTCAGATCCATCTCGGACTGGAGTTACCAACAGTTGTGGCCCACCATGTAAGTGTTAGAAATCAAATGTGAATTATCTGCAAGAATAGCCAGTGCTCTTAATTGATGAGCCACCTCTCCAGCTCCAAGTTAATTTTTTTTTAATTACAAACAGGCTGGAGAGATGGCTCTACAGTTAAAAACATTTAACTGCTTTTCTAAAGGACCTTGTGCTTGATTCCCAGGACCCATAAAGGTGGCTCACAATATGCACAACTCTAGTTCCAAGGAATCCAACACTCTCTTCTAGCCATTTACAGCACTGCACATGCATGGTATACACACATCTGTATGCCAAAACACTCATACACATAAAATACATAAAATAAGTAAATTGTGTAAACAAAGAAGAGAGAGAGAATGGCTACCTTCCTTTTGTAGAACCACTAGTAATGTGATATCTTCAAATGTTTCTCTAGCTAGGTGTGGTGGTGCATGCCTTTAATTTCAGCACTCAGGAGGCAGTGGCAGGCAAATCTCTGAGTTTGAGACCAGGGCTGGACTACAGAGTGAGCATCAGGACAGCCAGAGCTGCTATACAAAGAAAGCTTGTCTTGAAAAACAAGGGGAAAACATCTTTTGCTGATAGTAACTCTCTTTTAAAGATTCATGTGATATACTGGCCCTACTTGAAAAACCCAAGATTATCTCTCAGGACCATGGTTTAACATCTGCAAAAGCCCTTGACCATTGGTGGTATCCAGTCAGTAGATCGGGGGATTAGGGAAGGGGCCTCTTGTGGCTCAGTTATCCAGCCCAGTATATACCGCTCCTTTTTACATAGTCTTTCAGAGAATGCAGTCAGATTTCATAAGAGGAGGAAGAGTCTTGGCCTTGTTCTTTGTGCCTTCTGTAGATGAGCCTGCCATGGTGTGTCACATGTAAATCTCCTGCTTCCTGTGTGCATCACCACCACTGGCAACTAGAGGGAGTCAGCCCCAGAGACAGTATTTTCCATAACCTGTGTATTTGTAACCAGTACTTCAAGAATGGCCTAAGTAGGAATGAAAGTCTGTGTAAAAGGATCCCTTTGCTTGTACAGTTTCAAGGTTATTGTTAAGGAATCTTCTTAATTAACATCTCCACCACCACTACCCCAACTTTTGTTTGGAACTAATTTGAATTGCTTCTACCATGACTGAAGCCTATTTTATTTGTTCTTGCTTGTTTCTCATGGCAAGTGTACAAGTAGCTTCTGAACAGCAGATCTGCAGTGTAGAAAAACACAGTTACTTTTGTACCTTTTGAGCAGGTGAAATCATCTCAGTTCCTTTTCAACTTGCTACCATGCTCCTCCCATCTCAGGGAGTTACCCTAGACAGTGGCAAGTCTACTGTTTTTCTAAAAGATATGTAAATTCTCCTGTGGCCAGCCAAGCCCTTATTGCAAATACACGCTAAGCATCCCCTAGCTGATGTTTGCTCTGAAGCAGGATCTCAGGCTGCTAGCAAGGCTTCGGCTTCCCACAAACCAAGATTGCAGGCATGGGGAGAGAGACTTGTCTACTTCTGAATTCTTTTTTAAAGATATATATGTGTTTGTTTGTTGATTGTATATATGTGTACCTGTATGAGTTTATGGGAACTGTGCTTGTAGGTTCCTGCAGAAGACAGAGGGCATTTGGCCACCTGGAACTAGGGTTATAAGTGGTTGTGAATTGCCTGATCTGGGAGCTGAGAACCAAACCCAGGTCCTCTGTAAGAGCAGAAAGCACTCTTAACCACTTAACAATTTCCCCAGGCCCTACTACTGAAACGTTAAGTCAATTCAATTGATCTATAGGTCTGTTATTATACCAGAGTCATGCGTTTTATGTATTTATCTTTATTTATAAGTTGGGGTCTGTGTAGCCCTGGCTAATAAGTATCTCAGTCCACAGAGCAAGCTGATCCTCACCATTCAATAATCATTCTGTCTTGGCCTTTAGAGTGCTGGGATTTGCCTAATTATTTCTTGATGTGGGAATGCCTTTCTGTATGCTGTGAATCTCAATCTTTAAATAAAGGAGCTGTTTTGGGCCATGACAGGCACCATAGAAGAAGTAGGAGGAGGAATCAGAATAGGTAGGGAAGGAAGGGCAGAGTCAGAGGCAGACTGAGCTGAAGCCGCCAAAGGAGCAACATGTAAGGAACACAGGTGAGCCACGGGCCACGTGGCAGACAGATTAATAGAGATGGGTTGATTTAAGATGTAAGAGCAAGCTAGCAATGTGTCTGAGCCATACGCCAAACAGCATGAAGTTAATATAAGCATCTGAGTCATTTCTGGGGGCCTGAGCAGCAGTGGGTGGCTAAGGGGGGTTGGCTAAGGGGTCTGGCGGGGCAGATCTGTGGGTCTGGGCCTCTAGCCGCCCCCCAAACCGAGAAACCCCACTGCAACAATTTCTTGTTTGTTTCATTGTAGGTGGCCTTCATGAGAAAATAGGACCCTGGGATTAGAATGAGAAAGCACAGATTGTCATTCAGCTGTGTACCTGTAGGCAAGGGCAAGGAGGGTTTAGGCCAGTCACCTCCCCTGTAGAAGTTAAATCACCTTGAAAGGGCTGAGTCTTGTGCCGGAGTAGTTAAAAATCTGTGTGTAGCTCCTCCCAACCAAACATAAGGATGTAGGAGACAGACTTCTCAGGCTCTGAGGGAAGAATCTTGCCTTTCTCAAAGCTCTTGATAAACTTGTAGCAAGATGAACACTGATTAAACTTCACCTTCAGAAACTCAAAATGAAACAGCAGCCTTAGGGAATGAGACTTTCAGCTCAACAGAATGTAAATCAAAGCAGCTATCCTTGCCATTAACTAAAAATGGATCAAAGACTTAAATATGAGAGCTACAACTATACAATTATAAAAGTCTTACAAGAAAATTAAAGAGTAAATTGTCACAATTGTATCGATGATTTTCTTATGATTAAAAAGTCTGGGTAATAAAGGGAAATAATTTAGACTTAACAAACTAAAATCATTTATAGATATGTTGGTACATACCTCTAGTCTCAGCTACTCCAGAGGCTGAGGCAGGGGCATCATCTGAACCCAGGAATCTGAGACTAGCATAGACAATATAGTAAAAACCCCAATCTCAAAAAAAGTCTGTTTTAAAGAATTTGTCCTTGAAGAGATATTTTCTTGTCATCCTATCTTTGGCAAGAAAGGGCTGAAGTGACTCACATTTGTAATCTCAATACTCAGGAACAGAGGCAGAAAGATCACTGAAAATTTGAGACCAGCCTGGTATCCATAGTAAGATTCAGGCCATTTAGGACTACATTCATGAAACCCTGTCTCAATGAACAAAGAAGCAAGCTAATGAAATGAACAGAATTCTCAAAAGAAATACAAATGCCCTGTGTGTGAGTGTGTGTGTGTGTGTGTGTGTGTGTGTGTGTGTGTTTCAATGTTCTGTATCTTTATTCATCAAGAAAAGCAAGTTAAACTTTGAGATTCCATCTCACCCCAGTCACGACAGCTATGATCAAGAAAATAAATGATAAGTGTTAGAGAGTATGGGGGGGCACTATCATTTGCTCCGGTGGGAGTGTAAACTGATGCAATTGGTTTGAAAATCTCTGTTGGGGAGGGGGTCTCTCAAAAATCTAAAAATAGATACCATGTAACTCAGCAATGATAACACTTGGCACATACCCAAAGGGCATACCCCCATGGAGACATTAGCATATTGGTGTTTGTTGCTTCTCTATTCACAATACCAAGGAAATAAAATCAACCTAGATGGTCATCAACTGATAATGAAAATGTGGTATGTATACACAATATAATTTTACTGAGCTGTAAAGAGAAGTGAAAAATTCAGGAAAGTAGATGATTCTGTAAAGCATCATAAAACCATCATATATGAATCCTAACTTATAATGTTTATACTTATAATACTTATAACTTAAAATGTTTATACATACTTCTGAATTAGTTATTTTTTGTTGTTTTCTTAAAGCACCATTGTCAAAAATAATTTAAGGAAGAAAGAGTTTATTTTAGCTTGTGGTTCCAGAGGGAGATTCCATAATGGTAGGAGAAGCATGGAAGCAAGTGTCAGGTATGGTGGCCAGAGCTGGAAGCTAAAAAAATCATATATTCAACCAGGAACAAAAGATCATATATTGATCAGTATACATGAAGCAGAAAGCAAACTGAAAGTTTGGCAAGGCTATAAATTCTGAAAGAGCCTACTCCTAGTGACATATTTCCTCTAGCAAAGCTCCACTTCCTAAAGGTTCCACATTAGTGACACCATGTTCCCACTACTGCTCACCCAGTATAGACTGCTCAGTGGCTTATTCCTGGGGGTAGAACATGTTCTACTATATAAATTTGTTGAGGTGAGTTGAGACTATAAGGAAACATGTAGTTATTAAAATTTTATCAAGGAGAGTTGGTTCAAAAATGTATCACACACACCAGACTGACAGATGAAACAGAATAACTCCCTTACTTCTTCCAACAAAGAAAAAGTGGGTACCTGGTACTAACAGCCCCCAACGTATCTATCTGCCATTTGACCACCTCATGCCTCATGTATTCATAAAGGGACCAACAGACAACTCCTGGCTTTCCCTGGAACTACAGCACATCTGGATCTGGTGTGGATGTAGCCTGCTCAGTTGCTGTCCTCTGAAGCCCCTGTTCACCCTTCTGAACCTGCCATTCATCTACTTGTATATCCTTTTGTCTGGACTCAGTACTACCCTTTTGCATCTTTAATTAGACTCATCATGGAAGCTCCACCTGCAAACCTCTAACAGCAGCTCTTTCCCAGCTTCTAAACAGCTTAGTCTGTTTGGTTCTTTATCTTATCAACATGGGCTGTATTTACATTTCTATCAGCCTACTTCTAACACTTCTTGAACTGTCTGTGGCCTCTTAGTCCTATCAACCACTTGTAACTTACATATATGGATGTGTGGAGATGTATTTACTGTGTGCCATGTGATCTGAGAGTTAGTATTACTAATTAAGATTAGAATAAAAAAAATTGTGTTTACCTTGCCAGGGTTATCAAGGAAAGTAGAGCTATCTGACAAACTTCTGGCATTGAAACAGCTATACCTTGTGAACTCATTGCTGTTATTCAATAAATCCCAACATTATGGAAAGACATGAATGTATTTGTATGTCTCTGACACAGTACATAGATGATATCGTATATCAAACCAATAACAATGAAAACAAAAATTAAGTATCCAGGTATAGTTGCTTATGCTGTAATCCTAGCATTTGAGAGGCTAGGCTGAAGTATTTATTGTCTCAATGCCAGTCTAAATTACATAGGAAATTTCAGGTCAGCCTGAAGTACTAGAATGATACTCTCTCTGTCTCATGCTCTCCATGTCCTAGCTAACCTTAATGATCAACTTGACACAACTTAAAGTCATTTGAGAGGAAGTCTCTATTGAAGAAATGCGTAGGTCAGATTGGCCCAAAGGCATGTCTTGAGGGCACTGTCTTAATTGTTAATTGATGAAGGGGGCCTACCCCACTAGGGTTGATACTGTCCTAAGGCAAATGGTCTTAAGTTATAAAAGAAAACTAGCTAAATCTAAACCTGTGAGTGATCCAGAGAATCAGTGAGCAAGAAGCATTTCTCCATGGTTTCTGCTTCATGTTCTTGCCCTAACTTTCGTCAATGATGGACTGAGGGCTGAAGGTATAAACCAAATCAACTCTTTCCTTTCCCAAATTGCTTTTGGCTAGAGTGTTTTATTGTTTTCTCACAGCAACACAAAGGAAATGAGAGCACACACTGCAAATTTAGAAGTACATCCTCATATTTATAGTTGATTGTGTACAAGTGAGCCACAATAATTCAATGTATTTTCTTTTTGTTTTTATTTGCTTGTTTTTTGACACAGGGTTTCTCTGTGTATAGCCTTGGTTGTCCTGGAACCTGCTCTGTAGATCTGTTTGGCCTTAAATTCAATGAGATCTGCCTGCCTCTGCTTCCTGAGTACTGGGATTAAAAGTATGTGCCACCATATCTGGCTCAAATGTCTTTTCAAGAAATGGCTGGATATGCACATATATAAAAAGAATGTTCTTGGAGTCCCTTCTTCATACAAACATCACAAACACCAATGTAATGTAAACTAGAAGACTGAACATTTTAAGAACTTGATGTGGGACGTCTTTCACTATGCTGTGAATATCATTGGTTAATAAAGGGACTGTTTTGGCCTATGACAGTCCAGCTTATAGCAGGCAGGAAATCCAGGCATAGATGCAAGAGAAGGAGGGCAGAGTCAAGAGAGCTACAATGCAGCCACCCAAGAAACAATATGTAATGGAGTAGAGGTAAGCCATGAACCATGTGGCAAGACAGACTAATAGAAGTTGGTTGAGTTCAGATATGAGAGCTAGCTAGCAATAAGCCTGAGCCATAGGTTGAATAGTTTGTAATTAATGTAAGCCTTTGTGTGATTATTTGGGATTGCTGGTCTGAACCTTGAGCCTAGGCTGGACCAGAAACTTCTTACTATAAGTAACGCTCCAATATGGGGCATGTACACCCACATAAAGGCTAAGAAAGTTTAAAAAGGGTTCTAGATCACTGAAAGGGAGACAAAAACAGATTCTGAGTTGTGTCTCTCAAGTGGGCCATGGTACAAAGACACCCTGTCCCAGCATGCGAGCTGGAGCTACAAAATGCCAGGCTTTCAGAGTACAACTAAAGCTACAATGAGGTCAGTTCATGAAGTCTCACAGAGCCTTGGCACAAGCATAAGCTGCATATGACAGATTTAAGGTATCTGATCTTACAGGCAAAAATGGAACAGAGTCAAAGAAAACTTCTTGGTAGCAACATTTTCTGGGAGGGCTCTGTTTGCTGGTGGCATGCTAAGGCTTAGCTTCTTTAAGAGATGTTTCCTGGCTCAGTTTTAGCGGCAAAAACTATGTAGTTCTTTTAAGAGGCCTTACTGCCAAATACTTAAATGGTGTTTATAAGCAGTGGGCAGTGGTGCTCTACTTGATGACAATGTGAACCCTAAAATTCCCCAGAGTTGGGCTGGGAAACATGGTTCCTGCCAGTAACTCTACCATGAAGGTAAGTTTTCACACACAAAGGAGCTAAATAGAGTCACCTTCCATAGCCCAGCCTTTAATCATAGCCACACCTTGGCAGATTAAAGTGTGGTCAAAAACAGAAAAAGGTAAGAGATAGGAGATAAACAGTAAAGACAGGTTTAAAAAAAAAAAACTTCTAACCATTTGGATTACAGTGTGTTTTAAAATATATGGAGGCTCATGAAAGGAAAGAAAAAATGATAAAGCCATTAAAAAAGAAACAAAGTAAAAATAATAAGTCACATAAAGATGGAAAATATACAAAGAGTCTGGATAATGTTTATTATTGTGCTTTCTTCTAATTTTTTAACTGTTAATAAACTAACTGCAGAAAGACATTTGATTGTAAAGGCTGCTAAGTTAAACCAACATTTAAATTTTAAAGGTATCTTGACTTTGAATTTTGTGTGTAAGGATATGTTGCTTTGGAAAAGAGGTTCTGCTTTTGTTTCCACAGAAGATGAGAACCTGTGGGTTGCTTCTAGGCTAATATAGTTTGATCAAGGAAGGTCCTCTGAAAAATCTCTAATAGCAAGAAATGGCCACATAAGCTTCAAGGCTACAGACTAAGATGATCCAAGTTCAGGATCCCCATAAGATTGCCAGTGCCCCTTAACAGTAAGAAGTAGTAGTGGAAAGCTATGCCCAAATTCCCAAAATAATGTTTTTAATTGTTTGCTTTCATTATAAATTGTTAATGGTCATAGCCAATCTCTTCATAGAGAAAAAAGGGGGATATGATATAGAAATGATAAAAACATGCTATTGGATCTACTTTGATTCCAAAACACCCCAATTGTTTATCTCTAAATACTTTACAGTTTTGTTTTACTGTATGTATATTTCTACTTTTGTTTAAGATATTATGTTATGCAGTTCCTTCAAAATTGTAATGTATAACTAAAAATTAAGAAATACAGATTAATAGTTAATTATATATGTTGATCAAGTTTACCGTCATGTTAGTTAGAAATTTTTAGATATATAAAAATATATCTCAATTAGATAGGTAATGTTCAAGGACTTCAAAGACCTACAAAATATGGCATTTAGAATATTTTAAGAACTTAGACTTTTCTGGACAATGACGCATGCCTGTTCCTGGTAGCACAGATCTGTTTCAAGAAGATAATGGAGATCGAAGTAACTCCATATGGAGTTTACTTTCTTTGTGGCAAAAGTTAACCACAGGACAAGAAACTGTTTTTGCCTCAACTTCTGACTGCTTGACAGTATGCTGTATAAACTGGACATGCAGGAGCCAGAGGAAAGTGATCTATGAACTTTGTCAGAATAAGCCGAGATGGTCCTTCAGGTTCATGCTCTGCAGAGAAAACTTCCAGACATTCTGCTGAACACAGGAAAAAGAGACTGACAACTTATGCCAAAATGGATGGAATAGTTCTTCAAATTTCCTGCTTCAAAAAATGTCTGCTGGAGACTCTAGGCCTGTAGGCTGAAAATGGATGTTCCAATGTTACAAAGGAACTTTAGGTGACTGTCCAGGCAGCCAAATGTTATCTTTGCCATTTCTAGATTTTGGAAGTTGCCTGCACTTACAGTTTACTCAAATAATATTATATTCTTTTGTTGTCTTTGATGAAGTTGAAGATTAAATAGTTGTAGTTTTCGTTAGTTATTATGAAAAGGTATATTAGATATGAAACTTTAGTTTCACAAAGATAAGGTAGATGATAGAATATTTTCTTTAATTTTGATAAATGCAAATAAATTAGATATTGTAACTGTAATTCTTGCTTGATGGCTATTTTGTTACATGTAATTTTGCTATGTTGAAATTGAAACTTTCCTTTTTGATTAGACAGAAAGGGGGAAGTGATGTGGAATGTCTTTCTGTATGCTGTTAATATCGTTGGTTAATAAAGAGGCTGTTTGCCTATGGCAATCAAGTTTATAGTCTGGAGGAAAATCTAAGCATGGATAAAGGGAAAGGAGGGCAGAGTCAAGAAGTTATGCAATTCAGCCGCCCAACAAATAAGTATAATGGAGCACTGGTAAGCCACAAACAATGTTGTGGGGATATGTTTCAAATTTAAAGAGTCTGGAATATCAGAGGACAGGGCCATCTCTTCCAGTCTTTGATTGTTTCCTTATTTGTTTGTTTGTTTTTTGAGACAGTCCTGGGCTGTCCTGGAACTTGTTTTGAAGACCAGGCTGGCTTTGAACTCACAGAGATGCTCTTGCCTCTGTTACCCAAATGCTGGGATTAACAGTGTGTGCCACCACTGCCTGCCTGGGAGCCTGGAACTCTCTCTGTAAACTAAACTGGCCTCAAACTCAGATTTGCTGGGATTAAGGGTGTAGGTCACCACTCCCGGATATTCCCTGTGGCTGAGATTAAAGGTATGAGTTACCACTGTCTGATCCTCCTAGACTGACTGTGGGCAGATCCCTCTGATATCTCAGACTGGTTTTTATTAAATTTGAAACATATCCCCACAAAATGTGGCAAAACAGATTAATTGAAATTAGCTCAAATGCAAGAGATAGCTAGTAATAAGCCTGAGCCATAGGTCAATGGTTTGTAAGATAAAGGAAAGGTATCTTACATTTCCCTGTGCCTGATCTAAAATATGCCTTCTACTACAGATATGAGACATTCTTGTTACAGGAATGGGAGACTTTGAACTATGTCAGGCATATAACAATCAAGAAACTTCTTAGTATCCAGAACTGCAGGAACCAACAATTCCTTTTCAATAGACAGCTGGTAGATAGATAGAGATAGATAGATAGATGGATGGATGGATAGATAGATCCTACCTAGGGTTTGGTTGTTATTCTTAATAGGGCTCTAGATGGAGTAAAACTGGTCCTCAAATCTCTTCAGGACTGTCAAGAAGAGACATTTTCCCTGAGGTCTGTCTGGGCAGTAAAACCAGGAGGACCAGTAGTTTGCTCTAGGAAGGCAATTCTTCTCTAGGTAAGGACAATCCTCCCTGCGCCCTCTCTCACTGATGAGAATAGAAATCAGGCCCTGGGCATGCTTTACAAATGAGCTACAGCTCCAACAGCAGTAGGTGGCTTAGGGAGGACTGGAGAGGCAGGGCATTGCTGGACATTCAAAGCTTGAAAGAATCCTTGGAAGAGGTGTATTGTGGCCTGGTTGGCTGTCCATTTGTATTTAGGCCAAATAACTTTTAAATATTCAACCTTGAGAAGTTCTGTTTTTTCTAGGTTGCACAGAGGGTCTAGTTATGCCTCTGTGTGGAGGCTGTTGCCATTGTCAATGAGTCTCCCACAGATGGGAGGAAAGCCAACTCACTTCAAGAAGACAAGGAAAGAGGCTGACAGGAGGTAGCAGACACCATCCAAAACTTGACTTTGTGTACTGGAGGAATAAGTCTTCAAAAGGCAGGCCACCTACCATCCAACACAGCTGTGGACTTCTCCTGGGCTGACAAGTAGACAAAACTCCTTCCAGTTTCCTCCTGAGAAGGAAACAGAGAGCACTCCTGAAGTAGAAATGTCTTTCTATATACTATAAATATCAATCTTTAAATAAAGAAGCTGTTTTGGCCCATGACAGGCACCATAGAAAAAAAAACAGTCGGAGATATTAGAGGACAGATCTACCTCTTCCTGTCTTCCACTCCTTCTCTAATCTTTTGGGGATCATAGTCCAGGGCAAGGCAACAAAGGCAAGTCAGGGCAGGTCTCCCACAGCACAAAACCCTCAGATTTTAGATTAGAAAGAGGCCAGGGCTCATGGAACTGGTTCCTTTCAGAAACCCTTTGATCACCTCTTTCTTTTCTGGTCACCTCCTCTCAGTATGGAGGGACCTGCCACCCATTCTGAAAATAAGTTCCAGCTGTTTGGCAGTTTTCCCTTTGAGATGCTGACCAATAGTCTGTTATATGATCCCACTCAAATAACATCCACACTAGGGGACTGTAGACTAATAAATCAGCAGTTGCCAGAGGTCTTGGGAGGGGCCCCCAAGAGAACAATAGCTTAAAGTATAACTGGTTTCCTTTAGGGGTAACAAAATGTTTCAAAATTGACCGGTGTTGATGTCACATATCCGTGAATGTATTTAAAAAAAAAAACAAAACAGTGAATTTTACACTTAAATGGATGATCTATATAGTATATGAAATAGATGTCAATAAGACTGCTTTTAAAAAAGAAAAGCTAGTTATTGTGGGTCATTTTGTAGCTTATCTGTCTCTTTCAATTTCTAAATAAAACCTGGAAAAATGTCTGTGGGTCATGAGGCAGTCTGGCCTGCTCCAGCACCATCTGAGAGATTGCTGCTGGTGGTGCTTGGTGCCCCTGCATTGAGCTAGGTGCCTTATTGTGATTACAGATGGCTGGCCAAACACGCCGTGTGTATGCAGCAATGAGAACTATTTGGAAGGCATTTAATATAGTGACTCACAGGGTCATGCTTGGAAAATTAATTCAAATTGGCTTGGCATCAAGCCAAGGAAAACTGTCTGAAGAGGCTGTAAACAGAAGGTAATGGATTTAGTTGAAGGAAGGCTATAGGGAGGCATCAGGGGGAGGCCCAGCCACAGGGCCACCGAGGCAGTTGGTGGCTGCCACTGAGTGCTCAGCTGGGAGTACTTCCTCTCTGCACAATGGAGTCCCTGGTACCTGCTCTGTTTCTTCTGCTAGACCTGGGTTTTCTTGCCTTTCCAACTGTTTATGTTGCTACCACGTCTCCCTTAGAGCTCCTTTAGAACAGAGGCACATAGCTATAGGCAAACAAATACATGTAGCCATGTGCTTATAGAACACTCTCTGCTCTCAGGGAGTCCTTGCTGGGCTCCCCACTGGTTCTACTTTTGAAAATCTGTATCTCATTGGACAAAATAATATTTTTGCAGTGCTACATATGGAGCCCTGGGCCTTGCGTATGCCAAGTAAGTGCTCTACTTCTGAGCTACATCCTGCCCTGGACAAAAACACTAATGTAAGCTTTATTTCTAGTAGTTTTTGTTGGATACATAGAAGTTTGCAAAGAGATGTTATAATGCTCTTTTGTGATGATTTACTCAAGGATAATGCGTCAATTATAGTCATACATAACACTGAATAGTTTTGAAGAAATTTCTGGAGTTGAACAAATACCATCATAATCACAATAACATTCAGAACACTTCCATTACTAAACAGGCTCTTTCAACCACACATTGCCCCACTTTCTGATATTCTAAAGGATACAAGATGTCCTCTTCCTTCCTACTCTTTGTATTGGGGAGCAGCTGGAAGTTCAGCTACCTGTATTCTCATTCCAGCTCTAGCACTTAGCAACTTTGGGGCCTTCTTTTCATCCAAAAAAACTCTGGACAAATTACTGAGTGACTAAAAATATTATTATTTTTGAGGCAAAAACAAGAAGCAAACAATAAATATTTATCATCAGTTTTTATATATTGCAATATTTAATATTATATTGTGGTACAGGAGCATGTTCACACATCTGTGTAAGGCTACAGATCAACCTTGGCTATCATTTCTCAGGAACCATCAATATTGTTTTATCAATACAGGATTTCACACTGGGACCTGGACTCACCAATTAGGCTAGGTTGCCCAGATAGTGAGCCTCATGAATCCACTTGTCTTCTTTCTCTGTAGTGCTGAGAATATAAGTATATTCCATTATGGTTGACTTTTTACACAGGTTCTGAGGCTCAAACTCAGGTCATCATGCTTTCAGGCAAGCATCTTACTAATTGAGTAATACTCTCAGCCCACGCTTTATTTATGTGTTTATTTACTCACTTATTTGTTTTTCTTCAAAGCTTTTGTTGTTTTTCAATGTTTGGGACAGAATAGCAATGGTATGACTTTTCCTGAGGAGATGTAAAGAAATGCATATTTTCCCTAGATAAGAAAGGCATTCTCAAGGACAGATTTAATCCAAACCCAGCTTTGTGAATGGAGTTTGTTTGGTTTACATACAGGAACATCGTTGAGTCAAAGGCAGCTATACCACCAGGAAGTTATCCTGAGCAACTAAAAGTCCCACTTATATAATCTTAGGATACAGAGAGGCCTCTAGAAGATTTCCATGTACCTAAGGAGCTTCTCTCATGAGAGAATGATGACAGGCCTGCCATACTGAGATCTCAGCCACCCTATGTAAAGATGACAATGGTTATGCCCAACCTTGAGTAAACAACTAAACTACCCCCAGGGCCTCATACCTGCTAGACAAGTGCTCTACCAATAGCCAGTACCCAGCCCATGATGACAGTTGACCAAAAAAAAAAATGCCCTCCATAGATTCATATTTTTTTAAAACTTGGTTCCCAGTTGGTGGCCCTGTTACTTATGGAGATTAAACCTTCAGGAGATACAGCCTCATTGGAAGAATTCCATCACTGGGTGTGGGCTTTGAAGGTTTATAGCCTAATCCTATGTTTGGTGCTTATGCTCTCCTCTCTTCTCTCTTTCTCCTTCCTCTGTGCACATAAAATGTAACCAACTTTCTGCCCCTTGCCACATGGTGCCATGTATTCCCTACAACTATGGGCTTCTTCTCTGCAACTATAAGCCAAAATAAACACTTCTACTAAGTAGCTTTCGGTCATGGTATTTACCAACCACAAAGTTAACAAATATACTGTAGTGGTTTGAATAAGAGTGATCCTCATAGGTTCATAAATTTAAATGTTTGGGCTTTAGGGAGTAGCACTAGTTGAAAGGATTAGAAGTTGTGGCCTTGTTGGAGGAAGTATGTCACTGGTGGTGTGGTGGACTTTGAAGTCTCAGAAGCTTAAGCCATTCCCAGTATGGAATTCTCTTCCTGCTGGCTGCTGATTTGAATATAGAACTCTCAGCTCCTTCGCCAGCACCATGTCTACTTGAATGCCACCATGCTTCTTGCCATGAGAATAATGGACTAAACCTCTGAAACTGTAAGACAGCTCCAATTATATGTTTTCCCTTATAAGTGTTGCTGTGGTCACACAGTGTCTGTTCACAGCAATAGAACACTAAGACATGCACCTACCAACAATATTTTCCCATTTTCTTTTATTTTTTGACTTCAGTATTAGACCATATGCTACACTTAGATTTTACTCAGGAATTTCTCAGTCTTTCTTTGTTTTGTATGACCTCTATAGTTTTCTTGCTGTTAGATTTTGATACATGGTCTCACTATGCATCCCAGGCTGGAATTCTCAATCCTCCTTTTTCAGCTTCCTGAGTGTTTGGATCACAGGAGGCACAACTGTAACTAGGTTGGACCTGGTAGTTTGGAAGACTATAGTCTAGTTATTTTGTAAAACCATTTGCAATTTTTGTGTGTTCAATGTCTCCTCAGGAACATCTTAGGAGTGATTTATAGAAGAAAGCCACACTGACTGATATACATTGAATCAAACATTATAGCAGTGTTTCCCCCTCCCCAAAAGAGAGTGCTTATCACAGGTTAACTGAAAGGAGAGAGAAGGTACTCTCAGATTTATCTCCCCCTGAGGGTTGGTTGGAAAAAGAACTTAAGTAGCCCAGATTATTGGGAAACAGAAGGCTGACCAGAGTAAGGAACTAGCTTGGAGGTGATTAGATCATGAGTGTGAAACCCTCTAAAATGGGATTAGTGGCCTTAATTTCAGAAGGTGCCACTGCCCCTTATATGTGGACACAGCAAAGAAATTAGGACCTGAAGCTAGGCACTCACACCAGTTCCTGCTTGTTGGATCCTGAGTTTCTTGCATTGCATCTTTCCCCATGTAGATGTGTTTCCTTTTCCACCTTGAGAAAACTGGTTCATCGAATCCTCCTTGTGCTTGCTTTTTATCTCAATGCCCTAGTATGGTTCTAATCTACTGACCACAAAGGCTGACTAAGCTATGGCCCTTCTGAATTTGCCAGCTATAGATGCTGAAACATCTTTCCCTGGCACTGCTGAATTCTGGCAGTGCCAGCCAGCTTGCCTGAACCTGACACCAGCCTGGGAGATCTTGGCCAACTTCCTTTGTCTACTCTGAAAAGGAGTGGCTGGGGAAAAGTTTGTGCCTCTTCTGAGCCCAAGAGCTGTGTGTGTGACTTAAGATGAAAGTGATAGAGATTCACATACCTGATGTACAGGAACTCTGTTTCCTCTCCCAGAGTCAGTGCCTCTTCGTTGTTTTGTGAGAGTCTTGAGTAGCTCAACTTGGCCTAGAACTCTCTAAATAGCCAAACTCCTGGTCTTCTTGCCACTGTCTCCTAAGTGCTAGTGTTATAGGGACCACTACAACACCCTTCTGCACTGATATATCTTGAAGTGGAATCCACGAAGACCTAGGAGATGCTGTCAACAGTAGAGAAGTGGTCAGATCTTAGAGATGCAGAATAAGCATGAGGCCAATCCCTGTAGTACCTAGAGCTCTGAAGGATGGGAGCTGATGATAAAAAGTCACATTTACATTTTCTTTTTGATTGAAACAAGTTTTCATGTAGCCCAGGCTGGTGCCCAACTATGTAGGTAAGAATGACCTTTAACTTCTTATTCTCCCAAGTGTTGGAGTTACTGGTGTTTGCACTATAACTGGTTAATATGTTACTGGGAATGAAAACCAAGGCTTCCTGCATCATGCTAGGCAAACACTCTACCAGTTCAGTTATATCAAACTACCTAACTGTGGTGCTTTCCAAGGTTTCTGGCATATGAATATTTGATTCCCAGTTAGTGGTGATGCTTGAGCAGGTTTAAGAGGTATGGCCTTGCTGAAGAAAGTACATAACTAGGGGTGGGCTTTGAGGTTTCAAAACCATGGCATAATTCCCAGTTTGTTTTCTCTGCTTCCTTCTTGAGGTTTGCAATGTGGGTTTTCAGCTATTCCAGCTGCTGTGACTCCTTGCCATTACAGACTCTTATCTCTCTAGAACTATAAGCCAAATAAGTCTCTCCCACCATAACTTGCCTTGGTCATGATGTTGTATCACAATAATAGACAAGTAACTAAGACACTGATGTTTGCATTTTTTATGTGTATGGTATATTGATTGACTGTGTATACCAATTGCATGCTTGGTTGGTACCCACAGAAGCCAGAGGAGGACTTAGAATCCCTTAACCTCTGAGCCATCTCTCCAATTCCCATTTGCATTTTCATTAGAGAGTCTGGCAGCTGAGTGACAATTTAAGTGTGATGCAGGAGGAATAATGGTAGAGGCTGCATCCAATTAGAAGGCTGTTGCCATAGGCCAGAGTGGGGAGGAGTATAGGTGGAGGGAACAGGCCTCAGGGATGGTCAAAGTCACAAAATACCTCCAGAAAGAATTACAGATAAAAAGGCTTCATGTCTTCAGAATGGTGAAGCCTCAGACATATAGGACTGAGGCTGGGGATAAGCAAAAGGGAGAGAGCACAGAGGGAAAAGAGGGATTGTTTTGAGACAGAGGTAACTGAGATCACAGGGAAACGGGGATATAGAATACAGGAGAGACCGTATATAGGGGAAAGCCATCAGGGCCATAGGAAGAGGGAGTTCTTCAAAGGACAGAGAATGTGACCTCCAAGGCTAAGAACTGAGGACTGGGCAGTTGGACATATATGGCAGAAACAGAAGATACAAGGTGGTGGGGAAAATGCCAGAGGAGGGAGGCAAGAATTCAGAGTTCCTGGACAGAGGTTCTTCACTGTAGCTAAATGGACTCCTTGTTAGAGGCTTGGTCTGTGACCCTCTAAGAAGGAGCCCAGCCACATCCTATTAAATCTCTAGAGTAATCCTTGTACTTAAACTCTAAAAATATTTGAGCTACCTGGAAAATCAACCAGCCCCATGCAGTTCTGGCTCATCCATGTGGGCTATAATAAAGCCACTGGATTCTGTAAGCTGTCATTAAATACTTTTCCTCCAGGAAGATGATCTAGATTGGCAGGAGGCTTTGAGGAGTCCAGTGTTCCTGACTAGTCACATATTGATCCAGTCTCAAACCTTATTTTTATATCACGTAGCCTATAGGAAATGTCCCTGTTTTCCCAAAGGGGGCACCTTATGGTACCTTGGAATCAGTGAGTGATGATGGGGCTTGCATTAGTCAGAATTCTCCAGAGGAACAGAACTGATGGTGAATATATATGAATGGGGTTGGCAACTCCCCCTTCAGGAGCCCAGGACCCTGGATAAGTGTCTTTGGACCTTTTCAGCTGACACTTGAATCCCACCACATCTCCCCCTTTTGTCTAACTAAGAAGGTTTTAAACTAAGACTATATATAATAGGAATTATTATGAGGTAGTATCTAGGAAAAGATAAGGCACATATAAAGTACATCATATATTTTTAGAATATTGGTAGATGGTAGGGTGTATAAATTACTTTAAAAATGTTTATCTGGGAAAGTGAAAATCTAACATCTGAATTTTCTTCGCTAAGGGATAATAGGGTAGTAACTTTAACTACCTATTCTTTAACCCCTTCAAGACCTGAGAAGGAAAACATATCACCTGAAAGTCAGAAGCACATGGAAGTAGTGGCTTTCAAAATTTGGGAGAGGACAGCGACACAGCTGTCTGGACAATCACCTATGGTTTTGTGCACCATTGGAGCATCTATCATATTGGCTATAGGCCTATGGTATCTGACAGATCTTTTCCCAAGCAGGGCATTTTTGGAGGGACTGTTTCATCTTGTCTAGGCAGGTTTTGTCAGTCTTTATCTTTTATCTAGCCCGGGACCCTGGATAAGCGTCTTCGGACCTTATCAGCTGACACCTGAATCTCACCACAAATTTATATTACAAAGTGAATTTATCAGAATGGCTTACTTGATGCCAGATGGGCGGTACAACAATGGCTGTCTTCATACTGATGAGACTGAGACCCTGATTGCTGCTCAGTCCATGAGCAGTTCTAATCTGGTCCTGAAAGCTAGGAGGATTCTGAGAGAGCCACTACTCTTTCACATTGAAAGGCCGAAGGAATTGGATTTCTACATTAGCAAAGGATGCCAGTGGCAGCCACAGCAGCAGAGCGGATGCACTCACCAGACAGGCAAGCAAAAGCGGCCCTGCTTTTCCCTAAGATCTCCTTAGTTCTGGGCCACTCCTGGAAGATGCTGCCACTGTGAGAGAGGATCTTCCCATCCTAATCAATCTTTTCTGTAAATATCCTCATAAATCCACATAGAGGCATATCTCGTAGTTGATCCTACTTGAATCAAGTTGACAACCATGGTTAATCATGACAGGGCTCCTTGAATGACTGCTGATCAACAGCATCCAGAGCTCTGTCTCCCTCTCACCCTAGGCCATCTGGTGTAAAGGAGAGATCCTGCCAAGACAGAGCCCACAGGACAGCCTCTTCAGCAACAAGCCATCTTGGATGAATCCAGCTTATCAGTGAGTGTGAGGTTTACAGACTGGTTGCAGCCAGCAATTATTTGTTGCTACCTCTGAAAACCATCTCAAAACCCACTTAGCTGACTTGGGAAAATGAATTCATTAATCTGGAGACAGGCAGGCTCTCAAGGCGATGCTAAGTCGTGAGAACAGCCAGAGCTGGCCTGGCTGGCAAGACAAATTCACACTGTGCCTTCTTGAGGCCAGAAGTCCTAATTGGTGATTCAATTCCACCTGCATTGCCTGGCAGGCCTCCAATGAGAGGTCCTGGGCAAGTATCAAGGGAATACACAGTGAAATAGGAGCCTTAGGCCTATCCTCAGCTGCTTTGCTCTTCTAGGGCCAGGTAGGTAAGCAACCTAGAAGCATTAAGCCCATGGGTCCATAGTTTTGCTCTGGCAAACTTTGCCCGAGGTTAGGAACAGCCTCCTCTCTGAATCAGATGCTAAACAGCCCATCCCTGGGCATTTGTTACTGCTGCCCATGTCCATCTCACCTGCAACCTCTGACTCCATACTCTTATGATCCCATAAGCTCATATGCCACCCTGGAGATACATGTGCCCTTCCTCTTATAACCACCTCTATGTGCATACTCAAATACAGAAGCTCTCACACACATGATGTTCATACCTACTGTATTCACATGCACATAACTGCTCATATACAAACCCATGCATATCATTACAGACTAACACGTGTATGCGTGCACATTCATTCTGATGCACACCCCCCCAACACCTCCAACTAACTTACTCCAGCTAGCAGTGTTTCCACAGTTCCCTGTGACCAGCCAGTGATGCCATCAGCATGTGTTCATTATCCTAATTTGAGTAACCTCACAGATCCCCAGGTCTGAATGGAGAATATTTTTTCTAAACCCATGGGATGAGAGAAATATTCCTTAAGTTGAAAGTACAGGAGGACATTATTTTCCTTAACATGGAGAATGTTTTTAAAACATGTGTACCTTTAACCAAGCCTCTAGCTTCCACTGCTAGGTGGCAGGAAATGCCACTTTCTCTCAGACAGCCTCTTAAATGTCTTTTGTGGAACTGGTCAATTTAATGTACTGGACACTTCCTCAAAGGCAGAGAGTCTGGGCTTTGTTCTTGCAGCTGCTGCAACAAATTGCCACAAACTTAATGTCGTAATGACAAAAATTTATTTTCTTTCAGTTCTCAGACCAAAAATTCCAAATCAAGGTATTAAAGAACATTCTCTTTGGATGCTCAAGAGGACACATTTCTTCCTTCCTCCTCCCAGCTGCTGGCTGCTACACCATAAGGCTCTACCTTTGTAGTCACATGGCCTCCTCTTCTGTGTATGTGTTCTAAAATCTCCCTTTTATGGGGTACATGTGATTGCATTTACAGACCACCTGGATACCAGGACAATTTCACAACTGTGAACTTATCCCCATCTGCAAAATTTCCTTTCATGTGTAAAGTAACATTTATAACAGGTTGCAGGGATTTAGACCTGTAGATCTCAGGGAGCCATTATCAGCCTCCCACATCACTCAAGGTTCACAGGACTATTCAAAATAATGTTTGTGGGCTGGCTGAAAGAACTGGAGTTTCAACTCTAAGCTCTAAACCCAGTAGCTTTCCTGTGGAGTTTAGAATCCCAAGCAGAGATTTATTTTATAGCTGTTTACTTCTTCATATAGAAAAGTTATATTAAAATTGGTTATAGACTATAAAGATAGACAGATGAACCCAATGTCACAAAGTACTGGGGTAGTTGGGCTTTTAGAGCCCCTTTTGGAACTTAATTTCTGCAATGATTAAATCAAATTTATCATCCTTGCCCTGTTTGTCTCTAAGTGCTGGTACAATTACTACGAGGAGAATGTCTAATGTTATACAGGTGGCCAGTATTGTTAGAAAGCCCTTACATATCTTGAGAGAGAAAAGAAGGTAACACCCAGTTCAAAGGACTGTGTCTAATGGTGGAATCCAGATCTGTGCCAGGCCTGCAGAATCTGGCTGTCATTCAGGTGGCCTTGATGTTTCAGCCACATCCCTTCAAAGCACTCTGCTGTCCTGGGTATTGCACATGGAGTCAGAGGCCACCTTGAGCATCCACAGTAGCTCTGATCTGCTACTAGCCTGCCTTCTGCCTCCACCAACCATGTACAGTAAATGACCGGAAGTCATGCCACTCCTTCCTGGTACAGAGATGAGGGTAGCCTTTCTGTATAGCCTGAACTCCCAATTCCTAGACCAAGGCTTCTTCTGGGGCTAGCACACAGATCTGCAATAGGAGAAATATGGCAGTGAAGCTGTCAGGTAGCTTTACAAATTTGTAGACAGACTTGTTCGTGGCATCTCAAGAAATGTCTTTTCTTTATTGTCCTGCTTGTTCAATCCTATAGAGGACCAGAATGCTCTGAGAACTTCAGGGTGACTCCTCAACTCCGAGATTAAACTTTGGCCTCTGGTCTGCCCAGGCCTGCTTACCTTCAGGCCTGTGCCACCAACACCATCACTTCTTACTCCCAATCCCATTAAATCAGTGAACAAATTGCCCAAAAATGTGTCCATTCCTAGTTGAGCTGTGAGAACAGCAAAGCACAAGCAAGCTTTGGCTGCTACCACCTTTCCAGTAGCAGGTGGAACAGCAACTCTGCTCCTTTGTGAGCTTTTGGACTGCTGAAAGCCTCAGGCACTGAACAATCACTCACACATTAAAAGGTTATATCCCCTACACCTCTTCCAAGCAATGTCTACAGATTGCCCACTGTCTGCTGCCAAGTCTCTGGGTTCCTTTTGGTCCTAAAACTTGTCCTTTGCGTGTAATCATTATCAGTAAGTTTCCTGTGGGCAGGCAGAGCACAGACTCCAAAATTTTGGGCCTGCCACGATGCCCTCTAGTCATCTGGAGCAGCCCTGACAGGAGATGGAACCCCAAGAGGTGAGGTGAGACCGGCTATTGACCTTCACACACTGGTATCTTACACACTGGCAGTGGGAGAGACAGATGTTTGTTTATCTTAGACCTGGCTATAAAGACAGACCAAAGATTATTCCACTCAAATCTAGCTTGAGTTAGTGGAGTTGCTTAGAATAACATGGGTGATGGATTACTGTGACTCACAGGCAGGTACATGACTGAAAAATCCCATCCCAGAATCAGTGACAGCTCACAAAATCTGTATCCCCAGAGTTCCCTGAAGATTTTCAAGCAGTGACACTGAATAGCCTCCCCTACACAACTGTTTACTGTCCATGTAGCTTCAGCGGCATGATTCCCTAAATAAGGTTTGTTCTCTTCCTGTGCCTTTTATGTCTCCTTATCTTCCCGAGTCTTTTGTACCTCCAGCCTTCAAGCCAGAGGGAATGCAACAGTAGGGAGGAAATGGGAAACAATTTCACAACATATTCCATTCTCTTGTTGGTCAAGGATGCATTAGGCATCTATGGTGTTTCAGACCTATGCCAGATAAAGGGATGCAAAAGTAGAATGAAAAGGGAGAGGTTGTGGTTGGGTGGGAGACTATGTGTCTAGCATACTTTAGACCTGGAGCTCCATTCTCAGCACTGATGAAAAAGAAAGGAAACATAACCAGCCATGGACCTAACGAGCAAATGGGACTGGTTCTGGGAAAGAATAACTGACACTGAAGAATGGAGAGGCAAACAAGATTGCAGAGTATTACTAACTCTGAGGGCAGAGTGAGAGTGTGGAGAGAGAAAAGGACCAAATCCAAAAAGGACTCAGATATATGTGTCTGGCTTAGTGATAAAATATACACAACACAAACATTAGAATTTTAGCTATTTTAAAGTGTCTAATTCAGTGATGTTTATTTTATCTATAGTGTATACCATCATCGCCTATGCCCAGTTGCATAATTTTCCCATTAGCCTCAATGGAAACCCTGCTCCTCACTAAGTAGTCAGTCTTCACTGTAGTCTTTCCCAGCTCTGACAACTATCTGTTGGTTTTCCATCTCTATGAATATGCTTCTTCTAGATATTTCATCAAAATAGAATCATGCAAAATGTGGCCTCTTATGTCTGGCCTTTACTTCTACCATTATGTTTTCAAGGCTCATCCAAGCCATTCCATTAATATGGATGAATAATAATCCACAGCAAGTAGGTCAAAAATTGCTTATGGATTCAAGTGATAAATGAGAGGTATTTTATGGGATTGAGGCTTTGGTTTTATTGTTTTCTTTTGATTTGAGACAGGGTCTCTTAGAGCTCAGGTTGGTTCAAAGGTGCTGTATAGGCAAAACTGGCCTTAATCTTTTGATGCTCCCATCTATAGCTGTGAAAGAGCTCTAGTTGTCCTGGAACTCACTCTGTAAATGAAACTGGCCTTGAACCCACAGAGATCTGCTTGCCTCTTCCTTCTACGTGCTAGAGTTAATGGTGTGTGCCACCACTACACAGCTATTATGTCTATTTTATATTGCATTGTATTTATTTGTTTTCTGTGTCTCTGTGTTGGGGGATGGTTGTGGTGCATGTGTGTATGCTATTATAGTCAGAAGTTTCTCTGTCCCTCCCAGCCAGTCCTGATGCCCTTTAGTCCCAAAATAACATACAGAAGCTTATATTAATTATAAACTGGCCTATGATTCAACCTTATTACTTGCTGACTCTTACTCTTAAATTAACCCATGATTTTATTTATGTTTAGCTACATGACTTGGTATCTTTCCTTCAGTGCAGCATTCTCCTTGTCCTTCTGCATCTGGCTGGCTTCTTCAGCTCTGCCTTTCCTCTCCCAGAATTCTCCTAATCTGGTTGTCCCGCCTCTACTTCCTGCCTGCCTTCTGGACAATCAGAGTTTTATCAAACAAATATAAGTAAAAAATGTTTGCAGCCACAACTAGTTTTTTCTTTATACCATCCAAGTGAGTCCTGGAGATCAATATCAGACTGTCAGGCTTGGAAGCAGAGGCTTTTATCCACTTATCCATCTTAACCAACCCCATTGTTTTATGAGCAAGTTCTCATGCTTCTTAGCTAGCCTGGGACTTATTACATACACCAGGCTGGTCTCAAACACACATCAATCTTCCTTTCTCAGATTTCCCTAGTTCTGAGATTTCAGGTGTACAGAATGTCATCTGTTGTTTCTACTTAGTGCTACAGTATTGTTTCAAAATAGTACTACAATGAAATTAACATGCAACCTCTGTTTGGGTGTGGGAGCCCAGAGTCTCAGTACATTGTTGTTAGGTCTTTACTTAGCTAGGTGGGTACTAGGGTAAGTCTGTGGCAAAGTTTCAGAGGAGCTGAAAGTTTTCCCAAAATCATATATGAGGTTCAAGTTTCCCTCTTGTTCTTTAACACTTATAAATAGTAGACCATAGAGGATGTGATGGAGGGAAACAAGGAAAAGAATACAGAAAAGGAAGAGGAAACCTGAACTCCAGGAGGCAGCATGTGCCTCAGGAGGAGGGATTGACTAGCAACATCATTGGGAGTATTTGTGGTGGCCACCAAGACAAGGGTAGCCTCAGCACTTGAGGCGTGGTGGAGAGATGAGCAATTGTAGGGGAAAGAGAGTGGTACAGAAAATAGTAGTGATGGGAGGGACCTAGGAAATATGCAAAAATTTGTAGGCCATAATTTGAGTTTCTCCCTATATTGGCAGAAGGAGAAAGGATTCTCCCTCATTGTTGGAAGTTTGGAACCTATGCTAAAAGCCCTGGGCACTGTTGCTGGCCTGACTCTTAGTTGGGAAAGTGACTAGAATCAGCCCCAGGCAAAATTGGACAAGTGGAGTGGGAAGGAGAAGAAACAGGGATTAGTGAAAATTGAGAATGTGGGGGCACTGAGATGTAATGGGACTATGTTCTGTTACATTGTAAATATTTGTTCCTCCTGCTGGTTTAATAAGATGATGATTGGCCAGAAGGCAGACAGGAAGTATGGGCAGGGCTACCAGGCTAAGACAACTCTGGGAGAGGAAGAGCAGAAAGAGACTGCAGCATATGAAAAGGAAAGAAGACAACAATGCTGCTCTGAGAAAAAGTACTAAGCTGTGTGGCTAAACAAGATAAGAATTATGGGTTAGTTTAAGCATTAAGAGTTTAAGACTGATCAGCATGAAATTAATGTAAGCCTTTGTGTGATTATTTTGGGCTAAGGGGCAGCAAGGCTGTACGCAGGTTCTAACCTTGGGGATAGGCCAGAAAGTCCCAGCCAGAAATGTCATACTACAGTGAGATGACTGAGTTCTCATCTGCCCCTATGGAAGACTGTCAGGTCTCTGTAGGAAACATCTTAAATGTCATTGTCTAGCTCAGTGCCAAGCCAGCTGTGAGTGAGTAAGAGAATAGATGACTAAATGAATGAATGAAAACCTGTTTTAAACCCTGTAAGATTAGTGGAGGATGATGGTGGTAGCTAGTAGGTGCTAAATAGCCAGGGCAGCCTAGGAAACCAGAAGGCCAAGTGGCTTAAGGGTCGGTCACTCTAGGCCCTCAGTCCTTAGTCCCTAGTCATTCAGTCCTCCTGCCCCCTTTTGACCTGCCTTCCTCTATGTGATGCGAAATGCTCAGAAGTTTCCAAAGCAAGGGTAAAGTTCTAAAGCAGCCCTTGGGCAGTGGCCAAATGCCAAGCCCTCAGCTCTGCTAGCAGGGTCAATGCATGACTCCACTATCTGCAGGATTTGTGTAGGCACATGTTTGACGTCACTACTAGTAGTAGAAGGTTGGCTTGCTATGGTGGGAGCAACCCAGGAATTAAATCTCTGAATTCCCATCAGTTTGGTCTGCCTGGCTGCTGTTTCGCTGGAAAGATAGGCTTCTGGAGCCAAAAGCAAGCCGTGGAGAATGGAGCCTTGAAGAAGGGCACATGAGAACTTCAGAGGAGCAGGCAGGCAGGAGAGGAGGTTTAGTTCAGAAAGAAAGAAAGACTACCCCAATGTGCTGTTTCTATCCCATCAAGCTTGTCACCCTTTCGAAAGCCTTTCCCACCTACTACTCCTCTCGTTTGTTCTCACCTTCATTTAAATAAAGCCTCAGTGCCTGTGAAGGCTGGGGCACCAAAGCTGCTCCAGTCATACCCAGCCCTGCTCTCACACTGGAAAAACTCTGGGCAAGCCACTTGTAGCCCAGAGGAGGCTGTTCTTAGTTCCCTCCCTCTGCCCTTGTTCTCTTCTTTTGTTATATTCTCATTTTCCTTTCCCTTGTCCTTCCCTTCCCAGCATCCCTCCCACCTCTGTTCCTTCTTCTCTCTACTGTGCTTCATTTAAATGGGAGATGATGAAGATAGAACCAGTGAACTAAAGCCTCATGGAGCTTCTTTCCTCTCTCACTCTCCCTTCCTCCCTCATTTCCCCAGATAGCAGCATTCTTTTCTTACAGTACCTTTTCTGCTTCTCTTCTATCACCCTGTTCCACATGCCCTCTAGCTGATGCAGGATATCACCTCCTTTTACTCTATATCATGGCCCAGAAGATGCTCCTTCCCCTTGTCATTACAGAGGCATTATGGAAATGTGGGAACCACTCTCCACAGCTTTCTCAACAATCAGAGGGCAGAAACTGATAAAGGTGAATGTGTTGATTTATAATTTGCACCAGAAATGAAGAGAGAGAAAAATGTTCTTCTCTCCACCTTTCCTATAGCCATGTTATTGATTCTTTAGAAAAGATAAAACACACACCAGAAAATATGCAAATGTTTATGTAGCTGAGAAGGGGGTGTCTCAGAATTCCAAGATCTGATGAGCATGGTGGCATGCGTATTTAATCTCTCAGAGGCAAGCAGGAGAATCAGTGTGAGTCTGGGGTTCAACAAGGTCCACATATGAAGATTCAAGTCAGCCAGGGATATGCAATGAGACCATGTTCCCCACACATACTTTTTTTTGAGATCTGAGACTTCTCCTACTATAAAGGAAGCCCCAACTGGTGCCAAAGTTTAATTATCCTCATTCCCAGTAGATATTATCTGGAGTTTTTATTCTTTAGGGATCTTTTCAAGGTCTGTGTTTTTCTTTCATGGGATGAGACAGAAGACCCTGAGCAGAGTCCGCTAACAAGAAGGAAGTTTCAGTTTTGGCCACAAAACACCTGGAATTAGCTGGGAGAGACCAACCGAGCTGATACACTGCCATTCTTCCTCCTTCCTGCACATATCCAGCACACTCTTGCTGTTATAGAGGAATCACTATGTGGCAGCTGCTCTGATGAGTGTGCATATCCTCCAGGTATGCTTGACTGTCAGCAGGAAAAGCCACATGGTCAGTGTCCAGCCATTCCAAAGCACATATTCCACATGACAATGGGAGTGGTACATATGAAGGGAGAAGAATATTCACCAAGTAACCTGCATTTGGTCACAGTCTAATGTTATGACTCATCCCTACTTGGGCTTCATTTTTCTCCTCTGTCAAATACCTTGTCTATCCTAGGTCCTTGGGTCATTCGTGGTAATTATACAGCTTTCTATCTTTTCCATATTCTTCAGAGCACTGGCAAGGTGGAATGCCCTTTTAACCAATGTGCTGGTCTTCATTGTACATCTGATCATGGCTTTCTAAGTATCCCAAGACCGGGAATATCAGCTGAAGCACCACTCTAAGATTGTCGGAAAATGTCTCAGACATACAGGTGCCGAAATCTAGGTGTGGCACTGGTGTATAACATTCTATCCTTCAGTAAGCTCCTTAAGCAGAAAAGAAAGCAACTCAAAATAGCTCCAGGAAATCCCTAAAATTGACCAAATTCATCAGGCCCTTATTGCCAGTGCAAGCCATAAAAGCTGAGAGTTCTCAGATAGAAGAGAGCCAAACTGCAAAGAAGACTCTGACACCAGACCAGCTTCCAGGAAAAAGCAGAAAGCAGTTGAGTTTTCTGGAAGGGGTTTAGACCAACTGAGTCACTTGGAAAGGACAATTTCCAACCTATTGATCTGCCTACAAGATGTGCAATATGATCCAGGTTCCCAGCTTTGAGAGCTGTCATCCAAGCTAGGATGCTTCTATCTTTGAGTTATTTCTGCTCCTATAATTAATCCCAGTAAGATTTATGGGTCACCAAGCTGGACTTTGATGTTATTCACACTTTGGCGTGTCATGGGTTTCATATCTAGGGTGAATGTATAAGTATGTCACCTCAGGAAAAGCTTTGTCACACAACAGATACCAGAAATCTGTTTTTCTAGTTTGTTTGTTTGCTGAGACTGAATCTTGTGTATTTCAAGCTGTCATCAAAATTACTATGTAGCCAAGGTTCTCCTGCCTTCATTTTCAGAGTGCTGAGATTATAGGTATTCACCAATATATCTGATTTAGGCAGTGCTGAGAGTTGGACCCAGAGCCTGTCCATGATAGGCAAGCATTCTCTCAACTGAGCTACATAATTTTGGATAACTATAAACTAAGGATTTCCTTCCATTAGGGACAGCACAGATAGAGTTAAGAGACAGATGACAGATGGCAAGAAGATATTTGCTGTTTAAAACCAACAAGGGATTAATGGAAGGAAAATACATAAGTAAATTCTGCAAACCAATAAGTAAAAGACCCAAGAGGAAAATGAGCAAAGCATGTGAATAGGCAATTGCCAGAAGGAGACACCCAAAAGGCTATCGAGTGAATCCGGAGGAGCGGTTCACATTCCAGATTCTTGAGGAATTGGAGAGATGCAAATGAAAACAAAGAGACAGGATTTGCACATGTCAGATTGGCAATAATCAGCTGCCTGATGCCAAGCCTTGGCTGGCATATTAAAAAAAAAAAAAGGAACCACTGTATATGACTGGTGGCAGCTGCTGTGAAAAGTCACCTAGTAACATTTAACTATCCTTAGGGTTCATGCCCCCACTCTCCTGGCATAGTCTTGTCCTGGGTATACTCCAACATAGTCTCTGATGGGCCCATGAAAGGGTTGCTGGACCAACTGCCTCCTGTTCCATAGCTTCGAATAGTATGCATTAACTGGATGTAGTGGTAGACACCTGTGGTCTTAGCATTCAGGCTGGCAACCTGGGCTACAATGACATTAATAATGATTACAACAGTAATAGAAAAACCATAAACAGAAATGTATTATCTCAAAGTTCTGGACTGGAAGCTGAAAGTTCAAAATCAGGATTCCTGAGCTAAAACCAAGGTGGCAGGAGGACCTGGCTCCTCCTGGAGGCCCCAGGAAACAATGAATTCCTGTCTCTGCCAGCCTCTGATGGCTTCCAACAGTTTATGAGCTTTATCACCCTTATCTTCAAGGTCACAATCTTCAAACACTTCTCAGCTCTGCCCTCCCAAATTTACATCCACACAGAACCCAAGAAAAGGAACAGATGCCAATAGTTTAAGAAGTATTAAGAGGGGCTCTTAATCCAAGCACTGGTGGCCTTGTAAATAGAAAAGTACATATAAAGTCACAGAGAAAGCCATGTGAAAATGGAGGTAGTTCATGGATGGGGCCAGAGCTCAGTAGTACAGAGCTGGCCTAGTATGTGTGAGGCACTGGGTTTGGTCCTCAGTACCGCAAAAACCAAAGTGTTGAAAGAGGAAGAGTTTGGAGCTATTTTTCTCCTCCAAAATGGAAGCAACGTCTGCTCCCAGACTCTCCAAAGGAAGCATGGTCCTACTTACACCTTGATTTCACACTTCCAGCCTCTGGAGCTACATGGTTAGGATACTGGTTTCTTATACCATCATATATGAGGCACACACACTCTTGAATGAGTCATAAGCCACTATGTAAACATGGGATTGAACTTCTTACCCATCTTGACAATCAAGGATTTTTTCCCAAGCTTACAATCTTTACCTTAATCATACTTAGAAAGACTCTTTTTTGTGCAAGGTTACACTTTGAGGGATGTGATGACTTTGAGTATCATTATCTAGCCTATTGTGGGGCTCTAGGTCATAAAGGTGACTAACAGGCAACCCAAGTGCTGACCACTAGGGAAAAGAAGTAACTGAGTAGTTACAGGCATCCAGTTCGGGAACACACAATGGAACAGGCAGAATACAAACAGGGTGAGTAGAAAAGTGTCCAATAAGAAACTGGACACCTCCATCACAGTCCTGAAGATGTTCATTGAAAAACAAACATACAGCTTAGGCTTGCATGTCACTGCTCTTTGCCTAGCGTACACAAAGCCCTGAGTTCCATCCCCCCGCCATGCCATAAAACAAGCATGGTGGTAACTGTAAATTCAAGGTTATGTGGACTTATTTATATAAGGTCTAGACCAGTTGGGGCTCCAAGACAGAGAAGCCAACATCATCAGCTGCCCACTCAAGGCTTTATAGGAAGGAACTCTTAGCACATCAAACGGGAGACAACGGTTGGGTCACAACAAATGACATTAGCATGTGACTCCTTCATTCCTTCATGCTGCTAAGAATGCATGTTCCCCTCACTTCAGGGCCCACTTTTTTTTTTTTCTCTTCTCAAGCTGAACAGAACTGTGGGGGCTTATTGGCTGCCACCAAGGGCTGCAGCATTTTGGCATGCTTGGAAAGGACCCTTGCACATGTCACTCATTGGTTTCTTTTAGTAAAAACAGAGTACCACACAGTCCTCTGGTCACAGCACCACTGTCAGCGCTCTGTGAGACTCCGTTCTAGCTGAATCGATGAAGTTCTTGCAGTCACTCTTCTCTAGTTCTGTTCCTCTCAGTGGCAGCCACTTAAGGATTTACTCAAGCGAAATTTGTAGTTGTGTGTGTTTTTAAATGAAATTTGGTTTTCTGTTTTGTTCATATGTTTGTTTTATTTTGTTTAGTTTCATGTAGCCCAGGCTGGTCTCAAACTCACTATGTAGACGAGGATGACCTTGAATTCCTGGTCCTTCTGCTTCTACTTCCCAAATTCTGAGAGCCATCATCCTACTCATTTTGTTCATTGTCAAAACAAACCCTCACCCCCTTTCTCCAGATACACGCTTCCTGGACTGTTCTCTCTCTCTCTCTCTCTCTCTCTCTCTCTCTCTCTCTCTCTCTCTCTCTCTCTGTCTCTTCTTCCCCCCTCTTTCTTTTTGGTTTTGAGACACATTCTCTCTTTGTAGTAGCCTACACTTGCCATCATTTCAATTTGTAGATCAGGATGGTTTCAAACCTGTAGAAATCCTCTTGACTCAATCTCTTGAATGTTGTGATTACCAGTCTGAGCTGCTATATCCATCTTGCCATATATCTTTCAATGTTAGTTGGAAAAGTAGCAGAGTTACAAAATACAAAGAATCCAGTAATTCTGAAAATAGCTATACATATTGTTCTGAATTCAGAATCAGTTTGAAAAATTGTCCACCACTGTGACCCTGGGGAGAAGGCTTTGATCTTGTTTGTTTAATTTCCCAGGGGTTCCTCAGAGTTCCTTGTAAAGTTCCCTTTGAAAATGCCATCCTATGTTGACTATGCTTGGGGAGGAAAGAGAACCTGACTTTTAATGTTTTGTCTGTTAGTATCAAGGCCAGAGGGAAACGAGGAGTAATATTTCATTGTAACCTTTCTTTATTCACCACAAAGATCTCTTGGTAGAACTGACCTTCAAAACTTTTAAATCTAACAACAGCAAGAAAAAAATCTGATTGTGGCATTCTGCTGGGCTCCTGTTTGGGCTCTCCTCTATGCACTTAAGGATGTATCTTTTGGTATGCACCAATAGCTATTCATTCCTGACCACTTCCTTACCTTACCTTACCCCCATTATTACAGTTATATCCAGGAGACTAAGTGTCCAAATGTAGGGAAGGAATGAAGCAGGGGTGCCTCATCTCCAAAGATGCTTTAACAGCCTGCTCAAGATATATTCTTCACGAGCAAAGATTTCATTTGAGCTTTGCCACATCTGACACACTTGGCAATCTTTGTTCAAAAACAGAAATGGGTACTAAAACCAAAACTCATCTAGAGACACCAGTGTATTCTTAGTTGTTTGCTTGGAATCCTGGATAGGGCTGAATCAAACTTGCATTCAGGTAAGAGGACTTCGGCCAGTTGTCCATGCCCATCCAGCTCTAACTCTCATCTATACAGTGAAGTGCTTTTGAACAGATGGGTATTTTTACATTGTGTTGGCAGAAGGTTCTGGGAGGTGCCTCAGGAGCTACCACAGAGATAATGCCTAACAGGTGGAGATCCTTATCTTCTTTTTCAACCATATTCCTTTACTTTCTTTATATGTTGTCTCCAGAGACAATTATTTCATGGGAAGGTGGAATTTATGCTTAAAATGTGTGGAAGCCATTGGACTAGATAGACCCAGAGACTCTTGTGTTAATTTCCTGGGAATTGCCATGACAAAGAACTAGGAACTGGAAGGAGCAGATAGCAGAAATTTAATCTCTCCCTGTCTCTAGAGGCCAGAAGAATAAATATTATTGGGGTGAAACCATGGTGTTGATAGAGCCCCACTTATTTCTGAGGCTCTAAAAATAAACCCATTACTTCTGGTGGCTTCCTGCTTCCCTCGGTACCCCATTTTTTAATTCATTTTACAAACCAACCACAGATACACTCTCATTCCTCCTCCTGCTTTTCCCCAGCTCCCCCTGCCTACTGGCCCACCCCAGCCCTTCCTCCAAAAGTGTAAGGCCGCCCATCGGGAGTCAGCAAAGCCTGGTACATTCAGTTGAGGCAGAACCAAGCCCCTTCCCCTTGTATCAAGGTTGAGCAAGGTGTCCCACCATAGGGAATGGGCTCCAAAAAGCCATCTCATGAATTGGGATTGATCCTGATCCCACTCTTAAGGGTCCCTTAAACAGACCAAGCTGCACAACTGTCTCCCTTATGGAGACGGTCTAGTCTGGTCCCATGT
The DNA here is from genome assembly GCA_033318265.1 of Phyllotis vaccarum. NCBI lineage: Eukaryota > Metazoa > Chordata > Mammalia > Rodentia > Cricetidae > Phyllotis > Phyllotis vaccarum. The sequence continues at coordinate 3,946,280 of JARWLC010000013.1, read as the reverse complement.
AAGCTTCACAGATGTGGATTTAAAGTTCATAAGTTCCTATGGGTTTGGGTACCCCAATTTTTAAGACTAGCATTTTTAAATCTCTCTGCTCTACCTTTGCATTGTATTCTTCTGCATGTATGCAATTCTACCTTGTGTTCCTCTTTCATAGTTATATAGTGTTACATAGTTATATGCATGCATGTATATATAACTTCATTTAGGACCCATGCAGATAAGCCAGCATAACTTCCTTATTTTCAACTGTGCTATGTTGTTATAACTAAATATTTCATTAAAAATTGTTTTATTTAGCTCAGTAACTGGAAAGTGCTAACAAGCTGTCAATATCTGGCTTTGTCCTATGTAGTGGTATATTATATATTTAATAAAAATAGTCTAGAATATCAGAGGATAGAGCCATCTCTCCAGCTTTTCTTACACAGGTTTATTTTTTTTGTAACTGTCCTGGAACTCACTCTGTATAACAGGCTGGTCTCCAGCTCACCGAGATCCTCCTGCCCCTGCCTCTGCCACTGCCTCCCAAGTACCGGTACTGTGTGCACCACCACTGCCTGGCTGTTAGGTTGAACTCAAAGAGATCCAGACAGATGTGTGTTTCCTGAGTGATGGGATTAATGGTGTGGGTCACCACTTGCTGACATTCGTGGCTTGGTTGTGGGTGGCTCTGTCCTCTGATATTCCAGACTATTTTTTATTAAATATATATCACCACAGTCCTAACATGTGACGCAAGTGGAAATAGAAACCTCCATAAGTAGCAACGGCTGGGTATGTGTGTGCTTTTGATGTAGCCTCCCATCCCACCACACGCCCTAAATAACTCAGTCCTACAAGAACTACGTTAATCCCTTCCAAGGATGACTGTGACTTCATCACCTCTTATGGCACCTTGCCTCTTAAAATCCTACCATCTTTCAATACTATCATGCTAGAGATAAGGCCTCTATAGACAGAACTTTTTGAGGACAGTCACCAAATCATAAAGGTCTTCATGTCAGGATTTTAAACTACTGTTTTTATTTCTACAGCAGTTAAATGGGATTTGGAAGTTGCTTTTACTTTGATTGGCCTTGTCACTAGATGATAGCATGTGCCATGTTTGTCCACAAGGAATGAGAAGATAAAGTGCTAGTCCCAGGGCCAAGTTAGAACCACAGTTTGGGCTTTCCCTATCAAGTGGGCTGCTAGCAACATTTCTCCTTCTTCTCGGAATGGAAGAACACCTACATAGAGTAGTTTGGGACTATGCTATTACAAGAATAGTGTTCTTTATCCCTCTATAAGATAATTTATTTCAGGTCCTAAAAGTAAGCCCTTCTTTGTGTAAAATAGTGCAAAAAATTAGAATAAAATTGTACCAAAGACTCCAGCTTTCTGGAACATTTACACTTACTGACTAATCTTTATCTGTTTGGGATTAAGCACACAGCATAAATTTGGCCTATGCATTTCTCACAATCACACCTTCAGGTGAGGAGGTGTGCCATTATGAAGCCATTTTACTGATGAAGAAACAAGCATAGAGAGATTTAGTGAGCAGGCCAAAAGTGCTTGACTACAAAGGGACAGAGCTGAGACTTGAACCCTTACCTCACTGGCTTCAAAGTCCATGCGTTTGGCTTCTGCACTCACCACAAGTGTTCTGACTATTTTGTGTTCACGACTTTCAAGACAGCATGACAGCTAGGCTGCATGCCCACTGTGACACAGCACCAGCAGGATGTATCTTCAGCAGGATGTATGTATACTATCTTGCAAGGCTATTACACCATGGAAATGAACTGCAGCTTATGGAGAGCTCACACAGCTTTGAGTTCATTAAGAGCCTAAAGAACCCTTGTTCCCCAACTTCATCCATTTGGAAGGATAGTATATTCCAAGAGAGTCAGGTCTCACACTTGGCACAACAGGGGCGGCAGTATCCCAATATAGTAGCTTTATTGTGATGTGGGATGATAGGAGATGACAGGCACTCTGTTCAGCCTGTACCTGGCTATCTCACTATCTCTGTGCTCAGAAAATGATGTGCTTCCTTTTCTTCTGAAAAGAGCAACATGGTCTCCATCTGTTTCCAAAACATCAGCAGCTTTCTAGTCCCCACTCTCTTGGGACAGGCTTTTGGTGTGGTACAATGGTCAGAGCCCTGGAAAATGAGCCAGCATCTCTTCCACAAATGCCTCTGTGACATTGAGCCACCATTTGGCTCTCTCGGGGACCAAATTCTCCATACAGACAGCTAGGCAGGAAAGATTCATGCCAGATACTAATGGCTCTTCCACCTGGGAAGTTACACGATTTATAGGGTGTCAACACTCTGGCATGCTAAGAGGTAATCTGAAAATCCACCATAAATATTTAAATTAGCTAGCACATATGCTGGCTCATCACTTAATCAGGAGCTATGTTAGGGGAGCAGGATTAGAAGACAGAGCTTAATGCCTGATTTGGTACACTCTTCCTTCTGTATCCCCACTCCCCTCAATCAAGTGTTCCAAAATCTGGGCTTCAGTGTGTGCCCTCATCATCATTATTGTCACCTAGCTTTTAAAATGAAAGCCAAGAAGCTATTGGGAAGCACTTCCAGGAGCCAGCTGTGGCAGGAGGCAGTGACAGTAGTGGCAGCGGCACCAGCAACAGCAGTGGTGGTAACACTCAGGGCCACTGCAAATTTTCCTTGTCTTCTCCTTATCGCCATCCACCCCCACTCCTAGCAGGGATTTAAGATACTGCATTGTCAGCTGCTGTGTGTGACTCCTCATCCCTAAATGGTATCGAGCTGATTCAGTTCCATTCCAGTTTGACTTGTCTCTAGTTAGGACCAAATGATTCATTTTGGGCTGGGAATGAGCAAACAGCTCCACACAAGCCTAGTTTAACAGATTATCTAATCTATTATTTAATAGATTTTTATTATATTAATAGTTTATTGGGGGTACTTACAGGAGTTTGAGGGACCCATTGGAAACTGTGTCATGGGCTATCCCTGGGTATATCAACTGCACTCCCGGGCAGGCCCCAAAGCCAGAGTGTAACTGACCAAGACAACATAGAATTCATGACTTTTGTGTAGTTTTTTTTTTTTAGTTTCTTTGGGTTTTTTTTTTTTTTGTTTTTATCTTGCTGGTTTTGTCTGTTTTGAATTTTATTCTTTGTGTCATTTTTGCTTTTACACTGGTGTTGAATGGAAGGTAAACTTGGGAGGAGTTGGAAGAAGAGAAAGCATATGATTAAATATGGAATTTTTATAATAAGAAATAAAAAAGGAAACTGCCATATTGAAAAGCCCACAGCAGCCTGGTGAAGAAGGCTCATGAAAGCTACAGCCACTGTGTTCTCTTCACAACTTCTAGGCAGCTCCATGGGATGTCCCCTAGAGCCTATTAGAAATCTCTATGCCTCTTCCCCATTTTCCACATCAGCCGGATTGTCTCCAACACAGCTTTAAATACAATTTTGAATGTGTGAGTCCTTATTTCCTGCCATGAATGAGGTATCTGCTGATGACAGCTGCTGCCATGGACAAGCTTGGCCTGCCACACCCGCGTCCCACTTCTCTGCCCACAAAGCAGCTCTTCTTGTAAGCCTGACCCCATAACCTAAGCTTTTAGGTTCTCCACTGGGTTTCTGGGTACTTCACAGTTATATTTAAGGACTTGTGTTTTTCCAAAGCCTGTGGCAGTTTGCACCTTTATTGCCTATAGAAGGCTTACAAATATTCTTTACCTGTCTTTACTAGAGTCTGTACAATCTCCTCACACTCTCCTCTATCTATCTTTGGAATAAAAATCCTCTTCCTCTATAATCCCAGTACTTGGGAGGTAGAAGTTTAGGAGCTCCAATCAAGCCTGGACTACGTAGCCAGTTTGAGGCCAGCTGGGTTATACAAAACAGTTCCTATAAAAAACAGTCTAGGGAATGCTGACACACACCTTTAATCCCAGCACTCTGGAGGCAGAGGCAGGCAGATATTTAATTTTGAGGCCAGCCTGGTCTATAGAGTGAGTTCCAGGACAGCCACAGTTGTTGCACAGAGAAATCCTATGTCAAAACCCTCCAAAAAAACAAGCAGAAATTAAGAAAGAGAAGGAAAAGAAATAGGGGTGGTATTTAATTTGTGATACTGGCTATGAAGAAAGCCTAGGATTTGAAAGTGCCTGGTAAACTCTCAAACTCTCTACCACTGAAGCCCACCTCCTGTTCCAGGAACAGTATCTTTAGCTCCTGTATTTGTTGGTTCTGGAGTTCAGAGGTCAGAGAACAATTTCAGTGTTAATCCTCACATACCTTCTGCCTTTTGTTAGAGATAAGATTTCTTGTTAGCCTGGAGCTTTGCCAGACCACCTGGGTGGTGAGCTTCCAGAGCCCTGCCCATCTGTGCTTTTAACCTCACCATTACTGGGATTATAGGCATCTGCAAGAGTGCCCAGTGCCTTTTATTTTGTTTTGTCTTTCAATACAGAGTTTCTCTGTGTAATAACCCTATCATGGAACTAACTCTGTAGACCAGGCTGGCTTTGAACTCAGAGATCTGCTTGCCTCTGCTTCCCGAGTGCTGGCATTAAAGGCGTATACCATCAGTGACCAGTTCAGTATCCACTTTTATGTGGGTTCTAGGGTTCAAAATCAAGTCCTGAATCTTGCCAAGTTCTGACTAAACCAGAGTATTATTGTAAATAATAATCACTGGCAACTGATAAAGAAGGGTTAATATTTATTAAGGGGTTCAGAGGGGAACACTCATGGATACAAGAGATTACACAGCCATGCAATTCCTGAAAAGGCTAGATTAGTCCATGTGGCTTCACTCAGCAGGCCAGGTCCTCCATCCAAGAGCAAGAGAAAGAACAAGATGCAAGACTAGCCCCTAATAGTACTTCCTCAAGGTCATAGGTGATTCCCAGATCTATGCTGACCAAGAGTTCATGCCTCTAGGTCGAGATGATAATCGTACCTACTCTCCACTTCACCAGAGCCAGGAGCAGTTTTTAAAGGCAGCTCTTGAGCAAGATGTGGTGGTTTACACCTTTGGTTCTAGCACTTGGGAGGCAGAAGCAGGTAGGTTTCTGTGAGTTTGAGGACAGCCAGTGAAGAGCTGTTAGTGCTATCCTGACTCAACGAAAATGCAGCTCTTACTCCAGGAAGAAACTGATTCTGCTTCAATATTCTGCCACTACGTTTGCCTCAGCTGAAGAGAAATAGCTTTTCCCTTTTCTCAAGCAGCAGGGTACTGGTCAATTAGCTCCTTCCTCTGAGAGTCAGTGCTAAATTTTATACATACCTTCAAACACTGAAGAACTGCTACTCTAGCCTGTCCAAACTCAAGGGAGTGTGCCTGGAACTCCCATCCTTGGGAAGCTAAGGAGAGGAGGATGGCAGCTTCAGGACCCAGCAAGAGCCAGTCTTGAAACAAAGACCAGGGCTATAGCTTGGTAGTAGAAGGCTTATCTAGCATGCATGAGTTCTTGAATTTAATTTTCAGTCCTACAAGTCAAAATAGTCTCAAAATATTATGGTCATAATGGCAAACACCTTTGACTCCAGCACTTGGAGGCTGGGGCTAAATCCCAGCACTTGGGAGGCAGAGGCAGGAGGATCTCTGTGAGTTTGAGGTCAGCCTGGTTTACATAGTTCCAAGACAGAGTTACATAGCAAAACCCTGTCTCAATAATAATAACAATAACAACAAAATAAATATAATAAATAAAAAACACTCTTAGATGGAGCTAGCTCCCCTGCTCCCAATGTGAGTAATCTGGACAGGGAAATCAAGTCTTAGGTAGGTCAGCAGCATAGTGAAACACTCCAGACCTGGCAAGTTAGGGCTGTTCTGGGAATGACGTCATAGAGGGACCCTGTGGCAGTGTCTCTTCTCTGCTCTCCTCCCCTGCGCCTCAAGTGTGAAAAGCAAGGCCTTGCAAACTTAATCTTCTCCAAGGCCTGGCCTTACCCTCCTTGGCCTGCTATTACCCCTCAGCCTTTTGTAGATTAGCCCTATGCCCCACCCACCCAAAAGGGTCCCGGTTTAGGTAGTATGATGAGTTCTAGTTTCTCATGTGACTCATTTCTGGTTGGCCTTTCAGTCAAAGCAAAAGGGGTCCTAGCAGGGATCTTGTGATCCCTGAGCTGTTCAAGAGGGCTGTGTCATGCTAAATGACTGTGGTTTCTAGTGTTCTTTTCCAGTTGCCCCAGGAGAAGCAGTTTAGCCCACCTGGGGCAAGGGCAGTACTATAGCAAGGAACGGCTTCAGGCACTTTGACTGAAGCCGTAGGATGAAGTGCACAGAGCCTCAAGGCTCAAGGCTTGGTTCAGTTCTAGGCCAGTGAGTCCCTGGAGGCTACAAGGCTTCAACTATGCAACAGGGCAGGACAGGAGGCACAGTTCCATCCCACCTACCTAGTTCCCAGTAGACTTCTTTGAAGCTGTTGCTCAGGACTGGAAACCCCTCTTTGAGAGTGCTGGCTACAGCTCACTGAAATCTGTTGTGCCTATGACCAAGCTTTCTTTCTGACCCTTGGATCCATCTCTGGTTGTTTGGTGGTCCAGACATGCAGGCTTTGCAAGTGTATACATAGTTTATGGTAGCTCTTGTGCTACCAACCACCTGGGAAAACATCTTAGCCACTTGGGGTGGGGAGTAAATAGAGAGACAGAGGAAGAAGGGAAAGAGCCTGGACTCTATGTATATGGGTGGGGATATTTGAGATGCAGAGGAGGCACTGAGCTGAGCTGTTCTTGGTCACAGAAAGATGAGCAGGGTGGGTAAAGGACTTAAAATCAGCTAGTGGTCAAAGACACCCTAGCTGTAAAGATCTGGATTGATTTAACATGGCTCCTATTGAAGACCTTGCTTCATTGGAGGTCTTCAGTGCCTTGATAACTTTTAAATAACCGAACAATACCAATTTAGCTCACCCTCCTGGATTCGGCACCCTGGTTGTGCTTCTCTGCTCTTCTCTGCTTTCTCTATGTGAGCACTGGGATGACCCAGAGCCTAGCACACAGGCACGAACATGCCCTTTACTACTGAGCTGCTGTTGATTCTACAGATTTTCACTCTGTAGACCAGGCTGGCCTAGAATTCACAGAAACCTTCTGCCTGCCCCAGTCTCAATAATACCGAGATTAAAGGCAAGGGTTACTATGCCTAGCATGTATGCTTGTTTTTGTTTATTTGGTTTTTTTTTTTTCCTGACAAGGTCTTGTGAAGGCAGCTGGCCCTGAACTCCTGCTCCTCTGGTCTTCAACTCCCTGGTACTTGGATTCACAGAATATGCCACTATATAGAGCTTCTATTGATCTTAAAAGGAAATTGGCCTGCCTGGGCCTCTGGGAAGTCCCATTTAAGCTCTGGGTACCCAAGTGAAGACTTTGGGGTCTGTATGTGGAGGTGATGTGGGAAGTGTGCCATGGGCCTAGGACCTCATTTTTGTTGAATGATGAAGATTCTGTTTAATCTTTGGGGGGCGTTCAACTGACAGGGATTGAAAGCCTATTTAAATAGCATTTGCCACACTTTATCCCATTTCGTATTTACGTTTGATGTTTTCATAACTTCTCTCAGCAGAGAAACAGCTTAAAGGAATCTGGCTAGTGGTTGTCTTTTGTGGATAGGACTTGCCTAGTTCTGAGACTCAGAGCTGACTGATGGCTGGAAAGGCTTTCCCTAGAGGGCCATGGCTAAGGCCTGGAGTGCCCTCCTGCTCTTGGCCAGTTACTCACATGTTTAGTTGTTCTGGGCACTCTTTCCACTGTTACTGCCAAGCCAACGAGTACCAGCTGCCATTTGCTACACACTGGAAGCATACTACCTTGTATAGTACCTGAGACCAGACTGGGCTGTGCCTCTGGGAAAAGAGATGTGATCTGCTAAAGTGCATATCAGTAAATTGATGACAGAGCCCTAAACCACTGATTTTTCTCTTCCTTCTATCTCTCCTTCCTCACTTCATCTCCTTTCTGCTATTTATTAGTAGGCATGACTCTTGAGAGCAAGGTCTCAGTGTGTGGTTAGTCCAGCTCTGGTCTTCAACTTGAAATCTCCAATTCTTATCCTTCTAACTACTGATTATAAAAGTATGCCATACTATGTCTGCCCATCACTATGTATTTACCATATACAAGTCTTTAAATTATGAAAGTTTTTGTTAAAATAGGACCCACTAAGACATAGTCTGTTCTCTGGTGTGTTGTTACAGAAGGAAGTGAGGATAGGACGAGCCTCCACATAGGAGTCAAGGAGATGTTTGTAGAATCATGGAACAACCTTCAGATCTGACACTTGGCTTTGCTTGAGACAGGATATATATATGGGATAAAAGGTTTGTGCCACCATGCCTAGCAGTAGTGACTATCTCTTGACTAGAGATAAATAACAAAAATAGATCCTTCCTCATTTGGAGTATATATACAGAAAGGGAGTCACCAGTGGAGTGGAGAAGGAAAGGGTCTGGAGGGAACGGGGAAGTTGAGGAAGTACTTTTTATTCACCAAGTCATTGTCAGGAAAAGAAAGAAATGTGTGTCTGCATAGGGCAGTGATGGGGGGGGGGCTGTGTTACTCTGTAACCCTCCTTGCCCAAAAAAACTACGTTTTTGCACCTTCTTTTCTGCTCTTGTCAGATTCTGTTTACCTCTCCTAGCTATCCTAGCTCGCCATTTCCTCAACTGCAGGTGCTTTCACTGTGGCTCTGGCAATTACTTGAAAGGACTATCATTATTCAATGGTATCAAAGATAGCATTGAATGCTATCCACGAAGTCTGCCAGGCCTCCTTCCAGTGGGAGTTCAAAGCTGATGGGTTCTGCTTGGATGCAATGTTTACTGGAGCATGGTTGGGCACGGAGTGGAGGCCAGCAGTCAGGCCCCTGCTGCGTCACAGCTGGGCAGAGGTGGGCCGCCAGCCGTGGAGAAACGACCCAGGGGGTTTCTTAGGGCAGGGGGTAGGGCGAGGGGCGGCCAAAGTGTCACGCTGCCTGAGCAGAGGGCAGAGCAGCTGGGCTTGACCTCACTTTCTCACGCTAGAGGCCGAGGCCTACCAGAACCTCAGGGCCACCTCCCCTAAGTCCTTGAAGATTGCACTTCAGTTCTGACAGGGCAAGGCGGGAGGGAGATGGGTTTGAGAGAATGTCATTATTCTATGTTTTGCCTTCGCAGCAGGCGACCGCGGGTTGTTATGTTTGAATGAATGAGCCCAGAGGCCGCGCCCAATGGGCACGGGAAGCTGCTTAATATGCATGAGGCATGCAGCCAATGGGTGGGCGAGGAGGTTGTTTTAAACGGGGGAGCCCGTTGGCCAATCAGGCGGCTCTCGTGAAGGCAGCTAGCGCGAGGCTGGGGAGCGCTGAGCCGCGCGTCGTGCCCTGCGCTGCCCAGACTAGCGAACAATACAGGTACGTCTCGCACCATCCGCTCCCGCCGCCGCCGCTTCTGCAGCTGCAGCGGCGCCCGCACAACTTTCCGGCCCACGCCTCCGCGAGCGCACCCCTACCGCACTTGCCGTCTCTGCTCCCTCGCCCTTGCCGCCCCTTCTCCTTTTCTGCTGCTAGGTGGCCAGGGAGGAAGAAGCAATTCAGGTGTCTCAACTTTTCCAGTGCCTGCGCTCCGGCTTGCTGTCTCTCAGGTCTCGGCCCTCTACGCGGAGCCGCGCTCAGAGGTCGCCCCCAGGGGCAAAAGCCTGGCGGCTCAGCAGCCCCTGGCCAGATGTTCCGCAGCTGAAGCAGCAGCGGGCGAGAGGCAATTCCAGGCTTTGGCGGCGCGCGTCCCGGCGGCGGCGGCGGCAGCGGGAAGGGTGCTGGGCGCGCCCCAGCCCGGGAGCGACTCCGCAGGGAACAGCAGTGCGGCTGGGGGCTGAGGCACGGGCAAAGTTCGCGGGAAGGCCGATCCGGACACGGTGCGGGTCCGGAGGCTGAGCTGGCGGCTATGCATGAACATGGCCGTCGCGGAGCGCCCGGTGGCCTGGGGGAGGGGGGCAGGTGTCGCTGGCGCGGTTGTGGGATGAGTACGGCTGGTGCGGGGTTCAGGCGAGGGCCGCGGGGAAGCTGGCGGTAGGCTATAACCGCGAAGCCGGACAGTGTGCAGAGCCAGGGGCTCTGCCGCGGGCCCTGCTGTGTGGAGCGTCATGGCTGCATGGGCGCCTTTGTTATCCCTAGGAGTGCGGCCCGCGTCGGGGGCGGGGAGGCCGGGCTGGCGGCTGGGCGCCCTCGGGCAGCCCGCGTGGGGCGGGGCGGGGCGGGGTGGGGGCCGGCGAGCGGGCGACAGTGGCGGGGCCCGGGCCGCTTTGTTCGCAGCCTGCGCTGTCTGCGCCAGCCGCGCGCGGATCAGCCATTTTAGCAAGCGGGGCTTGGAGGCGCGGCGGCCGCGACTGTCGCCCGCCGGGCCCCACATCAACCCCTCCTCCCGCGTCGCCGCCGACCCCGGCACGGCGCTCGGCCTGGGGGTGGCAGCAGTGGATTTCACGGGCACTTTCTTTCATCCCGAGGCTTTTGACAAAATGGAAGGTGAATTATGGGTGTCCGAAGCAACGGGGATATGGCCCGACACGGGCTGTCCACTGCCAGCATGGATGCCCCAGTGTTGGGGCGCGCCCCACCCAGGATGCCGCGGAGGGGCTTTAATGCAGACCCGTGGGTCTTTGGTGCCAAGGGGAGTGCTTTAGTTTTACATGATGACCTTGGGTGTGTGAAAAGGAAAAGATGGCGGGAAGCGGGCGCGGGGGGAGCTGGCGGGGAGAGGGGGGACGGGGGACAAGGAGGATGACACGCCACAGCTGCATTTTTATTTGGAAACTTTGGGGAAAGTGTTCCTGGCTAGACCTGCATTTCTGCATTACACAGGGAAAAGACTAGTCCTTTTGATGTCCCCTCCCCCTTTTCCTGGAAGAAGTGACAGGTTTCAACTAATAGTATGAAGGATACCTGCTTGCTTTCCAGATCTCTAATGCTGTAAAAATCCAGTTTTATGAGTCAGATATATCAGCAACACTGACATTTCACATCTGTTCCGATTCATGGTTTCATTTGATTTCCCATTTAAACCTACAAATTAAAGAGACAACCACCATTTCAACAACTAGTCGAAATGAAGTCTATCTTCTGTCACCTACCCTGTCTACAAACGTGTATTCTCATTAGTTCTTCAGACTTTCGGTTTTAGAAACAACAGAATAGTAGCAGTTCAGTAATGTGGAATGCTCAGCATCCCACTTTTATGTTATCCCCATTTGAAGAACTTGGTGATCACCCTAGAGAAGTAACTTGTAAACCATCGCGCTTCATGCTGGTTAAAACTTAAATGGCAAACGACAGTGGAGCTGATTTTTTTCACTCAGCCTTTTGTTGCCACCGATGTCAGGAGCTGAGAGGAAGGAGAGTTCCTACCAAAAAACTTAATTTGGCTTTGCTTATGGTTTCTTTTTGTCCTTCTCATCATATTTCATTGTGTTTTCTTTCCTCTGCCTCTATTCATACATCAGTCAGAATGGCTAAAGGTGACCCCAAGAAACCAAAGGGCAAGATGTCTGCTTATGCCTTCTTCGTGCAGACATGCAGGGAAGAACATAAGAAGAAAAACCCAGAGGTCCCAGTCAATTTTGCGGAGTTTTCCAAGAAGTGCTCTGAGAGGTGGAAGGTATTTTGACAGTTCAGTTTGTATGCTACATTTGGAATTTGCTCACTTACAGAGTCACCCCAAGCGGCTGGCTGTTTTCTACATAGACTTTAAAAATAAAGTGCAAACTTATTTTTTTTTGCAAGGGGGCTCTACAAAACCATTGGGCAAGGATGTCTTGACCTTATTCAGGAATTTAACAAGTTCTGTTCTTTGCAGACAATGTCCGGCAAAGAGAAATCGAAGTTTGATGAAATGGCAAAGGCAGATAAAGTACGCTATGATCGGGAAATGAAAGATTATGGACCAGCTAAAGGAGGCAAAAAGAAGAAGGACCCTAATGCCCCCAAAAGACCACCGTAAGTGACTATAGGATATGCAATATCAGTTGAAAGCTTTTCTTTGCTTGAAGAGTTTTAAAAGCTGTTACCTTTTTTTAAAAAAAAAATAGTGAGACTGAGGCTTCTAAACTCAGCTTTCATTTCAGTACCTGTCTATAGGTAGCTGTGTCTGGGATTGCAGAGGTTGACTATTGGTTCTTCACTAGGAAGGAGGCATCCCGCTTAAGCACACCAGAATCCTTAGTTATATCACTTTCCCCCTACCTAGCAATTGGAAGAAAAAAAACATTGTACATTACAGGATCACTGAATATTCTAAACTCTTCAGATTTTGTAGCATTGAATGTGGTGTTTCTATGCCTGAGAGGAGAAAACATGGAAAGAAGTAATTGTATTTTGGTGTGGTATGTTTGGGCATACATCTATCTTATAAGCCTAGTATTTGGGGGCCAAGGATGCAGAACTGCAAGTTTTAATCTGGTTTGTGCTACATAGCAAGGCTGTGTGTCTCAAAAAGGAATGTGTAGACTCAAGGAACTTTCGTGTGTGTAAATGATTATCTGATCTATATAAATCTTTTCCCAAAGGTCTGGGTTTTTCTTATTCTGCTCTGAATTCCGCCCCAAGATCAAATCTACAAATCCTGGCATTTCTATCGGAGATGTGGCAAAAAAGCTGGGTGAGATGTGGAATAACTTAAGTGACAGTGAAAAGCAGCCTTACATTACGAAGGCAGCAAAGCTTAAGGAGAAGTATGAGAAGGTGAGGGACTGGAAGCTTCACTGGGTGGTGGGGTATGTAGCTGCTCTGCTAGACCAGACTGAGTGCTCACCTTAACATGCGAGAGTCTAGTTCCCTATAAGAAAGCCCTGCTGACAGTCCTTACTTACCCTTCCCTCATTACCTTCATCCCACATTTAAAACTAGTACTCTAAACTGCTTCTATACCCACCCTTAGTGGGGAAAGGGGATTGGATGCGGTTATTAATATGACTTAGAGGACACTTGAATGCCCACTGGCTTAAAGATTTGAATGAACAAGGGATATACTTACATATGGAAATTGTTACCCATTTGCTTTCTTTGAGGCCTGTATGCTGTTTCTACCTGTTTTCACAAAGATCTGTGAGAATTTAGCCACTCATTTCCCCTGTGTTCCCTTGTAGGATGTTGCTGACTATAAGTCTAAAGGGAAGTTTGATGGCGCCAAGGGTCCTGCTAAAGTTGCCCGGAAAAAAGTGGAAGAAGAGGAGGAGGAGGAGGAAGAGGAAGAAGAGGAGGAGGAAGAAGAGGAAGATGAATAAAAACACTGTCTCCTTGTGAATACCTTTAGAGTAGGAGAGCGCCGTGATTGACACATCTCTTATTTGAGCGGTGTCTATTGCCCTTGTTAGGTTTAATTACAAAATTTGATCACGATCATATTGTAGTTTCTCAAAGTGTCAGTGGTTTACATGAAGTGGCCGTGGGTGTCCGGAGCGCCCTGAAACTGTATCAAAGTTGTACATAGCTCCAAACATTTTTAAAATGAAAAGGCACTCTCGTGTTCTCCTCACTCTGTGCACTTTGCTGTTGGTGTGACAAGGCATTTGAAGATGTTTCTGGCATTTTGTTTTCAACTCGTAAGGTAGTGTTAACTATATGGTTGGTTATTGGCTAGAAATCCTGAGTTGTCAACTGTACATATCTATAGTTTGTAAAGAGAACAAAACAACCCAGACAGATTCTTGATGCTCCTTGTTTGGCGTGGAGGCTGGCTGTGAGGGGAAGATGCCTTTTGGAGGTGGCCGTAGCTCAGGGCGTGCACTGTGAGGCTGGACCTGTTGATACTGCGGTGGGCATCCATTTAGCTTCAGGTTGTCTTGTTTTTGTATATAGTGGCATAGCATTCTGCTGACATTCTTAGTTGTGGAAAAGGGGGGAGGGGTCAGCTGGCATGAGAAGTGTTTGGATTTTTTTCTTTAGTTAAGTGCCGTAGATTTGAATTTTTTAAACAAACCGTAGAACTCATCATTGTCAGCAAAGCAAAGAACTACTGCATCAATGAAAGTTCAAGAACCCTCTGTACCTAAACGCAATTTGCAACATTCTGTTATTTTTTGTATGTTTAGAATGCTGAAATGTTTTTGAAGTTAAATAAACAGTATTACGTTTTTAAAACTGTTCTGTATTACAACAGCCTAAATTTCTGACTCACCAGTCTTAATGAAGCCACTTGCTTTCTTCTGCTTCTAAAACTGCTAAGGTCTCTTCCAACTAAGGACAGGTGAAGGGGGTGGTTGTTACTTGAAGTCCCTTCGTGATTTGTGTGTGACATTAGGGAGAAGCACTGATCATGCCACAGATATGATTTAGCAGCCTGCAGAGACACAGGAAGGCAAGCCCTTAGGAAAACAGCTGGTCTAGTTAGGTTTTGCCTCTTGTCTGCCGTCATGACTTTGTGGGCCATAAAATATCCCGACCCTGTTTCTCCTTCACTCTAACATGTATAGTGGGACACAGTTACTAGGCTCACAACCAGAAGTCCTAAGCTGCTGCTTTTGTTTCTTGGTCCCCATGAGGTCGTGTGGGTTGGAGTGGCAGAGTAGAAGACTTACATATATCCTCTATATATGTATTTTACTCGTTTACAAAATCAGAACCCCAGGGAAAATTGTAGGTTCCACCTCAGGTCTGCATTTAAAGGCTGATCTGCCCATATTTACAACAGTATCGTGGAGGACTGAGTTAGTGACTGACTGTTCATATTCCCCAGCATTAGTATTTGGATACGTATGTCTAAAAGTAGGAATTTGATAAGGGTTTGGTGGCATTTTTTAAATGGCAGCTTTTAGCCTGGGATATTCAGAACATGCATATCTAGAGATATCTGTCTTCTCCATGCTCTCAAATCTGAGATTGATTGGTACGTCAGTCTGGTCACAGCCCAGTCTCTACACTCAAATATGCTCTCACATCAGAACAATTTGTCCTTTCTCTAATTCTTCCACTCATTAAAAACCCTTGGTTATGAGGTTTGTCCAGAGGCTCTTGCTTCAACCATGTCCATCTTACTTGGCATTCTAGCCTGAAGCTGTTGCTGCTACCCAACACACAGTGTACATGCCAAGGACTGTGAACCGTGGCCAAGCTCATCACATTAGGAAAAGAAGCCCAATCCACCCAGGATGCTTGACTAAGCAGTGCACACTCCTCAGTCTTGAACTATGTAGCATCCAGGGAAGGGAAACTAGGATGTTTTGCTTAGGGCCTCCCAGTAGTCACATAGAAATTGCAAGGTGTTTCGTTAAAAATTCCGAGATTCAGACAGTTGGACAAAAACTTCAATGGAGATTTGCTTGATCTGTCAGCTGCCTATAACAAGACTTAGTGAAGTGTTTATACTATGGCAATGTGCACAGGTGCGTGTTCCTCTGAAGCTTCTGAAATGCTGTAATGTGGTTTAAGTTAAGCTTGGTTTATGGACAACAGTACATTCTTGCGATTCCAAATTGTTAAGACTTTTTAATCAAAAGTGACAGTGCCTGCTTCCTTGAAAGATCTCTCATATAACACTACCCTATGAGGTAAGATGACATTTTGTCCTTTGGAAAAAAACTTAGCTATAATATAGTAGCCATTGTCTGTGTGTGTGTGTGTGTGTGTGTGTGTGTGTGTGTGTGTGTGTGTGTGTGTGTGTGTGTGTGTGTGTGTGTGTGTGTGTGAAAGAGAAAGAGAGAGAGATCAAGGTCTGGTCACAAATATACCTGAGATGGTGGATGTATTCATTTCTGAAATAAAGTTTCGTAATCAGTTTTCCCCCAAGTAATCACTGGTCTGTCTGTAGTCTGTTTCAGGTACTGAGGTTTTGGATGTAAACACATACCAACCCCAGTAACCATTGATTTAACCTTTGATAGACTGACAGTATCAGAAAGGTTCTAAAGTACCCCTGTCAACCATTTGACCAGTGGAATAGCAGGGTTTGTTCTGAAACCTTGTGCCAGGATACCCATATAATTTGAAAGATGTTGATGGATTGATGCTTGATAAAGTAGGTTGGTACTTAGAATCCACTGTCCTGTCAATCAGGACTTTTTTTTTTTTTCAAGACAAAGTTATTCTGTAGCCCAGGGGAAACTTGACCACATGGTGATCTTTCTACCTTGGCTTTTCTATTACTGAGATTTTCATATATGAGGAAATGAGATGAATACATCTATATAGCATGTACCACCGTGCCCAGCTAGAGCTTCATCAGTTTGTTTAAAAAGCCAAACCATTTTTGTGCTTTACTGAATACTATACAGAGAATTGTCCTTAATAGCTATACTTTTGCTTTTAAATGAACAAGCTTATTGGGCATAATAAAAGTGAGCAAAAATGAAGAAAAAAATAGCATGTAGCAGATAGACAGCAAAACATCAAATCAGGTGCTTCCAACCTCCAGCAGACTCCACCCTGAGTTCCAGACTGAGAGTCCCACAGCATTCTCTACTTGCTTCTACCACCAGAGGAATTTTATGTTGATTTTTGTTTTGTACCGTCTAAACAGCACCTGTCCACAATGGTTTATCATGGGACATGGTGGTGAAGCCTTTAATTGTAGACTTGAGAGGCTGAGGCCAGCACACTCAGGGCTACACACAGGTACTCTGCCTCAAAAAAAGGACAATGGCACAATTGTTGGAAATACCCTTTCTCTTGTCACAAAGGCAGGTGTGCCTCAGGACAGAGAGCTTTGGAAGACTTTTAAAAGAGGCTTGAGTCTGAGGCAAAAAGGCCTATCTCTTAATCTCAATCATCTCTCAATAAGCACAACCAGCACATGTCAATTTATCATAATAAATTATATTCTAAATACCAGCAGGGAAGTGGAAAACCTATAGAATAAGAGAAAAATGTATATAATATGGTGTCCACAGTATGAAGAGATAGGTATAGTAATATATGCCAGTAATTCCAGCAGTTGGGAGTCTGAGACAGAAGAATCTCAAGTTCAAGGTTACCCTGGTCTATATACTATGATCCTATCAAAAAAGTAGTGTTGTAACACATGAAATTCAAAAAACTACTGAAAAATAAGAATATCACAGGGACTGCGGAGAAAGCTCAGTAGGAAAAGTGTTGTCTATGAAAACATGATGGCCCGAGTTCAACACCCAGAACCCACATATAAAGCCATAGGCTCTGGGGAGACGACTAAGCAGGTAAGAGCTCTGACACTCTTTTAGAGGACTCAGGTTCAATTCCTAGCACCCACATGATGGCTCACAGTTGTCTGTGAGTCCAGTTCTAATGCCTTCTTTTGGCCTCCACAGACACTGCACAGACATGCTACTCAGACATTCATATAGGCAAAACATCCAGGCACATAAAGTAAATAAATAGATGTGATGGCACATGGTTGTGATCCTGGCACTAGAGGGCTAGAAAGAGGAAGTTTTCTGGGGTTTATAGGATAGCCTAGCCTACTTGATGAGTCCCTGGCCATAGTGAGAGACCCTGTCTTAGAAACTAAGATGGGCTGGAAGGTTTTGGTACACACCTTTAATCCCAACACTTGGAAAGTGGAGACAGGTGGATCTCTAAGTTTGAGGCCATCCTGATCTATAGTGAGAGTTCCAGGAAAGCCAGGAGTATTAGACAGCAAAATCCTATCTTAAAAAAAACAAAGAAAGAAAGGGAAGGAAGGAAAGAAAAAGGACCAGGCCTGAGGAGGAATGACACCTGAGGTTGTCATCTGTTCCTCTAAGTTTGTTTCTGGTTGCTGGGATAGTGATCAAAGCGATGCAGAGAAGACACATTTATTTCAGTTTACACGTTAGAGTCTACTGCCCTGGAAAATCAAGGCAGGAACTCAAACAGATAGGAACTTTGAGGCAGGAACTAAAGGAAAAGCCATGCTGTCACTGACTCAAAGATGTCTGTAGTCAATGTTCGGTGCAACATTATTCACAATAGCCAAGTTAGGAAAATAAGCATTCATCAGTGATAAACTAGTGACACCCAGAAAGACATTGCTGAGTCATAATCTGGTTTTATTCATAGAAGTGATGCAGTGTGTTTGTTAATGACATCTTGAGAGTAGATTGTAGATGTTCTTTACACACACACACACACACACACACATGATGTGGGATGATGTATATAATAATAGGCTTGGCTACTGTAATACCTTATATATATGTGTGTGTGTGTATATATATATAATATATATATACACTCATATATGTGTATATATATGAGTATCAAAATAGCAAGGTTTTGGTGTAGGGATTAGTGGTACAGCACTTATCCAGTATGAACAAGCACCACAAAAGCAATAACAAAAGTGTGATGTGGTGTTGTACATTCACAATGAACTAAAAATAAAGCTAAAGGTTGGACATGTTAACACCTGCTCCAGTAAGCAGAGCACTCCAGAAATTAGGCCTGAGTTCAAGGAGAGGGGGGCCTGAGGTGCTCATCCAGAGACTCAGATATTCAAAAAGCCCAGCTGGTACATGAAGGGAAAACTGTGTAACTGGGAACCCTCATACCCAGTGTGCTACCAGTCTAAGAAGATCTATCTTTCACTCTGGAGACAAAACCAATTTTTCATTTTTTTAGGTTTTTGTTCCCCCCAAATTTCCCTCTAGGGAACTTTCCAGTCCTAACACCCTAGTAGAATCTGTCTGCTGCCATATAATTTTACACAGTATCAGCCCTAGACATTTCCCTGGAGGAAAACAAAATCCCTTGGGCTAGAAAGGGGGTTTCCCTTTTCCTCACTTCCCTTTCTAAATAATGTTGTTAGCCTCAGAGCATTTCAGGAAAATCTCAGAAAACCTCCCTGGTGCTGGCCCTCAGGCTCTGGTTGAATGTTACAAGCCACACAGGAAAAGGAGAGGCATTTTCTCGAGCTGTATATTTTGTTCCAGGCCTGCAGTGGCTTTTTGTTTTAAAAGAAGACTTTTGGAAGCATGTCAGTAGTGATACTGTGGCACTGTTGATTGCACAGTTTGACAGTTCCCATTGCAAGATGTGTGCAGCATATGATATGCTTGTCCTCTGTCCAAACTCTTACTAGTTTACATGGAAAAGGGCTGATATTTTAGCTATGAAACATTAGCAGAAGGCAGAAATATGTCACTTAAAATATTGGCCTAGTCATGCTATTTTAACTATTCTTGTGCTGGAGCTGTTCCATATGAAGAACTATCTTCTTCTTATACTGTACATGTGTATATATAATGCATAGTATATGATATATATATGTATATATATATACACATATGTGAGAAATGCAAGGATGATTGGGAGTTCACTGGGCTATATGAGATCCTGTCTCAAAAGAGGCTAAGGAATAGAGCTTGGTGATAGAATATTTGCAAGGTTCTAGATTCTATTTCTAGGACACCAAAATTAATAAAATAATACTATTGACACAAGAAAAATTTAGGAAACTTGAGGACAGAAATAATTGTTAATACATTAGGAATGAAATTCAAGGTCTACTATAAATAAAACCTGAGTGGGGCAATACACACATGAAAAGATGTTCACCAACCAATAGGAAACCACAATGAAATATCACCTCATAGCCACCAGAATAGAGAAAAATGGAGCGGACAAATGAGTTTAATTATGGTTACTTACAGGAGTGTGGGTGAGGGGTAATTTGTAGGAGTATGGCTGACTGATTGGGAGGTACACCACTGACAAATACCTCTTCGTCCCTTAGCAACCATTAATTGAAGAGTGACTTGAATTTCAAAAGATAGCGCACTTCTGTTAAAAGCACAAATTGGAAATCAGTTTAGTAAATGTGCATGGTAGAACTTATTGAAACTAAACGTGTGCACACCCTGTAGTGCAGTACATCCATTTGTAGATGTGAATACCCGAGAGTAATATGTACATAAGCGGGATGTTCATAATGGTACTACTTGCGACAGCTGCAGACTACAAATTCTAGTCCAGTTGTGCTATGTTCACACAGTGGAAGGTTTTGCAAGAGTGAGGGACTGTGAAATGTATAACAATGGGGGAATCTTGCAGACATACCTATAAACCTATACAAGATATTTTTACCATATGTTATGTATATTTTTGTCAGTTAAAAATTATAAGCCTGATTAGGACAAGCAGGGCTAATGGTGATCTACTTTGCTTGAGGTATTGATTGAGACAAGATAGATAAAATGGGAATCCACTGAAACTGAAAGCACTTCACAGTGTATGGCTATGCCTGGCTTTTTATGGGCACCAGGATCTGAACTAATGTCATCATGCTTGTGTAACAGGCACTCAGCACTGAGCCATCTCCCAAGATGAAAATATATGGGATTGTGGGGGGGGAGGGGTTAATGGAAAAGGATGTGCATGTCCTGGACTTGCAATGATAGTTAAAATAATCTGGGTAAAGTTTCCCATTGAAAAATCAGATATTAAAATCATCTGAAAAACATTAATGAGAGCCATGCATGGAGATACATACCTTTAATCTCAGCACTCAGAAGGTAGAGCCAGGTCTGTCTACACAATAAGTTTTGGAACAGTCCAAACCAAAACAATAATGAACTCATTAGGCAATGACAAAATCCAAGAGACCTGAACCATATTGTGAGTTCCAGATCAGCCTGAGCTACATATGGTGACCCTGTGCCAAAATTAAGTGCTGTGTGGCAATACATTATATATTTAATAAACCAATTCTGAAATATCAGAGGCCAGAGCCACCCCCCAGAGCCAAGCCCTGAAGGTCAGGGAGTGGTGACCCATCCTTTAAATCCATCACTTGGGAGGTAGAGATTTCTCTGGATTAGGCGTAAGAGAGCCAGGCAGTAGTGACACACACCTTTAATCCCATCACTTGTAATCCCTGGCTTCTACTCCCAATACTTAAGAAACACATTTTTAATCATAGCACTAAGAAAGTTGAATCAGAAAGTGAGACACCTGGGTGGATAAAGATAAGGCTGGAGAAGGCAGGACTTCTTCCCCTGGCCTACCACTCCCCTTTTCGGTGGAGATTTGGAGTTGGAGGATTCATAGAGACAGTCCTAAGGAGTTGGCTGGGTGAGAAATGACCATGGTTCTGATATTTAATTTTACCTCCAATATCTGGCTCCCAGTTTTTGTTGTAATACCAAATAGAATTTGTGCAACAGTGCTGTCCAGAGTTGGTATATGTCCCTTAGGCTGGCATGGAACTCACAGTGTAGCTCAGGATGGCCTTAAACATGGTTATCTTCCTGCAGTATTCTCCATAGTCAAGTCAAAGCTCCACTTCCAGCTTGAAAAGTGCTTCTGCTTATAGATATTGAGGTTTGTTGCCTTGAAAGAAGTTGCTAAAGGGCTGAGTTTCAGCTGTGTCTGCCTCCATGGGTTAGGACAAAAACTCACAGTTCACTGAAACTTGACAGATGAACCTCATGTCATTGTGCAAGGACAAGTGTCTAACATGGGACAATCAGTCTATGAAAAGATAAAACCCAAATCCTATCTTGAAACACACACAAAAACTGACTGTTGGGGGACTATTAACCTAAGACTAGAAGGTAAAGCAGGATGCCTTGCTCACATTGGGCAAGGGAAGGGTTTTTGTAATCAAGATGCACAAAACCAACACCAGTTGTAGGATAATGCTCTTGTACAGTGTAAAGATTTGTTGTGCATACTGGTTTAATAAGACACGGATTGGTCAGTAACTAGGCAGGAAGTAGAGGAAGGGCAACCAGACTAGGAGAATTCTAGGAAGAAGAAAGACAGAGCATCAGACGCCAGTCAGACGCAGGAGAAGCAAGATGAGAATGCTGGATTGAACAAAGGTACCAAGCCATATGGATAAACATAAATAGAATTATGGATTAATTTAAGAGGAAGAGATAGATAGTAATATGCTTGGGCTACTGACACAGCAATTACTATAGTATTAAACCTCCAAGATAACTATTTCAGGAGCATCTTTGGGACTGGCCAGGTGGGACAGAGAAACTTCAGACTACAACCAACCCTGGAAGACTGACATACTGTGGGACATTCAGTCTGGAGCTTCTCTTCACTCCAAGGCATAAATATAACAACCATTCAAGTTAGAACCAGACAAAAGCTTTGCAACACATGTAGCCACCATGGCCTTGTATTCAGTTGCTTCAAATTCTTGCCAACTCTTCTTATTCACTGCTTTAAAAAATTCCAACCGTTTTAATGAGAATAAGATGGCATTTTGCTGTTGTTTTAATTTGTCACGCCTATTGGCAAAGAGAATTTATTGACATTGACTGTTATCTCAATTCTCTAAGTGAGGAAGCTGAGGCTCAGAGAAGTTAAGTAATTTGTCTCACACCACCCTTCCCAAACTCCTCTTTCCCTCTAATAGACCTGCTGCCTATGTTAAAGACAGGATCTTCTCATCAGATAATCATCTGGAGAACAATGCCAGAGCTTCCTCTAAACATAAAAGTCTATCTTGGCTCTTTGGATAAACCACCTGTCCCTTGGGCATTTGTCATGACCCCTAAGCAAGCCCTCTGTATTGTCTAGTTTAAGTTTCTGTTGCTGTCACTGACAGCCTGCTATCTAATCAATTCTGTGGCATCACTGAACACATGCTTCTCTGTCTGTTATGGACAAGACCTCAATGCTTTTAACTCTCCTACTGAGAGGGCCTCTGGGCTTTGAGAAATATCCAAATCTTTAACATAGCTTAGCAGCATCCTTTGAGAGCTGCAGGTCCAGCTTCCTCTGGTTCATGGGGAAAACTGACTTGGGGCAGATTGAGAGTGTTCTGAGTCTTCTCAGAATGCTTGAGGTTAAGCTAGGGAAAGAGTTGATCACCTCCTGTTTATACACATGCCTCCCTTGGCTCTTTTCATGCAGAGGATCATGCACCAAGAACTAGGCTGACAGGGATAGGCAGAGGCCCACTGTCAGGGCTCAGAAAGCAGGAGTTAAGAGAATTACTGTCAGCTGGCAGGTGGAGTGTTGGGTGATCAGACTGTATCTGCTAAAAGCTCCCAGCATAGACATCCATTACCTAACAGAGCAAGATCTTCTGTTCTACTGACAGGTTAACCAAAGCACTTGAGAAAGGTAAAGATAAAATGTATTTCTCTTCCCAAAACTTTGACCTCTGAGAGGCAGCTGCAAAGCCCCATTTCACCCTAGTGTAGTTCTGGGGGAGGAAAAGCATGGCAGATTTTTTTTTCTTATTGAGGCTTAAAAGCTTGACCTTCTTCACACAGTCCACTTATTTCTACATATCTAAATCCTTCACTGGGCCAATGGAGTTCAAATCTGGAATCTGGAGATCCCTGTGATGTTGTGCACGTCCTACCAGATGGCTGGAGATACACAGTAAACTTCACGTGGAGAGTGCTGGTGTTGCACGAGAGAGAGAGAGAGAGAGAGAGAGAGAGAGAGAGAGAGAGAGAGAGAGAGAGAGAGAGAGAGAGAGAGAGAGAGAGAGAGAGAGAGGGGAGGGAGGGAGAGAGAGAGAGAGAGAGAGAGAGAGAGAGAGAGAGAGAGAGAGAGAGAGAGAGAGAGAGAAACCTCCTTTAGAAGTGCTAGCTGAGCTGAGGCAGGTCCCTGAGCTATGAGACCAAGTTTTGCTTGTGTCTTCAGTGAAGCATGAACTCACTGCATTAGTACGGACCCACATTTTCTAAGCCTCAGCTTCCTTATCTGTAAAATATAAACAAGAATCAGGCTGGAACTCACAATATAGCCCAGGCTGGTTTCAGCTATGACAGGCATGAGCTAGGCTTAGATGGTGATTTTTTTAAAAAGTTAAAGACAGACTTCCATATTGCTTTTTAAAAATATAGCCAGCTTCAAAACATATTTATATTAAGTATTTTTATTTTTCTTCTGACTACACAAAGTGAAAATTTTCAGTAAATTGGCACGTTTTCCATTTTATATCATTTTTCTAGACAATTTAGGGATATACATGTTACAAATTAAATATATTTATGTGACAGAAATAGATATCTCCATTAGGAAATGAAAGTATTTTCGCTGTCTTACAGATGCAGGATTATTGAAAAGTAAAACTCTGCACAGTCTTACTATGCATCTATTGTTTGTTTCTGTTGTTGTTTTTGACAAGATCTCACTGTGTAACCCTGGTTGTCCTGGAACTGACTGTGTGGATCAGGCTGGCCTCAAAGTCAGATATCTACTTGCCTCTGCCTCCCGAGTGCTGGGGTTAAGTGCATGTGCCACCATGATCTGCTCTTTTATGTTTTGTTTATGTTTGAGACAGGTCTCTCTATGTAATCTTGGCTGTCCTGGAATTCACCATATAGACCAAGATGGACTTGAACTCACAGAGATCTGCATGCCTCTGCCTCAATAGTGCTGAGATTAAAGGTATACCTCCATTCCATGCTTTTTGTTTGTTTTTGAAACTAAGTCTTACTCTGTAGCCCAGGCTAGCTTGGAACTCTGTATATAGTCTATAGTAACTTCAAACTATAGAACAAACTGCTTGTTCTAATTTGTATTCTGACATTGCTGCTCATTCAGTTAAGAAACAGAATGAATGGTCCCTTCTCTTTGGCTCTGGCTGGGGTGTGTGACTTGCTTTGGTTGATAGACTGCTTGGGAAGTGATTTTGTGTGACTTGTGAGATTAGATGAAGCATCCTTACAGTATCTGTTTCTGGCTTCTTCAGCTTTAAGACCACTACGCTGTGAAGACAGCCAGTCCTAGATGGTGAGAGGTAGGTATTTAGCAAGGTGCTCCTTGCACAGGCTGAGTTACACTGAATCTTTCTTTTTCTCCAAAGACAAGTTTGTCTTGGCCTAGCTCCTAGGAGATAACCTGTGAAGCTTCAGAATATCTTGCCTGATAGGAAAGCCTGCTTGAGATCATTTATTTCTACCTGGGGCTCTGCATTGCTGTATCAGTAGACTGGTAGGGGCTGAGACCAGTTGTCATGGGGGTGTTTCATGCCTACAAGATACACAAACTTACATGCACATACAACATTATTGCTAGAAGAAGAAATTTATCCCCCATGCAACTCCATTGTGAGGTATACCTGGAACCTTGGGAACAGCTTCTCTTGAACTTTGTCCCATGGCCTTTTTCCTTTCCTGATTTTGATCAGCATCCTTTTACTATTGTAATGCCTGACCACAAAGATAACTTCTCTATGTTCTGACTGTCTTTCCAGTGAATCATCACGAGTCAGACTGGTTTGGAGACACCTGACATGTAAAGTAGAACTGAAGAGCACTGACCAGCAGTGAGGACATCTGGGGCTCTTGAGCCATAGTTGAGCTTTTGAATATCTGCAGCTGTATGAATAAGCCCAGGAAAGGCTGACAGAAGGATACCTAGGCAATGTGTGAAACTGTGAGATATATAAAGCATTTTTTAAAATCTTAAGATCAGTTCTTTCTATATAGACCAGGATGCCTGAAACTTCTCATTCTCCTGCCTCAGTTTTCCCATTATTGAGAGTATAGATATGTAGCATTGGATATGTATTCTTTATTGTGCTGTTAGAGAAAAAGAAAAGTAATTGTTGCTTCTATCAAGTACTAAAGAGGCTTGGGAAGTAATAGTGAGTGGTGGTAAGGAGAAAGGCTGATGTGAGTAGGCAACTCTGAGCCCCTATTCATCTGGAATTCAGCTATACTTGTAGAAACAAGTTCCCAGATCTGGGCAAGGCTTCTAGAGCCTGAGGCCCATTGTTTAGGTGGCTGTTGCTTTGGGACTCCTTGTGCAGAGTCTTATTAATCATTATCTCTTATCAGCTACCAGTTTCCCTCCAGGAGCCTCAAGCATCTTCAAGCGCAAGGGAGCAGGACTTGAAAGCTGGTTGACCCAGTCTTGCTCTGCCTTGCCAGAGGCTGAAAAAGTGTAGGAGGGACAGCCAGGCCCTGGGGCTTAGCTGTTTTATGGAGCCTACTGCTCAGATAGCTGACATCTTAGATCTAAAGAGTAATTAGAGCATTTACTTAGGAGCAGGGGAGGGGTGAGTAAGCTATGAAGGGAGCCTCATAACCAGCTAGTATCATCTCTGTAGGACGCAGGACTCCAGTAACAGTTAAGCCTCTCTGCTTACCCTACAAAGGGTCACTAGCCTCTGTATGTCTTTCTCCAGCCTCATATCACAAACAGCCCCTGCTTTCCCAGGAACTTATCCCAGATACCAAAGAGCAATAGAAAGCACACTTGCACTTGATATGCTGGTTAATATTGTATGTCAATTTGTATTGGCCACAAGAAGCTCAGATCTAGCCAAACATGAGTTCTGGAAAAGTCTGTGAGTTGACAAACTGGACAAACTTAGCAATTGTACTGGTTAATGTTAATGCAAAGTTGATAGAAACTAAATCCCCAAGGGGCCAAACATCTGGGCATGTCTGTGAGGTAATTTCTAGACTGGGCTAATTGAGATGGGAAGATGTACCCTGAATGTAGGTGGCATCATCACACAGATTGTGGTTCTGGGCCAATAAAAAGGAGAAAGTGATCTGAATACCAACATTCAACTGTGTGTGCCTCCTGACGGCAGAAGCCATGTGATCAGCTCTGTAGCAACCCTACTGCAATAATTTGCCCACCTTACTGGAGTGTAAACCAAAACAAAGACTTTCTCAAGTGGCTTTTGTCAGGTCTTTTGTTGCAACAAGAAAAGAAGTTAAATACTATAACAGAATTTCAGCTATCTTTGCATTGAAGCAGTTTCTTCTTCCCCAATATGGGATTAAGTTTAGATCTCACATGTTAGGCAAGTGCAGTGTTACCGAGTGCTATCCCCAGAGTATCATTAGATGTCCAGACTAGCATGATACTCACTCTGATACTCCCTTCCTGCCTTCCTCTTTCTTCCAATATTTGTTTCATCGTATTACTTGGTTGATCTTGAACTCCTGAACCCAAGTAATCATTCTGTCCCATTCTCTCAAGTATCTGGTACTACAGATGTGTGAAATTGTGCATGACTGTACTTTATTCTTTTAAGATGCTAAATTGTAGAGGGAAAGGAAAACAATATAAATGTTTATGTTGGGAAAATGGTGAAAAAAATTTTACGATATTTCTAGAATGAGCTATGATGTACCATCTTAAGAGAATAAACACTGCTTTCTGTATCTTGTCTTGCACACTAGAAAAATACTTTTCCTTTCTTAATTTCATAAAAGAATAATGACTTTATTGTTTTTATAGAGTACATGTTGTAGGTACTGAAAGCAATTTAAGAATTAAAAGAAGAAAGAAAAGATTAACAAAGTGAATTTTAGTCAATAAAGAAACCACTAATAATTACCCAGAAAATGACAGAAATATGGTTAATTCTGGTAAATCACAGCCCAACTGCCATGGTTTGAATATTTGTTGCTTAAAGGTTCAGATTGAGACTTAATCCCCAATGCCACAACATTGTGTGATGTGACCTTTGCAAGGTGCTAGGGTCTCTAGGGCTCCTATAAGCCCTAGACTGGAGTTCATTCCCTTTTGACTCTGCTGCTTTCTGTCATATGAGGAAAGAGAAGGCTTTTCCCAGACACTAAATACTTGGGCTTCCCAGCTTCTAGAGAGATGAGAAGTAACCTTATAAATTACTCAGCCTCAGGTATTCTTTTGTGGCAGGCATAAAACACACTAAGACAGTGTCTTAGTTAGGTTTTTAATTGCTGTTGATAAAGCACTGTGACAAAAAGTAACTTGGGAATGAAAGTGTTTATCTCAGCTTACAACTCTCGGGTCACGCTTCATCACTGAGGGAAGCCAAAGCAGGAACACAAGGCTATCATTATGTGTGCTTTACCACAATAAAAAATGCTGTTCAAATGTGATTCAGGGCTGGTGAGATGGCTCAGTCGATAGAAGTGCTTGCCACCTGTCTTAGTTAGTGTTACCACTGTTGCTGTGATGAACCACCATGACCAAAAGCAAGTTGAAGAGAATGAGGTTTGTCTTATAATTCCATATTGTTGTCTATTATTGAAGGAAACCAGGACAGGAATTCAAACAAGGCAGGAACCTGGAGGCATGAGCATGCACAGGCCATGAAGGGGTGTTGTACAATATTTTAATTATGTTCTGACAAATAAAACTTGCCTGGAGATCAGAGAAGTAGAGAAACCAGCTGCCAGAGACTTCCTACCTCTATGAATGTCAGACGGGATGGGGGCCTGAGATCCTGTCTCCAACTCCCTAGTTCTGAGATTTCTCTTCTAGACTGATTTAGTCTCCTATAGACTAGGGTGGCCTTGAACTCCTGATCTTCCTGCTTCCTCCTCCCAAGTGCTAGAATTAAAAGTTTGTGCCAACACGGCCTGGCCTCCATGGTTAACTAGTGGCTAGCTCTGCCCTCTGATCTCCATGCAAACTTTATTAGTCAGAACACAAACAAAATGCCACACAGCAGAGGGGTGCTGCTTACTGGCTTGCCCTCCCTGGCTTGCTTGGCTTGCTCTTTTATACAACCCGGGACCACTAGTCCAGGGGTAACACCACCCACAGTGAGTCGGGCCCGTCCACATCATTCATCAAAAAAATAAAAATATGATCCAGAATCTTGCCTACAGACCAGTTGATGGAGTTGTTCTCTCAATTCTGAGCCCTCTTCTCAGGAATCTTTTGCTTGTGTCAGTTGACATAAAACCAGGACAGAATCAACCATCTATTACACACATGCTTTCTCTATATTTGATTTCTTTTTCCTTGTAACATATATGAAGAATCTATTATTTTATTTTTAAATATTTATTTTACAACTCAGCACTTGTTTCTCCTCCTTCCTCTCCTCCCAGTTCCTCCCTCCACTTTCCTCTGCCCCACACCCACCCACCACCCCTGCTTTCATTCAGAAGAGGCCAGGCTTCCCATGGATACTGACCCTTTCAGCTTGATGAAGGAAACGATTGATGGACTTTGTCTCAGGTTTGCTTGTTTCCTGCAGTCCAGTTTGGGTTGGTGTCATTTGCTGATTTTTTGTCAGTAGCTGTAATGCATCCTACTTAGCAGTGGTACCGTTCTCCCCATCGGTCATGTCATCAAGGTTCTGCAGTCTTAGTTTTATACTTTAATGGTTTCAGGTTTTATTGTTATCTGTTTAAGACTTCTGATGTCTTCTTTGATTGACAAAAATTTTTCTTACTGGGAAATATTTTTTAAAGAATTATTGAGTGAAGTTGAAAAGATCACTCTATGGTTAAGAACACTGACTGTTCTTCCAGAGGATCTGGGTTCAATTTCCAGCACACACACACACACACACACACACACACACACACACACACACACACACACACACACACAGTGGCTCACAATTACCTGTGAATCCAGTTGCAGAAGACTAAATGCTCTTTACTGACCTCTGTAGGTACCAAGCATAAACATGGTACACAGACATACATGTAGACAAAGTACCCACACACATAAAATGGATATTTTTTTGTTAAAAGAAAGAAGGAAAGAAGGAAAGAAAGAAAGAAAGAAAGAAAGAAAGAAAGAAAGAAAGAAAGAAAGAAAGAAAGAAAGAAAGAGAAAGAAAGAGAAACTGGGGCTCAAGAAATGGTGCACATCTTTTATTCCAGCATTCAGGAGGCAGAGGCAGTATATCTCCAAGAGTTAAAAGCTAGTCTAGTCTTCATGGAGAGTTACAGACCTGCCATAATTGTGTAATGAAACCCTGCCATTAAAAAAAAGAGAAACAGCAAAAATGGCAGAAAGAACCCCACCACTTTGTAAAATAAACAAATCATTTAAATAATAAAACACAAACTATTCCTTTTAGAAGTAAGATGTATCATGCAGAAACCTCTCTCTTGGAAGTGTCTTCCACCCTTTCACTCACCCACATGACTATGTTTCAGAAATGCTCTAACATGTTAGGTATCACAGTTAGGCTTATAATGAGCAACAAAGAATATGTGTTTGTGAAACTGCATTCATGATAGCCCTAAGATGCTTCACACACAAACTTCTCTCAGGGAATGGAAGAATGAGCTGTGTTTGTAGCATCTCTCATTTTTTTTAGTACATATAACCTTCTTGACTTCAGTATCCAAAGGCCTAGAGTGAGGACGAGGGTGCTTATAAACAAGCACTCTTCATTCCGTATGAAAGATGTACAAAAATAGACAGGCAGGGTTTGATACTTGTGGATCATGCTTTCTGTCCATCTAAGTTTTGTAGACACCTGTAACTGTTTCTGACATTGATAGTTTATGTGGAAATAGGAAAGACACCTATGTTTTTGGTCCACTTTGGAAACATTTTCTTTCAGCTTGACTAGCAGAAGAACACCCTCCTTTCTATTTCAATGTAAGTAATTTAACCAGGACACACATCCAGGTTAATGATATAATCTCCATTTGTGCCTTGGTATTTGGCATGTTCTTACCATATGTAGATTCAGTCATAACTTGTTTTTGACAACATTTATTCATAACAGCCATCAATTCATTTTCTGTTCTATTTGAGCTCCCCTTAAGGCCTTGTTTTATGAACTATGCTAATCTGTTCAATTGATAAATATTATTAGTAGCCTGTTAAGTGGCAGCCACTGTGCCATTCACCCCAGGAGCTGACAGAAGTAAAACGAAGAAGACTGAAGAAATGTGAACAAAGAAAACAAACACTGTGATGCGTGGGCTGTGCAGCTGAGAACGTTTTGTGTTGCAAGACTAAACACAGTTGTCATAGAAGACCACGTAACATTTGTGAAGGACTCTGCCTAAGACCTGGCCCCTAAACTCCAGGTGTCCATATCCAGGTGTATTTAGACAGGGTTTCTCTGTGTAGCCTTGGCTGCCCTGGAACTCTATAGGCCAGGCTGGCCTCAAACTCACAGAGATCAGCCTGCCTCTGCCTCCTAAGTTTTGGGACTAAAGATATGCACCACCATCTAGCCATATATTTCTTATCTCCAGCTGAATGTTTAACATAAATCTCAAATTTAGCCTTCACAAAGTAAAACTTGAGAACTTTCCCAAATATGCTGTTGCCATCTTCCCATCTCCATTCATGACCTCAACCTCCTAATTGTCTGAAAAAAACCCTTGAAAGTGTCCTTGCTCCATTCTTATTTTTTAAGGTAGGATTTCACTGTGCAGAGACAAGGCTTGCCTTGGACTTGTAGAGATCTTTCTGCCTCTGTCTTCCAGCGTATGTGCCAAAGGTGTGCACCAACCCACTCAGCTTTGGATCCATTCTTTGATTCACATCCTATGTCAGTTTGTCTTACTTTTGATGTACTGAACTAAATTTCACTATTTTACCTCATGACTACTCCCTTAGCTATGACCTAATAAGTGTCCTTTCTCATCTGGGTTACTGCCATCATATCCTAACTGGTGTCATTGTTTTTCCTCCAGCTTTTTTTTTCTGGAACTTCCTGGGGATTTCGAGGTTGTAAACCAAACAGACTTGACAGTAAAACAATGCTTCATTTATAGAGTTCTGGTAAGCCAGTCTGGAATGTAAAAACTCAATGCCCTGTCTTCTTTTACGACCATGTACACATTGCTTTTCAGGATATATTTTTAAAGACTAAAAAAAAGTATGTGCATGCAAATGTGTCTATGTAAGTATATGCTATAAGTGTGTACCTAGGTGCCCATGTAGGGCTTAAGAGGATGTTTGGTCCCCAGAAGCTGGAGTTACAGGTGGTTGGGAATCACCTACCATAGGTGCAGGGAACTGAATTCAAGTCCTCTGCAAGAGCAGTACCCACTCTTAACAATAGAGCTGTTTCTCTAGCCATCAATGCACATTGTTTTTGACAGTGGCTCTGTGATAGCTAACTAATCTTGATTGACAACTTGATGGGAATCTAGATCCACCTAGGATACAGACCTATGGACATGTCTGAAGGAATTTCTAAAGAAGTTAGATTGAGAAACAAAACCCAGTCTGCATATGGATGGCACAGTCCCAATGGGTTAGAGTGCCAGACTGAATACAAAGGAAAAGATGAATGCTCTTCCATGAGGAATTTGCCCATTCTCAGGACTTTTTCTTAGTTTTTCATAATAAACCTATGTTGGCTGTGCTTGAGAGAGAGAGAAAACGAGAGTGAGCAGCTGCCACTCATCTCTCTCTCCTTTCTAACCATGGATGTGATGTGCTCAGCTACCTTGTTCTTTTGTTGCCTTGTTTTTGCTGTATAGTGGAATGTATCCTTTCAAACTGTGAGACAAAATCATTCATTCTTTCTTCAACTTGCTTTTGACAGATTGTTGTAGCAGTGAGAAAGGTAACTGATAAAAACATTCAGTATTTAGTTACCCCTGGATAACCTCAAATTCATTTATACATCTCAGACTTATCTTTAACTCACAGTTTTCATGCCTAGTTTTTCTTCCTCAGTGCTGGAATTTTAGGTGTGAACCACCATGCCTGGCTCAACTTGCATTTTGTGAATGCAACACAGGGTCTCGCTGTGGAACCTTAGGTGGACTGTAACTCAATATATAAACCTATTTGGTTTCTAGTTTATATTCTTTTTATTTTATTTTATTTGAGACAAGGTTCCTCTGTGTAACCTTGGCTGCCCTAGAACTAACTCTGTAGACTATGCTGGCTTTGAACTCAGAGGTCGGCCTACCCTGCCTTCCAAATGCTGGATTAAAAGGCATGTACCACCACTATCCATCTTATTTTATTTTCACTAAAAAATTTAGATTTATTTTATTTTTGTATGTATTTGAATATTTTGCCTGCATGTATATTTGAGTACCGCATACATGCCTGGCATCTGCTGAGGTCCAAAGAGTGTGTTGGATCCCTTGAGACTTGAGTTACAGATGGTTTTGAGCCAGTGCAGAGAATCAACCTCAGGTTCTCTGCAAGAACAACATGTGCTGTTAACAGCTAAACCATCTCTTCAGCCCGAACTTAGTTTATATTCAAAGTATTTTCCTTACCTCATCAGATTAACAGAATGGATTCCTATTGCTATTTATATTGAAATGTCCATCACTGGCTATCTGAGGCTCTGGCTGAAACCCAACCCCTCAACCATTCTCCTGCGTTTTTTGGAATGCCATATGTGAAAGACTTGGCAGAAAGTGGTGCAAGTCCCTACACAACAAGGGCTGATACATGTTTTCCTCTTCGTGGCTCTGGCTGCCATACTAGGTTGCCTACGACCTCTGGGGTTACTGTCAAAGCCTTGTTGCTTCTCTTCCTTGTGGTGCCACCGTGAAAAGACCATTCCCCATAAGAACAAAACCTTGCCATTCTTTGATGCCTGTAAAGTCAGACAGCAAGTTTGTGCACAGTCCCGGAGCCAAATACAGCCCAGCTTGAGCTCATGGCCTTACAGGCTTTCAAAAGAGCTTGATGTAATTAGCCTTCAAAACCACAATGAGACCTAGCCTCATTTCAGGTATCAAAATCAATCACCACAAAGCTGGAGTAGAAGGCAGCTCTTTTAGTGAAAACTTAGAAGATAAGAATAATGAGAAGAAGACAACTAGAGACCTCGAAAGCTCCTGGCCCACAGCTAAGAGGTGAGTGCCACCCCAACCCCCAGGCCAAGTAGAGACTATAGTCTTCAAACCCCGGCCTGGGAACACAGCCACTGGGAACACAACCACACTCAGCTCCAACCTAAACCAAAGAAAGCTGAGAGAACCCCCCACAAGCACAATCCCCAGCAAAGCACAGCTGAAGGGACATCCCACAAGGCAAACCCCTCCCAAACTGCAAACTGCATCACCACACACCTACAACTTGGGACCCTACAGACCCCTGGTCTACAGCCTACTAAGAGCCAACTAAAAACTGACTAAGAACTACCCCTGCAACAACTGGAGAAACACAGCCCATGGGCCCACAACTGACTAAGAGCTAAGAGTGAAATGAGGAAGCAATGGTCATGAGGCAGTGCAAGAATACATAAAGCAATAAAAAGATCAACAAGACAACACCAGAAGAAGTGGGTGGTCCTACAACATCAAGACCTGAGCACAACAGTGAAGAGGAAGCAGAAAGAAATGACCTTAAAAACAACTATATGAAGATATAGCTTTTAAAAAGGATATAAAAATTTCCCTTAAAAGTAGAAGAAAAAACAAAACAAAACAAAACAAAAAAACAAAAACAAAAAACAAAAATTGGAAGAGATGGACAAATCCCTGAAAGGAAATAAAGAAAACCAAGAAAAAGAAAACAAAAGTGTGAAAGAAACATTCTGGGAATTAAAAACTAAAATAGAAACAATAAAGAAGGCACAAACCAAAGCAAAGCTGGAAATAGAAAACCTAAACGAATTAACCAAAACCACAGACTCAAGCATAATCAACAGAATGCAAGAGGTGGAAGAAAGAATCTCTAGAGTGGAAGAACCAATAGTGGGAATAGATACATCAGTTAAAGAAAACACTAAAACCAAAAATGTCATAACACAAAATGTCCAGGAAATCTGGGACACCATGAAAAGACCAAACTTGAGAATAATTGGAATCAAAGAAAGAGAAAAATATCAGCTCAAAGGCACAGAAAATATATTTAACAAAGCATAGAAGAAAACATTCCAAACCTAATGAAGAAAATGCCTGTAAAGATACAAGAAGCTTGCAGAACACCAAATAGACTAGACCCCCCCAAAAAAAAATATGCTTGCTACGTAATAATCAAGCCACTAAACCCACAGAACAAAGAAAAAACATTAAGAGCTACAAAAGAAAAAGACCAAATTACCTATAAAGGCAGACCAATCAGAATAGCACCAGACTGTACAATGGAAACAATGAAAGCAAGAAGATCCTGGTCAGATGATATACAGACACTGAAAGAGCATGGCTGCCAACTCAGAGTACAATACCCAGCAAAACTATCAATCATGAGAAGTGGAATAAACAAGATATTTCACAACAAAACCAGATTTAAACAATACCCGTCCACAAATCTGGCTCTACAGAAAGCACTAGAGGGAAATTCCAACCTAAGAAAACCAGATACACCTAAGAAACAACAAGCAATTGATAAGACCACAGAAGAAAAACATAAAGAAAGGAAATACACACAAGCTACCACCAAAAATAACAGGAAATAAAAAACATTGGTCATCAATATCCCTTAATATCAATGGACTCAACTCATCCATAAAAAGACACACCTTAATATGATGGACACAAAAACAGAAGTCATCCATTTTCTGCACACCTCAACTTCAAACACAGACTCAGAGTAAAGGGGTAGCAAAAGACTTTCCAATCAACTGGCGCTAAGAAACAAGCTGGTGTAGCCATCCTAATATCTAACAAAATAGACTTCAAACTAAAATAAATCAAAAGACACCAGGACAGGCATTACTTACTTATCTCAGGAAAAAAATCCACCAAGATGAAATCTCAATCCTTAATATTTATTCCCCCAACACAAAGGCACCTACATATATAAAAGAAACACTATTAAAGCTTAAACCTCACATCAAATGCCACACACTAATAATGGGAGACTTCAATATCTTTCTTTCACCCTTGGATAGATCAACCAGACAGAAACTCAACAGAGAAATAAGGGATCTAAGAGATGTTATGAGCCAAATGGACTTAATAGATATATACAGAACTTTTTACCCAAACACAAAGGAATATATGTATTTCTCAGCACCCTGTGGAACTTTCTCTAAAATTGACCACATACTCAGTCATTAAGCAAATATCAATACACAAAAATGGGAATAACTCCTTGTATTATATCAGACCACCATGGTCGAAAGTTAGAGTTCAACAGCAACAAAAAACCATAGAAAGCCTACATGGACAATGAACATCTCTCAATTGAACCACCTCTGGATCAAGGAAGAAGTCAAGAAAGAAATCAAAGACTTCCTAGAATATAATGAAAATGAATCCACAACATACCCAAACTTATGGAACACAATGAAAGCAGTGTTAAGAGGAAAACTCATAGCACTAGATGCCTACATGAAAACCTAGAGAATCTCACACAAGAGACCTAACAGCACAGCTGAAGGCTTTAGAACAATTATTAAAAAAAAAAAACCTCACCTAGAAGGAGTAGATGGCAGGAAATAATAAAACTTAGGGCTGAAATCAATACAATAGAAACAAAGAGAACAATACAAAGAATCAATGAATCAAAGAGTTGGTTCTTTGAGAAAGTCAACAAGATAGATAAACCCTTATCCAAACTAACCAAAAAGCAGGAGAGAGTATCCAAATTAACAGAATCAGAAATGAAAAGGGGGACATAACAACAGACACCCAGGAAATCCAGAGAACTATCAGGTCATATTTTGAAAAGCTACACTCCACTAAAATTAAATACCTAAAAGAAATTGACAGCTTTCTGGACAGGTACCACTTACAAAAATTAAATCAAGATCATATTAAAGACCTAAACAGACCTATAACTCCAAATGAAATTGAAGCTGTTATTAAAAGTTCCCAAGTTAAAAAAAAAAAAAAGCCCAGGATTAGACGGTTTTGGTGCAGAATTCTACCAGAAATTCAAAAAAGAACTAATATCAGTACTCAAACTGTTTCATAAATTAGAAATTGAAGGATCATTGCCTAACTCTTTTTTATGAGTCCCCATTCACCGTGTTATCCAAGACACTCAAAGATGCAACAAAGAAAGAGAATTACAGACCAATTTCCCTCATGAACATTGATGTAAAAATACTCAATAAAATTCTGGCAAACCAAATCCAACAACATATCAAAAAAAAAAATCATCCACCATAATCAGGTAGGCTTCATCCTAGAGATGCAGGGATGGTTCAACATATCAAAACTTGTGAATGTCATCTATCATTCATACAAACAAATTGAAAGAAAAGAGCCACATGACTATCTCATTACATTCTGAAAAAGCCTTTGATGAAATTCAACACTCCTTCATGATGAATATCTAATGGAGAGATCAGGGATACAGGGAAAATACCCAAATATAATAAAGGCAACATACAGCAAGCCAACAGCCTACATCAAACTAAATGGAGAAACACTCTAAGCAATCCCACTAAAATCAGGAACAAGACAAGGTTGTCCTCTCTCTCCTTATCTATTCAATATAGTTCTCAAAGTTTTAACTAAAGCAATAAGAGAACAAAAGGAGATTAAGGGGATACGAATCGGAAAGGAAGAAGTCAAATCTCTATTTGCAGATGATATGGTTGTATACAGAAGTGACCCCCCCCCCAAAATTCTACCAGGGAACTCTTATAGCTGATAAACACCTTCAGCAATGTATCAGGGTACAAGATTAATTCAAAAAAATTGCACTAATGATAAAAGGGCTGAAAAAGAAATAAGGGAAACATCATCCTTTATAATACCTGCAAATAGCATTAAATATCTTGGCATAACTCTAACCAAAGAAGTAGCAGAGCTGATTGACAAAAACTGTAAATCACTGAAGAAAGAAGTTGAAGAGGATATCAGAAAACGGAAAGATCTTCCATAGTAGGATCAACGTAGTAAAAATGGTGATTTTACCAAAAGCAATCTACAGATTCAATGAAATCCCCATCAAAATCCCAACACAATTTTTTTATAGACCTTGAAAGAACAAAACTCAACTTCATATGGAATAACAGGAAATCCAGGATTGCCAAAATAATCCTTCTCAATAAAACCACTTCAGGAGGAATCACCATCCCTGACTTCAAGCTATACTATAGAGCTACAGTATTACAAACAGCCTAGTACTG
Organism: Phyllotis vaccarum; assembly: GCA_033318265.1. Classification (NCBI taxonomy): domain Eukaryota; kingdom Metazoa; phylum Chordata; class Mammalia; order Rodentia; family Cricetidae; genus Phyllotis; species Phyllotis vaccarum. The sequence continues at coordinate 3,908,709 of JARWLC010000013.1, read as the reverse complement.
GCATAAAAACAGACTTGTGGATCAATGGAATTAAATTGAAGACCTCAGCCTTAACCCACACACCTTGAACACCTGATTTTTGACAAAGAGGACAAAAATATGCAATGGAAAAAGATAGTATCTTCCACAAATGGTGCTGGCATAACTGGATGGTAGTATGTAGAAGAATGTAAATAGATCAAACCTATCACCCTACACAGAACTCAAATTCAAGTGAATCAAAGACCTCAACCTAAATCCAGCTACACTGAATTTGGTAGAAAAGAAAGTAGGAAATATCCTCCAATGCATTTTCACAGGTGATCACTTCCTAAATATAACATCAGTAGCACAGACACTAAGAACACCAATCAATAAGTGGGACCTCCTGAAACTGAGAAGCTTCTGTAAGGCAAAGGACACAGTCAATAAGACAAAACAAAAGCCTACATAATGGGAAAAGATCTTCACCAACTTTACATCTGACAGAGGACTGATCTCTAAAATATATAAAGAACTCAAGAAACTAGAGCCCAAAAACTTACATAATTCATTTTTTAAAATGGGGTTCAGGGCTAAAAAGTGAATTCTCAACAAAAGAATTACAAATGGCTGAAAGGCACTTAAAAATTGCTCAATATCTTTAGCCATCAGAGAAATGCAAATCAAGACAACTTTGAAATACCACCTTACACCTGTCAGAATGGCTAAGATCAAAATCACAGATGACAGCCTATGCTGGAGAGGATGTAGAGCAAGGGGAACACTCCTCCATTGTTGGTAAAAATGTAAACTTGTACAGCCACTCTGGAATGCAGTATTGTGGTTTCTCAGAAAACTGAGAATCAATCTCCCCAAGGATCCTGCAATTCCACTATTGGGCATATACCCAGAGGATGCAAATTTTTACCACAAAGGCATTAGCTCACCTATGTTCATAAGTAGCATTATTCATAATAGCAAGAACCTGGAAACAACCTAGATGCCCCTTAACTGAAGAATGGATTAACAGACTGTGGTAAATCTATGCAATGGAGAACTACTCAGTAATAAAAATAATGACACCCTAAAATTTTCAGGCAAATAGATGGATTTGGAGAATATCCTCACAAGCACAGAGAGATGGGCATGGGACAAACTCACTCATAAGTGGACGTCAGACAAAAAGCAAAGAATACCCAAGGTACAAACCACAACCCCTGAACAGCTTGGGATCAGAAGGAACTTAATCCTGAGATTTCCCCTAAGAAGATAGATAATATTAGCAAAGTGGGGTCATAACGGGCTACAACCAAGAAGAGTTGGGAACAATTCATGAGGGAAAGAGATGGTTGAGTGAGAGGAGCAACAAAAAGGGAAAAAGAGATGAATATCTTGATAGAGGAAGCCAATGTGTGGTTGGAAAGAGACTGGATGTTAGGGAAACCTCCAAGAACTCACAGGATGTCCCTGGCTAGGTCTCCAACCAATAGTGGAGGGGGTGCCTAAACAAGACTTCCCCTATAATCAATGAATAACCACCCTAAGTGTCATCACAGAACCTATATTCAACCATGAGTAGAGGTGAAGGCAGAGATCCATGGTTGAGCACTGGACTGAGCTCCTGGTCCAGCTGAGAGCAGGGGAGGAGAGTCTGTATGAGCAGAGGATAGGGATTATGGGGAAAATTCCCACAGTGATGGGCTAGTTGGAGCTCTGGGAAACTGACTGAATCAACAGTCACTGGAGTTGCATCAGAAAAAGGAGCTAGGCCCTCCAAGGGTAGGCAAATGTCGACTGGCCTGAGCAATGTGTGGAGCCTCGAGGGTGGGATCAGACTGTTCCTGTGCATGGGCTGGCACGTTGGAGCCCATTTTCTGCAGAGGAACACCTAACCCAACCTTGACTTTGGAATGAAGAAGTCAGACTTGTCTGGAGTGGATGTGCCATGCTGAGCTGACCCATCTTGGGACTTCTTCTTCTTGTACTTTTGGGGGAGGGGATGGATGGGTGGAGAGGGGGGAGGCTGAAGGATGATTGGGAGGGATTTGGAGGAGGGAAGGGAGGGTGAGGGGGAGATATATGGGAAAAATGACTTTTCTATAAATAATTTTAAGAAAAGAAAAAGAAAGGATGCTGAGAAGAACATGGAAAGCTGAAGCCCAGCTCATGGAAGTTTAGAAAAGAAGAAAGACGGGAAGAGTAACTTTCCATGTAAGTCTTGTGTACTGATCGGCCTGGAACTGGAAGAGCAGTTGTAGTTGTCAAAGAGATCAACACTAGTGAAGGAAACCTTCTGTGTTTTGTTGGAACAGTAGGATAATATTTCCTTAGGGTTAGCACTTAGAATAGGATACAAAAGTGGTTCAAGGGGACCAGGCTATATTTCAAGCTACCGGCACAATTTGGCAATGTAAGTGTTGTTCAGAGGCTACTGATTTTGGAAGCACAAAAAAAACGCAAGATTGACAGGGGTCATGGGCATCACTTAAGGCCTAGCATCATTTGTGTGTGTGTGAGCTTTCCAGACTGGGTTAATTAACTAGGAAGGGAAAACTCACTCTAACTATAGATGGTACCCCATATGGTAGGGTCCTGAATTGAATATAAAGAGGAAATCAAACTAAGGTCAGCATTCCTCTCTCTCTCTCTATCCTCCCTCTCCCTCTCCCCCCTCCCTCTCCCTTCCCCCCCTTTCTTCCTAACTGTAAATGTAATGTTAGCAGCTTCCTTAAGCTCCTCCTGTCATGATGGACTGTATCCTCCAAGTAAGAGCCAAGGTAAAAGCTTTTATCTGTTTCTTGTCAAATTCTTTTTTTTAATCACAACAACGGGAATAGTAACAAGCACTCATACATATGATGTATATAATATGTCGTATATGCATTATATAAGAATGTATTATTTAAATCCAGATTGTGCATATGGAAAGAATTAGATAATATCTGATATTTGCCTTCTCTAGTCTGGCCTGTCGGCATTTTTTCTTATAATTTTCATCTCTCTTCTTGTCTATTGTCCACTTTTATCATCAGTATTGTTAATATATTAATAACAATAGTTTCAAATTTGTCTGATGGTGCTAACATCTCGGCTCTATCTGTGCCTGGGTCTGATGCTTGCTCTGTATTTCCTTGTAGTTTACCTTGATACATTTTGTTGTAAGCTGGGCTCAATGTACAGGATGGGGGTGGCCAGAAACTACAGAAAATAGCTTTTAGTTATGTGGGGGTGAGTTGATGGGAAGGAAAGCAGTCTGGGACTATGCCATCAGGATTTCATTTTGTAATGCCTTAGAATCCCACGTCCTTGCAGTCTCTGACAAAAGAATTCATATGAGCCTCACAGAGCACAGTGTAGAAGATGAGTAGGGTTTATTCCAGAGTAATAGAAAGCATTCTCTGGGGTGAGAGTAAGTAATGATAAAATGGACCATTGGTCTCATTGATCTATAGTTTGGGCAGGTTTTATATGAATTTCAGAATCTTGAGAACAAATAGCTTTGGGGGGGGGGTAGTAACTTCCCTATATAGGTGATTGACAGGCTCATTTAGAGTGACTCTTTGCAAGAGGGGAACCACCATATGTAAAGCCTCTTGCTAGTAATCTAAGTTTAGCATTTGTGTAACCAAGTTTTAATGGTTAGTGACCTTTAAGTAGTTAATTAGCCCTACACCTCATTTTATAAGCTGCTTATGAAGAATATGTTCACTTCTAAAGACCTATAATACTACTCATTTCTGACTGGCCACCTGGACAACTAGCTCTTAGTCATCTAGCAAGCCTGTGTCATCATGGCCTGTCACCACCCCAGGCACTTGCAGACTTCGCCAACTTAAGCATAGCAAGATGACTAGAGCTGGCTGAAGATGTGTGTTTGTCTTCCTCTACTTGGATGGCAAGTAGACAGATGAACTTAGGAGTTTTCCTCTATTAGGAAGGACAAGCTCTGTTAAAACCCTAGCAGGTGAGATTTTGCTATAGTGCTGGCCTTGTCAAAAGCAGAATGCTGTGGTATATTTGATAATGGTTCATTTCCCTTCCTGCCTCCAGAAGCATACAGTATTTTTCTGAATCCTCACTTTGTGAGCTGGATAGAGTTCATGGAGGTACAAGTGACAAGTGTGAGAGACCCCCTGTGACCTAGTAGCCTACCCTAAGCCTCCAGCAATTTGTCAGTTGCAGATCAAATTTTCCTACTGGCTTCAGATCGATCAGAGAAGGGGGACCATATTGATAAGACAGACAGGTAGATACGCAGGATTTCAGCATAAAGTCCTTGTAGTTCAGAGTTCATGACTCATTTTCATAACCCATTCTAGAATATTCTAATCATGTTTAAGCAGTAACTCCTCATTCTCCCTCCCTCCTTGTTCCTGATAATCACAAATCTGTTTGATCTTCTATTGCAGAAAAATCATTAAAAATAAGATAAGCTAGTATCCTTTTGGGATTGGCTTTTCTTGCTCAGCATGCCATTTTCAAGGTTCATACTTGCTGTGGCATGTACTAGCATTTCATTCTTTTTCTGGCTCAATAATATTCCTTTGCAGTTCGATCTCAATTTTCTTTGGTATTCATTCACTGAAGTGCATTTTCATTACTTTCAAGTTTGGGGTATTATGGATAATGCTGTTATACACAATAATGAAGATATTGTTATGTTTACTGTGTTCTAATTTCTCTTGGGTTATTTCCAGTGTCTTCTGAATCTTGAATATTATTACACTTTGCAAATTACTGATGTTCTCCTCTGACTTCCTTTTACTTCTCTATAAATTTTTTTTCCTGAGGAGAAATCTCCTTCCTTTTATCTGAAGCATTCCAAGCTCCCTCCTGCACTCATTTTCTTTTTATAGGATCCACCTATGTAGCCAGGCTAGTCTTGTATTCACAATCTTCCTGCTTCAGCATTCTGAGTGCTTGGATTGTAGGCATGCACTGTCATGCTCATTTCTTAATCTTTGGTGTGTGGATTGTCTTTCAGACTGTCTTGGGGTCACGAGGTTTGTATTGTTAGTAGCTGACCTAACAGATTTTCCATGATAAAACCATGTAACATACTGCTCAACTGGAATCTATCTATACAGGACATCAGTAATCTCCAGCATTTCAACCTCATTAAAAATAGGTTGAATAGAAGGGTGGTTAATCAGCTTTGGAAATTCTGCACACTATTTTGAGGGGATTGAGCCAACATACTAAATACAGAAAACTCAAATGAATGTATTGAAATCATTGTATTCCATTTCACTGGAGTCTTTTAATTCTTTTTCAAATGTGTGTTATTCCCTTCCTGACCATGATTCATGTCTGCCTTGGGCTATGTTGGTCTCAGACTCTCATTATTGTGGTGATATATATTTAACAAAATTAGGTTTGTTTTTTTTTCTGGTAGTCCCAGAACTTTGGAGGCAGAAGTAGGTGGATCTCTTTGAATTTGAAGTCAACCTGGTCTACAACAGGGCTGTTACACAGAGAAACCCTGTCTCAAAAAACCAAACCAAACCAAAACAAAAAAAACAAAAGGCTGGAAAGATGGCTCTGTCCTCTGATATTTCACAGTAATTTTATTAAATATATATCACCACATATTATAGTTCAAGACTCTCTGAAACTTCTCAAAAGTCCCCATTCACTTATTTGAAATCCTGTTCTTCTTCATCCATACCCTTAACTTAGCTTGAGATTCCTCTGGGGTTTTTCACTGGTACTGTAAATTTTGCAAGCCTCACAGTCTGACCTTGGGATTTACCTTCAGTTACATCTTCCTAGTGCCTAAGGAAATAAGACTCTCAAAGCATGCTATGGAGACTGTCCACTGCATGTTTATAATTGCCATTGCTGCTACCACCTCCTCCTCTTCCCCTCTTTCCTACTTTAGTTTTATATTCTTGGAACTTAACATTTAAACATTTTGAATTTACACATATGGTGTATGTACAATAATACAACATCTATATAGTCTATAATTATCAAATCACAGTAACTAACATGTTTGTAGTTTTGAAGCTCTCCCTTTTCTTGTAATTTCAATAAATTTAGTATGAATCTAGATGCTATGATTCATAATCAGTTTTTGCCACTTCTACTGTATTAGTTCCATTTTTCATGAGCTTATAGACTGCCTGAAGAAAGCAGCCTAAGGAGGGAATGGTGAAGTCCATCATGATTGGAAAGTGAGGTACAGCTGACAACACCATGTCCTCAGTCAGGAAGACTGGAGCAATGGATACACATATGTTCATTTAGCATTCTAACTTTTATGCACTTAGGATCTCAGATCGTAAGATGGTGCTGAGTCTTCCCCTTGAAATGAATGTATGTGATCAAGAAACTCACTTTCAGACATTTAGAAGGGAGGCTTGCTTCCTGACTCCAAATCCCATCAAATTGACAGTCCAGATTAACTATTACATCTACCAAATACCTCAATTTTTCTCAGTGATCACACTGCCTGCACTTGCTTTGCATCTTAGTTACAGGGTAGTGATAGTGTCGTAGTAATCATGTCACAGAATGCATGGATTGCTCATGTACAATTGCATTTTGATAAGGATGTCTTTTTATTTTTATTTTATTTTATTTTATTCTTTCCCATATCCACTACTGCTCCCTCTCCCACCCTTCTCCTAACCCTAACCCCAGCCTCTCCTCCTCACCCTCACCTAGCCCCCCATTCACTCCTCAGAGAAGGCAAGGAATCCCAAGGTGAATCAGTTCAGTCTGGCATATCCCACTGAGATAGTCCCTCCCTCAAGTATCAAGGCTGAGAAAGGTGTTTCCCTACTAGGCACGGGCTCCAAGGAGCCAGTTCATGGACCTGGGATAGAATCTGGTCCAAGTGCAAGAGGCTCCAGAAACTGCCCAGGCCTTTCAACTGCCATCCACATTCAGAGGATCCATATCTGGTCCATGAATTTTCATCAGTTGTTATTTCAGAGTCTGTGAGTTCCCAGCAGCATGGGACAGCCTACTCCACAGGTCTCACCACCATGATCCTGATCTCTTTGCTCAAGGAATCTCTCCTTCTCTTCAGGGGGACCAGTAGCTCAGTCCAGTGTTTAGCTATGGATCTGTGCTTCTGCCTCCATCAGCCTTCAGATGAAGGTTCTACAATGGTAATTAGGGTGGTCATTCATATGATTATAGGGAAAGGCCAGTTTAGGCTCCCTCTCCACTATTGCTTGGTGTCCTAGCTGGGCTCATCCTGTGGGTTCTTGGATGTTTCCCTAGCACCAGGTTTCTCTCTAACCCCACAATGGCTCTATCAGGATATCCACTTCTTTGCTGTCCCTCACTATTGCCCCCATACATACCATTCCATTCTCTCATGTTCTCTTCTCACCTCCTGCAAAGATGCCTTTGTACAATTTGAACCAAAAATCTCATTCTAAGAGTTTTCCGCAGGGCTATTCCTAATCCCAATAATTACACTTGACAGGATCTCAGTAGGACAAAAATATGGGATGAAAGGGAACAAGGAAAATTTTTTAGAGTATAGTGGAAAAATATGGGTCTTACTAATAGCTTTTTGCTGCCTTGCTTAGGCCCAAAGATAATAGTAAAGGAGGCAGTTCCCAGTCTAAACTATAGAAAGATTGTTTAAAGTGCTCAGAGGAGTCACAACCTTCAACCAAGAGTCCAGTTAGTTCAGCATTAGCTTGTGGAATTGGAGCCAGTGGAATAAACATTGTGACTTGATAAGCTGTCCTTTCTCCAGTCTCCTGCTGGGCATCTCATAGACTAAAACAACTGGGAAATCAAGATCAAGGGAGCCACCCCGACAAAGTTCAAGGCCTTATGAGGTAGTCAGCATTTGCAAAATGCTAAGGAGTAGATTTGGGAGAGGATGAACAGCAAGCCAAAGATGTCCACATTAGGTACTTTTGAGAGTTGACATCTTAAAGTGGTTAAATCTCCATTTTGAGTTCCCAAAATTGATTTGGGTCCATATAGTATGTAGCATGTTATTATTAGTTTTCCCTAGAAGTGTATCAAATTTGTTCCATTGTTTCTGACAGTTACTATTATTGAAGACATTTTGAAGGTGTGTTCACGCATATGTAAGGTGATTTTATATTTTCTCTGTTCATCACTCAGGGTTTTTTCCCACACTGAGGCTCATTGTTCTTGTTCCTTCTTTATTGATTCCCATCTCATTTTGTTCAGCACATTCTACCTGTTCTTTGCAGTGTCTTTTAATGAATTTGGTTTCAGTGATATTCAAGCTGTTAGTCAGTATCTTCTGTGTATATTTATTTTTGTCACTTATGTTTGCTATTTTTAAAACATTTATTTTATTTTTTCTATGAGTGTGTGCTTGTGCACCTGTGTGTGTGTGTGTGTGTGTGTGTGTGTGTGTGTGTGTGTGTGTGTGTGTGTGTGTAGCTCACAAAGGTCAGAAGGAGTCCCTTAGACTTGGAGTTACAGACCGTTGTGAGGCTGGAATCAAATCTCGGTCTTCTCTAATAGCAGTAAATGCTCCTAATCAGTGAGCCATCTCTTCAGCTCATTCTACAGTTTGTTTGTTTGTTTGTTTGTTTGTTTGTTTTGAGAGCTTGGTTGGAAGCTCTTTTGGGGGGACACAAAGAATGGTTCTCATCTATATGGGAAGTTAGTTCCTTCTAATGAGCACACAGCTTTGGGAAGGACACACACCTAGCTAGCCAGACCAGCTTAATAAACTGTGGAGATCAGTGGGGTGACAGATGCCACCATCAGATAGCTCTTACATCTATGTTTAATCTAATGCTTTCTTATTCTCTAATATTGTCTTTTTGCTTCTTTGTTGTTGAAACAGGACTTCACTCCTCTGAGGCCCACAATGGCTTAAAACTTACCTTATAGCCCATGCAACTTCAAACTCATGGTGATCCTCCTGTCTCAGCCTCCCCCAGTGCTGAGATTAGAGCTTTGAACTGCTGCGCCAAATTAATATTTTCATCTTTCACAGTGGTTTCAGGAATTCATTTGCATATTGTCTCAAATCTCATAGAGCACAGAGTGCTGGTTTTTCTTAGTATATACTCGATTTGTTTCTCTTTTGGTAACACATTGTGTTTAATTCTATCCTTCTCTAGCCTCAGCTTAGGTAGAAAAACCCCACCAATCATTATTATAAGCAAGGTTTAATAGGAAAATTTTGTGATTCACTATTTGTTTTTTTTTTCCTATATTCCCCAGTGATGTGCAGGAAATTACTTAAACTTTAAAATATTTATTTTCATTTTATGAATATAAATGCTTTCTGCACATATGTATGTGCATTTCATGCATGCCTGGTGTCTATAAAGCCTAGAAAAGGACATCAGATTTCTGTCCTTTTCTGGAGTTACAGATCATTGTGAGCCACAATGTGGGTAGCAGGAACTGAACTCAGGTCCTTTGCAAGAGCAGCAAATATCTTAGCTGCTAAGCCATCTCCCAACTTCAAGAACTCTTTCTTGTAGTACTTTTTATAACTTGTTTCTCTAAGCAGGGGAGATTACTCAGATCAGTTGGAATCATTTTCATTGCTCTGTGCCCTAGGGACTAGTAGCTTAGTATTAGCTACTGGAAACCTCTTGCACTTCCATATGAGTTGGATTGTTTCTGACAAATGCATTTACTAGAGAAGTTTTCTTTTCTCTTTGGCTTTTCCTACAAAATGTTTTATATTATCATATTTACTTCAAGTGTGTGGTGGTGGGGTGCCACTGAGGAACAGAGGTCAGAGAACAACGTGGTCCATGGAGATGGAACTCAGGTCATCAAGCTTGGTAACAAGTGTCTTTACCTTCTGAGCCATGTTGCTAAGTATTTGGGCCTTTTTTTGTTCATTTCAGTGATATGAGATTTCTATCAAATACACTTGTACTATCACCTCTTTTGAAAGCCGATTGGGTTCATAAAAAATAAAGAATAAAAAGAAAAACATTGTGTTGTAGTGGGTTCTCTCGGGTCCGGACGCCAGAGGTCCCGGACCCACAGACCTGTCCGGGACTGCTTAGCCACCCGCCGCCGCCCGGGTCCCCAGAAACGACTCAGACTCTTCTATTAACCTTATGCTGTTTGGCCTATGGCTCGGGCACATTGCTAGCTAGCTCTTACATCTTAAATCAACCCATTTCTATTAATCCGTGGGCCACGTGGCGGCCCGTAGCTCACCCGTGCTCCTTACATGTAGTTCCTTGGGCGGCTGGCTCGATCTGCCTGACTCCACCCTGCTTCTCCCACCTAAGCTCTGATCTCTCCTCCTACTTTTTCTATGGTGCCTGCCATGGCTCAAAACAGCTCCTTTATTTAAAGGTTGAGATTCACAGCATGCATAAAAGCATTCCCACATCACTTCCCCCTTTCTCTCTAATCAAAAAGGAAGGTTTTAATTTTAACATAGCAAAATTACATATAACAAAATAGCTATCAAGCAAGAATTACAGGTACAATATCTAGTCTATTTGTATTTAGCAAAATTAAAGAAAATATTTTATCATCTACCTTATCTTTATGAATCTAAAGTTTTATATCTAATATATCTTTCAAATGACTTGAGTACTTAATTGACAGACGACACAGAAAATACCAAAAATAAAAAATCTAATGAAAATAATGAATAATTAATAAAACTGAGCCAGAGAATTACCTAAGTGAGACACAGTTGAAAAATTAATTGATTGGGCTAAGGAGGTGGCTCAGTTGATAGAGTTCTTGATTAACACGTATGAAACTCTAGGTTTCATCCTCAGGACCATATACATTAGATGTGGTGGTACACTACCAAAATCTCAGAATTCTGTAAGTGGAAGTAAGAGGATTAGAAGTTCAAGATCACCCTAGAGAGTTTAAGACCACCCTAGGATACACAGGACCCTGTCTCAAGCAAACAAAATTGCATGCTCATTTGCTTAAATGAAGTAAACTAAGGTCTCAAACTTCTCACCAACAAGAGTGTAACATCCTCCAATAGCTCCCTGCCTCTATTCTGCCCCTTCTATAGCCCCCTTTTCACTCAGCAGCCATGGTAAATTTTTATGCCTCAACTAGACTGTTGCTCCCCCACTTAAAACTTTCTGAAGGGTTCCCAGCCACACTAGTCATCTTGCCATTCCTCAAGTACGTCAAGCAGATCCCTGACTTTTGCATGAATGTTCTATATTTATTGCTTCCTACTGCTTCTCTCCACTACTGGAATGTAAATTTTCTTAGGCCATGGCCTGATCCTGTCTTGTTCACTGTTGTATTCCCAAAGCATATACCATATAGATGGCAATTTTTAATAAGAATGGACACCACGGACTTATATGGTTAAGCACATGGTCTCCAGATGGTGATTGCTTTGGTCATATTAGGCAGTGTGACCTTGCTGTTGACAGTATGTCATTGGCTGATGGCTGGCTTTGAAGCTTGCAAAGAAAAGAGTTGCACCATTTTTGAGTTCGCTGCTTCCTGCATGTGCCGCTGTGACCTGCACATATTTGTGAACTCTCAGCTGTCCTACTACCATGCTTTTTTTCCCATCATCATGAACTAAGTGTGGGTCTAAGTTTTCTACAGTATCATTTTTTTTATTTTCCCCCATAATCCACCTGTAATGCTTGTTACAATGAAAGTTTGTTGCTGACATGTTGTCCCAGCCTTTTATTTTATCTCAACATACTTTTATTCTACCTTTGTATTTGAAGGATATTGTCTCCAGGTACAGATTGCCAAACTGACCATTTCTTTCAACAAGTTAAAGACCTGTTTTCATTCTCTTCTTATTTAATCATTGTTCTTATGTTAAATTCTGTCAATGTCCATCACTTAAACCATCCGATCGCTCAAATATATTCCTAAGCTATAGCCTATTATCATGAGTGTTAATTTGTTTTCCAATAAACATTAATCTTATATTGATATATTTTCCGGCACCAGATAAGACAGTAAATTTTGTTTAAAATATATCAATATGAGATTAATATTTATTGGAAAACAAATTAACACTCATGATAATAGGCTATAGCTTAGAAATATACTTGAGCGATCGGATGATCCAAGTGATGGATGTTGATCTAGTCTCTCAAGAAGGCAGGAACAAACGGGGCACTCAAGACCCCAGCAGCCCCTCTTGAACAGGGCTGATCACACCCCCTTCAGGAACCTGGGACCCTGGATAAGTGTCTTTTGACCTTATCAGCTGACACCTGAATCTCATCACATCCTTATTTATGTAATATGTCATTTTTCCTATTGGTTTAAATACGTTCCAATTTGTCACTGACTTTCTGTCTTTCGATTACAAGCCTTGAAGTCTACTCAGGAGCAGTCAGGAGCAATTAGTACTCTAGGTATTGAACAAAATAGTGATGCACCCCTGCTGTAATTCTTGTACCTGAATACCCAGAGAGTGCTATGACTTCATTCAAAGTTCTCAGAAATGTTGGGAGGCCACCTGAGGCATTTGGATGAACTTATAACAACCATCGTAAAGCAAGTAGAGATATGTTTATTAATAGTCCCATTTTGTTTCTCCATGCATGGAGGCCTAGTGAGGAAATCTATGCAGGATCTCTTAAGGTATTAACAGGACAGCCAAGACTCCAGCACAGCTTTTTGATCTTGTTATCTTGACTTTTCCCAGGCCCTGCTGATGTGTAGCTATTTCCTCTGAATCGTGGCGTTCCTCCTCCCATGCAAAGAGACACGAGAGTCAGAAGACTCAGGAAGCTAATGAAACTTACCCAGTTCAGGAAGCTCAGAAAGTCACAAGACTCCTGGGGTTCTTTCCCAAGCTTATACAAACAGGAAATGATCGCTGAGGAAGAGGAAAGGCTCTGCTATGGAGTTGCCTGCACGTTGTGCAGGAAGCTGTGTGGGTACTGTTTTCCTGAGTCATTGTCACTCTTGCTGAGGTGGGACTTTTGGTGATGCAGTTGCCTTTGAATCATCCATGCTCCTGTAAGTAACTCCTTGTCTATGTTCTTGTAAATAATCCCAATAAACTTGTTGCTTCAGCAAAATACACTCGGGTGGAATTTTGATGGGTGATTAGACAGCTGTTTACATCTCCTGAGGAAATGTCATGTAGTCCCTGGTGTATCTTGGACTTTCAGGTCAACTTCAGTTAAAATTAACTCTCCTAAGAAGTATGCAACTATTTGCATGTTTAAAATAAGATTATTTTGGAAGTATCCCAATGAATATTGAGTGAATATGCCTGAGGTCTACTGTAGATGTAAGTTTATATAAGTTTATTTTAAATTTCTTATTTTATTATGTTTTATGAGTGTTTTATTTGCATGTTTGTATGTGTACTGCACGCATGCCTGGTGACTGGAGAGGTTAGAATAGGATTATGGATCCCATAGAACTGGAGTTAAGGATGATTGTGAACCACCATGTTGATGCTGAGAACTGAATCCAGATCCTTTGCAAGAACAGCCAGTGCTCTTAGTCACTGAGCCATCTCTCCAGCCAAATACCATTGCACCCCGTTACTTTGATTGCACTTTCAATTTATTGTGCTTATAAATAAAATGTTCTTATTTGTAAATGGCTCTTGGTTAAAGGTATAAATGTAAGAAACCTGATATAGTCAACCACTAGTAAATGAGATATATAAGAATGGTAATCATTATTTAATTTCACTTCAAGATGACCTATACCAGATATGTAAATTATATTCACATAGGTATATTACTACAAACACATCAAGAAGTTTCTATTACTTCTTCCTATAACAAGAAGAGAACTGGCAAAGACAAGACGATTTATTTGGTTTTTATTTATGTCGAATAAAAATAAGCAATCAATTTTTGGAGGATAGCACTTCAAAATATCACTCTAAATGTTATTTTTTAACTAATTGATAAGCCACAACCTCTACAAGTTAGAAGAATAACTGTAGAACTTGACGTTTTATCCTTTACACTGACAAAGAGTATGTGTTTATGAAGTACAGTGTGGTACTTTGCTTCAGGGAGGTGTACAGAGTAGCGATGGGGTAATTACCATACTCATCACCTTTGACTTTTGTCATGTCTTTACAGTGAGTGGATATTTTTACATCACATAAAAATATTTTTTTCTTAAAGCAGTTATTTAAAAATTGAATGGATCTACAGGAATTTCCATTCTCTTTTCCTCCTGGCCCTAGTTTTTATGATTGTTAACATCTACTATTTCTGTAGCATATTTAGTAGAGTTGATGAGCCAATATCAATACATTATTAAAACTAAAGAACATGTTTTATATTGGGGTTCACGTTGTCTTGTATATTCCTCTTTTTTCCTTTTTGTCTTTTTATTAGCCTATATTAATTATACTTAATGGGTTTCATTATAACATTTTTTTACAACAGCTTTTCAAAGTTTAAATACAAGAATTCCAAGCATCAGGTCACTGTGAAAGTTTGAACTGTATGTCTCCCAAAGATTCATGTGTTAAAATCTGGGTCCCCAGGATGGCACTATTAAAATCTAAGTAAGGCTTGACAGGAAAACCCTAGATCAATGAGAATGTGTCTTGAAGAGTATTTTTGAGCACTAGGGTTTTTTGTTTGTTTGTTTATTCTGTTTTCTTTTGCTTTTCACCCCTAGGGTAAGCAGCTTTGACCATTGATTGAAACCTCAGAAATTGTGAGTCAAAATGAACCGTTTTTTCCCCTAAGGTATCTAGTTACAGTCCTCGAAATCTGACTAATATGGTCATGAAAGTAATTTCTGCCACAATACTTTAGTTGAATGGATCTTAATATGCATTTAGTTTTTAAGCTAATTATGTATCAGTTGTATCACTTAAAATGTCAATATACTATGTGCTGTGTTTTATAAATAATATAAATTGCTATTTTATAATAACAAAATCTAAATTTGTATTTGTACTTATTGCAAAAGTTGCCAAAGAGTATAACAATTTTATGAATTTGATAGCCATGTGTAAATCTAAATAAAATGCTTTTAATTAAAATAATTTCTTTATCATATGCCATGCAAAAATAACAAAATGATTTTTAAAATTTCTAATGAAGATTGAAATGTTATAGACTATTATATTATTATTATTATTAGAAAAGATTGTTATCCCAGAAAAGACTGAGATGTGTCAGCCTAGATATTTCTGAGTTCTTTCCATTCCCTCATCCCCAGGTTCACGGCCCATGTCATAGTGCAGAGGAAACAGTAGGGAGGAAGCAGCATTGCTACCATGAGTCTTTATCATGTGGAAAGGGTGTATAGATGTAAGTGTTTGAGCATTAGTGTCTGTGTTGAGCGTATGCATTTAGAGAGATTTTATGTATCTGAGTATCTGAGTGTGTGAGTGTGTGTAGAGGATTGTATATAAACGTGTGTACTTCTGATTGTGGGAGTGGAAATAAGCAGATGTGAGAACAAGTTTGTGAATAAACATGTGCCTGTGTAGTTGTGGTTGTATGTATGTGAAAAAGCCTATGCTTTGCGAAAAAGAATCTGGATTAATATGACTGTGGAAGAAAAGTCTAAAATACAAATGCCTATTCAATGCAAGGAAATAGATCCTTGGGATCCTTCGTGGAGCTAAGAAGAGCAGTGTCATCGCTTTCAGCCGCTCATTTGCTGGTTAGTCATGTAGCAGAATGAGGCTATGTCTGACTTGGGAGAAGCCAGTGCCTGCACATATGCATGCTGGTGTGTGTGTGCGTGTGTGTGTGTGCGTGTGCGTGTGCGTGTGCGTGTGCGTGTGTGTGTGTGTGTGTGTGTGTGTGTGTATGGATGGATGGCAGACTTATGGACTAAGCTGCCAGCCAAAGTGCTGCTCACTGGGTGCCCTTGGGCACCAGGGCTGCTGGAGGCAGTAGTGAAATCCCCACCCCCACAGCACAATGGAAATCTCCCCAGCTCCTCTGCAAGCCCTCCCTCCCTCCCCCATTCCCTCCCATCCTCCCTAGGACACACACCAAAGTGGGCTCGAGCCTCTGTCTTTAATAAGCTTAGAAGCCAGTAAATCATGGTAATGAGAAAAACAAGAAGCCCATCTGCTCCCGATGAAGCTGTGCACGCAGGCTGATCAATTGCTCTAGGAACTGTCCTTTGCACATTATTCAGGATGAAGTTGTCCTGCTAGAGTACGGTTTCCCATACATAATCAGAGGACACAGAAGTCTCTAGCTGGTGGTTTGCTCTCCTGTGCACAAGGAAAAAGGAGAGGCGGACAAAGAGTCCAGTGAGGACCAGGAGTGGCAGAGGCTGCCCTGTGAGAAGCAGAGGAAGTTGAGGAAGGGCCACCTGTGGGGCAGGCTGACACATGTCTAAGAAATCATTTTGAAAATTTTGGATTCTAGGTGTTTGGTGTGCAGTTATTCATTGTGTCCACTTTTTCTCTAGGGGTGATGATGAAGAAAGCTGATGTGTCAGATCGCACGCAGGTGTTTTTGGAGGAGCAGCAGCATGTTTTCAGCTTCAGGCATTCTAAGGAATTTGGGAGTGTGTTTCCAAAGTGCTTCCCCTTTCAAATTCGTTTTAAGCCACAAAGCCCATATACACTGAAAGAGCAAGTTTAACAGGGATAGTGAGTTTTCAGAAGCACTTTTTGGCTAGAAGCCATGTTTTTGACTCTTGAATTTCTTGTTGCTTTTTGTCTCCCTGTGACATTGTCCCCATCTTTGATTTTGCATTTATTTACTGAAAGAATTAAAATCCATTTGTGATTAAAAGCATTCATGAGTGCCTGGCTGGGTGCCTCTGTGTGAAATGGACACCAGTGCAAACCAGTTTGGAGTTGAGGAAGGACAGGCCCTGGATAGCATTTTAACACAACCTCTTTAGTGACTAGAAAGCTAATGTAGTAATTCAGGTGAGCAACTTGCTCCGTTTTTCTGGGTTTGGCAGCTGCATAAAGATATCTGCTTCCGAGGTAATGGTAGGGTTTTAGAGCTGGATGGGTTTTAGAGCTGGAAATGAGCAATTTTGACGTTTGAGGTACACAATGTTGTATCCAGCTCTCCCAGGCCATGTGCATTGCATTGTAGGAGGAAGCAACCTAGACACCCAGATCCCCCTTCAGCCTTTCCTTAGAAAGGCAAAGTGAGGCTGAAAATGGCCTGCAGGTTTCTGGGGAAATTGCTGAAAGAATCTGGATTAAGTCCCTGGCCTACCCAGCAGGTTGCTCTTTTCTCTCCAGTCCCTGGCTGCACCTGACACTTACTGAGGAAAGGGGCTGTAGAAACACCACCAGGTCAGGTGACACTTTTAGAGCCAGGAAGAAGTAGTGCACCTTGGAACTTTGTGGGTTCCAGTGAGAGCAAACTGTAGGGAACAAGATATATATGGTAGTCCTTTTGCAGTAGGGATCATGAGTCTATTGTATAATTCCTGTGGTATTCATAATCATACAAAGAGTCGTTGTGCAGGAAGCCAGGCTTCCAGTTCTGTCTGTAACACTGTGGACTTGGGAAAGGCTGTGGGCCCCTCCCCAGTGTCATTCCTGAAGTAGGGGAGCAAGGCCCAGGTGACCTCTGAGGCTTTCCAGTCAGGACACGAGAGACTGCAGCTTAGCCATTGGCTGACTTCTCCTGCTGCGCTGAGCCAGCGCCGCAGAGAAGGAAATGCACCGATGCGGAGTCGGAGTTGAGGCTTTAATAATTCACCCAAGGCTTGCTCAGAATACAAATGGGCTGCAGGCAGGCGGGCGGGAGGAGGGGGCCCAGCGCGGGCGCGCCCGCCACCGTGCGGCCGATCTGTGCTCTGCAGACTCTGCTCGGGTCGCATTCTTGAGGGGCGGGGAAAGGGGAAAGTAAGGCTGAGAGTGCCCAGCACTGCCCCTTGCTTACCTATTTTCTGATCATCTCTTAAGGAATCTCCCCCCACATACTTAGAGACTGACTTTTCCTTTCTAATCGTACCAAAATGAACTGCTCGAAAGGACTAATAGTCGCCCGACAAGGTTGTGGTGATACCAATTCTACCCTTGAACCTAAACAATATTAGCAGTTGTCTCCAAGCCAGTTATAGAGAGTTCCCTGAAGGAAACTCCCCACATTTCCTGAGACCCTTGAGCTCATGATGAGTGATTTCTTTAGCTGAAACGACTGCTTACATTGTTCCTGGTCTTGATTTCTGCTAATCTGGTCCATCCCAGGTCCTCCACCCTCTTACTCAAAAACTCTGTCCCATATTTTGAGAAGTACTAGGACTCCTGCTGTGTCAGCCATCTCAGGGTCCCATATTAGAGCTTTGGCTGGGGTAAAGAAGGGTGTCTGGGAAACGCATTGCTTGCTGTGGTCAATGAGTTATTTATTTAGCAGATGCCAAAGAGATCCAGTGATGCATGTTAATTTCCTTGACTCAACTAGTTTATACTGAAAGAAGCCCAGTAAACCCTGAGGATTGTTTTTGGCAAACAAATATCAAGGAGAGCATGACTTTTGCTGGTTATTACAGAAGATTATGGAAGCATAATCTCCTCAACCCGTAAATCAGTTCTCCCCCACAAATCTTTTTTAAGACAGTGTTTCATCCTTACCCTTTCTTTTCTTTTTCCTTTTGAAAGATAAGATCTTCTGTAGCCCAGGCCGTCCTTGAATCACCTATGTAGCTAAGTATGACCTCAAACTCTTGATTTTCCTGGTTCCATTTCCCAAGTCCTGGGGTACAGGAGTATACCACCACATCAGCCTTTTTTTTTTTTTTCCTTATAGCACATACGAGGCAAACCCCACTGAACCAAATCTCCAGTCCCTCGTAAACAGCTCTTCCACTCAAGGTACAGCAGTGGATGCTGGGCCAAGTCTAGACCCAAAGACAATCTCATCTTCTTGGATCTCTTATAGCCCTTGTCTGTGGATCCTCTTCCAGGATGGCGCCCTCTTCTGGCTTTCCCGTGGTCTTTCTTACCTTCTCCAAGTCTCTTGCACAGGATTCTTGGTCCCTCAGGGTTCTGCTGTGAGCTGAATCATTTCTTTTCTCTGACCTTCCCACTGAGTTCACCCACACCAGGCCCAACGCTGGCCTTCCTTTACCATCACTGGGTGTCCATCTCCATAAGGATGGCCCAGGCAATACCTTACTTACCATACCCAAATCTGATTTCATTATCTCCCTCTCCCTGTTGTGTTCCACAGTTACCCAGATATAATACAGTCACTTTACTATGACCAACAAAGTCATTCACAACCCATGCCAGAATGTTGCCTTTCTCTTCATATTATTGGGTCTTCACATGCCACAAGTCTCTTTTTAAATTTACATTTTTATTTTTTTTTAAGAATTTCATATATATTATATTTACATTATTCACATACTTCCTTCCCTTCCTCAGTTCTGTCCATAACCTCCCCAACTCTCAAATCCATGACGTCTTCTCTATTACTGTTAAATACATACGTATGCATATGTACACTCACATATAACCTACTGAGTCTGTCTAATGGTGTTCTTATGTACATGTATCTGGAGCCACTCAGGACTGGATAACCTATCAGGGCAATCATCTATGGGGGGGTACTTCCTTTCTCAGTAGCCGTTAGTTGCTTATTGGTCCTCAACTAGAGGTGAGGCCTTGTGAGATTTCCTCTCTCCACATTGACCTGTCAGCTAGTACTGTCATTATGCAGTCCTTGTTTTGGTGACCATATTTTTGATATTACATGAGTGCAGCTTCCCTGTCATATATAGAAAACACTGTCCTGTAGCAGACATCCTGTTCCTCTGGCTCTTATAATCATTTGCCCTGTCTTCTACAATGTTCCTCAAGCTTTAAGTATAGGAGTTCTGTTGTAGGTGTATCAGGTGGGGTTGAGCACCCCACAGTAAGTTGTTCTTTGCATTTTGACTGTTGTAGATCTCTGTAATAATCTCTACTTGGTTCCAGAAGAAGTTTCTTTGGTGAGAAGTGAGAAGTCCAACTATCTGTGATTATTCAGGGAAATATTTAGAATACAGCTAGAGATATTGGAGTAGAGAAATAGCAAGAGTAGGTTATCCTCGAGAGTCTACAAGTTATATTGTACAACTATGGTGATAAAACAGTATGGAACTGGTGCAAAAATCATGCAGCTAGATCAGTGGAACAAGATAAAGACTCAAACATGAGTGTACATAACTACAGCCATCTGATATTTATCAAAGATACCAAAATACACATGGAAGAAAGCCTGAATCTTCAGTAAATAGCATTAGTGAAACCAGATGTCCATGCTAGAAGAGGAAAATTAGACCCACATCTATCACCTTGAGTAAAAATAAACCCAAAATAAATTAAAAATCTCAATGTAAAACCTGAAATGCTGAATGTGCTAGAAGAAACCAAAGGAGTATACCCCATAGAATATAGGTGCAAGATGGGACTTTCTGAATAGGATGTCACAATTTCTTTATAATTACTATGCCCCTCTTAGTGGTTTATCAGCTCCCTTGACCCATTATCTTCCTAATTCACCTCAACATCCACTACATATGAGTTTAACCCCTGTGTCCCAATATCTGCATTGCGACCTTCACACTGGTACCCCAAGAGCCTGCTGCTTCACCTGTTTTGAGGACCCTAACTAGTCATCTACCCTCCCACTTTTATTACAGTGCTTATTTACAATAAAATATTTTATAAGAACTTGTAGCCTGTCTTCCTTTAGCTGGCAAATTCTAGCAGCCCATCCCTCAGCCCCAGCAATTGTGTTAACTCACAGTTCACATGTACTTTTCAAAATGTTACTTGCAAAGCCCATGTTCCCACTGATTGCTAGCCATGTGAATCTTTTGAAGACCCTTATTTGGCAGAAATGTGAACTCAGAAGGAAGGCTGATTAGCTCCATTTTGTCTGCCATCTACTAAGAAAGCAGCATCTGATGCCAACTGGCAGTCAAGTAACAACAGAGATAACAGTCTCTTAGACCTCACAGGAAAAGCCCAAGGTGCACTCACACAGGAATTCCTGCAGAGGAATGACATTAGGGGAGTAGAGCAGCTCAAGGTAGGTCCATAAAAGCAAGAAGACCCACCTCCCTAAAGAAGGGAACTACATTCCTGAATTCCAAAGAAGCCTACCTGGCAACTTCCCCTGTTCTTAGGTCTGCCTTAAAGGTTACAGCACTCTGTCATCTCATTTGGCATCATTGAAATCTTGGCTTTATGAGGAAGGGGCAGGTGAGAACATCCTGCCTACACTAAGAGTCAGTGCCTCGTGGGTAGTTTCCCTCACAGGCCATTTGCTCCACTAAGCTGCTGCTCCAGATCACTTTCAATGAAGGGCTGGGAACTGACTGGTTGCTTAACCCTAGTTACTGCTTTTACACTAAGATCTCTCTGAGTTCCAGGTCAGCCTGATCTGCAGAGTAAGTTCCAAGATGGCCAGGGCTACATAAAGAAACCTTGTCTTGAAAAACAAAAAGTTTTGGCAGAGAATATACTCTGTATAAAACTACTATCAGACAGAGGCTTACCACTGTCTTCTCTAAGGTTCAAGAGCAATTCACAGAGATCCATCTACTGCCTAAGTGCTAAGATTGAAGAAGGTGTGTGCCATCATGACCACTTAAATATTTTAATGATGTTTATATTTAATTTTTATGTATATGGATGTTTTGTCTGCATGTATGTATGTCACCACCTGTGCATCTGGTGTTCATAGAGAGCAAGAGGACATTGGATTCCCTAGAACTGGAGTTATGGGTCATTTTGAGCCACATTACATGCATGCTGGAACCCAAAGTTTGTTGCTCTGCAAGAGCTGTACTGAGTCCTCTGACCTCCAGTGCTGGCTGCTTACTGTATATTTAGCAAACAGCATCATTAGTCATTGTCATCATTTCATCACCTTTTTTGTTTCCTCCTTCTCCCTCTTCTTCTTTTGGTTTGTTTTTGGAGACATGGTCTCTCCATGTATTCCTGATTGTCCTGAAATTTAGCATGGAGACTGTGCTCACTTTAGCATCCTAAGTGCTAAGATTAAGAGTCAATGCCATCATTCCTGGCCTTTATTTTCCGTTTGTTCAAGTGTCATCCCTTGGGATATTTCTGAACTCCTACACTCTTCATAATCAACCCATTGATTATTTTAATTCATTGGCCAAGCCAACGATTTCTGTACAGTTTTCTTCTAGAATATGTCCGTAATGTAAACACATGACTACTATGTGGATTTCAGTTACTACCATCCTTTTCTAATGTAGTAGATTCCATTTGTTTCTAACCTTGATTCCTCACACATCTCTACTCTTAACCCAGCAGTCATGATTCATAATATGATTCTGCAAATCCCTTCAATAAAGTTAATAAAGTCCTAGCTCATGTGGCCTAATGTCAATTCCCTGACATTACTTCCCACCAACTCCTTCTGTGATGATTGTACTCTAGTCACACTGGCTTCCTTAATACCTCTCAAACATGCTAGGCACAACATGGCCTCAGTACAGTCTTGCTTGCTGGCTCCACACCCTGAAATATTATTCTTCTAGCTGTTGGCTAGTCTATCATCAGCTGACACCTTTTTAAAGAGTCCTTCTGTACTCACTCAATTAAAAGGAAACTCCACAACCCTGTTCGTATCTATACTCCTTCTTTCTGTCTTGGTTTCCTCCACAGCCCTTAGAGTCACCTTACATACTCCGTGCTCATCTGTCTCCTCTGAACAGAACACACGGACAGAGCCTTGTATTTGTTCTCTCCTCTGATGCATCCAATCTGCAATATCTGGAATAGACAGAACCCTCAGTGGATATTTGTTGGATGAACACAAAATATTTTAAAATATACTATTTGAAACAGATAACGGGGTAATTAGGTACTGTGTCCTATTGTAAACTATCTACTTCGGTTTTCTGTTTTGTCGTCTTTTGATTTCAGCTTTTTGAGATAGGTTTTGTTCTGTACCCTTTGGCTGGCCTGATACTTTTTATGGAGCCCAGACTGCCTTTAAACTTGTGGCAATCCTCTTGCCTTATTCTCCCAAATCCTGGGGGTTTTCAATCATGCACTATCAGGCTAAAAAGTTTTTGAGAAGTGCATTTTTATGCCCACTTCTCTGAAATCTGCTGCCTTGCTGGTGACACCCGACATAAAGTGCCTGTAGTGAGATTATGTTCTGGTGCATTGTAAATATTAGTTCCTCCTGCTGCTTGGCCAGAGGCAGACAGGAAGTGTGGGCGGGGCTACCAGACTAAAAAACAAAACTCTGAGAACAGGAAGAGCAGAGCAGAAAGGCCAGAGAGATGTGAGCAGAGATGCTAGCACACATACACACACACACACACACACCAACCATATTACTCTGAAGAAAAGATACAAGGCTACATAGCAGAGCAGATTAATAAAAATAAAATAAGTTAAAGTAAAAGAACTAGAGGACAATGTGTCTAAGCCATAAGTCAATCAACATAAAATTAGTATAAGCTTTTATATCATTATATGATTACTTAAGGCTAAGTGACAACTGGGTTGAAAGCAGGTTCAAACCTCTGGGCTAGGCCTGAAAGTCAAGGCCAGACACTTAATATTACATGTCCCAGGATCTTAGTCCATGCCTTTTCCTATACTTTCTTCAGTTGCCATTTGAAATTTATCATAGAATAATATTTGAGCTGATGTGGCATCCTGCATAGAGTGGGAATTCAACAAATTTGAAAGGAGGTTGTTGGTGACATCAATGGCAACAATTTAAGGTGTTAGGACTCCCTTCAGATCCTATAGATAAGCATGCATGTTTATGTATGTTATGTTTATGGAAGAGATAGAGAGCTAAGGCATGAGGTGGGGCTTGTTACATCCTCAAAGCCTTCATGGCCTTATGTGGTGACAAATAGATTCAGAGGTATCTGGAAGCTTTCCATGCCTCCTTGCTTTTCTTGACTCTTCATCTAGTTTTCCGTAGTGGGCCAGGGCTTCATGAGCATTGTCAGACCATTGGTTTAAATCCCACACAGAAGCAGGAGCTTCCTGTCAGCTGGCCTACAACCTCCTTTATCACTGGCTTAAGTATGTAAGTGTGCTTGGATTTCTCAGAGTTCTTCAGAGAGGTCTGTGCTTTTCCACTGTATTAATGCTTCAGTGTTGTATGAGGTTTCTAGGCCGGACTTTCGGGCCTAGTCTCAAGGTTTGGACCCCCATACCTGCAGTCCCACAGTCCCACAGAGATATACAGATGCTTACATTAATTTTATGCTGATTGACCTGGGACCCAGGAATATAACTTGCTAACTCTTTACTGTGGGGATATTTTCAAATATAATAAAAACAGTCTGAGATATCAGAGGGATCTACCTACAGTCAGTCTAGGAAGATCAGACAGTGGTAACTCACACCTTTAATCCCAGCACAGGGACTATCGGAGTGGTGACCTACACCCTTAATCAAACTGAGTTCAAGGTCATTTTAGTTTACAGAAGGAGTTCCAGGCTCCCAGACAGGCAGTGGTGGGGCCACACCTTAACTGAGCAAAGAAAGTATTTAAGGCAGCCATAGAAAGACAGAGCAGGCAGAAAAAGCCATGGCTCACACTGTTAGTCCCAGAATTTGGGAAGCAGAGGCAAGAGAATTTCTGAGTTCAAAGCCAGCTTGGTCTTCAAAGCAAGTTCCATGACAGCCAGGACTGTTACACAGAAAACTCTGTCTGGAAAAAACAAACAAACAACAACAAAAAAACCAAACAAAGACTGGAGGAGGTGGATCTGAAACTTTACCCTTAATCTAACCCATGATATTTATCCTGTTTAGTCATGCGACTCACTACCTTTTCTCAGAGCACCATAGCTCTCCTCTGCATCTTCTGGCTTCTCTTGGGTATTTCTGTTTGTTCTTCCTGTTCCCAGAGTTTTCTTAGTCTGGTAGCCCCGCCCAAACTTTCTGTCTGCCTTTGGTCAACCAGTGTTTTTTATTAAACTGGTAGGTGGGACAATTATTTACAATGTAACATCATAAATCCACTACACTTCAGAGTGGAGCTTGCAGATCCAGGAAACTGAACCTGGGTCTTCTGCAAGAACAGAAAGTGTAATGTCCATGGTGCTGCATAACTTTGATCCCAGGAGGCAGAGGCAGGCAGATCTCTGTGAGTTAAAGGACGGCCTGGCCTATGTAGTGAATTCCAGGACCATTATGGCTACATAGTAAGATACTGTCTCAAAAAAACAAAACAAGTTGTAGTGCTCTTAACTGCTGAGCCATCTATCTGGCCCTTTATTGCCCGTCTCTGTCTTCAGTACCTTGTCAAGTCTAACTCCTGTCATGTGCATCACTCTAGTTTCCTAGTGGAGCTATAACTGAGAGAACAGGTTTTCCTCTTAGACACTGAAGTTCCACCAAGTGATAGTCAGGCTTCGGGAGGAATTGTGTTGGTTTCTCAAAATTGTGACGAAACACTTGACATAAACAAACTAAGGGAGAAGAATTTATTTAGTTCACACTTTCAGAGGTTTCAGCCCATCTTGGTGTGATGGGAAATAGCAGATATAGAACATGCTTGCCATAGCAACCAGGAAGGAAAGGACTGGGAGTAAGAGCCAGAGGGGAAGATGGAGAGAGAGGAAAGGAGAGAGGGAGAAGGGGAAAGGGAGAGGTAAGAGATAGTATTTGTATAACCCCCATGGTTCTACCCCTCTTAGTTAATCTTGCTAAAAACTCCCCCACAGGCACATCCAGAAGTGCGCTTTACTAATCTTCCAAGCAGCTCTCAATCCAATTAAGCTGTCAGTCAAGACATCATCAAAAAGAGCTTTGTGGCGCGTGGAATTACTGTGTGCCAAGTGAGACTTCGATTCTCAGAAGACCCTGAGGTAGGATCTTTATCGTAATAAGACCTCCTACCTGATGCCAATAAAATCAAAAGAAGGGAAGAGTGATCAAGTTCCTTCTGCTTTACTCATGTTTGGTGGTCGCTGTCAGCTTGAGAGGATTTGAAATCACCTTGGAGATAAATCTCTGAGTGTGAGAGTGTTTACAGAGAGGTTCCAGTGAGGTGGAAACACCCACACTAAGATCCACACTAGATGTGGGCAGTAGTGACTCAGAACTGGGGCCCTGGACTGAATACAGAGGAGAAAGTGAGCTGAACAGAGCATTCTCCTGTGCTTGCTTCCTAACTGCTGCCTCTGGCTCCTGCCCCCAGGCTTTGCCCAGCACAACAGATTGGATCATCAAACCATGAGCTAAAAGAAACCCTCTTCCCTTCCTCAAATAACTGTTGTCACAGTTTTGTCACAGCAAGAAGGAAAGTACAGATAGATACTTCTATTTTTCTCGTTTAGAATTTAATAAGATTCAGGTTGAAGCTTCTTACTTGTCTTATGTGGTATATTATTCTGTCTTGGTAAGAGTAATTTAAAACAAGATTTGAAGTTATTTGAAATATGTAAGCTAAATTTATACTTAATTTGTTATGAAAAAAGTCTTGCTTAACAAGTATGATTAAACTGTTTTTTTAGTGAAGCATCATGTACACACACACACACACACACACACACACACACACACACACACACACACGAGGTATTGGAGGAAAACACAATGCAATAAAAAGAACACCCACCTTCTCCCAACCTTAATCCAGGGAGACCAGTTAACTGCAGGTGAGTGCAGAGCTTACAGTGAGGAGGTGGAGAACATTTTCAGTTAGAACAGCCAGGCTGAAGCATTTGATTTTACAGACGAAGGGAAGCCAAATAGTGGAATATGGTAAAATATGCTTATCTATGCACATGCTGTGTGATCTTGGGGGAAAAAAATCAGCTGTTTTCTCTGCATTTCAGTTATTCCCACAAATACATCGAGACTATCATAGTACCAATTGTTCCTGTCAGGCATGGTGGCACACACCTTTGATTCCAGCACTGATGAGGTAGACAGAGGTACATCTCTATATAGAGGAAGAATTGGGGCAGAAGCAGAAGGTACTCACTCAGTCATGATCAGGCTGTGATGTGGGTGATCATTGTCTCAGCTCTGGTTCTGCCACATGGTTCCATGAGAAGTTCTTTTTGCTATGTTGATTGAAAGGGAATTTGATTGTCATAAGAAGGTCACTCCTATCTTATGGTTTCTGCTGCTGAGATGACCAAAGCAACTTGGGGAGGAAAGGGTTTATTTGGATTCTACGTCTATATCATAGTCCACCATTGAAGTGGCAGGACAGGAACTCAAACAGAGAGTAATCTGGAGGCAGGAGCTGATGCAAAGGCCATGAAGTGTGCAACTTACTAGCTTGCTCAGCCTGCTTTCTTATAGAACTCAGGACCAGCAGCCCAGCGTAGGCGTGATACCCCCACAGTGAAGTGGGCCCTGCTCCATCAATCACTAATTAATAAAATGTACTAAAGCCTTGTCTACAGGCCACTCTTAGAGAGGCATTTTCCCGATTAAGGTTCGTGTTGTGTTATGATATCATGTTTATGCAGTGTGGCTGGCGGATGGCAATGATGGAGAGAGACTTATGCCCGATGTACTCACAATGGAAGGCGGCAGTGCGGCAGAAGACACTTAGGCTGGGTCTATGGGAAAGACTTTATTATAATGAAGAGAGAGGGGGTGAGGGAGGGAGGGGTTGAGGAGTGGGTCCTCTTGAAGAGTGCTGAAAGGAAAGACAAAAGGAGAGGAGAGAAAGGGTCAGTGGTGGGAATCCTTTTTGAATGGACCTTGACATCAGAACCCAGGGCAAGGCCAGACCAATTGAAGGAACACTATGCAGCACACACTTGCTCCAGGATGCAGGCTCACCACCACAGATGACTGCCTCATTTTAGGCTAGTCTGTGTTTGGAAGCTTTTCTGTTCCTGCAACCCTAAGTGACTGTAGGTTTAAGGAAATGACTTACCCCCGAGCCTTGTCTGGGAAGAGGATGGCTAGGGTAGGTAAATAGACACTCCTCAGTGATTAATATGCAAGAGGCAATGTGAAGTAAAGGGCACAAGATGAAACCTGTGTTCTGCTTTTAGTCAAGCAGCGGGCCCAAGAAGGGCATGTGCTTCTCAGGGGAAGAAAAGCAGTTCGTAAGTACCTGTTACCTCATGAGGCTGCTGAGATGAAGAGTGAGCACTCACAAAGGGCAAAGAGAGACAGTGTCTTAGAACAGTAGTCAACAAATTCTATGTTCTCATTCAGATTTCTTTCTTTTTGTTTAATTGAGTTCCCATCAAAATTGTGAGGTGAATGCTTAGCAAGATAGGAATTATTACCGCAGCTGAAACCGTGAAACTTGGAGAGGTTTGAGAATTTACTGAGATGCATGAGTGAGGGAGGAGCAGGGTTGGGACAAGTCCTCAGTCACCTGACTTTCTGCTCTGTCGTCTATTTGCTACCATTTCCTAGTGCCGGATGATCCGGTGAAGTGGTGAGCAAGCAGTTTTGTCCACTTGGAAGGTTTCGTCCAACCACGCCTTCATGTGGCCTCAGCCAAGAGCTGCCTAAGGATCACCCAGACTGTGTCCGTTCCTTCAACCTGGGCCCTCAATTCAACTTATCTACATCTAGGCCCCTCCTCTAGCTGGTCTGGAGAGCAGGCAGATTTCATCTGCCCTCAGTCTGACCCAGAACATCCTACTGAGTTCCTGCTGAGCATAATGTTCAGACAAACTAGTGATCTGATTAGCTGCAGCTCCTCCTGCTCTGGTCAGCCCCCTGTGGCGCTAATAGAGGAGGAGGGAGATTAAATTAGCAATGATGCTGAGCTGGTGGAGCTGCTGAAATGCATTTATAAATGGATTTTTAATATAAAAAATAAGGGCAATTGGCACTGGCAATTAGGCTATAATGAAGGCCCTTGTAGCTAGAGCTACTGATAAGAAGGCAATAAATTGAAGAATGAGAAATCTCCAAAAAGAGATGTTCACCCAACCAATAACTATGGGATTTTCTTCGCAGTTAACAGGGGTGCAGTGATAAAATACTGAGAAACAAGCATGCTCTGAATGAAGAGGACAGGCATTACCTCCAAACTATGAGAGGCAGAGCTGAATGTGACCCTTTTTGGTAACAGCAGGGCTCTTGGGCACTCCAAAAAAATACAGTGCTGACAAAAAAAAAATAGAGAAAAGGCTAGGCAGACCTGGTTTGGCAGGCTTGTAATCACAGAGATGGGGAGATAGGAGACCCAAAGGCAGACTTATGGATCCCTGAAGCTTGCTGGCCAGCTAGCCTAAACCATTTGGTGAAATTCCAAGGCAAAGAAAGATCTGGATCGATAAAAAGGTAGAAGGTACTAGAGGAACGAGAGCTAACATTGCCCTCTCACCTCTACATGGGAAGACACACATCTGCACAAGCACATACAGCAATCAGCAAGATTATACACCATACAGCCACTATTTTATAGTACATAATTTGTTGGATTTCAGTGTATTCTTTGGTCAGTTCATACAAGAATCCAGTGTATCTCCATCCTATCTCTCTCCTGTCCCTCTTCAACCCTCTTGGGCTGCCCATCTATGATCCAAACCCTCCTCCTTCTTTTCTTGATCATAATCAATTGTGGAACATTTTCTTATTTTAATCATATTCTTGATGGTAGGGTTAATACACCAAAAGTCAGACAAACATAATGCATGCGTCACAATGAATTTAAGAATGAATATACACCTGTGAAAACATCCACTGTCAGAACCATATACACACCTGTGTGATCTTGACTGTAAGCTTGACTGTGTTGAAGAGTGCCTAGGGGATTATGAAAGCATACTTCTTGTTGTTGTTGTGAGGATGTTTCCAGAAAGGATGGCCTTCCTGCCAGGATGCACAGAGAGTAGTAACAGGCCTGTGACCTGCAGGTGCATGTTCTGCCTTGAGGTGTGTAAGAAATCCTCAGGGTACTAATTGGGAAAGGGACTTCTCAATATGTTAGTAGATTATTAGGGGAAAGTGTTTGGCTTCAGGAAAGCCATGATTGTTATGGAACTGTGCAGCGGGCCAAGAGGGGAATGAATTATTTCTGAACTTTCAAAATAGTTCTGAGTAACACTTAGACAGATACACAGACTAATTGTGTCATCCAAGATATATAGGAGTGGTGATCACGATGTTATGAGAAAACTATTATTGTGTATGCTCACTAGAAAAATACACTAAGATATGGATCCCAATGTGGTAGGGCATAACTGCAATCCTCTGTTTAAAATGCAGAGGCAGGAGGATTATTTCAAGTTCCAGGTCACCTGATCCTCTGTAGCAATTTCCGGGTCAGTCAAAGGCTATAAAAACAAAGAAAAACAACAGAAAAGGTTTTACACACACACACACCACACAGACACTCACACACACACCACACATACACATACTCACACACACACACCACACATATATACACATACACACACACCACATACACATACACATACACACACATACACACACACACACACACACACACACACACACACACACACACACACACATGCCTCACAGAGATTACAAATCTAAGTGAGTCTACTCAGCTGGCCCCATAGCCACAGTGTAGCCATCACTCTGGCACCCCGCTCATGAGTTGAGCCCTCTATACATTTCATATATTTACTGATTGGTTAGGAGACAGTTATTTTCTTTCATTTCCTCTTTCCTTCCTCCATCCCATCCTGTGCCACACTCTCCTTGTTCAGATAGGGTCTTCACGGATATGGGGCTGGCGTCAAGCTTCTCCTATAGCCATGGATGACATTGAACTTTGATCCTCCCACTTCCAACTGAGATACTATTTTGTGTTCTGGGCAAAAGTGTGTTCATGACAGTCTTGTTACCTACTCCCATCCCATCTGACTGTACTGTCTGGGTTGAGCTAGAAATGTGATTGGGACACAGCTAGATATGTGGGAGTAGACTATGAAAGTTGATATGATTCAAGCCTGGGATTGGAGTCTGAGTTGGAATTGTATCTAGATTACAATGCATAATTATTGGAGAGCAGTGTGGTGGTTGTAACAGGGACCCAGTGCTCAGACGGAGAATGTAACTAGTCCCTGAGTATTGGTTCTCTAGCGCTGCCTGCTGTCCCCAGGCCAGATGACATGGCAGCTTAGGTGATCCTTCTCTGCTTTATTCTTAGGTAAGTCGTCCCACTGTCAAGTTCTATTTCCCTCAGGTGTGGAAGTCCTCAGCTGCTCTTTCACTATCAGTACCCCTGCGCTCCAACTTCCCCTGAGGTGCCAGGCTGTTTTCCTTGGGCCGAGTGGAAACCCTGGTGACCAGGACTGACTTGACTCCCACGGCTAGCAAAGCCACAAGGTCCCATTGCTAGGCCTCCTTAATCATCACTCCTTGTTTCATTCATCTGGTCTAGTTGGTGGCTGGCGATACAGAGCCCCAGATTGCTCCGAGACTTTAGATTTCCACAGATCAAATTTCAGGTTGTTTCTACTTCACTCTCATTTTGGTGCAGTGGTGCCCTCTGGCGGTCACCGTGACACACGCCTCCAGCAGGAAGGAGACACCAGAAAATTGGGCTATATAGGTGCAAGAGTCAGTGCCCATCTTTCTTCCTCTCTGTCCCAGGAGAAGTGGCAGATCACACCTACTTGGATCAGGTGGGTCGCTCTGTCAGTGTCTGTCTTGGTCACTGTCTGGCTTGGATTTGGCTCCTGCAGCTAGACTGCTTCTCTGTTCCCACGGCCACTAGAAAAGTAGAGCTTATCGGTAGGACTGTCTCCCTCTCAGAATAAAGGTCTATGAAGAACAGTCCTTGATTCCGGTACAGGCCACATCACGGACCCATAAACCACAGAATGTCTGTTTCTTGCCTATAGACTTCCATACAGCGACTCAATCTTTGTGTCCATTTCCAGCAGCTGCTATAACTGCTCCATGGACCCTGGGTGGGGCAAATAACAAGTTCTTAGGCCTTCCCAGTTCTGGAGACTGGAAGCCCAAAATTAAGGCACTTTGTTTTTCCCTAGAGTCTCTAAGGCATTCTGCTCTTTGCCTCTTTTCTGGATTCTGGCTTGTGGGTGTGTTGTAATTCTTTGTTTTTCCTAATGTTGGGAAGAGCCTTATACATGCTAAGGAAGCAGTCTACCCCTGAGCCACATCCCTAGTTGTACTGTCTATGTTTGCCTTGTTTAAGGCTGTTACATTTGTAATAAATTGCTATGACAGCCATACGGAAATTCTATAATACTTGATACTATCAAACATGTCTGTGAAGTTGGAAATTTCTGTCTCACCAGAACCTCTCAAATATTTGGCAACCACTTTCCAAATAATTGACTGGAGTGTTAATATTATTTATAAATTATTAGCCAGTAGCTCAAGCTTATTACTAACTAGCTCTTATACTTAAATTAATTCATAATCCTTATTTATGTTTAGCCACATGGCTTGGTACCTTTTCTCCGTCCAGCAATCTTATCTTGTTTCCTTTGTGTCTGGCTGGCAGCTGCCTCTTTTACTTTCCTCTTCCCAGAATTCTCCTAGTCTGCTCTCCCCACCTATAATTCTGTCTGCCTATTGGCCAATAAGAATTTTATTAAACCTGTGTAAGTGAGAAATCTTTCCAGTGTACAAGAACATTATTTCACAGCATGACTGTCCCCAGAGTATGAGGGCAGACACGGACATGGTGAAACTGCTGCCTCATACTCTGAAAACCTACAATTCAGCTACTTCCTGCAATACTTCCATTTATGTGTCAGACATGTACCACTTACCCATCAGGAAACATTTGAAGTCATTGTAGAAAGGTCAGCCAGGACACAATACCTCTGAGGGTCAGATTATGCAGTTGACCAGGTCTGCAAGAACACTGTCCATGTCTAGCACATATGCACACCTTGAAGACCCAAAGGAAGGCCATAATGATCATCCATTCATCCCATACAAGACTCTATTCTCTTTTCACATTTTTCAGAAGGAAGCCAAGCCACTCACATAAAAAGCACTAGTAAATAATGCTGGTAGATAAACCTGGCTTGACCCAATGGAAGCCTCTTCTTGAGTTACAGTTGCTGTGAATGTCCTGGAATAGTTCTGGACAGTTTTACCATTAATTTTCCAGAAGATAATGTGAGGAGTACCATGAGAGTGGCATATGGGACTTTATGATCAGATTTTGGCATAAAGATTGTGTCCAACTCCTTCCTATTACTTACTGTTATCAAGCTTACATCACTAGTACTGAGCCAGATTGTAGGAAAACATTTGTTTTGCTGCTGTCCAGGCTCAT
Organism: Phyllotis vaccarum; assembly: GCA_033318265.1. NCBI lineage: Eukaryota > Metazoa > Chordata > Mammalia > Rodentia > Cricetidae > Phyllotis > Phyllotis vaccarum. The sequence continues at coordinate 3,875,689 of JARWLC010000013.1, read as the reverse complement.
GCTCTGTTAGAAAGTCCTTCCAACAAGTTGTACTATGTATTGTTAAATACATTGACCTTTTTCTTTGGATTTGTGGAATCTTGATGCCTGTTCTCATATGGGGTATTGGGTTATTCCAGAATATCTGGTCTCACTAAAACTATCACAGGAAGTTGGAAGGAAGTGTCATATCATATGGCCTTGAGTACTCTATTTAATCAAAGTTCAGGCTCTTTTCAAGTCTGTGCACATAATGGTTGTACTAGAGCCAGTTACTAAGAGTAAATCTTAGTCTACAAAGAGAATTTATAATGAACAACAGAATTTTGTCCTGTTGCATTATGTCAAAAGGCATCAAGGGACTTGTCAAGGCTTCTGCCATTGCGATCTTGCTGAGAAAAACATAGAAACTCTCTGGCCAGGACTCCCACATCAGAAACAGTTTTCTCTCTCTGCTGATTCTGTCTCTCATAATAAAGGTCTGAATGCTGGCAGCATTTATGCTGTTAGGTACCTCATTGTGTGTGAGGGAATCTGAAGCTTTTATTATGCGTCCCAGTCAGAATAGATTAGATCATGGTGCTGATGGCTATAGATGAACTTTTCTTTTTTTGTAGTTTTTTCACAAAACTACACAGAGTAAGGAACTTGTTTCTGCCTCAACTTGATATGCCATGCTTTGTTGACTCCCATGAGAGACCTTCACCTTTCTGAGAAGCCAGGGTGGGGGGCACTGGGCCAGGAACCAGAAAGAAGGTAGGGGAGAGAGTGGAATAAGAGGAGGGAGGGGAATTTTACATATTTTAGTATGTAAAATAAATTTTAAAAATTTAATTAAAATGACAGGGACTTATCATTAATTATAGGTCAGCCAACAGCTTAGGCTTGTTTCTAACTAGCTCTTATAACTTAAATTGAAACATATTTTTATTAATCTACATTCTACTACTTGGCTTTACCTCTATCCCATTTTGTGTGTGCAACTCATTCCTCATCTGGCTGGCTTTTTGACCCCTCTTTTTCCCAGCATTCTCTCTATCCCCCAAAATCCTGCCTAGCTATTGGTTGTTTAGCTTTTTACTAAACCAATCACAGTGACATATCTTCACACAATGGAAAGGAATATTCCACAACAGATGCCTGCCTTACATGGCACACAATATGCCTTGTACTGTGCAAAAGGACTAACATACATGGACACATGGACTAGTTGTTATGGTTTGCTTCTCTCATCCCTATAAGGTTCTTCTTGGAGGCTTGATTCCCAAAGTGACAATATTCAAAGGGATATGGGAGTTTCAACAAAGAAGCAGAGGCAGGCTAAGCTTTGTGAGTTCAATTACCTATGTCTATATAGTGACTTCCAGACCAGCCAGGGTTATGCAATTAAACCACAAGTATTCTGCCATGGTGGTCTATAAAATCGAAAGTCAGCCAAAATAGACTTTCCTGCTTTAACATGCTTTCATCTGGGTACTTTGTTATAGCAACTAGACAGGGAACTAATATACCCTTTCTCTTTTTCTATGTTCATTATTGCAAGTATCTGATTATAGAAATGGCTGCTGCTTCAGACTTAAGCCTGCTCCCTCATTCCAACTACCTCGAGAGTAGATTCCCTTGGAGTTTTGAAGGTATCCCACATAGTTTCCAGACAGAATCAATAACACCTGGCAAAGTGTGTTATTGATTGCTTGCTTCCGAGTTTCATTAACTTCTCCAACAAGTTCAACATCTTCTCTAGGCAAAGGATGGTTTCCTGCCAGTCAGATTTAGTTTCCTGGTACTGCAATAGGAGGTATCCACCCCAGTGACAATGTGGTGACAGAAACCATACTCACTTCAAAAGATTTGCATTTCTGGCTTTGGGACATTCTCCTCCCTTTCCATGTTTGCTCTGACCTTGGTTACTCTCCTGCAGTCCTAGGAGATTCTCTAGAGTTCTTTTCTGTTTATTTTCCTAGTTAACTCACCACAACTAGTTAACCATTCTTTCTTCTTCAAATTATTGTAAGTTTCTTGTATCTCATCTGTTGTGAATTCAAGTGGTTTAGTGGGCCCAGGGTTTGGAAGCAAACCCCCTTCATTTGTAAGGGGCATAAGAACCTCATTGGATGCCTGATGCTGACTAGTCTGTGTAGGGGTATTGTGTTGTTTCATGGTAAATAATTGTCCCACCCACTGGTTTAATAAAAAGAGCTGATTGGCCAAAGGCAGGCAGGAAGTGTAGGCGGGGTACCAGACTAAGAAAATCTCTGAGAGCAGAGTGCCAGAAGAGCACCAGAAAGAAGCCAGAAGAAGCAGAGGACAACTATGCTGCTCTAAAGAAAGGTACCGAGCCGCATGGCTGAACAAGAGACATGGGTTAGATGAAGGGTAGAGAGCTAGCAAGTGATATGCCTGGGCCTAAGGCTGATCAGCCAAAAACTAATGAAAGCATCTGTGTGTCTCTGTAGGACTGTGGGTCTGCGGGTCTGCGGGTCTGCGGACCTAAACTTTGAGGTTAGGCCCAAAAGTCTGGGCCAGAAACCTCATGCTACAAGTCTGAGCCCTATATATTTTACACTGTGTTATATTAATGATATATACATATTATTCCATTTATTTGTTTGTGTATATGTGCATGCACAAATATGTAAGCATGATGAGTCCAGAAAACTTGTAGAAGACATTTCTCTCTACCATATATGCCCAGGGGATTTAACTCAGGTCTTTAGGCTTGGCAATAAGTGCTCATATGTAGCAGTCAGTCATCACACTGACTCAGATATACAATGTTTTTTTTTTCATAAAAACAATCATAATAAAGTTTAATTCATGTGTTAGGCAAACAAAAGATTAGCCACAATGAGTCTTGGTAAGATAGAAGCATTTGAACATTGTACTACAATGAAAGTTCTGAGCATGTGCTGACTCTTTAATGTTTGTTCATTGTTCTTGAGTTCATAAAATGCCTAGACAGTGTGAGAATTTCAAGCTGCATCGACATCTAGTTCTTAGTGCTGAGAACAGTGGGAGTTATCACCAGAGAAACTCTGGGATATAGTTGATGAGTTGTTCCTGGCCACATGACTTGAATCTAGTTGCTCATTGCCCCCAGTAACTAAGCGATTTGTCAAATATTCTTTTGCTAAATTATTTTTTCTGCTTCATTAGACAAGAGCCACTTTCCACCAATTTCACACAAGAATCATGATTAATGCCGAATATAGTACTGGAAGTGGGGTGTACCAAGTAATAGAAATAAATGCCTCTGGGTGAGTGGATAGTTAGGGGTAGCAACTTTACATGGATTGCCAAAAGTCAGAGGCGTCTAGATGAAAAATAAAGATACATACACTGTAAAGTTCAGTGAGAGCCTAGAGTTTATGTCCCATGTCAAGTAGCACTCTCTAGCTCATAGAGTTGACAAGTATCAAGCAGAGCAGATGACTCCTAAATTATGTACTTATAATTCACATTTCTAGATTTTCTAACAAAGCAAACACACATAGGAAACTACAATTGTTGACTAATTTAACAAAAGTAGAGAATGGATTCATGGTCATCAAAGTCTAGGAAGGATATGGCTGATGAATAGATACAAGTTAGGCAATGACTATGAAAATACAGTTAGACATGAGTTGTGAACTACAGTTCAGTTTACAACAATTATCTTTTATAAATAATCAGAAGAGGGAAACCTAATTCTTCCATGCCTTTGTCATGTGATAGATTTTTGGTGTTCCCTTACTTTTCTAATTCTTATTTTCTGTTTTGCTTTGTTTTGCTTTCTGAGACAGGGTTTCTCTGTGTGCAATTCCAGCTATCCTGGAACTTTCTCTGTAGACAAGGCTGGCCTTGAATTTATAGATCTGCCTGCTTCTGCCTCCCAATGCTCGGATTAAAGCTGTGCACCACCACTGTCCAGCTGGTGATCCTTTTCTTAAAAAAGAAAAAGGACTCGAAGCTTGAAGCTTTCCAACAACAAAGAAATTTTTGTTTTCTATGATTGGATCATGGTGTTTATGTAACAGCAGAAAACTTCATATGAACAGAAAAAATTCTTCAGTGTTTCTTGAATGAGAGCTGAAGTTTATCAGGTTATGTTCTTTAGCACTGACTGGTGTGACAACATGAACAGTGGAAAGTGTACATAGAGTGTGTTCAGCACCAAGACTGCCATGAAATTGTACAATGTGACATGGATGAACGCTGCCAGAAAGAACTCACATTCATTAAATGTTTGCTTATGAATTCCCTTTCGGCTATTGCACATTCACAAATCTCTTACTGTCATCAAAAATTTTACAACCTCCACATTAGTCAAACAACACTGTGCTGCCTAATTTTTTGTCAACTTGACACAAGCTAAGTCATCTCCAAGGAGAGAACCTCAACTGAGAAAATGCCTCAATCATATTTGGCCTGTAGCAAGCCTGTGGAGTGTTTTCTTGATTAATGATTGATGTAGGAGAGTCCAGCTTACTGTGGGTGATGCTTCCCCTAGTCAGGAGGCCCTAGGGTGTAAAAGAAATCAGGCTGAGCATGCCAGAGGCAGCATGATAGTCAGCAGTGGTCCCTCATGGCCTCTGCTTCAGCTCCTGTCTCTAGGTCCTGTCCTTCTTAGTTCCTGCCCTGACTTCCCTCGGTGATGGAGAGTGATTGGGATGCATAAGCCAAATGTATGGGGATATGTTTCAAATATAATAAAAAAACATTGGGAGATCTCAGAGGGATCTACCCATAGTCAGTCCAGGAGAATCAGACAGTGGTAACTCACACCTTTAATCCCAGCACAGGAAATATCCAGGAGTGGTGACCTATGCCCTTAATCCAATCTGAGTTTGAGGTCATTTTAGATTACAGAAGGAGTTCCAGGCTCCCAGGCAGGCAGTGGTGGTTCACACTGTTAGTCCAAGCACTTGGGAAGCAGAGGCAAGAAAATCTATGTGAGTTCAAAGCCAGCCTGGTCTTCAAAGCAAGTTCCAGGGCAGCCAGGACTGTTACACAGAGAACTTCGTCTGGAAAAAACAAAACAAATAAGTGAACAAATACTGGAAGTGGTGGGTCTGTCCTCCAATATCTCAGACTGTTTTTTATTAAATTTGAAATATATTCCCACACAAATGAACCCTTTTCTTGGTAAAGGTGCTTTATTCCAGCAATAGAAACTAAAATAAGACAAACTCCATCTAAGATTATAACCCACAGTTTAAGAAGCTGGGACTTACAGAATGACCAGCATTTTCTTTACAATGATAAGCCCTATCCATAGTTCTAACACTCTAACTTCATTTTGCCTGCTTTGAAAGTTTATAGTAAAGAGCGTCTACTAGGATATATATTTTGAGAAGTCTTTAATTGAACATTTTTGTTAGGTGGTGTAGTGGGATTCTGTTGTTCCATTGTAAATAATTGTCTTGCCTACTGGTTTAATAAAAATGCTGATTGGCTGAAGGCAGACAGGAAGTATGGGTAGGGCTACCAGACTAAGAAAACTCTGGGAAGAGGAAGAACAGGGCAGAGATGCTACAGAGTTGCCAGACAAGCCAGAAGATGTAGAGGACAACTATGCTGCTCCGAGAAAAGGTACCAAACTGCATGGCTGAACAGGATAAGAACCATGGGTTAGATTAAGAGCAAGAGCTAGCTAGAAATATGCCAGAGCCACAGGCTGATCAGCACAAAATTAATACAAGCGTCTGTGTATTTCTGTGGGTCTGCGTGTCTGTGGGTCTGAGGGTCTGCAGGTCTGGACCACAGGACAGAAACTTAATACAACAAGGTGGATCTGTTTCTCTTTCTTCCAGATACCCAGAAGTTGAATTACTTGCTCGATCATACATTTTGTGGAAGTCTGACATTGGATAAATGAAACAAATGAGAATATGAATTGCCACCAGCACTTTCCTCTGCCACTGCAGTATGTAGCATTAACAGTTTTCCACTCATTTTTAAAAATTTTAAAAATTATTTCAAACTTACAGGAGAGTTGTGATGATTTAAAGCTCTTATATGTCCTTCATCACAAATCATCATTTTCTCTCTCCTAATTTAAAAAAAATCTGTTTACTCTAAGATAGTTATAAACTCACAATATGTTGGCCTTGGCAGTACATGCTTGTAATTCTAGCACTTGGAAGACTGAGCTAGGAGTTAATTCAAGAACAGCCTACAATACAGGCTAATTTCTAGGACAGCTTGGGTTACGTTGGTGAGACTTTGTCTCTAAAAATCAAATATTATTAGTATGCAGAAGGCCCATATACCCCCCAAGCCAGTTTCTCCCAATGCTTATATTTTATTTTCTTGACAAAGCAGAGCTTTAAAAATATTGGAAGAACTAAATTTCATGGTCACCAGTTCAGCAGCTAAAGTGGGTTTTAGCTCTGCCTGACTGAACAGTGTCTTGGCTTAGCTGGCCCACTTTATATCTGTTCTCTTTCCCAGTGCCATCTATCCTTCCATCCTCCAGCTCCACCTTCCCCTGTGCTATCAGCATGGACAATGTAGATCTTCAGATTAGAACTTCAACCACCAAGCTTATAAGGACCCCAAGTTTGGACTGCTCCTAATCTTTCTTTTTATATTAGAAGAGAGGCCTTGCCTTCCATCGTAGGACAATGTCCTCTGTGTTTTGTTGTTGTTTGGTTTTTGATTTGGTACCTATTGAGTATGGTTTAGATATATTCTTAAAGATCTGTTTTATTATTTTTAATTGTGTGTGTGTGTGTGTGTGTGTGTGAGAGAGAGAGAGAGAGAGAGAGAGAGAGAGAGAGAGAGAGAGAGAGAGAGAGAGAGAGAGAGAGAGAGAGAGACATGGAGAGAGAGTCTGTGCCCATGAGTGCAGGTGACTGAGGAAATTAGAAGTGTCCAATCTCCCTAGAGCTGAGATTACAGTCTGTAGGAGACTCTACAATGTAGGTGTTGGGAATTGAAGTCAGGTCTTCTATAAGAACAGTATATCCACTTAAACAGTGATGACATACTCTCCAGCACTCCTAGATTTTTTTTTAAAGATTTGTTTTATTTGTATGAGTACTTTGTCTACATATATGCATAGACAACTGGAACTAGAGTCATGAATGTTTGTTAGTCACTGTAAAGTTACTGAGAACTAAATCGAGGTCATCGGCAAGAGCAAGTACCCTCAACCACTGACCTGTACTTTCAGTTATTAGGTCTTTTTTAAAAACACTTTTTAATATTTATTTAATTTGTGTGTATATATACAAACAGAGAGAGTCAATTCTCTCCTTCTACCCATAGCTTCTGGGGATAAAAGTAAGTTCTTAAACCTGGTAGCAAATGTCTTTGCTCTTTGAATCATTTTGTTGGCCCTGGTTTAGATATACTGTCCCCTAATGCCTGTTTCATAAGGCTTGCTTATTGTTATATATTGCTCCACATACTTCCCAATGCCAGTTGACAGTTGCCTACCCTTGGAGGGCCTAGCCCCTTTTCCCCATGGATCTCCAGTGGCTATCTTGATTCAGTGAGGTCCCCAGTGCTCCAACCAGCTATCACTGTGGGAATTTTCCTCACAATCCCTATCCCCTTGCTCATACAGATTCTCCTCCCCTGCTCTCAGCTGGACCGGGAGCTCTGCCCAGTGCTCAGTCATGGATCTCTGCCTCCACCTCTATTCCCTGTTGGATGTAGGTTCTGTGATGACATTTAGGGTGGTTACTCATTTGATTATAAGGAAAGTCCTGTTTAGGCACCCCCTTCGCTATTGGCTGGAGACCTAGCCAGGGACATCCTGTGAGTGCTTGGAGGTTCCCTAGCACCCTGTCTCTTTCCAACCCCACTCCTCTTTGCTCCTCTCACTCAACCATCTCCTTCTTTCAAGATTTGTTCCCAACTCTTATTGGTTGCAACCCACTATAACTCTAATTTGCTAAAGTGATATCCTCTATTTTCTCTTCTTAGGGGAATCTCTGGATGTCTCTCTTAAGTTCCTTCTGATCCCATGCTCTTCATGGGTTGTGGTTTGCAGCTTGGGTATTTTTTGCTTTTCGTCTAAAATCCACTTATGAGTGAGAACATCCCATGCCTATCTTTCTGGGCTTCTGATACTTTCCTCAGGAGGATAGTCTCCAAATCTATCTATTTGCCTGCTAATTTTAGAATGTCATTTTTTAACTGCTGAGTAGTACTCCATTGTGGACATGTACGACAGTTTGTTAATCCATTCTTCAATTGAGGGGGGTATCTATGTTGTTTCCAGGTTCTTACTACTATGAATAATGCTGCTATGAACATAGTTGAGATAATGCCTTTGGGGTATAAATGTGTGTGCTTTGAGTATATGCCCAATAGTGGTATTGCTGGATCCTCTGTGAGATTGAGTTCCAGTTTTCTGAGGAACTGCCATACTTCATTCTAGACTGGCTGTAAAAGTTTACACTCCCACCAAAAATGGAGGAGTGTTTCTCTTATTCCACATCCTCTCCAGCATAGGCTGTCTTCTATGTTTTTGATCTTAGCCATTCCGACAGGTATATGGTGGCATATCAAAGTTGTTTTGATTTGCATTTCTCTGATGGCTAAAGATATTGAACAATGTTTTAAGAGCTTTTCAGCCATTCATAATTCTTCTGTTGAAAATTCCCTTTTTTAGCTCTGAACCCTATTTTTAAATTGGGTTATTCAGGCGTTTGGGCTCTAGTTTCTTGAGTTCTCTATATATTTTAGAGAACAGTCTTCTGTCAAATTTTGGGTTGGTGAAGATCTTTTCCCATTTCGTAGGCTGTCATTTTGTCTTATTGACTGTTTCCTTTGCCTTACAGAAGCTTGTCAGTTTCAGGAGGTCCCACTTATTAATTGTTGTTCTTAGTGTCTGTGCTACTGGTGTTATATTTAAGAAGTGATCGCCTGTGCCAATGCATTGGAGGGTATTTCCACTTTCTTTTCTATCAAGTTCAGTGTATCTGGGTTTATGTTGGAGGTCTTTGATCCACTTGGATTTGAGTTCTATGTAGGGTGATAGGTTTGGATCTATTTGCATTCTGCTACATACTACCATCCAGTTAAGCCAACACCATTTGTTGAAGATATTATCATTTTTCCATTGAACATTTTTGGCCTCTTTGTCAAGAATCAGGTCTTCATAGGTGTGTGGGTTAATGTTGGGGGTCTTTGATTCAATTACATTGATCCTCAAGTCTATTTTTATGCCAGGACCAAGCTATTTTTACTGCTGCATCTCTATAGTATAGCTTGAAGTCAGGGAAGGTCATTCCTCCTGAAGTTCTTTTATTGAGCAGGATTGTTTTGGCAATCCTGGGTTTCCTGTTATTCCATATGAAGTTGAGTTTTGTTCTTTCAAGGTCTGTAAAAAAATTGTGTTGGGACTTTGATGGGGATTGCATTGAATCTATAGATTGCTTTGGTAAAATTGCCATTTTTAATATGTTGATCCTACCTATCCAGGAGCATGGGAGATCTTTCCATTTTCTGATATCCTCTTTAAGTTCTTTCTTCAGTGCTTTAAAGTTTCTGTCAAACAGGTCTGCTGCTTCTTTGTTTAGAGTTGCGCCAAGATATTTAATGCTCTTTGCAGCTACTATAAAGGGTGATGTTTCCCTTATTTCTTTTTCAGCCCTTTTATCCTTAGTGTACTGGAGAGCTATTGACTTTTTTAGTTAATCTTGCACCCTTATACGTTGCTGAAGGTATTTATCAGCTGTAGGAGTTCTCTGGTAGAATTTTGGCCAACCCATCAGAATAGCACCGGAGTATTTAATGGTAACAATGAAAGCAAGAAGCTCAGTTGTTATACAGACACTAAAAGAGCACTCCTACAGGGAACTCCTATAGCTGATAAACACCTTCAGCATCACATCATCTGCAAATGTAGTTTGATTTCTTCCTTTCCAATTTGTATGCCCTTGATCTCTGTTTGTTCTCCTACTACTTTAGCTAAAACTTCAAGAACAATATTGAATAGATAAGGAGAGAGAGGACAGTTTTGTCTTGTTCCTGATTTTAGTGGGATTGCTTTGAGTATTTCTCCATTTAGTTTGATGTTGGCTTTGGCTTGCTGTATATCACCTTTATTATATTTAGATATTTTCCCTGTATTCACTTTAGGTTATTTAGTTGATCTTGATTTAATTTTGGTAGGAGGTACCTGTCCAAAAATCTGTCCATTTCTTTTAGGTTTTCCATTTTAGTGGAGTATAGATTTTCGAGGTATGATCTGATAATTCTCTGGATTTCCTGGATGTCTGTTCATTTTTATTTCTGTGTCATCCCCCTTTTCATTTCTGATTCTGTTAATTTGAATTCTATCTATCTATCTATCTATCTATCTATCTATCTATCTATCTATCTATCTATTTATCTATCTCTGCTTCTTGGTTAGTTTGGATAAGGGCTTATCTATATTGTTGACTTTCTCAAAGAAACAACTCTTTGATTCATTGATTCTTTGTATTGTTCTCTTTGTTTCTATTGTATTGATTTCAGTCTTAAGATTGCTTATTTCCTGTCATCTACTCCTTCTAGGTGAGTTTGCTTCTAATTGTTCTAAAACCTTCAGTTGTTCTGTTAGGTCTCTTGTGTGAGATTCTCTAGGTTTTTCATATAGGCAGCTAGTGCTATGAGTTTTCCTCTTAGCACTGCTTTTCTTGTGTCCCATAAGTTTGGGTATGTTGTGGATTCATTTGCATTAAATTCTAGGAAGTCTTTGATTTCTTTCTTAACTTCTTCCTTGACCCAGAGGTCGTTCAGTTGAGAGATGTTCAGTTTCCATGAATTTGTATGCTTTCTGTGATTTTTGTTGTTGTTGAACTCTAGCTTTAGACCATGGTGGTCTCATATGATACAGGGAGTTACTCCCATTTTTTGTATCTATTGATATTTGCTTCATGACCGAGTATGTGGTCAAGTTTAGAGAAAGTTCCATGGCATGCTGAGATATATGCATATTCCTTTGTGTTTGAGTGGAAGGTTCTGTATATATCTATTAAGTCCATTTGGGTCATAATATCTGTTAGATTCCTTATTTCTCTGTTGAGTTTCTGTCTGGTTGACCCATATAAGGGTGAAAGTGGGGTATTGAAGTCTCCCACTACTAGTGTGTGGGGTTTGATCTGAGGTTTAAGCTTTAATAGTGTTTCTTTTAGATATATAAGTGCCCTTGTGTTGGGGGCATAAATGTTCAGAATTGAGGATTCATTTTGGTGGATTTTTTCCTGAGATTAACAAGTAGTGTCTGTTCTGGTCTCTTTTGATTGATTTTAGCTGGAAGTCTATTTTGTTAGATATTAGGATGGCTACACCAGCTTGCTTTTTAGGACCTTTTGATTGGAAAGTCTTTTCCCAACCCTTTACTCTCAGCCTGCATCTGTCTTTGAAGTTGAGGTGTGTTTCTTGTATGCAGCAGAAGGGTGGCTTCTGTTTTTGTATCCATGGTGTTAAGATGTGTCTTTTTCTAGGTGAATTGAATCCATTGATATTAAGGGATATAAATGACCAATGATTGTTATTTCCTGTTATTTTTGGTGATATCTTGTGTGTATTTCCCTTCTTTATGTTTTTCTTCTGTGGGATTATTGATTGCTTGTGGTTTCTTAGGTGTATCTGGTTTTCTTAGGTTGGAATTTCCCTCTAGTCCTTTCTGTAGGACAGGATTTGTGGATAGGTATGGTTTAAATCTGGTTTTGTCATGAAATATCTTGTTTACTTCATCTACGGTGATTGATAGTTTTGTTGGATATAGTAGTCTGGGTTGGGAGTCATGCTCTTTTAGTGTCTGTATATCATCTGACCAGGACCTTCTTGCTTCCATTGTTTCCATTGAATAGTTTGAGGTTATTCTGGTTGGTCTGCCTTTATAGGTAATTTGGCCCTTTCCCTTTGCAGCTCTTAGTATTTGTTTTTTGTTCTGTGGGTTTAGTGGCTTGATTATTATGTAGCAAGCAGATTTTTTGGTGGGGGGGAGGTCTAGTCTATTTGGTGTATTGTAAGCTTCTTGTATCTTTATAGGCATTTCCTTCCTTAGGTTGGGAAAGCTTTCTTACGATTTTGTTAAATATATTTTCTGTGCCTTTGAGCTGGTATTCTTCTCCTTTGAGTCCAGTTATTCTCAGGTTTGGTCTTTTCATGGTGTCCCAGATTTCCTGGATATTTTGTGTTATGACTTTTTTGGTGTTAGTGTTTTCTTTAACTGATGTATCTATTTCCACTGTTGAATCTTCTACACCAGAGATTCTCTCTTCCATCTCTTGCATTCTGTTGGTTATGCTTGCATCTGTGGTTCTGGTTCATTTCTTCAGGATTTCTATTTCCAGCTTTGCCTCAGTCTGTGCCTTCTTTATTGCTTCTATTTCAATTTTTTAATTCCTGGAATTTTTCTTTCACCTGTTTGTTTTCTTTTTCTTGTTTTTTTTTTTTTAATTTTCTTTCAGGGCTTTTTTAAAAGCTCTTCCAATTTTTTTGATTGTCTTTTCTTCTATTTATTTAAGGGAATTTTTATATCCTCTTTTAAAGCTTCTATTATCTTCATAAAGTTGTTTTTAAGGTCATTTCCTCCTTTTTTCTCTTCATTGTTATGCTCAGATCTTGATGTTGTAGAGTCCCCAGCTTCTTCTGGAGGTGTCCTATTGTTCTTTATATTGTTAGATGTATTTTTACACTGGCAGCTGCCTATTGCTTCTTCGGTTCACTCTTAGTCAGCTCTTGGTGAGGTCTTAGTTGTGATCCTGGGGGCTGAGTGTTTCCAGTAATTGCAGAGGCTGCTCTTATTCAACTCTTAGTTGGCTGTAGGCTAAGGAGCTGTGTGTCTGAAGTTGTCACAAGGTTGTTATTGTTAAGGTCTTACTTGGCTCTTAGTCAGCTCTTAGTCATCTGTGGACCTGGAGGGAGGCTTCTGTGTCTCCAGTTATCAGTGGTCACAGTTTGTCAGATTGCAGTTTGGGTTTGGTTTGGCCCATGGGATGTCCCTCTAGCTGTGTTTTGCTTGCGATTGGTCTGGGGGTGACTCTCCTAGCTTTCTTTGGATTAGGGCAGACCTGGGTGTGATTGGAGTGCTGGGGACAATGTCCCTGGGGCTGGGGTTTGGACACCACAGTCTCCACTTGGCTTGAGGGTCGGGGTGCCACTCATCTCTTAGTCAACTGTGGACCAGGAGGGAGGCTTCTGGCCATAGTTAATCTTCTTAACTCTGAGGATGGTGCTCTTTTCAAACAACACTTAGGCAATCACTTCTTTCATTGCCTGTGGTTTGTACCTTTACCCTAGTTCTACTCTGTTTAAAGATCCTGAAGGCATTTCCCATAATTCCTTCATCTCCTTGAAGTCCTGCTTCCTAAGTGCTGAGAAAAGCTCACTAGAAACAAAGAACAGTTCATCTGAGGTATAACTTCTACAAAGCACTTTATTTGAGCACATTGAAAGTTTTTACATGTGTATATCCCTGTATAATTACATCAAATTACATTAAAAAGTCCTTGTTCAAAATGATGCTTTCCCATTCTTTTAATTTATCTACAGATTTCATAATTTTATTTTTTCTTAGCAGCTGACTCATTTTTCATGCTTTGGCTGTAGGATATCTAGGCTGTTTCTACTTCCTGCTAGTGTGAGGAGAACAGCAATGAATGTGGATGAGCAAACACTTCTGTAGAGGATGTAAAACCCTTTGGCTATATGTTTGGGAATGCTATAAATGGGTTATATTGTAGATCTGTTGCTTTTCTTTAAAAAGTAGATTTAAAGAAGGCAGTGGTTGCAGAACTTTTTAATCCTAGCACTAAGGAGGCAGAGGTAAGTGGAACTCTGAGTTCAAGGCAAGCCTGGTCTACTGACTGAGTTTTGGGACAGCTGGGGCTACACAGAGAGACTCCCTCTCAAAAAACCAACAAAAAAGGTCTATTTATTTTATGTGTATGAGTGTTTTGGCAGTATGTGTGAATCTGCAAGAAATGTATGCCTGGTGCTTGTATAGGTCAGAAGAATATGTCAGAGCTCCCGGAACTGGAGTTGTAGATGGTTATATGCCTCCCCGTGGGTGTTAGGAACGGAGCCCAGGTCCTCTCAAGAGTTCCAAGTACTCTTAGCCATTGAGCCATTTCTCTATCCCTGGTAGATCTAGTTTTAACTTTTTAAGGAAGTGATCTCTATAGGGGCTGCACCAGTTTGCACTCCCACTAACAGGAAATAAGTGTCCCCCTGCCTCATATTCTCACCAACATTTGTTGCCCTTTGTCTTCTTAGCCATTTTGCCTGAGATAAGGTGAAATTTCTTAGTAGTTTGAAGCTATGTTTCCTTGATGACTAAGAATGTTGAACACATTAAAAATATTTTTTTGGCCATTTGTGGGTTTTTTTTAGAACACCCTATTTAGTTCCATAGCCCAGTTTTAATCAATCTGCTTGAAACTGTTGTGTGTGTGTGTGTGTGTGTGTGTGTGTGTGTGTGTGTGTGTGTGTGTGCAGAGACAATGGTCAGGTTTCAATGTTATACACATACTGATGTAACTTGACTGTCACCATTTGTTGAAGATATTCTTTTCACTAATGTGTGATTTTGGTTTTGTCACAAACAAAATTAATTTACCTGTAGGAGCATGAGCTTCTATCTGTGTCTTAAATCTATTCCATTGATCAGCGTGTCCACAGACTTTATGTGGCATCTCCATAGTAGAACTTGAAATCAGGAATGGTACACCTCCAGCAGCGTTTTTGTTGCTTTGGCTCTCCAGGATCTTTTGTGTTGTCATATGAATTTTAATATTTTTCAATTTCTGTGAAGAATTGCATTGTAATTTTTATGTGGATGACATCAAATCTTTTGATTGGATGATCATTTTCACAGTATTAATCCTACTAATCCATATGCATGGGAGGTCTCTACATCTTCTCATATCTTCCTCATTTTTTTTTCTTCAGTGTTGAATAAACTCTCTCTTATTCCCATTGAAGTTAAGAGCTCTGAGGATAATTCTAGTTAAAGTGCACCAAATATTTCATCTAGTTTTCAATAGAACCTCCAAGAGACCTCCCAGATTACCCCATTTATACCTCACAGATGCTCAGTCTCTTAGAACTCTTATCACCATCTTCAAGAGCATCCTGCTCTCCGCATCCTTCCTCCCTATGCCATTTTGGGCTCATCCCAATTCTTTCTTTTCTGAATACAATGGGTGTATACTAACTCTTGTCTAAGGCCTAAAATTAGTTGCTTCACATACTCTGTTCAGCTTCTGGTTGTTTATGGAAGATTCTGTTACTTCTTCATAACCAGAGCATCTTAAAAATTAAGTTAGTACTTTGAGAAAGTCTTGCATGTACCTAATACAGTTGAGTCACACTTTCTTTTTACCTTCTTGTTTCCCGGTCTTACCTCATCATCCTTTCCCCAGTTTCATAATTTTTTTTTTGCTTTTTTTGTGATTCATTGAGTTTATCTATGTGTAACTATCCTTTGAGGTCTGCAGGGTCCTCAATGAGTCCACAGCTCAAGGCAGTGAATCCTCCCTCCTTGAATCTATCAGTAGCCTTGAACTTATGGCAATTCTCCTGCCTTAGCTGCCTGAGTGCTGGGGTTACAAATTTGAGCATTAAAATATCTTCAAAACGGAAAGACCCGCCCTTAGTCATTCTCATGCAAACACTACCCATCATGCTAAATAAGTCCTAAATGTTACCTGGAGTTTGTGTTATTTTAAGTTTAACAAAGTCTAATTTTGATTGTATAATAAGATCATTATTTAGAAAGTGAATAGATTTCATTATCTGCAATGAGAATTCTTAAGGATTGGAGCAGTTGTTAAAATTAGGAGAAAAATTGGACTTTTTGGAGATTCCCATCCCCTCACTAAATTTACCCTACTTGCTTTATAACAAGTCAATTGGATAATTTTTAATAGTTTTTCTGCAAACAATATTATAATATTTATTTTTAAATGCCAAGTCATAGATTTTAACTACAAAAAAGCAATAGCAGTACCTCTACTCAGTAAATTAAATGTGTCCCAGTAGAGACATACAGCTTCATTAATTTGCTGCTACTGCTTTAATAACATTACAACCATGATAAACAAAGGGAAAGCATTTTAAACGGTCCAGAGTGGGAAAAAAACAGTGTGTTGGATGTGGAGATTCTTGCATAAAGGGAAATGTACTTGTCTGTTTATTGTATTTTATTTGTAGCCATATAAATAAGTACATGCTCACATGCATCCCTGTTGATTTTCTATTGTATTTTTAGTTAACCTTTTATTAGGATATAAAATAGCTAGTTGACTTGTGACGCTTTCATACATGCATATTGTCTTAGAGTTTTCATTGCTGTGAGAGATACCATAGTCATGGCACCTCTTATAAAGGAAGCATTTAATTGAGGCTGACTTACAGTTTCAGAGGTTCAGTCCACTATCATCATGGCAGGGAGCCTGTTGAACAGGGAATCAACTGCGACACTGGGCAGTATCCTGAGCATAAGAAACCTCAGAGACCACCCCCCCTCAGTGACACACTACAACAAGGCCATACCCACTCCAGTAAAGCCACACCTCCCACAGTACCATTCCCTATGAGATTAAGGGGGCCCTTTACATTCAAGCCACCACAGGAAACTAGTTCTTATTGGGAAAGGTCAGTAGCATAGTCAGAATTAGATGCACCACCAAATCTATAAGTGTTGACTTGAGGTGAGAACGTCCTCATAAAGAAGGCATGGGATTTTAGGGCAGAGTCTTGGGTAGAAGTAAAAAGTTTAAGAATGGTTATAAGTATAGATAGTTGTCGATAAGGGCAAAAACGAGGTTTGGAGGAAATCTACTGCAGATGACCTATTTTTTCTTTCTTTTTTCAAAACAGATAACTATCTGGCCAATAACACTCAGATCTTGCAAAACAAAATGGCCAAGGTACTCGTTGACCATAAGGATGAGAAGAAAGACTTGTGTACCATTCCTTTATTTAGTGCCAGTCCTAATTGGTCTCTATTGAATCCCCAGGCTAAAAGAGGAGAGATCCTGTCTTCACAAATCCTCAGACTGAGTGGGTTTCGATCCTGCATCCACTCACTTTATATTCCTGTATTCACCTCCCTAGTGCTGAGGTTAAAGCTGTGAGGCCCCACCACTGCCTGGCTCTGTTTCTCTTTTAGACAGAATCAATCTCATGTAGCCCAGGGTTGCCCTGAACTCTTGTGTTCCTGCTTCCTCCTCCTAAGTGCTGGGATTAAAGGTGTGTGTCACCACTGCCCGGCCTCTATGGTTAACTAATGGCAGGCTCTGTACTCTGATCTCCAGGCAAGCTTTATTTTTAGATTACAAACAATATATCACCATACCTCTAAGCATGATACCACTGTGCTCCTCTATTGGCAAAAAAATCAGAAGCAGTGCAGTAGTATTAACGTTTTACCATATTATAATTTGCATTGCAAACTAGTGTGCTAAACAAATGACCACTGTGTTAAATGAAACTTGTTTAACTGTTTTTTTTCTTCATTTTTAGCTAGAAATCCTGTGTTCGGTCAGCATTCTCCAGTTTATATTCATTGCCTTAAGACTGGATAAGATCATCCACTGGCCCTGGCTTGTATGTAGCTTTCTAAATCCTTAAACATTTTGTTATAAAAGTAATGTATATTTATTACAGGAGACTTGTAAAAATAACAAGCAAGCATGAACAGCAGCCTAATGCTCACACATAGTACCAACACTGGGAGCTATTACCTCAGACATTTATCATTTATTTGTGAAAGAAATGTTCAAAATGCTAATCTCTTTTAGCTATTTTGAATCATTTAATTATTATTCATTATAGTTATTCTGCTGGTCTACAAAGATTACAAGATTTTTTTAAATCTCAAATCTCTGGTGAATTTTTAGATATTAAAATTCTTGTTTAATATTTTATTGTTTTCTTAGAAAGTATTCTAGAAAAAGTATCACTGGGTTATAAGACAAAATTTTTTTAAACTTAAAAAAATTAGTGTTTTTATTATTTTTATGTATATGAGTATTTCCCTGAACTTATGTTAGTGTACCATATACCTTTAGTTGTTGAGAAAGCCAGAAGAGAGGGTATAAGATTCTCTGGGACTAGAGGTACAGATGGTTGTGAGGCACGAGGTGAGTGCTGAGAATTAAAACCAGGTTCTCTGCAAGAAATCACTCCAATCCATTTATTTGGGCGGAATCTTGCCCTGAGGTTACTACTCCCTATATTCTATTTTTTAATCTGTTTATATCATTGCTCAGCTTGCTCCTTTTTGTTAGAAATTTTAATTAGAGTTACCACTAATAACCACAGAACAGAGTGTATATTACAGTTTTGAAATTTTCTCAACCAATGGAAATAATCTAAATCTCTTCACTTTAACCTCAGGCAAATGATATGGGAATGCCTTTCTGTATGCTATGAATATCAATCTTTAAATAAAGGAGCTGTTTTGGGCCATGACAGGCACCATAGAAGAAGTAGGAGGAGAAATCACAGCATAGGTAGGAGAAGCAGGATGGAGTCAGACAGGCTGAGCCAGCAGCCCAAGAAGAAACATGTAAGGAACACAGATGAGCCACGGGCCACATGGCAGACAGATAAATGAGAATGGGTTGAATTAAGATGATTCAGCAATCTAGCAATGTGCCTGAGCCATAGGCCAAACAGCATGAAGTTAATATAAGCATCTGAGTCATTTTGGGGCCTGAGCAGCGGCAGGCGGCTAAGGGGGCTGGGACTGCAGGTCTGTGGGTCTGGACCTCTGGCTGCCCGGGACCAAGAAACCTCTTTACTACAGGCAAACTCTTTGGACAGGGGCAAAAGCAACCACATTCTTCACCAAAATGTCACAAGAATGATTTTTAGCCTATGTGTTGTGGGATAATCTTTTTGTACACTGTAAAGATGTGTCTCTGCCTAAGGTGAAAGCAGAAGAGAATAGGCAGGATTTCTGGGGAGATAGAGCAACTCTGGGAAGAAGAGAGGCAGAGAGAAGCCAGGGAGCCAAAGAACAAGTCAGATGTACAGAATAGGAGAGAGGTAAAAGCCAAGTAGCAGAGTGTAGATTAATACAACAGGGTAATTTGTTATAAGAGCTAGTTGGGGATAAGCCTAAGCTCAAGGTCAAGCTTTCATTATAGTAAGAAGTTTCTGACTTTCCCTAGCTTCCGCAGTCCCACAGCTACTTACTCCCAAACAATCACAGAAAGGCTTATATTAATTACAAATTGTTGGCCTATGGCTCAGACTAATTACTTGCTAACTCTTACTCTTTAACTAACCCGTGATTCTATTTATGTTTAGCTTTGTGGCTTGGCACCTTTTCTCATGACAGCCTTCTCATTTTCCTTCCTCTGCATCCCCTGGAATCTCTCTCTGACTTTGCCCCTCTTTGTCTTTACTTCTGTCTTCATTTCCCACCTACCTCTAAGCTGCCAGGCCATCGACCAGAACAGGTTCGTTATTAACTAATGGCAAGAAAGCATATCCACAGTGTAAAGAAAGACATCCCATATAATTTCATAGTTAATAATAAGTCTCTGTGTCATTATCTGTGGGTTCCAAGTCCCAAAGGATGTCCAGTTACAGCTATGAGCACATCCTGCAGGCCTCTGGGTGGTTCCATGCAGCACAGATGTGAATGGGCAGAATTCTGTGTTGCACACCAAGGAAATAAGTGACATCAAAATCACCACGCAAGCAATAATTGGACAAATTAATTGAACTGACAATTCTCAAAAGAATAAATACAATGATCAATAGGCACACATAAATAAAAATGATTCGACATCTTTAACCATCAGGGAAGTGCCATTTCAAACTGCTTTGAGATTCTGTCTCATTTTCAGTCAGAATGTTTATCATCAAGAAAACAGATACCACCAAATGCTAGGGAGGACTTGGGGAACAAACTAGTATAATCATTATGAAGCACATTTTTCAAAACACTAAAAAGTAGAAGTACTATATGACCCAGTTATTTTTTTTTGCAGGCATACACTTGAAAATAAATCATAATCTTAATATTGATTTAATTTCAAGTTTTATTCCAACCACTCCCTAATACACAAATAATTTAGAAATAAAATTTAAGTTTTTAACTTTTAGAGCTCTATGTGGTTACACATAGTGGAAATCTCAGCGCTGGGGAGGCTGAGACAGGAGGATGGCCGGTTCAAGGCAGTCTGGATTACGTAGAGAGTTGTCAGCCAAGCCGGCACTAGAAAGTGGACCCTGTTTCAAACAAAAGAAAACAAGACCCAAAAGACTAATAAGAGACACTAAGGGACTTTCCACATCCTCGGGTGTGCTCTGAGTCACTCGTGTGCTTTCTGTGCTGCTTGAGTAGAGCACTGCTGAGCAGCACGCTAGCAGGAAACTACTGTGCTGCTCTGCTGTCTTTGCAAAGGCTTCTGGGCATGAAGCTGAGAACATTCTGGGACCGACAGGTTCACCTGCTTTCTCTTGAGATGAAAGGATGGGAATGAAGACAGAAAGAAGATGATAAGGAATTTGCTGAGAGGTAAAAGAAAATAATCACGTTCTCATGTGCTTATCTCTGAATTTAGTGTAAACAACTTCTCTTTCAAAAATACAATCTTGTCAGTCACATGAAGTCAATGGGTAAAGTTACTGAATAGACCCACCACCATAAACCGTGTTACTGAATAGAACTTTTATCATTCTGTTTCTTATTTCTAATGTGCTCATTTGACAAACAAACCTACAAATAGCCCCCAAATAGCCCTAGCCAAAACCAGCAGTACCAAAATCCAACAAAATGGTCCCAAAAATCCCGTCTGATATAAAACCTCCAGATATTCCAACTTATCATTCAAGACACTATTGTCATTTCATATTACAGCGAATTATAACTCCTTGAGTGTATAAGTAGCATTGAAATCTGATTGATGAAATGATTTTGATATTTCTGTGTGAGCGCAATCATGCTAAACCGTTGCCTACAAAAGTGTAATGTAGAGAGTGCAAATTGGAAAATTGATTCCATTACATTTTAGAAAATTCCCCAAATGTGTGTATCGGTCACTATCTTACCACTGCGATAATAACACTTAGAAGAGATTGCTTCTGGCTCATTGTTCCAGAGAGAGCCTACCACGGCAGAGGCCCAGTGACAGAAGCAGGAAGCTCTGCTTCTTCAGCTGCAAACTGCAAGTGGGGTGAGTGAAGCTAAAAACTCTCAAAGCCTGCTCCCAGCAAAGATCCACCACCTAAAGGATCCATGACCTCTCCAAACAGAGCCACCATTGGGGATTGGGGAACCAAGAGTTCCAATACATGAACTTATAGGGGACATTTCTCATTGAAACCACCACAGAGTGGTAATGAAAAAATAGACATACAGTATAACCACCAACAGACTAGTAAATCATAATTGGAATGATAAAGCAAAAGTTATAAAAAATATAGGTTTTATCATTTAAAAAAAAAAAGTTCTGCTAGGCAGTGGTGGCACATGCCTTTAATCCCAGGACTCAAGAGGCAGAGAGTTCGAGATCAGCCTGGTCTACAGAGTGAGTTCCAGGACAGCCAGGGCTACACAGAGAAACCCTGTGTCATAAAAACCAAACAAACGAATTCCTATGCTGTGTCTCTAAAGGTCTGAGGTTGTCTTCACGATCCTTCTCTGCTCATCCTCATGACCTCCGGTTCCACCTCCTCTTGCTTCTCATCCTCATGACCCTCCCACTGCCTTCACTTCTCTCCACTGTTGGAAACCAAGCGTCAGCATCTGGAAATGGTTACTAAGAAGTGAAGGTATAAATGTTCGCTACTATCAACAGAAAAAAAAAAGGGGGAAATAGAAATTGGCGTCCAAAGAGCTGAACTCAGTCATCCTCACCACATTGTCCAGGCATAACACCCACCCCATTCCTCACTTTTGTGTCAGTAGATTAACTCTTTAAAATGTAAAATTATTCTTTAAACCCCACATTACTGAAAACCCTTAGTAATATGTAAATAGTTGGTAGATTGTATTTGTTAATGTATAGAAACAAGTAAAATATTTGTGGAGGCAGTTTTAATGCACATTTTTGATATGTAGTTGTTTGGATATGTGAATATGGAACTCATTTTAGATGACCTAAAATGAAATATTAGATCATGGATAAAAATGATCTGTCAGTCTCTAACACATACCATAAAGAACATTGGTGTTCCACTTCCTCTGGATTCATATAGATACTACTGTTCAAAAAAAACCTCACAAAACTATTAGCTTCATTTCACTGTTAGTATTTAACTATATTTCTGAGGGCAAATTTGGGTAGAATCAAGGAAACCTAGGTTGTGTGCTTCCCACACTCAAGAAATTCTTTAATGGTGCCATGGTCACTTTTGACCACCAGAGGGCGCACCAGCACCGAGAATGACACGCTGGCTCACCCGTGGCGTAGCTGAAAATAAAAGATGTTTCTTATACAGCCGGGTGACACTGCCGTGCGTCCCCAAAAGGCCTGATTGTCCATCTCAGCAGTGACAGATAAATTATTGTCAAGGTCAAACTCTCATACCTCCTCTCATGATGACTCAGCCTAGTCTCCTAGGACCCCCTTTCACATCAGAACTACCCGGATTTTTCTCTTCTTAGCTATGTGTTGAGGGCCCCTTGGCTTGCTAAATATTTCTCTTAGTGCTGAAACTCCAAAGCTCTTTGTTCACATCTGGAACAGAGAAATGGATTTCCCCCAAAATTTCACTGCAAATCAGAGTTTCTTTGCAGAGTCCCCAGAAGGTCTGGGAAGTGACCCAGCAGTTTATTGTGCCCTGAGGCTCCCCCCTCATTTGATTTGTACAAAGTTGGGGGTATCTACATTCTCAGCAGGTGGGAGGAGAGAGCAGGTATATATAGGCAATCTGCCTCTTTTTTTTCTATGCAAGGGCCTAGAAATTTCTAAGGAATGGGCCCTAATTGGATGTAAGGGGCCTCTACTAGTGCTCCCAAAGCAAAGGGACAAATTATGATGACAAAGAGTGAAACGACATCCTAAAATTACAAAGTGAGTTTGTGGCAGAGCTGATCTTGAATTCCAAAGCTCTGATTTCTGATATGAACTCCAGTAGGAGCACCAAGCTCTTGGATATTGGCATCCTTGGGAGGTTAGCAGGAGGGGGCGTAATTGGTTTTTTTTTTTTTCCCTTTCATAATGAACAGTGGCTGTCTGTGCTAGCTGGAAATTTGTACTTTTCTAAAATGCCATCATCTTCCATCCTAATTGCTTGCTCTTTGCCAAGCACGCTGCCGTTCTGCACACTAGGGGTGCTGCCTTTAACTAGTCACCTTGTTTTGCTCAGACTGGAGCTGTTTAAACATCTTGATGTCCCTCTAGCTTGGCTGCTAAGTCCTCCTGGCATCTGCTATAGCGGGCTTCTGGTCCATCATCCTTCAGGAACCTTCTCAGGACGTGTAAGCACTGACTTCTGCCCTTGGGAGTCTCCAAGTCAGAACAAGATCAGAAAAGTTCGCATGCACAGAAAACATTCTATGCCTTTCGTCGAGGAGGGGGCGCCACGGCCAAACTGACTGGGGGTGGGTTAAGAACTTCCGCTTAAACTTCACTCTCAGGAACTGTTGGCCAGTGCACAGCAGACTCGCGGTCTCGGTGTGTGCTTTCCTTGTTGTTTTGGTTTGGCTCCTTTGTGTGTTTTTATTTTCTTGTTTTTTGTTTGGTTGTTTTTAACAGAACAAACATGAAGTTAGGTGGGTTGGGAGGTGAGGAGACCTCGGGATCTGGGAGGGCTTGAGGGAGGGGAAATATTAATAAAATATATTGTCTGAAAATGTAAAAAATAGTTTAAAATGTAAAAAAAAAAGTGAAAGATGAGGAAAGAAGGAACCTCTGCTTTACTACTAGGGTCCATCTACTCAGAAATGTGAAGATGTAAAATATTAGGAACATCAGGCAGATGGGAATGAGTGTGGGGGAGGGACAACAATGGTCCTCTGGGGAGACAGGGTAAGATTTCGGATCCCCACAGAGGTTTTCCCTGCCCTCCCTCCCACTGTCCACAGCTTAGCTGGCATTGTCTTTTTGCTGCATGGCTGATTTGGTGACTGCATAAGCAAGCATAACTATCTTTCATAAGATTTTCAAATCAGTTCATTTCCAAGTCAGAAAGTTTGTCCCCAGCCACTACAGGACAGCGGGCTACGTGAATCTCATCTGTTCAGAGTAGTTGACAGACCCTTTTGCAGAGAGGGGAGCCTGCTGTGGGATGAGGGCACACAGACTCTTGCTCACTGTTTCTTACCTAGTGACAGGCACTCACACACGGCCTTGGGGAATCTGGATGTAATATTCTTTCAGTAAATTAAGGAATATTTTCTCCTATAAGAAACAGCTCATCTCTGCAGACATGCTGTAAGGCTTTACATGATCTTTATGTAAATAACAAAGCCTATTTGCTGCTTTAACACTTTGTATACATATAAAATTAAACAAAACCCCATGTGGTCTCTCTCATCCTCCACAGGTCACCTTGCATAAATCTTAGAGACTTGGAAGTTAGAGGGGCCATGCCCTTGGCACAGTTCCATCAATTAGAAATGACTCAATTATTTGCCTTTTTGAGCGTTTTGGTGGCTTAAGATTGTAAGATATGCATACGGTGTCTTCATGGCTTTTCAAATCCCATAGTGACTCAGGCGTGAAGCTATGATATTAGGCTTTTAAAATACAATGGTTGCATTTTTGCATTTTACAACATTTGTATGTGGATATTCCAGCTTCTAGAAAAGCTTCTGGTTTTTCCTGGGCCACTGCACGGAGTGAAAGCAATCTATCTATGTGGATGTTGCTCCAGGCAGCCTCGGTCTCTTCACTAGCTACAACTTCCCTCTTGACTCAGGCTGCTCCACACTCAGTGCTGTCTTCTCTACTCTGCCCTGCATCACTGTGTGCTGCCAACTATGCCCATCCTCAAGGGGACCTTGCCTTGCCACAACTTCCTTTGATATCAGGCTTAGAACATCATCAGCATGTTGCCTAGCCAGCTGCCAGTTCTCTGAGAACAAGCATCACTACAGATGAGGCAGCTGCATTTCACCCCACTCATGTTGCCTTTCCCTAGATAATCATGTCACAGAAAGAAAGGCAGCTAGTGGCTTGTTCTCACATGTCTGGGAACTCCAGACTCTTTGCCGCTCAAATAAGCCATTGCCGGGGTTGGGAAGTAACACTTTCCACTCACCATAACATTTTGTGATGATTTAATTTTTAGATTATATACAAAACTAAATTCTAAGAGAGGAGGTACCAGAATTCCTTCACAGTACTGAAGATACAGAGTTCATTGGTGGGGGTTGAGTTTTCAAGTTGTGCGAAGCAAGATGTCCCACTGTGAGAAGCCAGGAGAGGCCTGAGATTTTGGTTTGTGTGCCAGCCCTCCCTCCACTTTCTTTTCTTCCCTGTGTGAGTGTGGTGTACCTACATTTGTGTGTTCAGGTGAGTGTCTCCATATGAATATATGTCAGGGGACAACATCAAAAGTCCTGATCTGTCACTCTGCATTACCACTTTGAGACAGGGTCCTTTGCTCAGCCTATAACTTGCCATTTTAGCTAGGCTGGCTGCCAGCAAGTCCCCCAAATCACACCTTCCCTCTGCCTCCCACAGTGCTCCAGTTAGAGCCATCTGACTATTCCAAGGGCTCTAGGGATCTGAACTCACGTCTTTATGCCTGTGTAACAAGTGTTCTTAGCCATTAAGCCATCTCTTTGGCCCCTGCCTATTTCTGACACGGCCTCAGTAAGGTGTGGAGGTGCTTCTTCTCCTTAAACCCTCAGTTCTGCACAGGATGGAGCTCCCGGAAAAGGCCTTTCATCACACATCATAGTCAGCTAAATGAAATATACTACCCCGTTACTTGTTCTAATGAAGTTCCCATCTTCCAAATGAAGCGTTCCAGGTTGTTAGCTGGAATTACTGTGGCCCTGCTCATGGAAACTATTCCTATCATATGTAGTCCCAGAAGGGCCTTTAAATACAGAATTCTAAAATCCTGGTACTGTGCTGGCAAAAGAGAAAGATAAAGGCCAACCCAGCCACAGGCCTTTCAGTCTACAGTGCTGCCCATTCTACAAGATACACTAGTGTAATGCTGGCACAAAGCTGTGGGAGTAACACACTAATATCTCATTTGACTTAAGGCCACTCCACGAGCTGGAACTCATGCAGGACCTTGCCTGAGTGACCAAGGATCAGAGACTAGATAGTCCAAGGGCCTGAGATAAAACCGAACGCTACTGTTCTATAAAGAACAGCAATAAATGACTCCTAGTGGCATTCTGCTGTACTCATAGATCCGTACCTTGCTCAGCCATCATCAGAGAAGCTTCCTCCTGCAGCAGGTGGGAACAAATACAGAGACCCACAGCCAGACATGATGCAGAAAGTGAGAGACATCCTAAATGGGATGATGTCTCCATCAAATCCCTCCGATCAGGACTCAGAGAACTCTGAGGAAGAGGAGGCAGGAAGAATGTAAGAGCCAGAGGGGATTAGGGACACTATCAAAACAAGGCCCTCCTACGTCAACAAGATCAAAACTCACATGAACTCGCAGAGACCCTGTCTAAGATCACCAAATGCAGTGTGAAAAGAAGACAAAGCAACATGATCTGCCACTTGTTCTAATTTTTATGTCAAATTTCAAGTGATATTTAAAAAGGAATTTTATAAAATATAAGACCATGCCACGATGAAAACATTCAGCAGAAATAACAGGGAGTTACTGTGACAATAATGCCCGCATTAAGTGAGCAAGACTGCTAGCTTTTCTTTTAAGGTCAACAATCAAACAATCATTCCTCCTCGAAATTGAAACCAGAGCAATTACAGGACAGAAATGGGAGGCATGCAAACTAGAAAGAAACAATTAAATGAACCTTCATTTACAAAGAAATATTGTGTGTAGCAAACCCTCAAGACTGTTAGAACCTAATACATAAATTCACCAAGGTTTCAGATTGCATGATTAACATATGCAATCGAGTTGGATTTTTATACATTAATGAATCCACACATAAATTATATAAAGATGAGTCAGCCTGTTAGAATTTACAATAGCATCAAAATATTAAATATCTTGAAGTGAAACCATCAAAGTGTCTCTAAACTTCATTTTTGGGAAACACTATAATAAATGGAAAGATTATTAGTGCGTTAATAACCACAGCATTGGGCTAAGAAATATAGCCTAGTTAGAAGAGTGTTTACCTAACACGCATGAATCCCTGGGTTCAGTCCCCAGCACCACATAAAACTGAGCACAGTAATTACACAGTTGTAAGCCTAGCACTCAGAGATCAAGACAGGAGGATCAGAATTCATGGCCATCCTTTCACAAATCAAGTTCAAGGATCCTGGGCTACATAAGATCCTGTGTCAATTTAAAGAAAATACAGCCCACAAAATTATAATCTCTTTAAATGAACAGAATATATGCGAAATGCAAAGAATGAAGCATACTCAGGATTGGGGTGATGGGAAATGCCTTCCTGTATATCCAAACTAATTCGAAGCCCTAGTAACTAAGAGAATGCACTTTAAGATGTTGGTAGAAAACTGTGTACTGAAGCAGTGTAGAGCCCCAAGAGCCTACACATATGTGGACATTTGCTCTTTGCTATTTGACAGAGATTGCATTGCCAGTGGGGTGACAGTGGCCCCTGGTTGTGTGACTAGAGTCTCTGAATACATATATAAAAATGAAATTAGATTCTGGATTCTGGCTTACAGATGCATAAAGAGCAAGTCATGATAAACTAAAGACATAAGGTGGAAGAAAAATCATGAAGGATTTTATAATATGAATGAATGTGTGTGTGTGTGTGTGTGTGTGTGTGTGTGTGTGTGACTTTAGCATGGGGCAGAGTATTTTAGAACAAGCCAAAAAGGCCCTACCCTAGGCAGCCCACGAGTTAACTGTCGCAGTTCAAATGTAAAAAGAGTGTTTACCTTGTCAACAAGAACAACCCAATGTATTGTTGGTTATATATGTTTAATCAACCACTAGTCAAAGACAAGGCCAAAGAAGAGTTTGTGTGCATAATCAAGGTTCCTCCTCTGTGGCTTCTAAAGGAAGGTCTCATGATGCATGCACGAATGCCTAACAACATTTTGATGACATCAGCACTTAACATCCAAGCCACTTGAACAAAGAAAACGAGATGAATCTTGACTATGAAGCTGGGGTCCTGGGATCTTATCTGACATCTCCAGAGTAGAAAAACCATTCAATTGATCAATTGTTTTTCAGTGCAAATGTTTCCTAGCACACTGACCAGAAGTCCATCCTAACGGTGAACAGGAGAGGGAGGAAGTCCACTGTGAAAATGGTTGTACCTGAATTCTCCAAGACTGCAAAACAGAGGGCAAGAACACAGCCTCAGAAAGTGCTCTTCTTTGCATTCCACACCAAAGGGTAGGTCAGGATGAGCCCAGGGCCTCCAAAACATATTATCTGCCTTATCTAAGGCCCTGGGGCTTTGAGTGTGACTAACCACCACTTAGCACGTAGAACAGGTGAGGTCCTGGAGTCTTTTGGAGCCAGGTTCCTGTGCAATCCTTGCCTCTTACGAAAACCCTAGTCCCTCTAGGGTGGTGGTGACCCTGAACCCAGTCCTTTTGCTTCTCTCGCAACCAAATACAGCACAGTTCCCTCTACATTCTGACTTGGGGAAGTGATGGCTGGACACATTCACTCTCCTCATCTTCCACTCCGGAGATTTTCTTGGCCTTGGATAGATGCAGAAGTAACTGAAGACAGCTCGAACCCTCTGTTTACAGTGCATATACACTTCCATAGAAGTAAAACATTTCAGACTGTCTAGTGCTTTTAGCTTCTGAAATCAGATCAAAAACTCCTATATGGGTGTTAATCACACAGGGAGGTTTGAGATGGCCTCACATGCGAAGATAGGTTACATAGGACACACTCCATTTGTTGGACGGAGTTCTGGGAAGGTCTTCCAAAAACTAAAGTGTCTGGGAAAGAGATACTGAGGATCTGGAGATTTACCATATTTTTCATATGCCATTGGTAGGAAATACACATTAGTTTTGAATATGAGCTCAGATTGAGATACCAGAGTGGACACGCTTCAAGATGCCATGGTCATTTTTCGATCAATTTCTACTCTGTAGAGCTGCAAATATGAGGTAAAATGGGAGGTAGGTGTATATTTAAGGAATCACGGACATCTCCATTATCACAATGGGGGACTGATGAAAGTGAGTCAGAGACATACTGAACCAGTATCTCCAAGGGACAGGACCAGGTGGCAGATGGAGAAAAAAAACAGAGCCACTCAGTTCCATGTTGATGCCTCTTGTTCCACAGATCCTTGTGTAGAAAACTTTTCTAGCAGACAATGGCCACTTCCACATCTGTGACTCATTTAGATCAGCCACAGGTGGCTGTCAGCTTCCGAGTTATCTGCTAAAGTACAAAGTGCCCAGATAAATGTAAACTTCTAGAAAAGAGCTGCTGGGACAAGTATGTTCCGTATGAGATGCACTTACATTAAGATTTCACATGCCTTGAGATGCAGATAGGTCATTTGTATTTTTAGTTACCAAATCAGGCAGGTATAATTAGGATGGACTTTCCAGCAGCATAGTGCCCCTGGTCAAGCTCTGGACTTGGAAGGGCAAAGCAAGGGTCCCTGCCAAGTATTTGTGCTAAGACTCCATGACCAGAACAGAGATACAGTGGGGTTAGGTGTGAGGGCCAAATCTACATGCTATAAACTGGGTATGAAGTTTCAGAAGGTCTGAATCTCTGGGAAACTGGGAACAAGAGGCACTAACTGACACACCTGGATCCCTTTACATGGCCTATTTCTAGGGATGCTGTGGGAAAAAAGTGGGGTTGTCTAGGATGTGTGTTGGGCTACTTGCTTCAGACCAAACAGCATCCTTGGGTAAATCTGCAGACTCTGGGACTGCACAGAAGACTGAGCTTCAGAGTCAGCAGCCCTAAGGACTGACCTGGACATACACAGAACTGCTCTAACATGCTCTAATGTGCACTGGTTCTGGACCATTGTGGATCCTGATGGCTAACTGTGTCTTGTGTGTTCCAGTAAGGTGAACAGATTTCCCATGGCAAGTACTAGGCAGCTTGTTGCATCGAGTTGTAAGGGTAGTTAATAAAAGGGAGAGTCTTTTAATGTTTGGCTAGAATGAGAAATCAGAAAAATAGATATTGTTCATTAAGTTTTAATTAGCACGTAAATTGTGCAGGGGGAAGAGAGGCCAAGTGTTACTAGAGTTATTGGGCTGTTGTCTCTAGCCACAGTGTGATTGGAGCCACCTAAACTACAGCTTTTATCAGGCGCGAAGTTCCCGGAAACACTGGCTGCTAATTACTATGTTGAGTCCCTGACTGCACTAGAAGGAATGAATGCATTCTGCTCCCTCTGATGACTCAAGCTGAGGGAGAAGACAGAGTGCTTCTAACCACGATGAATTAAACCCTGAAGATTTGGAGAGGACAATCATTCTGTCTGCTTAATGACTGTAAATACTGTCTCTACGTTTAGAATGTAAATGTGAACAGACATTGTCTGATTACAAAATGGCCCACTCGGCACCTGTCCCAAACTGCTTTTGAGGTGGTTGATGTCCTGACCTTGCTGGATCTCAGGTCTAGGGATTTGATCTTGCCTAAATCCCTGCTCAGTTCTCTTGAGGCTTTTCAGCCTTAGCCATGTATTAGTGCTAGCCACCCCCCCCCCCAAACAGTTTCCTTAGGTTGGGCCAGGTTCCCCAACCCTGCTCCACAGGGTCCTAGCTTCTCCTGTCTGAGCTTACTTGGCTAGCTGTGGACTATGGGTCTGACCATCTGTAGGCCAAAGACTCTGCTCTTTCGGACTGGTGAAAAGAAATATGTGGGTTTTTTTTTTCTTCTTGTGGATAAAAACAGAAAGCACAGTAGGAAAGCTTCTTATGTGGTGAGAATAACAGAAAACATAGATCCCTCTGTAGGACTCTGTCCATATGACAAGTTCACAGTAGCTGGGATACTGTACAGTGTACACTGGTTCACATCTGCTTGAAGTTGTAGACTAAGGGCAAGAGATCTGTAAGCCTAAGCCAGCGGGGTGCGGAGTGTCTGGTCTACCTGCAGAGCATGGAAGTGCAATAATACATTTTAAGACAAACTATTAGAAGCTTTCATCACCATTGTTGCAGCTTGCCTTGACCCCCCCCCCCTCCCGCTCCAGTTTGGAATAGTGCTCTGAGTGCCTACATCTCATTCCAAGTCCAGGATTCTCTGCATTCTGCCAGCAGCTGGTGGAGATATACAGACAAGTGGAAAGCTGACTTCAAACTATTTTTTTTTTCAGTCTGGAGCATGAAACCCAGGGCCTTATGTATGCTAGGCAAACACTCTACCACCTCAACCCTCAAAGTTGTTTTTCCTTCTAAGAATCAAGTGAAACACAACCACAATCCATTGAGTGTGTCTTTGATGCTAAGATGGGGGATAGTGGGGCCCACCCTGGTCCTCAGCTCGGTTCTATTGTCTTCCTTAAGGAGGGAGTCATCTCAGAAGTGTGAATGCCCTGTTTGTGTTCAGAGTGAAAGGCATTTGCATGATTATTGTAATCATACCAAATTCTCATTTTCAGTTTTGCACATTAGCTCCAAAGGTGCTTTGTGTCTTTGGCAAGTGATTTGAAAACTTCTGAGCACATTAGCCAGAGGAGGTTAGAGTCCCCAAGACATCCCTTGGTTAAAAAAAAAAAAAAAAGCCACCTTTTACTTATCTATCTCAGTCTAAAGCTTCTTGGGGGGTGGGGGGGTTAAAGAGGACCCAAAGTGGAAAAGTGGAAAGAAGCCAAGTGTTCATCAGAGGATGGGGGTAAAGAAGAAATAGTTTGTCCTTTACAATGGAACATCGTTCACCATAAAAAAATCTATCTATAAAGCACTAAAGCACTAATCGCTGCTTTTCTGTTGAGGGACCACAAAGCATTGTGACAGAGAAAGAAGGCGGGCAGAAAAGACAAATATTGTGTGAGTTTGTGTCTGTGAAATGCTTAGATGGATAAATCCATAAAGGCAGGAACATTGGGGATTTCTGGGAAGTGAAGAACCAGATGAAGGGGGTGAGTAGATAGTGCTGATGCTTATACAACTTTGAAAAGATGTGAGCGAGAGAGTGAGGGGTGAATTAAAAATTCAGGTGTAGGCAAGGGTCTGAAGCAGGACAGTGGTGCATCTGAACCAGACTGAGCCTATTAGAGAGAGAGGGAGGGAGAAAAAGAAAGAAAAATATTTTATGAATATGTGAATTATATCTCAGTAAAAACAAGTAAACAAAAATTAAAAGAATGAAAACTTAAAATGACAATAAAGCATCTCTCTTGTCACAGCCTCCAGCACAGCACATGAGCAGTGCTCAGGAAGCTTGCCCTCGGTAGAAAGGCTCTGGGCTGAGACTAAGCCTTAACTGAGATTGCTCCACTACCTAACCGCGGGCAAGGCCGAGGCATAATTAAAGTCTTTGGGAGTGAACAGAGAGCCTGGAGGCTGAAATGCCATCTCCCACCACACTCAGCTCGAAGCCCACAGGTGCTGCCTTATCAACTGGGAAAAGTCCCCCTTTCCCGGAACAGAACGTGCCCATTGAAAGAAAGGTCCCAGGTCTTCCCTTGGGGATTCTAATAATTTTCAAATCTTAATGTATCTATCCCAATTCTAAAGACTTCTAAGAGGGCTTTACTCATTTCTTTAAAAAATGTCTTTAGATTCTAAAAGCATACACTGTATCCACAAAAGAGTCACAATTTAGATGTTCCAAAGTCATCAAATTTATTGTCTCGTCCTACTTACCCCTGTAAACAGACCCCAATTTTCTCTCTTGTATGTGTTCATATGTCAGCTTTAATATCCACGTCTTTTTCTTAGTACTGAGATGATGTTCAGAATCTGTATTAAGATAGTTCATAAACATAACAATTCAAGTAAAAACAGAATTAATTCTCCAGCGATTATTAAAATATTTGCCTCTTGGTGTTGAAAAATCAAAGCTCCAGGAAGTCATGGTCAAATAGTGTCCAAATGGGGCAAGGGCCAGACCTCAGCTCACTCGGGCTGGGGCTGGGCTTGCTCCTCAGTCCCTAGGCATTCCAGTCCGCTTTCAAAGCTAGCTTCCCGCACAAGGGACTCTGCCAGCTTCAGGGCCACTTCAGCTCCACAATCCTCACTGGAGCGTTTGTAACTGGCCTGAATAGCCCGCAACAGCCTTCCAGATGCTTGCAGGGAAGGAAGAGGGTAGTGAATGCAACCCCTACAAAGCTGCTTGCCATTTTTCTTCCATTTTAGTCTGTTTATTGAATTCAAAACCGCTTCGGATCGTGCAAGTGGAGGTTCTGAATTCTGGCAGAATCATATGTTATATTGAGCCTAGCATTGTTCCTACATAGCCTGCAAAGTGGACAGGCTTTGAGTTGTTAGCCTCCTGTCCATGTGCACAGTAGGGCACCGCACCGCGTACTGCAATCCCACTCTTGGGTTGCGGTTCCTTTATGGAAAATCCTGGCTGAGGCTGGCGGTGCGAGAGCGAGAGCGCGCAGGCCGGGGCTGCAGCGGGGAAGCAGACAATGAAATGCTAAAGGCTCCTGGCGGGAGGTGGTGGTTCGCGCGGAGTCTGTGAGCTAGGATGAGGATTTTTTTTTTTTTTCCTAGCTCAGAGATGCAGCAGTTTTTCTTCAAGTATTTTAAATAGACAAAGTGGGTGATTTTAGTTACCAACCGTGTTCGTTTCTCCCTTGAATGTCTGTAAATGTGTTGAAGTCCAATTCTAAACTTGCCCTAACCTGCCCGTGTGACCGTCCCCCACCCGCGGGTAGGGGATTGTGATGTTCAGATGGCCACATGCCCGGCCATTGCAATCCATCAGCCCCTCGGAGGGCAGAAGGCAGGTCTGCCCGGAGACTTTCCAGGTGTTACCTCAGGTTTTTTTTCCCCCCTCTTCCCTTCAAGGCTTTATAACATAATCAGTAACTTTTAATAGTCTGCCTAAATCCACTTCCTTGACCAGGCTTTTGGAGTCATCCAGTGTCCGAAATGACCCTTGTGCCTGAGCCTCAACGTTCAAATCCCCTTTGATCACACATTGAGAGGTCTCTAGGGAGCCGGTGAGGCCTGGATCTACGGGGAAGGGGATGCACAGTGTGAAAGTGCAGCCGGAAAAGGGAGGGACTGAAAAGAGAGTCTCTGGCTAGCAGTGCCTTGGGCTGGGGGCTGTAGATGAGCCTTCAGCTTCTTTGCCGCGGGTCAGTTCCTCCCCAACAGGTTTGCGGCGACAGTGCAGCCTATCCCTTCCTGTCCGACAGTTAGATACGAGCCGATAGGAAGAGCAGAGCACCGAGAAAGGGAGAGAAGCCTGACCGGTTCTTCCTGGGCTGCTTCAAAGAGCGGGAGCTCAAGAGAGAGGCTTACTTGCGGTTTTTCATTTACCTAAAGAAGTTCCGAAATTCCTATCGCCAGACTGTGGGTGACTGGGACCCTAAGAGGTCCTGCTCCCACAGTCTGCTCTTCTCAGTTCCCAGGGTGCTGACTTGGTCCCGGATTTTAGAGTACAGCACAGACACAGAGTACATTTCCCCCTGGAGAGTGAAAATCCAACAGCTAGGGAAACAGACCCAATCCTGGAATGGCTCGACCCCAGAGCAGGATAAATTAGGAAAACAGGTTTGCTGTGGGAGAGGAGAGCATTGCCCTGCGTGCTTCACCGGTTACAGAAAGCTGTGGATAATCTAGAGCTCTGGGGGTAAGATAAACCTCCAAAAAAGTCTGTAAAGACAAGTGTAGGGGGCCTTAAAGTGTCACTGGATGTCCCCTACACCTTGCTGGGGGTGCAGACTTGATTAGGCTAGCCCAAGACTGCAAGGAGCACCTCATGAGCCCTCTCTGCAAGCTACATCTCTTTAACAGGTATTTGTGTTGGAGGGAGAAGGAGAATTTGCTAGAAATGGATGCTTAGCGATTCTGAGTTAGTCACGAAGCAAGGTACCTGGGGAATTCACTGGGAGGGGCAGGGGGCTGGCTAGAGAGGAGGGAAAGCTCTTACAAGGCAGTCGGAAGCAAGATGACACCTCTGAGTGGATTTGTCCAAAGCAGGGTGGTGCCTAAGGACGGGGTGGGGATGGAGGTGGTCAAAGAGCTCTGATTGGTCAGGGGGAGGGGCTAGAGGTGGGGCTAGTCGCTTCTTGAGGCTTTAAAAGCTCACCAAAGAGGGGCGGGGAGCTGTCATTTGCTCTCTGAGCCTCAGAGAGTGCGCCACGCTTCCCCGGAGCTCCCGGAGAATCCCGGAGAATCCCGGTGACGGAGCAGGCATTCGCTGCAGGGACTCACCAGGGATCCTGCGCTTGCTTAGAAGGGATGGCCACGGTCCCCAAGAGCAGCATGGAACCCACCAAGGCGGTTCCCACCCCATTTGGCTGCATTGGCTGTAAACTGCCAAAGCCTGACTACCCACCAGCGCTGATCACTTTCATGTTTTGTGCAATGGTTATCACCGTTGTCTTAGACCTGATCGGCAACGCCATGGTCATTTTGGCTGTGACCAGGAACAAGAAGCTCCGAAATTCCGGTAAGCCGCCCTTTTCCCCCTACCCAGTGAACGGCAATTTGCAATCCCCTATCCCAGATTTCTCGGAAGCAGGGATGGGGTTGGGGCGGCGGCGGGTACGACCCTTTGCGGGGAGGGGGGGTTCTCCTAAACTTTGAGCTTACTAGTGCTGGGGAGCTCAGGAAATTAGCGTGTGGTAGCCGAATGCAAAGCCCGGGTTCTTACGGTGCTGCGCCGCAGCCCGCCAACCCCGGTCCTATTGGAAAGCGGACACGACCACGGAGGGAGTCGGCACGGAGCGGAGAGTGGCTGCCACCCGGGGACGGCCAGCCGAACTGAATGCAGGAGGGGCGGCCTCGCAGAGGCACTGCAAGCCCAGCAGTCTCATAGAGAACAGCGGGGTTGCGACCGGTTTGGAGAAGTTAAGTTTGTAGCAGCTGCCGCTGCTGTGTTGCTCCGGGAGTGCAACGCTGCGGCTGCCCCCAGGGCCAGCGGGGACTCTGCTCGCCGCTGTCTGTCCCCGGGCTCCAGGCGGTGCGGCGTAGCGCAGACCCTGCTCTACCTAACAGGGACTTCTGAGCCCGCGGGAGTCAAGCTACGTCTGCCGTCCCAGAGCAAGCGGCTCCGGACCGGCGAGCGGCGGGCTTGACTCTGCAGGTGGTGGCTACAGCGGGCTTCCGGAGGTCTGTACTGGAGAGTTACTGGGAGGGCGGCGAGGGGCTCAGGAGCTCCGCGGCGCAGCGGCGGGGCGGGTGGAAAGAGGAGGCAGAACCAGGTAGGAATGGGCAGGAGGGCAGCTTGAGAGCTCCTGGGGGAGGCAAGGGGCTCCTATTTCAAAGCGCTTGGATATGGAAACCGCGAGCTGACTCCCCTAGCCACCAGCCAGGGCAGATCCGAGGGGGGACAGCACAGGTAGGTGTTGGGCACTGAGACATGTGCCGGGGCGGGTGTGTGTGTGTGTGTGTGTGTGTGTGTGTGTGTGTGTGTGTGTGTGGTGAGTATAGAGAGTTGGAAAGCTGCAAATACAGGGTGGGTGGGAGAAGGCTGTGGATGAGGGAAGGACCGATGATAAAGCCCCCAACTCCACTCTCAGCCTGGGAGAAGGTGCTGGTGGCGCCCTGACTAGTCTTTCTCAGGTGGTGGCTTGGGAGAACATACAGATCTGGGAGGGTAGGGAACCTCGTGAACCCTCGTGGTCTGGGGCACGGCAGCGTCCTAGAGAATTGCTTGGTGGGGACAAGTTTCAAAACTTAGTGACGGACTCAGAGCCATTAAATTTTTTTCTTCAAACTCCGTGAGTGCTTCTGATTTCTTCTTGGTAACCCGAAGACCCAGGACCTTATCCTTCACTCTTGATGAGGGCAGATCACGGAGCTTGGGAGAGCATGGTCCCCCTTTCTCTCTCCTTCCCTTCTCTTTCTTTTCTCTCTTCTTATAAATTGCGAACAAAAGTTGTTTTGTGGCTGCTGCGGGTTTCTTTTACAGCTTTTGATCTTTCGTTACATTTTTTTTCTTTTGAAAGTTCATTGCTTTGAGGGGAAACCTTAGAAAGAATCTCATTTGGCAAAAGCACGGAGGGCAAATATTGACGCCCTTTTTTAAAAAAAAACAAACCCTCATTTTGTCCCACTTCAGGACAAAGTGCAGTATTTTGTCAAAAAAAAAAAAAAACCCAACTAATTATCAAGGTGTTCCCAAAGAAAGAGGACCCTGAGCCTGCACTTGGCCTCTTTCGTCTACTTTTTGTAAAGAGGTTTTGTTGTTGTTGTGTGTTTGTTTTTTTAAATTGCTACTGTCATTTGAATGGATCAGGGCAGAACGCAGGGTTTACCCTCTTCTGCCTGGCAGGCTCCCGTGCTCCCAGTGGTCTATGCTGGATGCTTTGTACGTGGCCGGTGGTCGTGCGCTCTCTCTTTCTCCGTCTCTCTGTCTCCGTCTCTGTCTCTGTCTCTGTCTCTCTCTCTCTCTCTCTCTCTCTCTCTCTCTCTCTCTCTCTCTCTGAAACCACTCTTGCAAGGATTTCTTCTTTCCCCTGATCACTTTTTATTTACCCCAGACTTGATATTACAGGGTTTCCCTCCTTTTAGGTTTTACTCTGAAGGTAGCTGAGCAATGGTAAGTATTTCACTGGGCTATCAGAGAATACTGTTTGATCTAATTTTAACAAGCCCTCCAGGACTTCTCAGGGTGGTCTCTTTTCATAGGTAGATCTTCCTTCATAAGGAAGAGGATTAATACATTAATATTATCATTGTTAGTTATAGGACCGGTCCATTTACCTCCCTTTGCTCCTGCTCTTCCTTCCCCACCTCTTCCAGTGTGGAAAATGTGGCGTAGTTGTATTTCTGTAAAATGGCGTCAGCAAGACTGTGCCCCCGCCCATGACTTTTATGTGCTGTCTTACTCACTTTACCTTATATTCACTTCTTTCTCAAAGCAAGCATGACACCAAAGCAAACAAACAAAAGTTTGGCAAAGCACAGGTGTCCCAAACTTGCTGTACATCAAACCCATCCTGGACGTGCTTGTAAATAAGAAAGAAAACAGGAAGAAAGTTATCCTTCCAAAAGAAATCTACTATCGTAAATTGTCACCTATCTAATCGTGCTTTGCTTTTCCTTCTTAGGAGGTAGCTTTCCAAACATTAACCATTGATTTTTGTCTCTCTCTTTTTTTTCTTCCTTTCATGTTTTTCAGGCAACATCTTTGTGGCCAGCCTTTCTGCAGCAGACATGCTGGTGGCCATCTACCCCTACCCTATGATGCTGTATGCCATGTCAGTTGGGGAATGGGATCTGAGTCAGCTCCAGTGCCAGATAGTCGGATTCATCTCAGGACTGAGCGTAGTCGGTTCCATCTTCAACATTACTGCCATCGCTGTCAACCGTTACTGCTACATCTGCCACAGCCTGCAATACAAGCGGATCTTCAGCCTGCGCAATACTTACATCTACCTGGTCATTACCTGGGTCATGACTGTCCTGGCTGTCCTGCCTAACTTGTACATTGGCACCATTGAGTATGATCCTCGCACCTACTCCTGTATCTTCAACTATGAGAACAACCCCACCTTCACTGTGACTATTGTCTGCATCCACTTCGTCCTGCCTCTCATCATAGTCGGTTATTGCTACACTAAAATCTGGATCAGAGTGCTGGCAGCCCGTGACCCAGCAGAACAGAATCCTGACAACCAGTTTGCTGAGGTTCGAAATTTTCTGACAATGTTTGTGATCTTTCTCCTTTTTGCAGTGTGCTGGTGCCCTGTCAATGTGCTCACTGTGATAGTGGCTGTCAGTCCAAAGGATATGGCAGGCAAGATCCCCAGTTGGGTTTATCTTGCAGCCTACTGCATAGCCTACTTCAACAGCTGCCTCAACGCAGTCATCTACGGTATCCTCAATGAAAATTTCCGACGAGAGTACTGGGCTGTCTTCCAAGCCTTGCAGCACCCCGTTCTGTTCATCTCTCACCTCATCACTGCTATTCGGGAGGCTTGGGAGACTCGAGCTCTCACTCGTGCCCGCATTCGTGCCCGCGTTCGTGCCCGTGCCCGTGCCCGTGCTCAAGCCCGAGAACAAGAACGTGCCCGTGCCAGTCTCGATGTGGAGGGAATCCCTCTGAACGTCCGGAATGTTCTACTGCCTGGTGATGCCGCAGCAGCAGCCCACTCTGATTGTGCCTCTGTCCGCCCCAAGCCCCAGACCAGGTCTACTTCTGTCTACCGCAAACCTGCCTCTATCCGTCACAAGTCTCTTTCTGGCCACCCCAAGTCTGCTTCTGTCTACCCTAAGCCAGCCTCCTCTGTCCACTTTAAGCCTGCTTCTGTCCATTTCAAACCCACTTCTGTTTATTTCAAGGGGGACTCTGTCCATTTCGACACTGATTCCAGGCTTGTCACTAGTCACCGTGCCTCTGCTGGGTCTTCCTCCAGCCAACTTCCATCCACTGCTGGCAACCTTAATCCTACTACCAGCTACTTAACAACCACCACTGTCGACTATCTTGAGCCGTCCACGACCAGCTGCCGTTCTGCGCTCACTGCCGTTGACCTCCCTGAGATCTCCGCCTCCCATTGCTTTGAGATGACCACCACTGGCCACCTCAGACCTCGCGTTACTACCTCCAACCTTCCTGTTGTATTCCCAGAGCTTGCTGCCACCTCTGGCACCCCTCCTGACCCCACTCTAATCCCCATTGCCACTGATGATTACCGCAAGGTCGTGCTTATTGATGATGATTCTGATGATTCTGATTGTTCTGATGAGATGGCTCTGTGAAAGGTGTTCTTTACAGTTTGCCCTGCTTATGCAGTTTAGAGTGAGATACCTCCATTGAATGGACACACTGGCATGGACCTTTCAAGCATACTCCTCATTGTACTCTTTAAAGTGTGTGTATATTCTTGCTATCTTAGAGATTAAATTTCCAAGTGTGACATTTGTGATTTGCTGTTCTTCTGAGGTTGACTTTCAGCCCTAAGTGATCTCTGACCTGTTTGTTGATCCTTTTCACCCCCAGTTCCTGATTTCCACTGCTTCCTGCTTTCTTCTCCCATTCCCAGCAGTGGGGGAAGATAGTCTGCGCACTGGTCAAGGCTGTCTTGGTGGTCAGCTCTGTAACGTTACTGTGACCTCACAGGTTTATGTTCTAAATGTGTGACTCTGTGTTGTACCTTTAATGGCAGTCAGAAAAGGCTTAGGAGGAAGTTCAAACACTTGAAAGTTGCTTTTCAAGATTTCCTTGTCAAAATATGACCCTTATCTGAAGAACAGAATTAGATAAGTTCATATTAAGATAAGTACATTTTAATGTTCGTCAGATCAAGTAGAAAAAGGAATGATGTCATGCTAAGTTGATCCTATTTTGTGTAAATTTAAACTTTGGTGCTGGTTTTTATAGATGTCATTAGACATGGTGAGATGTTTTTACCCTATTTTTGGTCATTTGAGTTTTTCAAGCACTGGCTAGTGCATTCCTTTATTTCCACAGAAATGGATCCATGTGCAAGTAATTTCTTATAGTTGATAGCCCTGAGTGGCAATTAAAGTTATGTTTTAACATTATAATTCATAGTCACTCTTAAACACCTCAACCATCAATTTTTACATCTTTTTTTTTCATTTAAAGGGAAATTGAGGTGACAACTGATAGCTAGAAGCAAATGGATCATTAAAAAGCATTGCTGTTGTGACCCTCCCAGTTTGGGGCAGGGGACAAGGAGGAAGAGCTGCCAGCACCAGTAAGTCTGTGAAGTAGTTAGCTTCATGTCGGTCCTAAAAGTGATTTTCCTTTAGAACTCAAGAACAAACTGCCATTTAAATGGAATTTCAATTGCTGATTCAAATTGAAGCTTTAATCAAAGTTTACTGTTCAAAAGCTTGTAAGGAGAAAATGAAAGTGTGTCTTAATTCTAGTCTGTATTTGTGGTAGCAATTAAATAAAAGTGGTTCTGTGGCTTTAGTATGTGATTTCTTCACACAATCACTTCTTCTTTCTGTTACTTACGGGTGTGTGTGTGTGTGTGTGTGTGTGTGTGTGTGTGTGTGTGTGTGTGTTATGGGGAGAGCACTGGCCTGGAGGAACAAGAAGACTTGACTGCAAATTTCATCTCTGTCACAAGCTCGCAGCATCCAGGAACCTCACTGCAGTTATTAGCAAACCTTGCAGAGGAAGAGTTGGGGTTCACTGAAGGAGGTGGGGGTAGGGAGGCACACAGGAAGCTCCCAATCCTGCCACAATCCTAGAAATGGAAGTGATCAAGACACAGAGCTTATGTGATAGTGAAAGGAGACAAGGGAGTGGGGAATGGGTGACAGGACTCCACGCAGAGGTGAACCTCCTGATCTCTGGAGCACAATCTCAAAAGAATGTCTTGGAACAAGAAATGGTCCAAAATTCACCATGATATATATTACATATATATTACCAGACTAGTTTTGTCTGTTGGTTAGTTTTTAAAAGATATGCGCGTTTAACACATACACATACAATGGACATAGAGAGTCATACTTATTCATTTGGCCTATCCAGGCTTTGGAAGACTGGGTTCATTTTAGCTATCAGTCCCCAAGTTATAGTGGACCTAGCTCCCCACTAGTCTGCTAGCAGGACTGCTGATCTTCAGGCTCCATACCCTGCACTTCAACTGAGTGCAAAATTCCTGCCAAGTGTTCCTGGTTGTGTGAAGTGGATCCTCTCAAACATACTTATTATATTGGCCAAGAGTCAGACCCCAGCCCTCTACCTATACCTCACCCTCACCTCGCCAAAGAATTGATCTGGTAGAAACTGGGAAGTGTTCAAAATAATGATACTGTGACCTGATGCTCCAGCCGCTGTTCTCCAGGCCCTTCGCGGTGCCAGATTCCAAGAGGAAATGGAAGGGGTGAAGCCTTTGTTACAATAAAACTCCAAAGTTTGCCCTCAAGTGCCCAGCCTCAGCCTCAACTCCGAAGGTGAGCGGAGGAAAGCTCGATGAAGCTTCAGTTCCTGCTCAGCAGGCTGGCCCCGCCCTTTGCATAATTACCCCCACCAAACATCTCAGTTCAGAAGGAGCCCAGAATCCCAGAAGTGCTCTGTACTCCCAGCACTCACAGGTCTGCTTTACCCAGCACACTTGGTGACCCTAGGTACCAAGCTGTTTCTCTTTGAAATGCACGGAGTTCCCTTGTTTTACTGGAACTTTGCATATGTATGCCCTGTGATTCCCCAGCTCCCATCCCCAACCAAGACACCTGTTCTCTGCTTTACTCTAAAGGTAAACTTCCCAATCAAGGAATTCTTACAAGCAGAGGATTATTTTTATTTTGTTTGAGACAGGGTCTCACTATGCAGCCAGACTGGCCTTGAACTCTGGTTTCAGCTGCCTCCCCTGAGCCTCTTTGAATGCCAAGTGCTAGGATTTTAGATACACATTACATTTAGCAGCAAGCAAGGAACTTGTCTATGCCAGATTTCCCTGGATGTTAATCTTTCTGCTTGTAACTGAAATATAATGTATACTGTAAAGTGACATCTTGGCAAAATTTTCTTCTGTGTACATGAGTGTAGTAGCCACACTGGCCTTCCTATAGGCTCCTTTTGCCCACTTATGACCAATTTACTTGTAACTCCAGCACCAGGTGATTCAATGCCCTC
This sequence comes from Phyllotis vaccarum, assembly GCA_033318265.1. Lineage (NCBI taxonomy): Eukaryota > Metazoa > Chordata > Mammalia > Rodentia > Cricetidae > Phyllotis > Phyllotis vaccarum. Next base: position 3,833,011 of record JARWLC010000013.1, on the reverse strand, counting down.
TTAGGGCCTCCATAAATACTGTAAGTAAAATTGGCACTTAATATACAGGCTAACCACTCATACACATAAAACAAAAATAAATAAAATCTTTAAAAACTTATTTTGAAAAGTTTTCAGAGAGGGTTGGCAAAATGGCTCATGAGGTAAATGTCATGAAATCCTAATGGTCTGTCTGAGCTCAGTGACCAGATCCCACAGCAGAAGGAGATAACCAACTCCAGAAACGTGTTCCCTCACCCCCACACACAATAATGATAAATAAAAAACTGCTTTTCTCAAGGCTTCAGAGGAAAATTAAAGATTTGGAGTATTTTCAATATCTATTAAGTTGAACAGGCACATAAAAAAGCAACATGTATTTTTATTAGCCAAAACAATATTTTAGCACTCTACAGTAAATGTGTTTATCTCCATCCATTTATTCATTTTGTATTATATTTTTGAGACCTAATTCACATATGACAAATTCTATCATATTATTCATTTTCATGTGTTTTGTATATCCACAAATTTGTGCTACCAGACACTCTACCATTATCCAATTCTTAATTATTTCCACCAGACTCACAGAAATCCTGTAATCATGTACCATTTCCCTCTTGCCATATGGAGGCTACTACTTTTTCTGTAACTGAATTTACGTTCTGGAACTACCATATGAATGAAATCATGGAATATACATCCATGGGGTACAGTTTCTTTTTCTAAGCATAAAGTTTTCCAGATATATCTGTGTTGGTAGCATGTAGCAAGAGGCTGTTAATTTTAAGACTGAATACTCTTCCATTATAGGTACATTTTATTCATGCACTTATCTGCTAAGGAACATTTGAGTTGTAAATAATTCTGCTATGAACACTGGTGTGTTGATATCTGTTTGAGTCCCTACTTTCACTTCTTTTGGGCATATGTGTAGGGCAATTGCTTGACCATATAGTAATTTCATGTAAATACTGTTTTTCACAGAAAGTGCTTCATTTTGCATCCCTACTTGAAATGCACGAGCAAAGAGCATTCCTCTTTCTCTACATCTACACCAACACTCAGAATTGTAGCAAGTATGATGTGGAATCTCAGTGTGGTTTTGTTACTGGAGCTGGGGTAAGAGTCTGGTCCCTGGCAGCCCTAAAAACCCAGGATTTGCTACTTGCCTTCTACAATACAATCAAAGAAACAGTGAAAAGCAGAAACAAAAAGTCAAGTGATTTTCCATGTCCATCTTTCGGGTCATGATAGTGAATGGATCACACTTTCAAGACTTGTTCCAGCAGGAGCTCTACCATATTCAAAAACAAACAAACAAACCATGGCCTTATGGCAATACCCATTTTGACATATAGTCATTGAGTGCATGAATGTTGTCTGGTCTTTTAACAAAACATGACTCAAGGATAAACAATGCCTGTTTTACTAGGTTTTATTTTATTTTTTTTTTAAATCAGAACTTATGGAACTTGGTGAAAGAATAATACCATGCTACAGTTCCTTTAAGCCTTTGCATCTCAAGAGGCAAAAAATGGAAAAGGATTTGTTAAAGTCACAGCTTGGGGATTACAGGCTCACCACAGGACTCAGAACTAGTGACAGAAGTGTGCAAGGCTTCTTTACCTTTCTTCAAAGCTTATCACAGCAGTGAAACTAGAAGAGACATATAGCCTCTGGTCAGAACAAACTCTGAACATAGCCTTTCCCAGTTAGACACATTTAAAACTTCACATGAAAAACCTGTTTACCTGCCTTCCTATATCATCAAAATCTAAGAGCTATATTAGGAAGTACAAAACCCAGCATCTAATGAGACAAGATAAATACCGGAATCACATTTAGCATATGGTAGAGATAATATAATAATTATTAGAACAGAAATTTAATATCATTGTGATGGATAAGATAAGGGCTGTGGCAGAAAATAAAATTCCTTAGTTTTGATTTTTTTTTACTTGAACTAATAGATAGCAATTTGTGAAAATAATAATACTGATGTTGCATTATTTGTTAAGTGAATGAGCAATAACAGCAATGTTATTAAGAACTGAGGCTATTCTGCTATGGACTTATAAAGTACCCAGCAAATGATATGTTGTTATTCAAACATGGGTTAAAATTAGCTCTAAATGTGTATTTAAAGCTCCTAGGAAACAAGGAAAAACTTAATGAAAGATGTATGATTGAAGATAAGAAAACATAATTATGAAATGCTCAGTTCTGAAGAAGACAGAAAAAGGATGGGAGAATCAAAGCACAGAGATAACAAATATTCTTATAAATATGACTACGTTCATAGAAGTAAAATGCTGAATTCTCTTGCTGGGTGTGGCGGTGCACACCTGTAACACTGCACTCAGGAGACTGAGACACTAGAATTTCTACAAGTTCAAGGCTAGATTGACCTGTAAATTCCAAAGTATCCTGAGGTACAATGTAAGACACTGTTTTAAAAAGTCAACACAACGACAGATTAAAAACCAAGGGTCACATATGTTCTCTATAAGAAGCACATTACCATCAACTATAAAGGCCCAGCTAAATTAAAAATAAAAGATAGAAAAAGACCACCATGCTTTTCCTAACTGTAAGAAAACTCAGTATCTGTAATAGCTTCAGACCAAAAAATATCATTAGGTATGAAGAACTGCATTATATAATAGTGTAATAACGGGAATAAACATAATCATTAAAACTGATGCTCTTAATAGCATACTATCAAAATATGTAAATTAAAAACTGGTAAAAGTGCAAGAAGGAAGAACAAAATTTGAAAATATAGTTGATGACTTCATCATTCCTGTATAAGTAACTGACAGAGTCAGCATGTGGAAAATCAGTAAGGACATGGTTAAAAAACAATGCCATCAATCAACTGTACTTAATTGACACTTAGGCAGTTCTTTGTTCAGAACAGACAAAATGCATCCTTCAGAAGCTCATGTGTGAGATACATTACCATGTTCTTGGTGAAAAAAATTACCTTAACGAGTCTAAACAAATACATATCATATGTACGTTTTGTCTTAGATGGTGGTGAAATTAAATAAGTAAGAGAAAGACAGACAGAACACACCAAACAACCTGGAGATTAAGAAATATTTGAATAATTCACAGACAAAAAGTCTTTGTTGTTTATTAACACAAGGTTTCTCTGTGAAGCCTTGGTTGCTCTAGAACATCCTCGGTGGACCTGGCTGGCCTTGAATTCAGAGATCTTCCTGCTCCTGCCTCTCCAGTGCTGGGGTTAAAGCCATGCTCCACTGCTGCCTGATACCTGATAAGAAATGTTAATAGACATTTAAAAATACAACCACATAAGTTTGGAAGCACAGTGAAAGTAGTACTTACAAAAAACTTCAGTATTGGATATGTCTATTAGGGAATAAAATCGCAGGGGAGTAGGACTCGTAAACCTAAAATGGGCACACAAAAAATAAATGATAAAGTACAAATAGGTCTCATGAAAACAGGAAAGTGGGAAAGTCAATTAAAATAGTAACTATTGTCAACAGAAAATTCTTGAGGAAGTACAAACACAGGACTTGACAAAACTTTTAAAAGTCTGAAAAGTGAAGGATTCTGCTAGGCTTAGTGGATGCCGTGGTTAATTTGCTTGTTTTCTTGGCATGACCTAGAAAGGAGAAACGTTTATCCAGATTGTTAACCTTTGAGTAAGCCTGCCTGGGAGAGAGTATGTTAAATGAGGTGGGAAGACCCACTTTAAGGGAGGTCATCTGGATCTCAAAGGGTGTGATTTTAGAATGCCTTGAAGACCATTCCCTGCAGAGTAACACCCAGCCCAGCCTTGACTTTGGGATGAGTAAATTGGACTCGCCTAGAGTGGATGTGCAGGCTGAGCTGACTGACCTTGGGACTTCTTGCCCTTTTGGGGGAGGGGATGAGTGGATGGGGAGGGGTGGGGCTGAAGTCTTGACTAAGAGGGATTGGGAAGGGGGAGGGGAAGGGGAGCGGGGGGGGGGGGATACATTGATGGAGATGACATTTTTTAATGGATAAAAAGAACTGAGCACTCCTCCATCCCTGCTTCCTGCGAGCAACTGCAGTGTCACCATTTGGGGACTCTGGCATCTTCCAGGATGCAAGTGATATAGGAGACTGGAGGGCAACGGCCAAGTGACAAGAAAACAGGAATTTTAAAAATGAGGGCTGTTATTATTCCTCCGGAGGTGTACTTCTGCTTGAATCTCTTACTACTACTACTTCCTCCTCTTCATCTTCCTTTTCTTCTTTGTTAAATCATCTTTTGTAGAAAATAGATTTTTTTATACAATATATTTTGGTTATGGTTCCCCTAAACTCCTTCCAGATCCTTCCCACCTCCCCAAATCTACATCTTTTTTTGCTCTCTCTCATTAGAAAACAGACTTCGTAAAAATGACAAAATAAAAACAACCAAAGCTTAATAGGAAAAAACAAACAAACAAATCCAAAATGTCAAAAAAGGAAGTGCAAAAAACACATATTGGCATGAACAGAAATGCTGTAAACCCCACAAAACTGGAATCTATAATATTGAGCAATAGACTTCTAAGACAAGAAAAAAAATTTCCATGCAAAGTATTATAAAAAAAAAAAAAAAAAAAAAAAGACCTCCAAAAATACCATACCATCGTTGGGCATGGTACCTGGTCTTGAGAGTTCTTAGTTTATGCAGTGAGACTCAGCTGGACAAAACTAAGTTTTCATTTCCAGGTTATCAGTTGAAGATAACTTTTCGGTTAGGGATGGGAGTATGTATGTGTTCACTTCCTCTCTCCGTGCTGGAACCCCATCAAGCCCAGGCCTATGTGTGTCCTATGTATGTTGCCACAGTCTCTGTGAGTTCACATTGGTATCAGTCACACTGTATCTAGAAAGCCTTGTTCTCATGGTGTCCTCTATCCCTTCTGGGTCTTAGAATCTTTCCCCTTTTATACAGTAATCTCTGAGCTGTGAGGCGGGGGATTTAATAGCGATAACCAATTTAGGAATGAGTGTTCAAAGGTCTCTCACTCTCTGAATATTGCCTGGCTGTGGGTCTTTGTATTTGTTCCCATTTGTTGCAGGAGGAAATTTCTCTGATGATGCCTGGGCAAAGTACTGATCTTTGTGGTATAGCAGAATATCATCAGGAGTCATTTTCTGGTTACATTCCTTTAGTTGAACAATAGTATATGGTTTTCTCTTAGGTCCTTGGCCTATTTAGTCTAAGACCCATTTGAGCAGAGTTGGGGATTGAATCCATTTCATGAAGTGGGTCTTAAGTTAGATAACATATTGGTTGATTAGTCCCACAAGCTTTGTACTAGGATTGTATTTGCAAATATTATATGGTTTGTAGCTGGGTTGGTGTTTACTTTTCTCCTTTAGTAGCATACGGACTACCTTCCAGTACCATGAACACTACTCAGTACTGATGAAGGTTCTAGGTAGGCACTAGCTCAACTTTTCAATTTTTAATGACTTGTGTAGGTGCTGTCTTCAGCAATAGGGCCTTATCATCAGTTTATGGAGACCCACCAATAAATAGCCTTGGCAGTATCCTGTATTATTTGGAGGTTCACATGGGACACCTTTGAAGAATTCTGTTAGAGGTAACCTGTTTCCAGAACTGGAAACTTCATTTGGTAACAAGAGATGCCCAGTTGGGCTCCATCTCTTGAGTTATTTGGCAATTCTGTAGATTACTTTCATATATGTATGTATTTTAGGAAGCTTCTACCATATTAGTGTTCCATATAACCCTTCAAATGACCCTGAGTTTTAGCTGTCCCTCCTCATATTCCTTCCCCTGACCCACTTGTGCCCTCCTCTGTTTGATCCAAGAGCCCAGTAACCTCTGAGTAGAACAAGCACATAAAGATTTATACCTAGAACCAGCCAGAGACAAGGGAAGACTGTTGAAAGCACCAGTAATCCTCAATAGGATTGCTAGGGCTTCAGATGTGAGATGTTCCCTGTCAAAGGTTTAATTGTAATGAGGCTTTGTCTCCATGTGAAAGTGCTGTTGAGAGGTGATTGAATCATTAGGGTGCTCATTACTTCATTAATTAATCCATGGTAGATCTGTAGCTCAATGTCCTACTAGGAGATGAGACCCGGTTAGATAAAGTTGGGCTCTCAGGCATACCTTTGGGATATGTAGCTTCCCTCTTCTCTCTTTCCTGGCTGGTTGACATGAGTGATCTTCTGCAGCCATGGCTTTCCACTGCAATGTTCTCTGCCTTACTACCCACAAGCCAGAAACAGTAGAACCAAGTGATTATGGACTGAAACACAAATCCTTTCTCTAGTAAGTTATTTTCCTAAGCACATTGTCACAGTGATAAAAAGTGACACACACACAATAAAGAATAGCTGAATTGTCTTCAGAAAGCATGAAGAAGGCAAAAACTGTTCAAGCAGAAAATTTACATCTAATAAAATTATCTTTAAAAATAAAAGCAAATTCTTAACAACATGTGATGATCTTTTCTTTCGTCTTCTTAGTTTCATTGTGACATTTTCAAACATGGATGTAATGTTCTTTAATCATATTCACTCCCTCCATTGCCCTCTTGTCTCCTTTCAGACTCTTTTCTATTCTTAATAATCCCTGTGCTAATTTGAAAATGGCCCCCAAAGGGGGGGCACTATTAGGAGGTCTGGCCTTATTGGAGGAAGTGTGTCACTGTGGGGGTGGGCTTTGAGATTTCTTATGCTCCGGATAACACCAATTATATCAGTTGAATTCCTGTTGCCTGTAAGATATAGACACATAGCTCCAGCACTGCATCTGCCTGTACACTGCCATGTTCCCCTTAATGATCATGATGGATTGCACCTCTGAAACTGTAAGCAAGCCACCCTCAATTAAATGTTTTCTTTATAAGAGTTGCCATGATCCAAATGAATAGAACTAGAAAAACCATCCTGAGTTAGGTAACCCAGACCCAGAAAGATAAACTTGATATGTACTCACTCATATGTGGATATTAGGCATAAAGCAAAGCATAACCAGGCTACAATCCACAAACCCAAAGAAGCTAGATAACAAGGACCCTAAGAGAAAAAAAAACATGGATCCCCCTAGGAAGGAGAAATTGAGAAGATCTCCTGAATAAACAGGGACTATGCCAGAGGAGGAAGGGGAGGCAGGAAGAGAACATGATGGAACAGAATGGTAGAGTTGGGGAAGGGACAGAGAGGGAGAGCAAAGAAACAGATACATTGATACAGGAAGCCATTTTGGGGTTAGGGAGAAACTTGGTGCCAAAGAAACTCCTAGGAATCCACAAGGATGACCCCAGCTAGGACTCCAAGCAATAGTGGAGAGGGTGTCTGAATTGGCCTTCCCTGAAACCAAATTGATGACCACTCACATCGTCACCTTCATCCAGCAACTCATGGAATCAGATGTAGAGATCCACAGCTAAGCACTGGTCAAACTCCCAGTCCAGTGTAAGAGAGAGAAGAGAGATTATATGAGCAAAGATGTCAAGATCTTGATGAGAAAACTCACAGAGACAGTTGATTGTAGCTATTGGGAGCTCACTAACTTGGGACTGACAATTGGAGCATCTGCATGGGACTGAATTAGGCTAGTTGAATGTGGATGGCAGTTGTGTGGCTTGGGCAGTTTGTGGGGCTTCTGGCAGTGGGACCAGGTTTCTTCCTAGTGCATGAACTCTTTTTTTTTTTTTTTTTTTTTTTTGTAGCCCATTCTCTACAAAGGAACACCTTGCTCAGCCTTGACACAAGGCGGTGGTGGGGCATGGTTCGGCCTCAACTTGGTATGCCATACTTTGTTGACTCCCATGAGAGCCTTAACCTCTTTGAGAAGTGGATGGAGGTGAGGTGGAGTGGGGGAGACTGGAAAGTGAGTGGGAGGAGGCGAGGGAGGGGGAACTGTGGTTGGTATGTAAAATGAAAAAAAACATTTAAAATAAAAATATTTTAAAAAACGAATTGCTGTTGTCATGACATTTCCTCACAGCAATAATAAACCCTAACTAGGACAATGCCCTTTATTTTTCCTACTAAATTCTATATATAGTAGAAAATATGTGGTGCTTGTGTTTGCGGGACTGGCATGTTTCACTTAGCATATTAATCTCCAGGTTCATCTATTCCATTATTTCATTTCTGTAGCTTGCTGGGTATTTTTTCTTATTTAGTAAATCAGTACTTATTGTACATTTGATCAGATTAATATGATTTAAACTTAAAATAAGTAGGAGGTTTATTTTTATACAATTTAAAAGATTACTTTGTAGTGATATTTTGTTTGTACTTTAACATATAAAGCTTTCCTGAGGATCAGAGGACAGAGACAGTCACTAGTTAACCAGGCAGTGGTGGCGCATATCTTTAATTCCAGCACTTGGGAGGAGTAAACAGGAAGCAATACGGCTGGGGAGAGGAAGGAAGTGAGTGATAAAGCTGGGTGGAGGTAGGAGCCACGCCCTTTTTCTGTAGAGGAGTTGGCAGGTTAGATAAGAGGTGTCTGTGACTTGCTCCTTTGTCTCTCTGGTCCTTCAGCATTTACATGTTATCTGGCTCTGGGTTTTTATTATTATGACCAATTAGGATTTGGGCTGTATCATTTTATGCACACGGATATTTTGCTTGCATGTCTGACACCACCTGAGTGTAATGTCAATAGGGACTAGAGAACATCAGACTGGAGTCACAGAGGACTGGGAGCTGCTGTGTAGGTGCTGGGAATTGAAGTCAGGTCCTCTGGGAGAGTATCCAGTGCTCTGAATGACTGAACATCTCCCTCTAGCTCCTATGATTTTTTTTTTTTCCTTAGGCCAATACTCACTAGGTTTACCCGCTAAAATTTTATTTTCTAAGCAATCTATCACTGCCATGGTAATCTCTCTTATTTTAAACATTTTGTAAATAAAATTTAACTTATTTCAGACGTACATGAAGTTGGTAAAACACATGACCACAGAAGCAGAAAAATTCATGTTACTAAATTCTGAGTAAAATTTTTTATATGATTGTTTCCATTCATTGGTGAGATGTCTGTTTAAATCCACTCCTCATTTTTATTGGCTTATTTTCTTGTTGAAATGTAAGAATTCTTATATCTTATTTATTTAAAAGTTTTGAAACACAATCTCATTTTTTACTCTTACCTCCTCGTGCGGGGATTAAAGGCTTATATCACAAAGTAATGTTTTTTCTTACGTTTTAGATACCTGGATTTTATGTGAGGTCTTGGGATTTGGATTCATGTCTTTTTGCTTACACAGCATTTAGATTTTGAAGGATAAATTCTCATTTTTTTTTCATAGATTGCTTTTTCCTTGTATCTTCAAGGATACCTAGGTTTGTCCAATGTATCTCACAGAAGTTTTATAGCTTTAGATTTTACATTTAACCTTATAATCTATTTTAGTTATGTACTCACAGAAGCATAATAAAATATAGATTCCAGGAGCTAATGAGGTAGTATTGAGGGACAGAGATTGTACCTGGACAGAAGAGACTAGTACAAGATTCTGGGCTGACGATGAAATGGTTAACAACAGTGTATAGTAAACTTGAAATCTGAGCTCAATTAGTCATTCAATAATGGAAGCACATTTCAAAGCATCATTTTATGCATTATAAGTTTGTGTATATTTTGTCAACTAAAAATAAATGGCTAAATATACCGGCATCAACAAGAATTGAGGTATATGGTTTGTACTGTTCATTGAGAAAAGTTTATGGTGTTTTGGTTGTTTTTGTTTTTAAGCAAAGATATAGTGCTTAGTTTTTCTTTCTTTCTTCTATGTAATCTTTCTATATAATCATTCCTGCCTTAGCCTGTCAAGCACTAGGATATAGGTATGCATCACCATATCCAGCATAGTGCAAATTTGTGGGAGAGATTAATTTATTCTTAAAAGTCACATATTTCACGTTTCAGTGGGCTCTATAAGAAGGTGGGCTGAGCAAGCCAGCAGCATGCCTCCACAACCTCTGCATCAGCTCCTGCCTCCAGGATGCTGCCCTGTTTGAGTTCCTGTCCTGACTTCCTCTAATGATGAGCAGCAACATGAGAGTATAAATTAGATGAACCCCTTTCTCTGCAAGTTGCTTTTTGGTAATGGTGTCTCGTCACAGCAATAGAAACCCTGACTATGACAGATGGCTCTTCCCTGGTAAGACTATTTCTCCAGCTTTCAGAATTCTCCATTTTCCCGTAGTTCTTTGTCTAGAGTTGAGACCCTCTGAGCTTACCCCCTTCCACATTACTATGTCTATTTATGTGGTCCTGGTTCAGGTCATGTTTAGGTGGCAATGCTGATGAGACTTTGTGGGTTTAGCCCTTCTGAAATTTTTAGGAGATACAATCTCACAGTAAATACTTGGTGTTCCTCTGACTCTTACAATCTTTCCATCCCCTCTGCTGAAATGGTCCCTGAGCCTTAAGTGTAGGAATTGTATTATAGATATATCAGTTGGGACTGGACTCTACAACTCTGCATTTTTATCAGTTGTGATTTTTTGTAATGGTTTCTATTTATGGCAAAGAGAAATTTCCTTGATGAGTGTTAAGAACCACTCTTTACTTTTGTGTTTATTAAAAATAAATATTGAAAATGTAGTTATGAATTATGTTGATTTAATAAAATGGAATTTGTATGTTTTCTTCCAAGATCCATGTGTTCCCTAGCCCTGGGTAGTTGACTAAATTTCCAGTACCAGCCATGATCTATCTCCCTCTAATTAAGTGGGTCTTAAGTCCAATTAGAGAGTTGTTGGTTAGTACTAGCTCTTCAACTGAAAATCTGATCACAAGAGCCAACTCCTTATTTCTTTCTTTTCATCCTTTATTTTCTCTTCTTTCCTCTCATTAACCATTGTTGTAGTGGGTTCCTGGGTCCCGTGCGCCAGAGATCCAGACCCACAGACCCGCCGCCAGGGACCGCTTATCCGCGCGCCGCCGCCCGGGTCCCCAGAAACGACTCAGACGCTTCTATTAACTTCATGCTGTTTGGCCTATGGCTCAGGCATATTGCTAGCTAGCTCTTACATCTTAAATCAACCCATTTCTATTCATCTGTCTGCCACTGTCACGTGGCCCATGTGGCTCACCCGTGCCTCTTTACATGCTGTTCCTTTGGCGGCTTCAGCTAGGTCTCCCTGACTCCACCCTGCTTCTCTCACCTAAGCTCTGATTCTCCTCCCACTTCCTCTATGGTGCCCGCCATGACCCATAACAGCTACTTTATTTAAAGATACAGCACACACAAATGCATTCCCACATCACTTCCCCCTTTCTCTCTAATCAAAAAGGAAGGTTTCAATTTTAACATGGCAAAATTATATATAACAAAATAGCTATCAAGCAAGAATTACAGTTATAATATCTAGTCTATTTGTATTTAGCAAAATTAAAGAAAATACTCTATCATCTACCTTATCTTTATGAATCTAAAGTTTTATATCTAATATATCTTTTAAATGACTAAGAAAAACTGTACATATAACTATCTAATCTTCAACTACATCAAAGACCACAGAAGGATATAATATTTACCCAAGTAAACCAGAAGTGCAAACGACTTCTAAAATCTAGAAAGGACAGAGATGACACCTATCTGCCTGGACAGTCACCCAAAGTTCTTTTATAAAGTTGGGGCAACCATCTTCAGCCTATAGGCCTGGAGTCTCTTTTCATTTCAGTGAAGCAGGAAATCCGCTCTGCCCATTCTGGCACAGTTCATCCGTTGCTTCTCCTTGAGTCTTGAAGAATGTCTGACAGTTTTCTCTGTAAAGCAGGAACCTGAATGATGATCTTGGCTTGTTCTGCCAAAGTTCAGAGGTCATCTTCTTATGGAACCTGCATGTCCAGTTTAAACAGCATACTGTCAAGCAGTCAATATAAAAACAGTTTCTTCTCTAGTGGCTTACCATTACCACAAATAGATGAGACTCTATATGGAGTTTCTTCAATGCCCATTTTCCTGTTGAAGTAAATTAGTGCTGCCAGGAACAGACCTGTCTCACTGTCCAGAAAAGTCTAAGCTCTTAAAACATTTTAAATGCCATATTTTGTAGGTCTTAGAAGTATTTGAAGATTATCTATTTAATTGAAATATATCTTTGTATACCTAAAAATCCTAACTAACCTAACTATAAGTTTGATTATCAAAAGTGACTATTAACCTTCATTTCTTAATTATACACTACAATTTTAAAACAGTTACATGAACATCATACCTTAAACAAGAATAGAAAAACACATACAGCATAATAAAATTGACTTTAAATCTGTATCAATAAACCAAAATCTATACCAATGTAAAGCAGTTTGAGATTAACAGCTGATTACCTGTAAATTTAATAATCTAATTTTTTAAAAAAGCATTCACATACCATATCCCCCGTTTCTTTTTAGAAAGAGATTGACTATGACCATTAACCATTTATAATGAAAACAAACATTTAGAAACAATATTTGGGGAATTTGGGCGAAGTTATCCATTACTACTTCCTGCTGATTAAGGGGCGTTGAAAATCTCACGGATTGTTGAGACTGGATCATAATCTGCAGCCATGAAGCTGATCTGGCCATCTCTTCTCATCAGAGGTTTTTTTCAGGGGGTCTTGGTTGATGAAACCATATTTGCCTGGAAGCAATCCACAGGTTCTCATCTGTGGAAACAGAAACAGAACTCTTCCAAAGCAATAAATCCTTAGACACAAATTTCAAAATCAAAATACCTTTAAAATATACATTCTTGTTTAACTTAGTAGCCTTTGCAATCCATTGTCTTTTTGCAGTTAGCTCATTAACAGTTAAAAAATTAAAAGAAAACACAATAACAACCAAAATCCAGATTTTGTGTCTATTTTCCATCTTTACGTGGCTTATTATATTTTTATTACTGTATTTCTCGCTTTAAAAACTTTTTCTAACCTCTTTATTTTCTCTCTGAAGCCTATGTACCTTTTACAAACATTGTAACCCGTTTACAGGTTTTCTTTTTATCTGAATCTGTTTTATTGTGAATCCTTAATCATCTTTTAACCTTAAGAGCTTTTAAAATACATTCTCCAAAAAGAAGCACAGTTTTTGCAAATTAGGCTGAATCACTAAGTTTTCTTAAACGGACCGTAAACAGAGCACACCTAAGAAAATGCTGCCACGAAGAAAATTTGTTTCTCTTTTGTTCCAAATAAGCAGAAATCTAAAATCAATCACGTTACTGAGTCTTTTGTTAGTTTTTAGGAACCCGCCTGATTGTAGCTCACACTGCCTGTCGCCAGCCCACTGCTGGCGCCATTTTGAATGTGACTCGGACCATGCTTTGTTTTCTCTGTACAAAGACCCGATTTACATATACAATTTGGAAGCTGCCTTTGCTCAGTTTCTGCGATCTAGAACCCTTTTTAATCTTTCTCAGGCTCTAAGTGGATAATCGGCCCACGTTGGATGCGCCATCTGTTGTATTAGGGTTTCTCTGGGTCCCGGGCGGCCAGAGATCCGAGACCCACAGACCTGCCGTGCCAGACCCCTCAGCTGCCCAGCCGCCCAGGTCCCCAAAAGTAACTCAGAGGCTTACATTAAGTTCATGCTGTTTGGCCTATGGCTCAGGCATATTGCTAGCTAGCTCTTACATCTTAAATCAACCCATTTCTATTAATCCGTGGGCCACGTGGCCCATGTGGCTCACCCGTGCCTCTTTACATGCTGTTCCTTTGGCGGCTTCAGCTCGGTCTCCCTGACTCCACCCTGCTTCTCTCACCTAAGCTCTGATTCTCCTCCCACTTCCTCTATGGTGCCCGCCATGACCCATAACAGCTACTTTATTTAAAGATACAGCACACACAAATGCATTCCCACATCAAACCATCATCCATATATTGAATATTAATACATATATATGTTATATGTATGCATATATTATAAGAAATAAAATATAATGGTTCATTTTAAAAATAAAAGTTCCTTGAATCATCTGGGTCCAGCTCCAGATGAATAGCAAATACTGGGCCCTTCCTGGCAGCCTGCTTAGTTAGGTCTAGCTACTTGCCCCCACCTAAAAAGAAAAACTCCTTGAAGTTTAGCATAGATATTTACTAACAGCTAGACTTACTGAAAGATCTGCTGGTGTTACAAGGCCACATGCCTGATAAACTTTAAAATACAAGCATGGTATAAAGTCAAGAAATGAAAGCACACAATCATTGTTGAGAAGCAAACACACATAAATGGCAGAGGGGAAGGATAAGATCTAAGTAGCATGTAAGATTTTTCCTTCCTGAATCTTCAGCCAATGAGAAAAAGGAAGAAGCAGCATTTAGGGCTCTAAGAATTGTTCTCAACACTCAGGCAGCACTTCTGGTCCTCTGTGCTGACATCAGGCTTTGCCAAGCTCTCACTGCTCTGTGTCTCTACTGCTCTTATTATGAAATGAGGTTATGTATTTCTCACATGTATGGATATGTGTGTGTATACATGGGTAGGCATAGATAGGATCTTAATCCTATCTTAATTCTTAAAATAAATGTGTATTCTTTCCCTAGCCAATAGAACATGTATATCCTGTCTGTATAGTCACTATACATATCATCTATACTATCTGAAATATTTGATATACATGTATACAGAGAAAGATTTAGAGATGTCATCTGGCTCTATTTCTCTGGGGAAACCTGACGAGTGCAATTGAAGGAAGACAAAATTATGCCCCACAGCTCCCATTCCAGCACTGGACAGAATCAGTGCTCAGTGAATGTGCACACCATCTTCTTTTGTTTTCTACATCCTGTTTCAAGTTCACTGAGCACAGAGGAGATAGACTAAGTTCCAGAATGTCTGACACCTTCAGAACTTTTTTTTTTTTGTAAATTCCGTTCACAGGAATGGGAATAAAAGTGACTCAGTGAGAAGGACTTGAGAAGGAAGAGGCATGACCCTTGACCGTGGTCTAAACTCTAGCAGCCCTCTTCACTACATGCAACAAACGTACACTGGTTTAGGTTGCTCTTTTTCTAAGTGAGATACCTTTTCTAAAGAGCACACAAATTCTGTCTGAAAAAGGCAAGACCCTATTTATCTTCCAAGCCAGGGTCACTATCCATGCGTAGTACTAGATATGCTTTATAAATAGAAACTAAACTCTTCAAAAGTTTAAGGAAAATTTTCTAATGGTTAGACCAAGTAAATGCTGCAGGTGAGGAATGAGGGAGGGGCCTCTTCTAATTGATCACACAGCTACTATTACAATGATCTTCCCCATTTCCAGATGTGGTAAATTAGGCCTAGAGACTTGCCTTGAGTACCTGCTAAACAATGACAAACTGAGATCCACAGTAAGTTACTTAATATTTGTTCAATAAACAACTGTCTACTTGGGAGAGCATCTGTATTTTCTTCCTTTTTTTCTTTTCTTTCACTAAATGACTCATTTAAGTAATTTAATCAGGGGCTGGAGAGATGGCTTAGTGATTAAAAACATTTGTTGCTCTTGTGGAGGACCCAGGGTCAATGCCCATCAACCACATGGCAGCTCACAACCACCTGTAACTCCAGTTCTAGGGGATCCAGTGCTTTTCTCTGAATTCCACAGACACACATCACACGTGGCACACATGCATCCACCCAAGCAAAACACTCATATATATCAAATAAATAAATAAATCTAACTACGTTTTAAAAGTTTAAAATCACTGTGTAGATGTTTTTGTAGCCTGTATGTCTTGCTGTGATTGATTAAAATTCCCCCAAAGCAACCTATATGCACCATATGACCTCATTCTTCTGAAAGGCACTGTACACGGTCCAGTTCATGAAAATAATCTTTGTACATAAAGATGAGGCATCTCAAAGACCTTCACTAACAACAGCATCCAAGGTTTTTAAAATATAAACAGTTTATCTGTGTCTACATATACGTCATAATACACAAAATGCAGACACAAAGTACTTACTTCAAAAGAAAAGCCCGTCAGGGTGGGGCACAGTGTCTCCTTATTGCATTCTGAAGAGTGGGGCAATCCTTTTGGGTGTGTCCATGTAGGAATCTAAGAGAGGATGCCACTGTTCCATGTCAATTATATGATCATAACATTTATGCAATTATAGAGAGATACCATTCTGTACTATTTTGCTTTCTATAGTTGTGAGAAATTTCACAACCAAAAGCAACTTGTGGAAAAAGGATTTATTTCAGCTTTAAACTCCCAGATCATATATACTCTATCATCAAAGGAAGTCAGGACAGGAACTCGAGACAGAAACTGAAGAAGCCATGGAAGAACACTTCTATTTACTGGCTTGAACCTCATGGCATGCTTATCTTGCTTTCTTATATATACTCAGAATCACCTGACCCGGGAAAATACTGCCTACAGCTGGGTAGGCTTTCCTACATCAATTATAAATCAGGAAAATGCCCCCCCAACTTGTCTATGGGACATTTTTTTTTCTACAGAAATTCCTTCTTTCTAGTTTTTGTCAAGTTAACAAAAATAAACAAAACAACAAAACAATTTTAAAAAATCTAACCAATGCACATCCTAACTCTGGGAACTTTTCTTCTTCAAATGGAGAGAAAAAAAAATCCCACCCAAAATCAATTCCACAGGCATCTCCAACAGCCTGTCCTTCCTCCTAAAAAAGTTATATAAAAAACCATGCACAGAACTGCTGTACTTTGACTTCCAGTGTGCCTCTGGTCGTTTCTTGCTCTGGGCAAGCAAGAATAAAAGCCAAAGCAGAGTCAAGGTCAGTCAAAGTCAGGGGATAGGGATAAAGTGTACTTCCTGTTCATGATTGACAAACACATTGTGAAGAGAGCCAGGGCTATCGAAGCTGTTTAGGCCACACCATCCTCTAATCATCTGTCTGGACAGGTAGATGTGGCTATTCTGGCTGTGACAATGTCCTCTGATGTCTTTTGGTATATGAAATTGTCAGTGTTGATACTGTTGGTGTTCTTTAGTTGCCCATTCTTCCAGAGAAGGAAGACTCTAGAACAAAGGTAATGAGTAGCTGTGTGAACAGAGGCAGCTCCATCAAATCGCTGACTCTGAGAAGGTCAGATATTTAGTAGTGTGCCCAAGTTGTGACCACCAGCATCAGATTAGACTCCTGCATTTTCCTTTAAAAATATGTAATGACGTTTTTTTTCTCCTGAATCCAAAATGATACTTCCTCCTCGGAAGGAAACAAAATCCTCAGTAGAATGTGGTGAGATCTCTTGCAATTCTTGTAATCAGGAGGCAGATGTGGAAAGATCTGCTCTTCTGGGGATAGCCTGGGCTCTGTAGAAATACTCTGTCTTCAGACTGGGCTTTTTTGACAATGGCAAGATTAGCATTTTGAACTAGGAACTCCTTTGTGGTAGAAAGAATTGTACCATGCTTACTTGTCACTCTGACTATCCTCTTAGATGTTAGCAGTTGCCACAACCAAACTGATCTTCAGACACTGCTAGGCTCACACTTGGAAGCAGAAGTGCTTCCTTGCTAATATTTGTCATTCTTTGGTCGGACCTGTGGCTATCAGTTCTTATAGTTAATTCCTACAGGTTTCTGAACTTCTACTGATGTCTTTGGGGCAAGAAATTACCTTTTCTTCCTGGAAGTTTTCACAGAGGCATGTGAAAGTCATGAATGATTTCGAATTTCTTGATTTTAATAAATGTTTTGCTACTTTAGTACTCATGGAATTGTAATGGTTAACCTCAGAAATCAGTTTTGTGCATGTGTGTGTGTTTGTGTGTTGTGTGTTCATTATGTGCTTGCATATGTTTGCAGGTATGTGTAACCTGTGGGCATATATACAGAGGCCAGAGGAGGCCATCAAGTGTCTTCCTCTATTGTTCCCCATGTAGTTTTGGAAGAGGGTTTCTCTTTGAACCTGAAGCCATGCTGGCTGGCCAGTGAACTTCTGTGATCCACTAGTCTCTGTCCATTCAATGCTGGGGTTATACCAACACTCAGCCATGTCTACCTTTTTCACAGTGTTGGGGAATTTGGACTCCAGTCTGCTTGCTTTTCACAAGTACTTTTCACAACTACTGAGCTTTTGCCCTACCACCTCCCAAGCATTTTAAAATTGTCTACCTTGTATAAAACTGAGGTTGGCTTATGTTGGGGTGGATCAGAAAAAGCCCAACTAGCAAAAACCAGACAAAATAGTAAAAGAAATTAAAGCTACTGTTATAAGCATTTTAATATTTCTATTCATTTTTTATTATTCAGAATGGACAATGATATTCAGTTCACTATCTGAATTGTCTTGAGCACAAGGCCATAGGAAGTCATTTATTTCTCAGCACCTTGATTTCCCTTCTAAATAAATGTGAGCAATTCTGACTTGAAATTACCAAGTGTTCTTGAAAAAAAAACTCATTATTCAGAGACTCTCCATTTCTTTATGTTCAGTCTAACAAGATGCACCTTAACACATGAACCTTGATTACATGGAAAATGTTGTAGAAACAATAGGTTGTCAGCAGTTCAGTTTTGCCTCAGGAGATGGATATAAGCATCATATAGATTGCAATGACACAGAAGAGATATTTGAAAGTTATGGGAATGTATATATAAATTGGGAGAGTGATTACATGAAATGTATACTTTAATAAAATCTTACCAAACTGTATACTTCAAAAGAAGGCAATGCTTTTTATTCTCTGCTTTTTAAAATTAGCATAGAAAGTGGGATCTTATTGTGAATTTTTAGATCTGTTCTTGATTTGTTCTCTTATTCTACTACATATCAGAGAAGGAGATCACAGAAGAGACATAGCAATGGACTCAGAGACCCCAAAAGCCACCTTGGAAGGACTGTAGGGGCAGAACTTGCTGAATTATCATGAGCTTAGATGATTCCAACTCACATAGTAAATGAATTTGCTATCTCTAAACGTTGTTTGTGTTTTGCCAAAGTCCTTCCTTGAATTGTAGTACTTTGCATAGTAGTGATCCTTAAATGTTTTCATTTTTTTAGTTGAATTGAATCTTTTCTATATTGTGGAATAATTAGCAAATCAGAACTTCATTACATTGAAGTTTGACTTGATAATAGAATTACTAGTCAAATTTAAACAAACAATAATTCTTCGCTAAGTGATACAATATTTATGTGAATTAGTTCTAACCTTTGGGAGGCCATTAAACACTCCCCATTAGTAATTGCCTCTAAGTGATAGCGAAAACTTGGCAGCGAATGGGAGCATTTATAGGTTTTCTCTCCCAGTATTCACAGGCTTTCGTGAAAGCTGGGGCTCCCTAGAGGTGAGGGAATAAAGGACTTGGGGCACTTGGATCCTTTCCTCTGCTCTTCACTTTGTGTCTGGTGAACAAGGCTGACTTCATTCCACAGCTGGATTGATATGCAAATTTACCGGACTAATTGGCTTCCCCAGCTGTCTCCAGAGGGCGGATGTATTCTTTATAAAGTGCTGTCTAGGGCTGCATTGAGAACATTAGAACTACTTAATTGAATATCAATGAATCTTTATAAACTAATAATGATGGGGAGCCTGGGAAGTGTGAGATAGATTTGTCAGACTGAGAAGAGAGCCCTGATTTGAATTTGTGGGAAGGGAAAATTTCCTGGGTGTTTTTTTTCCAAATCTGTTTAGACTTCTTTGATCTGAAATCTTTGAAAGCCTTACTGGTTCCTTCTTGAACGTGCCACATGTTGAGTATAGGACATGAGCTACTGTGTGGCTCTATGTGAGGGACTACCAGCACCTCTCCCTTTGTGTAATGAATTCATTCTGTTTCACACACAGGGAGTCATCAGTGCTTTCTACACTCCTAGGGTCCAGGAGCAGTGCAAATAAACTGAGTAGACCTGTCACAGGGCAGTGGAAGCCAGCAGACATTCTTTTCTTTTCTGTCCTGACATAGCTGATGTTTTGCATGTGGTGAGCACTAAGAACACTGTTGAACCAAAGCATAGCCAAGTGCGAAACAGCAGAAAACCTTGTACAGTTAGTAGCAGTTAGGTTTATATTTCTAGGTTACTTACTCAAGTGCTTGCCCGAGGCATACCTTTGATAAGGATTTAATTTTCTTCCTCCATCTGCTATTCTTCCCTGTGCTACTAAACTTTAAAGGGATGACAGGAGAGTGCAGTGTCAATGTCAGAAACAAACTAAGATTAATGGAACAAAACAAAATGTGATAGTTTTGATCTAGAAAAAACATTCCATCTATATTCAAGGTGCTGGGATAATTGATTAATCATCTGTAAATAGACACTTTGTTTTTTCAAGACACACTGTCCCGTTACTCAGGCTACTCTCAAACTGTCATATATAGCTGAGGCTGACCCTGAACTGTGGATTCTTCTTCTACTCTCATCTCTCAAGTGTTGGTGTTACATGTGTGTATCATACTCATCTGTAGTATGAATTCTAATTGGTCTTAGTAATAAAAACCCGGAGCCAGATATTGGGGTAAATGCTGAAAGATCAGAGAGACAGAGGAACAAGCCACAGCCACCTCTTAACTGAAAAGGGGCAAACTCCTGTCTCTTCCTACCTTATCACTTCCTGCTTCCTCCTCCCAAGTGCTGGGATTAAAGGTATGAGTTATACTGCCTGGCCTCTATAGTTAACAAGTGCCTAGCTCTGCCTTCTGATCTCCAGGCAAGCTTTATTTGTTAGAATACAAACAGAACAGACTCTCATAGTATAGCTTAGGATAGTCTTGAACTTGTGGTGTTTAAGCTCCCCAAGTGCTAGCATTAGAGTATGAGCTACCACATCTAGATTGGTAAACAATTCTTGATAAAGGTAGACATGAGGATGCCCCGAAACAATTTCTAATTATTTTGAGTTTGATGTAGAACACTAAAAAATGAGATAAGACATGTATGTATAAATGTGGTAGAATATTTAGGAAGGTCTCTTTTAAGAAAACTCTATATTAAGTATCCTTATTAAAACACTTCCTTAAGTGATATGAGATTTTTAATCTCAACTATTCAAGAGGCTAAGATTGGAAGTTCAAGACTTTCTTAGACTGACTATAAAGTGCATTCAAAGCTGGCTTGGGAAGCTTAGTGAGACCCATCTATAAGATAAAAAGTAAAAAGAAGGCTGTGGTACTGGCAAGATGACTCAGAGAGCGAAGATGCTACTGCCAAGACTACTGGCTAAAGTTTGATATCTGGAATTCTGTGATGGCTAGCTTTATGTTAACTTGACATACAGGTTAGAGGTATCTGAAAGGAGGGAACCTCCACTGAGATAATGCCTCCATAAGATCCAGCTGCAGGTAAGCCTGTAGGGTATTTTTCTTAATTACTGATTGATGGAAGAAGGCCCAGGACATGATATGTGATGCTGTCCCTGGGCTGGTTGTTCTAGGTTCTGTCAGAAAGCAGGCTGAGTAAGCCATGGAAACAAGCCAGTAAGTAAGCAGCCCTCCTCCATGGCCTCTGCATCTGCTTCTGTCTCCAGGTTCCTGCCCTGTTTGAGTTCCTGTTCTGACTTCCTTTGGTGATGAACTGTGATGTGGAAGTGTAAGCCAAATAAGCCCTTTCCTCCACAAGTTGCTTTTGGTTATAGTATTTCATCATAGCAACAGAAACTTTAAGAAATACTCCGTATGGTGAAGGAGAGATGGGACCCTCAAATATTGTTGCCTGACCTACACAAGTGTGCTGTTTTGTGTGTGTGTGTGTGCGCGTGTGTGTGTGAATGGTATGCTATGTATGCGTAGGTGCCTATGAGTGCCAAAAGATAGGGACCCATCCCCTAGAACTGGAGCTCCATATTATTAAACTGTAAAATACGCTT
This sequence comes from Phyllotis vaccarum, assembly GCA_033318265.1. Classification (NCBI taxonomy): domain Eukaryota; kingdom Metazoa; phylum Chordata; class Mammalia; order Rodentia; family Cricetidae; genus Phyllotis; species Phyllotis vaccarum. The sequence goes on along the minus strand of JARWLC010000013.1, from coordinate 3,811,265 downwards.
TGTTATATATTGATAACTTTATAATTAGATAGGTGTTTTACAGTCCTAATAGTACAGTAGATTATTTATCTTTAAAAATAAATACATATTTAATTTATTTATTTACAACCCGAACACTGTTTTTCTTCCTTCCTCTCCTCCCAGTCCCCCCACCTCCCCTTTGTAACCCCCTCATACATTCTTCATTTCTATTCAGAGATGAGCAGGCCTCCAATGGATATTAACCAAACATGGCATATCAAATTGAAGGCTGGAGGAGGGGCCCAGTATGATGATAAAGGTCTCAAACCCAGCAAAAGAGTCAGAGACAGCTCCTGCTCCCACTGTTAGGAGTACCATAAGAGAACCAAGCTACACAACTGTAACACATGCAAAGAACCTAGGTCAGTCCCATGCATGTCCCCTCATTGCTGGTTCAGACTCTGAGCCCCTATGAGCCTAGGTTAGTTGATTATGTGGATTTTCTTGTGGTGTCCTTGCCCCCACTGGCTCCTGTAGTCCTTCTGCCCTCTCTTGCACAGGATATCCTGAACCCTACATAATGTTTGGCTGTGGGTTTCTGCATCTGTTTCCATTGATTTCTGGATGAAGCCTCTCTGATGACAGGGTAGGCATCAATCTATGAGTATAGCAGAATATCATTAGGAATCATTACACTGATGTATTTTTTGTTCCAGTTGTGTTTGGTTCTATCCTAGGTCTTTGGATTGTACAACTTCTGGGTCCTGGCCCTCCAGCCAGTGAGTGTCAGAGGTGGGCTCCCTCTCATGGCATGGGTCTCATCCTGCATCCGTCACTGGTTGGTCCACTCCCACAATTTCTACATGGCCTGTACCTCAGCACATCTTGTAGGCAGCACAAATTTTAGGTCAAAGGTAATGTGGCTGGGTTATGGTCCCTGTCTCTCCACTGGAAGTCTGAGGCAAGTACTCTCAGCATCTCAGCTGTGTCCCTAGCTGCATTATGTGACATTTTTAAAGAAAATGATATCTTAAGACAACACTTCCTTTGTTACTCTAAGTACACCATTCAGGCTGAGATTCTTTTTCTTTCTAGCCCCTATAAAATTTTTCAAAATAGAATCTTCACAGGGACTGCATTCAGTGCTAATGAATATGATATAGCTTCAGCCCGTCTGCTCTCATCCAGGCCACTCACAGCACTGCTGACCTCCTTACTGAGTTTAGGAGCAGGAGGTGGCAGCTCTACAGCTCTCTTTGTCTCTCCACAGATCAGGTATAGTGCCACTTCTGCCTGCCCTTTCAGTATTAGGGTTCTGGATAGGGCTCTTTTCACTGTTCACATTCCTTATATTTTTCAGTTTTACATCTTCATATCACCTGAACTTTTTGTAATATATATATATGTGTGTGTGTGTGTGTGTGTGTGTGTGTGTGTGTGTGTGTGTGTGTGTATGTGTGTATGTGTGTGTGTGTGAGAGAGCTCTAAATAGGTTTTTTTTGCAAGTGAAAGTTTAGTCATCTTTGTACTCTGCATGCTGAACAATATTTTCCTCCACAGAACTGAGATGCTAACTGCATCACATGGTACATTCAAAGAGAGATGCACATGTCTGCTTCATCCTATTCATCTCTATAATGATTTTTATGCTGGCACTTCGTTGCGTTCATCATTACAGAGGCTGTTATATTTAGATATCATACACATGCACATATGTTATCTCTCTTTTTAAAAGTTTCTTCCTTATAATTATGTTAAGTGTCACAAAAAGAAATTCAGAATCATTTTGCCAAGTTAAACTCACCACTGATACATTATTAGAATAATGTTTTCATATTATATCAGGTTTGTGTTTGCACTCATGAAAACAAAAAAAAAAAAAGACCATTATGTTATTATTAAGCCGTGTGATCTGCAGGCCTAGGAAGGCGGGGGGGGGGGGGGGGGTGTTTGAGGATGAGTGTGTTGATGTCATGTGGCTGTGGGATAGAGATGCAAAGAGACAAAAGGAAGGCAAACAAGTGCATCTCAACTAGAGGGTCAGTAATGGTTGCGAAAGAGAAACTGTGAGAATGGAGAAGGCAAAAGGAGAAAACAGGAGAGGAGCAGATCGCTGTGCTCCGAGACCCCTCTTTGGCTAATACAAGTAGAGACCATGGGTAGCACACTGAGTTATTATTAATTATCCCTAGTCGATTGATTCTTAAAACTCAGAAGCTCTGGGTAGAAACTCGGGCATTTAGAGACTCTTAACTGTTACCAGACCCTCAATTTTTCAGAGACAGGCATGGTCCGGGAAATGAGGGCTATTCCCAGATGGTTGGTCTAAGTCAGAGGTTATTTGAATAATGCATTGTGGCAGCATCTACGAGACAGAGTACCCAGCTAAGAGCCAGGAAGCCTGAGTCATTATCTTGCCCCCAACACCAACTCACCAAGGGACCCTGAGTCAATCATGATGTTTCTCTAGGCTTTTTCCAATGCAAAACTGACATGCTACAGGGTCCCTGCTCTGCTTATTTTCAGGGTCTCAGGAAGGTACAAAAATAAAGTCTGTTCATCAAGGTGCTGTGGTTAGGACCCTGTAGCTATGTTGTCTTCACCCTACATTCAAACTTTAGGCTAGTAGACCCAGAAGCAGACAGGGTAGGATGACCATGGTAGACACAAGTCCTGGCAGGGAAATAAAATTCACTATGCCTCCTACGTGCTTTAGATCTTATTGCAAGCAAGAACTGTTTAAAAGGACCCTTCATGACCTGGGAGGGACAGGGAGCTAACAGTAAAATCTCCTGAGAAATGAAATAAGAAAGAAAATGAGGATGATACTGCTATGTTCAGGGTTGGGGATATAGCTCATTTGATAAAGTGTTTGCTAAGTATGCATGAAACCCAGGCTTCAAAAACCGGTATCTTATAAACCTGTCAAGATATTGCACATCTATAATCCCAACACTCAGAAGAGAGAGTCCAGAGGATCAGGAATTCAAGCTCATCCTTGGACAAGTGTCCAGCTAGACATATTTGACATCATGTCCAAAATTACTGCTATGTTTACAGAGGCCTAACTAAGATGCTGAGAGCAGGGAAGGGCTTGGGGAACGGAAAAATAAGTGCCTAGTCCCTTCACATTGTAAGTGCTGAGCTAGGCCCCCATGCAGGGGACTTTTTCAGAGGAAAACAGCAACTGCTTAGTTGAAAACAATCTGGTGGGTACTCTGTGAATATGACTGCAATAGACCCACAAGATCAACTCATAGTAAGGGAGGTTTAACAGGGGCTTCTTAGGAACATAATGGTTTGACTCACAGTACAGAACTCAGTAGGAGCTAAGAGGTGGTGGCAGGATGATTCCTCTCAACAATCTATAGACAGGGAATCTGCTCATCCTCTGCAGAAATAAAACATAGATGTGATTAGAGAGCTACTGGGCACAGACTTGAAGTTATAGGTTAGAAAGCAGACAGAAAGCTCAATCGTACTGCAACTGGATATGCCATGTTTTGTTGATATCCATGGGAGGCCTGCCCTTTTCTGAATAGAAACAGAGGAGGAGTGGATGGAGTGGGGGAATTTGCTGGTGAGAATCTGGGAATTGTGATGATATGTTGTATATTCAATAAACATAGCCAGAAATATTCGAGGACAGAGCCATCCACACAGCCAAGACTTGAAGGCCAGGGAGTGGTGACTCATGCCTTTAATTCCATCAATCAGAAACAGAGATCCTCTAGATCTCTGAGAGTTCAAGGCCAAACAGAGCCAGGTAGTGGTGGCACACACCTTAATCCTAGCACTATAAAAGTTGAACAAAAATTGAGATAGCTGGGCAGAGAAAGAAAGAAGGCAGAAGTTCTTCCCTTAACCTGCATATCCAGTCAGTCTGGGGACTCATGGAAATAGGACCTACCCTGTTTAGCCCGAGAAGAATTCACTGGGTAAGAATTGGCTATGGTTTGCTCTCTGATGTTTCAGGCTATTCTTATTGAATATACAATGTATCACCACATATCCCCTTTGGTGTCAAAAATAAAAAGTTTATAACTAATATAAGAAAAACTATATATAGTATGTACAATAACTATATACAGTATATACAAGTAATAATTACACCAATAATGTCTAGTCTATTAATAATTGACAAATTAAAAAATGTTCCATTACTTATCCTATTTTGGTAAGAGTAAAGAATTGTACCTAATTCACTTTATACCTACCTTGTATTACCAACTGAAAACTATCTTTTGATGTCCTTCAAACTTACATACTTTACACCTCTTAGTATGTTTCTTTTCTGAATATGTAACTAGGGAACCTATAAATTTAACTATCTCATCTTCAACTCCCTCAAAGGCCCGAGTATAATATTAACTGAGTAAACAGGAAGCACAAGTAAGCAACTTCCAAAAAATGAAAAAAAAATGACAGAAATAGCTGGCTGCCTGTGCAGTCACTCACCTAGGTTCCTCTGCTGTATTGGGGCCTATAGGCCTAGCATCTCTGTGAAGCAATAAAAACCTTCCTATCTTGTCCTGGTAAGGATTGTCAGTTCTTTCTTGTGTATCCTGCTTGTCTGTTTCAGATACCACACTATCAACAGTAGAAGCAAGAGCTCTTTTTTGCTCAGTGGCTAACTTTATCACAGTAAGTCAACTCCATATAGAGTTTCTTCAGTACCCATCATCTTCTCTGAAGTAGATTGGTGCTGCCAAGAGCAGACAGGTCTCATTGTTACAAAAATAAAAAAAGAACCTATGTCATTAAAATATCTTAAATGTCATATTCTCTAGATCTCTAAAGTGTTTGAAAATGATCTGTCTAAAATATATCTATATATATCTGATTATAAGTTTGATTGTAATGATTAACTACTAACTTGCACTTCTTTGTGTCCTAATTAGGTGGTAATTATAACTTTCAATGACTAGCAATTTGTATTACATTTAGATGAACTGTATAAGTACAGCTTTTTTCCTAACCATTACTAATAACAATTTGTAAACAATCATCCAAAATAATGACAATTATCCATAACTCACTGAAAGACCAAAATCTACCCACCCTACCTTTTGGGAATGTAGGCATCATGTTCTTAAATTTACTTCCTGTTGTCTGGGAGCAATGATATCTTTAGAGGATCTTGAAAATAAAAATTTTAGTTAATTAGTAAGTCCTGAAATAGGTAGCTGTGTCATTTGTTGTCCAGTCTCTACATAACGGGAAAGTGCATGGCTCTCTCAAGTCCTGGCTAGAATAGTCTTCCAGGCTGGTTCATCTCAGCGAGCCACCTCAAAATTGTCCTAAGCAGTTTGTAGTCCAAAGCCAATCTATGGTTGGTGTATGTCAACTGAATGACATTTTCATAGTCCACATGAAATCATCGTTGTGGGGCCCTATCTTCCTTTTGGATACTTCAAAGATCACAGTTATTCATCAGTATGGTTCACTGCAGAAAACTGATAAGAGACTCAATCCCAAAACAATGTACAGGAAGCTAGATAAAGCCTTTTTCTAGAATAATGTAGTATCTATATGAACATTAATATCAAGACAAAATGTTTACAACATATATATTCTTATAAATTTTGATTAAAATGTATATATCATAAGATTAGTAGCAATAGAATAGTCTCCCCCCTCCGCAATTTTGGATATTTTTCTGTTCCATGTTAGGTGTATCTTTTGATACTACACTGAGATTTTGCATTTTCCTTTAACAAGTATGCTTGGGGTTAGAGAAGGAGTGAGCCACACTCCAACTCCAATGCCAGCTTTAATTTTCAATTGAACTGGGACTTCAACTTTTCTTAGAAGTAAAAAGATATAGATGTTAGGGCAGTGAGATTTTACCTGTAGAGTATATTGGTATCAACAGGTCCAATTTTTCTTTGCTTATATATATTTTTTCTGGGTAGCCTTCACTTCTGCTTTAGATGTCTAGATATTCAAAGTCTTTTGACTTCTTGAAGATGGATATTTCTAGTTTTCTATAAAGACAAAAACAAAACCCTGCCTTGACCCTTGTTTGGTGAGTTTTTCTTGTAATTTAAAGAATTATCACATAATTAGATGAGCCATTATTTCTCCTTATCAAGAATTTTCTCCTGTTTGAATCAAGTCTTTATTAATTTTGATGGTATCCATAGCTTTTCTTCAGCTTCAGAAATATAAGCAAAACCTTTTTGTAACCCTAATTTTGGAGATCTTTCCTTTATAATCTGTATTACTTTTTATTTGTGGTTTCTCCTGATTTTTTGTTCTCTCTTCTATTGCTTTTTCATCACCCAGAGCAATATGGTTTTATATGATAGGCATTAGGTTCTTTTATTGCTCTGGGAAAGTATTTTGTCTATGGTGACAGGATAGCACTAAATTGAATTTGTTACAGGGGCATGTGAGAGATCTCCCAGAATATTTCCAGAAGGCAAAAAGTTACCTTGTTTGTCCCTTGTTGACCTGTATTCTCTGGTCCAATGCCTGTCTTTTCCATACCTTCTGTATACTCCAGAAGGGAGGGGCATTCTCTGGGGGTTATTCTTAGCAAAAACACTGTTTTTGAGCATACATTGTTTACAGTTTCTTTTTAAGCGACCTTGCTTTTAACCATTGTAACATTTGATTTTTTAATTTTTGTTTAAACCTCTAGAAATAACCTTTCCTACCAATTTTAACACCATAGTTATAAAATTCTATATTAATTGTATCCTGGATCCAATTCTCCAAGGGTGCTGATCTTGCCTTTAATGGACTAATTATCCTTTTGCTTTGCCAGTTAACATTTTCAAAAGTTGGAGATTCACCTATTATTTGCCTAGCTTTTGAATCTGGTACCATTTTATTTACCACTGAAGTCAATCTTTATAAGAAATCTGTAAACATTTCTTTTGGCCTTGGATAATTGTGTAAAGGATTCAGTTTTTTCCTATTTCTTCAATTCTTCTCGAAGCATTCAAGGCTACCATTTGACATAAATCCAGGGTGTTGTTGTTTTATAAAGATTGCCTTTCTCTATTTCTCCCTCCCTAAGAAGTTGGTCTTGGGAGATTTCAAATCCTCTATCTTTAATGTGTTGTTCTATCATTTTTGCTTCATCCTTCTGCCAAGTCCTTCATTGTAATTGAGGCCCAGCCTCTAACACTGCTGCAACCATACTGGTCTAGTCTTTAGAGATAATATTATCACAAGTGGACCAGTTGTGTCTCTCCTTTGCCTCCACATGCGGTCAGTCTGAGGACTTGTGGAGTTCTATACCTACCCTGTTTGACCTGAAGAGTTGGATGGGTAAGAATTGGCTGTGGTTTGTTCCCCATCTCTCTTGTATTTCAGGCTATTTTTATTGAATTATACAATATATCACCAAGGGGAAGAGAGAATTGAGGAGAAATTTCAACCAGGATAGAAATAGTAAATAAATACATTTATAAAAATAAGATGTACAATTATGAAGGTAAATTATGGAGGAACAAAGCAACATTGTTGGCATAAACAAGCAAAAGAAAGATGAAAAAGGAACATTATTTGAACAGATGGCATGTTTTCTTGCAATGAGGACACACATAGAATATGTGGAGCTTTCCACTTTACTTACCCAGCCAAGATATAACAGAGCATATTTGGCTAGCAGCCAATCACGCCCTGAAATTAAAAATAATTTGGACCACATTAACAAAGGTTCAGCTTTGGAAGGTGACAAAGTCCTGGAGATAGGTGGTAACGAGTCTCATAAGTGTGACTGTACTTAATGTCATAGAACTACATGCTTAAAAATGCTTAAAACAGGGCCAGGGAGATGGCTTGTTGGTTAAGAATATTTGCTGCATAAGTAAGGGGACCCAAATTTGAATGCCCAGCACCAATGTAAAAATGGTTATACATGGGTCTGTAACACACATTTGTATGGGTTAGGTATAGATATGGGTCTATGCATACCATAGTGTGTGTGTTGAAGTTAGAAAAACTTGTGGGTGTTAGTTCTTCCTTACACCTTTTGAGTTCTAGGGATCAAACTTAGGTTATCAGGTTTGAAAACATAAGTAACTTTCCAGCCCTTTTGCCCCTTTAAAAATGAATTTATTTGTAGTTTGGATACCTTATAATGTATAGAAAATGTAAGACAAAGGACAATAAATATGTCAATTTAGTCACACACGAGACAGACTCATTGTTTATTTCCTGAAGGAAAAAGATACCTGGGCCTTATATTGTTTGAGACAGTGATTAGTTTTCTTTTCTTTTCCTTTCTGCCTTTAAAAGTTGTAAAATTTATTCTTTCACAATTTCATATTTATATAAGGAATATGCTTTGATCATAGTTCCCTTCTCTCTTTATTCTATCTCATTCCCTCCCTCTCTGGCCAACCTGTTCCTTTTCCTCTCTACAATTTCCCCCTTTAATGTCTTTTGATTTTTGTGCAGTACATCATTTATTTGAGGTTACTTGCATGAGTACAGCTAGAGTTTATTTACTTGAAAGAAGGCAATGCACCTGTGGTTGCATGATTAAGAAATATGCCTCTGTCTTTCCTAACAACCATAACCACAGTCCAAAGCATCCATGAGAGAGTGTTTGTGGACTCAGTCTTATGCAGGTAACAACAATGGTGGTTGTGAGTATACACAACAGCCATGTTTAGTCCAGAAAAGAGTGTTTTTCAGGTCTATGATGGTGCTCTGAAGATGCTCTCATTTTCACCCATTTCTCTATTGCTGAAACATGCAGTGAAAACAACTGAATATGCTTTACAAAATGCTGATGATAGTTACAGTTTATTGGTGGGTATATGAAGGTTCATTATACTACTCCATTTATTTCTGAGTATATTTACATGTTTTCATTGTCAAAAGGAAGTTGAGTTATCTATCTTCCAGAATTTTAACTTCCTAGATATTGAATTTACATGACTGTAGGAAATGGGGAGTGGAGTGGAAAGATGACTCTGTTAGTGACCAGAGTTTAATCCTCAGAACCCATGTAGAAAGATTGAGAAAATTAGTGTGTTGTCATAAATTTAGTATCAGGAGGCAGAGATGGATTGATACCTGGGGCTCTATGACTACTCAACGGAGATTCCTAGGTGAGCTCCAAGCAAGAAAGAGACCCTGTCTCAAAAAACAAAACAAAACCCAAGGAATCACATCATAGTTATCCTCTGGCCTACATATGCAAACATGCATGGTTATGTGCAAATACATACAGAAGAAGAGGGAAACACACACATACACATACATAGAGAGAGATACAGACAGACAAAGACAGAGACAGAAGTGCGGTAGAACTAACTCTTAGCTACTCTGAAGACTAGAGTGTTAAATTTCCAGGAACTTTGTGAGATGGATACTTAAAAAGTCATTTCACAGTTAAATTTTATAAATTTGTAAGTAAGTTATATTTATAGAAAGAAATGGACACCCAATCTCATTATTGCCTATTAATTTGTGACATTCATTAATATATATGATCTCTTTACAACATCATATACAATATACAGTGAGATGCCAATGAATATCTCTTTCCAACTCCAAATCTAGTGATTGCTTGTTGTTGAACTCAACTGTAGTGGGAACACCTCCATCATAAGAATTATAAAACTTAGCACATTGGACCTTGGCTTATTGTCTGTATTTAGAGTGATAGTGCGAATACTGGTAATTTAGATGAGACCAAAATGAATTGTGTTCATAGCCATTGCATTTCTGAGTAGCACCCAAAATGATGAGCATATTCTAGCATTAGAAAACTATTACTTGGCAAATGTCACATACATTTACCAGCAATAAACACATGAATTCTGGTCACACACAATGCTGAAGGAGAAAGGTGTTTCAGTTTAACATGTGTAATCTGTAGGAAAGTGAACTAAAGCTCACATGGAACCATCCATTAGATCTAATGACAAGAAAATTGAGAGTTAGCAGACATAGATGCGGTGGCATTTATCAGAACACGCATGAATGTCAGGCAGTGTTGGCTATGAATAAAGAAGCTAAGTAAAAATCAAAAAATGGATTTCTGAAAAATTCATTGGTTATATTTATAGCAAAGCATATTATACATTGAATTACTCAGGGTATGTACACTACTATTCTGAGAAAAAATTTATTTCCTGCAGAGAAGACAATTGTTAAGTCAATCTAGTAAACAAATGCAAGGCGAATGATCAAAGGCTATTGCAGGCATGCTTTTTATCTCACACTTAATTTCTAGATTGTAAGGCTGAACTACTGTCTTCTTACTACTGTCGTCTTCTTCTGCTTAGTGGATATAAAACTTATGAAAACAAGTAGAGAATCAGGAATTGTGGCTTCAAAGTTATAATAAACTTACCCTATGTGACTTTGCAGGTCTTTGGAGATAGATGATCAGTGAGCTGTTAACAGTCATTTGATTGAAAAGTTAATGAAGCTGATACCATCCTGGAAATTAGAAACAATTCAGTTACACTAGTGTTAACAAAAGTGAGTACTTTATAATATGCATATATCTGTGTACATTATTTTTTATGATGAACCTTTAAGGATGCATAATACACAGCAGAACGAATTCCCTATACTTATTTCCAAGATTCAACATTTAACATTTCATCTTTGCACACTGTCCTCTAGTCTACTTGATTATTTGATCAGTATTTACTGGCAATTTAATGCATGCCAGGTTCAAGGATGACACTGTGGCAACTGTCTTTGCAAGCTTGCCTGATCATTAAAAGGAAGAAGCAATTTCTTAAGCCTAATCTACCCACCAGGGCCACATTTCCCAGCATATTCATTTAACTTCCAAAACTTGTCAGTACCAGTGACTTAAAAATCATCATTAGTTTTTGCTTCTAAAAACCGGCATTTGAATATGCGTCTTTTGTGATTCTATTGATTTTTTAACCCTTTGAACAATCACATTTGTAGTTTTCTTTTAGGTTCACGTTCAATTTTTCTCTTGAGTTTCCTTAGACTGCATTTGAACTATCCACTTGTTCTTAAAGACCAGTTTAAGTAGTAAAAAAAAAAAAAAAAAGAAAAGAAAAAAAAAGAAAAAGAAAAAGAAAAAACAGTTTAGTGACTGGTCCATCCATCCAGGCAAGAGCTTAGAGTGCCGCAACTTAAACATTTAGAGAAGCACTTTACCAACTTTAGCATGTGTAAGAATCATTTAGATGGGCAAAAATGGGGTTGGGAGAGACAGCCCAAAGCTTAGGAGCGTTGATTGTTTCTTCCAGATGATCTAGATCTAATTCCCAGGACCTACATTACATGGTGACTCACAACCATTTCTAATTCCTGTCCCAGGGAATTCAATGCACTTGCCTAGACTATGAGAAAAGTACAGGTAAACATGTGGTGCCTAGACATACACATGTAAACAAAACATTCATACACAAAATAAATACATAAATAAATGTACCATGTAGGGAACTGGTTTAAAATGTGTAGTTCTCAGGTGTCATTTGGTGCCAAGCTGACAGCATCAGCCCCAGAAAGACAAACTGAGGAACACGGGGCAAGATCACCAGGAATGCTCTCAGGAGCCAGTAAGGTCATGGCCAAAGTCACTACGGGCTTGCAAAGCCAGCATCCATAATCAGTACCTGGGACACTCTGGTCTAGGTGATCAATGTGAGGCTGAGTGACCCAAGATAGAGCCATCACCACAACTGTGGTCCAGTGGAAGCATCATCAAATGGAGGAGGAAAACCAAGAATGGGGTAGAGGAGACCACCAAGGGCACTGGTGTTAAGAGGTGTAGAAGGGTGTGGTGATGAATGAGGGCCTGGACCGGCAGCCACAAGCTCCATGCCAGTGCATTCCTGCTGCATGTTCATGGAAACAGACAAGAGACGGTGGCTTCCAACTGCCTGGGCCAGGAAGGAGGAAAAGTCACCTTTCCCTGTGGCAGGTGGAATTCTGCAGATGATTTATTGGAATTCTTCCCAAAGGAGGAGTTATCTGACCTGATGTGATATCATAGTTTCCTTTAAGAAGTCGACTCTGTGGAGATGCTCACAGAGGTGATTTGTTGTAGTTGGAAAGACAAAGACATTTTCCAAATTTTATTCTGAGAAGCAGAATACATTAGTGCTGAGCAGGGACTTAAAACAAATGCATCAAGTTTCCTCTCATAGGAAATCCTAGATGATAGGATTTGTGTGCATGTGTGTGTGAATGTGTGTGTGTGTGAATGTGTATGTATGTGTGCATGTGTGTGAATGTGTGTATGAATGTGTGTGTGTGTGTGTGTGTGTGTGTTGTGGATATAGATGGTGAAACTAGAAAGGTGACTGGGGAGATGAATGAACCATTCAGAGAGAGCAGGGTGTCCATTTAGCAGAATAATACTAATAGATTTCCCCCTCCTAGATTCTATGACATAGCCAGTTGTAGTATGAGGTTTCTGACCCAGATTCGGACCTAGCCTCAAGGTTTAGGCCCAAAGACCCACAGACTCGCATAGACAAAAACACACAGATGCATACAATAGTTTTAGGCTGATCAGCCTAAGGCCCAGGCATATCACTTGCTAGCTCTCTACCCTTCATCTAACCCATGATTCTTCCTGTTCAGCCATGGGGCTCAGTACCTTTCCTTAGAGCAGCATAGTTGTCCTCTGCTTCTTCTGGCTTCTCTCTGGCCTTCTGCTCTGTGCTTCCTGCTCTCAGAGTTTTCTTAGTCTGGTAGCCCCGCCCAAACTTCCTGTCTGCCTTTGGCCAATCAGCACTTTTTATTAAACCAGTGGGTGGGACAATTATTTGCAATGGAGCAGCACAATCTCCCACAGCCAGTCACTGGTTATAGGATCTAGTTCATGGTATCAGTCATAGTTTTCCCTCAAGGGGAAGGGGCCTTTAATCTACTCAGAAAGTGGCTGTTTACTTCCATGATGTTGATGCCACTACTGAACCATTAGGCATATCATTCCAGGTCAGTTTTTGTTGTAACTTTAAGATTGCACAGCTAGTTTGACTGATGATTACTTTCTCCTCTAGTCATGTAAATAGCACCTTGCAGCACTATGAAAGCTCTTAGATTAATATCAAGTTGATGTCTTCATGTCATATGACTCAAGTACATGGTTGATATGGGAATGTCTTTCTGTATGCTGTTGAATATCAATTTTTAAATAAAGGAGCTGTTTTGGCCCTTGGTGAGCACTGTAGAAGAAGTAGGTGGGGAATTAGAATAGGTAGGAAAGGAAGGGCGGAATCAGAGACAAATTCAACCAGATGTCCAAAGAAGAAACATGTAAGGAACACAGGTGAGCCACAAACCATGTGGCAGGGCAGATTAATGGAAATGAGTTAAGATGAAAGCGATATCTAGCAATGTGCCTGAGCCATAGGCCAAACAGCATGAAGTTAATATAAGCATCTGAGTCATTTGGAGGGGCCTAAGCAGTGGCAGGCTGCTAAGCGGTCTGGGGCTGCAGGTCTGTGGGTCTGGACCTTTGGCTGCCCGGGGCCAAGGAACCTCATTGTAACACATGGTGTCTTCAGAAACAATGTCTTACCATCAAGTTCTTGGAGGATAACCAAGCGCAATGGAAATACTATATTGTTTGGATGGAGTCTTTGGGAGCCCACTAAACAACTCAAGGGAAGTAACTATATCTTGTACTATACTTTTACTTGGTAGCTTGTGGTTTCTGGGAGAAGCACTGTCGGATTCCCCCCCCCCCATTATATGGTAACCTCTTCTAAATTTTTACATATGTATTTGCATACATTTTCAAAATCTTCTATAGTAGTGCATGTTCTTATGACATTGACATTGTTTAAAATATTTAGTGTTAGTTATTCCTCCTGTACTTCCTTCTCTACTCTTCCATCTTCCACACCTTCCATCTTTAACCTTTCCTGTTCCGTTATTCCCTTTCTCCCTTCATCTTATCCTTATTCTATGATCCTTCCTTGAAATCTCCCTACAGCTTCTTACCAGTTTCCTTAATCTTGTAGGTACTCAGTTTAAATGCACATATCTAAAGACTCCATATATGCAATACTATGTGGAGTTGGTCCTTCTAAGTCTGGGTTACCTCATTCAGAATGATTTTAATAGATAGAGATTCATACAGATCCCCACACTGATCATTATATGAAGAATAGGAGACTGTGGAGTGTATTGCTCTAAATGAGACATCTATATCATACCTTCTTTTCCCAAGGCTTAGGCATCATCTTGGAAGAGGAAGCTGAAAAACCATGTCAATGGTTTGGATACCTATAGCAAAAGAGTAGATGCCTAACACAACAGGACTTTGGTGATATGAACTCACAGTGGTGGTAACTGGATACACAAGATCAAGCCAGCCAAAACTCTTAGCATTGATGGAAGAAGGGCACATGAAGTCCCACCACTAACTGAAACTATTAGAAACTTATGGCTTCTGGGATTGGGTGAGTTAGTTTTCATCAAAGATTCAGTCCCTGGGAGGATATCCATGTTCCTGTAGATAGGTCTACACCTTGCACACATAGGCAGTACTAAAGGGATTCACTGGGAATAGAAGAAGTAGAAGAAAAAGAGGAAGAGAAGGAGGAGGATAGGAGGGGGAGAGATAAAGAGGGAAAGAGACAGCACATGAAGTAGGAAGAAAAAAATCTTTGGTAGGAATAGGAGAAGAATTTTCAGGGAGGAAATTGGAGTATATGATGTGGGAATGTCTTTCTGTATGCTGTGCATATCAATCTTTAAATAAAAGACTGTTTTGGCCATGGAAGACACTGTAAAAGAGTAGGTGGGGAATAAAAATAGTTTTTTAAAAAAAGACAATGTCAAATCAAATCAACCAAGCTGCCAAAAAATATTAAAAACCCAAGTAAACCATAAGCTGCATAACAAAACAAATTAATAACAATAAATTAAGTTACGATAAAAAACAAACAATGTTCCTAAGCCATAGGCCAAACAGCATAAACTTAATATAAATGTCTAAGTCATTTTTTTTATAAAAGCCTAAACAACAATAATCAGCTAAAAAGTCTAAGATAACAAGTCTATATGTCTAGACCTCTGGCGCCCAGGGCCAAAAAACCTTATTATAACAGGTGTATTTAATCAAAACACATTATAAACATATATAAAATTCTTTTCTCTTGTTTTAGAGACCATATTTCTCTGCATAGCCCTGACTGTCCTGTAACTTGCCCTGTAGACCAGGATGGTCTTAAACTCGCAGAGATCCACCTGCTTTTGCCTTCCAAATTCTGGAATCAAGCATGTGCACCACCACTGCCTGGTTTATATATAAAATTCTTAAGCAATAAAATATTATAATAAAAAATACTTCTCCTCCACTGAGGCTTAAAGTCAAAGTTTAGAACTTCTAAACTAGTGGTCTTTAGGCTATAGGATGCAACTAAATCATTTCAAGTATCTGGGAAAATAGAGATAGCTGTCACTTGTCCTCTATGATTCAGCTTCATATTTCTGGAGAAGAAGCCTAAGAGTTATATTTTATATGGAACTTTCTTTAAAAAGTTTGTGATGCAAGTGATCAAGAGCCATGTTTTAAGAGCTGACATAGTCATGGTGCCTCTTCACAGCAATAGAAACCCTTATTAAGACAGGGCCCATTAAATAAGAAAACACAAGAATTCCCCCTGGGCAATTTCAAGAGTAAATTTGTGGTTTCTTGTTCAGTATCACATTAGGTCACAGTAATTCTTGACTCAGCTGTCAGCAATCACACACGTCCTCCAAATATACTTGCCATCACAATGTTGGCAACTCCAGCCTGGAAGAAGAAAGCAATGTACAGATCACCTGGACTTAGGAATAGGTACTTTTTTTCCCCAACTCTTAAAGGATAGGAAGCAAAAGAGCTTGAGCAAACACAGTTCTTGCTAGTTCCTGGCTCAATGCCAGCTTCTGATGATTCCAGTTAAGTTGGAACATGTCACTGTCAGATTCTCAAATCCACTCATTTGTACATTTCTTTTTTGTGGTTTGTATGGGTGATTTTATTACCACATAACACTTGTGAGCTCTTACTGGGTGCCAAACATTCCTCTTTGTAATTTATATATACTCCTCACAGCTCAAGCAATATCTTCATGCTGCTTTGTTTTAATTGATAACTTTTAATTGCTTACCAAAGACTTACATATTTATGCTATACTGTATGCTTTTCACATATTTATGTATTGTAGAATGACTAAAGTAAGCTAGTTAGTAATCTATTGCCATATATACTTAATTTTTATGGGAAACAACTTGGTAATTTTCAAGTATGCAAATATTATTATTAGCTATTACTACCATATTGTACAGTGGATCTCCTGGATTTATTCACTGATTGAATTAGTGTTCTATCCTTTCATTAACATCTATCTCCCCATTCTGAGTCTCCTATACCTGGTACGGGCCATTATATTCACTGCTTTTATGAGTCTGACCCTTTTTAGGTTCTACTATAAGTGAGATCATGCTGCAGTTGTCATTCTGTTTGTGATTTATTCCACTGTGTATACTGTCATACACATTCAATTCTGTCTGCAAGTAGCAGAATTTCCTTCTTCTTTTAAGACTGATAGCACTATTCTACAGTGCTATCTACTTTCTTTATCTGTTTACCCACTAATACTACTTAGGTTATTTCTATGTCTTGATTAGTTCTGCAATGAATTTAAAGGTGCAGATATCTCTCTGAGATACTGATTTTTCTTTTGTAACATATCAAGAAGAGGCTTACTGATTTATATATGTTATACTTTGCATATTTAAAAAACACCCCCATAGGGCTTTCCATGATGGTTATATCAACTTACATTCCCACAAGTGACATGCAAGTCTCCCCCTTCCATCTTATCATCTTCAACATGTTAACTTTTGACTTTTTCTAATATTCATCTTAACAAGTACAAAATGGTAATTTATTGGAGCTTCATTTTACTTTTCCCTGATATTTGTGGTGTTGAAATTTTTCATATACTTTTTGACCATTTGTCTTCAAAGATGTTCATTAAAATCATTTGCCCACTTTGTATGTGGAATTAGAAAATATAATATTACATAAACTAACCCAGGTTCAAAAAGACAAAAACCATATTTTCTATAATTTTTGAATCTAGGTTTGAGTTTCTAGATTTCTGTGTTGTAATTAGAGTGAGAGCTAATAGAGGCCAAGAAATAGGAAAGGAGCCAGAATTTAGAGAATGAAAACATAAGCAAGTAAGGAGATATAAAAATGCATATGCTATAATCAGAGAGGGAAATTTTGGGTGGGGAAAAGGTTTTATTGAGAAATGGGTGAAAATACGAGTGAGATAGAGGAGTAATGAAAACGAAGGACATACTAAAAACCTTATGGAAATCTACTACTTTATAAACTAACTAAATCATAGTCTATTATAAAATAAGACATTGAATATAATGATAATCTCAGGAGCCAAAGCTTATTAAATTAAATCATAGTACTGTATGTGATGGATCTCTCTACTAGTTGTTGGTCAAGGAGGCTCCACAGGCCATGCAAAACATCATAGACTATTGCGTTTAGTCTTGATTTCCCAATAGATCTAGACTGTAAGACCCTAATGATGAAGACACCACACATTTATGTTGTATGACATAGAAATCAACCTGGAACTGAACTAGAAATTCCCTGCCTGTTGGCCAGCTTTTGTAGCACTGGAAAGTACTTTGTAAGATGTTGAGGGAAAAAAGTCATCAATAGTCTTATATGCTATGGACCCTGTGTGCTATAATACCAACCTGACAGGCAAGATACAACTACTAGTGTAATATTGGTGTGACTGTTATGGAATAAGAAACTTCTTTTAGATTGGAGTTGAGAACTGTTTCATAAGAGATAATGTATACCAGGTACTATTAATGTCCTTTAAAAACATGCTAATATCATAGTTAGGCTCTCTAGTGTTATGATGATAAATTGTGACTGTGATGATTTGAAAGAAAATGGGCACCAAAGAGAGTGGTATTATTAGGAGATGTGGCCTTGTTGAAGTATGTGTGGCCTTGCTGAAGGAAGTGTCTCACTGTGGGGGTAGGCTTTGAAGTCTCCTATGCTCAAGCTATACACAGTAGGACAGACCATTTCCTGCTGCTTTCTCATCAAGATCAAGATATAGGACTCTCAACTCCTCCTCCAGTAAAATGTCTGCCTGCACACAACCATGTTGCACCATGATAATAATGAACTAAACCTCTGAAAATGTAAGCCATCCCAATTTAATGTTTTTCCTTTATATGAATTAATGTGGTCATGGTAAGTCTAAGATCGTGATCCAAAGGTACTTGATGAGGAAAGGGTTTCTTTCAGCTGACAAATCTCAGACCACATTCCATTAATGAAGGAATTCAGGACAGGAACCTGGAGAAAGGAGCTAACACAGCAGCCTTGGAGGAGTGCTGCTTACTGGTTTTCCTACCTGGCTGTCTCAGTCTCCTTTCTCATAGCACCATAGCTCACCAGCCTTAGATTTGCACTGTCTATAGTGAGCCAGGACCTTTCACACTGGTCATCAATCAAGAAAATGCCCTACAAACTTTCCTACAGGCCAGGTCTACAGATACATTTTCTGGTTAAGATTTTCTCTTCCCAGATGACCTTAGCTCATGTGAGTTGACATAAAAAATAAATGAGCCAGCATAGCTGGGAGGGTTACAAGCCCTAGAGTAAACCTACAACACAGTGTTTTTACTAAATAAATCTGCTGTTAAGATGTCATCCAAATATTTATGTTTATGCCCATAGACTAATGGTCATCCCTAAATAGTATATCTGCACCATTCCCTCCAAAGCTCAGGGAACATCACAGAAGAGGAAATAGAATGACTTTAAGAGCTAGATGATAGCGAAGGGAGCCTTAAACTTCTGTCTTTTAGATGTGGCATTGCCATTATACTCATAAATTCACAGAAGCTATACCTACCTGCAAAAATCCTGCACAATATTTTGCCCTTCACTATTCCATCATAGATGGGAACTGGACTGATTAGACTCATACTTCAGTGAATAACTTCCCACCCAAGTTCATGCAAATAACTGTACTTAAACATAGTAGGTCATTTTCAAAATACATGCAAATAAGAGGCAGATTAATTGAAATGAAGTCAACAAGAGATGAACAAAAGCATAATGGGTTGAGTCTGGTAAAAATACAATGTATACATGTATAAAGTTGTCAGCAGAAACACATATTCCATGAGTGGTCTCCTCATTTGATTGACTGTTTCTTGCGTTGTGAATAAATTTTCATTTTTATATGCTCTTATTTACCCATTTGAAAATTAGATTTATTTTATTTTATGTGTCTAGAAATTTTTCCTGAATTTATGTCTGCAAGCCATATGAGTGCCTGAAGCATATAGGAGCCAGAAGAAGGTATTAGATCACCTGAAGTTGTACAGACAATTGTGAGCAGCCGTTTGGATACTGATAATATATATATTTGGTTTATTGGCTGATGCCTTCAGGCATATACATGCACTAAAATCTGGCATATACAATTTCATAAAAACCATACTAATGGAATTAAAGACACAAATTAACACAAACACAATAACTGTAAGCATTTGCATAGCCCAATTTAATCAATAGACAGATCATCTGGACAAAAATAACACAGAGATATCAGAATCAAATGACACTTTACATTAAATAGACCTAACAGATGCTACAGAATATTACATGCAAATACCAAAGTATATACATTCTATTCAACAGTTCATGGAGGCATCTCTAACATAGACCACGTGCTAGGACACACACAGGACACACACACACATACTTAACAAACACAAAATAGTGAATCAATCCCACATATCATATCCCATAAATATATATAGGCATATAATACATATCTGCCCATATCTGCCATACATAATAAGACTAAAAGCAAACAAAACCCCAGTAAGTATATAGAGATTAAACAACTCAATACCAAATAATAAATGAGTAAAAGAAGATATCGAGAAAGAAATGAAGATATTCCTAGAACTAAACAAAAATAAAATCACAACACAGTAAAACCTGTAGGATACAATGTAAGAAATCCTATGAGAACATTTATAGCTTTAAGTTCCTACATTAAAATGAATGACTTTATGATGTAACTTAATAACTTAAAAAAACAGGAAAAAACCAAACCCAAACCCAGCAAGAAATAATGAAAAGCAGATATTAGTTCTATATATCCTTTATTACTTTAATACCCAAACCAGGTAAACACAAATGAAAATACACACACACACACACACACACACACACACACACACACACACACACACACACTTCCAATAGCATTAAAGGCAAAGTATCTTGTAATAAGCTTGACCAAGGAAGTATGCTGTAGAACAATGTTTTTGTAGACTGTAAATATACATTATTGTCATTGTTAATAATAAAGCTGATTGGCTAGTAGCTAGACAGGAAGTATTGATGGGATAAACAAACTCAAAAAGGGAAGAGAAGGACTGAGCGGAAGTCAGCCAGCCCAGGAAGTTAGACATGTAGAAACGGTGGTAACAGGGCATGAACCATGTGGCAAGCATAGATAAGAAATATGGGTTAATTTAAATGTAAGAGCTGATTAATAGTAAGTCTGAGCTACTGGCTGAGAATTTATAATTAATATAAGCCTCTGTGTGGTAATTTGGGAAGTGGCTGCTGAGTATTTGGGAGTTGCTGGTGGAACAGAAACTTCTGCTTACAGAGGTGAAAGACCTTTACAATGAAAACATCAAATCACTGAAAAAAGAGATTGAGAAGGACAATAAAAATAGAAAGAAATTTTGTGTCCATGTATTGGTGGAAGCAATATTGTAAAATAATCATTCTCCCAAGAGCAATTTACAGTTTCAATACAATTCCAATTAAAATACCCACAACAGTCTTCAAAGAAACAGAAAAAAAAACCCTAAGACTCAAAACTCATGTGGAACCGTGATGTAAGCCAGATAGTCAAAGCAGTCCTGAGCAAAAAGAATACTGAAAGGATTGTTATTTCAGTTTCAAGATACATTATACAGATTCGGTTATAAAAGCAATATGATATTGGCACAAAAGCAGACATATGGACCAATAGAATAAAATGAAAGACCCCAAAACAAATATTCATAACTACAGTCATTTGATATTTGACACAAAGGCAAAAACTATGCACTAGAGAAGAGATTGCATCTTTAACAAATGATGCTAATAAACTGGATGTTCACATGAAGAAAAATGAAATATGACCCATATCTATTATCCTACCAGACAACTCGATCCAAGTGGATCAAAGACATCAACTTGAAACCTGAAACACTAAAACTTCTAGAAGAAAACTTAGGCAGCACCTTACACGATATAGGTGTAAGAGAGGACTTTCTGTTATTATTGTTTTTCAAGGCAGGTTTTCTCTATGTAGGCCTGGTTTACCGGAACTCACTCTGTAGACCCTGCTGGCCTTGAACAGGAAAGAATGTTCTGATCAAAACACTATTTGCCCATAAATTAGGACAAGTGGGAGCTCATACTACTAAAAAGCCTCTGTACAGCTAATGAGACAACCAACCGACTGAAAAGGAACACTTAAGAGAGGTGGAGATTTTTTTGTCAGCTATACATCTGGCAGAAAAGTAGCATCCAGAATATACAAAGAACTAAAAAGACTGAAAAGTCAAAAAAACCAACAACAAATACAACAGACCAAAAGATCAAATGACCCCATTTTTTAAAAAACTGGGCTAGGGATCTATATAGAGAGTTATCAATAAAAAACATACAATGGTTTAAGAAATATCTCAAGATTAAGATTTCATCTGATCTCAGTCAGAATGGCAATGATCAATGAATGCTAAAATACCACATGTTCTCTCTCATCTATAGTTCCTACTTCTAAATTTCCAGATGTGAATATACAACATAAAGTAACCACAGAAACCAGGAAAGTATAAATGAAGTAAAGCAGTAAGAGAGTTAGGTGAAAGTAGAGTTTGAACATGGAATAACAGGAAGTATGAAGTAGGACACAGAAAATGGGAAAGGGGCTCCAAATTAGGGAGGAATTATGAAAGACAAATACTATCAAGGTTATTTTATAAAACCTCAATTAATCATATTATTTTATATTTATCTAGAATTATGCATGATAATACAAGTACATATATATATACTTAAAATATCCATATATATTTATATATACATATCTTAAAGGAGGTTATACCACTTGGGCTAACAATTCTTCCCACAAGAACCATAGACTAACAAAAATCTCAGTACCAGGCATGAGAAACCTCCTTTCAAATAGTGGGTCAGGGTAATTCATATGATGCCCCAAACAATATAGATTATTGACGTAGGCCTTGGTTGCCTCCAAAATGTTAAAGATAAGCCCCTATTGCTGAAGACACTGCACACTTAGGTCATAAGACTTGGATGATTAAACCCGGATCGAAGCCGAAGCCTCCATCATTGCGTCTGGAGTCTGTGGTAGTAGAAACCTAGCCAACTTCTTGTTGATAATGAGGTCATGGGCCATAGAAAATAATTTACTACCATACCTTTCTAGACAAGTATAGTTTCTAAATACATTCTAAATCTTATCCTGATAAACACAGGTAAATGTATCTCACCCATAAAAAACCTTTTCTTTGCAGCAAGTGGAGACCATCATAGAGAACCACAACTGAACTCAATGCAGAGATCAACAGATCATGGAAAGCCCAGACCCAATCACAGCTCCTGCATATATGGCTCGGGGTACATAGTGGAAGATAGGTCTGTAAGACTGGAAGCAGAATACTAGGAAGTCTACAGTGAACAGTCTCTCCTAGGAATGGCTGCATGAACAAGACCAGAACAACGGTAATACCAATAAATTGCTAATGTGGAAGGAAGAAAATTTCATGGGGTTGAGAATTATATGCAATTGATGCCTGTAGAAAGAAGAAAAATAAGCCTCTCACAGAGATAAGCTAATTGGTTATCCAATACAAGGTAGTCAGCTATGAAAGCATATACAATTCACAACAAAAATGGAGTCAGTAGAGTATATTTTTTATGTTTGTGAATACATATACAAACATATATATTTATGTAACAATAATGATCAAAGAAAACAGGCTATATTTTGAGAAGGGAGAACATGACACCAGGTGGATAGAGGGTCCCTGGAAAGGGCTGAAGAGAGAAAAGAGAAGGGGGGGGATAATGTAAGTCTGTTTTAACTGGTGTATATTTTTAAATAAATTATTTTAAAAGATAGAAATATGAGGAGCTCAAATTTAGGGCACATACAATCTTATAATGTAAAATTTATTACCCATTTACAGATGAAGAAACTTGCCCCTGGCCATAGATCTCAAAATTAGTACAGGCTACAATCAAAGCTGGGTTTGTTTAAGTAAAAGCCCTTTCCAACGCAGCTCCAATATGTTCCTGGGCTTAAGCCCCCCCCCCTTGCTAATCCTTAATGCCTAATTAGTTGTCCCATCATTAAAAGAATCAGAGAAAGGCTAAGGCATGGAGCTCCCATGACCTATTGACCTTGTTGGGTCATTAAAAGAGGATAGCTTTGAATCAAAACACAGTGGATTTCTTCTATATACATCTCATATTATCCAGCATCCTCCAGCTTCTGAGTCCTTCCACATCCAGCTGACCCCACACAGAGAAACACTTTATTATTTACAATTTTTTATGTTCTGAGAAAATGAGCTGATACTTGTAAAATTCTTAAAACAGTGTTCAGTGTGTGTAAGTTCTATAAGAATAGCTGTAAAATGATAGAATGAAAACATTATTACAAAAATTTTCAGATTATTAAAAAATGGTAAAGAGCATCATGACAGATGTACAGATCTTTGTTGGAGAATCCATAAGGAAGTTTTAACACATTTTGAGGTACCTACCATGTCTGAATTTTTTTTTCATGAAAAAGAGGTTATCTTATAGATGTTTATTTTATAACCTAATTTTCTCACAGTGATATGTTGAGGATATTTTAATATCAGATACTTATTTTGTACCTAATTTTCTCACAGTGATATGCTGAGGATATTTTAGTATCAGTAAATATATATAAATATATATCATATATATAATCATTTTAACACACCCATAGTATTCCATTGTGTGGACAAGTCCAATTCCAGTAATGAAAATTTCAACTATTTTTCTTTTTAGTGTTTTATAGATAAATATAGGTTTAATGACTTTGTCTAATTTATGGACTTTTCCAGAAAAGCTGTAGAAAATCTGTGTCAACCTGCACACAGTGATTTTACTGAACATATTTTCAAATCTATATCAACTTTGAAGACTTTTCCACTCATGCTGTTCATTATCAACTCTTGTCTTTTGCGATGTGTGTTAAAAGTTGAGGCTTTGAATTTTGTGGTTTCTGTGTGCTGTGAAAAAGAAATTAAAATTCCTAAGTAGTAACGTCTATCAGTCTTTTTAAAATTGTAGTTCCATGCTACAATTCACAAACCAAAAAAGACTAGGTAACAAGGAGGGCTCATGGGAGGACACCCAAATGTAATAAGAAGCTTCTTACCCTGACTTTCTGGTCTAGCCCCAATGTTCAGACGCACTCACAGCCCTGGTGCTGCTTAGTCCCAAATAATCACACAAAGTCTTACATTAATTTCATGCTGATTGACCTATGGCTCAGACACACTGTTAGCTAGCTCTTTCATGTTAACACAACCTATTTTCAATAATCTGTTCAGCCATGTGGCTTGGTGCCTTTTCTCAGAGCAGCATGGTTGTTTTCTTTTCTCTGCATCTGTCTTGGTGTCTTTGCTGGTCTTTATTTCTGTTGGTCTCTGGCTCCACTCTTCCTATTCCCAGAGTTTTCTTAGTCTGGTAGCCCCATCCACACTTCCTGTATGCCTCTGGCCAATCAGCTTTTTATTAAACCAGTAGGAGAGACAAATGCTAATAATGTACCAGAACATAATCCCACAGTACCCAGATATCCCTGGGAAGAGGAAATAGATTTCTTGAGTAGACTGAGGGTGAGTGGGGATGGGATCATGGGTAATCAGGCTGAGGGAGGACAGAGGTAGGGAATACTGAAAGAGACTACTGGAGGGGAGCATTATTGGGTCAGGTGGAAACCTGATGCAAGGGAATCTACAAGGATGTTCCTAGCTAGCAATAGCAGATGCATAGCCTGAACTGGCTGTCTATTGTGACCGTATTGGTGCCTAGCCCAACTGTCATCACATGGGATTCATTCAGAAATGGATGGAAACAGATGTAGATCCACACCCAAATATTAGACTGATCTTGGGGAATCATTCAGAAGAGGGGGAGAAAGGATTGTAGGAGCCAGAAGGGTCAGGGACACCAACAACCCCCCCCCCACACACACACAGAATCAACTAACCTGGGCTCATAAGGGTTCACAGTCACTGAACAAACAACCAAGGAGCCTGCATGAGGCTAACCTAGGCCCTCTGATTATACATGACAGTTGTGTAGCTCAGTCCTCTTATGAGAATCCTAACAGCGGGAAGATGGGCTGTCTCCAACTCATTTACTGATTTTTGGGACCCTGCTCCTATACTGGGTCACCTTGTCCAGCCTTAATACATGAAGAGGTGCTTAGACTTACTGCAACTTCATATGCCATGTTTTGTGGTACTCATGGGAGGCCTGCCCTTTTCTGAACAGAAACAGTGGATTGAGGGTGAGGACAGAGGGAGTTGTGGGGAAAGACAGGGAGGAAAAAAAGGAGGGAAAATGCAGCCAAGATGTTTGTTTGTGTGTTTGTTTGTTTGTTTTAAAAAATAAAATTATAGTTTCTGCCTTTAAGTGAGAAAATGTGTTTTCCAGATTTTAGGGATCTTTATATTTTCATGTATAACTGTGGCTTCATTTTTCACATTTAATACTCTGGCCAATCTGGAATTTTATGTGGTATATTTTTAGGAGATTTAAACTAGTCTTTCAGACCCTTAAATGATTTCAAGTGAAAATTTGCATACATCTAAAGGAAATCTGTGATACAGAAATTAACAAGGATCCATACTGCTTTCTTCAAAATACTATGAGAGCCAGTCCTGGGGGAAGAGGCTTCCAGTTAGTTCCAACTCAATTCGTCCTATTCCTAAGTTGATAGTGTATGGTGCCTCCTTCAGTAATAGGGTCTTAACTTCAAATCATGGGAGGCAAACAAGAGCAATAGCAATAGTCTATGTTATTTGAGAAGCTTCTTCAAATATAGATGTCATTGGTGATACTACATTGTAGAACATCTTGGTGGAGTAGTAGAGGTAGAAACATGCTTGTATAGGGTTAAGAACACAGTGGTAAGGTTGGACAGAATATGATTTAGACAGTTCTCTTAAGGAGATTAAGAATAAATATGGCTGATTTTGGAAGATAAGTAAATATGAGTGTGACGTTTGAAGATCAGAAAAAGTTTATTTAAAGTGCTGCTTGGTATAACAATATACATGATAAAAATGAAGAAGTGCAAAGATAATGCATTAGACAGGAGAGATGCTTCTTCAGATGAACGTGTAGTGGAAAAAGTAGTATACAAATTTAGTTTGTACATTGCTGGGCATGAAGGGAATTTTCCTGCAGTTTTAGTAAGAAATTTATGGCCTGAACTAGCCTGACATCTGGACTAAAAGTCCCAAATAATCACACAAAGTCTTATATTAATATGGTTCAGGCATATTACTTGATAGCTCTTACTTTTAAACTAACCCAGGATTAGCCACCTTTTCTCAGAGCATCATTATCACCCTACTTCCTATGCATCTCCCTGGCATCTCTGCTGTCTGCTCTTCCTCTTCCCAGAGTTGTCTTAGTCTGGTAGCCCCACTCATATTTCCTGTCTGCCTTCTGGACAATAAACATTTTATTAAGCCAGTAGGAGGGACAAATATTTTACAATGTACAAGAGTATAATCCAACAGCAGGCAGTAGCATTCTATTCTATTTCTTTTGCAAAGCAGAGAATCAGATCATAAGATAAGGAGAGTGTCTGGACTCTCCTTGCAGAACTTTTAATAGTTCTGTAAAGAAAAAAAAAAAAACTTGAAAAAAGTCAGAAACCTAGTTGAAGTTGGTTGAATATACTCCAGCCTTGAAGAGAGGCTCAGAGGAGATGGATTTATTTGAATGTTTGTCCACATATGTTACTACAAGACACTGGAGTGAAGAAGTTGAGAAATTTGGCTTCAAAAGAACCAAACAAACAAACAAACAAACAAAAACAACCAAAAAGGCAGGTGAGGGGCTATAAAAATGGATCAAAGGCTAAGAACAACTTGCTTTTCTTTCAAAAGAGTGGAATTCAGTTCCCAGTACCTACGTTGAATGGCTTTCAACCACCTGTAACTCCAGTTTCAGGGAATATGACTCTCTCTTCTGACCTCTGCAGACACCTGCATATAGCACTCCCCCCCCCCCCAACACAAGTTTTTTTAGGTAGGTGAAGTCAGGTTATACCAGTGATTCTCTAAATTATGTGTATGATGATAATGTGCATAACAAAACTCATAGGCCTGCCTGGGTCATAGTGACTTTACAAATAGCATGACAGGGAAAGAGGGAACACTGAGATGTTTGCTTGATGTGAAGTCAGTGTATATGCAGGACCATGTAGAGTTTGGGCCCCACATCTTCCTGCTCAGAAGCATGGCTTCTTGCTCAATTTTGTCCAGTGCACCATGGGTAGCTAACAGACCATCTCCCACTGAGGAAAAAGAGGAAATGCCACTGTTGTCAATCACACTGCCACAGCTTTTTAGCATGAACTTGTATTGAAACAAACTGCATCTTCTTTCCTCTACATGTCTCTACATTAATTCATGGTAGCCACATTCATGAATATTCTGTTATCTATTGTGACTCCTGTGATTACCACTTTCCAACTGACTTTGTATGGCATCATTATGGCACATAGTGGATGATAACCTTTCAGAGAATATGTAAGACATACAAATAATACTTTCTTTTCTGGTCATATTCAAGTATTTCTTGGTATTATACAGCATGGTGTAGAACAACACAGCTTCCAACCACATCCTTTTAAACTCTGAGATAAAATAATTACTTTCTTAAAATGGATGACATTTGTATGTGGCCAACACCCTTCTCATTCTATACACCAATACTAGAAGGGAGAATGGGTGAGGGTACAACAACACAGTGTAAGCAACAGTCACATTCACATAAGAAATCTTCCTCTATCTTGTGGCTAGAATTAAGACCAACCCAGCAGAGTACTACATTGCCATATTGGTAGAATGTATGAAAATCTATAAGTCAGAAAGTGGCTGTAAGTCCCTATAATGTAGATGACCACAGAGGGAGTACATGAGATAATGATATCTACCATCACCTCTCCTTGTTTAGAACCTATAGGTGGAAAATGGCGTCATTATCTGAATGCACATGTGACAGAAGCCTAAAGGTCAGAGGTGAACAACCAAAAGCCAACTGTGCTAAATGTGTCCCTTGTCTTTAGTGATATAATCATAGAAAATTGCTTGTCAGCACTATCGTAGCCTGATCTTGTCCAATGCTACCAGCAATTACTTTGTGCTAAATATACAAGGAAAGGATTGTGGTCTTGATTTGACCCATGGGGAAACATGAAATGACTTGCCTATGACCACATGCTTTTATAATTATCCCTTTTTCCCTTTAAACTCTCCCATATACCCCTCCTTTTTCTCTTTCAAAATCGTGGCTTCTTTTTTATCATTAATTGATGTTATGTGCGTATATATGGATATAAATATATATGTATATTATGCATAATTAAGTACAACCTGATCATTGTGTATAATGTTACTTGTATGTCTGTTTTCAGGGCTGATCATTTGGTATTGTATAACCACAAGCAACTAAAGAATATTGAGGGTGGGAGAAATAATCTTCCCTATAAGGATTTTCAGCATTATGAACAAGATTTCTTTCTCTTCCTGCTTTGTCTCTTTCTCATTGCCATGAATGTCACACTTTGGGAAGAGCTTCTGGCAAGAGAGTTTCCTCACCTCTTTTCTGTGCTTACCATCCCTAGTCAGTTTGCAGGGCAGTTTTTGCACAAATGAACTCAGTTTTATTTGACAGTAACCTTGAGCTCTGTGCAGAAGTTTAGCAAACATGTACGAAAATTGTTCTGCCTCTTCTTCTTTGTCTGATTTCTTAGTGTCTTTTGCTCCTAAATTGCACGTCAACCACACATAGTTCATTTAGGAAAGTACTGCTCACAACACTGAAAGCTCAGACTTTAGGTTGCAGAGCAACCTATGGTATTTTTTTTTTAATGCATGTCCATAGGCAAATTTGTCTTTCACAGAGCCAAGTGTTTCCTCTTATATTCTCCTGGACCTGCTTTCAAACTCTGTTCTTTGTTGCTTTACAAAAGATTGTTTCTTCATTAGCCTTTAAACTGTGCAGATAATAGACTGGAATTCCTTAAGAATTCCAGAGTGGAGGATAGGAGTGACACAGTGGGTCTTGCACTGTTAGCATTTTATCAAGGCATTTTCATGATTGCTGTCTTTTCCAGTAATTGATGGCAGTAAGGTAATTAATTCATCAATATCTTGATCTAAGGTTTCCTATGTGGTATAAAAACAAATTCCTCAGATTTGTAGTTGTTGATCTAAATGTGTTCTATTTCTTTTTAATATATATTTTTTATTTTCATTAAAAAATGTCATCTCCATCAATGTATCCCCCTTCTCCTCCCTATCTCTCCCAGCTAGCCCTCAGCTTCACCCCTCTCAATCCACCCATGCCTTCCCCTAAAAGGGCGAGAAGTCCCAAGGTGGGCCAGCCCAGCATACTAATCCACTCCAGGCACATCCAATTCACTCATCCCAAAGTCAATGCTGGGCTGGGTGTTCCTCTATAGAGAACAGGCTCCAAGGTGCCAGCCCATGAACAGGAACACAGTCTGATCCCACTCCTCGTGACTCCACACACTCATGGCATGGCAGTCAAAGTTACACTCTAGTGTTGCTTCCCAAGTGAAGTTATCAAAAAAATCCTCAATGAGAGCTTATAAGAATGAACAGTTTGACAACTTTTCAAATGGGGTCTCTATATGTAATGGATGTTGGCTTTGAACTTTTACTTCAACATGAATGTACAGAGATTACATGTCCAATTTGTCCCGCTTTATGTATTTATTGGTGGTACTTAGGATTGAAACCAAGGCCTCCCACATATAGACAAGCACTCTGCCAGTGAGCTGCAACTCAGTCCTTGGACACTCTTGCCCTGAATAACAACTATAGGCCCTCAGCCATTATCTAAAGAGGGATATGTTTCTTAAGCTGATACAGAGTTCATCCCCAGCGGACACATAGCTACTCTTAAATGCAAAATTTTGTTCTACATTGTGGATGCTATTGTTGCCATTGTGAAAGAGTGGACCCTGAGTTCTCAGATGTCAGTTCATGAAATCCATGAATTTTGACTGAAGGATGATGCAATCATCATTTCTAGGACTTGTCTGCTAGTCAGCTGAGGAAAGCATGGCGTTTTCCAGAGAAATGTTACTATTTAGAAAACAACATCAAAAGAAATCAAAGAATGAAGAAACAGTGGCATCCATAAAAGGCAACTGTCTGATTCAAACTGTAACAGCTGGTCCCAGTGTTCTTGTCTGAGAAAGCATATGAGGATACACTATTTCTTAGGCTACTTGTTTGAGAATAGATGATGTAGACCAAACAGTGTTCTAGAGCAGATTCTGCCTGGTGTGCTGTGTATAGTAAGAGGTTTCTGGCTCAGACTTTCGGGCCTAGTCTCAAGGTTTAGGCCCACAGCCCCACAGACCCACAGAGACACACAGATCTAAGGCCCAGGCATCTAACTTGCTAGCTCTCTACCCTTCATCTAACCCATGATTCTTATCCTGTTCAGCCATGGTGTTCGGTACCTTTTCTCAGAGCAGCATAGTTGTCCTCTGCTTCTTCTAGCTTCTCTCTGGCATTCTGCTCTGTTTTTCCTGTTCCCAGAATCTTCCTAGTCTGGTAGCCCCACCCACACTTCCTGTCTGCCTTTGGTCAATTAGTGCTTTTTATTAAACTCATAGGAGGGACAATTATTTACAATGTAACATCATAAATTCACTACAGTGGTGGGCTCAAAACCCATTGCTTCTCAGAATTAACAAAAATGTGTCCATAGAGTTGGATCAAACTTCACTTTCATATATTACTCACACTTTTATTCTTAGGAATTCTGATCCTTTAAACTCTGCCTTGACTCTAGACTCATGGAAAAGCAGGTTTTTCTGTGCCTTATTAACCAAACTTGCTATAGTGACTGGGCTAAGTAAACCTTTTGCCATAGTCATTTGACTAACAGAGTGACTAGTCCATAGTACTAGCCAATCTAAACTTAGGGAAATGTGTGTGTGTTTACTGTGCCTTTCTTCACAGAAGCCTAACTGATATTTGGGGTGCCACCATCGAAATTCAGTCACTGTTGTAATTTTCTCAGTATCCCTTAGGCAGATGATCCCTTGGTGTTTGTGCTGGTTGTAAACCAGGGTCTACTGGAAAGGTATGTATGTTCATGGTTTTTTGAAGTGCTCTTTGAAAACAGTTCAGGCATCTTGTGCACTTACTGTACAATGTGCATCTTATCACTGGGACATACTTGATTTTGAGAGGTAGAGGTCAGAAGGCATTATTATTTTCTTTCTTTGTTTTTCATGAATATGTTCCAGAGATGCTGAGGTTTCTGGATTAAGAACTGAGACAGTATCGAGGTCATTTTAACTTGCTCCTGAAACTATATCTTCTTCCATTTCATCTGAAGAGTCAGTATCAAGTTTGAATCATTTATATAATAATAATTTTCTTTATTGTTCCAAGCTAAAATATTATTATGTAAATTGTTCAAATGATCCTTCTGTTCTATAGGACTCTGTATCTTCAGTGATTTTTTTTGATGAAAAGTGTTTTAGAGCAGAGAGAACAAGATTCAGTTTGCTATGTAGCAGCAGTTCTCTGAAAATGACATGTGGTTCTGGAGAGGTTATATTTAATAACAATATCACATCACATGCCTGAAAACAGAGTAGAAGAAGTAATAAAATTCTGAGCCCACCAAAGTAAAAACTGATAGGAATTTCTGTCAGAAAAAGACAGAAGAGCAGCCACCATCAGAGTGAATGTGAGATGAACTTAGCCAACCACTACTGATTTTGAAGGCATAAGGAACAGGCAAAACATAGATTGTCTTCTGGACCAGCACTAAAATTTGGACTTAATGAAATCAATTTGGTACTTCTGACCTCCATAAATGTAGGATAAAGAATTTCTACTCCTTTAAACTAGTAAACATTTAGCATCTGATATCAATGTCAGTAGAAAATCTAATGAATGGCTAACTGACAGTGGTACTGAAAGTCCACTTACCTCTATTGAATTTATACCTGCTGCTATTATGTATTACAACTATTAAGTTTAACCTCTATTGTCCTGTCCTTTTTAAAGTCTTGTGTATCTTGTCCCTAAATCACAATTGTCAAAACCCAAGTAATATCAAAGAACTTGATGAGGGTTGCAGTGTTCAAATTGTTAGTCATTCTGCACAGGTGTCAGACTCTGTGTTGTCTAGTTTTGTTCTGTTTTCCCCACTTCTGTTGCCGCCATCTTTGTTGGTTGACACTGAGAGCCAAGTAGGCATTTTACTTTTGTAAAAACATCAGTTCTATAATGTTAAATATAATAAAAATAAAATCGTACTCATTTGTCAACATGTTCTGTAGCCAAATCTGATGGCCTTAAGAAATATGTGCTAAAAGGAGACACAGTGCTGCAAACATCGGTACTTGGGTGTACTAATTTATCAGTCATGCAAAGAGGGGGTTAGTGACTTTAACATGTTCTCAGAAACACATATTAAGCTTTGAGTAGAAGTTAAAGCTTTGAGTCAGGCTTTCGCAACTTGTGGTACTTGTTAAAATTAGATGTGTATAATTCATATTAGAAGTTAATGAAAGTCTCAAAGCACTTAACATTAGAAAATATAGGTGATTGTTACAAGTTCATGATTTATAGTTGGTGGGGACCCTTTGGGACTCCCATGGAGGTTACACATGACTGGTGTCCAGATCACCACTGATACATTCCCAACACAATTTTAGACTGAATATATTCAACAGAAGGAACTCACTAATCTTAAGACAACAATCCTGCTTATTTGAGGGATTTACAACTCAGCAAGTTGATTCTTGTATGAAGCTGCTTTTCAAAGGCATCTACAACTTCCCTTGCTCTATGTGTATGTCCTATAATCACTTTTAATGTATTAAATTTATGACAAGCATTTCATTAAATGCAGGTATTATAGATGTGTCAATGTGGCTTCCTGTGATTATGATGATCAGTTCTAAATGACAACTTGACACAATATAAAATAACTTGGGAAAAGAGTCTTAGTTAAAGATTGTCTATATTAGATTGGATTGAGGACATGCCTGGTGGGAGGGTGCTCATGATTAGCTTGATTGATATAGGAAGACCTTATCCCTGCAGGTGGTACCCACTGAGCAAAGGATAGTAGATTGAGTGTATGTAGAAAATGAGTTGAACGCTAGCCTGTATGCATTAATTAATTGCTTTCTGATCTTCAAATTGGATATGACTAGCTGTTATTTAATTCCTACTGCCTTGACTTTCTTGCAATGATAGACCGTGCCCTGGGAACATGAACCTTTTTGCTTCTGTCAGCATATTTTATTACAGGAACAGGAAAAAATTACGATGGTGATTAACAAGTTATATGATTAACTTCCTAAATACTGCAGTGATTGTATTTCCAGGAGGTAAAAATAAACAGAACAATCTATCTCTCTGACTTTGTACAGGTGACAGGGATGAGAGAGATGGAACTCCTGAAAACCATGCCTGATCTTTATAGAATTGTTTCTATGCATGCCAACAACTGACATAAGGCAAGTGCATTCTCTCTTTCCTGAGAACAGGGAAAACTGTTTAAAGTATCCACAAAGTTTGGCTCGAGGTTTGTCCCTATGTTTGGAGTTCTATGAGTACTTGAAAAGGTGGTCGAGATTAAGGGAGGTTTACATGGCTATGTTTCAGGAGACTTTGTAAAGAGGAGTACTGGGTTGAATACTAAGCTACTTCTTTGTAAAAAATGGCACATTCTAAGAATGTGTCACAGCTCTCCATGTTGTCTTTTCATATTAATCCATAACTGTGAGTGCTAAAGCCAAATCTTGTTCCATGTTTCCAGATTTTCCTTTCAAACCTGTCTCTCCATTTATGAATGAGAATG
Source organism: Phyllotis vaccarum (assembly GCA_033318265.1). Taxonomy (NCBI): domain Eukaryota; kingdom Metazoa; phylum Chordata; class Mammalia; order Rodentia; family Cricetidae; genus Phyllotis; species Phyllotis vaccarum. The sequence goes on along the minus strand of JARWLC010000013.1, from coordinate 3,777,073 downwards.
CTTAGTATCATCATCTATATAAACACAGAGACACATACATGTCACATATATAACATCTATCCAATATAACATGTTTAAACAAGGTTTTATTCTGGTATTTTCATGCATACTATTTAGTGATCTTTTTCACCACCCCTGTCCTCTGCCCCACTTCCCACCTCCTCGCTCTCTCTGAATGGTTCATTCATCTCCCCAGTCACCTTTCTCCTGCTTTCACACCACATGCTCTCACACCTCTCACACACAAACCCTCTTTTCCCGTCTCATCATCACCTTTCTAGTTTCACCATCTATATCCACAACGCACACACACACACACACACACACACACACACACACACACACACACATTCATACACACATTCACACACATGCACACATACATACACATTCACACACACACATTCATACACACATTCACACACATGCACACATACATACACATTCACACACACACATTCATACACACATTCACACACATGCACACATACATACACATTCACACACACACACATTCACACACACATGCACACAAATCCTATCATCTAGGATTTCCTATGAGAGGAAACTTGATGCATTTGTTTTAAGTCCCTGCTCAGCACTAATGTATTCTGCTTCTCAGAATAAAATTTGGAAAATGTCTTTGTCTTTCCAACTACAACAAATCACCTCTGTGAGCATCTCCACAGAGTCGACTTCTTAAAGGAAACTATGATATCACATCAGGTCAGATAACTCCTCCTTTGGGAAGAATTCCAATAAATCATCTGCAGAATTCCACCTGCCACAGGGAAAGGTGACTTTTCCTCCTTCCTGGCCCAGGCAGTTGGAAGCCACCGTCTCTTGTCTGTTTCCATGAACATGCAGCAGGAATGCACTGGCATGGAGCTTGTGGCTGCCGGTCCAGGCCCTCATTCATCACCACACCCTTCTACACCTCTTAACACCAGTGCCCTTGGTGGTCTCCTCTACCCCATTCTTGGTTTTCCTCCTCCATTTGATGATGCTTCCACTGGACCACAGTTGTGGTGATGGCTCTATCTTGGGTCACTCAGCCTCACATTGATCACCTAGACCAGAGTGTCCCAGGTACTGATTATGGATGCTGGCTTTGCAAGCCCGTAGTGACTTTGGCCATGACCTTACTGGCTCCTGAGAGCATTCCTGGTGATCTTGCCCCGTGTTCCTCGGTGTGTTTTCCTGGGGTTAACATCTTCCATGTCATTAATAATTTCACAGGACATTCTCAGGGTATCAAAATGCTTGCTAATTTATAGCTCCCTCTGCTGCTGAAGATGTAGGTACCCACAAGGCCTCTAATATATATCAGAACTTTGGAAAGTCTTATTGCAGCTTATGTACATTAACTTCTCACCTGTTTTCCTTCAGACTTTCAAATGGACAGCTGAGAGACGGCCAGAGTTCAAATCTAGATTCCAGTGTAAAGTCAAAGAAGCAAATTTAGACACTGATATGTGAGATCTGAGCATTTAAATTCTTGAGGGCAGATTTAAATATGAGAAGTGAGATTATAAATAAGAAATTGGGCTTCCAGTCAGAAGCCAAGCTGAGACAGCATCAGTGTCCTAGTGGGGGACAGTAAGGAAAATTAGCAACACTTAAAGTCATCTCGAGTTTCACCCCACAGAAGTCTCCTTCCTTGATCATGATATCTACCTTTCTGAGCAACTTACTCCGTTTGACTACCCACTGCCTATGGAAAAACATTTCTTAGCTTATGATGTACTGCACAGCTTGCTGCTAGATGCTTCTCTTCATTTCTCCATTTCTCCCTCCTCCCTGACTTTATTGATCACCTGGTTTGACTGAGCCACTTGAAGTTAGATAGCCACCAGTGGCTTTTCAGTGCTTCCCGACCCACCTCACCATCAACATGGATGCTACTCCTTCCTCTTTCCATGTGTCTAAGATCTTGTTTGACTTCTTCTGATTGTCTCCATATAATGAAAACTCTTTCCTGTGAGCTCATGTTATTCTTCATTTTCCAATGGGCTTGGTGATACTTTATTTTTGTGTTTCATCTTATTTCTTATTTTTAATTATATTTTTCATGTATTTTACATACCAACCACAGTTTCCTTTCCCTCCTATCTTAGCTACTTTCTATTGTGTGGTAAAACACAATGGGAACAAGCCAATAAACAGCTCTTCTCAATATGTCTCAGCATCAGTTCTTGCCTCTAGGTTACTGCCTCTAGTTCCTGACCTGACTTCCCTAGCTGATAGATTATATGATGCATGTCAAAGTAAACCCTTTCCTCCTCAAGATCGTTTTAGTCAGTCCTTTGTCATGGCAACGGGAACTAAACTAGAATTGTGCCTTACTACTATTAAGAAGTCAGTGCCAGCCAGGTGGCAGTGGTGCATGGTTTTAACTCCAACACTCAGGAGGCAGTTTGCGGTTGGCCTGGTCTACAGAGTGAATTTCAGGACAGCCAGGACTACAGAGAGAAATCTTGTGTTAAAAACCAAATAACAAAAACAAGGAAACACAAAACTCAGTGCACATGCTTAGATAATTGATAACCTAATAAATGAGGTTGGACCTGATGTTTCTGAGAGCTGAGGGGTGGCTAGTGGACAGATCCCAAGAAAATTACATAAAATCTAATCAAAGCTGACAGAAAGGCTCAGTAAGTGGTTTGCAACCATTGAAAACATGGGACAAATAGGTCCACCAGCAGTTCCACGTTCCTGCCCATCCAAATAATTCTATTTCCAAATGATAAATCTAAGTTGTTGTAGGAGGAGTTTGAATAGTAATGTGTTCAAACAGCAGACACATTTGTAAATCATCTTGTAAGATTTTTATAAAATGGATTAAAATGGTTTCTAAAGTGTTTTGGGGGCTTCAAAGGAGTTTATATAAGTTCCATCCAAAGTTCACATCTGAGTAAGACTTCATTTCCAGCAATGTGAGTAAATGAAGCATTACTCAAATATATTAAACTGTATATTTTATACATCTAATTTCCTTCTCCAATATGTTCTAAATTAGCAAAGGAAAAGGAGAGCGATGCTTTCTGTTCCTCTAATTAAATGCCAAACCATTACCAAGGTAGCCTAGGACATTGTCCTCAGCACATCTGTCGTAGCTGCTGTCCATCAAGTGTTCCCTCCTAGGCAGAAATGTGATTACCCCTTGGAATGATGTCAACAATCTCTAACTGCAGAAAGTTGATCTAGTTTGGTATTATTAATGAAATGTATTACGGGAAACATGATGGAATGAAAAAATATATTCGAGTTATATTTGAGTTTTAGGTGAGAAATCAGTGTTGAAAATGCAGTTCTCCTCCTTTTTTGCAGCCCACAGATTGTGTTCATCATGTTAAACATAAGTCTCCATGGCCATTTAGAATCTTTGTATGTTTTGTTCCATAAGATCATCAGGTCAGCCTCCTAAAGTAGACAAGGCAGAGGTGACTGTCAAACTTATTGGTTGTAGGTGTATAATAAATGTTGGCGACTCCAACTATCCAATCTAAGAACTTCCCGGGACCTTCATCTGGGTGCTGCTCCACCATCCACCACCTGCCTTCTGGCTCCTCTGTAAGATTAAACTATCACCGTAAGATTTTATTATCCTTGATTTTCATTTTTAACATGCTAACCTTGTATATATGTACCTCTTAACAATATACACTTCACTTTATCTTGTTTAATTATAATAAGGACATAAATATTAAATAGTATTTTAGAATTTGCTTTTCATTATTCATCATTATTCATTCATTTAAACTGATTATTGATGTGGGAATGCATTTCTTTATGCTGTGAATAGCAATCTTTAAATAAAGGAGCTGTTTTGGCCCATGACAGGCACCATAGAAAAAGTAGGAGGAGGAATCAGAGTAGGTAGGAGGAGCAGGGTGGAGTCAGACAGAAGGAACAAGAAGCCCAAAGGAGCAACATGTAAAGAACACAGGTGAGCCACAGACCAAGTGGCAGACATTTTAGTGAGAATGGGTTGATTTAAGATGTAAGAGCAAGCTAGCAATGTGCCTGAGCCATAGACCAAACAGCATGAACTTAATATAAGCGTCTGAGTTATTTCTGCGGGCCTGAGCAGCAACGGGCAGCTAAGGGGTCTGGGGCTGCAGGTCTGTGGGTCTGGACCTCTGGACCCAAGAAACTACATTGTAACAGAATATTGTTGCTATAGTTGTTGATACTTGAAGGTTATTATTTTTCATTGGTACCAAATATCCCAGTGCATAATTAACCACTTAGTTTTTCTTCTGTTGCTGGGAAAATGGATTATTTCCAGACTTCTTCATTTTGTCTTTTGCTGCAACAAATAATATAGCTATGTGTATATTATATTTGTCTTAATTGTCACATATGTAAGAATTTCTCTTCTGAGTCTTAGCTATATAAATCTTTTTGCTTTACCAGTAAACATCAAATTACTTTCCAAAGTGGTAGACAGCAGTAATTTATAAGAAATTCTGATTTTTATCAGAAATAAAAAGGGGGGCATAACAACAGAATCTTAGGAAATCCAGAGAATAATTTGGTCATACTTAAAAACCTGCACTCCACAAAATTGGAAAAGCTAAATGTAATGGACAGCTTTTTTAATAGGTACCACTTACCAAAATTAAATCAAGACCAGATCAATGACTTAAACAGACATATAACCCCAAAGGAAATAGAAACAGTTATTACTGGGACTGTTGAGTGGGAGGAGCAACAGAGAGGGAAAATGAAGAAATAGATATCTTGATAGAGGGAGACACTGTGGGGATGAGAAACCTGGTGCTAGGGAAACACCCGAGAACCCACAAGATGATCCTAACTAGGACTTCAAGCAATATCGGAGAGGATGTCTAAAATGGCCTTCCACTATAATCAAATAACTGACCGCCTTAATTGCCATTATAGAACCTTCATCCAGAAAATGATGAAGGCAGAAGCATAGCTCCATAGCTAAGGACAGAGTTGAACTCCTGGTCCAGCTAAAGAGCGAGTAGAGATTATATGAACTAAGGGATCAGTATCATGAAGAGGAGACCCACAGAGACTGCTGACTCCAGATACTGGGAGCTCACTGACTCTGTAATGACATCTAAGGAACCTTCATGAAAAGAAAGTAAACCCTCTGAATGTAGATGACAGTTGAATGGCATGGGCAGTGTGTGGAGCCTCTTGTAGTTGGACCCGAGTTTATTCCTGGTGCATGAACTGGCTTCTTGGAGCCCACTCCCTACAGAGGAACTTCTTACTCAGCCTTCATACTGGGGGGAGGGACTCAGACCTACCACAACTAGATTTGGCAGAAAAAATTGATTCACCTTGGGAGTCCTTGCCTGCCCAGGGGAGTGGATGTGGCGATGGGGTGTGGGGAGGCTAAGAGAAGACTGGGAGGAGGGTAGGGATGGGGGAATAAAGAAAAAAGAATTTATTAGATATCTTTGAATATATGATATTTTACACGATGACTTAAAATCATTCAGATTTAATATTGATTAAGTTATATTTTTTTCCAATACATATGCTTAACGATAAACATTGCATGAGTTGCTATTAAAAAAAAAAAGCCTCCCTGCTTAAAAAAAAAAAAAGTTCAGGGCCAGATAGTTTCAATGCTGAATTCTACAAGAATTTCAAATAATAACTAATACCAATACTCCTCAAATTGTTCCACACAATAGAAACAGAAGGGACATTGCCAGAATCTTTTTTTAATGAATTAGAGTTACCCTGATACCCAAACCACAAAAGGATGCAGCAAATTTAGAGAATTACAAGCCAATTTCACTTATAAACATTGATGCAAAAATACTTAGCAAGATACTGGCAAACTGAATCCAAGATCATACCCCAAAAAAGCATATACCATGATAAAGTAGACTTCACCCCAGAGATGCAGGGATGGTTCAACATACGAAAATCTGTCAAAGTCATCATATAAACAACCTGAAAGAGAAAAACTGCATGATCATCTCATCAGATGCTGGAAAAACATTTGACAAAATATAACACTCTTTCATGATAAAGGTCTTGGAGAGATCAGGGATACAAGAAACATACCTAACCATAACAAGCAAAATATACAGCAAGCCAAAGGCCAACATTAAGCGGAGAGAAATTCACATAAATCCCATGAAAATCAGAAGCAAGACAAGGCTGTCCACTCTCCACATCTATTCAATATAGTACTTGAAGTCAGAGCAATAAGACAACAAAAGGAGATCAAGGGGATACAAATTGGAAAGGAAGAAGTCAAACTATTGCTATTTACAGATGATATGATCATATACATAAGTGATCCACAGAATTCTACCAGGGAACTCCTACAGCTGATAAACACCTTATCAATGTGGCAGGATACAAGATTAACTTAAAAAAATCAGTAACCCTCCTATACACAAATGATAAAAGAGCTAAAAAAGAGATGAAGGAAACATCACCCTTTACAGTAGGTGCAATTAACATAAAATGTCTTAGGATAAATCCGACCAAAGAGGTGAAAGACCTGTAGAGCAAGTACTCTAAGTCATTGAAGAAAGAAATTGAAGAGGATATCAGAAAATGGAAAGATCTCCCATGCTCCTGGATAGGTAGGATCAACATAGTAAAAATGACAATCTTACCAAAAGCAATGTACAGATTCAATACAATCTCCATCAAAATCCTAAGACAATTCTTCACAGACCTCAAAAGAACAGAACTAACTTCATATGAAAAAACAAAAGCCCAGGATTCCCAAAACAATCCTGTTCAATAATAGAACTTTGGGAGGCATCACCACCCCTGAGTTCAAGCTCTACTAAAGAGCTACAGTAATAAAAACAGCTTGGTACTAGCATAGAAACAGACTTGTGGATCAGTGAAATTGAATTGAAGACCCAGACATTAATCCACACACCTATGAGTGATGTGGGAATGTCTTTCTGTATGCTGTGAATAAAGGACTGTCTTGGCCCATGACACACTGCAGTAGGCAGGAAATCAGAGCATAGGTAGGAGAAGGAGGACAGAGTCAGACAGAGAGACAAGCCAGCCGCCTAAGATTCAGCATATAAGGTTACAGAGGTAAGCCACAGGCCACGTGGCAGGACAGATTAGTGGAAATGGGTTGAATTAAGATGAAAGAGCTAGCTAGCAATGTGCCTAAGCCGTAGGCCAAACAGGATGTAGTATAAGCATCTGAGTCATTTGGGGGGAAAAGTGGCTGCAGGCAAGTCCAAACCGTGGGGAAGTTTGAGCCAGAAACCTCTTGTTAAATATGAACACTTGATTTTTGACATGAGGTCAAAAATATACAATGGAAAAAAGAAAGCATCTTCAACAAATGGTGTTGGCATAACTGGATGGTGGCATGTAGAAGAATGCAAATAGATCCCTATCGATCACCCTGAACAAAACTCAAGTCCAAATTGATGATAGACCTAAACATAAAGCCAGTTACAGTGAACCTAATAGAAAATAAAGTAGGAAATAGCCTTGAATGCATTGGCACAGGAGACCACTTCCTAAATATAACACCAGTAGTTCAAGCACTGAGAGGAATATTTAATAAATGAGACGCCCCTGAAACTGAAAAACTTCTGTAAGGCAAAGGACACAGTCAATAAGACAAAATGACAGCCCACAGAATGGGAAAAGATCTTCACCAACCAAATATCTGACAGAACTCAAGAAACTAGAGGTAAAAAAACAACAAATAATCCAATTATAAAACGAGGTACAGAGGTAAATAGAGAATTCTCAACAGAAGAATCTTAAATGGCTCATAGATACTTAAAGAATTACTCAACATTCATAGCTATCAGGGAAATGCAAATCAGAACAACTCTGAGATGTGGTCATATATTGTATATCTAATAAAAAATAGTCTTGAATATCAGAGAACAAGCTACCCACAGAGCCAAGCCATGAAGTTCAGGAAGTGGTGACCCACACAGACTCAGGAAACAGAGATTCATCTGAATCTCTATGAGTTCAAGGCTTTAGAGCCATATGGGGAAGGGCAATGGAAAATGAGAAGAGAACATGAGGAAATGGGATAGTTGAGTTGGGGGATTGACGGAGAGGGAGACAACAAATAGATATCTTGATAGAGGGAGCCAGTGTGGAGTTAGAGAGGAACATGGTGCTAGGGAAATACCCAAGAACTTACAAAGGTGACCCTCTCCAAGCAATAGTGGAGAGGATGCCTAAACAGGACTTCCCTATAATCATGATGATGGCCACCCTAATTGTCATCATAGAACATTCACCCAGCAACCGATGGAAGCAGATGCAGAGATCCACAGCTAAGCATTGGGGTCAAGCTCCCAGTCCAGCTGAAGAGAGGGAGGAGAGATTATATGAGCAAAGGGATCAGGACCATGATGAGGAGACCCACAGAGATGGCTGACCCAATCTATTGGAAGCTCACTGACTCTGAAATAATAACTAGGGAACCTACATGGTACTAAATTAAGCCTTCTGAAAAATGGATGACTGTTGAATGTAGGCAGAGTAAGGGGACTCTGGCAGTGGGACCAGAATTTGTTTCCGGTGCATGAACTGGTTTCTTGGAGCCCATTTCTCACAGAGGAACACATGGCTCAGCCTTGATACTGGGGCACAGCTTCATCCCACCTCAACTGGATATGCCAAATAGAAGTACTTACCCTGGGAGCCCTTACCCTTTCTAAGGAGAGGATGGGGGATGGTGTAGGGAAGGACTGGGAAGAGAGGAAGAAAAGGGAACACTGGAGGGTATGTCAAAAAATTAAAAAAAGAAATTCTGATTTTAATATAGACAAAATTATTATCTTTCCTCTTATGGTTAGTACTTTTAGCCATTTGAATAATAAAATTGTTTCTTACCCTAAGATTGAGTCTCCTCTATTTTATTATCATATACAAATTCAAATGGTAAGGCTTTCATTATAACACTTCAATACATAAATGAATGGCATGCATTTTGATCATATTCCCCACTGTGTTACTAGTTTTGCTTTTCAAAATTAACTTACAAAGTAATAGGTTTCCCTATGTGGTTTTTATACATATTTCATTTTATTTGCATTCTTTATCTCCTTTTTCTCTTTTCCCACTCAACTCCTCTGGCCTCAATATTGACTCCCTCCACTTTGCTCTATTGCTTTCCCAGCTTCCTACCTTAAAGCTTTTTTCCCTCTTGGGAAAAAGGATGACATGGGCCTGTAGTAGTGGGTTTCTCAGCCCCAGGCAGCCAGAGGCCCAGACCCACAGACCTCCAGCCCCAGACCCCTTAGCCACCCGCCACTGCTCAGACCCCCAGAAATGACTCAGACGCTTATATTAACTTCATGCTCTTTGGCCTATGGCTCAGGCACATTGCTAGCTAGCTCTTATATCTTAAATCAATCCATTTCTATTAATCTGTCAGCCACGTGGCCCGTGGCTCACCTGAGAGTCTACATGTTGCTCCTTGGGCGGCTTCAGCTCGGTTTCTCCCTGACTCCACCCTGCTTCTACCTATGCTCTGATTTCTCCTCCTACTTCTTCTATGGTGCCTGCCATGGCCCAAAACAGCTCCTTTATTTAAAGATTGATATTCACAGCATATATAAACTCATTCCCACATCACTTCCCCCTTTCTGTCTAATCAAAAAGGACAATTTTAACATAGCAAAATGATTTTTAAAAAGTTAGATTATTGAATTTACTTAGATCAGGAAAACAGCTGTTAATTTCAAAATGCTTTACATTGGTATAGATTTTGGTTTATTGATACAAATTTAAGGTCAATTTTGTTATGTTATATGTGTTTTTTTATTCTTCTTTAAGGTATGATGTTCATGTAACTGTTTTAAAATTGTAGTATATAATTAAGAAATGAAGGTTAATAGTCACTTTTGATAATCAAACTTATAGTTAGGTTAGTTAGGATTTTTAGGTATACAAAAATATATTTCAATTATGTAGGTAATCTTCAAATACTTTTAAGACCTATAGAATCTGGCATTTAAAATGTTTTAAGAGCTTAGACTTTTCTGGACAGTGAGACAGGTCTGCTCCTGGCAGCACTAATTTACTTTAACAGGAAAATGGGCATCGAAGAAACTCTATACGGAGTCTACTCTCTTTGTGGCAATGGTTAGCCACTGGATAAGGACGTGTTCTTATATTGACTGTTTGACAGTATGCTGTTTAAACTGGACATGCATGTTCTATAAGAAGATGACCTCTGAACTTTGGCAGAACAAGCCTAGATGGTCATTCAGGTTCCTGCTTTACAAAGAAAACTGTCAGACATTCTTCAGGACTCGAGTAGAAGCAACTGATGAACTATACCAGAATGGGCAGAGCGGATTTCCTGCTTCACTGAAATGAAAAGAGACTCCGGGCCTATAGGCTAAAGATGGATGCCCCAACTTTATAAAAGAACTTTCGGTGACTGTCCAGGCAGATAGGTGTCATCTCTGTCCTTTCTAGATTTTAGAAGTCGCTTGCACTTCTGGTTTACTTGGGTAAATATGTTCTTCTGTGGTCTTTGATGTAGTTGAAGATTAGATAGTTATAGGTACAGTTTTTCTTAGTCATTTAAAAGGTATATTAGATATGAAACTTTAGACTCATAAAGATAAGGTAGATGATAGAGTATTTTCTTTAATTTTGCTAAATACAAATAGACTAGATATTGTAACTGTAAGTCTTGCTTGATAGCTATTTTGTTATATGTAATTTTGCTATGTTAAAATTGAAACCTTCCTTTTTGATTAGACAGAAAGGGGGAGGTGATGTGGGAATGCCTTTCTGTATGCTGTGAATCTCAATCTTTAAATAAAGGAGCTGTTTTGGGCCATGGCAGGCACCATAGAAGAAGTAGGAGGAGAAATCAGAGCATAGGTAGGAGAAGCAGGGCGGAGTCAGAGACAGACTGAGCTGAAGCCACCCAAGGAGCAACATGTAAGGAACACAGGTGAGCCACACGGCCACGTGGCCGACAGATTAATAGAAATGGGTTGATTTAAGATGTAAGAGATAGCTAGCAGTGTGCCTGAGCCATAGGCCAAACAGCATGAAGTTAATAGAAGCGTCTGAGTCGTTTCTGGGGGCCTGGGCGGCGGTGGGCAGCTAAGCGGTCTCGGGTGGCAGGTCTGTGGGTCTCAGATCTCTGGCTGCCCGGGACCCGAGAACCCCACTACTACACGGGCCCATTTATGCTTTCCTGACATGTATTCATATTTACTTCCACCTGGATATTATTTTTTCTTATCACCCATATTTTCCATTTTTCTCTTTAATTTTAATCTAAATTCCTTCAAACCCCTTTCCTTTGTGTATATATTTATTTATTTTTTAAAAAGTTATTTCATTTTTTTAAATGAAAAATGTCATTTTTATCCACATATCCCCCTCCTCCCAATCCCTCCCAGACAGCCCTCAGCCTCGCCCCTCCCCCAAAAGGCAAGAAGTCCCAAGGCGAGTCAGCTCAGCATGGCACATCCACTCCAGGCAAGTTCGATCCACTCATCCCAAAGTCAAGACTGGGTTAGGTGTTCCCCTGCAGGGAATGGGCTCCAAGATGCCAGCCCGTGCACAAGGGCACAGTCTGATCCCACCCCTCCACATACTGCTCATGCCAGTTGACAGTTGCCTACACTTGGAAGGCCTAACTCCTTTTCCCCATGGATCTCCAGTGGCTATTCTTGATTCAGTGAGCTCCCTAAAGCTCCAGCTAGCCATAACTCTGGGAATTTTCCTCACAATCCCTTTCCCCTTGCTCATACAGACTCTCCTATCCTTCTCTCATCTGGACCACTGCTCAACCATGGATCTCTGCCTCCACCTCTATTCTTTGTTGGATGTATGTTCTGTGAGGATATTTAGGGTGGTTATTCATTTGATTATAGGGGAAGTCCTGTTCAGGCACCATCTCCACTATTTGTTGCAAACTTGGGCAGGGACATTCTGTGAGTTTTTGGAGGTTTCCCTAGCACCCAGTCTCTTTTCAACCCCACATTGGTTTCCTCTATTGAGATATCCATCTCTTTCTATTTCCCTCTTTGCTCCTCTCACTCAAGAGTTGTGTGTATATTTCTTAAAGCATGGCCTTGATACGTAACTCAGACTGATCTATAATTCTTGGTATTCTGTTTTCAAAATATTTGGGGCTTCACATGCATGCTACCATGCACTGAAGCTGTTCTTTGTGTGTGGTATATGTGAGTTCATGTGTATAACGATGCCTGCTTGTGTGCACTTACATGTATTCATGAGGCCAGAGGTTGATATAGCTCATCTTCCTCAGTCACTCAATACTTCATTTGTGTGTATTACATATGTTCATATGCAAATGTGCATGAGGTCATGTACATATGTATATATGTGGGGAAGGGGGGTCTGGAAGCTGGAGTTTGACATTATACTCCACTATTGATCTTCACTTTTTTTTTGAGACAGTCTCTCACTGAATTTGGAACTGGCTAGCAAGCTCCAGGGATCTACCTTTATTTACCTCCATTACCACCCTTTGCTTACAGAAGCACATCTCTGTGACGAGCTATTAAGTGAGTCATGATGATCTGATCTCAAGCCCTCATAATTATCACCCATGTCGTTGGTGTATTGGTTTCCTAGGACTTGCACCTAACTGAAAGTTTGTATCCTTTGACCAACATACCCCCATGCTCTACACCCACTTCTAGCCTTTGGCTATCATCTTTCTCTTCTATCCTTTGTTTTAATCTAAATTTTCTAATAATTTTAGATTATACACACAAACAAACAAACAAACAAACAAACAAACAAAAACCAAGATCATGTAGTACTTGTCCTGATGTGGCTGGCTTATTTTATTTTGAATACACTCTCCAAGTCCTCCCATGTTGCTGTAAAATAATATATTTTCCTTCTTTCTTATGATTGGAAAATATTCTATCCAATACCCACATACCAGTTTTCTTCATGCATCCATGAGCCAATGAAGGTTACTATATCATGGTTATTATTAAAAATGCTACAGTGAACATGGAGATATAGATATTTCTTTAATTTATTGTTCCCATTTTCTATCTAGTAGTGAGATTGTTGGGTAATGATGTGCTTTAACTTTTAAGATTTATTTGATATTGTTAGATGTATGAATGTCTTGCCTGTGTGTATGCAACACATGAGTGACTATCATCTATGGAGGTCTGAAGAGAGCATTAGAACCTCTAGAAATGAAATTGTAGATGGATATGAGCGCCATGTATGTGCTGGGACCTGTGAACTTGCCTTTGCAAGAGCAATAAGTACTCTTAAGTGCTGGGCTGCATCCTTGCCAGCATCTGTTATCTTCTTTCATTGCAATAATGGCCATTTTGATTGTGGAAATGTCTCACTGTGCTTTGTCAAATAAATGTCAAATAATTTTTCCTTGTTTTTTTCCCAGTATTTTAAACTTTTACATTTTAATTTTAGGGTCCATTTTCAGTGTGTTGCATTCCAGATGTTGCTAGTTTTAAATCTCTAGCTTTTTCACCCTATAACATTGTATGTTCTTTAAAATATCACAAGTAACTGTATTTCATTATTTATTAAATGTTAAATCACAAAACAAAAATTTTTATTTGAATGAAATTATTTCCTTCAATCTGAGACTACAAGTCATTTAACATGAAATAAACATGATCAAATACTTTATAGACATGAATTAATATGTCATAATAAAACCTAGTATTTTTGTTCAAGTGGTATATGATAAGAATTTTAAAAATATGAATCAAGGTTGGTGCCATTAGTTCTATAAAATTCTCATTAGATTGCTTTATTTTGAATGGAAATAATTAAAAATAAAATTATTATGAACTAATATATTTCTTTTATGTTTTTATAGTTTTACATTATACACAAAAATGTTTAATTCTAGAAAATAAAATTTCTTCTAAAGAGTATAATTTAAATTATACAAATTTATAGTTGTGATATTTAAAAAGAAGTTTATAAAGTATTGTATGATATTAATTTTAAGATAAAAATGTGATAAAATTGAATATATATGCTAAAACAGGTTGTCTAATAAAAGATACCAAAAATGGAAGTGTATGAAAGACTGTATAGTGAGACCTTGTCTCAATAAACCAAAACCAACCACCAACTCACAAACCAACCAACCAAACAAAGGAAAAACAAAAGCAACCAAGCAATATGCACCTCACAATGCAACTAGAATCTTAATTTTTATGAGAAACTTTTCTGTACGAATGGATATAAAAAGATAATAGAACATAGGCAGCCCACCAAAGACTAGAAATATGTTCCTAAAATGCCCTGTAACTCACTCTCAGCTAGCTTAAGACTTCTTTGTAGTGACTTGAATTTTCTTTAGTTGCTTTCATAAATGTACCCTAACTTTCAATGTAATATCTTCTATCTTGTTGGTAAAACTTATTTCTAGATACCTATTTTGTTGTTATGAGTGGTATTCTGTGTCTTGCAAATAACTGAACTGGTTATTATTTCTAGTAGAGTATGTGAAATGTTCCAAGATTTCTGTAAATCTGATTGTGCTATCTGAAAATGCAGGTTATTTAGCTTCTCTTCATCTAATTTGGATTTTATTTTATTGTATTTGAGATAGGGCCTTGCTATGTAGCTTATACTGGACTTGAACTCACAGTCCTGCCTCAGCTCATCAAATGCTGCAACTAGAAACATTTTCATGCTTGAATAAATTCTGTTTTGACCAGAAAGTCTTGGTCATCGGGGTAATTTGTCTGTATGGCATAAGGCAGGAGTCCTGTTTGTTTCTTATATGAATTATGATTTTTTTTCAGTTCCTGTCAATGAAATAGGTTCAAATGCTTCCATATGTATGTTTTTGATACCCATTTTTTTTCTCTTCGACTGCCCCCTGCTCAGAAAATTAGGGCTTTCCATACCCTGGTAACTGTGAGAAGAACAGGCAGCAGTGATGGGAAAATCTTGGTGGGATGCGCCATAGTTGGGAGAGGAACGTCCATACCCCTTTAAGTAATCTGTCACCAAGTGTCTGTAAGGAAGCCTAATAAATTCAATGGTTTCTTAGAGTGAACTGTGTCAGAATTATGTCTCAGTTTGTCATTGGGAATTTAAGAGAGGGAAAGATGAGGATTAGTCTTCCTACTGGAAAATAATTTTAGCAACCGTGAGTCACAAAGCCAAGGTTCAAACTTCAGTTTCTCTCTTCCTAAGCTGTGGGTCTGTGAGCAATTTATTAAACAATTACAGCTTTGGTTTCCTTATTCACCTCTCAGCCTTTGCCTGAACCACCATAGTCTCTTGTTTGAGAATTTTAATACATTATTCTTAAACAATCCTACACCAATACTGCTATTCAGGACCCCCTCTTCCTTATGCAAACCCTTGGGAAGTAACTGTTTTTACATGGTCAGTAGTCAAAAATAATCCTACTGATTATATCCTTGATGTTAAAGATGCAGTCATTTCAGCCATCCAAAGTTACACATTTTGGTTGCTTTGTTATAGTGATGTCTAGGTACTTATTTGTGAGATGATGGATTTGGTAAGAAACATTTGTCAATGCTGGCTGTGATGACTTATGGCAAAGGACTAAATTTTATTCTATTTTGTTCTAACTTTTTTCTTTCTTTCTTACCTCCTTCTCCCTTCTTTACTCATTCCTCCCTCCCTTCCTTCCTTCCTTTCTCCCTTCCTTTATTTCTCTTTCTCCTCCTGCTTTACTTCCTTTCTTCCTCATTCCCTCATTGCTTTTCTAACTCCTTCCCTCCGTCCCTTCTTCCTTCCTTAATTCTTGAACCCCCCCTTTAATTTTGTATGTATACGTATTTTGCCTACATGAATGTCTGTCTACCACATGCTAGCAGTGCCTACACAGGCCAGAAAAAGACATACGATCCTCTGGGACTGGAGTGACAGCCAGCTGTGAGCCTCCATGCTGCTAAAAATTCAACCCAGGTCTTCTAGAAGAGCAATTGGTGCTCTTAACTGCTAAGCCATTTCTTTAGCCCTCTTGGCTGTTTCTTTGTTCCAGTTTCCTGGAGATTACCTGGAATATGAGGCTTTCCAGTGCCTTGTCTTTTCTCTACCTTATTTTCCACTTGCTTTTCATTCTTCCCAAAGTGGAAAATGTCACATACAATTTGAAAATAAAGTGTGGAAAGCAACACTCTGGGGATTGATTTTTTAATTCAGGTTAATGGGGGTATCTTTAGTTGATACATAGTTGAAATTAATCAAGTCAGGCCTCTCAGATGCTTCAGAAGACATTCCTAGGTTATCGGCTCATTAAGATTTTTGAATTTACTATCTTTTTCCAAGCACATTTGTTTGTGTCTAGGAAGAAGTTCTGAGCAGGGTCTCATGTAGCTGGTCGTGAACTCACTTTGTACTCAAATTTGACCTTGAACTCCAGATCCTCCTATATATGCTTTTCCAGTGCTAGAATTAGAGGCATGTGGTACCATGCTAAGCTTCTTCCTTCCTATCCACCTATTGCACAAATTCTATTTAGTACTATAATAAAACCCAGAGTCAGATATTGGACAAAAACTGAAATATCAGAGAGAGGAACAGACCACAGTCAATCCTGACCCAGTGAACTCTTCAGGCTGAACAGGTTAGATCCTATCTTCATAGGTCCTCAGACTGACTGAGTTGCAGGCAAAGGGGCTAAACTTCTCCTTCTCCTGCCTTATTTCTTTCCCCACTCAGCTACTTAAATTTCTGCTTCAACTTTTCTTGAGCTAGGATTAAAAGTTTGTGCTACCACTGACTTGCTCTGTTTGGCCTTCCTTGAACTCACAGAGATCCAGGATATGTCTGCCTCCCAAATCCTAGGATGAAAGATATGAGTCACCAGTCTCTGATCTTTATGGCTTGGTTCTGTCCTCTGATATTTCAGGTTATTTTTTATTAAATATATAACACCGCATCTACCTGTCTGTCTGCCTACATAGCTAACTAGCTATAGCGTTTTACTATGAATCCAAACGTGTGTTAAATTTATGATTCTCCTCTGTCTACCACACAAGTGATAGAATCTTAGAGGTGCATATATCTGGCTGTATCTTTTCCATGAAGGGTGTGATGGCTGTTCTCAGTGCCAACTTGACTACATATGCACTTAATTAAAATCAAAGAGGCTGGGTAGACTTGTGAAGGAATTTTCCTAAGATTATTTAAAGTAAGGAAGAATGGCCTTTAATCTGTATCTTTTGAGGTGGGAAGATCCACCTTTAATTTGGTCTACATCCATTGTTGGCAAGACATGGAAGAAGAACACTTATTCATCCTTTGTCAGCTCACCCTTACACTTGGTGGCAAATCCATTCCTTAACTGTAGCATTACATCTTAAGGATTCTAGCATACACTGAAGATCAGCTGAGATATCCATCCTTGTGGACTGAACAACTACTGGATTTTTGATTTTTGTTGGTAGACAGCCATTATTCAGCCTGTAAGCTACTGTAAATAGGGCTCCTTTTCCTCCTCAAAGAAAAACTACAGCAATGTGAGAACATCAGAGTTCCACTGATACAAGAATCACTGATGAGAAAGTGTCAAACTGTCAGTATAGTAGTATAAAGCAAACCATTTTAAACAGAAATCTTGAGTCTTGGATCCAAATGGAGAGGTTGTTTCAAAAGTACTATGCTCTCAAGTTACTCTGAAGATGATGACATAGGGGTAAGATGACCTCTTGGTTGAAATGATTTCCAGTGCTTGATGGTGACAGAGATGTATTTTTTTCAAATTATGTTTTTCAAATTTTACTGCCATTGAATTAAGCCTGTATAATCACAATAGCTTACTTCCGATGAAGACATTTATAGCTTAGAGTATTTTGTCAAGGTTAGTGACATTTTGTAAATGAAATACAGATATGTTACTTTCTTCTCCAGTGGTTGGCCAGAAAAATGTAAAAGAGGAGATGAGATGTG
The DNA here is from genome assembly GCA_033318265.1 of Phyllotis vaccarum. Taxonomy (NCBI): domain Eukaryota; kingdom Metazoa; phylum Chordata; class Mammalia; order Rodentia; family Cricetidae; genus Phyllotis; species Phyllotis vaccarum. Next base: position 3,759,178 of record JARWLC010000013.1, on the reverse strand, counting down.
GGTGCAAATGAGCTCTGCAGCTTCCTTCTTGTTCAATTGCTCTCAAGTTCTCCTCTCTGAGGAGCAGAGAGATGGAGATGCAGACAGGTCATCTCCTCTGTCCTCAGTGATGATGTAACCCAGCCTGTGGCTAAAGCTAAAAAGAGGTTCAGATGCTTTTGGTGTTGGCAAACAACTCTGATCCTGAAACAAACCCAAGTATAGACTAATGGTAACTCCATAATACAACACAACAAAGCAGTGACAAAGTAAAGAAGAGGCCTCTGACACCTAAAGTGGAGGCTGAATAGGACCGAACACTTTCCTAAGTAGAATCTCTGAAGGGAAGGAAAGGCAAGTTTCAGTTCAGAGGAAATAGTTACATGACAGAAAGCTGAATTAGATACAACATATCTCATTGGTCTTTTACTTTTCTCACACCTAGTATAGGTCTTTGCACTTTGTAGGCTAGGTTCTCAATTTGGCTGCCACTATGCCGTGTGTATTAATGTAAAGATGTCTCCTGTGGAACATACTACTCCATTGTTGGTGGGAATGTAAACTTGTACAGCTCCTCTGGAATGCAGTATGGCAGTTCCCCAGAAAGCTGGAAATCAATCTCCCCAAGGATCCAGCAATATCCCTACTGGGCATATACTCAAAGGATGCACATTTGTATCCCAAAGGCATGAGCTCAGTTATGTTCACAACAACACTATTTGTAATACCCAGAACCTAGAAACAACCTAGATGCCCCTCAACCGAAGAATGGATTAAAAAATTGTGGTACATTTACACAAGGGGGTTACTGCTCAGCAGCAAAAAAAATAAAAAAAAATAAAAAAAATAAAAAAAAAAAAATAAAAAAAAAATAAGAAAAAATGACATCCGGAAATTTGCAGGCAAATAGATAGAAACAGAAACATCCTGAGTGAGGTAACTCAGACCCACAAAGACAAATACGATATGTACTCACTCATAAGGTGGATATTAGACACAAAGCAAAAGATAACCAGGCTACAATTCACAAGTCAAGAGAAGCTAGGTAACAAGGAGAATCCTAAGAGAATCATCCATTGATCCTTCTGAGAACAGGAAATAGATAAGACCTCCTGAGTAAATTGTAATCCTGGTGGGGGGGGGTAAGGGAAGGTAGGAAGAGGGAGGGAGGGAGGGAGGGAGGGAGGGAGGGAGGGAGGGAGGGAGGGAGAGAGAGAGAGAGAGAGAGAGAGAGAGAGAGAGAGAGAGAGAGAGAGAGAGAGAGAGAACAAGGAAATAGAGGAAGCCTTAGTGGGGTTAGATAGAAATCTGGTGCTTACAAAGATGACCCCAGGTAAGACTCCAAGCAATAGTGGAGAGGCTGCCTGAACTGGCCTTCCTGTATAATCAGATTGATGACTACCCTAACTGTCATCATGGAACTTTCACCCAGCAACCGATGGAGGCAGATGCAGAGATCCACAGCTAAGCATTGGGTTGAGCCCTCAGTCCAGTTAGAGAGGGAGGAGGGATTATAAGAGCAAAGGTGTCAGAATCATAATGGGGAAACCCATAGAAACAACTGACCTGAGCTACAGGGAACTCACTGACTCTGAAATGACATCTGGGGAATCTACATGGGACTGAAGCAGGCCCTCCGAATACGGATGACAGCTGTGTGGCTTGGGAAGTTTGTGGGCCCTCTGTCAGAGGGACCAGGATTTACTGATAGTATGTGAACTGGTTTTTGGTGCCCATTCCCTATGAAGTAATACTTGCTTAGCCTTGATGCAGGGGAGGGCCTTTGTCTTGCCTTAACTAGATATGCTAGACTTTGGTGACTCCTCATTGAAGGCCTTACACTCTCTGACAAGTAGATGAGGAGTGGGGTGGAGGGGGAAGATAGGGGATGAGTGGGAGAAGGGGAAGGAAGGGGAACTGTGGCTGATATGTCAAAAAACCTTTTAAATATATATATATATATATATATATATATATATTTTTTTTTTTTTTTTTAAAAGGTGTCTCCTGTGACATTGAGCTGACATACCTAGTTGGTTGCGGGGGATTGTTTGTTTGTTTGTTTGTTTTGCTAGAAAGGACTAAGGAGTCGCTAAGAGTTATCCTAGAATCCACTTTTAGGGTTTGTTTTCTTAGGATAGGAAAATCAGACTGTATTGTTATTATCAACACCTTTGCTGTCTAAGATTCTGATCCTCGTTTTCCGTCTACCTTGGCTGATCTAAGTTTGTGGCTTTAACATATACTTAAGCATTCAGGTAATCATGCAAATGAAAGACAACTCTAATTTAAGAGATGGGTCACTACATAAAATGTGTAGATTCTAGTTGCATTTTAGCCAAAGTGTATTTTCTTTCTACCCAGGTCCTTTCAGGAAAGCATCATTGCTCAATACTACCAAGATCCAAGATTTCCCTGGTGTACCAGGAGGCATTTTCAACAGCTTATTTGCAGACTTGTTTGAGGAGTGAAGAAACTCATCCCAAATACCCATTAGTGATTCCTAAAATAAGGTAAACTGTGGTGTGTGTGTGTGTGTGTGTGTGTGTGTGATCTTCAGTGAAATAGGGTTTTTCTATTACATTCTGATAATAGTTACATTTTTTTCAAGCTTGCCATAGCTGTCATGAAACTAGAAAGAGCACCATAAGAGGGAAGAGAAGTCTTAAGGGAAGGAAAATGGGAGAAAAAGATGAAAGCAGTTACTCTATATTCTACCTTTAAAATGCCTGTGGATTTAATTCTTTGTGGAAAATAAATAAGCATATATATAGCATTTCTAAGCAGTTTTTCTTAAGTTAAAATGTATTGTTTGATGATAAATTGTTTTCAATGAGAAGGGCTTGTCTATTTATATAAATTTAAGTAATGAGAAAATGTGGTGTTGATACAGTATAATACAGAGCAGAATTTTTGACAGATTTCCTCTTTGTCTTTATGACAATATTAGATGAACCAAAGAGATATTAATGAAAATGCTCTTGTATGCAATAATAACACTTAATTTTGAGCTTTCTTACATGACTTGGGTATTTGCTGTTATTGTTTTAAGTCAATCTCTATTCAAAGGCTTCTGATATTAATGATGTTATTTCAAGAGAATCAAAGTCAAAGTGTCAGGATACATATTTCAGTTGCTATTAGATAGCACATGTTTTGAAGACAGGAAAAAGACATTGTCAGGAAGCCTTGAAAATTTGATAGCGTTTATTCCCCCAATTGTTTCAAATGTGATTCAAATGATAGACAGCTTAATAAGGCTTCTGAGAATTGGGGAAGAAGAAGAATTTGGGCCTTCCCGTGCATTAATTTACTCCAAGGTTGAGAAGAAACCCTTCGAGTTAGCAGATAAGAGCTATGTGACTTTAGGAGACATTAATATGTTTTTAGATCCAGAGCAACATACCTCATACAAGTCATTGGATGACTTTATTTTTCCTCACACATTTTAGAACAAAAACATAAATATGTATCTTTCTGGAACTTCCTTTTACCTACCTGTCTCCATGCCACAGAATTACAGAGATGAAGATGAAGGGTCATTGGATGGGTGAAAAGTTACTCTGGCCGCATGTTACTAGGGCATGTTTTATCTCATAGTACCCTCAGAGGGCCCCTAAAGTAGACATGGCAGAGATGACCTTCCTAATTTTTTACATGGCATAATTCAGAGTTGGAGAGACTGTGACTTGCACAAGGCAAAACAGTCATTGGTGGAAGTTGAACTTGGCAATATCTTATACAATATGTTCATTTTAATTTATGATCTGTTTTATTCTTGACCTCAGACACAAAATAAGGCATCAAATAAAATGGAATCAAGTAAAGTGAAATCATAATGCTATTATGCCAACTTGTTCTGTTTTGGTTTGATATATATATATATGTGTGTGTGCATACACACACACATATGTACCCCAAGCTGTCCTTGAACTTGAGATCCTCTTGCTTTAGCTTCCTGGGTACTTTAGTTACAGGAGTCTCCTATCCAGCCAAGCCTACTAATACAACTCATGCTGTGGAGAATCTTCTCATTGTGTAAAACATCTGCACTGCAAATAGGAACAGATTTGACTGGACATGGTAGAGTGTCTCTGCAATTCCAGTGCTCCTATGGTAAGATGGGAACTGGAAAGCAGAACATCACCATATGCTCTCAGGGCAGCTAGCTTTGTGAGTACAACAGCAAATAAGGGACTCGGCCTCAAACCAAGTGGAAACTAAGGACCAACATATCTCTTTGTCTCCATCTCTGTGTCTCTCTCACACACATAGGGAGGAGGGAGATGGAGAAAGAGAGTTTAAAAATAATTCTTGGCTGGGAAGAAAGCCCAATAGATAAAATGAATGCTTCAGAAGTATGAGGGCCAGAATTTGGGATCCCCAGGAACTATATAAATGCTGGGTAGGCATTGTAGCCAGCCTGAAAATCCAGACCTCCAATATCAGATATGGAATCCCCAGAGTAAGCTGAGTAGCAAGATAAGTCTATATCAGTGATCTCTGAGTTCAGTTGAGAATTGAGAAGACTTACCTCGATGAATAAGGGGAAGAGTGTTAATGTAAACCTTGTGGCTCCACACACACACACACACACACACACACACACACACACACACACCACACCTGTAAACACATGAACCCCTATACAGATGAAAACACATACACACACATAACACATATGTGTACAGATACACTTAAAAACAAATTCTGAAGTTCAGTACTTTTCTCTGAAGTATTCAAATGCTTTCTTCCTACAACTTGAAGTCAAAATCTAAATTGGACATTTCTCTCCAGCCCCTTACTGCATGGCCCTAGACTTTGAACCGACAAAGTTACAGAAGCTCTGAAAGAAGGCAGAGTAAGAATGGACATTTGTTTTGAGAACTCTTTGTATTTCATGCAGTCAAAAAGATTCATAGCGAAGCTCATAACTTGCAAGAATTTAGTGGCAGCAGTTGGTGTCCACAAGAGGGTAGGTATTAGCTTGCCTCTTAGGCAATTCAAAGGTAGTATTTACCCCTAGAAGATATTTATACATGCAAACAAGAATTCATCTTTTTGTGATCTTTTTAGCTGTTTGTTAATCAATCAATAAAATGGCTGAAGGAGTAATCTAGTTTAGTGGGCTTGGTGATACAATACAGTTTTCTTAGTCATTTGCATTGTGCACTCAAGTGGCTCACTGAAGGGTTGACCAGAACCAAAATGCCCAAATAATAGAATGCAAAAGACAGGTTAAGTGTGGTGTGTAACCTTGGAATGTGGGGATGGGGAAGAAAAAAAATGATCACAAACAGGTGGAAGAAGGGAGACTCTAATTCACCCCCAAAGCTCTACCTAACAATGGGGCTGGTAATGTGGGCACAGACTGACTCTGTGAGGAAAGGGAGAGTTATACATCAGTCCTAATTAGTGTTTATGGATAGTGGATCTTTCTGATATTCAGAGGAGATGTTTATGCTGGAAATGACTAGACTGAGTTCCCTTTTCTTAATCTGAAGTCTACTTAGCCATGGTACCTTCCTTATCTCTTATTGTAAGGACTTCCAGGAAGAGCTATTTATGAGGGTTTTAAGATAAGGAACTGGCCCCACACATGGCAAATGTGTTCTGCATAAGTAGTGTCAGAGAGTCTCCTTGGGCAGGGATGATATATTTAAGTTGATGACTATGAAAATCTTAATGGGAGAAATTATCTCTTATTCACCTGCTTCTTGAAACACAGCTTACTGGGAGGATGAAAACGTGGGACAGTGAGAAAGTGTGAGGGAATCCAAAATTCATTACGGCCTGGCAAGGGAGGTCTCATTCGCTACAGGCAGGATGAAAGACAGTAAAAGAAGGTGCTACAAGAGCGATTTGCAAAGTCCCGGGTGCATGGACAAAGGAGCATGATGTGAACAGGGAGGACCTGAAAGTCACGAAGAAGAGGGCATTTGATGTGAAGGGGTAAGAGGAATGTAGATCAACTGGGGAAACTTCTAGATGAATAAAGATTACAAGCAAACAGGAAAATTAGGTGCAGTGATGCCGAGTAGGAGCCATGCTCCCTAGATTTGACTCCTAGTTATGACCTTTATTAAGTTTCTTGGTCTCTCTGTGGCTCAGCACTTAGTCTTTAAATTTCAGCTGATAATATTTCCCTTATAAGTTTTTTCTTTTTACAATGATTAAATAAGTGAATGTAGGTAAAGTGCCTAGAAGGTTGTCTGAGCCGGAGGACACACTCTCCAGCCTGCCATGCATCGCCCTCAAAATTCCTTGATGCTTTAGCTTTTATCACACATACTGGGTGGCTTGCTTTTAATTACTGACAGCTTAATGAGGCAGTCAATAAACATGGGAACTGTTTTTCTCTTAATTAGAGTGTGGAAGAACATAAGTCATTCCCACTTACAGATAGGCTGTCCACTAAAAGCTTATTTATATGTTTGTGTCTGGAACTCTGACAACACCAGTTATATATTTGGTTATGGCTGGGTCACTCCACCAAAACTATGCAAGCAAAGAGATTTGCACAAGTGTTTTCACCACAGTTAACTAGGACCCAGGGGCCAATGTGAAGTGGAAAGTGCTGAGATTATATGTGAGGCAGGGCCTGGATTCTACCTGCTTGATCATGATTTTCTTTTTCTTGTAATACCCTTTACCCCACTTGTTTGATTGAAGAAGGGAAGTTGCAGTTCATATACAAAGAGTCCTACTAGAAACAAGAACCATGATCTTTTAACTGAACCTGCAGAAGGCTAATAGGCCTAGAATTTGATCTAACATCCCAGTTCTGGAGAAGTGTAACTGATGACACGTGTTAAGCCTTAGGACTATACTTGCTCCCCACCAACTCCTTCCTCTTGTAACATGCTCAAAAATGACGGTCTTTTCCCAGAGGTGATGAAAAATTTGACATGGCCACAATGTATTTGTTGAAATGAATTTACCATAACAAAAGTGCTGAAATTAAAAGGTAACCTCTAAGGTTTCTGATTTCAAAATAGGCATGTCTCTGGTTATTGTCATACATCAACATCATGACAGAAAGAAAGAAAGGGAGGAAGACTGCTCTGCAAACGCTAGCACAGAGAGCCAATGAGCAACCTCTCAGCTAAACTTACTGAAAAACTCTCAGGAGAACACATTTGAATCGATCAGGGAACAATTGATCAGTGGTGACTAAGTGTGGCTCCACATTGATTTTTCTTGTACAGCAACAGAGCTACTTGTCTGACTGACCAATAAATCTCGGAGCCACTCCCTCAGCAATGTGTGTGTGAGTGCGGTCCCGTCTGCACTCTGTGCTGTTCTCATTTGTCTTTTGGAGAAGAGATTTTTGTTCTTTGACTATGGACAGGGTGCTGCTCACTGAACAGGCAATGTGCTCACATATTCAGCTGGTAATTTTAAAAGGGAAATTTATACTGACATTTAAAATGCAGGAAATTGATGAAGGCGAATGAATCCTCAGATCCATTTAGGCAAGATCATTTTTTTGGTCAGAGACTCTTTGTGTCATACAGAGGAATACTGGGGAGAACCAACAATGCTGCTTTAATCAATAGATAGGTTTTGGTAAGTTATTAGCATGTATTAATTATACATAATAATGGCTTCCACCATGCCATTTTCATACATGTATATGGTACAGTTGATCATGAACATGCCCTATCACTCTCCCCTATTGACCCCTTTACTTTTCCTGACTAGTTACACTAATAGGATATGAATTGAATGCTTAACCAGAGTCTGAATCAGCCTTTTCTGGGAGATCACTGTTGGAAACAACACTGAGCATATATTGTGTTTGGTAATGACAGTGACAGTAGTTCTCCGTGTGTCTAGGGACAGGCATGTGGGTGAGGACCTGTACTCTGCACTGTTTTGTCTGGGATTTGTTGTATAGCTCAGCAGTTCTGTGCCATTAGCTCAATGTTGAGGATTGTAGAGGCTGTTGTAGAAAAGATCAGAGGAACCAGCTGTCAACTCTGCATGCTTTTCCTCTGCACAGGTCTTCAATCACACTGTTTATCAGGGTTCTTCTACCAATATCATCTTTCTTAAGATCACATATTTCAGTTGCCAGCTATGCAAGTGATCTAGAACACTCTGGGAGCTATTGGTAATTGTCCTCTAAGTATCCTTCAAGATCAGCACAGTTTTCCCAGACTCCTTTGGTACTTCTAATTCTGACAGACAGCATCTACATGTGTGAGTCAACCAAGCTGGAAACGGGGATGACATCTTAGATTCCTCCATATTCCAAATCCCTACACAATCTATCTTGAACTCTCATTTCCCCTATTTTTAGAAAGCAGATCTAATTTGCCAGCATATTGACTTCTCTGCTAGTTCTACAATTAGTCAAAATCAACCTATCTGCTGCCCAGACCTTTTAGTTCTCCTGCATTTCCTAACCATCCATTTTCCATGATGTATCTTGAAAGATGATACTAAAACAAACCAGAACAGCACAAAACAAAAATGACAAAACAGTAACACAACCTGCTTTCCTGCAGTTACAAAAGCAAGTCTGCCTTACAGTACTATTGGGAAGCTATCTCTGAAATAAACTTTCTGGGTATTCTAGCTTCTGCAATTGTTTTGGATACAGTATCCCTGTTATCCAGCCAGCCAGAATGAAGACTCTTTGGCTATGAAACTGTTGAAGTAATGAGCCCCCGTAAATTGGAGTTTCCCCAAGAGTTTCATGCTGGGAGAAGGGAAATACTGAAACCTGGTGCTAGATAGAGGGAGGACTTGTCTCCTAAAAAAAGATTTCATACAATTTGGGAAACCTGCCCAACCATCTTGCAGGTGACACTAGAGCAGAGGCAGTGGTTGTCTAAATAATGGGTGGGACCACACCTTGACCAAGACTGTTTAACTAAACATACCTCTTGTCCTCTATCAAAATGTAAACATCATGTTGGGATCCAGAAGATAGACTTGGAAAGGGGGCTTGTCCCTGGATCTCTTTGTTCTTAAAAATGTAGGCACATTAAATAAGACTTCATTGTGTTCTCTCTTATACTGTGTCTTTTCTGTTTGTTTGTTTTGGGACAGGCTTTCCCTGTGTAATAGCCCTGGCTGTCCTGGAACTCATGTTGTAGACCAGCTGGCCTCTGCCTCCCAAGTGCTGGGATTGAGGGCATACACCACCACGGCCCGGCTTATACTGTGTCTTTGATTGAAATATTGAAAATGGGCAGCTGGCTGGCTCTGAAGATTTTCTTACCTAATCATGTCCTTGTTGAACTTCTCTTGTCTGTATTCTCTTTGGTACTTTTGTTTACACACGGTTTTTTACCACCTGCTCACTTGTAGTCTTTTGTGCCTCTGTCTTACTCCTAGCACCTGGCACAATACCCACAGAGCATGCCATGTACATTTTGTGAATGAGATGTGCTGAAGAGCAAAGCAGACTGTTGGAATCTAGGTCTGTCTTCCCAATCTGAAAGTATAATATATGGCAGGATAAGCTCAGCTCTGAGGAGGAAGGGATCTGTAGTGCTCTTGAGTCCCTTTGGTATTTTTACTTATGAAGCAGAACTCTTTGCCAAGTTTTTGTTTATAATTCTCACTTTTTCTCTTTCCTTGTACTGTGATAATTCCACCTAAACATTCCTAGCTGTCAGCATTTGCCTCCACCCCTCTGCTCTGCCAACAACTATGCATGAGGAAGACGAAGCCAGAGCCTATTTACCCCACACTGATAAAGGAGCAAAATAAATGAATCCTTTTCTTTTTTTGCCACAGTTATCCTATGTGTTCCTTGGCCTTTGAGGGCTTCAGTTTGCTCAACTGTTACTTGGGGCCTTGCTAGATTATCTCAATGGCCTTTCTCATAGCAAAATATCCTTCTGCTAAGCATTAAGATTATATAGTGTTTTACACTTTTCATCTGCCTTGGTAAAATAAAAGTGTCATACTTATTAGGCTCTACTCTTTCAAATCTAAGCCAGGGAATATTACTTGGTCCACCATATTACTCACAGAAGCTTCTGTGAATTTCTGAATCCAAAATCCTTTCTCTACACTGTTATTACAATGTCTTGAACACAGAGCAAGCTGATCTGTGTGTTGAGGTAACATGTTTATTTGCATGTATGTTTTTATGGCTGCCATGGTGAATACCAACACTCAGCAACAGAGAAGAATCAGGATGGGTTGACAGCCAAATGCACCCACCCAATGGAAGCTCTTAGAGAAGAAAAGGTGCTAGGCCTTTCTTAAACAACACTGAAGCCAAGGACAACAAAGGAAAGTAATGGAATCAGATCAGACAGAGAGTCTCAGTCCAGTTCTCAAGGCAAGGATTGTTATTACAAAACTGAATTTTGAATCAATATAGTCTTTTTGTTTTTTCAAGACAGAATTTATCTGTGTATCGTTGGCTGTCTTAGAATCCACTCTGTAGACCACGCTGGCCTTAAACTCAGACACCTGCCTGCCTCTGCCTCCCAAGTGTTAGGATTAAAGTCATGAGCCACCATGCCTAGATTCAGTCAATATAGTTTTGTGAAAGCATGTTAGGTTTCTATATTGTAACTGCTCTTGGAGAAATAAAGATATTCTAAAGAGATAGACTATTGAAACGATGGGGTCCAAATAAACGAAATTTTCCAAGAATCTCATGCTGGATAAGGAAAGTTTCCCAGTCAGAAGGAAAAGTAGTCTCCCCACACAGAGATTTTCACACAATTCTAACTATTTAACAGATCACCCTACAGGATGAGACTGTAGCCCAAAGATGGGCTAATGGTGAGCAGGACCATACAGTGACTGAGGCTGCCTAGATATTCTTGGCCCTCTATGTAACCTTTAGTCTTACTTCAGGTCCCTGAAGGTCTCTGGGCATCTTTATCCATTTTCTCAATGTGACCGTATTGAATAGATATCCCCCCCTTTTTTCTCTAACATTAACTTGGCTTATTGACAATAGGTGGCTGAACCTGACTTGGGATGCTGGATGTGGTCCAAAGTTCGTTGACAAGCTTTCATTCTTGCCCTCTATAATCTCAAAAGTATATCACCTTCTCTTTAACAAAGATCATCTTTGAGAGAGGAAGGAAGCATTTTGTTAATTCCTCAGTAGAAAAAAAAATAAGAAGAGGAATATATGTTGTGCTTTAAAGCCAAAAAGAGGTGCTAAAACCCAAATACCTCTTAGAATATAGGCAAGAATCAGTTAAAAGAATATAAGCACATCACTACCGCACTCGTGGTCATTCCTCCCACCTTTCAAATGTTCTGCTTGCTGTGAAAAGCTCAGATCTGTTAGTGATCGAAACCAGCACTGGATCTGCAATAGCCCTTTCTGGGAATATATACACAAACTTTGGCAGGAGTTCAATCAGCACAACTCAAACGCCCACACCCACACCAAATCCTGGGTAGTATCAGTGTCCTGTCAAATGCAGACATTTCTGGGAACTTAAGAATGATGGTTATGGCAACCTGTAGCCCTGAAGACTCACAGACCAATCTTGGTGAATTTGATTAAGCAAATGGGTGTAGAGAAATAAGCTTTAACATTCAATTATTTTAGCAGTCTCCATGAAAGTTGATTAACTATTAAAATGATCTCATGAAAAAAGTGTCCTATATTTCATATCTTTTCAAGAGCTGAAACTCAGAGGAAGAGTTGATATGTTTCTTATATTTTATATTTTTTTCATACCTCTGTGCAAAATTCTCACTGGCTTCTGGGTGTGAAAGCTTTATAAATGTTCATTTAAAAAGCGCCGGTTAGCTGGGTTCTGTGGCACATGACTTAATCCTAACACTCAGGAGGCAAGAACAGCCTGGTCTGCATAGTGAGTTCCAGGACAGCCACCAGGGCTACATAAAGACACATCACCTCAAAATATTAATTAATAAAAATCAACCCAAAGTAATAACAATAAAAATTAAAAACATAAATTTTATAGAAAAAAATGAAAATAAAAGGTACAGCCACAGTGGGGCTGCTATCATCTCAGTTCTCTTTTTGCTACAGAAGTAGGTCATCAGACTGTAGTTGAGCTTCTGAGAGTAGGGTCCATGGGATTCCTCACCCAAAGCATTTTGATACCTGGAGGAAACAGTAAATGGAAGACTACTGCATGAACTGACACCTCAGAACCCATTCACTACAGAGGAACACTGTGTTCAGCCTTGATACTGGGATGAGGGACTCGGACCTACCTCATCTGGATGTGCAACACTGAACTGACCCACCTTGGGACTCCTTGTCCTCCTTGGGGAATGGATGGGGGGATGGGGTAGGGAGGGGCTGAGAGATGACTGGGAGGCACTTGAGAAAGGGAAGGGAGGGGGTACTAGTAGATATGGGAAAAAACCTTTTAAAATAAAAAATAAATAATAAAAAGTAAGAGCATTGCAGCTCCTGATTTACCCTATGGTTTAGCAGCTGGGTAGGTTCATTGCCAAGGAGAGAAGGCCTTCATCATTTTCTATGGCCCAACAGATCCTAGTTGATACATTAAAGGCTGATATCAAGTCTCGGTAAAGATGGGGCAAAGTGGAGAAGAAGAACAAAGTGTGAAAAATTGTTCTTCTAGACTTTTAATGTGATGAAGAAACATTACACTGTAGAACAAAAGTAGTCTTAGGTGTAAAGAAAGACTTAAGAAAAAAAGATTTGCTATGTAGTTCAGAATGGTCTTGAATTTTAGGTTCTTGTGTCTTAACCTCCTGGGTTCTGGAATTATTAGGCACACACCACACACATGGCTTGGGAAAAGTTTAATGAAATAATTGAAATGATAAACGTGAAGTAACCTGGCTATTGGGCAAAAATAACTTCACATACTGGAGTTGGAAAATGTGTGAGTGGGTGTCTATCAGGCAAAGTGGCCGTCAGAGTTAGGCAGACAGAGAAGAGGAAGAAAATATAGGAAGGGGAGACATACAGCTGAGACTTAGTTCTTACTGCACCTGCATGACACATTGTTAGCTGTGTGTGAAGCTCCTTACAGACTGTGGCCTATGGAGTCCAGGGCCACAACAGAGGCCTGTGCTTCACTATCTTGTTTCCCCTTTGTGATTTTTGCCATGTAATTTGACTTTTGCCCCTTCCACTCTGTGCTTGTTCATCATTATTGTTTATTATTACTTACTCATCTGTTTAACTGATATTTAGTAAAGACTTAGTGCTTTGCAATGTCCATATAAAATCCAAGGGACACAGAATTAACTAACTTTTCTGCCTTCAAGGCACTTCTAGTCTTGTGAGAAGAGGCACTTATGTAATTGTATTAGTTACTTTTCTGTTGCTGTGATAAAACATCATGACCAAAGCATGTTACAGAAGGAAGTGCTTATTTGGCTTATGGTTGTAGCAGAATAAGAGTCCATCACAATCCTGATGGGAAGTATGACAACAAACACCAGGCACGATGGCTGGAGCAGCAGGCTAAGAGCTCACATCTTGAACTGTAAAATTGAAACAGAGAGTGCACTGAGAATGGTACATGTATGGGGATTATGTTGTTCCATTGTAAATAATTGTCCTACCCACTGGTTTAATAAAAAGTGCTGACTGGTCAAAGGCAGACAGGAAGTGTGGGCAGGGCTACCAGAATAAGAAAACTCTGGGAACAGGCAGAACAAAGCAGAAATGCCACAGAGATTCCAGAGTTGCCAGACAATCCAGAAGAAGCAGAGGACAACTATGCTGCTCTGAGAAAAGATACCGAGCCCCATGGCTGAACAGGATAAGAGTCATGGATTAGTTTCAGGGTAAAGAGTTAGCAAGTTATATGCCAGGGCCTTAGGCCAATCAGCCTAAAATTAATGTAAACGTCTGTGTGTCTCTGTGGGTCTGTGGATCTAAACCTTGAGGCTAGGCCCGAAAGTCTGGGACAGAAACCTCTTACTACAGGTACATGGCTTTGAAACCTCAAAACTTGTCCCAGTGACATACTTCCTCCACAAAGGCCATACCTCCTAAATCTACCCAAACAATACCACCAACTGGAGACCTAGTATTAGAACATCTGAGCCTACATAGGGCATGCTCATTCAAACCATCAGTAATAAAGAAAGTGTTCTGTAACATTTGTAACATTTTATGACAGGAGTTCTGGTAGAAGAGTGTAGGCTGTAGGGTGCAGTTGTCCATACCTGAAGAGAGGTTCAGGAACCATAAAAACTAACTTAGTAACTATCCAAAGCAGGAATCCTAAGTCCACTTTTCTCCATCCAATATGTCAGTGCCTGAAATGCCTTGGATAAGTTCCCTACTCTCCTTTCTCTCACCATTTCATTCCACATTTGTCTTGTCTTATGGATTGATGCAGGACTCCTCTGTGGGTTTCCATTCACCAGCCTCCGTCTGCAGCCTGTCAACCAGCTCCTGGAATCCTGCCCTACCTGTGTAAACACTAGGCTATTCTTTCAATTTTAAGATTTAAAACTTTGGATAATTCCATTTTTCTCTAAAATTAATTTCAAGGTTCTTAGCCTGCTATTTAAGGCTCCCTGAAGAGGGAACAATTCCAGTCCTTTTGGCAAAAGACTCAAGAGAACTGACTTTGAGGTTTCAACTTTATGCCACTTTCACAAATTAGAATGATGACCCTTTCTTCCTGTCTCCTAGTTTGTTGCCAAGATACCTTCCCAACTCTGTTCCTGCTTCTCTCACAGGTACATTTCTCAATGTCTTCTGCAAACCTCCCAACATGCCTGCAGCTTTTGTCAGTGTTTCCTCAGCCACTTTACTCAACCTTTTAAACCTTTAGTGACATGGCCGCTACTATCAGAAAATGGAATCCAACTTGGCAGGTAAAATTCATCTGTGAAGTACTTTCTTTGAGCGATCACAGAATCTGTAAGATTTCAGTGAATAACTTGGGAATAAAGGTTCCCTCTCAGGGAAGTTTCCGTGCTTTCCTCATTGTTCACACTGGACACTGGTCATTCTCTGCTCTAGGGAAAAAACATTTAAATGAATTATAATTTGAGGAGGCATTTCTACCATTTATTCGCAGAACATGATGAGCACTTACAATGTGCTGAGTTTTGAGGTTACAGTGGCAAATAAGAGAGCAGGATCTACTTTAATGATGCTTTCAGACAGAGATGTATACTAGTGCAGGATAACTAATAAACCAGTGGGGCAGGACACAAAACAGAAAAACAAACAAGAACACCAAGTAACCAGGCAGGTAGATTACAGAATTTTGCCATGTCCTAATGTCGTGACCCTTAAATACAGTTCCTTGTGGTGACCCCCACTGTAAAATTATACTTGTAATTTTGTTTCTGTTATGAATCATAATGTAAATATTTATGATTTCCGATGGTCTTAGGCGATCCTTGTGAAAGGGTTGTTTGACCCACAAGCACCGCTGCCCTAGAGCTTCTGTAACTGCCTGGCTGAAAGTCTAGGGACACAAAATAAGGAGCTGCAGAGAAATGACTTTTAACTTAAAGTCATAGGAAGAAAACAGCTAAATACTTAATAACTAAATAAGAGAAACACACTGAGCTTCAGAGTTTGTTTACTTTATTAAAAGTCTCTTTTGCTTCAAGAGAGACTATGCTCTTTCTAGAGAGAGCTTCCTACTGGCTCCTGGATGTGTATTAGCACACAGTTCCCTAAATGTTTGTTTATCCACTGCCTTCAATGACACTCTTTGCTTTTCTAGCCACAGGCAACGAGTGTCCTGCTATCAGTTCTCTTCTGTTCCTCAACTAATTTAACAGCAACGACATGCTTTAATTTTCTTCATAACTTTGGAAATTTTCAACTAAAAGATATGTCATTAGACAATTCACACCCTACGTTTTAATACTCCTTTATCTTCTCTTGAAGAACCCAGTCGAAGTGACATTTAGGGGAGCCAGTGTGCTGGAGCAAAACATCCTTTGGAAATGAAATGCTCAGATGATAGTTTTGGAAAAGCTACCAAAGAGAGACCACATTATACCTCTACTCCTTGGCATCTGTACCTAGACAATGGTGTGTGTGTGTGTGGTGTGTGTGTGTGTGTGTGTGTGTGTGTGTGTGTGTGTGTGTGTGTATGGTGTGTGGTGTGTAAAATGGTAAAACCGAATAGTCTGAGGAAAGACATTACAACAGCTAATCTATTACTTGGCTATGCAATCTTTTACAACTATTTCCCATCAAAACCCATAAAAGAGTTCATAGTATATAGTACACCACGCAGCACTCATCTCCAGAAAGCAACCATGACACTTTCCAAGTTTAGGCTTGGCAAAGTTTGCTTATTATGGGATAGTACACAAACTTAACTACTGTGAATTAATGAAATATAAATTGACTCCTGTTAAACTGAGTATGGTGGCACAGATCTGAAATCACAACATAGTGGAGGTCCAGGCAAGAAGATCATAAGATCAAAGTCATTTTTAGCTACAAGGTGATTTTGAGGCCAGCCTTGAATATAGCAGACTCTGTATTTGAAAAATAAAGTTATTTTCATGTCAGAAAAGTCTTAGAAATAACCAGTGTTATGCCCTGGGTGGATGAATCAGGAATGGCCATTTCTTCTGGACAGTGATTTGTTTGGGTGTTCCCCACATGTGGAAGTGATTTCTGTGTGTACTGAGCCTGGAATCCTTGTGTGTTCTGAGACAGTTGGCTTGCAGATTCTTACCTGTACAATAAGGAAGCCTTCTGGTTTTCTTCCTTTGCTTCTTTATAATAAATTGCAAGACTAAAACTGAGCTGTTCAATAAATATTCTGTTTTATTACTGTTTTATAACAAGCAGAGACTTTGGGGCTTGGCTCCATAATTTATGATGATATTTTGTCTCCCACTCTCTGCTAAGGTTATCAAGATATAAAAAGTTTTGGCAGGCTCTTAGGTCTGATATAAGAGCCAAATCCTAGTTCTTCTATCTCTCTTATGTCTCCCCAGTTTATCATCTTGATGCCTCTATGCATGTTCAAGCCTAGACCATTGCAATAGCTTAACTTCTCTCTGTATGGATTTCTCTGTAAAACAAATGACTATTACCCCTGCATTATTTTGTTCTGAAATCTTCAATGGCTCCCTAGTTCCCACAGAAGAAATTGTATAGTCCTCTATTTTATATAGATCTATAGATCAAAAGTCTACAGATCTTTTCATCGCTTCTCACTGATCAAATTCCTCAAGTGGCTTTTGGAAATTATGAAATATTTCACATCTGTTTTTTAAAATGTGAAAAGAAACCTGAACATTATCCATGTGCCTACCACAGGGTTTGTCTTGAACCTAAGAACTCCAATGCTTCTTCTGATGTTTTGTTTTCTAGTGATCTAGAATGGCTGTACATCCATTGGCAACATCAGCCTACTGCCCTCATAGGTGCTTCTACTTTATACTTTTCTATTTGTTGCTGATTACAGGAACATGGGAACATGCTTTATTGTTCTGCTTTATGTTCTCACTAGTAAGATGTAATATATTCCCTATGTGCAGTAACTATTGGGTTTCTGGTGTTTGTTGGTTGTCTACAACAATTTATTATGTTTTTTTTTAGTTGCCTACTTTTCTTACATTATGAGCTATTTAGTCTATACCTTGATATTTTATTAGCTTGCTCACATATGCACCTTCTTTTGGTTCTTTTCACTCTGTGGGATATTTTATTGCAGCGATATTATATTATTTAGTATGGTCAAAAGTTATTAAACTTTTCCCTTATGGTTTATGATTTTGTAACTTAGTTATGAATTGCTTCTTAAAAGGGAGGAGGAGTGGAAGTGGAGGGAGGTGAGGGGAAAGAGGCTGGAAAAATAGGGAAATGAGAAAACTGGTCAGGATGCAGTGTATGAGAGAAGAAAAATAAATAATGAATTTTTAAAAGAGTCCCCTAATAATAAAAATATGGCTTATACACCAAATGGAATTTCTCAGCCTTAAAGAAGAGTGAAGTAATGCTGTTTGCAGGAAAATAGATGCAGCTGGAGATGATCACATTAAATAGGTTAAATTAATCTAGGACAAATCTCTCCTGTTTCCTCTCATTTGTGGGTTCTTGTGTTTATAGACGTGAAAGTAGAAGCAAAACTGGGAGAACAAAGGGAGATAATGGGGCAGAAGAAGGGTGAGAAAAGGGAGTGTAGTGGGCAATATACTCCAAGTGCATCATCTTTATTCAACCTTTATGGCAGAAAGAAAGAATTCCTTCTTTAATATAATACCTTGCTGACATTCTGTTATATTTTCTTATAAATATTCAATAATTGTTTTTCATATTAAGCTTTCTCATACACTTGGAACTTACTTTTGTATGTGGTTTGAGATAGGGATCCATGCATATTTATAGCTAGTTTTGTGTAGGAAACTGTCATAGTATTATTTCTCACTTATTCTTTTATTCAGTGACCTATATATTATTACTATGATATGGTTTGACACCTTCCATTCATTCAAGAGGCCAATGCTGTAAAACTTATATCAATGACATTAAGCCATGGGAAACTTGATCTATAAACTCTAGATATAGAAGTATTTTAAGATTAGACAAAACCATTAAAACATAGCTAGCTGTACATATGCTGCACATCATTAAGATTATTAAAGCCTTAGGGAAGGCATGGTATTTCATAGAGAAGAACCTCTTATTTTGAAGATTCTTTCTGGAAATTTTTGTTGTCTATTTTCTATTTTTTTGGACACAGGGTCTCTCAATGTAGCCCAGACTAGCTTCAAATTCATTATCTCCTTTCCTCACCTCCCTGAGTGCTGGAGTTATGGGTACATAATGCTGTGCCAAACTTCAAGGCTTAATTTTGGCTTTTTGTTCTTCTACATAGATTTTAATTCTAACTCATCACGTGCTATAAAAAGGTAGTTGAGTTTTTGACTAAAAATGCATTGACTACATAGGGTAATCTAGAAACTTAGCAAATTTATGAGATTGTTTCAAGAAGTCAAAATGATAGACGATGTATCTTGAAAGCATTTTCTATGTTTCTTCTCTATTATTATACAGGGACTGACTTGACTCCATGGGTTTAATCTGCTGGAGAAGATCAGCAACAGCATCCAGACATGAACATCCTCAGCCTCCTGCATCTTTTTAGATGCATGGGCTGCCTGGAGATTGCAGTGGAATGTGTGTGGATGAGTTGTTGTGATGGAGCCTTCCTTAGAATTACCATGTGCAAATGCTACATGTAAGAAACCCCTTGATATTTCCAAACCAATATTCACAGCATTACCATTCACAAGATGAATTGCATTGAATTACCATCCAACCCAGGTGTCTATTGCTGAATGAGCACAAGAGTAAAATGGGGTCCATTAATATAGTGGAATATTATTCTTGAAAAAATTCTGACATGTGCTATAACATACAGAAACCCTTAAGTATACTACATTGAGTGAAATAAGCCACCCTCAAAGACTAATACTCTACGGTTGAATGTAAATGATACCACTAGGACAAGGAAATTCACTGAAACAGAAGGTACAATGTGAAGAGAAAAGTTAAGAACTGAGACAAGGTGATGATTGCTGCCTAATAACACGAAGGTGCTTAATGCCGGTGGACCTCGTACTTCAGATGGTGGTGATGATGTACTTCATCATATTTTAACTCTTATATGGTGTATATAAAGCCCCCAGCTGTTCAGATCTCTTTTGTTTTCTTCTCACTGCAGCATAGCATGCCTGCTTGAAACCTTTAGCACCAACATACTCCAATGTCAACTTCAGTACTGCCCACTCCTCTAGCCTTCCATGCACCTGACATTCCTGCAAGGCTGACCTAGGCAACCTCCTGCCCAGTGGCTAGTAGTTGAGGTGTTAGTGTTCTGGGAACCTCTGTTGTCAGCATTTACATAATCCTTGATTCTGGTGAAACTACTGCCTTCCAGATACTCTCCAAACTTCCATAGAATCACTTTTCCTTGGCTCCCCGGAGTGCTTGTTTTGCACAATATGTCAGTGCATAACCATGGTGCCTGTGGAGCTAGAGCTCATAAGAAGGCCTTGCAGCCCTTGAAACTGGAGTTAAGAATTGTTGTGAGATGCCATGTAGATGATGGGAATTGAACTCAGGTCCTCTGGAAGAGCAGTGAGTGAGTGCTTTTAACCACAGAGCCATCTCTCCAGCCTCTGCTTTGTCCATTCTTCTGTCTATGGAAGATGTGAGTAGATCAAACTGTTTTCTGTTGTCGCTGCTGTCAAACTGATCTCATTCCTTGAATCTGTGAATCTGGCTACTACTCTCAGGCTCCTTTTCCTCTACCATGTTTGATCTTGTACTGGACTTTGGAAAGGGAAGGAAGTTACATGCTCGGGATGACTCCGTTGTCTTTTTTGGTAGTTTGAACCGAGCCTGAACCAACCAGTAGAAACCTAGTATGGAAGCCAAGCAGAAAGCACTTTAGACAGAAGAAGCATGTTCACAAGTTCTGGGAGGTGTATATGTGTGTCCTGTGTTCAGGACACTGAGGATGTAGAGGGCTCTGATGCCAAAGTTGGTCACTCTTATTTTTTACTACTCCACATCACATGACAAACTGTAGTAGCACATTTTGAGCCAAAATTAACCCCTCCCTCCTTAAGCTGCTGTCCTCAGGTATTTGGTTACAACAGTGAGAAAAGGAATTGATACAGTACTCGATAGCTTGCTACAGGGTTGGGACTGTGGTGGGTGATTTCCCAGGATACTTTAAGTAGATGATCAGGATAAATACTATTCTAATGCAGTATTTAAAAATTCTGTTGTCAAATTACATCTGAGAATTGGTTGCTGTTTTCATAAAGAGAGTTTTACTTGACAGATGGCCAGGATTTGGATAAAACAAATGAGCCACAGTTGTACAAATACAAGGTTAGAACCTATTTGTAAAATTTTGATGCTGTGTTTATCAAAGACTTTTGCTAATTTTCATTTTTAAAAGTATTTAATTGATGTATAATTATCTTAATTATATAAATATTGCACCCAAAGTGAGTATGTAATTTGTCTCATTAGTTACCATTATTGGCTCTGGACCTGACCCAATAAAACTAATCTGGAGTCTATTGCCCTCTTTTTAAGCTTCTATCCCTATTCCACAGGGTTCCAGAATGTGTCCTTATCAACAAAAGGGAAGCAGTTTACTCCAACTAGTAACTCAAAGGCACAGATTATTTCTTCTTAGAAACAGCCAAGAGGAACCCAGTAGTTTGGAGTGATCTTGTCTGTGTTTGGTCTCTTTTACTACCCTCCAGCCTTCCCTCTTTCCTTTAATATAACCAAGTCACCGGTGAATTTAAAATCTGGACTCTCAAACAATTTAATATAAGGATTAGTGTCTATTTTAACCTGATATACAATTTGAGAGGTAGCCAAATGGGATGATTGAGGTAAAACGTTAATAGATACAGATATGTATCAAAGTTATGTAAAATTCTGTCATTTTTTCATTTATTTCACTATTATTTGAGAATTTCATGCATACTTAGTTTATATAATTTCCACCTATTCCACTCTCCCCTCCAACTCCTTTCACATTCCTTCTTAGTCCATGACCTCTTTTTTTTTTGGTTATTATTGTTACACAATACATATATATGTATATATAAAAATAACCGCTAAGTTCATTTGGTGTTGCATATATATATATGTGTGTGTGTGTGTGTGTGTGTGTGTGTGTGTGTGTGTGTGTGTGTGTGTGTGTGTGTTTAATGATGGTCACTTGGGATTAGATAACCTGTCTAGAGGGTTCATCTTGGGATACTGTTTATTCTTTCTTTCCCAGATCCATTAACTGCATGTAGCTCCTCATTGAGGAGTGGGACCTTGTGAAATTTTCCCATCCATATTAGGATGTCAACTAATGTCGTCGTCACTATGGAGGTCTTATTTAGGCAGCCTTATTGTTGTGACTTCATGAATGCAGCTCTCTGTCACATCCAAAAACCACTATCTTGTAGTAGTCTGTGTCATATGTTAAATTTTATGGTATTCAATTATTTTAAAAAGATATTGAGGCTCTTGAAAGTACAGTCTTAGCAGTAGAAATCTCCTTTCAGCTCCACTGCATTCAATTTTCAATAACTCATTCTACTGAAACTAGACTTTGGGCTGTAGGCAAATACAAGATTCTCACAATTGCTTCTTTATGAGCACAAGTATTATGAAGACAGGTATAGGCACATCCCATTAACGTAAACGTTGAATTGAGTCTCCCAAAATGTCTAAAAATGAATTTTGTTGTTGTTTGTGTATGATGTGTGTACATGGGCACACGTCTGATAATGCACATGTGGAGATCAGGAGACAATCTTGGGTATCAATCCTTACCTTCTATCTTATTTGAGACATAGTCTCTTTCTTGATTGCCACTGTGCTCCATATACCTGCTTCGTGAACTGAAAGCTTCAAGATATTTTCTTGTCTTCATCTACAATATTGCTGTAGGAACACTGGAATTATAGATGTGTGCTTCTGAGCTCACCTTTATATGGGTTCTGGGTTTCAAATTCAAGTCTTCATGCTTTCACAAGAAAGCATGTTAGCCACCAAGCCATCTCTCCATCCCTGAAAATGCCTTTAAAATGTAAATTTGATCATATTTGTAGTGATGCATGGTGATATGTTGTATGTTTAATAAAAATAGTCTGGATAGCAGAGGACAGAGACATCTCTCCAGCTTTTTTTGATAGAATTTTCTCTGTAACAGTCCTGGGTGTCCTGAAACTTGGCTTTGTAGACCAGGCTGACCTCAAACTCACAGAGATCCTCCTGCCTCTTCCTTCCAAGTGATGGGACTAACAGTGTGAGCCATCACTGCCTGACTTTCATGGCTTGGCTGTAGGAGATTCTTTTCTCTGATATTCCAGACTAATTCAGTGATGGGCATATATCTTCTTTACAGTTAAATTTCTTTCTCAGTTTCAATAACTTATTTAGTGTCCTTGTACTTCTGAAGTAAATGAACATTTTTCTTAATAAAAAGCAATTTGTTTACTGACAAAGGTTGTATGAGAACTGTAGAAATAAACTGTGCAGTTAAAATTATGGTTGCAGAATAAAATATGCCCATTGAGTCTTTATAAGCCTTATCACATAACCTCATCTAGGTCAGAACAGAGCTCTATGTGCAAGATAGATATAGCAACATCTAATATTGTCCTGTTCTTGATGGGCATGAGGGCTCACTGGAGCTGTAGGGCTCAGGCAAGACTGGCCTTATTCACATATGGGCTGGGCTCCTGGGGTAGAACAGAAATGGGAAGGTGGGATGTGGTGGCAGCAGATCATCAAACCATTGTCACTAGAATTTCAGATCCTAAATGCTAACCCTATTGCATGATATACAGGGCCCATCCTGAAGAGATTTAGGACCCAGAAAATGCACAGAGCAGCATTTTTGTATGGGCCATGTTTGGATCTGAAGTATGTGGTGAGGACTGGTGGGAAGGGAAAGCACATAGAATAGGATTTGATGTTTCTCACCTGAAATGTTGACTCTGTTCTTTGGGTGATGCTAAATTAGAACTACATTCAGGCAGCTGTCAAATATAGATAGCTAATATTTTAGTTGGCAAACAGAATGAACGAGTTTAGAAAAATCAATATACAGAAACAGACTTCATGACATTGAAGTTGGAAACGGTAGGGGACACAAGCAGAAGTTGGAGAGCTGTAGTGGTAGATGGTTATGATCAGAGTACACTATATAAATATATACAATTTTTCAAAGAATTAGTTAATACAGTTTGTTTTGAGTTTGCCAAGTGAAATTCATCTAGTCAATTGAGAAAGGTCTCAGCCATCACTCTGGTTTTAAAGGAAGAACTCAGGCTGGGAGAGAAGGTGTGACAAGAACATGGTGTGACTGATGTCTGGCTGAACTAGAGTGCCTTTTAAAGCAGGTCTTGACTGTGATATGCTAGTCAGATTTAGTGATAGAGTTGTACTGGGAAGGTACTCTTCACCATTACCAGACTCGAGGAACTGGACCAGGAACAAAAGGAACTGAGTGTTACTGTGTGGGTACTGCACTTCCTTTATTAGCACACTGCTGTCTCCCTGTCAAGTGCATGCTAAGAGTACAGCTCTCCACACAATACAACTGCAAGGCTGCCCCGTTGTACTTCCTTGCGGTTGCCATAGTTGGAGGCTAACCTTAAATGTCACTCATCAGGTACCATACATCTTGTTTTGTTGAGATAGGAGCCCTCATCAGCCCTGTTAGACAATTTGGCTAGACTAGCTGATCAAGTAGCCTGTTTTGGCCTTTCCTGCACTGGGATTACCAGGGCACGACACCATATCGATATGCTTTTATGCTGGTTCTGGGATTAAATGCGGACTGTGCTGCATGATAAACAGTTTACCAACTGAGATTATCTTCCTAGCCACAAACTTGGTAGCTTAAAACAATTGGACTTTTCTCCAAATCTGCAGTCAGTGTTAGGAGGACCTACCTGCTCTCTGAGGGCTCTAGGTGAACGAAGAAGTATTCTTGTTTCTTCTAGCTTTTTATGATGTCAAGTATTCCTTGACACACAAATTCATTACTCTCTGTCTGTTACCCTCTTCATTTTTTATCTCTTCTTCCATCTCCTCATTGGACAAAGTTGCATATAACTGGAATGTTTGCTGTCGCTGGAATTAATAATTGAGTTGCTTTCTAGAATGACTCTACAGTCTTAGAAGAACTTGGTCTTCCATTTATAATGACATGAGTATCTTATTGGTTAGAGAGGCATTCAGCTCTGTATTTTCATTTCTGTTTGTGTTTAATAAAAGGTGCATGCAGAGAAAAAATCCTTTGTTTTTAGTCCCTACTGGATCACTGAAAAGGTTTGTAACCTTGATGGAACCCTTTCTGTCTTTCATTTCCTCAGCTATACAATGATAGGTTTGGTCATGGACTACCTGAAAACACTTCCATAGCTGAAGCTTTTTACCATTTGGGGAAAATACTTGTGATCATATTGTTTTACTCACTCATGTCTAGGCAAATTTCAATGAAGGTGGCATCTTCCATATTTCCTATACCATGTTCCTTATCTTTTCTCACTGAGGATGGCTGACTTTGCTCTACTTCCCCACTCCTGCTCCCATATGGAGCAGCTCATTTGTTATTTGGGACAAATTATCTCCCCAGTGGCCTCAGCTGCTTATATCTCAGCCTCCACTGTTTCCTAAGAGACCTGGAGCCAATGAATAGTGCTTTCCTTTGTGGAGGGCAAGACTAAGACCAGAAAAGCTGTACATGGATCTAGTGGCCCTAATTGCACCCCAGGTCTTTAACTACCTACGGCTGCATGCATATTTCCAGAGTCGACTTTTAGAGACAGCTTGTAATTATTTGCCCATTTTCTAAGTTTGATGCATACCTTTCCAAAGAAATTTATTTTCCCGTGGTTCATTTATTAAATATTCTTTCCAAATTGAAGCTAATAATAAATGTCTACCAGAGAGGTAAATAAGTCTTATCTTTTATACTCTCCTTCAAATGACTAACAAAGATGAGAGAAAATCAAAATCCTATTAACATTTTCTAAGGAAGAAAACCATAAATGTTGGAATGGCAGAGACACAATGGCCAGACCATTTAGCTCATCTTTCTCATTTGGAAAGCAGAGGAAAAAAATAGCTCGAGTGCCACCCTTCTAGTTAGTTAGCTATGGCTGTTCTTCTCAGAAGCACCTATTTTATTACTGAATAATCTCAGGGCATGTTGATGCTCCACAGACAACAATAGGACTCCATCAAATTGGAGAAACCAATTCATCTGTGGATGACACCAGACTCGTATATTTATATTCCCTTTTCTTCAGTGTGAAGAATGGATAATAGACTGTGATTCCCTGATTAAAGCTGAGACCTAAGCAGGTCAGTACTGTCGAAGCTTGTAAGGAGGGAAAGTTTCCAGACCCTATTTGTACCTCAAAGAAGTGACCTTTTGCTAGGAATTAATTGTTTGAGATCATATTTCTCATGTGCTTACCTCACAGGAGGAACTGATTAGAGGCTGAAATTAATTGCAACCTAGCATTAACCATTTGATTTTTATAACATTGTTAAACTATAGTTTTAGATGTGGTGGCCTTGATGCCTTTATGCCAAGATGTTTCTTTACAATATTGTTAAATTCAGGAAGCTCCCTGCAGTAAAAGGACATGTCTCCTTTCCATTCCCACCATCTCAAAACAACAAAAACAACTCCTGCCCCCAACAAACACCTGAATCCTGAAAGACAATAAAGCAAACTTTGCTGACCTGAATTAGCAGGGCATGGCAAGCAGATAATGTTTGGTTCTTAGTCAGAAGTGGATTGCATTGCTCTGCAAGTGTAAGAACAAAGGCCCAAGCCACTACAGTGACTGAAAGAAAAGATGTAGGGAGTGAGGGGCTAAGTTCCCACCACAGTAGCCACCCTGATACCAACACCCTTTTGGAGATCTAGTTGCTAATGGAAGAGTATCCAGACAAGAACTGGAAGTCCTGCACCCTGTGCACTGGAAAACCTTCATTTGGAAGGCTGAACGGTGCTTGGTGTGCTGTCCTCTGAGAGTCAGGACATCTGGGCCATGGCAGGGTCTGAGAAAGCATAACTGAGCATATTAGAAAGAGCATGAAGATCTATAGGGAAACCCACATTGACCTGTCTCCTGAATAAGCTTCTAGTTTGGGCATCAGACTCAGTGAGAAAATGTAGACATAGCTGTTGAAGCACAAGGGCAACATAGACAAAATGTCAGGGTGCATGCAGGGGAGGGGTACTGCCTTCCACCCGAGCCAGCTTTGGAGAGAAGGAAGGGGCTTGGGTAATTGCTCTCTCCACTGACCGCCCACAGCTCATTGTTTACTCCTATGGTAGAGTGCTTGGCAGGCTGGGCTTCAATTGTCTATTTATATGTCTGTCTCTCCAATCAGCCCTCCAGCTCCCAGAGGGCAAGGGGCAGGCTTTGTTCCTCTCTCTTCCAGGGGCCAGACACAGTCCTTGCACAGAGAAGCGCTCGGGGGAAGTTCTGCTAAAGCCAGCCAGCCAGCAGGCAGCACAATGCTGATTTGGAAAGGGTGGCACTTTGGTCTCCTCATTGAGGACAGAGCAGAAGGGCTCAGAGATATTAATGCATAGCCTATGTCATCTCCACTGTGCTGTGAGCTTCTTCAGGACATCAGTGCCCTCCTGTTTCTGTATTTGGCTCTGGGCTCACCAACACAAAGCACCAAGCTGTTGAGATTTTTCCTTGTCACAATTCATAAAAATATATACAGGGAAATGAGCCCCACACTCCTACTACTGCATAGCCAATACAACAGGAGGAAAGTACATACAGATCATGCTTTCACTCCCGAACCTTGTCCCCCTCATAATGGGACAAGCAAAACCTCATGTGCCGCAGCAGGAGACACACATCTTGCAGAAGACCAAACCACTGAACCCAGTTTTTAATCAACAAAAACTATGGTGACAGAAAATTAAGTTAAACAACCACAAATAATCCGATAAATATAGACACTAGACCATCTACAAGATATGTGGCTTGACTTTTTTTTTTTTTTTAAAAAAAAAGAATTAGCCTTTTACAAAAGAAAATTGGCTCACAATTAACATAGAAGATAAGGACAGAAGGAAGATGATGTAAAACTCTCACTTGTATTCTGGACTTTTTAAAAAAAATCAAAGCAGTTAATAAGCATAAAGATACAAAATAAGCCCAGAAGTAATAAGTTAATATCTAGGTACTCCTTAGAGAACATGTCTAAGGGATGGGACATTGATTCCAGGGATAGAGAAAAGCTGTGCTAAGAAGATTGGGAAGGAAAGCAAGGAAAGGTCCTAGTGTGATTTGGAGAAGGGAGGAGTAGTCTATTTTGCTGTAAGCTGAAAGCTCCCGACTTTACAAAGAGAAAAGACTGGGATTCCCCTGTTAGAAAGCAGTAAAACCACACAGTATACATTACTGTTTGCCTAGGTATGATGAGATATTGAATATTTGATAAAAAAAATAGTCTGGAATATCATAATGCAGAGCCACCCTCAGAGCCAAGCTATAGAGGTCAGAGAATGGTGAATTATACCTTTAATCCCACTTCTCAGGATCTCTGTGAGTTCATGGCCTAACAGCCAGGCAGGGGTAGCACACACTTTTTATCCTAGCAGTAGGAATGTTGATCCAAGAATTGAAATAGCTGAGTGGGGAAAGAAAGGTAAAAGACAGGAGAAGGCAGTCTTCCCTTTTGCCTGTGCTCCTAGTCAGTCTGAGCACTTGCGGAGAGAGGATCTCCTTGTTGGCCTGAGAAGTTGACTTGATGAGACTGGCTGTGGTTTGTTCTCCGTCTATCTAATATTTCAGCTTTTCCAAAATGTCTCACCCCCAATTTTTATTATAATACTAAATAGAATTCATAAAATACATAGGATATAGGGTTAACCACCTTAGGAGGAACAATGTCACAAGACCTTCTCATCTGTTCAGTCCGCCATGGAAAAGTTCCATACAGACTACACTTCAACACTTGGTTCTTTTCTGGCTTTTCCTTTTGATTGGAGAGATCAGTATTACTCTTCTCCCAATACAAGAGACCTCACAGTGGCATATTATCTTCCTGCATCCCCTTCTTCACCCCACTTTCTTCTTTCCTACCTTTTTATTTTTTAATTTTTGGCACACTTCTGACATGCAGGCATCTGAGGTAAGTCAGACAGTAAATCAGAGTCCCTGATTAATTTGTTCTTGATCTATAGGATACACAAACAAGAAGAATGATAATATGATGTCTTTATGCTGTGATCATGGAAAATAGAAGTATACAACAGAGAATAGAGTAAGGATTAAGAGATGGGGGTAGGAATCGCCTAAAGTTGGAATCCTTTTCCATTGTCTCCTCTGAGAAATCATAAGTGCTACAGTCCTCGCAGAATTTCAGCATCTGTTTAGGCTGCCTTCATCAATTCATCACACCAAAGCACAGTGGGCAGTGTTTTGGAGAGCTCCACAGTGAATAAGGCAGGGTTCTATTCTCATGGGGTCCATACTGTATTGTGGGAAACCCAGGACACAAATAATTCTGCCATCCTCTCTGGCAGAATGTGAGAAAGACCATCCATGAGAAGCCATGTGCCATGGAAACCCAGAGAAGACTAGAGTGTCATTTCTACAAAATATGACATGTGTGGTATGAGATATATGATATAAGAAGTCCACAACTTATGCTGTATTTCTCTTTCTTGATGTTGAAATACATTTGCCTGTAATCTAGTGAACAGTTGATAAAGTGGCAGAGGGTATTAGATTGGAAAACACCTCTGATGTGGGAATGTCTTTCTGTATGCTGTGAATATCAATATTTAAATAAGAGCTGTTTTGGCCCATGACAGGCACCATAGAAAAAGTAGGTGGGGAAATCACAACATAGGTAGGAGAAGCAGGTTGGAGTCAATATATGATGTACTTTATATGTGTTAGGTTTTGGTTGTAATTTGTACTTTATCCTCTCCTAGATACTACCTCATAATAATTCCTATTGTACATAGTCTTAGTTTAGAACCTTCTTAGTTAGACAGAAGGGGGAGATGTGGTGGGATTCAGGTGTCAGCTGATAAGGTCCAAAGACGCTTATTCAGGGTCTTTGAAGGGGGTTTTTGAAGGGGGAGTGGCCAACCCCATTCATAAGGGGCTGCTGGGATCCTGGGAAGCTCGTTTCCTGGTTCCTGACTACTGGAGAGACCTGTTTGGCATCCCTCGTTCACTGATAGTCCAGTCTATCAGACGCCAATATAAGCTATTATCTGTATCATGAGTGTTGGTTTATATTTTAATAAATATTAATCTTGGATTGGCATATTTTAAGAGAACCTCCGCCTTCACACCTCTTTTGAAGAACTCAGTGGAACATTTTGCTTTTGTCCTCCCCTGCCATCTATACAGTCTCCATGAGTCAATGAGTCTAGGAAGTTGGACATACACAAATTGCAGTTAGTTTTTGCTAGTATTTTGGGGGCTTTTAAATTTTTCTGTGTTGTTGTTTTTGTTTGTTTTGTTTGAAACAGATCTTTGCATGTAACTCTGGCTTGTCTAAAACTCCCACTGTAGATCATACTGGTCTTAAACTTGTAGGAATCCTCCTGTCTTTGTTTTCTGAATGTTTGGATTACAGGTATGCACACCCCACTTGACAAAGTATTTTTTAAGTGTTGGAATTCATCCACACCACTTATTTTGTAAATAACTGACTTAGAAAGAAAGTCTGTGGCATTTTACCTTTACATTTTCTACTGAAAATTACTCACGGGCACAATTTTCTCCCTGCATCCCTCATTGTCAATGATCTGTAGAGACTGGAGTCAGCTTGGTTAACTCTTCCACAACCTCCCTGCCATTGAAAAGTTCAAGCATAGGCTGGATATCTCTATGGTAGGGACATAAAATGGGGATCCAATCATCTGGACATATAAATGTTGTGGCTTTATGTATATGTTAGTTTTCAACAATAATTGCACACTGGTGAAAATCTTAGCATTATGTTACTGGGAAGTAAAAAAGCCATGCCTCCTCTGAAGTAGGGCCACCTGTGTGGTGATTATTCATGAGTTTTTCCTCTGGCCAGACACAAATTAAAACAGGGATTCTGGGAGCAATTAGACAAATGGGGGAGATTCTTGTGTGGCTTAGGCCTTAAATCCTTTGAGATCTCACTTCTTGTACCTTTTATTCCTAATATTGTAGGGTTGTTTGTACTTTTTATTTGGTTGAAGATTGGAGTAAGTGCAAGCAATTCGTTCTCCCAGGAGCAGGAAATTAGAAGATTGGGTGTCGGTTTTAGTTAAGTAACTATTCAGGCCCAAACCCCATCTCCTTTCAGCCACTCATCAATCTCCTGATGATCTTCTGCCCAGGCCATAGTCCAGAAGAACTCTTAACAACCCTATAGTGAAAACAGGAGCATCACTCTACAAGCTTTCCACATGGAAACTGTGCATATCCACTTGTGCAATTTTTATCCTTTTTGTGCTTCTATGGGGTTTCAAGTTCCAGATCCCTGTGTGGCTGTACATGGTGTGGTAGAAATTTTAAAACATACTTTTGGTTTATGTCCTATTTTGATGCTACCATATAACAAATTGCCATACTTATCTCTTCAATTCCTCCTCCTCTCTCTCCCTCCCTCCTTCAACCCCCTATCTTTCTTCAACCTCTTTTTTCCTCTCTGGAGATGGAGTCTTGCTATGTAGCCAAAGCACTCAGACCTATGAATTCCAGCCTGATCTTTAACTTGGAGGAGTTCTGCTTCAGCCTCGCAAGTGCCAACATCACAGGCATGATCTGCCATCTTTGCACTCCTTGATCGTATTTCAATCATCACCTATCTATCTTAACCCCATACTCTCTCTCTCTCTCTCTCACACACACACACACACACACACACACACAGCATTGTCTATATATTACCTTAGGAGGGATCTTATATTGCTGAGAGGCATGCAGAAAGTCTTAAATTCTTAAGGAATTTACCTTAATTTAATGAGAGGACCATGAATAGTTGCTCGCCCTATCATGGTCTTTAACATTTTTTCCATATCACATACATTTTTTACCCATTTTTCTGTAATTTCACCTCTTTAGTCCATATTTCAGCAAAGCATTTTGTTTTTCAGCTCATTCCACAGCTTTCTGACAGTTATTCATCTATGTCTAATTTTCTACTAAACTATTATATGAGATTGGTAAATTTTAAATTTTTTTAAATACTAGAATTTCCCTTTAATTATTCAAGAATTTCAGTTTTATGCTAATAGTCTCTACTTCGCCTTGTGAGTTCTTATCTAGTATACTCAGTTTATTTTTATTTATTTTCATATTTTAGTATATTAATTTCATTATTACTTATTTATTATAATATATTTTATTTTATACTGAGTTTCATTTATTTTTATTTAAAATGTATAAAAGTAATTTATTACTTTCTATTTTTCTTATTACTTTTGTTTTTAACTAGTGTGTAAAGTAATGGATTTCATTATGGTGCTTTCATTCTGAGTTTGTTTTTGGGTTCCCTCCCTCATTCCCTTCTTGCACTCCTCCTTCAGTGCTTGGCTGATCAACTTTCTCTCCACAGTAGCCTCCCTTCTGCTTTCATACCTCACATATCCTATTCCAGCCATGCTTGTTTTGATGTATATGTTGGATGTATCTGTATGAGTCAAGTTCATTGTTTCTTTCTTCACTTGGCTTTTAGTCAAGTGACTTTATCTACTGGTGTGCTTGATGCTTTTGACTGAAAGCTAAACATAGTTTATGAGTATAGAAAGAGAACATCTATGGGGATGAATGATGTAATTGTCTTGAAGAATGACATTGCTTTGACACCTCTGAAGGTATTGTAGATAGGAGCATAGCACTCAAATCTAAGAAGGGTTTGAGTTAATAGGAAGTTGCTCTTCAATTTTTTCAAACAGTACTCACTTTCTAGTTCACTTCCAATCCTAGTGGGAGAATTTAGAGGCTCTGACCTTTATCTTTTCAGTAGACCGGGCTAGGAAACATTGTATTCACTAGAGACTAGAGACTAGAGACTAAAAACTAAATAATTCATATGATTAATTGCAGCACTTAGGATGCAGAGACAAGCAGATCTCTATGAGTTCCAGGCCAGCCTCGTCTCCATATCAAGTTCCAAGCTGTCATGGCTACATAATGAAACCTTACTTCAAAAATAGAACAACCAAATAAAACAACAACAATAACAAAGAATTCATATCAATGAATCATCTTCAATCAATAAAAAGAATATGTTTTACTTAAAATTTGTGCTATGAAATTATTTTTTCACAAAAGTAATTTTCACGATAACAATTACAATATCATTTTGCACTATAATATGCATGTATATACACTTTTTAATTCTTATGTATGTGCTAATAAGGTCATAACAAGAGATAGCATGCAATCTAAGATTACTTTTCAGTTTCTTTGTTAACAATGTGTATATTTCTCCAGGGATATACAGTCTAAATACTGTCAGAAATCTGCGAAGTTTTCTGGTGTATATGATTATGCCTTCAGCTTGATGTACATTATTTAGTTGAATTTGTTTTCAATTTGAAGGGATTGATGTTTTCTCTTTGACTTTATTTTGTTTTAAAATTATATAAAATATTAAATGGTTCTCAATTCAAAGGTATGCAGCAAAATATTTAGAGGTTTAGATTCCTATCATGGCCTCTTCTAGCCTTTATTTCCAACTTCAGCTTATTGCTAATCACATGTTGTTGGTATTTCATAGCTTTTGTCATGATTATATTTCAAAAACAATCCTGCTTTCTTTACACAAACCTTACTCCCTTTCTGTACACTTTCCTGCATCTTTCTTTAGATCATGGCAGAGCAGCACCAAGGCTTTCTTTGTACTCTTGGAGCACAATCTTCTCTATGTTAGTCAATCACATTGCTATGGATAGATATTTGATTTTTACAAAATGTTCCATGTTAGCAATGTTGCTCCAATTAAAAACCTGTTTACATAGGATTTTATATTTTAGGGTAGATGTGAGAGAAATATTGATTCAAATGACGAATAAATATGAAATTTTACTGGATATTGCCAGATTCTTCTCTAGGATTTGTGTGTATGTGTATGTGCCATTTTAATTTTTTTTTAAGTTGGAGGCATTTTTATTAGTCTATATGTTTTTACTGGAAATTTTTGCTTAAGAGAATTATCTAAACTGTTTGTCCTTTTGTTGGTTGGATAGTTAGTTTGGTTGGAATCTATCATCTATCTATCTATCTATCTATCTATCTATCTATCTATCATCTGTCTGTCTATCTATCTATCATCTATCTATCTATCTATCTATCTATCATCTGTCTGTCTATCTATCATCTATCTATCTATATCTATCATCTATCTGTCTATCTATCTACCTATCTATCTATCTATCTATCTATCTATCTATTGTTTTTCCATTTTGTAGATATTCGCTGTCTCCCCATTCCTGTCAGTTGTACAGGTGGTAAAAATTTCTTCCTATTTCATGGCCTATATTTTCACTCTGATGTTTCCACTGTGCAGAAGATTTTCAATTTAAGGTAATCTCATTTTTCAGTTCTTAAGATCATTTTCTGGGATATTTGAATATATGTGTGTGTGTATATGTGTGTGTGTATGTGTGTATCATGATGATACCAAGTTTGTTCATTGACTAAACAAATTAATAAAAACACAAACATAGTTTTTTTTTAAAGAACAATTATTTTTGATTAGGAAACAAAACACAAACATAGCTGTGTATTAGAGAATCTGGCAGAGGAGAGATGAAAAATGTATAAGATTAATTTAAGGCTCAGGCAGGAAGGTCTTAGTGGTTCCTGAGTACAGTAACTGAAAGATATGAGGCAGTTGTGTCTGTCTCCATGTTTACCTGTTTGGTCAACTAAAAAAAAAGAAGAGGGATTAGTTAGGAGGATCAGATTATGAGTTTCTTTTAGATGAGTTAAGTGTATGGCTTGTGGACCAGTCTAGTGTAGATAGTAATCGAAACATTTATACCACTTCTGTGCCTTTTACACATAGCAATGGTATTAACAGTGGATTCTTAACTGAGGCTCCTTGGAACTATTTGAGGAGCCACACTTTCCTACTACAGCCACCATTGCAGGAAATCCCATATACCTGATGTGGGAATGCCTTTCTGTATGCTGTGAATCTCAATCTTTAAATAAAGGAGCTGTTTTGGGCCATGACAGGCACCATAGAAGAAGTAGGAGGAGGAATCAGAATAGGTAGGAAAGGAAGGGCGGAGTCAGAGGCAGACCGATTTGAAGCCGCCCAAGGAGCAACTTGTAAGGAACACAGGTGAGCCATGGGGCACATGGCAGACAGATTAATAGAAATGGATTGAGTTAAGATGTAAGAACAAGCTAGCAATGTGCCTGAGCCATAGGCCAAACAGCATGAAGTTAATATAAGAGTCTGAGTCATTTCTGGGGGCCTGAGCAGGCGGCTGGGCAGCTAAGGGGTCTGGCGCGGCAGGTCTGTGGGTACAGGTCTCTGGCCACCCGAGATCAAGAAACCCCACTACTACATATACCCATTGTTCCAGACCTAGACTGACTGTCAGTTTTCATTTCTCCTGGCTTGAATTCAAGTCCCCATCCCCAAGGAGCCTGGAATGGAGAACACTGACTTTGTCCTCAGACACACAGATAAGTGCATCTCTCAACACTCATCAAAGAAGCTTGATTTTTGCAGCAGATGCATCTTCTAACATTCTTTATAATACTCTTATTACAGAGATTTACAACTGTTCGAAACTCAGAAAAGAACTAACTGACTGCAGGGTCCCCAACCCCAATGAATACATCTACAACAAAATCTCTAAACCTAAGGCTGAGGGAAAATAATGGAAGATGGGGTGAGATGACTCTAAGAACTGAAGGACCAAGACATCTATTGCTAGCTAGTGTCTTCCAGACTGACATGAATGCTGAACCCATAAAATCTCAATAAACAAAACCTGCGTAAGGACACCACCAGTTGACATGTCAAAGTGGATGGGGGAAATTTCAGAAGGTTCCATCTCTAGATGAAATTCAATGGCTATATATAAAATGAATCATTCGTCTCTAGGGACAAGACCCATGATAGGTTATCAAAACCTAGGTGATCAACCCTAAACACGTTCCTATAATAATTAAAGAAGGTCATTAGTTTGAGAGGTAGTAGAGGACACAGAGGACTTATAGAGACAGTAAGAGTGGGGATAATGTAAATACATTCTTCATGTATAAAACTTAAAAAAAAAGAAGTTTAAATTTAAAAAGAACACTGGCCATAAACTAGATAGCCCAAGTTTTCCAGGTTTTTCTGCATTTGCTAACTTAACCATATGACCCAGCCAAATTATTCCCCTTTAATTTCTTATGTTGCAAACAAGCCTGTTATGCTACCTACTTCATGGTGTTGTTAGAAGTAAATCTGATAATGTACATGAAACATTTCACCACATCTACTCCTTCCCTGACATTTCTTGGCCATATTTGGAATAAAATCTAGATCCCACTGTTGATGGCCTCTATTTTTTTGCACCTACAAATTCCTTCCATCAGTAAGTCACAGGCTTACCTTTAAAATATATCCTAGTCTACCCTGAGGTGCTTTAGTCTTCTGCTTGCGAAATGGCAACAGACTACAGGCTGTTCATTCTTAAGTGTATATATTTAAAATGAGATAGCTATTATTGTGACATTTCAAAGTGTATTTCAGTGATTCTATTTTCTTTTACTTTCTCTCTTTCCCTCTGCTGCTGTCACCCCAATCCCTCCTTGTAGCCTCTGTCTCCACAGTATATTTTCTTCCATTTTGAGCTTCTTGTGTTCTTTTACACACCCTATCCGATTTTACTCACTCTTGATCTCTCTTTTATAATTATAAGCTTTACCCACACGTATGTGTTTATATACATACGTGTAGAAGCTAGGATCCACATATTAGTGAAAGCACGGAGTTTTTGTTTTTCTGCGTTTAGGTCTGGTCTTTCTTATTTCTTCACTTTGCATCCTCCCTACAACCAGGGGGAATTCTCAACATGCTCTGCACAGAGCACTAATAACGAACGCTTTCCTTTGGCCAGTCCCTCTTAGGATCTGGAGAATGTGCTCTCTTGAGACTTGAGCATCACATGCAGCATTCCTTAGGCTTCAGCCTACTCCTGCCCACTCCCTACTCCTTGCTAGCATGTACCCTATATTTCCAGTCACGTGGAATCCAGTGCCTGATTTATTTCAGGGATGGTCCCTGATGCTCTCATAGGAAATGCTCTTTCCTGAGTGTCACCTGGATGAATTTGTAGCACAAATAATGGGGTTAAGTTCTCACATTTGCCACAACTGTAAAACATAGCATAGAGGTTTTTAAACCATTTTTGCACAAGCATTTCTCAAGCTGTGTACCAAATTTTGTCCTCAGACATGGAGACAGTAGCCATTGTTTCTGTTTCAGTGCCCGTCTGCACAGAAGACCGTTCAACAGTATGCTCCAGCTGCTGCTATGATTATTTAGGAAAAGCCTAGGCTAGCTTAATGGTCTTCCACCTCGAGTGTGGCTCCATGCCAAGGACTCTGGTAATATAAGGCAGGTATCCTTGGGAAACCGTCTCCTCCCCCAGCATCCTGTCGCCCACTGATTCCCTGTAGCTGCCTAAAGTCTCCCAAAAGATCCAAACCTAGGTAGGCACTTTCTGGGCAGCACCGAGCAGCTCTGCAGTGCCACCCAGAGGCTGCCAGCCACAGGACTGAGAGAGTTTTAGCTTCGGAACGTAAGGATTTATCAGTTATGTCTGGTGCTGCGTTCCTGCCCACAACCACACACACATAGGAACACTGTAATTTGGAAAGATACCTCCACACCTCTAGTCTTAACCAGGTGGTAGAATGAGGAGAGTGAGCCACTGTAAAACATTAGATGAGAGAAACACAACTGTGATTTTATATATATATTTAATAAAAAATAGTCTGGAATATCAGAGGAAAGAATCACCCACAGCCAAGTGTAGGCGGAGGTTCTCTTAAAATGTACCAATCCAAGATTAATATTTATTAAAATATAAACCAACACTCACGATACAGGTAACAGCTTATATTGGCATCTGAACAAGGACCGGAGTATCCTAGTGATGGACAATGAATGCCAAACCAGTCTCTCCAGCAGCCAGGAACCAGGAAAACCGGCCTTCCCAGGGTCCCAGCAGCCCCTTATGAATGGGGTTGGCCACACCCCCTCCAGGAGCCCGGGAATCTGGATAAGCAAGCATCCTCGGATCTTATCAGCTGACACCTGAATCCCACCACATCTCTCTTTTTTGTCTAACTAAGAAGGTTTTAAACTAAGACTATATATAATAGGAATTATTATGAGGTAGTATATAGGAGAGGATAAGGCACAAATTATAACTAAAACTTAACATATATAAAATATATCATATATTTTTAGAATATTGGTAGATGGTAGGGTGTATAAATTATTATAAAAGGTTTATCTGGAAAAGTGAAAATCTAACATGAAGGTCACGAAGTGGTTACCCATGCCTTTAATCCCATCACTCAGGAAACAGAGGTTCATTTGAGTTCAAGGTCTAACAGCCAAGCAGTGGCGGTGCACACTGTTAGTACCAGCGCATGGGAGGCACAGGCAGGAGGATCTCTGTGAGTTCGAGTTCAGCCAGGCTGGTCTACAAAGCAAGTTCCAGGACAGCCAGGACTATTACACAGAAAACTCTGTTTGAAAACAAAACACTCCCCCCAAAATGCTAGAAAGATGTCTCAGTTGTCTGATATTCCAATCTATTTTTATTAAATAAATCAGCACACATAATAAGATCCACAAGTGAATCCAAGTGGAGTGAATATCGGTGTGAGTCTTGGGATAGTTAAGTAGCTATTTCAAAAAAAAGTACAAATAACATTCACATGAATCAAAGAGTAAAAAGCCACACTAGAAGGAACAGTATTCTAAATATTGCACCAAACACAGAAAAAAATTTGTTTTCAAAATTTATCCATTAAAAAACTTAAAAGCCAGACCAGCATAACAAGTAACCTGAAAAATC
The DNA here is from genome assembly GCA_033318265.1 of Phyllotis vaccarum. Lineage (NCBI taxonomy): Eukaryota > Metazoa > Chordata > Mammalia > Rodentia > Cricetidae > Phyllotis > Phyllotis vaccarum. The sequence goes on along the minus strand of JARWLC010000013.1, from coordinate 3,720,671 downwards.
ACCACATACTAGAGAGACAGTGATTAATGTCCTTAATATGTAAGGTGTTTTTTTTTTTCAAATCAATATAAAAAGACAAACGCCTCAGTGGGAGGATTGGAAAAAAATACATGAAAAAGTATTGTCAAAAGACAGATTACTGAGAAACACTGTAAAATGCTCAGCCTTAGAAACAATCATGGTTATGATAATTAAAACCACATATACACTGTATTTTTTTCATCTACCAAAGGAACAAAAAAATTTCAGAGCAGAATTAACTCATGGAGGGTTCTATGGTACATTTAGCAGGCCCCCTCTGATGCTCCTGGAGGGGAAGAAGCATCAAGGCCGTTTTGGAATATGATTAATGTCACTGAATGGAAGCCTTAGGCACCAAGCAGTGATGCCACTTTTATGAATTCAGCCTAAGGACATAATGCATGCAAAAATGTAACTGTTTTCCACCTTAGTGGCCTTGTATGAAAAGAAACAACCTAGATAAGTCCGTAACTATTTTAAAATTATGGAAAACATAAGATTAGAAAAGATATTCATGTATTATTATTAGGTAGGAAAATCACATCAGAAGAAATTGTATGTACAATAGAATTCATCTTTTGTGGATAAAATTATGTAGCTATTATACAGAGCAGAAGCAGATTAGGCTTCACAACCAAACATCAATGGTGGGTGTCTCTGAGGAGCCTGCATTAGCCGCAGCTGTGTGACATTTCTTTTTCCTATTTAGCTTATATTTTATTTTCATTTCAACATAGAATTATCTGTCCTGCCTCTTATTCAGTCTCTATTCATTTGCTTCCTTCGAGTTTTTAAATTACAAGAGTAATATAGGCTTATTACAACAATTCAAAGCAGACAGAAGTGTGTGTCTAAAGGATTTTCCTCTCATCACTCTCCTCCCCAGAGAGTTCAGCTACAAGCAGGTTGCATATTTATTTCCAGACTCCCATGTGCATATATGAACATATTTATGTATGGTTTCATATAAACAGGATCACACTAGATACTGTGCCATGGCTTTCTTTTCTCACTAAACAATATGTCATGGATGTTTTTCATGTCAGTTTATAGAGATCTGCCTGCTTTTTAAAAGTATGCTTTTCAACAGCTTCTGTAGACAATGCCATCAAGGTTTGTATAGGGACTGAATTGAGTTGCTAGTTGTATTGAGTCATATGGCGTTTTTAACCATATTTGCAAACACCTGGAAACCATATTTGCAAACACCTGGAAGGGTCCGAGACTATTCTGCAGAGAAATACTTGTACTCCTCTCTTTGGCCATAACTGTTACCACAACAGTTCCCCAAAGAATTAGAATTTGCCTTAAGAATCTCAGTCTGGGAGAAGAAAAAGGCCAGGAGCACGCTGACAGCCAGAGGAGGAGCTTGTCTCAGAAAGACATTTCACATACTTCTAACTTACCTGACCTCTTTGCAGGAGAGACTTCAGCTGAGACAATTATGGGTGGATGACGGAGGGACCACACCTGGATGAGGACTGCTTAATTTTGCATTCCTCTTTTCCTGTTTAAGCCTACCCCTAGAGTCTGGACGCTAAGACAGATTCACTGTGCTGTGGGGGTACCTCTTTTTCCTGTTTCCGTCATCACCACACTGAATAACTAAACCACTCTATCCAACTAAAACCACTTTCCTTTCCCACTTTCCACTACTGTGTTTTTAATTGGATTACTGGAGACAACTGAGTGAACCTGGCTTATTGGGACCCTCGGGGGCCAGGCTCTGACTTCAGTAACATGCTAATTCATCTAGTCCACAGACAGGATTTTTAAGGATTCAGGAGACCTGTTAAAGTGTACTATATTTTATATTATGAAATAAACATGAGACTTAGGGGAAAGGTTGTAATTTTTAAGATTTATTTATTGTTTATATGTAGATGTCTGTTTCTTTACAAGGTTATGGTGCTTAAAGTGATGTGTTTGTGTGTCAGTTTGACAAGAGGTGAATTACGGTGGTCGTTTTTAATGTCAATTTGTCATAAGTTAAGACCACTGGAGCTGGGTGCATTACTGAAAAACTAACCTGATGGTGTGGATTAATATAGGAAGAACCATTCCAATGTGGGCAATATCATCTGACAGTAGCCCAGATTTTCAAAAGAGCATGATAGAAGGAAGATTACCCCCTCTGTACTTGTTTGGCCTTGCTCTTTGCTACCAAGTTGTTTTACTCTGCTGCTGCTGTGCTGCTGATTCCTTTGCTGATAACAGAACCAGTGTTTCCGGGATTCCATCCAGAAGAAAGGAGTAGAGTTTCTCCTGGACCTTCCAGGTTGTTGATGGAAGATTGGGAAACTAACGAACTTTTAGGGTAACAGCTGAGAAGCCTGCATGGGACTGGACTAGGCCTCTGCAGATGGGAGACAGTTATGTGTTTAGTCTGTTTAAAGGGCCCCTGGCAGTGGGATCAGCATCTATCTCTGCCTTTTTGGAGTTCATGAACTAAGGCCTTTCTCAACCTTGATGCAAGGGAAGGGGCTTGATCCTGCCTCAACTGAATGAATGTACAGGGGTTTACTGACTCATGGGAAGCCTTACCGTTTTGGACTAGAGAATAGGGGTGGGGGCTGAAGGAGGGATGAGAGGGGGATTTGTGGTTCTTATATAAAATGAGTTTTAAATTTTCTTTAAAAAACAAAACAAAACAAAAAAGATATGGGACTGCTGAGAAGCCTAACCACAGGGACTGAGCAATTGTAGGGTGTGGGCCTCTCTGGTCTCAGAACGACACTGTGAAACTGCTCTGACTACTGAGCCGATTACTGGGTTCTCAGGTTCTTCGGACAAAGACCACTCTTGTTACTATTTTAATATAAGATGATTTAATAAATTTAAATAAATTAATTGTTGAATGCACTTACACGTTCTTCCCACCTTTTGTACTCTCTTTTGGGTTGTTTTCTGGCTTTGTTTTTGTTGTTTTGAGACAGGGTTTTTCCATGTAACCCTGGCTGTCCTGGAACTCCCTGTGTAAGACTAGGCTGGCCTCAGACTCACAAATCTGCCTTCTACTGGGATTAAAGGCATGCATCATTATTCAGCAAATTCTCTGAACTCTTACCCAACCACCGGACATAGCTTTAGGGTAAATCTCCTTTTCTCTACTCATATGACCTGTTCTTTAATGATAGCTGCTTGAAGCTTGCCTAAGATGGTCCTGTCAGCAGTTCTTCGTTTTCAGACAAGGACACAAAACTCAGGGAAGAAAAATGCAGGGAGTCAGTGACCTCAGACCCAGTGAAGCCAGTGAATCTTAATCTTGTCTTGCTCTCCACTCCCCTCCACTCCCCCCTCACCTTTTCTTTTGCCTTGCTTACCAAGACAATAAAATTTATTTTCCCACCGTAAAATCCATGCATATAAATTTTGAAAAATTTAGACAATAAACAAGCCGCAGAACATTTAGGTCAGAGGTGACATTGTCAGATGGGACATTGTTTTTGTTTGAGCTTCTAGAACAGACAGAGCACACTGCCTTGTGTACAGCAAACCATCTTTAAGCCAGTGTTTTGCCCAGTATTTTTCATCTGTCAGATTGCACCTTGGGAATTTCACACACTGTTGGGAAGAGGGTCAGAGCTTACTGGACTTCTAAGTGTATGTAACATTGGCACACTGGCCACTTTACAGTTGTCACTCCGATCCTAAAGTTCTGCACAGGCTTCAAACATCAAACCACATGGAATCTTTTTAGCCACCAAAGGGCAGAACCTTTCATTGCGCATATTAGGATTACATGCATTCACCAGGCAGCTCAGGTGTGAAGATATCTAGAATGGTCCTTACTTACAGGAATCATTCGACATGTTTGCTTTAAAGAAAAGTATGGAGTTTGCTCTATGAGCAGGTGCTCAGTGTGCCCAACTTGGAGACCCCAAGTTCCATAAAAGGAACAGTATTTTATGAGTTTCTTTTCTGCCAGGTTGGGATCTCATACCACTGTTAGTCTTAAAACCTTAGGAAATTTCAGAGGCCAGTGTAGGTGATTCCAATGGCCTGGTGATAGTCTGGGGATATGCTCTCTTCTGATCACTGCCACACTCAGAAAATGAACAGCCTTGAGCTAGAGAGCTGTTTGAGGAGGAAAGCTGCTTGCCCCCAAGCCAGACCACCTGCACTCAAGCATCTGTCTCTGGACCTCTACATGTTTGTGACATACACAAGACACTCAGATGTGCATGCACAAGTGGACACACAAACACACACACACACACACACACACACACACACACACACACACAGAGAGAGAGAGAGAGAGAGAGAGAGAGAGAGACAGAGACAGAGACAGAGACAGAGACAGAGAGACAGAGACAGACTTAATTAATGAAAAGAATGTGGATAGCCCATGTGGATAGCCCAGAAATAGTCTGTATGCCTTCCAGGTGCTTTTGGTTCTTACCTCTCCCTTAGCTCTGATCCTGGGGATAGGCTGCCTTTCTGTTTCATGATACTCAAACCCCTCTCCTTACACAGGGATTAGGGCAGACATGAGGCTCAGTGTAAATCACAGATCCTCCTCAGAAAAGAACCATCCACTGCCTGCCCCATGATTTTACTACAGAAAACAGTCCCCCAGGAAACCTGTTTATAGAGAATTTTTGTAAACAGATTCAGCGGTGTCATGCAAAGACCAAACAAGTCAGCAAAACCAGAGAAAGACATGGAGTTGTGCTGGTGGGTTTCTAGGCTACTACAACTGTTGGTGTGGGTAATCAGTGCCTCGGGGTAGCACTCTGTGCTAGGCACGGCCATATCTATTTCCTCTGTTTCTCTTCCAGGAAGCCGAGGAAGAGTGGCATGTATCTGGAGAAAGAGCACAAGATACATCATTTGAGGGGTACTACCGTGGGTCACTATCAGGATGTGGGGGTTAGGGTTCCAAAAAAGGATGAATAAGACACATCTTTGGTCTTAAAAAATGAGACTGAAGAGAGACAAACAGAACCTGCACCTGCTTGCTGGAGAGAATTGCAAATCCTTGTGACTGGGTGCTGCAGGCTTTGGAGCCACATAACTGCATGTGCGGGGGAGAAAGATGATATGGAAAAGAACACCCTTTGAGTACAAAATTGCAGGAGTTTTTATGCAAACATATTCAGTGGGCCTTTCAGAGACTAATCACCCATGCTTCACACAATTAGGTCTCTGCCATTATCTCATTTGAGCCTCACAGCGACTGTGGGCCCTAGGAGGGAGGGTGCTGAGCCCATTATCCTCATGTCTGAGATGGAGAGATGGGAAAATTGCAGCTGTTACTGCCAATGAGACAAAAGACTACAGTCTGACTGGACTTAGAACCCAGGCAGGGATGGGGTCTTCAGACCACCTCACCTGGTAACTTAGCCTCTCCGGCCTCAAGAGTCCACATCTGAGCCCTCACATTCTTCCAATAGAGAATTTGCCACAGGTGGTAGACAGGAAGAGGACAGCACTTCGGAGAACCAAGAAACCCCGGAGTGCTTATTCTGCCTATGCTGAGCAACTCCAGAGATGGGTTAGACCTATATTCTGCTCATTTCACAAAGTAGAATTCACAAGCACAGTTAGGTATCTTGCCAAAGTCCCACAGCAAGTTGATGAGCTTTCAATCTAGCCGTTTGGAATGCAGAAAGCTCTCTACAAATGCCTATTCTGTTGTTTGCTGGCTAGACCTGCTTTGTACTGTTGGATTCTAATCAATACCTTATATCCTAAGGAACATTTTTCACCATTTTATTGCACCCAAGGTACTAGTTCCTTAGAAAAAAGCAATGCAAATCATTATCAACCTTTACATACACACATAATACATACATCCATTCATATATGTATACACATGCACACATAAGCTAATATGTCTGTAAATGTACTGTACTGTTTTTTTTTAATTATCTAGTTTGGATCTTGATTCTTAAAATCTTGATGCTAAGAATTTCCCAATATTTAATAATCTTTTAAAAATGAGAAAGTCATGCATGGTGGGTTACACCTGTAATTTCAGCATTTGGGAGACTGAGGAAGGACGATCATTAGCAAGTTTGAGGCCACCCTGGGATTCAGAAAAAGGCTCTGCTTAAAAAAATGACAGACAATAAACATGTTACTGAGCATTTAGCTCATTTCTGGGGGATAGTAATAGATGATATTCACCACAGATAGATTTGCTAAGGGCTTTACATGGTATCAGGACTACCACATAGACTACTCAGTAAGCATCATATTGGTTCAGGAGGACTGCACTTGCCAGAGTCTGGACCTTAGCCTGGACAAGAAGCAATATCTCGCTAAGTACGGGAGCCTTTCTGGAATTTTCCCAAAGCCTCATCACAGGGAATGGCCTCATTGGTGCTGGGGACTACACCAGGAGGCACTGTTTCCCTCATTTTGCAACCAAATGAGGCATGCTAGCCTAAGGACTTCCTTAGAACAAAGGTCCAGAAGCAAAACACTGCACTTGGTCAAATGTCCTATGAACGTGCTTACTCACACCTTTTCTTCTGAGGCAGATGTTCCCCGCTTCTCATAACACTGTGAAAATATTTGCCGGACTTAGATTCGAGAACCATCTTACTTAAATGTCTGCATTTGCTAGTGATGTTGATATTTTTGTTTATGATTTATTTTACTTATTACTACTTTTATATGCTTTAATCACATAGTTTAGAATTACCTCAAATTAGGTATGTAGCAGAAGATGATCTTGAAGTTCTAATCAGGTGCTGGGATTGCTGGTGTGTACCACCATGCCTGGCTTTATTGCTTCTTGTTGTGTGTGTATTATACTTTCTTCTGCTGTTGGTCTTGTTACTGTTTTATACTAACCAAACTATTTGTTGCTCTATGATTTCTGTTGCAAATGTTTTTTATTGTGATTGTAAATACTACTTACTGACAAGTGATAATATCAATGGTATTTTGGTATTTGTGTATTTTGCTATATCATTTGACTTATATTAGTGCTATAATAATGTGAAAAATTCTAACATCAAAAATATAAGGTGAGTCAGAATAAATTAAAAATATATATGTATATATACAAGAATATTCTTAGAAGTCAAGTAAGTTAAAAATGTGTGGATGGATTGGAATTTTTAACACTATGAATAGTCATTTTCTTCCAAATTGAAGAGCAAATTTCATGCCTTTCTAAAAAACATTACATCATATTAGGAATAGTACTTGACAATCAGATTGGAACCAAATCTCTAATACAAAGCAGGGGATTTCTGGAAGAGAAGTGGTTTTGACCCTCCCTGAGCTCACTGGACTCAGAAAAGGATACATAGTAAATAGTAATAAAATACCTGGTGCTGAAGTTAGGAAAAACAGTACAAAAAATTAACTTCATATGAATCAGCTTGGCTGGAAGTGGTGGTAGAGATCTTTAATCCCAGCACATGTGAGGCAGAGGCAGGTTAAATAACAACAAATACCAGGCCAGCGAGAACTCCGTAGTTATCTTTTCATAAACCCAAAACCAAAAGAAGCATGCAAGGAAGACATTGAGAAATCTGAATGAGAACTAAGATAATATCATCATTGCAATGTCTGTGTCACAGTTTAGATCATTGCACTATGGAAATGGAAAATTATCCGGAGAAGCTGGGCAGTGTCCAGAGACAATATTAAGTTGAGAGGGCAGTCAACAGAGGCCACTAGGCAGATCTGACTCTTCCAGTTCACCGACCTAGCTCAGCTCCTTCTGCAACCAGACTGGACCAAGCCCACATGGCTGAAATTAAAAAATTCAGTAAGCCAAAACTGAATATGGCAGAAATGCAAGAGAAATATCCTCAACCACCAAAAAAAAAATGGTTGAAGAGGAGAAGCAGGCTAGGAATCATATTGAAGAGCCAACACACAATGTACATTGTATAAGCATTACCTTCTGTTTTTGGTGTTCACATCCATCTGTAACTCTAGGAGATGTGATGCCTTCTTTTGACTTCTGAGGGCACCAGACACACATATGGTACGCAGATATGCATACAGGAAAAGTCTCCATACACATACAATTTTAAATTATTTTATAAAAATAGAGTACAGGAACTTTCTATTATATGAATTCTTTTGTTTTTTGAATTTGATTATTTTAAAAATAATTTTAAATACCTTAAAAACAAAAAGCATAAGAGGTGACATAAGACTGCATCTCTTTTTACTTTGGGCCAGGGGACCATTTCCTAAATGGGGCATAAATAATTAAAGACCATGAAAGAAAGGAATAATAATTAGAAGTTTACTAGTAGTGAGAGTGTCTTCCATCAAAGTAACTCCTCCAAAGTCTACAGGAAGGACAGATCAACATTAGAGCACTTGCCTAGCATGAATAGTGTCTCTGATTCCATCCCTATCACCACAAAAACAGTCATGAGAAGTCCGTATATGGAGCTGGAGTGGTGGCTCAGTGGTTAACACTGCATACTGTTCTTGCAGAGCACCTGAGTTTTGTTCCCAGCACTTGTAGAAGAAGAGTCACAATCAACTGTAATTCCATCTCCAGGGGAACCAGATGCTCTTGTCCTCTGGGGTACCTGCAGTCATGTGCCTATACACACACACACAAACACACACACAATGAAAAAAAACTATATTTCATCTCTTGGGACAACAAATAGCATGGCTACTTTTTAATGAAGTTAATGAACAAGTGCAACTAAAGATTCCTTACAGATAAATAAATAAACGTGAACTATGTAATGTTATTAACATACAACATACTATGATAATTAAAATGAGCATGATAGCAAAAGTGTTTCGAGCAGATCAGTGGGCTTAATTAGAACTCCATCATCAAATGCCCACCCTCTCTTTATCCTTAGTTTATTTTGATGGAAGCCAGCTGACATGTTGGGAGACTCCCATAGGGAGGGTCATGTGGTAAAACATGGATAGTGCCTCATGTTCAACACTGGGCAGAAAGAAACCAAGGCCCTCAGTGCAGAGGCCTGGGGAGAACAGAATCCCATCAGCAAGGAAGCAGAGAAGCACAAAAAGCAGAGACTTCCTCAATAAATGTGTGGCATGACTAAAGTGTATGTAGTAACTGTAGTCTGAGTGTGGATTGCAGCCTTGTGAGAGATGATAAGACCAAAGATCCAGTCAAGCAACACCAATATTCCAGACCCAAAATGAATGCTTCCCCTCCCAAAGAATGGGAACAAAGCAAAGATGCCCACAGTCAGTACTGCTATTCACCATCATCCCATGGGGTGGGTGTGGGAGCTTAGTCAGCGAAATCAGGGCAAGAAATGATGCAATGCCTTTATGTTGGAATGTAATAAAGAAAGTACCCTATGTTCATAGACAATATGATTGTTTTTATAAAAACTTCCAGTTTATTTTCATAAACTAATGGTATAAGTAAAAAATAAAATATACAGAGTCAATTATGCTTCCATAGATTAGGAAAACAATTGCAAATTGAAATTTTGAAGAAGCATCCACATTTCAAAAGAACAGAGCTGGATGACTCAGACAATCAAATTTTCTTACTTCCTATAATGCTACAGTAAAGCAGATGAGGAGGTTACATGGCTGACACATAAATCAATTGAACAGAATGAAGGCTAGAAATAAACAAACATATTGAGCTATTTTGACAGGATACAAAAGTAACTGAACAAATTTTTTTTGAACAAATGGTGAGTTTAGCTTATATTAAGCTTGTTCAGAGAGGTTAAAGTATAAACTACAGTAGAAAAGTTTATAAAATGTAAAAATTGGGCCTCATTAAAATAATAGAAAAATATTAACCAATAAACAATTTTAAAACTAGTCATCATGGTACATGGATAATTCTAGTACTCAGGAGACAGAAGGAGGATTGACTAAAACTTCAGGCTAGCCTGAGCTACATATCAAGTTCCATTCCACACAGGTAGAATGTATGAAGGAAAAAAAAAAAAAACACCAATAACGATGACAAAGAAAAGAAATAGTGTTCAGAGCCAAGTGTGGTGGCACAAGTCTGTAATCCCCGTAGTTGGGCTAAGTCAGAAAGATAATGGATTTGAAACTACCCTGAGATATATAGTCAGATCCTGTTTCATAAGCAAAGCAAAACAAAACAAGAAACCAAGTTAAAAAAATAAAATGTTAAGTCTCAGCCAGGAAGAACAAATATATGAATCAAATAACTGCTAAAAGACTAAATCAGATCTATGAAGAGCTCTTGAAGCCAAGACGGTATGTAGAGTATTGCTTCTGAGTATAAGCCCTGATCTTCAGGCCCTAAGCTTTGGATCCTGGGCATGTGGTCTTATATGTCAAAACACAATTCCAGATGAGATTTTGTGAAAGCCTGTGCTGAGGACATTATCCCAGCTATTCTAGGTATTTAATGAAGTTCCATGTATTCTAATGAAAGAGAAGTAGAGAGGGTCATTTTCAGACAGAAGAATGTGGTGTGACCACAAAGCAGAGGCAGTCAACAGCCCCGGAACACCAGCAGCCACCACAAACTGAAAGAGACAGGGAGTAAGGTCTCTCCTGGAACTTCCAGAAGGAGCAAGCTATGCTCACATGTTGATTGACATCCCATAAAACTCAGTTTTGACTTCTGTGGTGGTCTGAATGAAAAGAGCTCCCACAGGTACACGGGAGCGGCACTGTTAGGAGGTGTGCCCTTGTTGGAGTGGGTGTGGCTTTATTGGAGGAAGTGTGTCACTGAAGTTGGGCTTTGAGCCAGGCCTAGTGTTTTAGTACCTTCCTGAGCCTGAGGATCCCTGTGCAGAATTCTCAGCTATCCACCCAACACCATGTCTGCTTCTATGCTTCCTAGCATGACAATAATTAACTAAACCTCTAAATTGCAAGCCAGCCCCAATGAGATGCTTTCCTTTATAAGAGTTCCATGGTCATGGTGTCTCTTCACAGTAATAGAAACACTAAGACAAGCTCTGAAAACTATTTAAAGAATATACTGCAATACTGCTATGCTGTAAGCCATCACATCTGTGCTAATATACTGTCATAACCCTAGGAAGCTGACACAGCCCAGCAGTGAGCTATACACAATTAGAAAATACACAAAATATGTGAACTGACATCTCATCAAAGAGAAGATATAAATGCAAATAACCCCAAGAAAACAGGATTGAAACTTTAAATTATAAGGCATGCTAAAAATTGTGATGAGATTCTCCATATATATCTATTAGAGAGCTAAAAATCTAAATAAATAACCATGTAAAGCAATTAGAATCATACTGTTTAGTTCACCAGAATACAAATCTGGTGTCCATGTTAATTTTTTTTATATTTTCATGTAGAGTTAAACACGTTGTACCTAGCAATCTCAAACCCCTAGATATTTATCCAGGGGGAGAAAAAGGTAAGTGCCTTTAAAAATTTATGACTATGAATTAGGCTTGTTTATCTAGGGAAGGAAGGCACATGTCGGTAGGTATAGTTAACTCATCCCATTCACTGGAATGCAGTATTAAATAAAAAGAGGAAAAGAAAAAAGCAAGCTGAGTGAACTCAATCATCCTACTGTCCTACATGACCCATGTAGACGTGAGCAAGTAGCCTCCCATTGCCATGCCTTTCCCACCTTCATAGAATGCACACTCCAACTGGAAGCCACAATGAATCCTTCCTTCTTTAATTTGTTTTATGTTAGGTATTTCATTACAACAATAAAAAGTAAGATATATACCAATTTTATAGATAAAGGGCACACTACAGTCAGTGTTGATGAAAACCTAGAATTGATGTATATGTGTGGGTGAGTGGGGAAGGGTAGCAACTAAAAATGCTTCACGGACGAAGCACAGACAATTACATAAATGTGTTTAAGGTCTCACAGCTAGCACTTCACACAATTGACATCTGAAGCCAGGCTACTAGTTTCCAATATAAGAGCCAAACAAAAGGCTCTACACACAGTAGGCATCCAATAAAAGAGTGCAAGGCTAAATCAAAACGTAGAACTATGAAGTGCAACCATTCTACTTGTGTGAGGAATGTGGTCTGCTAGTCCACCATTGCCTGGCTGCCAAGAGGCCCTGTGTGTTCCAAACAGTTTTTCTACCTTCCCCTGCTTTTTCTGTATCCATTACTCTCTTTTCCTTTCCCTCATTCCCTTCTTTGCTTTCCCTGGGTGCTATTTGGGAGGAAGTACTGTGCAAGGGAAGAAATCCACACTACTCCTTAGTTACTCTTCCCTTGGGGCTTTCACAGATGTTCTCCAAGTCTCTAGAATAATGTTACACTTAAAAGCTAAATACACGCATGAAAAAGTCCAAACTTAGCTATCCTGCCAAGGAGAGATACCTTCAAGCACAAAGCAGACTGTGGAGCTGAAGAGATGACTCTGACATCAAGATCAGGTACTACCCTGGCAGAGAACCTGAGTTCAAGTCATGCAACCTGTGTTAATAACCCAAATTCTTGTAACTCTAGCTCCAGGGGATCTAACACCCTATTCTGCCTTCCATCAGTGCTGAATGCATGTTCAGCAACTCACAAGACCACACATGTGCAAACAATTACAAATAAATATTTTAAAACAGAGCAGACTAAAATGTGTAAAGATTTGGACTGGACCTGAGGGCTGCTGAACAGGGTTATGGCTATTAAAAATGATTCATAGAAGAAAACTGTTGTACATCTCTGTAACATGGAACTGTGCTACTCTGCCCTCCTCTCCATGATGGAGGGTATCTCCTTAGACTATGAGCCAAATAGACCCTCTTCCTCCCTTAAGTTGCTTTTTTGTGAGATATGAGAAAGGTAGCATATGTACTTGTCAATCTAAAAAGTACCTATGGGGTCTGCTCCAAGTTGGAGACCTGTGGAGGATATTCACATTCTCTGGCATCTTCTCTGCAGGGAATATGCCTTTGCTAAGCTTTCACTTTCCACCTGAAAGAGCCCTGGCCTTGTGGGCCTTTCACTATTGCTTCTGCTTGTAACATATTACAAGAACCCAGAAGGGAATCTTGTTCTTCCCTTTTCATCTTTCTTTGATATGCACCCTTTTTCTTGGCTCCTCCCTTTCTGTTCACAAGACCTGTTTCCAAATACTGTCTGTATAACTTTTTACAAAATCTTCCAGGACCTTCCAGGATTCTAACATGAGTCCTACTGGCCTTTTGAACGGTTGTGTTATACCAGTGTCCAGGGACACCCAAAGACCACCAGGGTGCTGGATTCTGATACAAACACTTGAGGGTCAGTTTATTCCTTTGGACAGGTTCAAATAAACCTGGGCCAAAACCCTTTGTTTGGGCACAGCAGAGGAACTCGGGCCAAAGCTCAGGGGTGAGAGGGTTTTTAAAGAAAACACACGTAAGTGGGGTGTTACACATCTTGGCATTTCAAGATTGGGTAAAGGGGTATGGGGTACAGTAATTCCTGGAAACTATTGGCTAAACCTTCAGCACTGCAAAACCAAGTTTTGAATCTGTTGGCTGTCAGGCACATTCTTGAGATGTTTTCCTAGACTCTTTTTAGACCTAGGCCCTGTCCTCAGGCACCAAACGGTTGTTCTCTGAAACAAAGCTCTGCAATGACAAATCCATGCCTTCACAGTTGGGGCTTTTCCACTCCATTCTGTCATGATCTTGCTTGACACACTATCAAGCAGGGCAGAAGCCTTTAGTATAGCAAATCCCAACCTGGAAGTCAAACATCTCTTTCACAGGGGTCTCCTAAGACCATCAGAAAACACGGATATTTACATTATGATTCATAACAGTAGCAAAATTATAGTTATGAAGTAGGGATGAAAAAATTTTGGTTGGGGGTCACCGCAACATGAGGAAATGTATTAAAGGGTTGTAGCATTAGGAAGGTTGAGAACCACTGCTCTAATAGGTTTCTGCCATGTGCCAGGTTCCAGTCCAGAGATGACAGCACCCTCCTCATCTCCGCTCCTGTAGAAGATGCGTTGGCTTCATTTGGGAAAAGAAAGGCTTGGAGTGAGTGATGTTGAAAGTTCCTCCCAGGGTCTGGAAAGGTGGCTCAGAGGTTATTAAGAACACTGGCTGTTTTTCCAGAGGTCCTGAGTTCAATGTCCAGCAACCACATGGTGGCTTACAACCGTCTGGTGCCCTCTTCTGGCCTGCAGGCATACATGCAGGCAGGACATTATATACATAATTAATACATAAATAAGTCTGTTTTAAAAGTTTATAAATAGCACAGGTGGTAGTAGCACATGTCTTTTAAAAAGTTCCTTCCTTGAAGCATTCTGGGAGAGCATTTGAATGTCTTCCTTTTGAAATTCAAGTACTGTAGGAAAAATGATTACCATAAAAATATCTCCAGGTCGGTAGATTGGCATCTGTCAGGGCCTTGCAGTTTGACAACCGCTGTGGAAACTTAAGTGATATTTACACCTAAAGTATTTTACTATTGGTACCATTGTTCTGTTGTCAGGGTTCAATGATAATGCTACATTATAAGCCTCTAGTACATAAGGCAAGATTCATTTACTCATTCAGTAGAGTCACGTAACTGGTGAGAGGGACAGGTAATTAATTTCCTGCTTGACCTAGGTGCTACAGAAAGTGAACCCAGTGATCTATCTGTTGACTGCCAGGGAACAGTTGTCCCCTGCCACAGTTTTAAAAGTCTAGTAGTTATAAAGCACTCATTAAGAAGCAAGGCTTAGAGGAGTAAGTAGCATAGTTCCTTGGCTCCACCCATGTCTGTTTGTGACATCTAAAGGAAAAGCAGGCGAAGAGGTGCCTCTGATGAAATCATACACAACTCTGCCTTTTACTGATGTAGGTTCTTCTCCCATGAAGAGAGAAGAACCAGCTCCTTTTTTTATCAGTACTTTGTACAACAGCATGTGACAGCTACAGCTGCCACATGACCACATCTTTAGAGTAAATGATTACTAGATCAGGCAAGAACTGTTCAGAAAGGAACAGATGTGTATGGAGCCTGTCTGGTGTATGAGCACAATCATCAGCACAATCTCTAGACCTTTGGCTCTAAGTTGACTTCTCTGCCCTGGAACTCCCTTGCCTCCTAATTTGGTATTCTATGTCTGTCTTGTGAACATGTATGGAAGATGTCAAAGTGAAGACACAGATCTCTGAAAAATATGCACAGGAAACAGATAAAATAAGACATAACAGTGTTCCCATGGACACTTGAGGGCTTTCTGAAAGGCCAATCAGTGTAGTGAAATATGGTATTAGACAAGGTTAATAGAAATCAATATCCGAAATGTGACAGGGGAACAGTTAAGCTGATCAGCAAAGGGCTCTTTCACATGTGCAACAGGACACACACACACACACACACACACACACACACACACACACACACACACACACACACAGAGAGAGAGAGAGAGAGAGAGAGAGAGAGAGAGAGAGAGAGAGAGAGAGAGAGAGAGAGAGACGCACTATATTTATTGGCTTTTGCCACATCTTGAAGGCACATACAAACCAATAGACTTAATTTTTCCGCTGAAAAATATACTTCTTCCCTCCCACTTCATTTAAAATTTTATTGTTATTTTTGAGATTGGGCCACGTGTACCATAGGCAGTTTTCAAACATGATATATAGTACAAGCTGGCCTTAAACTTCTCCTGATCTTCATGTTCTATCTGTACATGCCCTTTTGAGGCACCATACCTGACTTTCCTTCTCCTCTTTTTTACTTCTTTTGATTTTGAGACTATAGTATAATCACACCATTTCTCCCTTCCCTTTCTTCCTTACAAAACCCTGCCATATGTCCCTCCTTTCGCATTCATGGCTTTTTAAAATTAGCTGCTGTTAAATGCGTATGTATACATGTATATATATATATATATACATATACATATACATATAAAACCTGTTCACGCTGTATAACGTTACTTGTATGTGTATGTTTTCAGGGTTGACCATTGGGTATTGGGTAACTAACTGATGTCCTCCTACCTGAGGAAGACTATCTCTCCCACTCTCTGCATTCCTTAGCGACCTGGAGTTCTTTGTGTAGGGTTGAGGCCTTCCGGGCTCCCCCTCTTCCAATCCACCTTAGCTTGTCTATTGTTGTCCTTATTCAACTCATATTTGATCAGTTGTATTGGTGAGACTGTATGGGTGTAACTTTCTGATATTCTTAAGGTACAATCTTACAGCAAACTACCTGGTCCTCAGATTCCTACAGCCTTTCTCCTCCCTTATTTTTGAGGCACAGTATTGTTATCTTCAACTCCCTATATCTCTTAGACTGGTTTCCTGCTAGATCATTAGGATTTAATTCTTACTCAGTTAAGTTTTGTTTTGTTATTTCTCTTTTCTACTTTTCTCATGTGGTTTTCTAAGCTGGGAGATGATTTTGATTTTAGTCACATTTTTCAAAACAGTATGTATGAATATATAAGCACACAGACACACATAGATACACAGTACCTCATGCTCTCATACTCTTGAAGAACTATGCTCCCACATTTGGATGCACACACACTTTGTGTTCCCCTTAACCTTGTTCATCTTGGAAGCCATTTCCTCTTCCTAGAACTGGAGCCAGAGGAGCAGCTGGGAGAGAAAGGCCATAGGCAGGCAGCTAGTGTGCTTAGTCTTTTATCCACCCTCTCCCCCTTGACCTAGTGATGGAATCCAGGGCTTTGATCAGGTTAAGCAAGCACTCTACCAAGGAGCAGCCCTCCCAACCCTGTCTTTTATCATCAGTATCTAAAATACCTACTGACCCTTGTCATGCTTCTGAGTTTCTTTTTCCCGTAGCATCCACATTTTCCTGTTCTCTTTAGTCTAAGGTTTCTAACTTTTATTTCAACCCAGTGATGGAAAAGGAAAAGGGGGAAACCCTTAGATTTCTGTTATTCATTCATCAAAGTACTTAATTTATTCAATCAATGTTGAGTGCAGCCTTCACATGGGTGGGGGTTGAGCAACATGATCTCACCCAGAGGTCATATGTTTGCAGGCCCACACAGACTTCCTGAGAGGAGTTTCTGCTTAACCTTTAGGCTTTTGCCTGAAGAAAGTTTTACTGTGGCCCAATCAGAGTCGACCTGCCTGTCCCTCCCTCTTGGTGTTTGGGAAGACCTCAGGGAAATCTGACTCCAATCTTTAACCTCCAGGGAGCTCTGGAAATTACTGGCTCTGGTCTTGGCAAGCTAGGGTTTAGTTCTCTCAAAGGACAACCCTTCATCTTTTGTTGTGCCCACAGGCTGCCAACATCTTCTCAGCACTCAGCCTGCCAGGCAGAACATGGGTATTGGCTTGTGATATGGTCATAATGCTTCGCACTGTGACTTTGAAAGCAGAACTCTTCTGAAAGCACTTTGGCCGGAATCTAGGAACTTTTGACTGACAGCTAGAGCCTTGACACATCATATGGATAGGCTTCTTTTAGTGATTATGTTATAGAACTTCGGGATAAAAACTTGTGCCATAAACCAGGTCCTTCCTGCCACCAGTCCTTAATAAGCCAATTATTAAATGGAAAGCAGAAAAGGGAGTTATTCAATGTGGCCCCATTTGAAAAGATGAACGAACCAACTCAATGAGTCATTCCCCAAGTATAGTTTAGAGGTCCTGGAGTAAGATTAAAGTTTAAATAGAAGGCCAAATACATGCACATTTAAGCAATCTTGGACAAGGTGTGGTTTGTATTCCTCTCCCACTACCGGGCTTCTCATACTTTAATAGGTAGTCTTAAGTGTTAGGACTGTGAAATCTCTTTCAGAGACATAAATTATTCCTCAGGCATGTTGTACAAGAACCTTTCTACTTCTGACTCCAGCAGGGCCTTTTCCTTTTCCCAGCATGACATTGCTGGGAAATTCCCTGGTTTTTTGGTTTGTGTGTGTGTGTGTGTGTGTGTGTGTGTGTGTGTGTGTGTGTGTGTGTGTGTGTGTGTGTTCATTGTTTTCATAGTCTAATGGTCAGATTGAGAGACACAAGTCTCTCTTTAGAATACCTGCCTTTAATATTGTCAGGCTTATTAAATATCAAACCGTTGATGTGTCAAATAGTGTTGGATCTTCAGCTGAAGCCATACTTCTACTCAGTGAATACTATATCTTACAAGGGCAGTATTGTGTAGGCACATTTGGTGGGCAAGAATGGCCCTGTATCCTCTGGCTCCTTTATCAAGAGCCTTTCCTAACTGAAAGAGCCCAGTTTAATTGTGTGGAACAAAGAGCTGGGCAGGTAGCTTTGTGGAAATTTTAAAGTACTCACAGGTTAAGACTCAGGAGGCAAGGGGAAGTAAGGCCTTAATCAACTCTAGAATTTTTCTTAGCTTGAGATTTCCAACATATGAAATGGGTGGCATAAAAATTGTAAAGAGTAGGTGTGTAAAACTTGTAGTTCCTTGCTTAGGGTATCCTGAAAACACATTTTTATTATATTATTCTTTCCTCCTTTAAATTTTGGTCTAGAAATGAAACTATGATTTTCAGCAAAGGATGTCACGAGTTTTTATTTTCAGAAAACAAGATGCTCACTCTCCATTATAAGTGTTGAAAACAAACAAGCAGCTCAGCAGTACACAAAGGAGTACACAAACAAAAGAGGCTCGGCAAGAACCCTCTTTGCAAAAGGGTGCACCAAGACCCACCCTGGCTAGCAAGAACACTGGGGCCCAGATGGCTCTCATCTTTTATTGCTGACTAGGTGGTAACTGCGTTTTACCCCATTGCTTTCAGCTCAACTTCACAACCTGAGCTGATTAGCTAGTTGGCACAAAGAGGAAAAAGAAGTTTCAGTAAGCATGAGCCCTCGTACTAATTACCTTTGGTAAAATGAAAACTCACTCGTCACATGTTGACTTATATGGTGGGGCTTATTTTTGTTTACCTTGTAACTCAGTGTTTGAAATGCCATATTATGTAGGGATAGACTTGAGAAAATGCCACTTGCTCTTTCAAGTGTTGCGGTCCCATCCAAAGCCACAGTGGAAGCTCCAAATGGAGATGTGTAGGAGTATCATCTTTGTGGATCAGTACTGGAGCTCTTGGGGTAGACTTTACTTGCATACCTGTTATGCCACATGGTTGATTACACTGGCATTTATAACAAATAACAATATTGTGGAGAAAGCACTGAACCACAAGTTAGAGATTATTAATTCTCTAATCATATCACTGATACTAAAAATGGGGCAAGTCACTTCTCTTAATAGCTCTCAGTTTTTCCAACAATGGTGAATGTCCCAGACAATTGTGTGAGAATCATTTCCTGATTCTAGGGGAAATAATGCTGTCACTACTCGATTCTTCCCCATTGTGACCATATCACACATCAGAGTGTAAACTTATTTGGAAATATTATTGGTTAAAACGTAATCAGTTATGATACTGTCATATGAAAGTAGGGTAGGCCCCCTAATGCAATAAGATTGGTGTCCTTATGAATAAAGGGCATTTGGACACTGATACACATGTCGTGAAAACACCATGAAAAGATGAAGGCAGAGATCAGTGTGAAATTTCTACAAACCAAAAGTGTCAGCTAATGACCAGATGCTAAGGAGAGAATGACTACGACTTTCTTGAGCAGACCTCAGAACTAACCTTAAAAATATCTCCATCTCAGACATCTAGCTTCTAGAAGTGGAAAAGGATTAACTTCTGTTGTTTAAAAGACTGTTTGTGGTCCTTTGTTACGGTGATCTCAGAAAACATTAATAATCTACATTGTAGTTCCCAATTTCCTCACTCTCAAGAATCTTTTTTTATTTTGTAGTCAAAATACAGTTGTATAACACATATTGCATACTATATACACTATTGGTTGCTCATGATTGTCCTTTTGAAACATTTTTTAATTTATGAATTTTTTATTCATTTTACATACCAACCACAGTTCCCCTTCCTATCCTTCTTCCACTCCCCTAGCCTCCCCCCACACCCCATTTCCTCACCCCAAAGAGTAAGACCTTCCATAGGGAGTCAGCAAAGCCTGGTACATTCAGGTGAGGCAGGACCAAGACCCTCCCCCTGTATCAAGGCTGAGCAAGTTATTCCACTGTAGAGAATGGGCTTCAAAAAGCCAGTGCATGCACCAGGGATAGATCTGATCCATTGTTCTTTTTATACTCATATTTTAAAGATTCGTTCTATCAAGTATACTATAACATATTTCAGGTTTCAGTAACAGTTTTTCTATTTACTCAGATGAACAGGATTACTTTATCAGTGTGACTGTAATTTATAACTCAAGTCAAATAATGTTGACGTTCCATTAGGTTTTTAAAAATACCAAAACATGTTCTCAGAACACTCATTATTAAGTTTGTGAATCACCAAGAATTTTAGGACCAAGGAATGATTAGTAAGATCAGGAATTAGCAGTGTTCCTGCTAAAAACTCTGTATCATCATGCCTGGTGCTACAGATATGTAATTCCAGCCACTTGGGAAGCTGAAACAGAAAGATTGAGTCCAAGGCCTGCCTGAGCTATGGATTGAGTTCAGGGCTGGCTTGACTACGTGAATGAGACCCTGTGTCAAATTTTAAAAGGGGACAGGGAATTCTGGAAGGAGTTGTTAAGTGGGAGAGAACTTATCAAACATGCTAGAAAGGTCCTGGTTTCAACCCCCACCAAACACACCCACATACACTCCAAATACACATAGAAAATATTTTAGGATTTGTGGAACATGCCACTTATGTCACATTTATCCAACACTGCAGATGTAGAGACAAGTCAGATGAATGTGCATGACTCAGTTCCAAAAAATTCTACTCATGAACATTAAAATTCGAATGATTTTCATGAGTTGTTTGTGAAATATTATTGACATTTTCCCACCACTCAAAGGGGAGAAAAATTGGCTCCAGGCTCCATGTACTTGAATGGCTGCCCAGTGTGACACTTGCAGCAGCACCCAGCTCTCCCCTTCCTTACTTAATACATTAGGTTCACCTAAGGATCTGCATGAGACCTAGAGGTGTTATGACATTTAAATTGAAATTTAAGGCTTCCTACTGCTCAATCCAGCTCCCACTGCT
This sequence comes from Phyllotis vaccarum, assembly GCA_033318265.1. NCBI lineage: Eukaryota > Metazoa > Chordata > Mammalia > Rodentia > Cricetidae > Phyllotis > Phyllotis vaccarum. The sequence continues at coordinate 3,699,721 of JARWLC010000013.1, read as the reverse complement.
GGTTTACTTGTGATTTCAGGTATGCTTAGTATCCCGTGGTGCAGAAAATAGGTATGTGGTCAGCAGCCCTCTCTAGGCTTGACCATATAAGGGCTGTCCTTGCATTGGTAGCCTGGGGCAACCTAATTTTGCTAAGCCTGTCCAAGGGCTTACCACACCCCATTCTGTTGGAGCCTCTCCGGTTGCCTGGGAGCTTAGGCCCATCTGTCCTTACTATTTTTGAGTTCCTGTTGTCTCATTGGTGGCTTTCTGAACAGCTGCAAAACATACTTTTAACTCTAAGTGGAAGTTTGGGTCGCCTGCTACCAACGTGGAACAGTCACTGTCAGCAAGGGATCTTGTTCTCCAGTTTTACTGATTCGGGTGAGTGTTAACTCCTTTGAACTTCCTGCTGGACTGCCAAGGCGGGAAGGAATGAAGGAGGTGGGCTGGTGGAATTGTGCTTTGCTTTCTGTGTTGTCGTGTTGTCGGAAACTGCTCGGTTGCTTAGCACAGCCGGGTCATCCTTTCCCCGGCTCCTCTACCTTGTGCCACCAGGCTCTCGTAGCACCGCAAGCCGGACCGAGACACGGACTAGAGACACTGGGCCAGGAAGGACGATGCTACGCGGAAAGTCCCGGCTCAACGTGGGATGGCTAGGCTACTCGCCCGGCCTGTTCCTAGAGAGAGAGCCACTCGTGGCACGGAAGCCACGGAATCCCCGCGGGTAAGTCACGTGAGTGCCCGCGCCCTACCGGCGCCTGCGCGCTCTGCCTTCTAGCGTCACCACGCCGCGACGCACCTGCGTGCTTTAGCCGGATACTTCCGCTGAGACTGGCCTAGTACTGTCACCCTCCCCGTGGCCGCCGATCTCCGCCAGTTACCCAGCGCCTTCTGCTGTCCTCGCGGCCACGCCATGGAGCGCCTAGATAAAGCAGCGCTGAACGCGCTACAGTCCCCAGAGTTCAGGTATTCCTGAGTTCAGCTGGGTAGCATTGGGAGGTTGGCCCTGATTTGGCGCGCGCCTCCGGGAAGGGAAGAGACAAAATGGGTGGGCCTAGGATCCGGTTCTTCTGATGTTCACTGCAGGCAGATGAAGAGGGATAGTTTGGAACCTGCAGCTTCTGTACAGAAGGCCCCATCTTTCATTTAAATGAGCAGGCCCTCAGTTCTTCCTTCCTTGCATTTCCTCTCTCTGCTTGGCGAGCTTGCTGATTTGCAGTCTCTCCTTTGCCTGGCGTGCTCATTTGAGGACAGGCATCCAGCCTCCTTTATTTTGATACATGTCAAGGCCTACATCACATATTTTTGTAAATATCTGGTATGTGAATGGAGTAGAGGCTAAATCAGTAGGATAGAGACTGGTGACTGAACAGAAGCAACCATCAAGTTGCACCATCAGATTTCTTAATTTTTAGTTTAACTAACTTAGTTTTCAGCTTTGGAAGAAAGGGAAGTTGAATTCAGATAAGTGACTTACCCAAGATCTTAAAATTAGACCACACAGTTATTATGGCTTGAAGGTTGGCGCCTGATCACACCTACTAACTCCAAAACTCTGTACTCCTTTTGCTCACCAGTAATGTTAATGGGATTGGTTTTTTTTTTTTTGTAAAAATGACTTTATAAGAATAACAATAGATATTGTTACTAAATACACTATGAATACAGTATACAATCTAGACAGTTACTTGTGTTTTCTAATATAATTTTCAATGAAAATTAAGAATTTTCAATCTTAAAAGAATTCTGCTGTAAAAAAAAGTCTTGCCTGCCACAAAGAGAAATATGGTAATCTCTGTTCAGTGTCTGCTGCTGTAATGTGTGAAGTAGGAAAACCAAAGTGTTAGAGTAGGAGCTTGATAAGATTCATTGAGAATGTTCTTTTTTTTGGTATGGCTAATATTAATTCTGTTTTTTCCATCTACCCCTTATTTCTGACATGTTTCAGCAACTCCCAGAGATATAAAATAAATCAATCAAATGTTATCCATTGCTTTAAAAGATATTACTGTATCACTGATTCTACCTGACCTGGTTTGTGCCAGCAGAACCACCAGGGCCAGGGCTAGAAGCAAAGGAGAAAAGTGGTATAAATACTAGGGAAAGTTGGCTAGCTAATTTTTAAAGTTTGTACATTTAATTTTGACTATCCAATCATGTGTTGGATGTTTTGGACAATGACAGACTGCAAGTGTGTTCCGTGGGATTGTATTATCTAGTGCTAGCTATTTCAGCCATCTTAGTTTATATACGTACACTCTCTAATGTTTGTGGAGTGACAGAATCATCTAAAAATGCATTTCTCAAAAAATATTTTTCTGTTTTTAAATGGTGGATAACTCTACTTGATCTTAAATTACTGAGCTTATAACAGACAAGAAGGGTCAAATGCCTGGTCCAGACTTTCGGGCCTAACCTCAAGGTTTAGAACCCAACCCACCGTCCCACAGTCCCAAAGAGACACACAGATGCTTTCAATAGTTTTAGGCTGATTGGCCTAAGGCCCAGGCATATAACTTGGTGGCTCTCTACCCTTCATCTAACCCATGTCTCTTGTTCAGCCATGCGCCTGGGTACCTTTTCTTAGAGCAGCATAGTTGTCCTCTGCTACTTCCCGCTACTGGCTACTCTCTGGTGGTCTGCTCTGTGCTTCCTGTTCTCAGAGTTTTCTTAGTCTGGTAGCCCCGCCCATACTTCCTGCCTGCCTTTGGCCAATCAGCGCTTTTTATTAAACCAGTGGGTGGGACAATTATTTACAATGAAGCAACACAATACCCCTATATATCCCCTTTTCTCTTTTTAAAACAAAGAACTCCACATCTAATATTCTTTTCTCCCCTTATATATAACAACTTATAAACAATACTGTAAATAAACACAAACATCCATACTCCATGTTTTGGGAATGTGGGCGTCATTCTCTAGGCTAGTTACTGCTGAATGGGCATTGGCAATCTCAAGGGAATCCGAAGAAAAATGTAGGATTATGTACAAGTCTTTAGTGGAGTAGTCTGTAAGGTTGGGTCATCTCCGCCAGTCTCCTTGAAACTGTTCTGGATACAGAGCTCAGGAAACTTCAACAGAGGTGCTCTGAGATGCTGAATCACCTGGGCTATCCATTTCCATTGGATATTTTTCAGGGGGTCTTCCTCTATCAAACTTTATGTTCTTTATCCAGGAAGAAATCCACAGCCTCTCATTTTCTGTGAAAATAAAAGGAAAACCTCTTCTCCAAAGTAGCATATCTTTGGATTTCAGTTTTAAAGTCAACTCATTTACAAAATATATAGGTTGAATTAAACCAACAGTACTTATAATCAACTGTCTTTTAGCAGCTTTTACTAAGTCATTTTCAGTCAAGAAGCTTAAAGATAAGGCAATAATATACAGTATCCAGACATTCTTTGTATTTTCCATCTTCCTGTGGCTTTTTATCTATCTATTTATTTATTTTACTGTTTCTTTTTAAAGAGATCTCTCTACCTTTTTTTTTCTTTTCTCTAAGCCTATGTATCTATATTTTCAACACCACTTAGACTTTTTACAAGAAACTGTCTTTACTGTATATTTATTTCTTAACTTTTTCTGTCTCTGATCACACCTTTGCTTGGCTAGGGTGATTGACTCCACCCAGATTCTTTTATTTCTTTCTCCTTCTGTCAAGGATTCTCTATTTCTTTCAATTTCTGAACACACCTTTAATCTGCCAAAATTCAAGGTTGGTAGGATGGGTGGATGGCTCCACCTAGCTCCTAGTCTTCATAGAATTTATCTTTTTAGCCCAGGTACTCTGGGAATTTTAGGGTCCATATAATTACTAAGTAAAGCTTTTCCATCTGCTGTTCATTAACTCCATTTAAGTATTAGGCAGCAGAGCCTCTTTAAAAAACTCACAAGTGTTTTGCCTCTAAGGCTGAATCAGGAAGCCTCTCTTCAAAAAGCCAATCCTCAGTTTGCCTCAGGCAAACAGCTGATCCAGGAAAACATTGACACTAAGAAGCCATCTTTGATTCTGTTCCCTTTTTGTCCTTATGAACAGAAACCTTAAATAAATCATTTACAACTTTTTGCTTATATCGAGAGACCTATGAGACTTCAGGAACAAGCCATTTTACACCTTAAGCTGCACTCCAAAAGCCCGCCATTGCAGCTCAAGCCCATGTGCCTCACCAGGGCATCTCTGTACCATGGCTCATGTGGGAGACAAAATTCAGAGGCTGCTTTTGGCTCTAGACCATTTTTAAGCTTTCTACGACTTTATGTGGGTATATATCATGTATATGACCCACATTGGACTGCCACAGTCCAACAGTTCCACAGTCCCACAGAGACACACAGATGCTTTCAATAGTTTTAGGCTGATCAGCCTAAGGCCTAGGCATATAGCTTGCTAACTCTCTACCCTTCATCTAACCCATGTCTCTTGTTCAGCCATGCGCCTGGGTACCTTTTCTTAGAGCAGCATAGTTGTCCTCTGCTACTTCCCGCTACTGGCTACTCTCTGGTGGTCTGCTCTGTGCTTCCTGTTCTCAGAGTTTTCTTAGTCTGGTAGCCCCGCCCACACTTCCTTTCTGCCTTTGGCTAATCAGCGTTTTTTATTAAACCAGTGGGTGGGACAATTATTTACAATGAAGCAACACAATCTCCCTATAGTAGAGAGTAGTGAGAATGTATTGAAAATAATACGATGGGGGTGGTGGTGGTGATGATGATGGTGATGCATTCCTTTAATTCTAGTACTTAGGAAGGAGACAGAGACAGCTGGATCTCTGTGAGTTCAAGGCCAGTCTGGTCTATAGAGCAAGTTCCAGGACAGTCAGGGATACACAGAGAAACCCTGTCTTGAAAAACAAAGATAGCAGCCTGTAAATTGTGAACTTATGTACATACAAGCTGTGGGAGGCTGGGCATTAATATTTAGTAAAGGTTATATTTGCATGGCAGGACTGTGATTTTGTTCATCCTATTACTTTTATTGAATTGTATCATCTTTTTCATAATTAGTGTTTATAAAATTATTTGTAAATTTTATCACTTTAAATTGTGTGTGTGTGGGTGTGTGCGCATGCGTGCATGTACATGCATGTGGGTATGTACATATGAGTACAGGTGCCTGAGGAGGCCAGAGGCATTGGAACATCTGGATCTATAGTTAAGGCAGTTGTGAACTTCCTGTGGTGCCTGGGGAAGAGCAATACCACTGAATTATCTCACCAGTGCCACACTTGTAAAAAAATTATGCCAGATAGTATGTATTTAAAAGAGATTATTTAAAGAATACTCCAGATATAGTGGCATAGGCCTCTTAATACTGGGCTACTGGGAAAGCTAAAACAGAAGGTCTGATTGGGCTACAGAGTGAGTTCTCTGTAACTCGGCAACTTAGAGACCAAGTCTCAAAAGATAGGAAACAAAAAGAGGTAGAGAGATAGCTAAGGGCTACCCTAACATATTTGAGGCCCTGAGTTCAATCCCTGGTATTGAAAACTAAATGACTAGGTAACTAGATAAGTAAAAATAACCTGTAAATTGTTACTTTGAATTTTTGTTTCTTATCAGGTTAGATAAATAGTCTGAATATTGCATGCTTACAATATAACAGAACATGAATTTACTTTTACACTAAGAAAATCTAAAGTTCAGAGCTTTTCTAAGACTCAGAAAAGAAGCTAGTGAACATTTTCATATTTTTGGATATATATGACATATATGATTATATGTATAATTATATATATATATATGCACACACACATACATGATTAGGATTATGTAGCTCAGTAATGGCAAGGTATAGTTAAGAGATAATACATTTAAGTACCAGAAGATAATCTTAGAACTTTTTGTTCCATGATAGCATAACAGTAAGATTTAATTTCTCCCACATGTACAAGGAACATAATAACACACAGGAAGTTTACTACAGTGCAGTTTTATGAGATATGATTTTCATGTTGTGTAGTAGCCATTTAAATTTAATGACCTTGGTTCTCTGCTACTTTATTAGACTTTGACCCACAGTTCTGTATTTTTTCGTCTATCCAGAGTTTAATTGAAGAATTTACATATATGTGGAATTGTAGAATAGTTTTATCCTTATTGTGTGTGTGCATGCTTTTATTTGGAGTTCCATGGCATATCCATTAATATATTTGTCTTTTTCATTTACTCTCATCCGGCTTTATGTTCTATGAAACACTGACTGGGTCTTGCATGAGTTCGATTCTAGAATACACCTGTCTTTTGGTGATTCAGTCCTGTAGTTGGAGCAGAAACATGTACAATCTTCTGGGAGGAGCTGTTTGCCAGTAAATGGATTTAGGTTTTTCATATGTAAATTTTAGGGGCTGGCGGTCCTGGATACATGCCAAGCTGAGGGTCTGGTCTGGCTCAGGTATGTGCATGCACATGCTTGCTCCTTTGCCACATTTGGGAAGGAAGAATCTATTTCCCTCAGAATTTTTTTTATCTTTAGGAGAGTAATTTATATTTGGATATTGCTTGTGAAAATTGTTTGTTCACTTTCTTCCAGAAATGAGAACTCTTTAGCTTCAACCCTCAAGACACTCCTGTTCTTCACAGCTTTAATGATCACAGTTCCTATTGGGTTGTATTTTACAACTAAATCTTATGTATTCGAAGGTAAGTTTTGCATGATCAAGGACATTTTTCTAATTTGCTCAGTGCTTTTAAGAATCTTTTTTATTGTTAAACTTGTTATTCTTTTGTTTAGCTAGTTATATATGTGTGTATGTTTGTGTGTGTACACACATACACATATATGTATTTATGCATGCATAATCTCCAGTAAGAATTCATATCTTTGGTTGGCTGACTGTGGTGCTGAATGACTGTAATACTTTGGGAGGGGAGGCAGAATTAGGACTTGGACTCAGAGGAGAGACAAAACTGGGCTGCACGAGACTGTCTCAAAAAACAAAACAAACAATGTTTTGTTGATATTTATTGCATGTAATGTATTGCTTTAAATGTGAGTTTATCTATAGAATCCCTACAACAAACTTCTGAATTAATTTGCAGTATTATCCTCACTTTAAAAATGTGGTACAGAAAGTTAAATAATTGCTGTCTGCACTACAAGTAACTGTTGGAAATGGGAGATGCAAACAGGTCTGTACCATAGGCACTGTTCTCTTCACTTAACTTATTCACATCCATTAAACTCTGACATGATTTCCCGACATTATCATAGGGCTAGAATTATAAACTAAAGCAATATAATTTGGTAACTGGGTACCAATTCTATTTATAACACCTTCATTTTCTCTCATTGCTCTTACATATGTATGTATCTATTTATATAGAATCGGAGATTTGTGCTACAAAGGTGTATAAGAAATTGTATTGATATTAAAAATAAACAACCATTGGTATTTGCTGATTTTTTTTAGAGCTGTCTGTGTTAGTACCTTTTCATGTTGAACTATTTTAACTTACAAATAATTTTTTGAAAGTACCAATCATTGTATTTAACATGGAGCATGGAGTCATGTTTTTATTCGTGTGTGTGTGTGTGTGTGTGTGTGTGTGTGTGTGTGTGTGTATTTTGTACAAAATGATGGGATTAGTTGTGATATCCAGTGGTACAGTGTCAAGAGAATTTTTTAATAGCTGGTGTGAATTTAAAAATGTAGAGCTGAGCAGAGCATGCTGGTAGACGCCTGTAATACTGATACTTAAGAAACTGAGACAGGAGGATCTCAAGTTCCCAGCGACCTTGGCCTACAGAGTGAGATGTTGTAAATATGGAGAAACAGGAGAGGGAACTGGTACAGGAGGAAGAGGAGAGAACCATATGTATCTCTGCTCATTCTAACAAGTCATTCTTTCATGTATGATTACATACGTTTGTTTTATGTTTTATTTTCTTTTTAAGAATTTATTATTTTATAATTCTTTACATCTCATATTTTTATTATTTCTTTTACTTTTGAGGATTATAATATACATTTTATCCTTTCTTTTCTTTCCTCCTTCCAAAACCTCCTATATTCCCCTCCTTGCTCTCTTTCAAATCATGACCTCTTTTTTTCATTAATGGTTGTGTGGTGTGTGTGTGTGTGTGTTCCTAAATATATAAGTACAACATGCTCAATGTGTATAATGTTACTTGTATGTATTTGTTTTCCAGGCTGACCATTTGGTATTGAATGGCCAATTGGTGTGTTTATCTCTGGAGGACCTATTTCCCCCACTTTTGGCATTCCTAGTGGCCTATGGTTCTTTGCATCAGGTTGTGGTCTCCTGGGCTTTTCCTCATCTGCATTAGCAGGTCTATTGCTGCACTTGTTCAGCTCCTTTAGCCAGCTGTGTTGGCTAAACTTTAGGGATGCATCTCCTAACAAACTCCCTGATCTCTCTCTCCGTATTTTTCTGCCTCCTCTTCTTCAGTGTTGCCTGAGCCTTAGCCTCAGGAATTATATTGTGGATATATTCACTGGGACTCAGTTACACAACTCTATGTTTTGATTTGTTGTTGTTTTCTATAATTTTGTTTCTTGGGTTTTGAATTTTGTAGTCTATTAAGTGTGGAATAAAATGATGCTCTCCTCTCTCTGGTAGGTGCCCTTGGAATGTCCAATAGAGACAGCTACTTTTACGCTGCGATTGTTGCTGTTGTTGCTGTTCATGTGGTCCTGGCGCTGTTTGTCTATGTGGCCTGGAATGAAGGCTCACGACAGTGGCGTGAAGGCAAACAGGATTAAAGTGAACACCACCTTTTGATAGCATGAAATTTATTTTTTGACTATGTTAAGTACTTCTGGGATATTGATAATAAACACATGTTGTTTGAATAAAGTTGAAAGAACATGTAAAATCAATCAGTCTTAAGGAGTCAGTCGCATTTGGCTTAATTTTGATCCACTCAGTAATATGGTCACCTTGAACTTCGAATTTCCATTTGCAAATGAAAATTTGGAAAAGTTAAAAAGGTACAAATGTATATGTGAAGAGTTATATCTTATCCTAGAAAGAATATAATTACCTTATATAGCAAAAATGCATAGCAATTTGCCTTATACTTGCTTTTCAGTTTTATTTATTTAGGTAGATCAAGAAACACTTAGTGAAGCAAATCTAAATTTCCTTTTTCACTGGAGGGCTTCCTGGAAAATACCAGGCCCTTGTATTTTAGATTCTAATTTCCTGTGGAAAGTTACTTAAATTGTAAGTAGAGTAGTTAATCTGAATATCACTGATGAAGGATAACACTCACATTCCATTATTTAATGGAATTTAAGTTGCTAAAATTATACCCATTCAAACAAATTTAAGATTACTGAGGCAAAGAATTGAGCTGTCAGCATTGTGATTATCATACTAACATTGTGCCCTCATTTTTCTTTGAAATTAGGCTTAAGCTGCAAAGTTTATTATAATCTTATTAAATGTGTCATCCTACTTTAAAATAGATAGTATATGATAAGTGTTAGAATGCCAAAATGTTCAGCTTTCATATAGTGAGACTGTATATAGTCTTTCTTATGAGGTGTTCTTGGAGTTTTTGTTGATCTATTTTATTTATCAGAGCTAAATTACATCCTGTATTTATAATCCTTCAAGGCTTTTTTGATGAGAACACCCCAACCCTGGACCTAGAAAAAAAAATCCATTTCCTTGCTTTGGGAACCTTCAGTGTATGGTCAGATAAAGTGCTTGGTACTGGGTATATGCAATCTAAAAACACTGTCCCCCAACTGTTTATTTCTTACTAAATTCACAATATATGTTCTATAAAGCACTGGGAAAATACATATAAGAATAGAAAGAAAGTAAAAATTGCCCCATAATTTTGGCATGCTCATCAGTAGTTTAGTTCACAACTCCTGTGCAGTTTTGTAAGATATTTCTCAGTGCTGGTTCTATACATACTATGACCTTGGTTTAAGTTTAGATCTTACCAACTTCACCAAAGAACTGTTTGCAGTTTTTCATATACATGATAATTGCTCACTGTCTTACAAAACATAGTCTATCTTTAGTTTTCTAAAATTCACATTTTAATGTTGTTACCATAAAATAAAGTTTTGAGAAAACTCAAATACTGTATAACGTGCATATATCAAAGCATTACATGGCACCCCATAAGCCTGTATGCTCTTTGTTTTTATATATCAGTTACATTTAATTGTAAAACCGAGGGAAGTTCAAATACCTGTTACTGATAATTCTTTTTAATGAATGGCCCCTGCTTCAGTGTTTGTCATTATTGATTTGTCTGCTGTTGATTTTTTTGCGCTGGAACTAGACTAGAGAAATAGGTGATTAAATGCAAAGATGAGTGTTTGTGTTGTTGCAAAAAAGATTAACGTGATTATTAAAGGATTGTTCTTAATTCTTAACTATTTGCAGTTTGAATTTAAAAGTGAGTATTCTAAATATAAGGTTCTTTATTTTGTAAAGATTGCAATTTTTAGTATTATGATATTTGAGTCTCAGACATTGTGTATTAGATTTCTAGATGGTTCTCTTATTAGGTAGCCTATTGTATTTAGAATTGTCAACTCAGTTTTCTTTTAATATAAGTTTTTTCTTGTACTTTAGGGATCTTGTACTATTTGTAAAATACAGTGTTGGGTTATTTTGTTTGATTTCAGACATCACTAACTAAATAATAGTACAGGTCTTTTAAAGTATTTTAACCAGGGGTACATGTAAACACATGTAATTTTCCCTTGGGAATAAAGTACAATGTGTTTGAACATTAAAATCAAATATTCACATTGATACTTAGAATTATTACAGAACAGATTTGTTTCAAAGCTGTTAATTGTTTCCTAGGATTTTGACCTCTCATGAGTTGGCTGCTGTTAGCTATGTTAATGAATGTGGTATTTAACAAATAGGTTTTCAAGGTATCTAGCTACTTTTGTCTTGCACAAGTACATATATTTCATGATGTGTTAGAAGGAAAGCTACAGTTGAACTGTTAAGTGTTTTCCGGCAGGAATATGTTCACTGATGTTCAAAACCTGATTGTAACAGTAATCTCAGTTAGGGAGTATAACTTGAAGTTTCAGTGCAAGCTACTGATTTTATCTCATTTACTGTAACAATACCTTCCTCATTTTCTAATTTGCTTCTTAAATAGTCTTTCCCCTAGTACTGAAAAAATGGAAGTCTGTTGTAGGATGCATCTGGTATCATTCCTTCTGCAAATGGCTGCCATTTCTCATTATTATTGTAGCATTCTGGTTTGTATTAATAGTAAAGAATTTTAAACCTGCTATTCCGAATAACTGAGTGTCTTATGGGAATCAAACAGTAGTTATAATAACTTGGAAGTTTACATCAGAAAAGTCACACAGAGCCAACTGTGGTGGCATATGCCTGCCTGTACTTCCAGTATTTGGGATGCAGGTGAAGGAGGATCAGGAGTTCAAGGCCACCCTGGGACTACATGAGAGCCTGTCTCAAAACTTCAGCAGCAACAGTAAAACCCTACAAAAACAATTCATTTGTCTCTATCAAAAGAAGAAACCAACTGGCTTGAATTTTTTTCATATAAATTTATGAAGACTGGATGTTCAAACAGGTCACGAAAGTTATTTAGACACATAAGATGCACACAAGGAAGGCTCAAGTTGGAAGTACATGAAAGAAAGTATTGAAATCCTGTTTTAGGTGTATCCACTCTTTTTCCAGACACTGATACTTAGTGCCTAGGCATAGCAAATTTTAGACTTCTTAGGCCCATTTGGTAAGTGGTTCAATGATGGCACAGTATTTGTCACTTGTTTTAGGTCAATAACAGGGTTTTTTACTCTCAAGTGTTCTGTCATTCAGTAGTAAAATATACAGCCATTCAGATTCTACTCCTATCTTTAAGTTCATTTTCACCAGAGTTGTTCTGCAATGCACTCTAATAGCTTGACAAAAGTTCCTTTTTGTTCAGGCTGATGGAGTTACCTTAACAATAAATTATTCTCAGACACTTTGGGAACCTACCCATCAGTGTATAACCTGTGAATAGCTTGACCCTTTATTCCTTATAAAAGTCCAGAATCTCTCCTCATCACTGCCGGCCACACTTAGACCTGTGTTAATTGCTATGTGTGCTTGAAGTATTGGTTCTTTTTTAAGATGTTCTGTAAGTCATATTGTCAGTTATACAATCTAGTCTTCCTTCCATGCTTGGTGAAAATCTCACTGAGCAGGAATAATAGCAATAGCTAACAACATCTGCACAGCACCTTACAGTTTGCAAAGAACGTTCACATATTCTTGTCTGAGTTTTGCATAGTGAACATGTTACAGATATGTCCCTTGATGTCAATGCTGAGTGTTAGAATTTTCAGTCACCAGTGTCACTGGCTATGCTATGGCCACTGACTGGGGTGGGGTGGGGGTGGGAGTGCCACTGTGCTGTCTGTAAAGCTTGTGTCATCACAACGGGGCCTGCATTTCTTAGCCACTTGCATCAGACTGACTTGTTAAGTGATGCTTTTCTAGTCTTTACCTGGATGAGTTTTGTATTCAGTATATTGTAGCCTGTGATTTGTATTAATTTACTATTTGTTGTCATTAAAAAGAGTATCAGTAATGCTACTGTGCTGTGTCCTTATTCAGTGGATACTGTTTTATTAACCTCTGGTTTTAAAATGTTTATGTGCTTGTTTCTGTGTATAATGTACAATATGTGCAGTTTGGTTTTTAAATGTGTTTGTTTTTGTGTGTGCCATACAGTGTAAGAATAGAGCTGTCAAGGTTTACAATATCTCATGTAAGTAGAATGGAGGTATTTGGGTTGGGGTAGAGTACTGAGGTAGGCAGATTAGTTATATTCCAACTAGGGTGAGCCAGTTAGAATTTCTGTGAGGATAGGTTAAAGAAAGCTTGCCTTGGCCAGGTGTGGAGGTACACACTTAGAATCTCAGCTCTTCTGAGGTGAAGGAGGACCAAATGTTAAAGTTCATTCCAAGATGCATAGAAATGTGAAGCCACTCTGCTACATAAGATTCTGTTTCAAAACACAATTTATCGTGTAAGTTTGGGGGGAGTAAATGGATTTTAAATACTAATAAAGGAATACATTTGAAAAGTATTTGAGACTAATTAAGAGAAGAGAATTCTTGGGGAACCTTAAGCATCACAACACACACTCATGACTAATTTCCTACATCTTGTTTATTGCACTGGCTTCAGCTCCCTTTGGTGCTCCTGGAGGCTCTAATGCTTAGTAATGAATATTGCCCCATTCCAGCTATCATTGGAAAAGTCCTAGTTTCAAAAGTGTAGATAATGAGGTGTCCAGGAAGTTCAGGACACAGGTAATAACACTATAGAAACCAAAAAGTGTTGCTTCTATGGTGACCGGAACCAGCATATGGAATGTAAATTAAAATCTGTCAATTGTGCAATTGTAACCCAGACCTTTAACTTCAAACTTCAGAAGAGAGCAGCCTGGAAATCAAAGACAAGTTAGTGGGACTTGCATGTGCATCCTGAGAATCTGTTTGTCTCTAAGTGGCCATTTTAAATGCTGGACTTGAAGACATTTGTTTAAAATGTGACAATGCTTTATAGTAATTGTGTTGTCTCTGAGGACTCTGCTCTAAAAAAAAAAAAAAAAAGATCCCATTACAATCTCCCTGTACCAAATTTTGTCATTTGTGACTCAGGAAGAGGACCAAGTAGGGTTATCAAGTTCTTTCTCCTATCTGTACCCCTGGGTCTGTGTTCCAGGGACTCTGTATTTAGCTCTGAAAGCCCTATAGCATCACCATTTTTTATCCCCTCTGTCTATCACCACTGCATCTGCATAACTTTGCACATCTTAAGGCCTTTATGTAAAATGCCAGAGTATTTGCATAGAATGTACATACATCCTTTTGTAGGCCTTGTTGCCTGTTGTTTATAATGCTGAATACAGTGCAAATTCTATATAAATAGTTGTCATGTAATGTTAATTCTATATTTTATGGAACATAATGCAAAATACTTATCAGTACAGTTATAATTTCCCAATAATTTCTATCAGTGTTGAGCAAATTAATAGATAGGGAAGCCACATATGGAAGGCCAGCTATATATCTGTAGCTTCTAGTTAGAAACAGTCCTCTTTCTCCACTCCTCTCCTAGACCCCTTGAACTAACTAAAATTTAAAGCCAAGTAAGCTAGTAAATAGGAAAAAACTAGTGGAAAACTCTAAATGAAATAAGTCAAAAAGTTAAACCAGTACTTTCAAATGAGTTGTCCAAGGGGTTTTATGCAATTACCACCTGTAGTTGACAGTATTCTAATATAGCCCAAGATTCTCACTCTCTTCTCCACTCTGTTTGATTGCTGATACAAGTGTGTTGGGACAGTAACTCCATTTCATATGTATTTGGGCTTCTGGGGCTGATGGAACAAAACACTACGCAGTAGGTTCAACAACTGCTAAGCCGAGGATTCATGGCATGCTCTGCGATCCCAGTGCTCAGGAAATGAAGTCAGGAGGACAGGAGGTTCAAGTTCATCCTGGGTTACATGGCGAGTTTAAGAAAGCCTGAAATATACAAGATGAGAGAAGAAAGGAGGGGGGAGGGGGAGGGAGAGGGGAGAGAGAGAGAGAGAGAGAGAGAGAGAGAGAGAGAGAGAGAGAGAGAGAGAGAGAGAGAGAGAGAGAGAGAACACAATTATGTTTCCTCACAATGCTAGGGGTCAGAATTATGAGATCAAGGTGTGGGTAGGGTTGATTTTCCTTGGAGCCTATCTCCTTAGCTTTTAGATTTTCTTTTTCCTGTCCTCAAATGATCATTCTTCTGTGTATATTTGTTTTAACCTCATCTTAGGATCCTGCTGCAGGACTATGCTTTTGTACATTGTAAATACTTGTAAAAAATACTGCACATATTGGTTTAATAAAACCCTGATTGGCCAGAGGCTAGGCAGACAGGAAGTATAGGTGGGGCAACCAGACAAAGACAATTCTAGGAAGCAGAATAGGAGAGAACAGATGCCGAGAGATTAAGAGGAAGGAAGATGAGAATATTGCTTTGAGAAAAGGTACCACGAGGCTAAACATAAATAGAATAATGAATTAATTTAAGAGTTAGCAAGTAATAAGGCTGAGCCATAGGCCAAGCAGTTTGTAATTATAAGTCTTTGATTATCTGGGACTAAATGGTTGTGGGACTGTGGGTCCAGACCTCACCTGGAGGGACAGAGAAACTTCTGACTACGGGATTCCTGTCACATTGCACTGGGACCCTCCCTAAAATCTGAGATGAATAAGAGAAGTACTCAATTTGGTATTCATTTATAGCCAACAGACAAAACTACAAGCCAGGAAATATGGGTAGACTCTAAATGTGGGTAGAGTGTAAAAGCTGGAATCCCATTTCATTTTCTGCATAAGTCACAAGTTTCTCAAAACAATGACAATGACACAATGGTGTGCCTCAGACAAGCTGAGACGTATCTTCAAGTCCTCAACAGACTTGTTCCCATTTCTAGGGTCTGCCTGGGTTCAGAAATCAACCATACATGCAGACAACGTGTCAGTCAATTGCCCTCACTCTGTGCTTAGTCCTCAGCTCTGGGACTGGCACAGAACTGATTGTCAAATGCATGTTCCAAGTAAGCAAATGGCATTCTCTCTATGCCCCTTTAGTAAATTCTTTCATTAGTATTTGCTTTCTGGATTCTTGAGCCACAAAAGGCTGTATGAAATGAATGATAAATGAGTCATATCCTTGCCTACAACACAATAGTTCCTAAAATAGCTCTTTCTTTCTTTGTAGTTGATTTCATTTGAACACACTTTTCTTTAAAGCTCTGACTTGGGAGAGTAGGAAAGGCATGGCAGCAGGAACATGACTACTGGATACATTATATCCGCAAGCAGGAAGGAAAGAGAGATGAGTGTTGGTGCTCAGTTCCCCCTTCTACTCATGCTCACCTTTTGACTGAATGCCAAGCCCACATTCACATGGCTCCTTACTCCTCAGGAAAGCTGCGTTGAAAGGCCCTTGGAGACATAGCCAAAGTTGAATCTCTTAGGAGACCAGACGGTCCAGTCAAGTTGACAATGAAGATAAACCAACATCTTTCCTCCTGGTTATAACCTTGGTGTATCTTTATAATGACAACTTATAACATGACCATAGTCTATTGAACAGATTTAAACTTGTAAAATTCACATATTTATTATTATATTATTATTATTGTGTGTGCACATGAGTATACTACAGTGCACATGTGAAGGTCAGCATACAACTTGAAGGAGACAGTTCTCTCCACCATGTGGATTTCAGGGACCAAAATCGGGTTATTCTAAAAGGTATGGACTGGTATCTCATGGTTGTTTTTATTTACAATTCCCTGATGACAAATGGAGTGGAACATATTTCCATATACTTATTTCAACCTGTGCATCTTACTTCATTTCAACACAAGTTAGTATCTCTGTGTAGGTACACATGTGTATATAGGCATGTGTAGTAGGAGGTTTCTGGGGTCTAGCCTCAAGGTTTAGGCCCGCAAACCCACAGACCTGCAGAGACACACAGATGCTTACAATTAGTTTTTAGCTGATCGGCCTAAGGCCCAGGCATATAACTTGCTGACTCTTTACCCTTAATCTAATCCATGACTCTGATCCTGTTCAGCCATGTGGCTCGGTACCTTTTCTTAGAGCAGCATAGTTGTTCTCTGCTTCTTCCGGCTTCTCACTGGTATTCTGCTCTGTGCTTTCCTGTTCTCAGAGTTTTCTTAGTCTGGTAGCCCCGCTTACACTTCCTACCTGCCTTTGGCCAATCAGCGCTTTTTATTAAACTAGTGGGTGGGACAATTATTTACAATGTAACAACATAATCTCCCACAGGCATGCATACATGTGCATGTGTGGTGGTATTCTTCAGGAACTCCCACTACAGCAAGCCCTAGGGATCTTCCTGTCACCTCTCCATATCCACAGTGCTAGATTGTAGGCAGGTGCCAGCACAGTGGCTTTTTATGTGTGTGCTGTAGGTAGAGCACAGTCTCTCATGCTTGTGCAGCAACTTCACAGACTGATTACAACATTATTTGTATCATTTCAAATATTTGAATCAAGAAGGTGAATTTGGCTCTGGTCCCACCTTCCCTTCAAACATGTGATTGTCTATAGAATTAACTTTCTTTTCAGAATATCAGTGTGTTCTGTAAAGTAAAAGGAATGGAGAAGAGGATTTTAAAATTTTTGTGGCTTTGCTCTTGTATTCTGCACCAGGTACTAGAGTGGTTATGTCAACATTCAGGCATCTCAGCCTTTGGATGTATGTGATACATTTATCTTGAAAATTTTCCATATTTCGTGTCCAGGTTGAAATGAAGAGCTCTGAAAGAGGTTGATTCCTAGCAACCAGATCTCTTCAAATACCGCATTCATTGTGTTTGCAGAGAGTATCGGGGGAGAGAGTATAGACAGCAAAAATGGTAACCACGCTTCCTTGTTAATTTCATTTGGTGACTCACTCAGTCTGTCATACAAAGATGCATTGATCTAAATTGTGACCTTTTCTTCTATCTTCTATCATTAAAATAATGCCAGTAAAAGGGCAATGACTCACCATGAAAACAGATTCTTTTTCAGAAAATTAGCAAAGCATTGTTACGAAGAGCTCGGGCAAAGGGACTTTTTATTCACCTTACTTGGTGAGCAAGCAGCATCCTTTGCCCAACTCATTAAGTGCCTCTTCTATAATATGTCCTGTGGATTCAGTCTAGCCTGTTATTTTGTTGATTTGCTCTCATTTTGAGCAGTATTTCAGACAGTGAATATACAAGGTAATTTTCCACTGAATCAGTTGCTAGTCATCATTACCTCTAATTCAAAGGGGCTTAGGAGGCTTTTTTACATTGTGAAATAGTTCTCATATGTAGTTTTATGCATCTCAAGACTCATATGCATATATATTAATATTGAGTCTCCCATTTTTGTAAATGGATACTTGAAGTGATGTGAATGTTGAAATTGCTGTTTTCCATTGACTAATAAGCACAGCATTAAGAAGAGAAACCTTGGAGTTTGGGTTTTAAAAATAAGACCTATCAATTATGCTAACCTGGCCTGCTCCTATTAAATTATATACCAAGGCAACATTTAATAAGAAAATAATCACCACTTGTGCTTAGTTTATGCTGTATTTCTTATCAGATCACAATACTTATATTCCCTCTATGAAATAAATGATATATCAATACAACTTGATGAAAATTTATGTTCAGTAAGTTTTAAACCATAATACTATGTATTCTAGAAAACATGATGAATACATACAGCTGGAAGTGACAATCTCAAGATCATCTGCTATCAATCTTAATTGTACAGGTGTTAAGGCTGGAGGGGAAGATGGAGGAACAGCTTTTTGGTGATCTCACACCAGCTCACGAAAATGCCAAGACCATAACTCACTCCAGTTCCCAAATCAGTTTTCTTGAACCTTTTATTCCAGATGCCTAGAGATGATGAGATGAATTTGGGAAAATGTTAATCTCATCTGGGTAAAAAATGTAAAAAGGATTCTGATGAATGAGTATTTTAATCCATTTTATGGACAATGAAACCACATTATGCTGATATGTAAATTAATTTTGAAAAGGAATATAAACGTGTGACTATTGTATTAAATACTTCTGGTGACTAACGAACCACTCAGTTTTAATTTTGTTAACTCTCGAATTCCTGCAGCAGCTGCCAAGCTGCTTCTGTTTCTCCTATTTAGAAATTCATTTATAGCAGTGGTTCCCAACCTTTCTAACACTGTGATCCTTTAATACAGTTCCTCATGTTGTGCTCACCTCAACCATAAAGTTATTTCTGCTGCCACTTCATAACTGTAATTTTCCTATAGTTATGAATTGTAATGTGAATATTTTTGGAGATACAGGTTTGCTAAAGGGGCCATGACCCACAGGTTGAGAACCACTGATTTACAGCTCTATGAACTTTTTTCACTCTAAAAGTTTCATTAGAGGAAGGCTGCCTGAACCAAAGGCAAATAACCATGTTTCAGAATAGTCTGGAGTAAACACTTGGAGCAATACAATAATCTGTTGACTCATTGAGTGAAAGCAAAGCTATAAATAGTAACACTTACTGGTTTGAAATCTCCATGGGGAGAAGTCTGTGCAACTGGACTTGATCAGTGTCACCTCAGACTGTGTAGTTCCTGAGCTCATTTTTTTCTGGGAGCTTATGCCGTGGAGATGAGGTTTTATATTTCTATGTGGATATTAATATATCAAATACTTAGGGAGTACAGTCTAGGTTCCCAATGCTTGGGAAGCAGAGAAGCATGTACAGGAACACAGAGGCTCCCATAATGAATGGTAAGTGGCATGGAAGAGGAATACTCCAATAGATGTTAAGTGATGTGTAGACAAGAGTCAATTCTGTGTGTGTCACACAGAAGTCAATTCTTTTAGGGTGAAGGGTTTCATATTGTAATGGGTAATGGAGGTGGGTGCTTTTCATGTAAATTCAAGACACATAAAATAATTGAATATATTGTTTAGAGTTACATGAATGGCTGAAAGAATTCAAAGTGTGGAGACTAGCTATTAAAAGCAAATTTTGCAAAAAATTTAAAAAATGTTTTATTAGCATATATTAATTATACATTATGGAGATTTTCATATATGCATATAATGTATTTCGATCATGCTCACTGCCTTTAAGTCCCCATTTCAACTCTCATTCCTGATGACCCATTTCTTCTTTCCCAACTAGTCTCTCCAATTTTCTTTTTTGATGACCTACTGAGTTTCATTAGGGTTTCTTACAGTGTGGATAAAGGGTTAGTTACATGCATATGGGCACCTTATAGCTGCACCATTAAGGAAAATCTCTTTCCTTCAGCAACTGTTAACTGTTTATAGAACCTCAGGAAAGTCTGGGCTTTGTGAGGGTCCCCATACCTCCATCTCCATGACACAATGCTGATTTTCCCAGTCCTGTATAGGTCACTTTTAGTAAAATAGTGTGCCTTTGGCAGCTAATATTGGGGACTCAAGTACCAACTAAATTACTATTTATAGTTTTTGGTATGTTTAAAATGTCTCCAACAGTTTTAAATAGATAAAAATAAAGTCTCCAGTATCAGTTAGTGTATGTAAAAGAACATGGTCCATGAATGGCCAAGGAAAAGGGTTGATCATTCATTCATTCATTTATTCTTTTTTTACATTTTTAAATGGACTATAACACCTGAATTTTCTACTCTCTGGAACTGTAGGAAAGTTTTCTGATTGCTTTCTGTCAGTAAACATAAGGGCCAAGAGAGAAATGGTAGTTCCAAGAAGAATGTATCACCATGACAAATGTTCAACCCTTCAAGAGAATCTTGCTTAAATCTTATTGGTCACAAAATGGTCATATGGTCCTAGGGCTGGCAAAAGGACTGGTCTGATTTCTTAAGTCTAAGGAAGGCTTCAGTTGGAAGGAAATGGGTAGGGAAACAAATTGATGGGTGAAAGTACCTGCCCCAGGTATAAACCCGATAAGTAGAAGATTGGATTGAAGAGGCCAGAAGAGAGGTAGAAGACTGCTTAGGAAAGCAGTTAGCCTATCATTTGGAAGAAAAATAGGAAAATGATGGATGCTTTTACCAGGCAATATATAGAGAGGAAGCTATTGGATTCTGTGTTTTGAACATTTGGCATACTGGAACATAGACCTGAACCAAACAGGACTCCAAGTTTTTTTTTCCTCTGTGGGAAATTAGGGCAGCTGCAGTTTGAGCACAGGAGTAAGTCCTTCCTATGTAACCATGTTTCCAAGCAATGGTTGAGAAAATGAAGCAGATTGTATCTTCAAAACAAAAGACTTGTAATTAACAGTGGTACTTTTCTGTAGGGGATTGTGATGTTTCATGGTAAATAATTGTCCCACCCACTGGTTTAATAAAAAGTGATGATTGGCCAAAGGCAGGCAGGAAGTGTGGGTGGGGCTACCAGACTAAGAAAATTCTTGAAAACAGGAAGCACAGAGCAGAATGCCAGAGAGAAGCCGGAAGAAGCAGAGGACAACTATGCTGCTCTAAGAAAAGGTATCCAGCCACATGGCTGAACAGGATAAGAGTCATGGGTTAGTTTAAGGGTAAAGAGTCAGCAAGTTATGTGCCTGGGCCTTAGGCCGATCAGCTGAAAACTATTGAAAGCATCTGTGTGTCTCTGTGGAACTGTGGGTCTGCGGGTCCTAAACCTTGAGGCTAGGCCCAAAAGTCAAGGCCAGAAACCTCCAACTACACTTTCTACTTTAGAAAACTAATGTTATTCATGATTAAGTGAACATTTCATATATGGACCCAGCCTAATGGCAGTTTACAGCTGATTGATGGTTGTTGAGTTCAGGCTATACACTAACTATATTTATATTATATTGTACAAAAAGTGTTTTCCCAGGCTATGCTTTGCCCTAGGAAACTCCATTTGAGAAGTAGCTTTTAACTCCATCCATTTTGAGGGAGAAGGATGACTCGAGCCTTTGTGTGGACACTGAAATCACACCATCTGTTGGGTAGCCCCATCTAGCACAGAATGATAAATGGCTTTTTCCCCCCTGGGAATAAAAAGGGATAAACCCACCCATAAGTATAGAGAGAACTGAGACTGTGTTGACAAAGAGGCATATAAAAGTAATGTCAGATAAAGCAGGCCCAAGAATTATCAGATACATCAGACCAAAGAAATAAGTCCCTCACCTGAGACCCATAATTATATGGCATTACCCCACATCTACCTTCCTCTGATCCATGATGTGTGTGCATCAGGAACTGAGGACTCCTGGACTGAGTTTGGTTGCCTGCTGTTGACACAGCTACTTGAATGCCTGCCTACAGCTGTTCACCTGATGGCACCTGGAACTGACCTACTCTTTTCTGTTCCTGACCCTCTTCCTGCTCTGAACAGTTTGGCTTTTTGCTCTGCAGCTAGAAGAGTTTTGTTCTTCAACTCTGATTCCAGAAGCTTCAGAAGCAACTTCCTCCAGGAGTTTTAGTTCATCAACACAAGTCTCATACCCCAATTCTCAAAACTCCATTGTATTCTGCTGCAGCCTTTGTAACTTGTAATCATTCTATAACCCATATACATGCATGTAGAGATACACGCATATTTACTATGTGCTTTGTGATATGAAAGGTAATATCAGCAACAAAGATTGAAATAAGAGAACATATACTCACCTATGCTAGGCTACCAAGGTAGGTGGATTTTATGACAAGCTACTGTTTTTAAAACTACTAAACTCGGTGAATGTGTTGTTATTCAAAAAGCAATAGGTGCATGTGTTTGTTTCTGAAATAGCACTTTCATGATAGTTTTTTTTTTTTTTAAATGGGGTCTTACCTTTATCCAAAACTGCCCTGAAAATCATTACTTAGCCTAACATGGTATTCACAACTTGGCAATGTTGCTGTCTCAGCCTCTCAAGTGTTGAAAGTAGGTGTGAGTCCCCATGTCTGCTTCTACAGAGTGCTTTTAATATCTATTATTCAATTTGACCCCCAAGTCTGGGAAATAGCTATAATAGGAGTCAGCTGCCATTTTTTCCCGGTCAAATAGCTGCCATTTTACCTGGAAGTTCATGCATTGCCTTAACCACATTTACACTTGAAACACAGAAATCATTCGAGCTCTAGGAGACTACTTGTGGGTCATCATTAACATCTTATGGTGGATTTTCCTTTCAGTTTTCCACTCTTGAGGTTTTTTCTATATGTTCATTTTATTTTTTATTAAAAAATGTCCTATTTATCAATGTGAACCCCTGCTCCTCCTCCCTTCTCTCCTCCCAATCCCTCCCAGTCAGCCTTCAGCCTCCCCCTTCCCATCCCCCCCATTCCATCCCCTAAAAGGGCAAGAAGTCCCAAGGTGGGTCAGCTCAGCACAACACATCCATTCCAGGCAGGTATTTTTTTTTCCCCCCTGGGAATAAAAAGGGATAAACCCACCCATAAGTTTACACTCTCACCAACAATGGAGGAGTATTCCCCTTGCTCTGCATCCTCTCCAGCATAGGTGACAGGTTAAGATCTATTTACATTCTTCTACATACCAGTTATGCCAACACCATTTGTTGGAGAAAATATGTTTATTTCCATTGAATATTTTTGGCCTGTAATATGTATGTACTACGTGTGTGTGTGCATGTGTATGCCAGATTGGGGATCCCTGTATATCAACATTGTCCTGAAAGAAAAAGTTATATTTTATCTTTAACGTGTAATCAGGTAAGATTCTACTTTGTTTTCCTCCCTCTTTAATATACACAAAATTTGTTATTGTACATTTAAAAGTATCTTTCTATGTTGTGTTACTATTTCCAAACAGTAAAATAATTTACATTGTTCACTTTTGTCTAGACAATTACATGCAACTGTTTGGATTCATCTTTAGAAGCTTGTTTCCACAGCACCTAACTAAATCAATTCAATTGTTTTGTGAGGCAAGAATGCTTTGTTTTCCCCTGAAGTGATGACTCATGAGGGCTGCCTGGGTCTCATTTATATTCCTCCCCAGCAGGTAATTTAAATGTGATTTGTACGGAAACAGGAAGAAAGAAAGAAAAAGAGATAAAGTAACCCCACCTTTATTTTCTTCTGACATCAGTTAAACAAAGGAAAGTTGCCACATTTCTCTGTGCACCAAATTTTCTTGACAGACACATTGATAACTGGCCTATCTGTGTCCCACCTGCAGGGAAAGTAGATTTTGTGCCAACCCAAAGAAACACTCTCTTAAAAATTATTTTTATATGTATGGGCATTTTGCCTGCCGGTATGTCTCTGGACGATATGTGTGTATTGCCTGTGGAAAACGAGGGCATCAGATTCCCTGGAACTGGTGTTTCAGACAGTTGTTAGCCTCCATGTGGGTACTGGCAATTGAGCCCATATCCTCTGGAAGAGAAGCACATGCTCTTAACCACTGAGCCAGGCCTCCAGTCTCAATAAACACTTCTTGATCTGCTAAGACCCTTCTGTTTGGTGCCTGCAGCTTCAGGTGGGTATTGAGCTTCAGGCAGTTAGTTGGCAGTGCTTAGATCCTAGCACAATGAAGGAAGAGGACAGAGGCCAGCACGCAGCAGGAGAGACTAGGTTAGGATCAAACAAAGCAGTGAGGTGGGAGAGGAGGATGGAGCAATGAATAAGAACGATACCTCGTTATTGTCTTTTCAACACTCTTCTAATTGGAAGCTTCTGGGAATGGAATGAGTATTTGTTGACTGCACAAGTGCTAGGATGAGGGAAAGGAAGAATGACCGAGAAATGGGCACACATTTGGCAGAGCAGGGTGGAAGAAGAGAATGCTCAAGGCATTGAATAATGGAAAAATTCAAGTTCACAGTCCTGCAGAAGTCAGCACTGTAGCTTTACTACAAAGCTGCAGACTTTGAATTAGATATATTGCAGGTGAGCATTTCACTGAGCATTTTCGATGGCTGTAGGATTCAAGAGAGTGCAGGTAGCCTCTTTGTTTATCTAGGAAGCCATCAAAGTGAATATGCATAAATATGTAGCTGTTCCTTGTAGTAGGAAGTTTCTGGCCCAACTTTTCGGGCCTAACTTCAAGATTTAGGACCCACAAACCCACAGTCCCACAGTCCCACAGAGACACACAGATGCTTTCATTAGCTTTAGGCTGATCGGCCTCCAGCCCAGGCATATAACTTGCTAACTCTCTACCCTTCATCTAACCCATGTTTCTAATCCTGTTCAGCCATGGGGCCCGGTACCTTTGTTCAGTGCAGCATGGTTGTCCTCTGCTTCTTCTGGCTTCTCTCTGGCATTCTGCTCTGTGCTTCCTGTTCTCAGAGTTTTTCTTAGTCTGGTAGCCCCGCCCACACTTCTTGCCTGCCTTTGGCCAATCAGCGCTTTTTATTAAACCAGTGGGTGGGACAATTATTTACAATGAAGCAACACAATATCCCTATATATCCCCTTTTCTCTTTTTAAAACAAAAAGAACTCCAAATCTAATATTCTTCCCCCCCATTATCTATAACAACTTACAAACAACACTGTAAATAAACACAAACATCCATAATCCATGTTTTGGGAATGTGGGCGTCATTCTCTAGGCTACTTCCTGCTGAATGGGAACGCTGACAATTTCATGGGAATCCAAAGAAAAATTTAGGATTATGGACACGTCTTTAGTGGAGTAATCTGTAAGGCTGGGTCATCACTGCCAGTCTCCTTGAAATTGTTCTGGATACAGGGCTCTGAAAACTTCAACAGAGGTGTTCTGGAATACTGAATTATCTGGTCCATCCATTTCCATTGGAGATTTTTCAGGGGGTCTTCCTCTATCAAACTTTATGTTCTTTGTCCAGGAAGAAATCCACAGCCTTTCATTTTCTGTGAAAATAAAAAGAAAACCTCTTCTCCAAAGTAGCATATCTTTGAATTTCAGTTTTAAAGTCAACTCATTTATAAAATATATAGGTTGAATTAAACCAACAGCACTTACAATCAACGGTATTTTAGCAGCTTTTACAAGGTCATTTTCAGTCAAGAAGCTTAAAGATAAGACAATAATGTACAGTATCCAGACATTCTTTGTATTTTCCATCTTTACGTGGCTTATTATTTATTTATTTATTTTACTTTATTTCTTTTTTAAAGGCTTTCTATACCTTTTATTTTCTTTCTCTAAGCTTATGTATATATATTTTCAACACACTCTAAACCACTTAGACTTTTTTACAAAAAAAAAAAAACTGTCTTTACTGTATATTTATTTCTTAACTTTTTCTGTCTCTGACCACACCTTTGTTTGGCTGGGGTGATTGACTCCACCCAGATTCTTCTATTTCTTTCTGTTTCTGAACACACCTTTATCTGCCAAGGATTCTTCTATTTCTTTCAATTTCTGAACACACCTTTAATCTACCAAGGTTCAAGGTTGGTAGGATGGGTGGATGGCTCCACCCAGCTCCTAGTCTAATTTCATAGAATTTATCTTTTTAGCCCAGGTACTCTGGGGAATTTTAGGGTCCATATAATTACCAAGTAAAGCTTTTCCATCTGCTGCTCATTAACTCCATTTCAAGTATTAGTCAGCAGGGCCTCTTTAAAAACCTCACAAGTGTTTTGCCTCTAAGGCTGAATCAGGAAGCTTCTCTTCAAAAAGCCAAGCCTCAGTTTGCCTCTGGCAAATAGAGCTGTTCCAAGAAAATATCACCACTAGAAAGCCATTTTAAATTCTGTTCCCTTTTTGTCCTTATGAACAGAAACCTTAAATAAATCATTTACAACTTTTTCTTATATTAAGGGTCCTGTGAGACTTGAGAAACAAGCCATTTTACACCTTAAGATGTACTCCAAAAGCCCGCCATTGCAGCTCAAGCCCATGTGCTTCACCAGGGTGTCTCTGTACCATGGCTCACGTGGGAAACACAATTCCGAGTCTGCTTTGGGCTCTAGACCATTTTTAAACTTTCTCTGTCTTTATGTGGGTATATTTGACCCACATTGGGCTGCCATTTGTAGTAGGAGGTTTGTGGCCCGACTTCCTGCCTGCCTTTGGCCAATCAGCGCTTTTTATTAAACCAGTGGGTGGGACAATTATTTACAATGAAGCAACAGAATACCCCTATAGTTCCTCACTTAATTGCCATATGACCCTCAAGGATCCTCACCCACTGAACCAATATCAAGCTTTGAGGCCAACAATTAAAGGGCATCCAGGCCCTTGTTCTTTTATAGTGTCAGACCTTGTTCTAGCAGCTTTGGCAAGGACTACCAGTTGCACTGATAGAAAAGGAGAGAACTTACAAGTTGTAAGAGTTACTTTTTTTGTTGCTAGGACAAAAGCAAGTTAAGGAAGTTTGTTTTTGGCTCATAGTTTAAGGGTTCAGTGCATCATGGAAGGCAGGGCAGCAGGATGATGAGCTTACATTGCATCCCTAGTCAGGAAGCAAAGACAGCTAATTCATGTTCTCAGCTTGATTTCTCCTTATAGTCGGTCTAGAACCAGCATATGAGATGTTGGGTCTTCCCTCTTTAGTTAATCCTCCCTGTAAACACTCTTCCAGAAACACAGAAGTATATATCCATGATGATTCTATGATTAATCACCACATAGGGATAACCACAATTTTCTCAGTTGGTTTTATAACATGATCTCAACTTCCTTCCATACATATGTTTCTCTTTCTTGCTTTTCAGATGACATCTGTGACCAGTTTTGAACCCTACAAGGGTGAATTTCAGCTTCTCATCTTTAGCTTAAACTTTTACTTACTGATTAATGTATATTGTAGAAAATTGATTCTGGAAAACTACCCAAAGAAAACACAAATCTAATCCCATTACTAGCACAGTCTACTTTGTAAAACTGCAGGCTTCACTTAAAGGCTATGTTTCATGGAAAACAATTGCAATTTAAAAATGTGTGCTGTGAGGTTGGGGCTGTGGCTCAACTGATGGAATATATGCCTGTTATGTACAAAACCTTGTGTGAGATCCTTAGCATCATATAACTGGGTACAGTGTCACAGTCTATAGTCTCATCACTTAGGAGGCAGAAATCAAGAAATTAGAAGTTTAAGATGATCCTCAGCTATCTAGCAAGTATGAAGCCAGCCTATTTCTTTCTTAAGTGAGCCTCTACCAGGATCACCTGTAGATCTTCAATTATTAAATTGCCAATTCAGCCACATCCAAATTGTCCCCAGCTGTTATCAAACATTTATTTATTCTTAATTTAAGTATATTTGTAACTTAGCACATAACATAAAGAAACTCATCACATCATCTTGCTATGTTTTATTTTTATATATGGTACTTTCTTGATCTCCTTCTTCCTCACAGTAGCCCCTGTTGCATGTTTGCCCCTGCCTGATTCTCACCTTTTTCCCTTGAGACTTCTGTGGGGATATAATAAAGATTCAAAAGTTTCGGAAATATAAGAAGGATCTAACTACAGTCAGTCTAGGAGGATCAGAGAGTGGTGATTCACACCTTTAATCCCAGTACAGGGAGTATCCTGGGAGTGGTGATGCCCTTAATCCAAACTGATTTTGAGGTCATTTTAGATTACAGAAAGAGTTCCAGACTCCCAGGCAGGCAGTGGTGCGGCCATGCCTTAACTGAGCGAAGAGAGTAGAGGTAGCAAGACAGAGGGCCAGAAGAAGCCTGGAGAAGCCAAGCTGAGAAAGCTGGAAGACAGCTGGGTGAGATATGACAGGTGTTTACTCTCTCTAATACCTCCGACTTTCCCAGAGATCTGTCCCTGAGTTTCCTTTATTTGTGCGACAGACTTCTTCTTTGGAGCTGGAGAAATGGTTCAGTATTTAAGATTACATATTGCTTTAAAGAGGACTTGAGTTCCATTCCTAGAATCCATATGAGGCAGTCTGTAACCCCATCTCCAGGGAATCTGACTCCCTCTTCTGAGCCATGAGAACACCTGCATGCAAGTGCATAGACCCTCACATGTACACATAATTAAAAATAAAACAAATCTTTAAAAAGATACTTCTTTGGGGCTTGAGAGAGATAGTTCAGTGGTTAAGAGGACTGGCTGCTCTTCCAGAGGACCCAGGGTTGATTCCCATAACTCACATAGCAATTCACAATTATCTGTAACTGCAGTTCCAGGGGACCTTACACCCTGTTCTAGCCTCCATGGCACCAGGCAGGCATGTGTGACATAAACATACTTTCAGGCAAAATGCCCAATAATACAAATAAATAATTAAAAGGAAGGACTTCTTGCTCCCTCACATCTGTCTCTGTTTAGTTTCTTGGCTTATACACATACTCCACATATATATGATAGATAAGATATGCCATCTTCATATGCGTACACATATATATGACATAAAATATGATATTTTTCTGAACCTGCCTTATTTTACATAACACCATGACCTAAAGTTTAACACGTTTTCCCGCAAATGTCAGGATTCTATTTTCCCATTATATATTAGCAATACTCAACTGTATACCCTATTTTCTTTATCCATTTATCAGTTGAAGGACACCTAGGCTGGTTCTATATCGTGGCTACTGTGAATAGTATAGCAATAAAGATAAATGCATGAGTATCTCTGTGATCTGTTAGAGTCCTTTGAATATGTCCAGGACTGGGGGAGCTGAATAATACGGTAGATCTATTTCTAGAGTTTTGAAGAATATCTACACTGATTTTCATAATTGATGCTCCAGGGTACTGTGGGAGAGCAGAAGAAGCCCTGAGTAAATGTGTAAGAAACTGTGAGAGAAGTTTACATTAGCATAGTCTTGTCAAGACCCCCCCAATGCCCCAGACTCACAGGAATTGGCAAAGGTTCCCTTGGGTCAAACTCAAGGAATTGTTAAAGCCTTCCTCTGGTATGAGTGTTTGTGAATGATTGACCAGTGTGTGTAGAAACTCAGATGAACTAAATTCGCCTTCTTGTTCAGCTGTATACCATAAATCAGCCTCCTTATTAGGATGTGTGATAGACTACAATAAAATCACTTCCGTTATTGAGATGTATATAATAGGCTTGCTAAGCTTCCAGGTTGCTGTTGTGTCTCTACCCACCAGTCCCAAGCTTTTCTGTATGTGTATCTGTCCTTTATTCATTTCCTTGTATCCCCAGTCACATTTACAGGATCAAGGCATACAGGACAAAGTGGAGTACATTCACACCAGCAGTGTATATATAGATTCCTCTTCCTCACATCCTTTCCAAAACTTACAGTTGTCAGAAAACATTAACTAGAGGGCTGGGAATAAAGAGATATGTCCAAGGGAGGAGACTTTGCCAGGGCAGCACTCACACAGTAAAGTAGAAACCTCTATGCTATCAGTTCAATTGGCCTCTTCTGAAGCAAACTAAAAAAGAAACCCAACATTCTTTGTATTCACAGAATCTATTTCTGTATGCAAGCTTTCTTCCTAAGTATGCCTGACGACCTTTTGCATCTCTGCTATACTTCCTGTATTTATTTTTCATAGATTCAGAATTTCAGAGACGCTGAAAGGGCTCTTCACCTAATGAAGTTCCCTGACACTGGAGGCTGAGATGGGGTACATAATGGTTATTGAATATTAGAGATTAGCTAGACAAATCCCAGGAAGACCTTGTCTATCTAACTTGAACATTATTTTCCACCACATACCTATAGCAGTAAATAGGAGAGTGACTCACAGTATAATAACAGTTCTTTCATTATTTTTTAATCTTTTATTCATATCCTTTATGAACTAGGGGCATATGCTAAGGAGAAGATACTGTTCTTCCTGAATTCATAATAAACAATAGTAATTATCTGCTGAAATGTATCTCTTTTCCCTATAGAGAATGGCTGTTTGCTTCAAGACAGAACAAAATGAGAAATTATGACATCACTGAACCCACATTTAAAATTAATATGAAGCGCTTGTCATGAAAACATGGATCTTTGCAACGGGGGAAATATGACTAATGCCAACTAAATCAGAAAAATGAAAGTGTCGGGCTGTCATTTACCTGAACAATTTCTTTTGGTTTTATACACGAGAGCCCTGGGGGCAATTGGAAATTGTAAAAACAAATTAGACCAAATATCAAAATCAAAACCAAACAAAACCAATTGTCTTCCAAAGTCTTATTAAGATGGCTGTATTTTCATTGGCTTTTAATCTGAGTTTGAAACCGATAAAGAATAAGAATTTGAAGTTGATAAATCAAGAATTCTTTCTTCTCCTTTTCCTTCTCAGCTGCACCTTTTTCCCTAACAAAATATAACATGGAGAACAGTTCCAAAATTTTGAAAAGTTCCTTTCTCTGACACAAATGTGAATCTACTCAGAACTGTGTCTCGTTTATGAATGATCTGTGGAGTTTTTTACTTTGTTAACTTGGTGACATTTATTCCAGAAAGGAAGCTTGAAATATTTTCCTCATTAAAAATGTTTTTTGGTGAGATAAATGTAATTCAAGACCCAACTAAAATGTCCAAAAATTTTCCTGCAGGGAAACACATTTATAACTTAACTTTGCCATGTTTTTATCCCAAAACTTTTGTCATCTTGATTAACTTGCTCCCAGCAGTTTGGAATTTGAAAGCATTGGCAGATCCTAGTCATATTTCATAGTCTGTATAGTAAGTATTATCTGATTTTTTGTATGGAAGGTCTTAAAAGAGCCAACTTTATAAATGGATTGTGTGCTATTTTTAGTGTATTTCTGAGATATTATTAATTGATTCCAGTTGATCTCTGCTTCAACCCAAGTGCTTAGCCTGCCATGATTTAATTGATGAAATCTAGGACATTGGTGAAAGCTATTAGAATAAACCGAAGTTATATTTTGGGGGCCATATACTGTCTTGAAACCAAACCACAAGATTAAATCATACCATTGACTCAATTTTCTCATCAAAAAGCCTACTGAATAACTATTATGCAATGGCCTCTTATTGGTTCTGGAGTCATTCCTAAGAAGAGCGCTAAGATCAGTATCAGGAGCACCTTTGACCCAGTCACACACTATATCAAGGTGCCCTGGTGTTATCAGGAAGCCCACAGAGTTGTAATGAAACCCAACTCATACGCACCAACTAGCTTGCTATGGACACAGTGTCATTTATTTGAGCTGAACAAATACTATCAGTATGTGTGTTGTTGAGCAGGTCTTTAAGTTGCAATAATGTCCTGGAGATGGATAAGAAAAGGAATTGCATAATTCTAGTGAAGTCCCACAGGGAAAAGGCAGTAAAGAGCAGGCTGATATTGCTTTGGAAACATATAAAAGGAAGGGAAAGGCATGCTGCTCTGAGGGCAAAAGATAAAGGTAGATAACAGACTGCAAGACAAGGATGGTAAAACCTGGAGCTTCAGAAAGCTTGCAGGAAGACTGTGCTGTTCCTCCTTACTCAATCTTATAGTTACATGAAAGAAGGCCCATACCTCAGCCACACAGCTTCTATCCCTATGTTCATTGACCTGGATATCAAACTCCTAGATTCAGAAACTATCTCTAAGCTGAGTGTGGTACTTCACATCTGAAATACCAGCACTTAGGAGTCATAGCCAGGATACAGGACATGCTCAGATACACAACAAGTTAAAAACAGCTATATAAGATTGTTTCAGAACATAAACAAGGTGTCAACAAGATGCTTCAACATTTAAGAGCTCATATGGATCTTGTAGAGGACCTGATTTAGTTCTCTGCCCACAATCACCTGTTACTCAAGCTCCAGGAAATCTGACACCCTCTTCTGGCCTCCATAGGCACCTTTATTCACATGTACATACCTCCCTTCTCCACATTCTCATAATACAAAAAAATCAAAAATAAAAGTTACAACCAACTACGTGCTACTCCTAGATTGTCATGTCTATTTCAGCCCTCTTTTTATAGAGCTTGGGTTTGTATTACCAACAAGGAAAGTGGCATAGCAATTGGCCATGTAACAAGCATGTCAAATGAATTCCTTGCTTGAGTTTCTCCCCCTGAACCTGCTCCACCTGAAGACACATCTCAGAAAATAGTGAGACCAAAACTTTGGAATTTAACCTATCTAATTAAAAAATATATTTGTATACCTAAAAACCTAACTAACATTATGAGTTTGATTATCATATATGACTGTCAATTTGTATTTCTTCATTATACATTACAATTTTAAATGAACTATATTAACATAATACCTTAAACAAGAGTAGAAAATACATACAGCATAACAAAATTGACCTTAACTTTGTATCAATAAACCAAAATCCATTTCAATGTAAAAATTCTTGGATTAACACTTTATATTAAAGTACATTCAATAATCTATTCTGTTTTATCATTTCTATACCATATTCTCCTTTAAATAAAAACAAACATTCATAAACAATATTTTGGGAATTTAGGTTTAGTTTTCTATACTACCTGCTGATCAGGGGCACTTATATGATCCTGAGAAAGTTTAAAATTATGGTTAAACATTGGCTGTTGTACTCTGTGAGGCTGCATCAACTCATCAAGTTGCCTTCACAAGGTCTTGGTTTATCAAACCATACTATCCTGGAAGCAATCTACAGGTTCTCATATTTTGTGGAAACAAAAGTAGAACATCTCTTCCAAAGCAACATATCCTTATACCCAAATTTTGAAGTCAAGATACCTTTAAAACTATACATCTTAGTTTAATTGAGCAATCTTTATGATCAAAAGTCTCATAGCAGTTAAAAATCCAAAAGGCAACACAATAGCATAAAATATCCAGGCTCTCTGTGTATTTTTCATCTTTATGAGACTTTCTAATATTACTTTTATTGTTCCTTTAAAGACTTTATTTTAAAAAACTATTTCTTTATATAGCTTTTATCTAGTCAAGTATAAACCAAAGGGAGAGAGAGCTGTTTAAGTGCAAGTATGGCCTTTGGCTCTAATGTATGTGAACTTCAATCAAGGTAGCTGCTGTTCTCTTCATAGTCACTTAAAGCTGAAGCACAGTCTGCAGAGAAATAAGAGTTCTTATATACCCAGAAGGAGCAAGACTCTTATCAGAGTTTGATATGTTGTAACCTTTACTAGCTTGTTTGGTATTGTTTAAAATATTATAGTCTCCTTTGGTTAAAGAAAAGCAAAAACTATAAAAATAAAAAAGTTATGTACACCAACTTTGAGGACAACTTTACTTGATCCCATTAAACTTCACAACAGAAATCTAGGAGCAATGTTAAAATCTTTTTAGTTTTGAGATTCACGACTAGGAGGGGTGATGTTATATAGTGTCTCTCCAGAAGGCCTGTTCCATAACTTCATTCTGTATCCTACTGAGCCTTGCATTTTAGGCTGTGTGATACAAGCTCTCAAATCAGTTTGTGTGAGAGTCAGTGAAGAACACTGAAATACTTAAGAGCTAAGATTTTCTGAATAGTAATAGTCTTGAAAACAAGTCAACATCTTGTTTCTCATTTCACGTGGAGCTGAAGTAGTTCTTTTGGGGTTAAGTGCTCTAATCATCTACGGTGTGATTCTAAAGAGGCTTTGATTTAAGGTTTGTCAGTTCATTTCTGCCTTTGTGGTATTTTTAAACCAATAAATTATTTCCAAGGCCAGCAGAATACAGTGCTGTGCCTGTATATACTACTGTCAAGGGATGGCTAAAAGACCTGGATATAACATATTATAAGTTAAAAAGAAATCATTTAAAACTTCATACAAAATGGACCAGAAAATAGGATATAATAGTAACTGAAAAGCAATTATAGATCCATAAGACTAAATGGGCTAAAATTGCCTGGGCACATATAATTATGTATACTAACTTTGAACCTTTCAAATGGAACTTTCACTTGTCAGTTTTAAAACTTTTTCATTTGAGGAGATATGAAAAATTGTGAGAAAATGACCAAACTGAGCCACAATAGTAAGTATAAGTTAGCCAGAAGCCTCTGGTCTGCTTTTAATTTTCAATAGTGCTATGTGCCACCAGGCAACAAAATACTGCTTCATCAGACCCAAGGAAGGAGCTGGACATATTGAAGCATAAGAAAGGTCAGTCCAAGAAGTACTTTAGGGACCATAAAGATTGCTTAACAGATATCAATGCTTGCTACCATGCTTAAAGGTCTGTGTTCAATCTCTAGGTCCCACATGGTAGAAGGAGATAATTGACTTCTGAAAGTTGTTCTCTGACCTACATGTTCGCACTGTTGCATGTTCTCCATGAAATAAGTGTAGTAATTTTTAAAGGAAGTTTTGTAGAAAACATTGAATGGGGTTGGCCACTCTCCCTTCAGGAGCCCAGTACTCTGGATAAGCATCTTCGGACCTTATCAGCTGACACCTTAATCTCACCACAAAACATCTACTATGTGCACCGGCACTGTGTTAGTGTGAGGGTCACTGAACTGGAAATTATCTGTGAAGCTGGAAGAGATTAAATAGGTATTACTAGGTCTACAGTCAAGTGTGAGTTGGAAAAGGCATAGTCTTTGGAGTTAAGCATAACTGCCTTTAAATTTTACCTCTGCACTGTCATAGCCCTAAAGCCATTATCTGAATTTGTTTTTCTCATCTATCAACTGGGCTTTGTAACAGTGGACACCATGATGTGAATGACATGAGACTGTATGCAACTACTCTAAGGCACCTGCTCTCTTTCCTCCATGTTCTCTTAAGTGAGCACACCACACTAGTTAGCTTAAGGTGCTGAGCTACAAGACTGAAAATGGTTCCTATATCAGCACTTGAAAAATGTGTTATATCAGCACTTGAAAACATGTTGAGTTGGACTGGCTAGATAAGGTTTCTGGCAGAAGGTCTTTGTTACAATAAGGTTTCCTGACCTCGGGTGGCCAGAGGTCCAGATCCACAGAACTGCAGCCATAGACCCCTTAGCTGCCCGCTGCTGCTTAGGCCCCCAAAATGGTTCAGATGTTTATATTAACTTCATGCTGTTTGGCCTATGGTTCAGGCACATTGCTAGCTAACTCTTAGATCTTAAGTCAACCCATTCTCACTAATCTGACTGCCACGTGGCCCATGGATCACCTGTGTTCCTTATATGTTTCTTCTTGGGAAGCTGGCTCGGTCTGTCTCTCACTCCACCATTCCTTTCCTATTCTGATTCCCCCATCTACTTTTTCTATGGTGCCTATCATGGGCCAAAACAGCTCCTTTATTTAAAGATTGATATTCACAGCATACAGAAAGGCATTCCCACATCACCTTCCCCTTTCTTTCTAATCAAAAAGGGAAGTTTGAATTTTAACATAGCAAAATTACATATAACAGAATAGCCATTAAGCAAGAATTAGTTACAATATCTAGTCTATTTGTATCTAGCAAAATTAAAGAAAATTCTGTATCATCTACCTTATCATTGTGAATCTAAAGTTTCATATCTAATATACCTTTCAAATGACTAAGAAAAACTGTACCTATAACTATCTAATCTTCAACTACATCAAAACCACAGAAGGATATATTTACCTAAGTAAACCAGAAGTGCAAGCAACTTCCAAAATCTAGAAATGACAGAGATGACACTTATCTGCCTTAACAGTCACCCAAAGTTTCTTTATAAAGTTGGGGCATCCATCTTTAGCCTACAGACCCAGAGTCTCTTTTCACTTCAGTGAATCAGGAAATCTGCTCTGCCCATTCATCAGTTGCTTCTCCTCGAGTCCTGAAGAATGTCTGACAGCTTTCTCTGCAAAGCAGGAACCTGAATGACCATCTATCTTGGCTTGTTCTGCCAAAGTTCAGAGGTCACTTTCATAGGGAACCTGCATGTCCACTTTTAACAGCACACTGTCAAGCAGTCAATATAAGAACAGGTTCTTC
The DNA here is from genome assembly GCA_033318265.1 of Phyllotis vaccarum. Lineage (NCBI taxonomy): Eukaryota > Metazoa > Chordata > Mammalia > Rodentia > Cricetidae > Phyllotis > Phyllotis vaccarum. The sequence goes on along the minus strand of JARWLC010000013.1, from coordinate 3,663,480 downwards.
TCCAGTGGCTAACAGATGCCACAAAGAAACTAATCTCCATATGGAGTTTCTTCGATGCCCCTTTTTCTCTTGAAGTAAATTGATGCTGCCAGGATCAGACCTGTCTCACTGTCCAGAAAAGTCTAAGTTCTTTAAACATTTTAAATGACATATTCTATAGGTCTTAGAAGTGTTTGAAGACTACCTATATAATTGAATTATATCTTCATATACCTAAAAATCTAACTAACATGCATTTCTTAATTATACATCACAATCACTATTTTAAATCAGTTACATAAACATCACATCTTAAACAAGAGTAGAAAAATACATACAGCATAAGAGAATTGACCTTAAATTTGTATCAATAAACCAAAATCCATACCAATGTAAAACATTTTGAGATTAATAGCTGATTTCCTGATCTAAGTAAATTCAATAATCTATTTTTTTAAAAAATCATTCACATACCATATCCCCCCTTTCTTCTTAGAAAGAGATTAACTATGACCATTAACCATTTATAATGAAAAAGAACATTTATAAGCAATATTTTGGGAATTTGAGCATAGTTTTCCATTACTACTTCCTGCTGATTATGGGGTGTTGAAAATCTCATGGGTTCTTGAGAGTGGATCATAGTCTGCAGCCCTGAAGCTGATATGGCCATCTCTTCCCATCAGTGTGGACCTGTGTATTTAAAGGTCATTGCTGGGCCTTAATAGATGAGGTGCTTAGCCCCACTATAGCTTGATATACCATGGCTGGTGGATACCCATGAGAGGCCCATCCATATCTGAAAAACAAAGGAAGAGGAGTCGATGGGGCTGTGTGAGGGAGAACTGGGAGGAGAGGAAGAAGGGGAAACTGTGCTTGGGGCATAAAAATAAACAAAGAATTCTTAAGTAATATTTAAGAAGATGGTTGCTAGTTCTGAAGGTGTAATTCTACTGTGCTTCAGTCTTTGTGCTCCATCACCATTACTGGAAAAAATGGTTAATAAGGTAGATTTTATGTTATACATATTTAAACACAACTTTTAAAAAAGGAAAAGGGGATGCCAGGCTGGTTGGAAGACCTTAAAGAAAGAACACTACATGGAGGTTAGACAATAAATTTGGTTCTATGCTTGATTATATAAAATAAATATTAATATATAGAAAATTCACTTTGGGTTCTCAGCTTATAACTAGCTGGGTCAATCTCTCCTTTTTTGTTATTTTTTCTGAAACTGATGAGTGAACCTTTCTAGGAAAGTGTTATTCCATATAACTAAATCCCCGACCCCGACTCACCTCTATGCTATACTTCTGTCATTTATCTCTTTATAAGACAACAGCCTAGAATTTACTATGTATTTCAGGATAGCCTCAGATGCATGGTCATCATCCTGCCTCATCCTGTCATCTTTACCTAAGTTTAAATTGGATTTCAGTTGATCTCTTGGCACTCCCTGGTGACTAAGCATTCAATTATATGAGCCTTTGGGGGCCATTATTATTCAAGCCACCACAGATTTGTTATCAAGCTTCATGGACACTAAGGAAAGGAAAAGTGAATGGAAAGATGTAAAACTGCCATTGATGATTTTAGCTAATAATACCTCCTACCAATACACCAGGGTAAGAACTCGGGAGGCATGTGACTTGTTCCTTGGGAAAATATATGCCACTTGCTGTCCTCTCCATAGCCTTGGCTAAGGCTTTTGCACTTCTTTAGACCTAGAAGAAACAAAGAATTTCTTTCCCAAAGGATGCTGTGCAGCTTTCTTGGTTCAGGGAACATGTAGAGTTCCTTCACCTTAATGATTCCTTGCTACAACACAAATGGCTCCCAGGGAGAGGATAACTTTTCTGCTTCACACAAACTTTGGAATGCATTCTCATCCCAGAAGGAAGCAGTATGCAGTGCTGGCTTGGAGGGGCGGTTCTGAGTAACTTTGAATGCTAAAGGCTGAGTCATACAGACTCTCCATGCTCCCTAATCAGGCTCACTTGGCTAGTGCTAAGATTTTGTAAGTCCATCAACAGCCTCTCACTTCTCTCTGTTCATTATGTGCAGCTAGAGTGCCTATTATGGGAGACACGTACTGTCATCAGCAGCCTAGACATTAAATTAGGCTCTGTGCATAGTTGGTCAAAGCACCTCTCCTTAGCTCATCACAATTTCTCAACTAGGATTAAGGAAATTGCTCTCTGATTATTCTCTTCAGCCCCATCAGTTAGGGAGCCTTTCCTCATCCAATACATAAAGACTACACCAAAACAGGGTTTTGCCCAAAAAGATTAATCGTGTCAAATGAAATGAAGAGTGGTTCAAAGTGGTTTGGGGGACAAATTTCATTTTATTTCATCATAGTATCATTTCTTTTTCATAATTTCTTTTTGGATGATTTTTTTCTCCAGTTAAGTTCCACCTGAATTCCTGCAAAGGATATCACAGTCGTAGTGAACAGCAGTGCTGGTGACAGCGATACAGTGTCACTAAATTAAACTTGTAGTATTTCTATTGCAATATTTTCACTTTCTTTTGGGGGCTTTTTGGTTTTGCAGGTGACTATAGATAATCACAGTGGTTGGAGACATGATTCCTTGGGGAAGGTACTTACTAGAGAAGCAGGGAGACTTGACTTGGATCCCTAATACTTGTATAAGAACCAGGCCTGGAATCCTAGTGCTGTGGAGGTGGTGACAGGATGATCCCTGGAGCTTACCAGCCAACTTGTCTTGCCATATCAGTGATCTCTAGGTTAAGTAAGACACCCTGTCTCAAAAAACAAAAGTAAGGGTGTAGGGGCTAGACAGATGCCTTAGTGGTTACGAGCGCATGCGTTCCTTTTTGCAGACAGTCTTTATCCAATTCCCAGTACTGTGCCAGATGATGAACTGTAACTCCAGTTTCAGTGGATCTAATTCTCTTTTCTAGCCCCCCCCCCCCACAATTTAAAATAAAAATAAATCCTAAAAATAGATGAAGTATCTCTGTGTGCTCATACCTACACATTAACACATACTAACAAAGGGAAATGCCTCAAAAAGCACTGAACTAAATGGAAGTGTACACGAGGCACAGGGATCTATATAGGTCTTGGCTGGAGGAATATGTTTGAGCTTTATCAGAACAAACATAGTTCCTGGGTTAATGGATATTATGGTCTAGGATACAGTGGAAAGCAAGAAGAAGCAATAACTTAATAAACACAGAGCTGGGTACCAAACGTGCAGATCCATGTACCTCATAGATGTGGGAGAATGCTCTTGCACACTGTAAATATTTGTCTCTTGTATTGCCTTAATAAAAAGCTGATTGGACAGAAGGCAGGCAGGAAGTATGGGCAGGGCTACCATGGCGCACACCATTAGTCCCAGCACTTGGGAGGCAGAGGCTGGAGGGTGTCTGTGAGTTCGAGGCCAGCCTGGTCTACAAAGCAAGTTCCAGCAGAGCCAGGACTGTTACACAGAAGGGGTTTTCTGTCTAACAGTCCTGGCTGTGCCCTCTGATATTCCAGGCTGGTTTTTATTAAATTTGAAAGATATCCCCATACTCCCAGACTAAGAAAACTCTGAGAAGAGGAAGAGAAGAAGGAGATGCCAGTCAGGCACTGAAGAAGCAAGAAGAGAAGGCTGCACTGAGAAAAGATCTCAAGGCACATGGTTAAACATGGATAAGAATCACGGGTTGGTTGAGTAAGAGGTAGTAAGTCATGAGCCTCAGCCATAGGCCAAATGGCTTATAATTAATGTAAGTTTTTGTCTGATTATTTGGGACTAAATGTCTCTAGGACCCAGTGGGCATGACAGAGAAGCTTTTGACTACACATAGACACTTCTATTCAGTTTTCAGACTCCTATAACAACCCACTAAAAGCACTGGCATCCTGCCCCTCTGTCTTCTAATCTCCTATAACAACCCACTAAAAGCACTAGCATCCTGCCCCTCTCTCTTCAACCCCCCCCCACAGCTTTGCCTTCACTCAAATATCATTAGCCCAACCCTGTATACTCAGTCCTTGAAATCCACTTTGAGTTTTCCCCTCCACTCCATTTGCACTTCTCTCTAGTGTTACCCTGAATTGTACTCTGAAAAAGAGATACCTATTTAGCAACCACTTTACCTGGACCTAGTGGGTCCAGTATGTGCGTACTCTCCATTTTTTTCTATCTGCACTATGCCTCCTCTGCAACAGATGTAAGAAAAAATGGATCTTTTTCCCCACAAGAGGAATTCTAGGACCAGGAATAAAGGAGGAGGCTCTGTCATGTATGTGGCAGATCAGGACAGACAGCCAGTGTGCTAAGCATTTCCAAAGTCACAGTGTGGAACCCAAGCAGGAGAACATGATGGCATAGGATTCTTAATGGTCTTGTCCCCCATCAGGCCTTGGGTTTGATTTCCTTGCCTGCCATCTTCTGTTATTTATCTTTTTCTCAAGTATTTCATGTTTTCTATATTCTCATGCTGGCCCTGGTTGTTCACACTCAGTTTCTACCTGACTCATCACCTCAAAGTGGTTCTTGTTCCTAAGTTCATTTATTCTTTTCACATGCTTTCTTTTCTCAGTGAGATGGTGAGTAGCTTCAGGAATCTAGCAGAAGTTAACACAATCATCATGTCTATCAGGTGACTGCAGCCTTTGTGGGTGTGTTTTTATTTTAAGGAGAGGCTGTGGTTCTCTGATCTAGTTTTTATATATTTCTTCCCCCTTATTCTGTTCTAGATTTAGTTTCCAGAGTTTTGGCTATACTGGAGAAATGGTGATGCTTAATAGTGATGGCAACAACTACACAAACAGACCTCATTTCCCAAGATTCATTTTCCTCTTTAACCCTACGCCTAAAGAATACAAACACATTGGAGAGTGTCAGAGACTAATTCTCCAATCTTTCTCCTTTATATCCTGCCTGATGGCTATAACAGCCCTTTGGTTTAAATCTAACAACAACTGTAGTAAGAGGTTTCTGGCCTTGACTTTTGGGCCTAGCCTTCAAGGTTTAGGCCCGCAGACCCGCAGAGACACACAGATATTTACAATTGTTTTAGGCTGATTGGCCTAAGGCCCGGCATATCACTTGCTAACTCTTTTCCCTTAATCTAACCCATTGCTGTTATCTTGTTCAGCCATGGGGCTCTGTACCTTTTCTCACAACAGCATAGTTGTCCTCTGCTTTCTGCTTCTCTCTGGCATTCTTTCTGGCATTCTGCTCTGTGCTTCCTGTTCTCAGAGTTTTTCCTAGTCTGGTAGCCCCGCCCACACTTCTTGCCTGCCTTTGGCCAATCAGTGCTTTTTATTAAACCAGTGGGTGGGACAATTATTTACCAACACAATCCCCTACAAACAACAACAGCAGAACAACAAAATAAAATCTATGAGTATATTTTTTTCGAAATAGTGTCCCTTTATATATCCCTGGTTTTCCTGGAACTTACTATGTCTACTAGGACGGCCTTGAACCCACAGAGATCTACCTCCATCTCCTGAGGTGTGCACCACCACTTGTTTATCTATGAGCATTCTAAAAAACATCTATTGATCTATCTATCTATCTATCTATCTATCTATCTATCTATCTATCTATCTATTCATTTATCTTTGTGTGTGTGTGTGTGTGTGTGTGTGTGTGTGTGTGTGTGTGTGTGTGTGTAGTACTCACGCCATGCCACAAATGTAGAATTCAGAAGACAACTCATGAGGATTCTTTCCTTTTATTATGGAGTCCTCAGGATTGAATTCAGGTTGTCAGGTTTGACAGCAAGTTATTATACTCACTTATTCATGATATAATTTTAGGTTTATGGCTTAATCAGAAGAGGGCAGAGACATATAATATAAGCATTCTGTCTCTAAACATAAGCACTCTGTCTCAAAACATACTCATTCTTCCACACTATGAGCATCCCTCATCTGAGTATCATGTTTCTTAAAATGAATTATTTCATTATGGAACTTGTCCACTACAGCAATGGCCAAACAGAGTATTGGAACCAATGCATACTTAGCTAATGACATCTTAAGGAATTAAGCAATGTAATTGAAGCCCCATCCATTCAACTGACTAGTGACTGTATTCTTGCAAATCTGCCACAAGGTAATTACTATTCTGAAATTAGTAGTTTTCTTACCCATGTCTTTCCCCCACCTATTTACTCAGTATTTATGTGCCAATAAATATATACTATTGCTATGCATGTTTTTAAGTCTCACAAACTGTACTACATATAAATTACCCTTTTGCAATATGCTCTACTCGTTAATTCATTAGTTATCTGTTCTTAAAAACTTCAGCCTGGTGCATCTTCTTGTGGTTATCCATTTGCCTTTTGATGGATACTTTGACATTTGAAAATTTTCTGATTTTACAAATACTGGTCTTAACATTGTTGTATATTACTGTAATAATTCCTCAAGGGCACACTTTGATCTTCTTTTGACATTAAAATAATTTTAGCCATACATAAAAGTTACAAGGATAATATAGTTCCCATACAATGTTCACTAGGCATCCTCTAATATTAATATGACAACTACTGTACAACAATTAAAATAAAAATAACATTGACACAATTAGATTACTAATCTATATATCTTATAACACTGTAAACAGAACAGTGTTTTCCAAATTTCCTGCTGTGACCCATTAGTACAGTGATTCCCAATTTTGCCTACACATTGCAGTCACCTGGGGGAACTTTAAAAACTACTGATGCTTAGGGTATTACCCTCTAGATATTTTCATTTAATTTGGCTTGTGACATGGGTAATGGAAATTTAAAAGCACTCCAGGCAACTGTAATATGCTGCCAAAGTGGAGAAATCTTACATTAATATATAGTGAAATCAATTTAACTGATCATGTACAAATATTTAAAAATGAAAAGGAGGCTGGTGAGATGTCTCTCAGTGGGTAAATGGTCCTTGCTATTCAAGCCTGAGAACCTGAATTTGATTCCTGAATCCTATGGTAATAGGAGAGAACTGATTCCTGAGAATTATCTTCTAACCTAACACACATGCTGTGTCACACATATGCCCACACAGCATACACACATATCACATACACACAAATAAATAGTAATAATAATATTTTAAAAATAAAATGCAAGAGAATAGGAATTCTCTATTACAGGGCTATGCATACAAGCTAAAAATACATACAGCAATACAATGTCAAACGGATTTTTATACAATGACCGAAAAGCAAAACAGACTGTAAGCCAATATCTGATATAGGTCTAGGACTAAAATCCCTGTGTCACAAAATGCATGAAGCTCTTGTTTTGTTTGATGCGTCCAATCACTTGCTGTAGTATTTGGATTTGGCTGCAAACTGCCAGCAATGGGCTCACTTTGTTGACTTCATCTAGCTCTGTCATTGCTTCTCTGTTTTGCTGATTCAATGGATGTTATCCAGTGTCTTGTTACTTAGTGGAAATTTCTTAGGGTATCTTAGAATCTACACCAATCAGATTTACTCCCCGAGATTTTCCTCTCCATGTCCTGTGCCTAATTATAAGTGAGTTATTGTATACCATATGGTTGTGTATACCAATCCTATGTTAGCACCAGAGCATAATGTGTTTTCTATCATTTCATGGCTCTTTTCATGTTTTTTTAATTAATTTTTTTATTTAAAATATTTTTACCCTTACCCATCACTGCTCCCTATTCCTGCTACTTTCCCAGTCCTCCCCCAGCCTCTCTCCACCTCAACCACTATCAATTCCCCAGAGAGGGCAAGTATTCCCAAGGTGAGACAATTCCGTTTGTCATATCTAGTTGAGGTACGACCGAGTCCCTCCCCACAGTATCAAGGCTGAGTAAGGTGTTCCTCTGCAGGGTGAGCTTTGAGAAGTCAGTTCATGCACCTGGAATAAACTCTGATCCTACTGCAAAAGGCTCCACAAACTGCCCATGCCATTCAACTGTCATCTACATTCAGAGAATTTAGATTCTTTCCATGAAGGTTCCTCATCTATCATTACAGAGTCAGTGAGCTTGGGACAGCTGTCTCTGTAGGTCATCTCATCATGATCATGATCCCTTGGCTCAGTAATCTTTCCTTCCTCTCTTCAGCTGGACCAGTAGCTTGACCCGGGCTTAGCTATGGATTTTTTGTTTCTGTCTACATAAGTTTCTGGATGAAGGTTCAATGGCAATTAATGTGGTCATTCATTTGATTATAGGGGACGGTCAGTTTAGGCACCATCTCCACTACTGCTTGGAGTCCTAGCCAGGGACATCCTGTGGGTTCTTGGGTGTTTCCTTAGCATCAAATTTCTCTCTAACCCCACAATGGCTCTCCCATTTCTTTGCTCTCTCTCTCTCTCTCTCTCTCTCTCTCTCTCTCTCTCTCTCTCTCTCTCTCTCTCTCTCTCTCTCTCTCTCTCTCTGTTGCTCCCCCCACTCATCCATTCCATTCTCTCATGTTTCATTCCAACCTCCCCTTGTGACCTCCCCTGTATGATCCCAGGAGATCTTTTCTATTTCACCTTGTCAAGGGATATCTCTCTTAACTTCCTCCTGTTATCTAGCTGCTCAGGGGTTGTGGATTGTAATCTGGTTATCTTTTGCTTTACATCTAAAATTCACTTCTGAGTGAATACATACCATGTTTATCTTTCTGGGTCTGTGTTACCTCACTCAGAATGATATTCTCAGATTCATCCATTTGTCTTCAAATTTCAAGATATCTTTTTTCTGCTGATTAGTACTCCATTATGTAAATGTACCACAATTTTTAAATTTATTCTTCAGTTGAGGGGTATCTAGGTTGTTTCAGGTTCTTACTATTAGGAATAATGCTTCTATGAACATAGTTGAGCTAATGCCTTTGGGATACAAATGTGTATCCTTTGGGTATATGCCCAATAGTGGCATTGCTGGATCCTTGGGGAGACTGATTCCCAGTTTTCTGAAGAACCTCCATACATACTGCATTCCAGAGTGGCTGTTCAAGTTTATACTCCCACCAACAATGGAAGAGTGTTCCCCTTGTTACACATCCTCTTCAGCATAGGTTGTCATCTGTTTTTGATCTTAGCCATTCTGATAGGTGTAAGGTGGTATCTCAGAGCTGTTTTGATTTGCATTTCTCTGATGGCTAAGGATGTTGAGCAGTTCTTTAAGTGTCTTTGAACCATTTGTAATTCTTCTGTTGAGAATTCCCTTTTAGCTCTGAACCACATTTTTTAATTAGGTTATTTAAATTTTTGGGCTATAGTTTCTGGATTTCTCTACATATTTTCGAGATCAGTCCTCTGCCAGATGTAGAGTTGGTGAAGATCTTTTCCCATTCTGTAGGTTGTTTCTGCAATCCTCAGTTGTTATCCCATATGAAATTGAGTATTATTCTTTCCATTTATTACACAGGATTTTGCTTGAATGCAGTCAGATATATTAATATTTAACTTTATAATTTGAGTTATATATGTCTTTCTTATAAGATTCCCCCTCTCTGTTTGTAAAGATATTATTTTTTATTTTCATATAAATGATTCAGGTCTTCTTTTTCATAATTGTGGTTGAGTCCTTCTATTTGTGGCTAGAGAGATCGATCAATCCAGTGGATGAGAGAATTTATTGCTCTTGCAGAAGACCCAAGTTTGATTTACAGCATTACATGTTAGCTCACAAGCATCCAAAATGCCAACTTCAGAGTTTCTGATGCCCTCTTCTGGACTTCTCAGGCATTAAACATGTGGTGCACAGACATGTATAGGCAAAATAGTCATATACACAAAATCAAATTTAAAATTATTTTCTTGTTTTTTTTTATTGCTTTGATGAAATCAATGTAGAGTCACATGGAATGTCACATAGAAATCCCTTACTGGGCCAGGCAGATGGCTTAGCAAATAACGGTATGGCCATTATGTCTGAGGTCCTGACTTCAATCCCTGAATTCCTTATAAGGGTAATAGGAGAGAACTGACTCATCAAAATTGTTCTCTGACCTACATAAGGAAGCCATGGCATGTGCGCACCTGCATTTTTAAAAACAGAATTAAAAAGGAAAGTGTTTAAAAAGAAATTTATTGTGCTTTTCCCTGTTTCACTGCTAGAGCAGAGCAGAGCAGAGAGAGAGAGAGAGAGAGAGAGAGAGAGAGAGAGAGAGAGAGAGAGAGAGAGAGAGAGAGAGAGATGGGGAAGGGGCACGTATAGCTTTATCTCCTAAGCACATACCCACATCTACAATGAAGGCCATAAAGAATTCTTCCACCACCACAATCTTGTTCTTTGTAACCACAACCATCTCCCACCAGGAGATGGTCCCTTTCTAATCTGCGGAAACCATTTACCACTCATCTGCTCACCACACTGTGATGTTGTCATTTCATACATGGAAGCACACAGCACGTGACTTTTCAGGATTGACGTTTTCCTCAACATAATTGTCTGCAGAGCCTTGCAGGCTGTTTTCTGTATTATTGGTTCATTCCTTGTTATTGTTGAGTGCAAACAGTGATGTGGCTATACCTCAGTTTGTTTAGCCAATCACCCACTGAAGGGCATCTGGCTTGTTTCCATTTTAGGATTATTGTAAATAAAGCTTTTATAAACATACCTGGGTAAAATTTTGTATGAATGTAAACATTCACATCTCCAGGGCAAATGCCTAGGATGCAGCTTTAGTTTTGTAAGAAACAGCCAGTGGCATCCCTGAAAATCTTCAGCCAGTTTTGGAAAACAATTTCTCTGTATTCTCATAGTAGTTGATATTGCTAGCCTTTTATTTTATTTTAACCATTATAATAGGTATGTATTGAAGTTAGAATTTCTTCTTTATGGCTAATGCTGCTCCATATCTTCTCATGTGCTTTTCTTTGACATCTGTGTATACTCTTTCTGATTTTCCATTTTTTAGTAGTTAGATTATTATTTAGCATAATGTTTTGAGAGCTGCTCCAATATACAAACTACAAGTTTTGTGTTAGGTATGTGACATGAGAACATTTCCCTTCAGACCATAGCTTGTCTTTCAATCCCTTTCACACAGGTTTTGTTTTTTAAAATTTAATTAAAACCACACTTTATTTCATGTATAGCCATACAGTTTACATTTGAAATAGTACCGTGACAGAATGACTTGACAGACTTAGTTTTAAACAGAAGAATCAAGAGAAAGGTTTTTAGGTTACAACGCCCCTCCCAAAAAGCATTTTTTTTTTAAAAAACACATGATTTTTCTTAAGTGGATCATGTGTCAAATGTTTTCAGTGACTAGTTGTGTTTAGTTCTCATTGCGCTAATGGCCAACAGAACAAAAAAGAAAGGGCTAACTTTCACAATTGTAGCTTCAAAGGAATAACACGTGTTAGATTTTATTTGGATAAAAAAAAAAAGATCCTTTCTACTTCAATACCCAGTAAGTTGAATCCATGGGGAAAAATTTTATGATGAGGTTTGAAACTAGAATAAAAATTTATCCACTTTTATGTCTTATATGTTATTTTTTCCTGCATTCTGTCCTTACTCAATACCTAATTTTACCCCTTCTTGACTTCCTTTGTACATTTTAGACTGAAACCTCATTTGATACATGTACTCATTATAGGCCAGAATCAAATATGCAGGAGAAACTTTCTATTTTCTTTCCTAGCTTGAAGTATATTTCTTAATACATTTTCCAGGTTGATCCATTTCCCTACAAACTTTATCTTTCTTTACAGTTAAATAATATTTCATCTTGTGTATATATTATTTGTTCATATGTTGATGGACATCTAGATCAATCTCATTTCTTGGTAATTTAGAATATTTCAACAATACACATTTATTCACAAGTGTCTCTGTGGTAAGGCATGGAGTCCTTTGGGAATATGCACAGAAGTGGGACATCTGGGTTTTATAGTCTTTCTATTTTTATTCTTTTAATGATTGTTCAAACTGATTTGCATAATGGCTGTTTTAATTTGTGCTCCCATTATCAGTCAATAAGAGGTCCTCTTTACTCACAGCCTCTCCAACATTTGTTGTCAATATTCTTGCTGTTATCCATTTTGGAGTGAGATGGTATCCCTACTTCACTTTAATTTGCATTCCCCAGTGAATAAGGACGCTGAAAACTTTTAAAAAATTAGTTATTGGACATTTGTGCTTATTCTTCTGAAGTATGTTCATCATCCCATTTGTTGATTAGTAAGTGGTTTTTGGTGTTTAATTTTTGCCATTCTTTGAAAATTCTGATATTAGCTTTCTGTCCGAAGTCTAGCTGGTAAGAATATATTTCCTTCGTGTGTTGCTTGCTCTGCTAACAGTTTCTTTTCCTCCTGCACTGTTAGATTTTCTCAGTTTGACACTACTCCAAGTCACCTGGGAGGAGGGAGCCTCAACTGTGAAAATGCCTCTACCAGATTGGCCCATAGGCACATCTGGGTAGCATTTTCTTACTTGTTGGCTGATGTCGGAGGGTCTAGCCCAGTATGGGTGGTGCCACCCCAGACAGCTGGATCTGAATAAGCCACTGAAAACTAGCAAGTAAGAATCTCTCCTTCATTGTTTCTGCCTTGGCTTCTGGTGCAATGATGAATTGTGATCCAGATGAGTAAACCAACCCTTTCCTCCTCTACTAGGTTTTGGTCATGGTGTTTCATCACAGCAAATACAGAACAAACTATGTCACCTGTGTAGAAACATATATTTTTATACAGTCTCATCTGTTGATTCTTGGGTCTGGTCCCTGTGCTGTTAAGAGTTCTGTTCAGAAGGTTCTCTCTGAAACACGCATATTAAAGTGCATGTCTTCTGTTTTCAACTAGCAGTTTCAGCAATCAGGCTTTAAATTAAGCCTTCAACCCAGTTTGTTGGTTTTTGTACATGGCAAACATTATGGATCTAACTTCATTCTTTTTCAGGTAGATACCCAGTTCATTATTATTATTATTATTATTATTATTATTATTATTATTATTTGTTGGATAGCTCCCCGCCCCCACTGCATGTTTTTGTCACCTTTGTCAAAAAGTAGGTGAGTGGACTGAAGAGGTGGCTCAGCAGTTAAGAGCACTTTCTGTTCTTACAGATGAATCTGTTTTGGTTTCCAGTTCCTACATGGAGGCTCACTATTGTCTGTAGCAACAGTTCCAAGGGAATCAATGCCCTCTTCTTCCACCATGGGTACTAGGCCTAGAGCACACATGCATGCACACACACACACACACACACACACACACACAGGCAAATCACTCTTACACTAAAAATTTAAAAATCTTCAAAAATAATTATATAACCATAGCCTTTTCAGTGTATTTCTGGTTCCTCTATTCTGTTCCATTGGTCTAACTGTCTGTTCCTTATGTACCAGTATCAGAATATTGTTCTCACTAGAGCTGTGTAGTATAGTTTGAGGTCAGGTTTTGTGGTTCCTATAACTGTGTTCTTTCTCATTAGAATCACTGTGACTATTTGTGCTCTTTTGTGGTTCCATATGATTTTTAAATTATTTTTCCTGTGTCTATGAATTTTAATGATTATTGCACTGAATATGTAGATTTGTTTTGGCAATACAACATTTAATTGGTAGATTATTTTTTCATAATATGAATTTTGCCAATAGAGGAGTATGTAAATGTTAGTATATTGTTTGATTTTCTTTTTAAATGCCTTAAAATTTTCATTGTAGAGGTTTATCACTTCTTAGACTAGATGTGTTTCTAGGTACATTATTATTATATTAGGATATGTGACATTTTTCCTAATTTCTTTCTCTGACAGTTTATTGTTGGTACATCTGAAGGCCACTGTTTTATACTTATTTTATATACTGCAACTTTGTTGTATTCGTTTTCTAGTAGACTTTATAGTACCTTTTAAATATATACTCATGTGATCTGCAAATGAACATAATTTGACTTCTATTCCTGTTTTTATCTCCTTTATTTCTCTGTTGTCTTTTCTGTGAGAGTGAGCATCCTTACTCTTCTTCACTATTTTATCATAATGTTGGCTCCGAGTTTGTGGTATATAGCCTTTATTATTCTGAAGTATGCTTTATCTATTCAAAATACCGCCAAGACTTTCATAATAAAGGCATGTTGAACTTTGTCAAATGCTATTTCAGCATCCGTTAAGATGATATTGTGATTTCTGTCCTTAAGATGATCATATGGTATATTATATATTTATTACTTTTCTTTTGTTCCCCAATCTTACCTCTCCATGATGAAGCCCATGTGGCCATGATATATGATTTTCATGGTGTGTTCTTGGATTTATTTCAGGAGTTTTGAAACTATTTTCATCAGAGAAATTAGTCTGTAGCTTTCTTTTTGTTGTTGTGTGTTTACCTGATTTTGGTACTAGTATAATTCTGACTTTATAGAATAAAGTAAGTAATATTCCTACTCTTTCTATTTTGTATAACAAATTAAGTATTGGTATTAGGTCATCCTTGAAAGTTATATAGAAAAAAGAAAAAATTAACTTTGATTAGGTCAGTTCATTATTATTTTTTTAAATATCAAACAGTGGTGCCAAGTCTAATAATTTGCCTATTTTGAAATCTCAAAGTTCTCTTATATTATTCTTTTTTAAAATCATTAAATTGTGTATAGGTATGTACATGAGTTCAGGTGTCCACAGAGTCCAGAGGTGTTGAATTCCACAGGATATGTAGTTACAGGAAGTTGTGAGATACCTGCCATCATTGCTGAGAATCAAACTCTGATCCTCTGGAGGAACAGAGCATACTCTTAGCTACTGAGCAATGTCTCCATCCCTCTCCCATTATTCTACATATTACACAGTTCTATTCTTTACCTTAATCTCAAGGTTCATTTTGAATTGATTTCTGTATGAGGTGAGAGGTTTCATTCTATGTTGACTTCATTTTGTACATTACCAGCAATTCACTGGGCATATTTGGGTGAACCTCTGAATTTTTAATCTATTTATAACTTTAAATGACATAATATATATTGCCTTGACTTTCTGAAAAATATACAGACAGTAAAACATTCATTTTAATTGCAATTTGATGATGTTACTCTATACCATAACCATATTCTGGAAAATGTATGTACATCAGTCCAGCAAATGATGAATGAGAAGAGAACTCCTTAGACTCAGACATGGCAGGTGTGGCCTCTGGCTGACCTACAAGTGACTGAGCATTTCAATTTGTATGAGAGGAGATAATTTCACTCTCATTTTACAAATATGAAAATCAAAGCTTTGAGAAGTTGCAGAGCTTATCCATGGCTGAACACTTGATCTTGTTTTAAGCATGGGGCCACATTCTCTATTTTTATTTGTTGTTACTCTGTTAAGGGAGGACTTACCTCGCTTTTCCCAGATGGCATTGTTTCTACTTCCATGTTTCTTACAATGTTCTTGTCTTGGTTGTGTTTTTTGGGGGTAGTTTCATAAATTGAACAGAAATGTGCTTCACCTCCTAGATTCTCCTAACGAGACTATGAAGAATCAGTGTTTTAATATTTACTGGAATTTGCCAGTGAAAATGTCTAGATCTGATAATTTCTTTGTAATGGGTTTTAAAATTATGGATTGGATTTAGCTAATGATCTTGCTTAGTATTTACATTTTCTCTGCCATATTGAATGGCACCAGGTATTGATGTGGGAATGACTTTCTGTATGCTGTGAATATCAATCTTTAAATAAAGGAGCTGTTTTGGCCCATGACAGGCACCATAGAGAAAGTAGGATGGGAAATCACAACATAGGTAGGAGAAGCAGGGCAGAGTCAGAGAAGACTGGGCAAGCCGCCAAAGAAGAAACATATGAAGAATACAGGTGAGCCATGGGCCACGTGGCAGACAAGTTAATGAGAATGGGCTCAGTTAAGATGTAAGAGCAAGCTATCAATGTGCCTGAGCTGTAGGCAAAAGAGCATGAATTTAATATAAGCATCTGAATCATTTTGGGGGCCTGAGCAGCAGCAGGGGGCTAAGAGGTCTGGGGTTGCAGGTCTGTGGGTCTGGACCTTTGACTACACGGAGCCAAGAAACCTCACTACAACAGATGGTGTCCAACGTGGGTTGAATATCCACTTAAAGACTGAGAAAGTTTAAAAAGAGTTTTAGCATAGAAGCTGAGCCAAAGCAGCTTCAAAATTGTATATCTGAAGCAGGTCATTGTACAGAGAAAGCACAGTATCTGGGCCACATTCAAAATGGCTCCAGCAAACTGGCGGCAGGCAGTATAAGCTGTAATCAGGCCGGTTCCTGAAGTCTCACAGAGTACCCGGTAGCATGTGATTGATTTAAGGCTTCTGTTTATTTTAAACAAAAAGGAAACAAAGACAGTTTCTTAGTAGCAGCATTTTCTTGGGTCTGCTCTGTTTACTGGTGGCAAACAGAGATATGGTCCTTTTAAGAGAACTTACTGATTCAGCTTTATCTGCAAAAACTATGTGGTTCTTTAAGAGAGTGCAAGTATTTTAAAAGGTCTTCTAGCTAGAAAATGATTAAGGATTCACAACAAAACAGATTCAGATAAAAAAAAAACCCTGTAAACAGGTTACAATGTATGTAAAAGGTACATAGGCTTCAGAGAGAAAAGAAAGAAGGTAGAGAAAGTCTTTAAAAAGAGAAATAGAGTAATAAAAATATAATAAGCCACATAAAGATTGAAAACAGACACAAAATATGGATTTTGGTTATTATTGTGTTTTCTTTTAATTTTTTAACTGTTAATGAGCTAACTGCAGAAAGACAGTGGATCTTAAACAGTAATATATATTTTAAAGGTATATTGATTTTGAAATTTGTGTCTAAGGATTTATTGCTTTGGAAAAGTACTGCTTTTGTTTCCACAGAAGGTGAGAACCTGTGGATTGCTTCCAGGAAAATATGGTTTCATCAACCAAGACCCCCTGAAAAAAATCTCTGATGGGAAGAGATGGCTGTATCAGCTTCAGGGCTACAGACTATGATCCAATCTCAAGAACCCGTGAGATTTTCAATGCCCCATAATCAGCAGGAAGTAGTAATGGAAAACTATGCCCAAATTCCCAAAATATTGTTTATAAATGTTTGTTTTCATTATAAATGGTTAATGGTCATAGTCAATCTCTTTCTAAGAAGAAAAAGGGGATATGGTATATGAATTATTTTTAAAAACTTAGATTATTGAATTTACTTTAATCAAAAATCAGCTGTTAATCTCAAAATGTTTTATATTGGTATGGATTTTGGTTTGTTGATACAAATTTAAGGTCAAATTTCTTATGCTGTATGTATTTTTCTACTCTTGTTTAAGGTATGATGTTTATGTAAGTGATTTAAAATTGTAATGTATAATTAAGAAATGTATGTTAAAATTTTTTAGGTGTACAAAGATATATTTCAATTAGATAAGTAATTTCCAAACACTTTTAAGACCTTCAGAATATGGCATTTAGAATATTTTAATAACTTAGACTTTTCTTGACAGTGAGACAGGTCTGTCCCTGGCAGCACCAATTTACTTCAGGAGAGGAATGGGCATGGAAGAAACTCCATATGGAGATTAGTTTAACCATGTGGCTTGGTATCTTTTCTTAGTGAGGCATTCTCACCTTGCTTCCTCTGCATCTGGTGACTGTCTGCTGCTCTGCATTTCCTTTTCCCAGAATTCTCATAGTCTGGTCTTCCTGCCTGGCTACTTACCAATCAACATTTTGTTAAACCAATATGAATAACAAATCTTTACAGTATACAAGAGCATTATGCCACAAATCTCTACATGTTTCACACACACACACACACACACACACACACACACACACACACACACACACACACACACAAATATACTGCAAACAGAATAGTCACTATTCCACAATAAAACTACCAACTTAACGTGTCCTGACCTTATTTTTCATCCATTCCCTCCAACACATGCCCACATACACACACTCCAGTCCATCCTAAATTGCTGTTTACTAAAATGCAATAGACAGAAATCTCTAGAATAAGCATTAAAAGGCAAGCAAAATATAAGCATGGTTTTTGTTTGCTTGACAAAGTAAGGTATAAAGTCACTCTACTAAAGTTCTGTAGAGGTAACAGTGCTTTTTCTCAAGTTTTAAACTTGGCTTTTTGTGTGTGTGTACTGGGAAGGGTCTGAAGACTATATCTGACTGAATAATCTGTGGGGTCTACAGTGTAGATTTTCTGCATACAAACATCTCACTACAAAGTGCTGGATAGATGAAAACAGACAAAAACACACAAACAGGGTGCCAAGGAGTTTAAATAATCACCAGATTGAAGATACTGTAAAGAATTATGCATCTGGGAATGAAGCAGAATTCACATACTAACATTATAAATTTAAAACATTTTATTCATTCTTTGACAATTACATGATGCATATATACATAATATATTTTAACTATACACATTTACAATACTGTCTACTGTCTATTAACCCCCTCTCCTTCTTGAACTCTCTAAGTAATTTGTGGGCGTTTTTGTTTTTACTTTCTTTCTTCCTATACTAAGATAGGATTTTATATATTCTAGTCTGGCCTCAAACTTTATGTAGTCAAGAGTAATTCTGAACTCATAAGCTTTCTGTCTCTACCTTCTAAATTTTGGGATTGCTAGTGCATATAACCAAGTTTGGTTTATGGGATGCTGAAAATGTACACCAGGCAAGCACTCTTCCAACTGAACTACATCTCCAATCCACCTTTGTTTTGTTTTGAAACTGGGTCTTACTATGTAGGTCTTGCTGGTCTGGAACTTGCTGTGTAGCCTTGACTGGTCTTAAACCCAGAAATCTATATGCCTTTGCCTCTCTAGCTCTAGAATTAAAGGCGTGTGCCACCATTACTGGCTTGAGACACAAATTTTTGAGACAAGGTCTCATTTTGTAGTACAGGGTAGCATGGAACTCATTAGGTACTCTAACCTTGCCTCCACTAAGGAGCAATCTTCCTGAATAAGCCTCTCTGGTACTGGGGTTAGAGGTTTGAGACACCACCTCTATCTTTGTGTTTTTGCTTAGAATAATATAAATCTAGTTTATAATATGTGCACATGCTTCATAAGACTAAATTCAAAAAATATTCCACAATAAAACTATCCACTTAATATGTCCTGACCTCACTTTTCATCCATTCCTTACATAAGCAGTATAATTCAAGATCATTCAGTATGATATTATTATCTTGCAAGATAAATTTCTTTTTTTGCTTTTTTGTTCTTCCTGGTTAATGGAAATCCTGATCTTTATTACAGAATATACTTGCAGCATCACGTCCATATGACTTGTAAAATGAGGTGCAATCATAAATAGCAAAGACTTTGAAAAACTGCATCACATTTATAAATTTGAAGCACAGGGGAAAAAAAGCTTGCTTTACTCCTGGGTGTACAGTCATCCTTCCTCAATCAGATGAGGCAAATAGAAGTCCACCTATCTTATGAATAAGCAGATGTCAAATTATTCCAGATTATCGACATTGCGCTGTAGTGACTGCAAGGTATACTATCAATTGATCACTTTCATGAACTTTTGTAATATGACTAGTTTGAATGTTAGAACCAAAAATATCCTTTTATTTCTGGGCTAAAGGTGAAAGATACTGAGAATCAATAATTTATATATATATAACATATATTATATATATAATTTCCATTTAAAAAATATCATCTCCATCAATATATCCCCCTGCTCAGTACCTCAGAGTGTGGCTTTATTTGGAGATAAGGTCTTTACAGAGTTAATAAAGATAAAATATAGTTACTGGGATATAACATAAACTATTACGACTTGTAATAAGGAATTATAAAGAAAAGGAATATTTAAATAATGGACAGACAAAAGATAGTTGACATAAAGACTCAGGAACAAAGCAGTCATATGCAAGAGAAAGAGGTCTAGGAAATGATCCTTTGCTGTTCGATGACTTGAGATTTCCAGCTGCCAGACATGGATTGTGTATTTGTTGTTGTTGTTGTTTTTAGGTAGTGGTAGTTATACTGGGGAGTCAACCAAAAGCCTACCATCATGATACTTGCAGCATGGCCCTGAATTTATATGCTTGAAGCTTTCCTCTCTGTGTTTTATGCCTTCCAAATCTTAAGCAATGTATTATAGTAGCCCTAAGTCTGATTAGACTAGCTCAAGTCTGATCGAGATGTTCTGTAGGCTTTTCCCAGTTGTACTATGGCTTCCCTCTGCAGCCAGGGAAAATTGAAACAGTTGTTTCTTTCAAGAACCTTCTGTATATATGAAGGAATAATGGTTTATGTGAGGAAAAATATGTGGCATTGCCAAAGAAGAACAAGAATGGGGTGTTCTTGAGAAGTTTTCTCAAAGGATGACTGTGCTGAGGTCCCAACAAAACCATTTTTTTCTCTGACACTGGAGATTAAACCCAGAGTCTAAGCACTGTTTTAAGAATATTAGCTGGCTAGAACTATGTATTCATAAAAAAGAATAAGTCTCTATGTCATTTATTTGGGAGCTGGGTGGCATGGCTCCTTAAGAGTAAAGAATAATAAAAGAAGCAACTACATGGGGATTTGTCAAAGGAGTTGTGACCCACAGGTTGAAAATGCTGATGTAGAGACTATCTTTGCTCTTGCCATTGTGGCCATAGTTCCACTTAGGTATGAAATACTGAGAAATAGCATTCTATTTTTGTCTTCAGGTAAAGATGCTCACTTAGAAGCAAAATTAAAGGAAAGAGAGAAAAGTCATGGTGCCATGTCCTTATGATCTATGAAAAGCTGATTTAATTTCCCTTCATTTTGGCTATGTAGGTTTTTCCATCTTGGAGTCCTCAGAGTGAAACATCAGTGAGTTCTTGATTGTGGCATGGTTTGGCTAAACACAGAAGAATCAAGATTAGACCTAAAATTAATCTGTAATGGTCATATGGGGAGAGGGCAGAGGCAACAGAGACATAAACTGGGAAATTCCCCAGCATCTATGGCTTGGTGTGACTTGCTGCCTGTACAGAAAAAGAACATCATCTCTTCACATTCCA
Source organism: Phyllotis vaccarum (assembly GCA_033318265.1). NCBI lineage: Eukaryota > Metazoa > Chordata > Mammalia > Rodentia > Cricetidae > Phyllotis > Phyllotis vaccarum. The sequence continues at coordinate 3,642,557 of JARWLC010000013.1, read as the reverse complement.
CTCACTTTAGGAGGCTTAGCTCTAAGGAGAGCAAGCCTGTTTGGAGCCAATAAGTTAAAGATACAATTTAGTCCCATTATTCATGACATCTGGACTCTAGAAACAACTGACTAGCTTGTCTATTTCATGGAGTATTCTATTTCTCAGTCTCACAATGGGTAGTCATTGAATACAGAAAACACAGAAAGATTGGAGGGAACAAAGTTACTGAGACAGATGAGTCTCTGAGCCAGGTGTAGTAGTAGCAACTGTAATTTTAGTACTTGGGAAGAGGAGGCAGGAAAATTAGGAGTTCAAAAGCTATCTACTCAACACAGGTCAGCTTAAGATATATGTGTCTGTAGTTGGAAATTTCTCTGTTCCACCCAGCCAGTTCCACCCCCATTTATTCCCAAATAATCACACAGAGGATTATATTAATTATAAGTGGTTTGGCCTATGTCTCAGACATATTACTTGCTAACTCTTATTTTTAAATTAACCCATGGTTCTTATCTTGTTTAGCCACAAAGCTTGGTACCTTTTCTCAGAGCAGCACTCTCATCTTCTTTCCTCTATGTCTGCTGGCATCTGCTCTCTTCTTCTCCTAATCTGGTTGTCCTGCCTCTAATTCCTATCTAGCTGCTTGACTAATCAGTGGTTTATTAAACCAATATGAGAAACAAATATTTACAATGTACAAGAGCAGTATTCTATAGCATGTGTCTGTGGGGATTCAATAAAAGCTTCAGAAGTTTTGGAGATATCAGAGGGAATCTACCCACAGTCTATGTGGGGAGTTAAAAAAAGCTCCAGAAGTTCCAGAGCTCTAACTACACTCAGTCTAGGAGAATCAGAGAGTGGTGATTCAAACCTTTAATCCAAGCACAGGGAGTATCCTGGGAGTGGTGACCTACAAACTTAATCCCAGCTGAGTCGAGGTCACTTCAGATTATAGAAGGAATTCTAGGCTCCCAAGCAGGCAGTGGTGGGGCCATGCCTTAATTTACTGAAAGGGTACTTAAGACAGGATAGAAACACAGAGGAAAGCCATTCAAGGGAAGTGAGGCTGAGGAAGCTGGAAGACAGCTGGGTAAGATCTGACTGTGGTGTTTATTCCCTCTAATATCTCTAACTTCTTCAGAGATCTATCCCTGAGTCTCATTCATTTGTGCGACAATTGGTGCCCAATGTGGGGCTCAAACCCATGACCCTGGGATTAAGAGTCCCATGCTCTACTGACTGAGCTAGTCGGGCTCCAGTAAAAATATTAGAATACGGAGAGTAAAGGAAGCAATTGTATCATATGGGATGCATTCACTATTTGTTAAACAAATGCTGAACTCCTGGTCATGCTGTAACTGGGTCACCCCTAAAGATTGGTTAGATATGGTTACAGCTGTTCTTGAGGCAAGGCGCTCATGCAATGGAAATCATGGTGGAGGGAGGAGGCTAAAACAATAGGACAAAGAAACAGGGCCAGAGGCATAGAAGTCTCCCAAGACCAACTTCTTGGGGAGGGAGATTATGCTGATATTGACAGACAGTCATTATACAGTGACCATCTTCTGGATTTATGTCATATGGCAGCTTTAAATACCTGGGACCAGATTGAAGAAATAAGGAAGAAAAGTGAAACATTTACAAGAGTAATTCAAAGTCTCAAAGAAACTTTTATAGACTTTTTGTACAGATTAACTGCAGCAGTAAACAGAATGGTACCAGACTCAGAGGCCAGGCGAATAATCATTGAATCCCTGGCTTTTGAGATGTGTCCATGTCTCAACAAAAACAGGAACAAAATATAAACACGTTCCTGGCCTTTAGGATACATCAGACTGATTTTAATGAATAGAGCAGTGAAGAGAAGAGTATAGTTCCTAATCAACTAGTCATATAAATGTTACATTGATGAACCAAACTGAACTTTTGTCACCCATCTAGTCAGGCAAAATTCATTCTTTCTGTGGAAAACACTAATATCAGAATGGAGAATTAAATAGATAAGGCCTCAGTTCTCTTTGGAACCACCATCAAGGACAGCATTCAAGTGTGTAATAGAGTCAGCCTTGAGCCTACAAGACAAGCTGTGTGTTGTTATTGTTGGAAAGCCAGGGAAATGTGTCTAAACTCTTTGTATCCCAGAAGATAATGAGTGAATCCATATTTATACTTATTTATTTACTTATTATAGTTACCTTTTTTAATGCTGTTGAGAGTTTGGTTTTGCCTTGATTTGACTGTTAATATGACTTAGTCATTCCTTTTTGGAATATTTAATGTTTTAAAAAATATATAAGATTTTAAAAATATATAAGTGTCCTTGGGTATTTTTAAAGAGAAATTGGAATTTTAAATTGTTGGAATTTTTAAAAGACTAAAACTTTAAAGGGTGGATTGTCGTTTGTATTTTTTTTGTTTTCTTTGTTTTTTATCATCAATAATTTATTTTTTTTCTATTTGTCATTAAGCTATCAACAATGAAGAGAAGAGATCTGGCCCTTCTGGGACATTTGGAATATAGCTGTGCTTGTAGATACCATTTTCTGGTTTGGGTGCACAAGTAGATATATCTATCATTTGTTATCATGACCAAACTGAAGTCTACCCTTATAAGATGCCCTTGTCTGTCTTAGCAAAAAATACTTGTAGGGGGAAACTGATGTATTTATCAGTTACATGTTTCAGTGTTGTGAATAAATGCCAGATTAAAGCAACCTAAGAAAAGAAGAGTTGATTTTAGCCTATAGTTTGAGGGGAAAGTCCATGGCAGGAAAGCAATAGCCACATTATGTCCACAGTGATTATCTAGTAAGGATGAATGTTTATGCACAAGTCATTTTTTTATGTAGTTCAGGGCCCAAGTCTTAGTGCTGCCCACATGCTGGGAGTTCTTCCTCCTCAGTTAAACATCTCTGGAAACATCCTCACAGACCTACCCAGATGTGTGCCTTCATCATGATTCCAAATCTAGTCAAGTTGACAATAAAGATTACACACCTCAGAGCCAACTTTTATTTTTGCAAATTATCTCGTCAAATTGAATTCTGTTTGCCTGGTAATGAGCTGTAAGAGTCCTAATTCATTATGAGCCATTTACGCAATATCTGCCTTTTGCCACATTTGGACATCTCAAGATTTTCTTTCATACATCTATTTTGCTACATATATGTGGTTTGGAGTTCTAATCTTCCTCTGACATCTGTTTCTTCTATATGTTAATCTTATGCCTCTGTTTCCACACCCTACTGTCCTGCCTCACTGTGAAAGGGCTAAGAGGGAGCAGAAGTCATGAAAGCATAACTTAGAAATAGGATTCAAGGCAGATTTGAATTAGTTTTGAGAGAGAGATTTATTTGAATACTATTTATTTATTTGTTTGTTTGTTTGTTTGTTTGTTTATTTATTTATTTATTTATTTAGAAGGGTTTCATATATCTCAAGCTTACTATATAGCTGAGGCTGGCCTCAAACTCCTGATCTCCCTGCTTTTAATATCTAGTGCTAACCATGTCTTACTATACTGGGCTTCTATTAATTTTTAAATGTATACTTCTTTTGATTTAGGGGCATACCAATGATATAAATAACAGGGAGCATAGAGAGGCTTAGGCTAGGGCACAGGAAGCCTGTCAGTCAAACCTATGAAAGCTGGAAAGAATGGGCAGGAAACTGTGGCATTGAAATAATGATTTAAACACTGAGGTAGTTTTCATCCTCCTTTATCTGTAAGGTGTACAATGGCAGAAATATCAAATTATGTACCAGCATCTTCATATCAAAACAGATATAGACATCATAGATAGATGTCAGCTAGGTCAACAGATGATAGATAATGGTGATTGATAAACTGATAAATAGAATTGAAGAAATACCTTGCCTAATAGGATGCTAGGGTGCCAAAAATCATATAAAAAGCTGTGTTCATTTTCAGAACTTAATAACAAAGTGAATATTAAGAATATAGTGATATACCCTTTTAAAGAAGCCACTGTAGTGAGAAAAGAACCCCAACCAAACAAAATCCAAAACAAACTTTAAAAATCACAATTGTTCATGGTACATATTAACTGAAACTCCCATATATTGATATTGGGAATTTAAATTGATAGTCACTTTGGCAACATCTGTAATACATATGCAACCCAGCTATTCTCTCTCTGCTATTTCCTTATGAGAAGTGAATTTATTATGTTCATGGAAAAGAGTATATCTGAATGTGTTTGCAAAGGTCATATTCCCACATGTCAAATCTAGAAACATTACACATGGCCTTCAACATGGGGGCGGGTAACACCTTGTGGTTCTTTCTTAGCATGGAATAATATACAGAATTGTAAAGGAGTGAAATGATGCACACTGATGAATCCTCAATGTGGTATGCCAAGTGAGAGAAACTATACCAAAATGTTTGCATGTGTATGATTCTATTTATATAATAATTTTCAAGAAGACAAACTGTAGACACAAAGTAGAAAACAATTTTCAAAGGATGTAACTATTGGAAGGAATGACTACACATATGTGAGTGTGTGCATATTTTTGGAAGATTGGAATGGTATATATTTTTATTGTAGTGATAAAAGCCATGTTATTACTAAAAAGCTTTTAGTATGGTACAGTAAAGGGTGAGTTGTAGGACTGGTGGTGTAGCTCATTGGTTCTTGTCTACTATGTGCAAGGTCTTTGATTCCATTCCCAGGACTGTCAAAAGAAGAAAAAGATATATAGTATGCTAATTATATGCCGATAAATCTAGGTCAAAATGTGATTCTTTGGGCTGACTGAAAGAAATTTTTTTAGTGCTTGTACCAACAAAATTATTTTATAGAATCCAGATGCTGCTCTTACAAGTTTTCCACCAAGGTAGGCAGAGTTCTTTATTTTGATTCTAAGCACTAGTACCTGGACCAAATTTCTGGTAAGATAATTTTTTGTGAGTATTGTGCAATGGTAGCCACTTAACCTTTTCTAGTTTTCTCCAAGTAATTTGGATCTGCATGTGTCTATGGGTTTTGTTTAGATAGAAACTGCAAAGTTGTCTTTACTAAGGTTAGATCTCTACATTGATTCCATCTTTGCACTTGCTGTCATTTTTGACAGTGAAAGATTCTATCCATACCACCTAATTAGCCAGCCATGGGTAAATAGACACACACACACACACACACACACACACACACACACACACACACACACACACACACGAGAACCCTCAAAACAGCATTAAATGGTGCATTTATGACTGTTCAGTCTCCAATCTTCTCTGTAGCAAGTGCTGTTGCTATTTACTCTGTAAGAACTCCCTCCTCCTGCACTCTTCTTTCCTCTTAGAGATGCCTGTTAATATTCACCCATTCTTTCTTCTTTTCTGATGTTTCAGATGGGATCCAGGCCTTTTGTGTTATAAACAAGTTCTCTGTCATTGAACCCTGTTCTCATCCCCAGTTCTCCCATTATTTAATACCAAGTTTCTATCAATTCTCCTTGAAAAGCAATATTTTGACTTTATCCTGAAACATTCCCTCACTCCCTACATTGAACTTCAATGATATGAATACAGATGTTGATGTGGGAATGCCTTTCTGTATGCTGAGAATCTCAATCTTTAAATAAAGGAGCTGTTTTGGGCCATGACAGGCACCATAGAAGAAGTAGGAGGAGAAAGCAGAGCATAGGTAGGAGTCAGAGGCAGATCGAGCAAGCAGCCCAAGGAGCAACATGTAAGGAATACAGGTGAGCCACGGGCCACATGGCAGACAGATTAATAGAAATGGGTTGATTTAAGATGTAAGAGCTAACTAGCAATGTGCCTGAGCCATAGGCCAAACAGCATAAAGTTAATATAAGCATCTGAGTCATTTCTGGGGGCCTGCGCAGCAACGGCTAAGGGGTCTGGTGCAGCAGGGTCTGGGCCTCTGTCTGCCAGGGACCAAGAAACCCCATTGCAACAAGATGTAATACAAAACAGTGCAATATTTACATAATATTTCTTTTCGTATATAAGTGGTATGAAGAAAAAGACTAGGTCTAAGTCACCACTGTTCCTGCCTTCCCTGTGTCCCTTCTACACTTTCATCTTGGACTCTTTTGCAGTGACCTCTTCAGAATGGGCAATCAGAAGTGTTTGCCTACAGAGAAAGCCAGAACTCAGGACAAATAAAATTTTACTGTCTGCATTAGCCCATGGGAAATTACACAGGTTTTTAATCTATGGTACATAGCATCCAAACATATAATATAGTTTATAAGTGTTTAGAGCTTTAATATATAAAGCTCAGCTATAATTTAGAATTTAAGACTCTGTAGATTTCTTTCACTTCCACATTACATACAAATGAAAACAATTTCAGCAGACAAAAATAAATGTCTACTTGAATTATAGAATCTTGTGGATTCTGATTGTTTAAAACAAACTTCAAAGCAGAAGGGAACTGATCAGTATGTAATTCCAAGAATTCATTTGATTAAAGGTGAGACATACAATTCCCTGTGTAAAAGGCAACAACAGCCTGTGTTGTCAATGAGAGAAAAAAAAAACATAGACCTGGAAGTTGTATTCATACCTTATTTGATTTGAAGCCTGAATTATTTGCTGCTCAGATTTATTGGAGATTAGATATCTCCATTTAAACATTAAATCAATCTTAATAGGAAGAGATGTTGCAGATAAACACAGTTCTTTGAAATGGTGTTCTTTAATATTTTCATCAAAATGGAAATATACCTGTTTTATTGCAGACACTGATGGCTCTATAAATTTTTATGAGACAAGACTAGAATCCATGTACACTTAGTAAGAAATTTATAGATGCTGCATGATTCGCAAGTGTGAGTCCGTCCTTAGAAAGGTCTGGGTTTTAATACCATCTCTGCTACTGCCTTGATCAATTATTTTCTCTTCTCTGGCCCTGTAGTGGGATTATGTTGTTACACTGTAAATAATTGTCCCACCTACTGGTGAATAAAAAACGCTGATTAGCTAAAGGCAGATAAGAAGTGTAGGCAGGTCTAACAGACTGGGAAACCTCTGAGAACAGGAAGAACAGAGCAGAGAAGCCAGAGAGACACCACAGAGACAGCACGATGAGACACCAGCAGAGGCAGAGAAGAAAAGTTAAAATGCTGCTCTAAGAAAAGGTACTGAGCCCCATGGCTGAACAGGATTAGAGTCATGGGTTAGTTTAAAGATAAAGAGTTAGCAAGTCATATGCCAGGGCCTTAGGCCAATCAGCAAGCAGAGTGAAATTAATACAAGTGTCTGTGTTTTTCTGTGGGACAGTGGATCAGAATCTCAGGGCTAGGCCCAGAAGTCCCTGCCAGAAACATACTATGTGGCCCTAAATTTTTATATTTAGAAATAAAACTGACTTGAGTTTTTAATTTTTTTATATGAACTAAACATACTTAAGATACAGTTCTCTTTTTTGTTTTGTGTTATTCACCACTTAGTATATTCCCAATTACAATATATATTTTGTTAATGCTAACATTATAAAAGATTACCATGGAATCAGTATTTTTTTAAATGTCCCTGGCATTTTCCCTCCTTGGATGCATTAACTTTCACATCATTCCAATGAGTTAATATTAAAGTCAAACAAGGAAATATCAACCTTCTTCGACTCTTTATTTGCATCTTTTACCATACATAAAAGCATTGGAAACATTGTGGTAAAGGAATATCCTTTAACTTCTTCATCCTCCTTCCTGTACCTTGATTCAGTAGTTCAATATTTGTCTCTGTCACAGGTCACAGTGCTTCACACTGCTGTAGATAATTCAGCCAGGCAGACTCTCTACAACTGACCTACACATTAAAATTCCCTTTGTTGAGTTAAATAATGGCTCAAAATATACCTTACCAGAGCCAGAGAGAAGATTCATCAGGAACTGCATGGAAACTCACAATCATCTCCAACGCTCTAACATCATCTTCTGACCTATGAGTACAAGCATGAAGGCAAAGCACCCACACACATTTTTAAGTGAAAAACAGGGTGCCAGAATATTATGTCACCAGTTTTTCTTCTGCACATGTTCCTCCATTCCTTCAGCACATGTGGAGGACGAACATACCTAGTCCTGGAGTTACTTTGCTGATAATCTGACATTCAGAGAGGTAGAAAGATTCACTGGTGTGTTCCTGGACACCAAGTTCATGTACATCCTTGTGTTAGCATTAGCATTGATAGTGACCGCCATGTCATGCCAGGTGCATCTTACTTGCTTTCACACAGTATTTAGATGCAGACTGTGATGCATGATGATATAATCAGACTGGCTGGAAGGAGACTATTTTATAAATACAGACAGTACTACTAGAGAAAGCTCTTCAAGAACACATCACTGTTTGGCATGAGTGGGGCCTTTATGTGGTCCTTTATATAAATTCAAAAGTGATTTAACTAGCATGCTCAAGCCTAAAGAATCACCTAAGCTTCTCTCAGCAAAGTCATCACTGCTAGCAGAATTCTCACAGCCGGAGAATCTGATTAGAGGAGGAGGAGTTAATTGTGGGGATAGAAGGGGTGGGGAGAGCATAACTGGGAGGAGAGGAGGGGGGAACCAGTTGGGATAAAAATAATATTTTTTTAAAAAAAAGAAAGAAAAGAAAAACTTTTTTTTAAATAAAAAAGGACTGGAGGAAGAGTAGTAGTAGATATGAAATAAAAGCCTTTTTAAATAAAAAAAGAAAGAAAATGCTCTAGAGTTAGATGTTATGGAAGCATTTTCTCCACTGAGGTTCCCTGCTCTCAGGTGCTTATAGTTGGTGTCAAATTTACACAAAATTAGCCAGAACATTGACACCTTGTCAGCTTGACACGCAAACACACTATTAAGTCATAACCCTTTCTTTCTTGTTCTTCCCTAAGATTACAGATTAATATCAACATTAAAATATAAACATTCCAAAATTTAAAAGTCTGACAGTCTTCAAAACTTAAAACACTTTAAAAATTCAATTTCTTTTAAAATTTAAATTACTTTAGAGTTTAGTCTTTTAACTGCAGGCTCTATAAAATAAAAAAAAAAAATACTTTCTTACTCAAGAGAGAAGAACCATGGCCCAATCACAATCTGAACAAATAAGACCAAACTCTAAAAGTGTAAATAACTCAACATCCATCATGTGAGAGTCATTGCTCTCTGCAGCACACACTTTGTCTTCTGCTGCCTCCACTCACCAGCTTCTTGATGATTATCTGTGGTACTGGAATCTTTAAAATACTGGGCTCTTCTCTCTCCTAAGCACACTTTAATTCAAGAATTTTGGAGGCTGAGGCAAGAGATTCAAGAGTTAGAGGCCACCTTCAACACGTAGAAAAGCTGTCTGAAAAAAGCCATGGGTATCTAATTTCAACATAGACTATAATGTCTTTATTTGCCTTACCATGTTTTTTGGATATATATCATAGGCATCATATTAATTCTTGTTTTTTTAAATCAGTTTGTCTGTAAGTGCCTATTTTTTATAGCTTTTAAGATAGTGTTTTAAATTTAAATAAGTAATTTAAATTTGTATTTATTTTATGTCTATGAACGTTTTGCCTGTATGTGCATAAGCTCTCAAGAATGGTCCCCATACAGTCCAGAAGTGGGCATTAGATCTCTCGAACTGGTGTTACTATAGATTATTATGAACTATCATATAGGTGCTTTAAATCTAGACCATCCCTTATAAAAGAACAATATGTATTCTTAACTGCTGAGCCATCTTCCCAACTCTTGCAAGATCATTTTTTTTATTCCTTCAATTTTGAAGTGACTGATTATTTCTTCTTTAAAATAGGAAATGGGTAATGTCTGATTTTCAAGTGTAAGTGAAGAGTTCACATTCATGTAGAAGACTTTTGTGAAATTTCTTGCTTCTTTCTATTATTTTTAAATGTGTACAAATCAAACACATTAAGAGAAAAATACACATAACATAAGCAATAGCTTAAAAGTGGGTCAGAAAGTGATTAGATGTGAAAATTGATTGTTATTGACCTAGATGTACTTTCTACACTCTCAGTGACAATTGTTATAAATTCTAACTTGACATAAAAGTTATACTTGTTTTCTATTACTAACACAAGTACAAATAAGCAAAATAATTTATGAAACTAAGTTTTGGGGGAGCTGAAGATGACTGAGCAGTTAAGAGTAGTACAGCTTTTTCAGAAGACATGTGCTCAGTTCCTAGCAACAATATCAGGTGACGTATATGCACTTGTAACTCTAGCTCCAGGAGATCCGAACTCTCTTCTAGCCTCCATGAATACCTGCATTCACATGTATGTGTGTGCGCACACACACACAAATAATAACAAAATATAAATTGAGAAAAGCCTAACTTTTTATCATGAGATTGTAGATTTTCATGCTGTTGTTCAGTTTCTTTTATTGTAATGCAGGCTATGAGAGGCCATATCCCACGATCCACTCCAAAGTAATAAAAGAAATTCCTCAGAGTAGTGAGGGATAAGAAACTTTTTTTAAAATCATAGGGTCATTAAAAATAAATCTCTATCTAAGTGCCTGATAAAATAAGGAAACATACATACATTCTGATGGTAACTTCCTCTTTTGCTTCTTAAAATTTGTTTCTGACTCTGTCTCCATTCAGCTACATATCTTCACACTGCATTGTATACATACATCTATATATTTTTTTGCTTTATATACATACAAATATACATCTCTCTATACAGTTACATCTGTTTTCACATGTCTACGCATCTTTATTTTACATACATATCCCTTCTCCATCTCCTTTTATACAGGTTCATCTTCCTTGTCCACAGAGTTACAGATCTGCACACAGCCATAGCTATTCATCTCATATACACAGCTCTCTCACCATATAGCATTTTACATTGTTCTTACACATTCTCATACAGCTCTTTGCATGGTTACTATATGTAGGAACAGCTCTTTCACACAGATTTATCTCTCAAACAATCATTCACAGATATCTACTTCTACATCATTCATTCATTCTTTGTTCACTCATTCATTCATTCTCTTGTAGGGGTATTGTGCTGTTTCATGGTAAATAATTGTGCCACCCACTGGTTTAATAAAAAGAGCTGATTGGCCAAAGGCAGGCAGGAAGTATGGGCGGGGCTACCAGACTAGGAAAAGTCTGAGAGCAGAATGCCAGACAGAGCATCAGAGAGAAGCTGCAGGATGCAGAGGACAACCATGCAGCTCTAAAGAAAGGTACCGAGCCCCATGGCTGAACAGGAGACATGGGTTAGATAAAGGATAGAGAGCTAGCAAGTTATATGCTTGGGCCTGAGGCTGATCAGCCAAAAACTATCGAAAACATCTGTGTGTCTCTGTGGGACTTCGGGTCTGTGGGTCTGCGGGTCTGCGGGTCTGTGGGCCTAGACCTTGAGGTTAGGTCTGAAAGTCTGGGCCAGAAATCTCATACTACATTCTCTCACACATCTCTCATCCTCTCTTTAGCCTTCATCTCTCACTCAGCACATACACTCACATACTGCACAGCTTCATCCCTACATTGCTGCTGCTCTTACACACTCTCATTCACACACACTCATTCCTCTTCCTCTCTTCACCCTCTAACTTGCTGCTGCTCCCACTTCCTTATCCAAACTCTGGACAATTAATGCTACATTTTCAGGCCCAACCCATTCTCATAACACATGCAGTCGTACAGTTTTTCTCAGGCTAGTAAGGTCACAAAGACCGGTCAGTTTAAATGCTTAGCCTTGCACATAACTTTTTCCCAGACAGAGACTGACACTGAAATGCAGGTCATAACAAATAACAGTAGCAGATTGAAACTTGAGTGGTCAGGGTACCTGTATAAAGTCAACTATTGCAGGGGCATAGGTCTCAAAACAGCCTGGCTTTGATTTAGCAATAAACAGCATCTGGGAACTAGTCTTTGTGTATATTCTGTATGGGCATTTTAGTCTGTTGTATCTTTTCTGGAGCCTAAAATTAGTTGCATTTGAGACTGAAAATACTGTTACTTTCCTGTGTCTGTAAAGAAGAATGTTCTGGTATCATTCCTATACATCAGAATTATATAGATTAAACAGAACTAAACTTTCCTGACTATTCACAACTGAGAAAGTTACAGACAGAAAACAACTAGTCACCAACAGTCAGTGACCCCAGGACTCTGCCTGGTGGGCTCCTCATCAGGGAATTATATGTCTGGTGGGTCAGCTTTTCAAACACTAGTTGCCACCTGCTGTATACTCCCATAGCCCTTGGCAGTATCCTGTTCTCCCCAATTTTGTCCCAATAGAAATAGGTAGCAAAGTTCCAGGTTTATTCAAACAATTTGGCAATGTGTATCAAGGCTGAAAGATTTTTCTTTACCATATAGTTGTAGTATGAAGTTTCTGAAATATCTGGCTCAGCCTAGCTACAAGGTTCATCCCTGTGCCTCACTTGGTCTCAAGTAATCACACAAAGGCGCATGTTAAATGCAGGCTTTTCAGCCTATGGCTCAAGCTTATTGTTAGCAACCTCTTGCGTCTGAACTCAACCTATTTCTATTAATTTGCCTTGCCATATGGCCTGTGACTGACCTGTACTTCATTACATATTGCTTCTTCAGTTGCTAGATTATGTCTCTCTGTGACTCTGCCCTATTTCCCTTGTATCAATGATGTGGGAATGCCTTCTGTATGCTGTGAATATCAATTTTTAAATACAGGAGCTGTTTTGGCCCATGACAGGCACTATAGAAAAAGTAGGTGGGGAATCAGAGCATAGGTAGGAGAAGTAGGGCGGAGTCAGACAGACCAAGCCAGAAGCTCAAAGGAGCAACATGTAAGGAACACAGGTGAGCCATGGGCCACGTGGCAGACAGATTAATGAAAATGGGTTGAGTTAAGATGTAAAAGCTAGATATCAATGTGCCTGAGCCATAGGCCAAACAGCATGAACTTAATATAAGTGTCTGAGTCATTTCTGGGGGCCTGAGCAGTGGCAGCAGGTGGCTAAGAGGTCTGGCGTGGAAGGCCTGTGGGTCTGGGCCTCTGGCCACCCGGGACCAAGAAACCCCACTGCTACATATCTATGCTTGGATTTCCTGCGTGACTATAAGTTGCTTTGCCATAGGCCAAAGCAGTTCATTTAATATCCAATAGTAATTCACAGCATACAGAAAGACATCTCAAGTCACTTCACCTTTTTTGTCTAGTCAAAAAAGGAAGGTTTCAATTTGAACACAGCAAAATCACATATAACAAAACAGCTATTGAGCAACAATTACAGCTAAAATATCTAGTCTATTTGCATTTAGCAAAATTAAAAATCTTGTATCTTCTACCTTATCCTTGTGAGTTCAAAGTTTCATATGTAATTTACCTTTTATTGTAACTAAGGAAAACTATCCTTATAAGTATATAATCTTTAACTCCGCTAAAGACCATTGAAGGATATAATATTATCTGAGCAAGGAAGAGAATTACAAAAAATCCTCCAAACCTGGACAGTCACCCAAAGTTCATTTGTAATGGTACAGCATCTATCTTCAGCCTACAAGCCTAGAGTCTCTGGCAGACTTCTTAGTGAAGCAAGAAATTTGAGGGACTTCTCTGCACATTCTGACAGAGTTCATCAGTCCCTTTTCCTTGTATCCTGCAGAATGTCTGGCAGTCTCTGTGAAGCAGAAACCTGAAGGACCATCATGGCTTGTTCTGGAAAAATCCCAAAGGTCACTTTCCTATGGGTCTTGAATACTCAGCTTATACAACATACTATCAAACTTTCAAGGCAAGAACAGTCTCTTTCCCAATGGCTAACTTTCGCCACAAAGAAAGTAAATTCCACATGGAGTTTTTTTTGATGCCCATCATCTTCTTGAAGTAGATGGTGCTGCCAGGAGCAGACATGTCTGACTGTTCAGAAAAGTCTAAGTTCTTAAAATATTTTAAATACCATATTCTGTAGGTCTTTGAAGTATTTGAAGATTATGTATCTAATTGAAATATATCTTTGTATATCTAAAAAAAACCCTAACATGACTATAAGTTTGAGTGTCATAGGTGACTATTAATCTATATTTCTTAATGATACATTACAGTTTTAAAGGAATTGCATAAACATAATATATTAAAAAAGTAGAAATATACATACAGTATAACAAAATTGACCTTAAATTTGTTATCAATAAACCAAAATCCATACCAATGTAAAGTATTTTGAGATTAACAGTTGTTCTGTTTGGATAAAAGTAGATTAAATAATCTATCTTTTAAATCATTTCTATATCATATTTTCCCCTTTTCCCTAAAAAGAGAACCATTTATAAAGAAAACATATGTTTATAAACAATATTTTGGGAATTGGTGTATAGCTTTCCATATTGCTTTCTGCTGATTGAGGGCAGGCACTGGCAATATTATGGGGGTCCTGAGGCTTAGCAGCCTTGAAGCTGATGTGCCCATTTCTTCCCATCAGAGATTTTTTCAGGGCATCTTCCTTGGTCAAACAATATTAGTCTGGAAGCAATAAACATGTTCTCTTCTTCTGTGGAAACAAAAACAGAGCCTATTTTCCAAAACAACATATCTGTAGGCCCAAATTTCAAAGTCAAGATACCTTTAAAATGTATATGTTGGTTTAACTTAGCAGCTTTTACAACCAAAAGTCTTTCTACAGTTAGCTCATTAACAGTTAAAAATTTAAAGGAAAACATGATAATACATGTTATACAGACTCTTTGCATATTTCCATCTTTATGTGGCTTATTATTTTGATTACTTTATTTCTTTTTATGAGAACTTTCTCTGCCCTTTTTCTTTTCTCTCCCAAGCCTATATATATTTTAATATACTGTAAACAATTTAGAGTTTGTCTTCTATCTTTACTGTATATCTCTTTTTTTTCTGTTTCTGAAAACATCTATAATCTTCCTTGAAGTGGCTAGGATTAAAGCCTAGGCTATGGAGGTTAGGAAGAGGTACTGGCAGGAAAAACATTTACCATCCCAACTCTGGGGGACTTTTAGGGTTCATACTACCACAAAGTAGAGCATAACACCCACTGTTCATAAACACAGTTTAAATGTTTGGAAGCAGGGCCTCTTAAAGGAGCCTTGTGCTGGTTTTTGCTGCTAAGGCTGAGCCAGGGATTGTCTCTTAAAGGAGATGTGCCTCTACTCTCTGTCAGCAAACAGAGCCCACCTGAGAAATTGGTGCTATCAAGAAGTCACACTTGACTTCTTATTTCCTTATGTCTTAGATTGGTCATATGTAGCTCTTGCCTGTCCAGAGGCTCTGGTGAGACTTTGGAAACTGCCCTTATGCAGCTTAAGCAGCAAATGCAAGACCAAGATTTTGTAGCTCAAGCCAGGACCTCACAATGTCTGTACCACAGCTCACTTGAGAGACACAACTAAAAAGCTGTTTGGGTCTCCGTTTTAGAATTCCTTTTTAAATTTTCTCAGGTCTGTGTAAATCATACCCCACGCTAAAATACCATTTGTATATGAAGTTTCTGACCTGTCCAGCTCAGCCTAGCCCCAAGGTTCAGCACCATAATCCCAAGGTTTAGTCCTGAAGCCCTGCTTGGCCCCCAATAATCACACAAAGGCTTATATTAATTTCAAGCTGTTTGGCTATGGCTCAGGATTATTGCTAACTTGCTTTTCATCTTAACCCATTTCTATTAATCTGTCTTGACATGTGGCTTGTGGTTTACCTGTACTCTGTTACATCTTGCTTCTTGGATGGCTAAACTGCATCTCTCTGTGACTCTGTCATCTTTTCCTTTTATCTATGCTTATAATTCCTGCCTGAGTATATGCTGGCTTGCAATAGGTCAAAACAGTTTCTTTATTATCCAACAATAATTCACAGCATCCAGAAAGACATCCCACATCATATAGTCCCATTTCTTTGATACTAAGGAAGTAGTTTTAGGCACACCATTACTCTGGCAATGCTACACGTTTTATGCACCAAGATAATTATCACATTACAATAGAAAAAAGCATAAACAATCTCTCTAAAAGTAGACAATATCTAAATTAATTATGGAATCTCCATATAATATTGTGGTATGCAAATTCTCAAGTAAAACTGTCCAAGTTTGCTTTCCCTTGCTTTTATAAAAGAGTGACAAAAAGCAACTTGGGGGAGGAAAGTATTTATCTTACTTTCTCTTCAATGTCACAATTCATTACTGAGAATGTCAATGTAGAATTTCAGCAGGAATCTGAAGTAGAGGCCATGAAGGAAAGATGCATATTGACTTGCTCAGCTTGTTTTCTTGTTCAACTTAGGACTATTTGTCCAGAGTTTTTGCTATGCACAATGGACTGGGACCTCCCATATCAATAATCATTCAAGAAAATGGTCAGAATAGGGGCCATATAATGAAAGCCATTGTTTAATGGGGTTCCTTCTTCTCAGGTGACTTTACTTTGTGTCAAGTTGTCAAAAGCTAACCAGCAAACACTCTGTATATTTTTCTGTAATGATATGTACACTATTATAATAATGTTAATATATAAATCAGAATGTAAAATTGAGTATACAATTATCTCAATTGAATAACAGATATGTAAATGAAATATCTTATGGTAACATACATTATTAAAAGCATTCTTTTTCTTAAAGTTTTCCATTAATAGGTAAGCATTAATTTTGGAATAATAAATGAAAAAAGATGATATGTGTTCAATTGTTACAAAATTATTAGAATGCAGTACTTGAAAAATAATAGTGAAAAGGCTCTTTTGCTTTTTTATGAAATAAGGAAATCATTCCTATCAATTGTTTTGTTTTCCAGAACAATGTACACTCTTCACATAGTTATTTGTACATTGTTGGAATAAGACTGATTACAAAGCCCAGCCATATGACCTTAGACACATCTTTGTTGATTAACTGACCCCTTGCAGTCACTGCACAAAAGAGTTTTCCATGTCCTCTAATTTCACACAATGAGTGTCATTGAAATATATACATTTATAAATTTTTCAATTTTGTTTGAAGAGGCATTCTATAAACATGCTGATTATTCAATTTCAAGTTCAAGATAATGGATAGCACCTTTTTAGGGACATGATGATCTACATGAAGACAAAGACAATATGTTGCTTTTCACAGACTTTAATTGGTAAAGACCTTTTTGCATTGAAAAATTACCCTCATTTGAATTCTCTTTGTGTTTGAGTCACGCTGTATGCTTAATATTCTCACGAATGAGCTGATAGATCACCTGTGCCTTTTTGATAGATAAATATTTCAGATGTAGGTCTATCTTTTTTGAAATGAACAAAAGGCCAAGGGTCTTTTTGAAGCTGCTCCACAGGAGATGGAATACGGCTAGATGCTCTGAGGGCCCTTCATGCATCAAGTTGATGCTGACTCCCAGGCAGTTGATATATTCTGTTCAACCATCTGGCTAGATGTAGATCATTTCAGCTTGCATATTCTCTCCTCAAATAGGTTTTGTGATCAAGAAATTTATTGAAATTTTTTGGTATATTTTTCTGTTGTACTAAGGATAGAACCAAGGACCTTGTACAAAATAGGCAAGCACTCAGGTACTGAGCTACAGGACTCTCCCTAGATCAAGAAATGGTTTTCTAAGGTGCTAGGCCGATAGCCTGTAGGAACAATAATTGGGAAGAAAGAACACATCTTCCTTCTTATATATCAGTCTCATAGCAGGCATTGCCAAATACAATTTTGAATTCCCGAGCTTCTTGCCTTTACTTCCTGAGTACTGAGATTAGAGCTTTGGATTTATTTGGTGCTGAGGATAGAGTTGCAAGTTTTATGCATGCTAAACAAGCACTGTACTAATTGAGCTCTGTCTATATCTTTTTTTTTTCATCTTTTTCACTCCTTTCCTGTCTGCATCATCTCCTAGCTTTGGATCTACTAAAACCTTCTAACTTTTTTCTGCTGCTGATGATTCCCTTATTGTCCTGACCTCCAGCCTTTCCTCCCTCACCTTATTCACACAAGTCTCTAGCTGAATTACAACATCTGCTGAAATTAAGCTAGTTCAAATAAACAAATAATTAGAGTTGAAAAGAGATATGTGGATGTTCAACAACAAACTAACATGCAACATTATCCAGAGAGGCCATCTAAATTAGAGCTTATTTTCCTACATCAGTAAGGAAGTATATAATTTGAAAACATTTAAAGGAAATCAGTTTTCCCTCTTGTACCGGAGACTGAACATTATCCTGTCTGCAGTACAATGTCACACAGTTTTCCCATTTTTGACTATTAAGTGTGAACAAATAATGCATTAGTGTAAAAGACAAAACTCAGCATCCTATAAATTGAAGTTAGTTGTATCCAATTGACATTTTAGGAAATTGGGTTGCAAAAGAGTCTTGGACACCATGGTAAAGCACCCTTCAGTGCTCAGTAATACTGAAAGTTCTCCCTGTTTTAGATCACTCTTATTAATAACTGCTCAGACCCAGACGTACTAACACAGCAGGGATGCATGTTTCTTCCTCTCCAAGGCCTTTGTGTGGCTGGGGATTCAGCAAATGTTCCTCTGACAATAAGTGTTTGCATTTTTACTCACCACTTTCTTTTAGTCCCAGGAAACTAAGAAGATAATTGTGTGTTTGCCAGGCAGGGTGGCCCTTGCTCTTTGGTTTTTCCTGACTGAGGTAACTGTAACTTGCTTCTGTTTTCTAGCCAGAAGCCACCACTGCTGTTAATGCTTTCAATATGGAAGCATTCTGGTTAAAGCATTGAGTCAAATTGAAGGGAATTATCAAGTCTTTGGAACTAAAGTATAAACAAAGGGCAATTTTCAGAATTTTTAAATCCTTCTTTCTGGCTCTGAACTCTTTCCCTAAGGCTGACATTAGGCAGGACTCAATCATTTTCCTTGAGGCACCAAGTTAAGCTCCTCAGGAAATTAGCTTTTGTCTTGGCCCATCCTGAGTTTCCTGGTTCGCTAATAATTGCACATTCCTAATTTTGGTATCCTAAGTTTATGATTGGTTGAAGTATAGAGTACTGTAGTTTAGTGTTGGGTAGCAGGCAAGATGATTGTCACAAAGTAAAGTTTGTGAATGAGTGGAAGAGGCAAGAGACAGGGAACATAGCCAAGGTGCCTAAGCACATTTAAGGCCATTCATACCAAAGTGAGAAAGCACGTGCTTGCGTTGGCAGTCAGGACATTGTTTGTCTATCTGACATCACATCTGTAGGCATAGAGACGAGGGAATTAGCTCTGTAAAATATATTTTTGAGTAGTTCATAACAATTCAAAGTTTCTGCGAGAAGTTCACTACTTTTATTTTCCTAGTATTTGGGCTCAAACCCAAAGTTTTATGTAGAGAGGCTAAGCAGCAACTTTACTGCTGAGTAATATACTCTGCCATTGTCCACAGTTTTAAAGAACTGATCATGTACTCTTCAGAATTTAAAGGACTTAGTATATACTTACAGATATTGATATGTTTACTGTTAATTTATAGATGGTACTATAGCTTAGAAAGTATGTCTACCTGTACTTCTATTTTTATGTGTCCAGTAGTAAAAATCCATCAAAATATGAGCCCTAGTCTTCATTTTTTAGGTTATATTTTTTCAAAATTGCAAAAGAAGAAGTAATGGGAAATGTTATACATATATAATTTAATAGAGAACTGTCTGTGGCAAAAGGTAAATGTTAAAGATAGATAATTATAAAACGTTCTCTCTTTTCTATTGAGCCTAGATCTTCATGCACCCTAGGCAACCACTTCACCCCTGACTGACAGCAGAAGCCCTCGAAGAGTTTCTTTTCACTAGGGAGTGGAAGTAGAAAATAGGTAAAGAATTGTACAGCTGAAAAAAATGATACATCTCATGTGATTGATCTTTACATTCAACTTACCGCATAAAAGCCATTACATGTAAAGTAGCGAACTTGAACTTGATGTTAGCAAAGTTTGCCCCCACTCTTTTCTTTTTCTCTCTTTCTCTTTCTTCTTATTTACTTTTCCTTTATTTTTTTATTCAAAACTTATTTCACATACCAACCAGTGTTCCCCCTCCCTCCCCACTTACCAGTCCTCCCTCAGCTTTCCCTTACCCCATCCTCCCATCACTCCTCAGAGTGGGTAAGGACTCCCAGGAGAGTCACTGCAGTCTGGCTTATCCAGTTGAGGTAGGACCAAACCCCTCCTCCCAGTATCAAGGCTGAGAAAGGTTTTTGTTTTTGGTTTTTTTTTTTTTTTTTTTTTTTTTTTTTTTTTGAGATTAGGTCTTATTTTTCTATGTATTTCAGGTTGCCTTCAATCTCCTGATCCTCATGGTCTGTGCTTTAGGCACAATAGTGCTAAGACTGTAAGCATGCCCCACTGTACCTGACAAACATTCCTTTATAAATATTTCTGAAATATTGCTGCTGAAATAATTTTCATTCACTATTTTTCTGAAATATATTCTACTCAGTATAGTGCATATTATGTAGAAATAAAATGAATTGAGATTTAAAACTGCTAAGCTAGTTTATATAATTATAAATAAAGTAGTGGGTAAGAAAAGAGCTTGTTTTTTTTAATAAATATTCAGTAAGTTATAAGCACAAATTTATGAAAGCTTTTGATCTTCAGTGGTTAGTAGATAACATATAGTGAGATTTAAAAGCAATTAACTTTCATTTGGCATGTGAGCTGTGTGGAAAATATACCAGGGTTAAAAAGATAACCTGAAAAAAAAAAACAAAAATAAAACATTAAAAACATATTCAGCTTATTTCATTCAAAATATAGGATTAAATTTTGGGGTAAATTCTATTTCAGAAATTTATTGATTATAAACAATAAAATGATCACAATGAAAAGTTATTGAAAGAGGCTTTATCACTAGCCAAAGCATTTAGTAACTCCTGTTTTTCTTACATGAAAGTGGAAGATTTGATGTGACCAATGAGAAACCTTAAGGCTGACCTTTAACTGTTATCTGAAACCACTATGAAAATTTCCATCTCTTCTCTCACTGTTAGAGAATCTGTCAGCTGTAACAAAAGACACAGTCCTAAGCTCTGTCTCATCTGCTCAAAATGATTTACTGCAATTCTTATTAGATGTTATTACTCATGGTTCCTAAAATTTTATATTTACTCTTTTAAATCTTAAACTAACTTTTAATTTAAAAGAAGGAATTTGTCTTCAATAAAAATCTAATCCAGAGGCTGCTATACCTTCAGCTAGTTAACTGTAAGCACAATTACCTCCTGCTGTTTATTCTGAAATAATGACTGTTTGCCCCTGTTAGTAATTATATGTAAAACTTTGCACTTTTGAATTTTGCCAATTAATTAAATCATGCAGTTAAATTATGCATGGTAATTGAGCATGAAAAACACAATACAAATAGAGAAATCAAAATGGGAATCTCTTATAAAGGACGGGCAGCTGTTTGATGCCTTTTCAGGGAATTGATACAGTTAGTGTGAAAGATTTGTTGCTGAGAAATTTCTTTGCCTATACTGTTGTTCCCAGAAGCCCTTGGGATGCATGGCAGATTTAAGGATCTTTGTGTCTCTATAGATTTTTCTCTGGCTGAAAATCTTTAATCGCAGGAAGCTTATGGGATAGAGCCTTGGCTTTACTCATCTTCAAGGGAGACATAATTTAAATTTTTTGATGACAGAGAGAAGAACATGTTGAATGTTTTTCCTTCTCTATTCATTGTCAATTCACTGCTATAATCCTCATAGTCAAATACAATGTGAGTTTCAAGGATTAAACGGAGGTCACCAGTTTGGGCATCAAATGGCTTTACCTATTGAGCCATGGTGTCAAGTTCAGAACTTTTTTGAGACAAGATTTTCTTGTCTCCAAGCCTCTGACCTTTGCTTTCTGCATCCTCTTGCCTTTTCTTCTTAAATGTCTGCATTGTAGGCTTGTGTGTCATGCCTGATTTATGCAGTGCTAGGAGTGGAGCACTAGGCTATGTGCTAACTGAGCTGTATCCAAATCCCAGTTCCATAAGAGGAGAGGCCAGATCAGGCTACTTATCTGATACTGCTGGGATTCTAAGCTGAAGTCATCCCCATAGATTTCTGGGAGATTACCCTGCTCCAGACTTCTACCTGATTCCTAAATGAGCCCCAGCAGTCCCCCTCTGCACTCTCTCCCTCCAGCCCTTTAACCTGATCACTCACGTTCCTATCCTCACCTGCCTTCAGTCTACTCATGAAATCTCTTCTGTTTCTCATTCCCAGGGAGCTCTGGTTGTCCCCCTCCAAACCCTCATTTTTACCAAGTCTGAGAGAGGACATTTTTGACTTGCTTATGATCATGAGAACACACACACACTGTTTCTAAGATTTTCACCAAAGTATATAGCATACACTTAGTAACTAGAATCTTTATTCAAGTCTGTATTTCTGTGCTAACAGAGCCCTTAATAAAGACCACTGTAAGCTTGATGGATTAATATAAAAGGCATATAAATATAAAGGAGCATACTTTCAAGATTCACCAAAAATCTGTGAAATTTCAAAGTGAAATAAAATGACACTAATTACTCTTATGAGTGTATCCCTGAATTTTCCCAGAAGTTAGATGGACCTAGATTGAAGATGAAGCTTAGTTGCTAAAGTGCTTGTAGAGCATGAGTCAAGTCCTGGATTCCATTTCCTGCAACACACACACACACACACACACACACACACACACACACACACACACACACACACACACACACACACACTCTGTCTCTGTCTCTGTCTCTCTCTGTCTCTCTCTGTCTCTCTCTCTCTCTCTCTCTCTCTCTCTCTCTCTCTCTCTCTCTCTCTCTCTCTCTCAGAAAACAACTAAATGAAATAGAAAACAAAGACCAGACTTTTTCAAAAGGTCTTCCAATATATACTACTAACAAAATGGGGAACTTGGAGGTTGGTAGTAGTTCATCTCAAACATTAATATATTTCAGATTTTAGTGGTTTTGTTTTAAGACAGAATCTCATATAATCCAGATTGGCTTTGAACTTGCTATGTAGTTGAGGATTATTTTACACTCCTGCTCCTCTTGTGTCCACCCTCATGGACTGATATTATATCCATGCACTACCATGCCTGGATAGTGTACTTCAAATAAAATATTGCTAAGGCTCTTTCAGTTGTCACCAGAGTGGCCTGGAGACAAATGAAGGTGGGTTACCAGTCTGAGTAGATGACAACTTTGTTCATGTACTGTTTAGCCTGGAGAATTGTGAAAATTAGCTACTTACATATTTGGGGGTAAGCCAAGTAAATGGCAGTTTGATGACCACAATAAAACTGTACATCTCTTGCTTTTTTTTTTTTAAAAAAAAATCTTTTAAATGTATCAGTGGTATTTCTAGGCTTACTAAAGAAGCTACTTGGGACTATATTTTCTTTGAAGACAAGTACACAGTCTTGAATATTAACAACCCCTGTGAGGAAGGGTAGAAGTAACATGATACCTACAACAAGTCACCTAGAGTCCATGGTGGAAATCTCGAGAAATCTACATGCTGTGCTCTGTGTGGCTAAGCACCTGGAAGGCTTTCCTGACTTTGGCAAGTATTCTATTATAGTTTCACAACTTTACAATTTCTGACTGGGACCATGGCTTTAGGATCTTAGTTACATTCTCCCAGATAGAGCAAATTTTGTCTTAAATCCAAATTCTCCCCCCTTTTTTGCGGCCTTTTGTGGTGGGATTCAGGTGTCAGCTGATAAGATCCAAGGATGTTTACCCAGGGTCCCGGGCCCCTGAAGGGGGAGTGGCCAATCCCATTGATAAGGGGCTGCTGGGACCTTGGGAGGGCCCATTTTTTCCTGGTCCCTGACTGCTGGAGAGACCGGTTTGGAATCCATCCTCCATCACTTGGATCCTCCAGTCCCTGTTCAGGTGCCACTATAAGCTGTTACCTGTATCGTGTGTGTTGGTTTATATTTTAATAAATATTAATCTTGAACTGATGCCTTGTAAATAAAACTCTGCTTACATCTGGCACCCAACGTGCTCAGGCCTGTGCCCACGGGCATACGGGTCCATTTGTGTTTCAAAACCCCATTGCAACAGCCTTTAAACAGTCTGGTTCATTTCTTAGAAAGTTTGAGTGAAATAGTAGTAGGGTGATTACATGAAAAAAATCCACAGCACTAATTGAGTAATTAAATTAATTTATGTTCTGTAATTGATAAACATTGTACACATGCATACTGTTACTACCTGCTTTCAGGAAAGTGACACTGAATGAGAAGAAATGATTGGTTGAGAAGATCAGACTTATGTGAGGGTCAGTGGACAGTAATACCTGGTTTTTCTGCCCTTTATAACTGTGGTTGGGGGCCTTAGAAAAATTACATGAATATTATAGTCTCTTAAATAAAGAGTCTATCAGCTACATCATTTATACTGTGTCATTCCTTATTTCTTTTCTTTCAACTGTCTGTGTGCATAGCATACTCATCCAGCCATATAAGCTGTAGAATATGTATGGAAGTCAGATGACAACTCTTGGGTTCTCTCAAGCTCTTGGGAGTACCCTGTGATTTCTCTGTCCCAGTCTGCTTATTGCTTTTAAAATTTAAAAACTTTGGTAGACACAGCTACTAATCACTGTGTTCTCTTTGCAAAGCACAGAATAAATCCCTCTCCAAACAAAGGTTGCTGAGCTTGTTTTTGTAACATTGAAGCCTCTTTAGTGATTTCCCTGTTAGTTTGAGGGGGTGGCCTTCACATTGTTGTAAAAAATATTGCCTTAATGATGAAACATTAGTGCTTACTTCCTCCATCCTGAGCTGCTACATCCTGATGCTGAATTCAGGTGGTTCTCCACCTGGCAACTCTGCAAAGCCTTTTACCTCAGTGCATAACCATCATCTGAGCCCTACTGGTGACACTCAGCCACAGTCTCACTGTCTAGAAAATGGGGAATGTCTGGGATGGAGTAGAACTTTACACCTGAAAGCTATCACAAGGTGTTTATAGCTCTAGTCCACTTGAAGGAATGTAGGGGGACTATGTTGTTCCATTGTAAATAATTGTCCCTGCCTATGAGTTTAATAAAAAGCACTGATTTGCTAAAGGCAGATAGGAAGTGTGGGTGGGGCTACCAGACTAAGAAGACTCTAGGAACAGGCAGAACAGAGTAGAATGCCAGAGAGAAGCTAGAAAAAGCAGAGGACAACTGTGCTGCTCTGAGAAAAGGTACTGAGCCTCATGGCTGAACAGGATCAGAGTCATGGGTTAGATTAAGGGTAAAGAGTTAACAAGTTATATGCCTGGGCCTTAGGCCAATCAGCCTAAAACTACTGTAAACATCTGTGTATCTCTGTGGATCTGTGGGTCTGTGGGCCTAAACCTTGAGGCTAGGCCTGAAAGTCTGGGCCAAAAACCTCATACTACAAAGAAGCATTTTTTTTCAGTTTACCCTCTCCATGACCTGAGGCTGTAAGTGAAGTAGTTATCACCTTAATTTGCATGTTGGGAGGCTGTTGAGTTCATAAGCCTCAGAAGGCTTCAACCAGCATTGTTGGTGCTTGTCTGAGACTAGTCAAGAGTTTGCTGCTGGTTTATAGAAGAAACTGCAAAGCCTAAGTGATCCAGACTGAGCCTTAGCTTCAAAGTGCTACTCTGAGGTAAGAGGAGCCATCCAGGCCCTCCTTCTGGGTTGAGCTGGTGATGCTTACATTGGGAAGCCCTTGGATTTGGAGCTCTACATATTTGGTAAGGTCAGGTACTTAGAGATACCATCTTACTCATGTGAAATTTTGGATTTTTGGCATCTATGTTTTGGAGTTTCTTGGCATTTAAGTAAAAACATACTGTAGAAATGTTCTTGGGAACATAAGAAGTAGCTACATTAGATGTTATTAGAGCTGGGGGATGCATTCAAGGTCTGTACCATAGCTGACTGAGTGAGCTGGGGAGTTTCAAAGGAGTGTTGCTCTTACTTGGATAAAATTATGGTGTATGAAATTATTTGAGGTGCTTGTCTGTCAGTAGTACATGTGAAGAAAGTAGAAATGGGGTTATCTGAAGTAAGTTGTCATGACTCTCTTTGAGAAAGGTTTTATGGTCAATAGAATAACATGTTCTTTGATGAACCAGAAAGGTACACTTTTAGTTTTGATATTCTTATCAATGTATAAAGGAAATTTATGTTCTGGGCCTAATTGAAGGGGCTTTTGATGAAGGAAATGGCTTACCACTGTAACTTTGGATTCTTTGTTGAAAAAATAGAAGTATTTTTGTTATTTAAGAAACATAATTTTTATCCATGTGTCCCCGTTTCCCCTCCATTCCCTCATCCCAATCCCTCCTAGTAAGCCTTCAGCCTCCCCTTCCCCATTCTCTATCCCCTCCTCAAAAGGGCAAGAAGTCCGAAATTCGGTCAGCTCAGAATGGCGCACCCAGTCCAGGCAAGTCCAATTTCCTCATCCCAAAGTCAAGACTGGGTTAGGTGTTCCTCTGCAGTGAATGGGCTCCAAGGTGCCAGCCTATGCACAGCAACACAGTCTTATCCCACCACTCGAGACGCCACATACTGCGCATGCCAGTTGACCATTGTCTACCCTTGGAGGGCCTAGCTTCTTTTCCCGATGGATCTCCAGTGGCTGTTCTTGATTCAGTGAGCTCCCCAGAGCTCCAGCCAGCCATCTCTGTAGGAATTTTCTTCATAATCCCTATTCCCTTGCTCATATAGACTTTCTTCCCCTACTCTCAGTTGAGCTAGGAGCTCAACCCAGTGCTCAGCAATGGATCTCTGCCTCTACCTCTATTCTTTGTTGGATGTAGGTTCTGTGATGACACTTATAGTGTTTACTCATTTGACTAGGGGAAGTCCTGTTCAGGCACATCCTCCACTATTGTGTGGAGATTTTGCCAGGGACATCCTGTGAGTTCTTAGAGGTTTCACCTGGTCTCTTTCCAACCCCATATTGACTTCCTCTATCAAGACGTCTATCTTTTTCTATCCCCTTTTTTCTCCTCTTACTCAGCCATCTCCTTCTTTCAAGATTTGTTCCCAACACTTCTTGATTGCAACCCATTATGACCCCAATTTGCTAAGGTGATTTCTATTTTCTCTTCTTAAGGGAATCTCTAGGTGTCTCTCTTAAGTTCCTTCTGATCCCAATCTGTTCAGGGGTTGTTGTTTACAGCTTGGGTATTCTTTGCTTTTTTTCTAAAATCCACTTATGAGTGAGTACATCCCATGCCTATCTTTCTGGGCTTGTGATACCTTGCTCAGGAGGATATTCTCAAAGTCCATTGATTTGCCTGCAAGTTTTAGGATGTCACTTTTTTACTGCTGTGTAGTACTCTACTGTGTAGATGTACCACAATTTGTTAATCCATTCTTCAGTTGACAGTCATCTAGTTTGTTTCCAAGTTCTTATAATTACAAATAATGCTGCTATGAACATAGGTGAGTTAATGTCTTTGGGGTACAAATGTGCATCCTTTGGGTATATGCACAATAGTGGTATTGCTGTATCCTTGGGGAGATTGATTCCTAGTTTTCTGATGAACCGCCATACTGCATTGCAGAGTGACTGTACAAGTTTATACTCCCACCAACAATGGAGGAGTGTTCCCCTTGTTCCACATCCTCTCCAGCATAGGCTGTCATCTGTGTTTTTAAACTTAGCCATTCTGACAGGGGTAAGGTGGTATCTCAAAGTTGTTTTGATTTGCATTTCTCTGATGGCTAAAGATGTTGAACAATTTTTTAAGAACCTTTCAGCCATTTGTAATTCTTCTTTTGAGAATTCCTTTTTTTTTCTCTGAACCCCATTTTTTAATTGGGTTATTTAGGTATTTGGGCTCTAGTTTCTTGAATTCTCTATATATCTTAGAGATCAGTCCTCTGTTAAATGTAGGGTTGGTGAAGATCTTTTCCCATTCTGTAGGCTGTTATTTTGTCTTATTGACTGTGTCCTTTGCCTTACAGAAGCTTCTCAGTTTCAGGAGGTCCCACTTATTGATTGTTGTTCTTAGTGTCTGTGCTACTGGTGTTGTATTTAGGAAGTGTTCACCTGTGCCAATGCATTGGAGGGCATTTCCCTCTTTCTTTTCTATCAAGTTCAGTGTAGCTGAGTTTATGTTGAGGTCTTTGATCCACTTGGATTTGAGTTTTGTGTAGGGTGATAGGTTTGGATCTATTTGCATTCTGTTACATACTACCATCCAGTTATGCCAGCACTGTTTGTTGAAGATACTGTCTTTTTTTTTCATTGAATATTTTTGGCCTCTTGGTCAAAAATCAGGTGTTCATAGGTGTGTGGGTTAATGTTGGGGTTTTTGATTCAATTCCATTGATTTGCAAGTCTGTTTTTATGCCAGTACCAGGCTGTTTCTATTACTGTAGCTCTATAGTAGAGCTTGAAGTCAGGGATGGTGATGCCTCCTGAGTTCTTTTATAGAGCAGAATTGTTTTGCAGCCCTGGGCTTCCTGTTATTCCATATGAAGTTGAGTATTGTTGTGGGGATTCAATAAAAGCTTCAGAAGTTTTGGAGATCTATCCCTGAGTTTCATTTATTCATGCAACAATTGGCAGCCCAACACGGGGCGCATATATATATATGATATATACCCACATAAAGCCACAGAAAGTTTAAAAAATGGTCTAGAGCCCAAAGCATCTTCTGAATTGTGTCTCTCACATGAACAGTGGTACAGAGACACCCTGGTGTGACCTTGGGCTACAATGTCAGGCTTTTTGGAGTGCAGATTAAGGTATAAAATGGCTTGTTCCTGAAGTCTCACAGAACCCTCAATATAAGCAGAAGGTTGTAAATGTATTTAAGGTTTCTGTTAATAAGGACAAAAAGGGAACAAAATCAAAGATGGCTTCTTAGTGTCAATGTTTTCTTGGATCAGCTCTGTTTGCTGGAGGCAAGCAGAGGCTTGGCTTTATTAAGGGAGGCTTCCTGATTCAGCCTTAGAGGCAAAACACTTGTGAGTCTTTTAAGAGGCTCTGCTGCCAAATACTTAAAATGGAGTTAATGAGCAGCAGATGGAAAAGCTTTACTTGGTAATTATATGGACCCTAAAATTCCCCAGAGTACCTGGGCTAAAAAGATAAATTCTATTAAATCAGACTAGGAGCTGGGTGGAGCCATCCACCCATCCTACCAACCTTGAATCCTGGCAGATTAAAGGTGTGTTCAGAAATAGAAAGAAATAGTAGGATCTGGGTGGAGTCTGATCACCCTAGCCAAGCAAAGGTGTGGTCAGAGACAGAAAAAGTTAAGAAATAAATATACAGTAAAGACAGTTTCTTGTAAAAAGTCTAAGTGGTTTAGAGTGTGTTGAAAATATAGATACATAGGCTTAGAGAAAGAAAAGAAAAGGCAGAGAAAGCTCTTAAAAAAGAAATAGAATAAAATAAATAAATAAATAAATAAATAAATAAATAAATAAGCCATGTAAAGATGGAAAATACAAAGAATGTCTGGATACTGTATATTATTGTCTTATCTTTAAGCTTCTTGACTGAAAATGACTTAGTAAAAGCTGCTAAGAGATGGTTATAAATGCTGTTGGATTAATTCAACCTATATATTTTGTAAATGAGTTTACTTAAAACTGAAATGCAAAGTTATGCTACTTTGGAGAAGAGGTTTTCTTTTTATTTCCACAGAAAATGAGAGGCTGTGGATTTATTCCTGCATAAAGAACATAAAGTTTGATAGAGGAAGACCCCCTGAAAAATCTCCAATGGAAATGGATAGCCCAGATGATTCAGCATCTCAGAGCACCTCTATTGAAGTTTCCTGAGCTCTGTATCCAGAACACTTTCAAGGAGACTGGCTGAGATGACCCAGTCTTACAGACTACTCCACTAAAGACTTGTGCACAATCCTACATTTTTATTTGAATTCCCATGAAATTGCCAACACCCCCATTCAGCAGGAAGTAGCTTAGAGAACGACGCCCACATTCCCAAAACATGGATTATGGATATTTGTGTTTATTTACAGTGTTGTTTATAAGTTGTTACAGATAAGGGGGGAAAGAATATTAGATTTGGAGTTCTTTCTGTTTTAAGAAGAGAAAAGGGGACATGTGGGAGATTATGTTGTTCCACTGTAAATAATTGTCCCACCCACTGGTTTAATAAAAAGCACTGATTGGCCAAATGCAGACAGGAAGTGTGGGCGGGGATACCAGACTAGGAGAACTCTGGGAACTGGAAGAACAGAGCAGAATGACAGAGAGAAGCCAGAAGAAGCAGAGGACAACTATGCTGCTGTGAGAAAAGGTACCAAGCCCCATGGTTGAACAGGATAAGAGTCATGGGTTAGTTTAAGGGTAAAGAGTTAGCAAGTTATGTGCCTGGGTCTTAGGTTGACCAGCCTAAAACTACTGTAAGCATCTCTGTGTCTCTGTGGGTCTGTGGGTCTGCCGGCCTATACCTTGAGGTTAGGCTCGAAAGTCTGGGCCAGAAACCTCATATAAATATTGTTTTTTCAAGGTCTGTGAAAAATTGTGTAGGGATTTTGATGGGGATTGCACTGAATCTGTAGATTGCTTTAGGTAGAATACCATTTTTACTATGTTGATCCTACCTATCCAGGAACATGGAACATGGAGGATCTTTCCATTTTCTGATGTCCTCTTCAAATTCTTTCTTCTGTGACTTAAAGTTTTTGTCAAATAGGTCTGCTACTTCTTTGGTAGAGTTTGCAGCTATTATAAAGGGTGGTGTTTCCTTTATTTCCTTTTCTTCCTTTTTATCCTTAGTGTATAGGAGGGCTATTGATTTTTTTTTTAATTGATATTGTACCTTGATACATTGCTGAAGGTGTTTATCAGCTGTAGGTTATAGTAAGAGATTTTTGGCCCAGACTTATGGGCCTAGCCTTGTGGCTTGGACTTTTGGACCTAACCTCAAAGTTTGGGTCCACAGAGCAGCATACGTGCAGACCTGCAGACCCGCAGACCAGCAGACCCCCAAACCCACATACCCGCAGTCTCACAGTCCCACAGCCTCACAGAGACACACAGATGTTTTTATTAATTTTAGGATGATCGGCCTAAGGCCCAGCATATAACTTGCTAACTCTTTACCCTTAATCTAATCCATGACTCTTATCCTGTTCAGCCTTGTGGCTTAGTACCTTCTCTCAGAGAAGCATAGTTGTCTTTTGTATCTTTTGGCTTGTATGGTATCTCCAGAGTCTTTGTGGCATTATTGTTGTTTGTTTGTTTGTTTGTTTGTTTTTATAGTTTTTATAGTCTGGTAGCCCTGCCCACCCACATATTTTGGTCTGCCTTTGGTCAATCAGTGCTTTTTATTAAACTCGTAAGTAGAACAATTATTTACAATGTAACATCATAAATCCACTACCACTGCCTGCCTGGGAGCCTGGAACTCCTTCTGTAAACTAAATTGACCTCAAACTCAGATTTTTTGGGATTAAGGGCATAGGTCACTGCTCTGGGATTTTCCCTGTGCTGTGATTAAAGGTGTGAGTTAAAGATGTGAGATCCTCCTCGACTGACTGACTGACTGTAGTAGATCCCTCGGATATCTCAGACTGGTTTTTATTAAATTTGAAACATATCTCCACAGTAGGAGTTCCCTGGTAGAAATTTGGGGGTCACTTGTGTATATGATCATATCATCTGAAAATAAAGATAGTTTGACTTCTTCCTTTCCAATTTGTATCCCCTTAATCTACTTTTGTTTTGTTATTGTTTTAGCTAAAACTCAGAGAACTATATTGAATAGATAAGAAGAGAGAGGACAGCCTTGTCTTGTTCATGATTTTAGTGGGATTGCTTTGAGTGAGGCTCCATTTAGTTTGATGTAGGCTATCAGCTTGCTGTATATTGCCTTTATTATATTTAGGTATTTTCCCTGTACTCCCAATCTCTCAAGGACTTTTACAATGAAGGAGGAAAACAGAAGTTTTTATAAAGCAACTATACTGCAGAAGCTGTCTGTGTACCTAGAAAAATAGTTTTCATATTTGCTATTTTGATTTTCTGTCCCTAAGCTTATCCTGTAAATTTATACTATGTTTGAAATTAGTGAAATAGCTTGTAGTTCTGATGACTATAAAGCTATGTGCAAAGACTTTGTGATATAACTAATAAACTTATAAATTTCTATCAGGTTGAATGAAATAGCTGTGAAATCTGGCCTGAAAAGATTATGAAGACTGCCAGTAACAAAGTCCTTGAAGGTATCATTGCTTGCTTTTTCCTAAAGTTTATTCAGCAGCAAAATGATTCACAGGAGTAACTGTCATTATTTAATTAGAGAAAGTGTGGGAAGTATTATTACTATTTGTTTTGTTTTGGTTTTTGCTTATTTATTTTGTTTGTGTGTGTGCAGCATGGCATATATGTGAAGGTCAGAAGACAACTTTTGAGATGTACCTTGAGGGAGTCCTGGCATTGACTTCAGGTTGTCAGGAAGGATAGAGAGTACCTTTAATCATCAAGCCAGGTCACCTGCTCACGTTACAAAAGTAAATAATAGAAGCAAATTATATCAGCATTAGCCCTGAAAAAAGTTGTATTTTTTCCCTTTTTCTTTAAAATGGCTTAATTTTTATTTTAAATTTTGCATACCAACCACAGTTTCTTCTCCCTCCCCTGATGTGAGAATGCTTTCCTGTATGCTGTGAATCTCAATCTTTAAATAAAGGAGCTGTTTTGGGCCATGACAGGCACCATAGAAGAAGTAGGAGGAGGAATCAGAATAGGTAGGAAAGGAAGGGTGGAGTCACAAGCAGACCTAGCTGAAGCCGCCCAAGGATCAACATGTAAGGAACCCACTAAGACATGTAAAATAAAAAGAAATTAATTTGAAAAAAAATAAATAGAAATCCAAATCCTTCTCCTCTTTAATGTAAATAAGTTGGTTACTGCTTTCTCTGTCATGTAAATGTTAGTAAATCATGTATTAAAGCACAGGGCTCAGCAGAACACAATTCTCCCCAGTGCAAAGCCATATTGTGAGAATTGTTTGTTGTTGAGGTTTTTTTCTGTTTGGCTCTTTCTTCTTTTGGAGGCCTGAAACCCAGCCCCCAAGTAAATTACAAGGAGACTTATTCTTTCTTATGAATGCCAGACCTTAGCTGGTTTAGCTTCAAGCCAGCTTTTCTTAAATTATCACATTTACTTTTTGCCTCTGGGCTTTTTATCTTTCTCTATTTTGTATACCTTTCTTTACTGCTTACTCTGTGGCTTGCTGTGTAGCTGAACAGCTGGCTCCTGGTGTCCTCCTCTCCTTCTCCCTATCTTTCTTCTCAACTTCTCTTCTCAGGCTTCTCCTCCTATTTATCCTCTCTGCCTGGCAGCTCTTCCTATCCTTCCTTCTACCTTGCTATTATTGGCCATTCAGCTCTTTATTAGACCATCAGGTGTTTTAGACTGTCACAGTGACACAGCTTCACAGAGTTAAACAAGTGCAGCACATCTTTGCATCATTAAAATTACTGTTCCACAGCATAAACAGATGTAACATATCTTCAACTAATATTCCACAACAATTGTTCCCTTCACAGTTATTCATGTAGGACAATAACTCACATGGACTACTAAGTACCATCAATACTTTCTGGCATACATAAGATAACTACCTTCCAATTATGGGATGGCTTAACTGTTTGCAGCTAAAGGAATTTATTCTGTCTCATTTCTTTTTGTTAAAAAATAAACAAGAAAATAACAATTGTGGCTAGCAAGATGACTCAGTAGATAAAGGTGATTGCTGTTAAGTCTGAAGATCTGGGTTCCACCCATGTAACCTGTTTGGTGGGAGAAAAGAACTGAGTCTTGGAAGTGTTCCCTCTGACCTCTGTGAGTGCAGGGGCAAGTGGGTGACCACACATGGGCAAGAATGCATAGGCAGGCAGGCACACATGGGAAGTCACACAGGTAGGTGTGTGAACAAACACACACATACACAATCAGAAATTAATAAGAAAATTAGTAACTAATGGAAGCTTCCCCTAATTAGCTAATAAAAATTATTCCTGTGGTTTCCTTTCTTAGTTTCTGGTAGAAAAAAATGTTTTCTCAGCAATTAGAAATAGGGAGCCCACTACCTACAGAGGAACACTTACCCAACCTTGATACTTTGGGGGAGGGACATAAACCTACCTCACCTGAATATGCCAGAACAAACTGACTCATCTTGGGACTCCTTGCCCTCCCTGAGAAATGGATGGGGTGAGGGGGAGACTGAGGGAGGACTGGAATGAGGGGAGGGAGGGGAAGCAATGGAGATTATGATAAAAAACATTTAAAGAAAAAAATTACTTAAAAAATGGGGAAGACCAGCCTTAATGAGGAGGGGGCTCCTTGCTCATGCCTCAACTTGATTTGTAGAATTTGTTGACTCCTCATGGGAGACCTTACCCCCTCTAAGGAGTGGGTGGGAGAAGCTGAGGGGTGAGCTGGAGGAGGGGAGTGTAGTAATGGGGTTTCTAGATCTCGGGCAGCCAGAGACCCAGACCCTGCCGCCCAAGACCGCTTAGCTGCCCAGCCGCCTGCCGCTCAGACCCCCAGAAATGACTCAGACACTTATATTAAGTCCATGCTGTTTGGCCTATGGCTCAGGCACATTGCTAGCTAGCTCTTACATCTTAAATCAACCCATTTCTATTAATCTGTCCACCACGTGGCCCATGGCTCACCTGTGTTCCTTACATGTTTCTTCTTTGGGTGTCTGGCTCGGCCTGCTTCTGACTCCACCCTCCTTCTCCTAACTATTCTGATTCCCCACCTACTTCTTCTATGGTGCCTGCCATGGCCAAAACAGTCCTTTATTTAAAGATTGATATTCACAGCATACAGAAAGGCATTCCCACATCAGATAACAGCTTAATTAAGAGCATTATCTAGACTTCTGGAAGACCATGACCTACTTCTCAGCAGTACTCATATGATGGCTCAGAACTGTCTGTAACTCCAGTTCCAGGAGATTATGGCCTCTGAAGCTACTTTACACACCTGGTACAGACACTCTGTAGACAAATTACCCATAAACATAAATAAAGTCAATTAACACATTGAGACAGTAAGAGATCTAAAATATTTCGTTTGAAAACAGATATTATAAAAGAAAAAAGAAGCTCACTTTGTTGGTAGCATTCTACTGGGTAATGATTACCAACTGTAATAAAACTGTCCAACACTGTCTAGGAAGCTTTGGTCTAGTACTACAGATGCTTTCATTTCCCTTTCCTTCTGAGGACATTGAGGCTGGGCTTTTACGTTGAGCAGTAACCCTCCTGACACATAGTGGGAAACATTTAGCAGTAGGCAGTCCTGGAGTGCCTATAGTTCTGAGGCCAATAACTGTCTTCTTAAAAGGATGCTACCAGTTACCCTGAACTCGACAAAAGGGGCAGTTGGTTCATTGATTCTTTCACAGTAGACTGTCAGTTGAGCCTCCATTTTGCAGCCTCCATAGCCATAAGTAAGAAGCTCTTTATTAAGAATATAATACCAGATTAGAGAATGGTTCTTTCATATTATACAACTTCAAATATATTGTTACCTTTATGAAAATCCCTGTTCTTTGTCCAAAATCCCCTTAAAGACAGAGGCCAATTAAGCATTCTGGAATAGGCTTTGTGCAGAGTAGATGGCTCAGCAAGTTAGGCGAAAGGGTTGGGTTATCAAAATGATTTTCTAAAAGCTAGCACTGGTAAACATTGACAAAACCTTTGCCATCTCCACATTCTGGTAAACCTATTACCTGATATGTTATAAAATAAAATTTAATTTTATCTGTTATTCTTCATGATCCAGAGCTTCCCACAGTCTGGGATCTTTTCTGTCTCAGTGTTACTGTTTGTACTTGAATGTTTTCAAGGCCTTTTCTTTCTCTGGTCATTCTCTTGAGGCCCTCCTACAATTACTATAATTTGAGTAGTCTCTGAGAACACATTTCTTAAGAGTCATGGATATTTCAGGCTGAGGGATCTCAAGTCATATATTTAGGTTATGTCTACACAGTCAAAGGAAAAATTCTTGTAAAACAGGGCCAGTTGTGTTTTCTTTCCTGAAGGGGATAGACTCCAGCTTCATGCATGTTAAACACATATTCTAACAGTATACTATACTGTACATTCCAGGATAGACTTTCTTGCATGGTTCATTAATGTCTAAAGTGGTAAAGGTCACAAACTTGGTGAAAATTTCCCTCAGAACTCTTTATTGTCTCACTTTCCTTTAGTAAAATCATCTAAGTCTTATTTCCTTAAGTTACTTTAGCTTGTTCTTCCCAGGCCTAAAATAGTAGCATCACATCATGACAGGGCAAGACAATGCAGAGGTTCTTCCATATTGTATTCTTGCTGAGGCCTTTTTAGGTTTAGGTACAATATGATTTCCTTGATGGAGAATCCCATGAAGAATGACACTGCCGTATTCTAGAAATCCAAGATTAGGATGTCCTAGCTAATTAGCTTTAGTATAAACTTCCTGATTATGTAGAACCCTCCTTCCAGTTAATTGTTTTTTATTATTATATTTTTATTTATTCTTCTCTCATACATTATATCCAAACCATAGTTTCCTTCCTCCACTTATACTAGCTCCTCCTACCTCCCTACTCCCTAGATATACCCTTCTCTATTTCCTCCTCAGAAAAGAGCAGGCCTTCAAGAGGGTCCAGCCAAATAGGACAATCCAAGATAGGAGGCAGAATCTCTCCTATCAAGACTGGACAAGGCAACCAAGTGGGGAAAAAAAGAGTCGCATGAGCAGGCAAAAGAGTCAGAGATATGCCTCCACTCACTGTTAGGAGTCCCACAAGAACACTGAGCTATCAGACATAACATGTATGCAGAGGATCAGCTAACTGCTTTTCTTAGCTTCTATTAAAACTGTATATTTTAAACTGTGTACTTTGTGAAGAACCTCTATACCTGTAGCTGCCAATCAAAATACCAGGACAAGGTTTCTGACTTTTAAAAACCTGTGTTTTAATACTTGTGGTCACAGCTAGAGGCCTGGGTAGAACAAACCTTCCTGTCCATCTAACCCAGTTTAAACTCTAATACCAATGAAGGTAAGAGGTTATTGGGCACTTTTAACCAAACATTTTAGGGGGACTTAGAGCAGTAGCCAGAAAAACTATCAACTTGTTCAAAGTAAGTCAGCCTGATGAATTACCTGCTAGGTTTCTGGAAAGGCTTTGTGAGCCATACTCAGTATTTACTCCTATAAACTCAAGTTTCCCTGAAAACCACCAAGACACTAATCTGCCTTTGTCATGCAATTTGTCCTGAACATAAAGAGAAAGCTCCAGAAATTAGAAGCATTTGAAGGGGTGAATACTTTTCAACTTTTAGAAATTTTTCAGAAAATCTACAATGGCGAAGATTCAGCTGAAGACAGTCATGGAAAGAAACTCTCCAGTGAAGCAATTGCTGCCCTTATGGAAACAGACAAGAGAAGAAATATGGAAAGTAGACTAGGAGAAAAGGAAATTAAATGTCTGAAAAAACCCAATGTTCCTGTTGTAAGCAGAAGGGTTGTTGAAAGAATGACTTTCCAAACAAAAAAGAAAAAGAGAAGAACTGTCCTATTATCCACAAAGCCAAAAATTGATGGCCCAGGAGCCCAAGGTGACAGTGAGAATATAGGAAAAACTTGTTAACTGATGTGGGATGTCTTTCTATATGCTGTGAATAACATTGGTTAATAAAGGGACTGTTTTGGCCCGTGGCAAATCAGCTTAAAGTAAGATGGGAAATCTGAACATAGATAAAGGAGAAGAAAGACAGAGAGAAACGCTGTATGCTGCCACCCAAGGAAGCAAGATATAAATGTAGTGGTAAGCCTCGAGCCATATGCCAAGACACAGATTAATAATAATGGGTTGAGTTAAGTTGTAAGAGCTAGTTAGGAATGAGTCTGAGCCATAGGCCAAAGAGTTTGTAATTAATATAAGCATCTGAGTAATTATCTTATAAGTGGTAGCTGAAGGACTGGGTGAGAAAGATTCCTCCAGATCATAGTCCCAGACAGGTCAGAAACCCCAGGCTACAGTTAACTTTCTAATAGATATTGGAACAACCTAATCTGCCTTGACAGAATACCTTAGATCCTGGAATTCCAGGAAGACAGCAGTCCAAGGAACAACAGGCCGAATTGTAAGCTTTCCATGGACAACCTCCTGGACCATAGATCTAGGACAAGGAACTTAGATACACTCTTTCTGGTTATTCTGGACTTCCCATGCCCATTGATCTTAATGGGCTTATTATAAAAACTCAGAGCCACTATCTCTTTCATGGGGGAACTCAGCTAGTCTAACTCTGGACTCAAGCCAAACATCTACCAATATTTTGTTCACTTCTTCTCTATTTGAGGAGTACCTCTTATAAAAGGACTCAGCCATCAGAAAGAAAGAATTATCCTTAGGCTACCTTCCAGAACTCAAAACAAGGGACCCTGATGTTTGGGATGAGGGGAATCCACCAGACTTAGCAGAATACTAGCTATTCATCATAATTAAGTTATTAAATTCTATAAAACCAGTATGAGGGTCAAGCAAGGGATTTCTAAACACACTGATTGATTAATGAAAGCAAGATGTTTTTCTTTTTTCCTTGAACACTTTCTTGTTTCCTGTCTTGAAGTCCAACACTTGAGACTCCTGACTGATACAGGATTTGTTTGAGGGAAGCAAAAAATGGGTATAAATCACCCATTCCACAGTACTAAACCCTAACATCCTCCCAAGCTTGTTGTCCCTCAAAATGAAGCTCTGTATGGTCCTGGACCTAAAAGAAGCTTTCTTCTGCTTCTCACAGGCCCCAGTCAGTCAACCCATATTTATAGTTGAATGGACTAACCCAAAGTGTGTGTGTGTGTGTGTGTGTGTGTGTGTGTGTGTGTGTGTGTGAGTGTGTGTGTATCAGCCAATTAACATGGGCATAGTTGTTTCTGGGATACAAAAACTCACTAGCATTTGTTTTATGAAATCCTGAGTGCAAATCTGTTGGAATTTAAACAAAAATATCCACAAAAACTCTGCTCCAGTATGTAGATGACCTAGTCATGTTTCAACTATTGAGAAATGTAGACAGGCAACAAAAGTCCTTTTGGAAATCCTCCCAAGCCCTAGAGTCCAGAGTCTCAGCCAAAAGTCTCAGTTGTGCATCTCTCAGGTCCTGTACCTAAGCTTCAACCTAGAGGGGAAAAAAGCATATGCTTTTCCACAACTGTAGGACTCCTCATGAAAACCTTGGGGCTTTGGAAAACACAAGTGGTATATCTGACCAAGAGGCTTGACCCACTCACAGTTGGATGGCCAACATGTATAAGGGCCATAGCTACCATTGTCCTGCCATGAGATTACCATGGATATAGAAACAACTTTAAGACTGCTAGGGAATATGGGGACTTTTGAAGTTGGACTGAATGCATTTTCGCTTTATGATATGGTTATAAGCCTTTGGGAGCTAGGAAGTAGAATACAGTGGTTTGAAAGACAATGACCCCTAAAAGGGAGTGGCCCTATTAGGAGGTGTGGCCTTGTTGAAGGAAGTGCATCACTGTGGGAGTGAGCTCTGAGGGTTTTTTCCCAAGCTTCCCTCAGTGTGAGAGTCAGTCCAACTTCCTGTTGCCTACAAGATGTAGCAGTCTCAGTTCCAGCACCATGTCTGTCTGCACACTACCATGCTCCTTCATGATCATAACAGATGAACTTCTGAAATTTTAAGCAAGCTACCTCAATTAACAATTTTTTATAAGAGTTGTTGTGGTTATGTGGTTATGGTGTCTAGTCACAACAACAACAACAAAAACCAAAAGCAAGCAAGCAAACATAAAATCTATCACCACCACCACCAACAATAAAATAATAATAATTTAAAACCCCCAAAACTAAGACAGGGGACTTCCCTGGAAGCCAGAGGCAACAGAGTGGCTGACTTGACTGTTGGGGAAGTGGGCCTAGAACTAGTGGGCCACTTCAAGTCTTGGTAGGCTTGCCAGGGCCCAGCTTATTGGACCACTCAGAATAGAAACCAATTGAGATCAACAGGGTAAAACGAGAACTGGCCAGAGAGGGTAAACAAGGTCTGTGGATACTGCCAAATGGCAGACCCATTCTTCCAGTAAGTCTGAGGTGACCGGTTCCAGTCTTTACAAAGTCAACCACCTAGGGGGTCACAAAACTGCTGAATCACTCAGACCCAGCTATTATATTACAAATTTGGAAGGCTTGATTAAAGTCACCACTTTTGGATGGTCCTAGAAACTGGTAAAACCAGGGCTAACCTCCTCCTCTTTTCCCTGCTCAGGGCTTGATGTATTTCTTGCTGGGAGTGGTTTACTCCTTTTGAAGTTATGTTTGGGATACCATCTCCTATTCTCCTCAAACTCCAAGATATTCAGTCAGAAAAGTCTAATCACTTCCTTCTCATATCCTTTCAGGCTTTGCAAAAAACTTGCTAGGCCATTAACAGGGCAATGAAGGAAATATAAATAAATCCTGTTATCCCTCATCTCTGAACCTACTCATCAGTTCCAGCCAGGAGACCTGGTTTAGATAAAAAGGATCTTTCCCGGGACTCTGTGACCCACCTGGTAAGGACCCTACCCAGTAACCCTTACAACCTAAATTATTGTGTAAGTAGCTGGCATCATCACTCTGATGCATCACTCCTCATTAAAGAGGGCTGCTGAGCAGTGCCCTGACACCCACAGTTTACCAGCCACTATTGGATCAAGAGGTGGGCGACACTTCACATAGCCTAGTTGGAGAGCTAGGCCTTGGGGCATCAACAGTGGATCTCCACTCCCACTGATTGCTGCCCCATTCCCAAGGCCTGCAGGGAAGATTCCTGCAGACTGGAACTCACCAGTAACACCCTAGTTTATTGAACAACCCTCATCTACAAGTCACACCTCATCCCTCTAAACTGTTTCATCACCCAGAAAACCCAGCAGCTCCTGAAGAGTTTGCCAGTTTGCCAGCTCCTACTGGATTCAGAGCTGCTTCCTGAGACAGGGATTTTTGTAGTGATATATTGTATATTTAATAAAAATCAGCCTGAAATATGAGAGAACAGAATCCCCCACAGTCAAGCCATGAGAGTCAGAGAGGGGTAACTCACACCTTTAATCCCATCTGAGTTTTTATTAAATGCCAACTGGAATGCATATTTCAGATTTTACCAGCCCCAATTAGATCAAAAGCTCCTATAGAATCAAGAGCTCTTACTGACCCAAGAACTGATATTGGCCCTAGATTAGATTCATGCTACACATAAATAGCCAGTTCCTACTGGGCTTAGAACAGCTCACTGAGACACAGAATATACCAACTACAAGTGGACCAAGAACTCAAATTGGACAAAGAAAAGCTTCCTGAGACATAGACACAGCCTGAGCAGACTGCACCAAGAACAGCTTCCTGAGATACAGACAAATCCTACATTAATCTGAGGAAGCCAGTGTAAGAATACGTATAACAACATAAAGAACAATAAGGCACCAGCAGAATCTGGTGGTTCTACAACAGCAAAACCTGTAGGGGGATTATATTGTTCCATTGTAAATAATTGTCCCTCCTATGAGTTTAATAAAAAGCACTGATTGGCCAAAGGCAGACAGGAAGTATGGGAGGGGCTATGAGACCAAGAAGACTCTAGGAACAGGAAGCACAGAGCAGAATGCCAGAGAGAAGCCAGAAGAAGCAGAGGACAACTATGCTGCTGTGAGAAAAGGTACCAAGCCACATGGCTGAACAGGATAAGAGTCATGGGTTAGTTTAAGGATAAAGAGTTAGCAAGTTATATGCCTGGGCCTTAGGCCGATCGGCCTAAAACTATTGTAAGCATCTGTGTGTCTCTGCAGGTCTGTGGGTCTGCGGGTCTAAACCTTGAGGCTAGGCCTGAAAGTCCAGGCCAGAAACCTCATACTACAAAAACCTGAATATGCCAATGTAGAAGAAGCACAAGGAAATGACCTTTAAAACAATTTGATAGAAGCATTAAAAGAGGAAATATAAAACTCCCTAAAAGAAATAAAGGAAAAGACAAACAAAAACATTGGAAGAGACCAACAAATTCCTTTAAAAAAAAAAAAAAAACAAGAAAAAGCAAACAGGTGATAGAAACAGTTCAGGAATTAAAAATTGAAATAGAACCAATAAAGAACACACAAATCAAGGGATTGCTGGAAATGTAAAGTCTGAGTAAATGAACAGAAACCACAGATGCGAGCATAACCAGTAGAATGCACCAAAAATGCCACAACACAAAATGTTTCTGACAATTGGAACACCATGTAAAGATCAAATCTAAATAATAGAAATAGAAAAAGGAGAAGAATAACAGCTCAAAGGCACAGAAAATACATTAAAGAAAATCACAGGAGGAAACTCTCCCAGTCTAAACAAAGACATTTCCTATGAAGATACAGAAGCTTACAGAACACCAAATAAACTAGACCCTCCCCCCAATTTGTCCACATAATATTTATGTCACTAAACATATAGAACAAAGAAAGAATACTAAAAGCTACAAAGGAAA
Source organism: Phyllotis vaccarum (assembly GCA_033318265.1). NCBI lineage: Eukaryota > Metazoa > Chordata > Mammalia > Rodentia > Cricetidae > Phyllotis > Phyllotis vaccarum. Next base: position 3,600,117 of record JARWLC010000013.1, on the reverse strand, counting down.
GGTGCCAAGTAACTTATAAAGGCCAACACATCAGAATAATACTCGATTCAAAGAAAATAATGAAAGCTGGAATGCCCTGGTCAGATGTTATATAGACATTAAAAGACCATGGTTGCCAGCCCAGATTACTATAATCAGCAAAACTATCAATCACCATAGATGGAATAAACAAGTTATTCCCTGATGAAACCAGATTTAAACAATACCTATCCACAAATCTAGCCCTAGAGAAAGCACTGGAAGGGAAAACTCCAACCTAAGGAAACTAGATGCTCACACAAAACCACAAGCAAGAGAAAATTCCACTGAAGGAAGCCCCAAAGAGGAGAAACACACACACACTACAACCAAAAATAAGAGGAATTAATAATCACTTATCATTAATATCTCTTAATATCAATGGACTCAATCCACACCTATAAGAAGTCACAGGATAACACAATGGATACAAAAACAGGATCCATTCTTCTGCTGCATACAAGAAACAAACACCTTCAAAGACAGACACTGTCTTCAAACTAAACTTACTAAAAAGAGATCAGGAAAGACATCTTAGAAAAAATACCATCAACATGAAGTCTCAATCCTGAACATTTATGCCCCCAATATAAGGGCAGCCACATATGTAAAAGAAATATTCTAAGAACAGTTAATAAGTTGTACCTCCTGAAAATGAGAAGCTTCTGTAAGGCAAAATACATGATCAATAAGGCAGAAAGATACCCTACAGAATGGGAAAAGATCTTCACCGACCCTACACCTGACAGAGGACTGATCTCTATAATACATAGAAAACTCAAGAGACTAGAGGTCAAAAATAATTAAAAAAATATATAATTTGAAAATTGGGGTGCTGAGCTAAATAGAGAATTCTTAACAGAATTCCAAATGGCTGAAAGACAATTAGAGAATCACTCAACAACATCCTTAGCTATCAGAGAAATGCAAGTCCAAACAACTTTTAGATACCACCTTAAACCTGTCACAATGGCTAAGATAAAAAACACAGATTACAGCCTATGCTAGAGTGGTTATGAAACAAGGGCAACAGTCTTCCATTGCTGGTGGGAATGTAAATTTGTATAGCCACTTTGGAAAACAGTATGGTGGTTCTTCAGAAAACTGGGAATCCATCTACCCAATGACCCATCAATACCAGTATTGAGCCTATACCCAAGGGAAGCAGACACATTTGTTGTATTAGGTTTCTGGCCTAGCCCAGGAGTTTGAACCCACTTTCAATCCCACTGCTGCTTAGACCCAAATAATCATATAGATGCTTGTATTATTTTTATGCTGATTGGTTTAGGGCCCAGGCATATAACATGCTAATTCTTTACTCTTAAAATAACCCATGATTCTAATCATGTTCAGCCATGTGGCTCGATACCTTTTCTCAGAGCAGCAAAGTTGTTCTCTGCATCTTCTGGCTTCTCTCTGGCATTATGCTCTGTTCTTCCTATTCCCAGAGTTTTCTTAGTCTGGTAGCCCTGCCCACACTTCCTATCTGCCTTCAGCCAATCGGTGTTTTTATTAAAGCAGTAGGTGGGATAAATATTTATAATATAACTACACAATCCCACTATACACATTCTTACCCCAAGGGTATTATTAGCTCAACTATAGCATTATTCATAATAGCTGGAATGTGGAAACAATGTAGATGCCTCTCAAATGAAGAACGGATTAAAAATTGTGGTACATTTACACAATAGAGTACTACTCAGCAGTGAAAAAATGATATCCTGAAATTTGCAGACAAATGGATGGATCTGGAGAGTACCATCCTGAGTGAGGTAACATAGGCCCAGAAAGATATATGGTATATACTTACTCATAACTAGATTTTAGATGTAAAGCAAGGGAAAACCAGGCTACAATCCACAACCCTCAAGCAGCTAGGTAACAGGAGGAAGTTAAGAAAGACATCCATGACTCCCCCCTGGGAAGGGAAAATAGGGAAGTTCTCCTGAATAAATTGGGATCATATGGGGAAGCAAGGGGAGATGAGAAGAGATCATGAGAGAATGGGATGGATGAGTGGGGGGGGGAGCAACAGAGAGGGAGAGCAAAGAAATGGGTTTCTTGATAGAGGAGCCATCGTGGTGTTAGAGAGAAACTTGGTGGTAGGGAAACATCCAGGAACCCACAATAGTGGAGAGTGTGCCTAAACTGGCTATCCACTATGATCAAATGAATGACCACCTAACTTCCATTATAGAACTTTCATCCAGCAGCCAATGGAGGTAGAAGCAGAGATCCATAGATAAGCACCGGGTCAAGCTCTCAGTCCAGTTGAAGAGAGGGAGGAGAGAGTCTATGAGCAACAAGATCAGAATCACAAGGAGGAGACCCACAGAGACAGTTGACCTGAGATAATTGGAGCTCACTAATCTGAAATGACAGCTAAGGAAGTCTCATGGAATGAAACTAAACCCTCCAAATGTAGATGGCATTCAAACAGTATGGGCATTTTGTGGGGCCTCTTGCCAGAACAGTGTTTATTCCTGGGACATGAGCTGACATCTTGGAGCCCATTCCTACAGAGGAACTCCTAACTCAGCCTTAATACTGGGATGAGGGACTTGGACCTATCTCAACTGGATATGCCAGACCTAACTGACCCACCTTGGGACTCCTAGACCTTCTTGGGAGTGGATGGGGGATAGGGTGAGGGAAGGCTGATGGAGGACTGGGACGGGGAGGGAGAAGGAGCAGTGGTAGATATGGGATACATTTTAAATTAAAAAAAACTTAAATATAAAAAATAATAAAATAAATAAATTAAAAAAGAGGGCTGCTGAGGATGATGACAGATAAACCATGGCTCAGATTTCAGATCCCTTAAAGACTGACCTGAAATTGTTAACCCAGAACACCATGTTCATATTTTTCTTTTCTCTCTCTATAGGGATTGGAACCTACAGCCTTCACTGTCCCCTACTCTGGACTTGTAAATTAAGAAGAAGAGACATAAGGAAATTTATAGTCAATCTAATCTCAGTTTCATATGGACCTTTATTTTTTTTTATCTATTTGCTTAGTTTTGGAGCTTGTTTGATTAAAACTACAAGCGGGAAGGTTGTGAAGACTTATCTTCTGATAGAGAAAAACAGGAAACCAAGTTCTATGCATGACCCATGAATGAACCCCTAAACTGTCAGGAGTCAGGTAATGGAGGGAATTTGTAGTGTGCCAAATGAAGCTGTGGAACCGAAGTTTCTTGGAAGCATGCTGACAAGTGTATATACATAAAAGTGGGGTCCATTCCAAATACTGCACAACAGGGAACTATAATCTCATAACCATAATACTGAGAGACCGGAAATAAGAGATTGGAAATAAGACATGGGTCACTAGAACAATTCTGGAAATAAGACTATTATGCTGCCAAAACAGACCCAGAAAATAAGTGTACCATTCAGAGGAGGCTACCTCCTCAGGTTCCCAACAGACATGGTTCCCAGCAGAGATACCCTTCCCATCCCGAGGGGGAAAGACACAACCCTAACTTTGTTAGTTAGGGTTTCTATTATTGTGAAAAGACACTATGGCAATGGCAACTCCTATAAAAGAAAACATTTAACTGAACCTGGTTTACAGTTCAGAGCTTTAGTCCATTATTGTCATGGTGAAAAGCATGACAGCACATAGGCAAGCATTATATGGCTGTGTAGTTGAGAGTCTACATCCAGATTGGCAGGCATCAGGATGCACTGGGCTTGACTTAAGCTTCTGAAACATCAAAGTGCCACTCCCTATGGGTCTATGGGGACCATTTTCATTTAAACCCATTACTGATTCCCATTGAGACTGTCCACAAGTAGCTCCAAAAGCTACTCTTGATAAAGTTCATTGTTTGCTTAATCATTTCCAAGTCATGGATTGGTCAGGATTGCTGGTTGTTTCTGAATCCCTGACCCCCTTACTACATAGGGCAGCCAGGAAGCAATCAGACTACTGTTCTTCCAGCAAGTAAAAACAACTGTAACTGGGAACAGGTAAATTAACACTGAGGGGACCTATAGGAAGCTGGAACTTGCGTGATACCTAAGACTTTTGAATTAGAAGTCTCACTTTACTCCAATGAATATTATTCCACTCACCAGGTCAATTCTTATCAGACTACTTTGTGGGCATTTATGCTTATAATGGCTTAACTAAAAATGCCTCCTCCAAGGTATTGCAATAAGTCCTTCTTATGTGTACTAGTACACCTAATGCCCCGGATGTGCTTGTATAACACGGAAGAAGAAAGAACTTACTTTAGCATGAAGCACAGGCTGCAATGGGAAAAGTAAGAAAGCAAACCACACCCATCCTTGCTCTACTCTTGGTTGGAGTCTGTATTGGGGGGCCAAAAACTATAGGAACATTTATCCTCATAGTCAATGATAAAGACTTTATAGAACTGACTAAAAAAGTGGACCAGGACTAAGGGATATTAGAAGACTTATATTCAGATTACAGAAGCAAGTAGACTCCTTAGCAGAAACTGTTCTGCTAAAATCATACAGGTTCAGATCTTCTTTTTATGAAACAAGAAGAATTATGCATGACTTTACATATTGCTGTTTCTATCCCAACCAATCACACGTAATTGGAAAAAAATCTTACCATGGTCAGGGAAAACGTTAAATAAAGATGTAGATCAGATAACTGAAATCAGTTTCTTTTTACTTGGTGCCCCCTGGCTGACCACCTTACTGTCAGCACTAACTTGACTGTTAATTCCTAATCATGATCCAGCCATCTGGAACACTGCATCCTCAACTGCATGGCCAACCACATTAAACTGAGAATTAAACTCAGTTCAGCTACTGGTTCGTAGGACCAACTATTTCCCCCCTAGACTTGGATAAATCAGTGATTTGGCTCATGCCCAATGAACCAGTGGAGAATGTGACAGGAAAAGATAGTGTAGACTTTTCCTCATCTTTGACTTTTGCTTTGGACATTCCAGCTTTGACTAGGATTTGATCTCCTGGATGAAAATCGTATGGGAAACTAACCAATTCTATTCTAGGAAATAAAGGTCAGGATATCCTAGCTAACTTAGCTTTTGTTAAAAGTGCCTGTTTTTGTGCAACCTTCTTCAATTTGGAACTCCCTCCAATTAACTGTTTATATTAATTATATGTGCAGAACCCCTTTTGCTAACCACTTACATTAGCTTCAGTTAAAACTGCTTGCTTCCAGATGCATACTCTGAAGGACCTCACCCCACCTTCACAGCTGCTAAGCAAGATGTCAGGATGAGGCTTCTGTCTTTAAAATCCCTGTGTTTAGAGTGCTCAGGGGCTACACCTACAGCCCTAAACACTCAGTGTGGTCCTAGTTGGCTGGAGTAAAGACTTTCCATTGGCTATACATTGTATTTTAGTACCCATCTCGGGTGAACTTCCTGTAATAACACGAGACCTTTTGTTTCTGCTGCTAGTCTCCTTCCTTCTTACTGTACTTGGAATTCATTCTTTCTTATGACCTGAATCTTTCTGCAAAAACTACCTTTTATTTTATTTTTTTTTAGTTTTCCATTGTTCTTGGATTATAGGCATGAGCCATCATAACCAGCACATAGTAACAAGCTTTAAGGATAGCCATGCCTAATAACACAGGAATGTATGAAATGAGCTTCACAGGAGGGTTAGAAAGGAGGGGACCATGAGTTGAAGAATTGTCTGATCAACTTAGTCAGATCTGTTTCTAAATAAAAAGTAAAAATTGGACAAGGATACAGTTCAGTGGTAGAATACATGTGTTAAGGCCCTGAATTCAATTCCCAAAATTGAAAACAGACAATCAAACAAAAACAAAAACAAATTCAACTGTTCATGATCAGTACTTTCATGCCATATTCCAGATACATTGGCTTATGGCTGACGATGACTTGAGGCAGCAGAAACTCCTGATGCATCTTCACTAGGTTGGGAAATTGGTCTTCTTTTTTAAATGCAAATTTAATCTTTAGTAAAGTGAGAAACTGTGTAAACAAGAAACAAGACAAAGATGTTAGCAGTGAGCACAAGTGACAAAAATAGCTTTGAGCTTTATAAAGAATTATCATAAGCAACAAGGCAACCCAAGTTTTAAAAAGCAAACAAGAGACACACAGGCATTTGTATAAAAATAAATACACTTCACCAGAACCAAATAGCAATAAATGAAAAAAGGATCATTGTCTTCATTGTTCAGGAAAAGGCAAGTCAAGACCACAAAGAGATCCATCTTTGTGGGAAAACAGTTATAAGTCTCATTTAAAAATTAACCATGGTGAGTACCTACATCAGCAGGGTTCTTGTAATGGGATTATATTCTGGTACATTGTAAATATTTGTACCTCCTACTGGTTTAATAAAACACTGATTAGCAAGAAGGCAGAGGAAGTGTAGGCAGGGTTAACAGACTAAGAAAATCCGGGAACAGGAAGAACAGAGCAGAGACAAGAGGAGAGATGCCAGCAGACACAGAGGAAAGGAGACCTGGAAGCTGCTCTGAGAAAAGATAGCAATTAGCATGGCTAAACAAGATAAGAATCATGGGTCAATTGGTCTTCTTAAGCATTTTCTTTATTACAAAAACAATAGTCCCCTTGATATTTAGATGTCATTTTCATGGAGATATTTGCTAGATATTTCTTCCCTCTTCCCCTCATCTGAGTCCTGTTGGCTTTACACACTTTGGTAAATCTATTGTCATTCCTCTGGACAGGAAATATGAGGAGGAGTGAGTATCACTTGTGATGGAAAATAGAGAGATATAGAGTTTTGGGTATGTGGCTAGATGGTGGTAGGGCACTTGACTACTTTTCATTAAACTATGAGCTTTGATCTTCATACCCACAGAGTTTCCAGAATCTGGTATTTGATTTCGCTTTTCCTTTTCAATAGCTCTGTTTTGGAGATGTTTGGATCATAGGACTGTTTCAATTGTCTTTCTGAAAACATATTTTTCCACTGCAGAAAATTATATTCCCTGTTGCTAGACAAATCCATTTTCATTTCTTTGTGATTTTTATTAGCATTATATTAGTTATATAAAACAATGGGTTTCCTTCCTTCCCTCCCTACCTTCCTTTCCTCCTTCTTCCCTCCCTCCTTTTCTTCCTCCCTCTCTCCTTTTTCTTCCTTTCTTCCTTCCTTCTTCTCCTCCTTTTCTAAGAGTAAGTTTTTACTCTGAATTACAAACTGAATTTACATTCACTGTATAGCTCAAGCTGACCTCAAACTTGAGGTGATTTTCATATCTTAGCCTCTTGAGTATTAGTATCATAGATAAGAGCCTCTTCCTCTATCTTAATAACGTGTTTCTTTATGATATTTCATATGTATATCGAGTTGGTTTTAATTACTTTTTCTTCTTTGCTAATCTTTACCATGTCTCAGAATCCACTGGCTAGCCTCTCACCATTCTACTTTAATGTTCTAGTTTCCTTTAAGAAAACTTTGAAAAATAATTTCCATCAATCCATACAAATTTAAAAGTATTGGAATTGTGTTTTGGTGTGTTTCCTTTAAAAGAAAAAGTAGTTCTGTTAATTTTAGAACTCTGTATCTGCTTATATTACATATAAAGTAGAACCAGCATGGACAATTTTATGCAAAATGTTAATGCTATGAGTCATTCAAGGATTCATTTTTAATATAGAACTCTACCTCATTTAGCTATGGTGTTTTGCGTCATTTTTGTTAATTATTTGAATTACATCAAGGAATAGAATAACCGTAGCTTCTATAGGTCTAATATACTGAAGTGGAGAAATAAATACAAATATAAAATAGTTTTATGTGAACAATCATAGAGGTTTTCAAAGTCTTATACATATTTGTAGATTTCAAGGATAATATCTCAACTCTGAAGAACTGAAAACTAAACAAAATCAGTCAGCATGATTCTGACTCACTTCCATTTGCAAAACTCACTGGTTCAATAACTACAAAATTATGATTAATTCATTCATTTAAACCTTCAATAATAGTCCTTGGGAGAAAGTGAGGCTGAGATATATAGTAGAGACAGGCAAGTTAGGAAAACTGTGTACTTGGGGAGGCCTTTATTTACTATAACTCATTGCTTTTGTTGTTGGCTTCCATCAGAAATTCTGTTAAAATAAAATGTATCATAATAGTTTTTTCTTGGACAACAGTTTGCCCCACGAAAATTTAATGTCTAATTTCTCAACAGTTTTTACCAATAGCAGCCTGAGCTTTCTATCAGCTAAGAATTCCTAGGCTTTATTGGTTGAGCCAATAGGATAGCATTTAAGAAAAAAATGTTTGATGGTTGTTGAATCAAGAGAAACCCTGAGTTTGATTCCCAAACCACGTTCCATCTAAAACCTGTTCCGTTGCTTTAATGTTTATGCTTCCTGTGCTTTGTCCCTGCTCTGCCTCTGCTCTACTGTTACTCTTCCCTTCAGCGTTTGCATCATTTTATGTGTAACTTTCTTCCAGAATTGAGAAATTCTGACTTTGAGTTCTAATGAACTGTTTGTAGGATTGAATTCATTTTTTATTCCGTTGTGTCTGCCCTAGAATTCAACTTAGAAAATACCTATAACATGTCATATGAGGGCTAGAGGTAATAATATTATCTTGTAATCCTAGCATTGGGAAGACCAAGGATGGGAGATGATGAGTTCAAGGCGTTCCTGTGTTAAAGAGTACCTTCAAGGCCAGCCTGTCTCAACAACTGAAAATAAAATGGCAGATGAATAAATGAGGTTTGGTTAACATGGTTTTCAAGGAACATATGAGTTAAATGCGTACATCCGTGTCCAAAAAATAAGTCTCTGCTTTTTACATAAGAACTATGTGGTGGAGAAAAGCAGAATATGGGGAGAGAGGACGTTCTGCTGCTGAGTTTTGCACTTTGCTGCATTTTCTCACAACTGAATTATCAAAGATACCTTTTGAGTTTCTCATTGCCCATTTTTGGTAAATCATTCAGCTACTTCTTTTGGATAAGAATTGATATGGCTACATCAGGACTAACTCAGGAATGGGAGACGAGGGGAAAAATATGGTGGAGAACCACTGGTTGATCTTGGAAAGAAATAATGAACATGCCAGTTGGCCCAGTTGTGCACAGAAACAATAAGCAGCTAAAATAGGGTAGAATTAAGGGGTGAAAGATTAGAGAGTGAACTTATTCTATGTAATCATTTGACTACAGGAGCTATTCATAATGAATATTCTTGTCATTATGTCTTTGGTTGTCATGACCTATTCTGATGATGGCAACAGCACATGACTACCAGGGATAATGGGAAGCTCTGAGCTGGAGAGAGGAGCAGGAAATGCTTAGAACCCAGCCATGGAAGTGGGGATGAGAGGGAAAGCAAGAGTAGGATCAAAAGTCAGGATGGAATGTACTTTCAGATTTTTTTCCTCCTACAAAGCCCATAGTGCTGCTGCACTTTAGCCTTGACACTGTCTAGAATCTTGAAATTCAAAGCAGTGTCATTTTGTGCTATAGACCAGGGATTCTTAGATATTCAAGTCCTGTATTTCTGCTATCACTGTCAAGAGACGAGGCTTTCATCATGATGGAAACCATGCCTTCATTTTCCCAACAAAAGACATTTGTGTGTTTACAGACATGCTGTCAGCACATTTATGATTTTTGATGACTTTAAAGGACATGATCAGTTGCAGAAAGGCTATTGGGCATGAATGTAATTGTTACAGGGTATACGAGTGATTTGTTGATAGGTAAAAGAACCAGAACCAGAAGAAACATGGGGTTTTCTGCTTATTCTCAGTGGACTAAAAAGGTTACAGATGGAAACTGAAGGGATGTAAGGAATGTGGGTAGGAGACAGTGTGTGACACATCCAGCTGGACTCAATATCTTCCTACATAGCTGACTAGGAAGATGGCCAATGCTGAGAGGCAAAATGATAGCAGTGGGTGTAAGAGCACTGACTTGGTGCTCTTAGGAAATAAACTGAAATCTCTGGACTCATATCCCTTATGTTTGAAATGAGGAAAGTAATATTTGTCCTCAGGCTTGGTTGCAGGTGCCTTTCCCTCATTGCAAAGGTATCATACCTAGGAAGACTATATTAATGCTTAAATGCAGTCTTATGAGTTGCAATTTTTGAAGAAAGTTTTGATTGGTAATAAATTGAAAGTTTCTAGTGTTGATTTGATATAGTTTAATGTCACTGCTCTCTACTTGAGTACTGTATATATTTAGTTTTTCTCACTAATTAAATGTCTTTAATTAGCATTATATGAATATCAGAATATGACTTCATTCAAGTTGATAAAATGACATTTTAAATTTTCCCTACAAATGTAAAAAAATTTCTGGATTTGAAATTTGAAATAATACTGTGATTTGAAAGATCATTTTTGTTTACTTGAATAGAGATTTGTAAAAGTATGTGTATAACTCTTTGGTATAAAAAGTTGATCCTTGACAATGCATATAGAATTTTGTAATTTTGTGTGATGATTATCTTCTGTCAATAACATTGTAAATGCTTAAAGGTTTTAAAATAAAGTCTTTAGAGTAATATACAAAGATGTATCCATCTCTGTGTTCTGCTTTTCTCCAGATCCTTTCTATTTTTCTTTCCAATTCCATAAACATTTTAAATATTTTCTGGCCATTATTGCACAATATCTGCCTGGGATTCAGGCTACCTCCTAGCAAGGGGAGGCCTTTCTGCTTCAGAGAGCACTAATTAGTAACCATTACTTTGCACTTCAAAGACTGGAGAGGGCAGTCTCTGTCTATGTCTCTCTCTGTCTTTATTTCTCTCTCTCCTCCCCTCCTCTTCCCTCACCTCCCCCTCTTTCTCTGTGTTTCATAGCTGACTCCACTCAGAAGCATTTGTGACATTTTCGTTTTCTCAGAATATGATTGTTACATTGCTTGTCATGTTTGTTTTGTTTTGTTCTGTTCTGTTTTGTTTTAGAGACAGGGTTTCTCTGTGTAACAGCCCTGGCTGTCCTGGAACTCTTTTTGTAAACCAGGGTGGCCTCAAACTCACAAAGATCCACCTGCCTGTGCCTCTTGAGTCCTGAGATTAAAGGATGTGTCCCACCACAGCCTAACCATTTCTTGTCTTTTAATTCACCTGTTCTCAGTCTCAACATTTCATCCAGGGTTTTGACAGGTGTACATGTTTCAGTGAGCCTCCCTGTACCCATGCTCCAGATTTTTTATATATCACATCATGGTTCAATAATTTAGTTACATTTTTCTGGGCAATGTTTTTACTGGCTGCTTATCCTACATGGTGCTAGCAAAATTTCAGGGAAATGTTTGTCTGCTCATCCCCCTTTTTCATTACTACTGTTGATTGCTTTTGCAGAAGAAGGAGTATCATGGGTACAGGTCACTGTCCCTACAGTGTCATATGTTGTTCATTATGAGGTTACAGAACTCAATACAATAATGTAACCCTGCAGGTAGACCCGGGACATCACCAATTGATAATATGATTTATCTGTCTGGGTTTATCTGTAGAGATAAACTACTGATACACTCATTTTTTTTCTCACAAAAGATAGCACAAAACTTCTGTATAGCCATGGTTTTGCTGTTTCTTCCCCCTCAGAGGTTTTTTGGTTTTTTTTGTTTTGTTTTTGTTTTTGTTTTTTTTTTTTTTTTTTTTGCCAATGCTTGTGATTTTAGACTGCTATTAACACTCTCCAAGTTCCACCTCCCTGAAGAACTGCTACAATTCTATCTACTTCATATGCATTAAAGTGGAGAATTACGACACATAGATGTTAAAAAATTCACCAAAGGTCACACAACAATAAAGAGGGAGAGTTGTAAAGTAAAACCAAGTACAAATGCTTTCAAAGCTGAGACTAAATGCAGATTCTTGACAAATGTGCCCAGTAGCCTATGCCTTGATTAAAAACACTGGAAATGTTATGGGGTGAAGCTTAGTGATAGAGCACTTTCCCAGCACACACAAGTGTCTAGATCTTACCCATTGCATTCCAGAATATACCAAAGTGTTATCAATGCTGAGCTTCTCCCTGAAATGAATGTAATCTGGAAGGAAGAGCAAAACAAAGTATTTGAACTCCTAGTTCTGAGAAAATGTTACTCTATTGTATATAGACGATTGTCACAAGGGTGTACATTTCCCACAGAAAACTCAATTTCATAAATCCTTAGAACAAACCAAGGAAGAAAAGATCTATTTGAATTTGCAGAAACATTAGAAATCACGAGCCATGAGCAATATAAGTTAATTTATTGAATTTATATTCTTCTTAATATTGAGACTGTTCCTTCCTGCATGGATTTGACTGCAGTGGTCATAGTCTGTGTCTCTGTCACTATTCACCCATTTTCTCCCAGTTGTAGCTGCCTGGAGTGGGACCTGTTTTGCACTCTAGTCTAAAGGAGGTAGAAGACTAAACATATTGACCTTCACCTCAGACTAAGCAGGGCTAGAGATTATTCTCAAAATGTGTCCACTTAGAGTCTAATTCAGAATCACTCTTTTGTTCTCATGTAGCTCTGAAACATTTGCATCAGCAGATGTTGACACAAGTTCTATGTCTTACGCATATTCCAGATATGGACCCTGCTGTATGTGTCAGGAACATTAGTGATAGGAGTCCAGATGTGATCGCAAATTGTCTTAGAGAAGGTTGTTATTGTCATGGAGTTCAAGCAAAGAGACAAACTGGAGGTTTGAAACAGATTAATTTTGATGATTCTTTTGACTTTGACCCTTATCTCAACTGAACACTCACATGCCTATATGTCATTGTCCTAACGGAAAGTTAAGAAGGGCACTGCAGAAAGGCAGTAATTAATTAAGTCTATCTAGTTACTATACTGTCTGATAGTTTGTCATACTATTTCTATAAGAAAATATGGATATACATATTTTTCATTTATTATTTTTGTAAGTATGTATCGTGTGCATATGTGTGCACATTAAATGATGTCCAAAGATTACTTGTCCTTAGTAATTCTCTACTTTATTTTTTGAGACAGAATCTTTAACCTAACCTAGAACTTATTAATTCTCTAGGCTGGTCAATTGTATTCGGGTATCTACTGGTCTCCAGCACTGCTCCTACTGCAGTGCTAGGATTAGAGTTGCAGATCCTTATCCTGGCTTTTATATGTGGGTGTTGGTATCTGCACTTAGGTCCTCATGTTCACAGATGGCAAACACTTTGGCAACTGAGCAATCTTTTCAGCCCCTATAATAATTTTCCTTCTAAAAATTTTTTTTAAAGTAGGTTAATGAATGGCTCAAGTTGAAACTGTGGTAGAACACTTGTCTAGTATTTGTAAGGTCCTAGGCTCAATTCACAGCACTGCAAAAAGTTAAAGGGAAACAAACCAGCCCATTTTTAAAGTTAAGCATCTACACTGTTAGCTATCTTGACAATTTCACATAACTTCAGTGATAAGTTTGAAACCATAGGTTACTGCCCACTATTTTGAGAAAGGACTGTGTTACAGTACTATGATCTTGCAGTAATTTAATTTTTATAGGAAGGCTACTTACTCCAGAGTATAGGACAACAGTAACTATAAAGTTTGCCTCTTTTAAAAATAGTATAAACCTCAAAATTATATTTTTTATTATAAATAAAAAATTATTTTATGAATAGATTTCTTCCATTACATCTTGCATGTCTTCATTGTTGCCTACCAGCCTGAGCACTAGAGCTTTACAATAGCCCTTGATATCTAGTAAGTAAAGACTCATTATATTTTACACTCTCATTCTTAAATTATTATGGGGGGTTGAGGACTCTATTTTTCATAGCTACATGAATGCAAAATCTTTACAAATTATTCATAAAATATTGGGTTGGTGATAGGGCTCATTTGGGTTCCATCTTAACAATACAGAAACTGTATATGGTGGCAGAAACTCCAATACTTCTATTTGGGTGCTAGAGGGAGGAGGATCAAGATTTCTAGGTCCTATAGTGAAGTTAGAGGTCAGCTACATTACATGGCATTCTTTGTCAAAGCAAAAACAACAACAACAAAAACAAAAAACAAAAAAAAACCCCAAAAAAGCCCCCCAAAAAAACCAAAAAATAAAAAATAAAAAATAACCAAAGTAATGAGGAGCAGAAAGGGACACCCTCTAGTATTGCAGTTCTTGTGCAAGCCTCTGGTATTGAGACCCTTAGCCCTATAAATGTTTCAGTTCTTGTGTAGGCCTAGGAAGTAGGGAATCTTTAGCCTTCCTCTGTGCTTAGACCTACAGTCTCAAGGCAGGCTTGGATATGGAAATGTCTCATCCCTTGACAACAACCAGTGCTATAGGTCTCATGTGGGCCTTGAAAGTAGGGGGTTTTCTTAGCCATTGGCACAAGCCAGCATTAGAGCTCTTAGCTGGGAACACCTCTCACCTAAAGACTTGATCGCTCTCTGGAACTTTTCTGGTGTCGAGGCACAGTTGTTTCTTCTGTATATCAGTTTATAAGTCTCTATCCTTCTTCAGACTCAGGTCTATTCCCCCTACTGTTGCCTCTTTTCTTCTGCCCATCTTTCTGACCTATCCATTACTCAACTTTTCAGCTATTTTTTCTATAGCTATGTAGACAGATGCCTTGCTACATTCACAATTCAATCTGTTGATACCTCAGCTGCCATTGCTGCTCTGTTGACTCTTCTGTCACTTTCTGCTTCTGAGGATTTATCCCTGACTTACCATCTGAGCTCATGTTATAAAGAAGAGGCCAGAAAATATCAGTTGAAGTGGATGAAGAAATGGTTCTGTGGTTACAAACATTTGTTGCCCTAGAAAAGAACCAAATTTGTTTCCCAGTACCTACATAATAGCTTACAAGTATTTGGAACTCAAGTTCTAGGAGATACAACACATTCTTCTGACAGCTACATGTACCGGGCTTTCACATGGCACAATAGATACATATAGGCAAAAATTACATAAAATGAAAAAATTAATATATACAGATATAGACGTATGACATCTCAGAGCCCATTTCTTATAAAGGAACACCTAACTCATCCTTAATACTGGGAAGAGGACATACCTCAATTGGGTATGCCCGACCAAACTGACTCACCTTAGGATTCTTTGCCCTTCTTAAGGAATGGATGGAAGGATGGGAGGGAGAGGCTGAGGGATAGTTACGAGGGACTGGGAGGAGGGAAGGGAGGGGGAACAGTGGTAAACATGGAATTAAATTGAAAAAACCATTACTTAGGGAAAATTTTTATTTGGCTTGGTGTTACAAAACAGGAAAAGTGGTAACTGACGAATGCCCCCCTTGTTACTCATTGAAACCAACTTATTTGCCTTGTAGAACCAAAAACAATCATTGAGACTTATATTTTAGACCAATAATAGCCTTGACACTTAGCACCAATCACATTCATTAAAGATTATGCTTTGGACAAATCACAAAGTTGACACTTAGGACCAATTATAGTCATTGAAGTTTGTATATTTAGACCAATCACAGTCTTGCTCTTAACAGAAATCTGAGTCATTTAAACTTGTATCGTGACCAATCACAACCTTTAATCTTAGGACCAATCACAGTCTTGCTCTTAACAGAAATCTGAGTCATTTAAACTTGCATCGTGACCAATCACAACCTTTAATCTTAGGACCAATCACAGTCTTGCTCTTAACAGAAATCTGAGTCATTTAAACTTGTATCGTGACCAATCACAACCTTTAATCTTAGGACCAATCACAGTCAGCAGGTCATAAGCTCTCAACCAATCACATAGGCAGTGGGTGTTCTATGGTTGCCTGGATACAGTAAACAGAAGAACAGTTGGCTTCAAGTGGGGCTAAGGTAAGGTTAAGTCTGTTGGTGCTGTGCTGTAAGGGCAAAATCTTGAGTTATTTTCTGTTTATTCTTGTACCAATCATTGAGACAGGTATGGTGAACTTATCAACTGTAAAACTGTGGATTTGATGACTTCATATTTCAGTTTTATCAGTTTTTAGTTTAGTCTGAAGTTACGCAGTCAAGTGTATACATAACTGTCATCTTTAAGCTAAGTTGTCTAATGACTTTTATGAAATGTTTTCTATTTAATCAAACAATACTATTTATAGCATAATTCACTATCTCTGATACACTTGTACCACACATTGGCAAATAGGGTTAATTGTCAGTATTTTTAAGTACTGAAAAGTTTTGTCATGAGAGTTATATGGTACAAAAACATATGAAAGATGGTGATTAATATAAAATATAGTGGATTATTAAAAATAAATGATAAAGTATTGATAATAAAGGGTAAAGAAATATAATAAAAATAGATGATAAGTTGAAGAATGGGGTATAGAAGAAAGAAAATAGATGAAAGTTAGTTATATGGTACAGGAGAGATATAGGATGAACAAATGATTAACATATTAGATCATAGACACAGGATAGCTACAGAAGAAAAGAGAGAGCAATGGAAGATAGATGTAGATGGAAGATAGAAATAGATACAGGATAGTTGACAAAGAGATGGGAAATAAACATAGGATGGACAGAGGATAGATAGATATAAGGTGGACAGAATAGCTAGAGATATATAAGTAGATAGCTAGAGTCTAGCTATTCTGTGTCTGCTTATTCCTTATACTCTATACATGATAGATAATGGATAATGATGGATTAACAGATAGTAGATAGTTTGAGTATAGATGATAGAAGACATACAGAGTATCTAAAGGAGAATTAATACATGACAAGTAGATAGAAACAAAAACTCAAAATATAGGCAGATAGAAGGTACCTAAAGGATAAAGTAAAGGTGATAATTATATGAGAGTAACAAGAAGCTATAAGTTAAAGATAGTTGAAACAGAGACATGCTGTGGAAATATGCTCCTATACATTGTTAATATTTGTATCTTTTACTGATTTAATAAAACACTAATTGGCCAGAAGGAAGACAGGAAGTATGGGTGGAGATATCAGGTTAATAAAACTTGGGGAAGAGAAAGAGCAGAACAGAGATGCAAGGCAGGCACAGAGGAAAAAAGAAGAAAATGCTGTTTTAACCTTATAATCAGGGATAAGTTTAAGAGTAACAGTTAGCAAGTAACAGCATTTCATAAATATAAGACTTTGTGTTATCATCTGGGTTGTGGGTCCAGTCCTAACAGCTGGGCCTGACAAGAAACTCATACAACAAAGATAAATGATAGCCAGAGGATAAATGGTACATGGACAGCAGATAAGTGCAGGGAGGCTAGAGGTTAGGTGTTTGGTAGATAAATGGCAAACAGGTACAATATAGCTAGGAGACTGATAAGAGATAGACAGAAAATGGATGCAGGAAATCTAGTGAGTTAATGATAGATTACAGACACACAGGATAGTTAGAGGATAGCTGATAGATGGAAGGAAGATACTGGAAAGCTACAGAATTAATAATACATCTCAGATATACAGGAGAGAGAAGATAACTGATATATGAATGGAAATAGAAAAACAGGGTAGCTAGAGGACACCAGGGTAGCTAGAAGGAAGACAAACATGGAAAAACGAGAGGAATCATGATCAACGTAACTAATACATGGATGGTATCGAGAAATAGGGTAGCTAGAGGACAGCTGATAAACAGATGGAAGACAAACATGGGAATGATAGAGGGCTGATGATAGATAGATCAAAAAAACATGCAGGATAGCTACAAGATAACTGACATGGATGGTATAGAGGCACAGGGTAGCTAGGGACAGCTGATAAATTGATGGAAGACATAGGTTGGAACACTAAATGATTGATGATAGACAGTTAACAGACCTGCAGGCTAGATAGATGATAACTGATACAGGGATGGAATAGAGTTAAAGGTTAGCTAGACGACAACTGATAGATAGATGGAAGACAAACATGGGACTGCTAGCGTACTGGAGGTAAATCACAGAGATGCAGGATAGCTACAAGATAACTGATATGGATGGTATAGAGGCACAGGGTAGCTAGGGACAGCTGATAAATAGATGGAAGACATAGGTGGCTATACTAGAAGAGTGATGATAGAGAGATAACAGACCTGCAGGCTAGATAGATGATAACAGGTACATTGATGTTATAGATATAGAGGGTAGGCAGAGGACAGCCAATAAATACATGGAAGACAAACATGTGAGTGCTAGAGTACTGGTGATAGTTAGATCACAGACATGCAGGATAGCTACAAAATAACTGACATATAGATGGTATAGATGCACAGGGCAGCTAGGGACAGCTGATAAATTGATGGAAGACATAGGTTGGAACACTAAATGATTGATGATAGACAGTTAACAGACCTGCAGGCTAGATAGATGATAACTGATACAGGGATGGAATAGAGTTAAAGGTTAGCTAGACGACAACTGATAGATAGATGGAAGACAAACATGGGACTGCTAGCTTACTGGAGGTAAATCACAGAGATGCAGGATAGCTACAAGATAACTGATATGGATGGTATAAAGGCACAGGGTAGCTAGGGACAGCTGATAAATAGATGGAAGACATAGGTTGGAACACTAGATGATTGAGGATAGACAGATAACAGACCTGCAGGCTAGATAGATGATAACTGATACAGGGATGGAATAGAGTTAAAGGTTAGCTAGATGACAACTGATAGATAGATGGAAGACAAACATGGGACTGCTAGCGTACTGGAGGTAAATCACAGAGATGCAGGATAGCTACAAGATAACTGATATGGATGGTATAAAGGCACAGGGCAGCTAGGGACTGCTGATAAATAGATGGAAGACATAGGTTGGAACACTAAATGATTGATGATAGACAGTTAACAGACCTGCAGGCTAGATAGATGATAACTGATAAAGGGATGGAATAGAGTTAAAGGTTAGCTAGACGACAATTGATAGATAGATGGAAGACAAACATGGGACTGCTAGCGTACTGGAGGTAAATCACAGAGATGCAGGATAGCTACAAGATAACTGATATGGATGGTATAGAGGCACAGGGCAGCTAGGGACTGCTGATAAATTGATGGAAGACATAGGTTGGAACACTAAATGATTGATGATAGACAGTTAACAGATCTTCAGACTAGATAGATGATAACTGATACATGGATGGTATAGAGACAAGAGGTAGGTAGAGGGAAGCTGATAAATAGAGGGAAGAAAAACATGGGAATTCTAGAGTACTGGTGATAGATAAATCATGGAAGTGCAGGATAGCTAAAAGATAACTGACATATGGATGGTATAGAGGGACAGGGTAGATAGGGACAGCTGATAAATAGATGGAAGACATAAGAGGGCATACTAGATGAATGATGATAGACAGATAACAGACCTGCAGGCTAGATAGATGATAACAGGTACATGGATGTTATAGAGATAGAGGGTAGCCAGAGGACAGCTGATGTATAGATGTAAGACAAATATAGGAATGCTAGAGTACTGGAGATAGATCACAGATATGCAGGATAGCTACAAAATAACTGACATATAGATGGTATAGATGCACAGGGCAGCTAGGGACAGCTGATAAATAGATGGAAGACATAGGTGGGAATACTAGATGACTGATGATAGACAGATAATAGACTTGCAGGCTATATAGATGATAGCAGGTACATGCATGGTATAGAGACAATGGGTAGCTAGAGGACAGCTGATAAATAGATGGAAGAAATAGGTGGGAGTACTAGATGAGTGATGATAGACAGATAACAGACCTGCAGGCTAGATAGATGGTAAAAGGTACATGCATGGTATAGAAACACAGGGTGGTTATAAGGCAGCTGATAAATAGATGGAGACAAATATGGGAATGTAAGAGGGTTGATGATAAAGAGAAAACAGAGATGCAGGATAGCTACAAGATAACTGACACGTGGAAGGTATAGAGGCAAACGGTAGCTAGAGGACAGTTGATAAATAGACGGGAGACATAAGTTGAAATACTAGATTGCTGATGATACACAGATAACAGACCTGCAGGCTAGATAGATGATAACTGATACTGGGATGGAATAGAGTTAAAGGTTAAAAGTTAAAGACTGACAGGCTAGATAGATAATAACACATACACAATGTTATACAGTTAGAGGGTAGCTAGAGGACAACTGATAAATAGGTAGAAGGCAAACATGGGAATGCTAAAGGACTGGAGATAGATAGATCACAGATATGCAGGATAGCTACAAGATAACTGACATATGGATGGTATAGAGGCACAGGGCAGCTAGGGACAGCTGATAAATAGATGGAAGACATAGGTTGGAACACTAGATGATTGAGGATAGACAGATAACAGACCTGCAGGCTAGATAGATGATAACTGATACAGGGATGGAATAGAGTTAAAGGTTAGCTAGACGACAACTGATAGATAGATGGAAGACAAACATGGGACTGCTAGCGTACTGGAGGTAAATCACAGGGATGCAGGATAGCTACAAGATAACTGATATGGATGGTATAGAGGCACAGGGCAGCTAGGGACTGCTGATAAATAGATGGAAGACATAGGTTGGAACACTAAATGATTGATGATAGACAGTTAACAGACCTGCAGGCTAGATAGATGATAACTGATACAGGGATGGAATAGAGTTAAAGGTTAGCTAGACGACAACTGATAGATAGATGGAAGACAAACATGGGACTGCTAGCATACTGGAGGTAAATCAAAGAGATGCAGGATAGCTAAAAGATAACTGACATATGGATGGTATAGAGGGACAGGGTAGCTAGGGATAACTCATAAATAGATGGAAAACATAGATAGGAATATTAGATAACTGATGATAGACAGATAACAGATCTTCAGACTAGATAGATGATAACTGATACATGGATGGTATAGAGACAAGACTTAGGTAGAGGGAAGCTGATAAATAGAGGGAAGAAAAACATGGGAATGCTAGAGTACTGGTTATAGATAAATCACGGAAGTGCAGGATAGCTAAAAGATAACTGACATATGGATGGTATAGAGGGACAGGGTAGATAGGGACAGCTGATAAATAGATGGAAGACATAAGAGGGCATACTAGATGAATGATGATAGACAGATAACAGACCTGCAGGCTAGATAGATGATAACAGGTACGTGGATGTTATAGAGATAGAGGGTAGCCAGAGGACAGCTGATGTATAGATGTAAGACAAACATGGGAATGCTAGAGTACTGGAGATAGATAGATCACAGAGATGAGGATAGCTACAAAATAACTGACATATGGATGGTATAGATGCACAGGGCAGCTAGGGACAGCTGATAAATTGATGGAAGACATAGGTTGGAACACTAAATGATTGATGATAGACAGTTAACAGACCTGCAGGCTAGATAGATGATAACTGATACAGGGATGGAATAGAGTTAAAGGTTAGCTAGACGACAACTGATAGATAGATGGAAGACAAACATGGGACTGCTAGCGTACTGGAGGTAAATCACAGAGATGCAGGATAGCTACAAGATAACTGACATATGGATGGTATAGAGGGACAGGGTAGCTAGGGACAGCTGATAAATAGATGGAAGTCATAGATGGGAATATTAGATAACTGATGATAGACAGATAACAGATCTTCAGACTAGATAGATGATAACTGATACATGGATGGTATAGAGACAAGAGGTAGGTAGAAGGAAGCTGATAAAAGAGGGAAGAAAAACATGGGAATTCTAGAGTACTGGTTATAGATAAATCATGGAAGTGCAGGATAGCTAAAAGATAACTGACATATGGATGGTATAGAGGGAGAGGGTAGCTAGGGACAACTCATAAATAGATGGAAGACATAAGAGGGCATACTAGATGAATGATGATAGACAGATAACAGACCTGCAGGCTAGATAGATGATAACAGGTACATGGATGTTATAGAGATAGAGGGTAGCCAGAGGACAGCTGATGTATAGATGTAAGACAAACATGGGATTGCTAGAGTACTGGAGATAGATAGATCACAGATATGCAGGATAGCTACAAAATAACTGACATATAGATGGTATAGAGGCACAGGGCAGCTATGGACAGCTGATGAATGGATGGAAGACAAACATGGGAATGCTAGAGTACTGGTGATAGTTAGAACACAGAGATGCAGGATAGCTGCAAGATAACTGACAAATGGATGGTATAGGGGCACAGGGTAGCTCGGGACAACCGAAAAATAGATGGAAGACATAGGTGGGAATACTAGATTACTGATGATGGACAGACCAAAGTGACAAAAGCTATCTAGAAGATAGATGACACATGATGGAATAGAGACAGAGGGTAGCTAGGGACAGCTGATAAATAGATGGGAGACATAGGTGGGAGTACTAGATGAGTGATGATAGACAGATAATAGACCTGCAGGCTAAATAGGTGATAACAGGTACATGGATGTTATAGAGTTACAGAGTAGCTAGAGCAGAGCTGATAAATAAATGGAAGACAAGAATGTGAATGCTAGAGTACTGGAGACAGATTACAGAGATGCAGGATAGCTACAAGATAACTGACATATGGATGGTATAGAGGCACAGGGTAGCTAGGGACAGCCCATAAATAGATGAAAGACATAGATGGGAATACTAGATGACAGATGTTAGACATATAATAGACTTGAAGGGTAGATAGATGATAACAGGTACATGGATGTTATAGAGATAGAGGGTAGCTAGAAGATAGCTGATAAATAAATGGAAGACAAACATGTGAATGGTAGATTACTGGTGACAGATTACAGAGATGCAGGATAGCTACAAATAACTGACATTTGGATGGTATAGAGGCATAGGGTAACTAGGAACAGCCAATAAATAGATAGAAGACATAGATGGAAATACTAGATGACGGATGTTAGACATATAATAGACTTGCAGGCTAGATAGATGGTAACAGGTACATGGATGTTATAGAGATAGAGGGTAGATATAGGATAACTGATAAATAGATGGAAGACAAACATGGGAATGCTAGAGTACTGGTGATAGTTAAATCAATGAGATGCAGGATAGCTACAAGATAACTGACATATGAATGGTATAGAGGCACAGGGTAGCTAGGGACAGCTGATAAATAGATGGAAGACATAGGTGAGGATACCAGATGACTGATAATAGACAGATAACAGAGCTATAAGCTAGATAGATGATAAATGATACTTGGATGGTATAGAGACAAGTGGTAGCTAGAGGACAGCTAAGAAATAGATAGAAGGAAAACATGGGAATGCTAGAGTACTGGTGTTAGATAGATTACAGAGATGCAGGATAGGTACAAGATAACTGACAAATGGATGGTATAGAGGCACAGGGTAGGTAGGGACAACCGATAAATAGATGGAAGACATAGGTGGGAATATGATGATGGGTAATAGATAGATCAAAAAGATGAAGGATAGCTAGAAGATAGATGACACATGGATAGGATAGAGGGACAGAGTAGATAGGGACAGCTGATAAAAAGATGGAAGACATAGGTGGGAGCACTAGATGAGTGATGATAGACAGATAACAGACCTGCCGACTAGATAGATGATAACAGGTACATGGATATTATAGAGATAGAGGGTAGCCAGAGGACAGCTGATGTATAGATGTAAGACAAACATGGGAATGCTAGAGTACTGGAGATAGATAGATCACAGATATGCAGGATAGCTACAAAATAACTGACATATATATGGTATAGAGGGACAGGGTAGCTAGGGACAGCCGATAAATAGATGGAAGACATAGGTGGGAATACTAGATGACTGATGATAGACAGATAACAGACTTGCAGGCTAGATAGATGGTAAAAGGTACATGCATGGTATAGAGACAATGGGTAGCTAGAGGACAGCTGACAAATAGATGGAAAAAATAGGTGGGAGTACTGGATAAGTGATGATAGACAGATAACAGACCTGCAGGCTAGATAGATGGTAAAAGGTACATGGATGGTATAGAGACAATTGGTAGTTAGAGGACAGCTAAGAAATAGATGGAAGGAAAACATGGGAATGCTAGAGTATTGGTGTTAGATAGATTACAGAGATGCAGGATAGCTACAAGATAACTGACAAATGGATGGTATAGAGCCACAAGGTAGGTAGGGACAGCTGATAAATAGATGGAAGACATAGGTGGGAATACGATGATGGGTAATAGATAGATCAAAGAGATGAAGGCTAGCTAGAAGATAGATGACACATGGATGGGATAGAGGGACAGGGTAGCTAGGGACAGCTGATAAAAAGATAGAAGACATAGTTGGGAGTACTAGATGAGTGATGATAGACAGATAACAGACCTGCAGTCTGGATAGATGATAACAGATACATGCATGGTATAGAGTCACAGGATAATTAGAGGGTAGCTGATGAATGTATGGAGACAAATATGGGAAAGTTAAAGTGCTGATGATAAAGAGAACACAAATATGCAGGATAGCTACAAGAAAACTGACATATGGATGTTATAGATGCACAGGGTAGCTAGAGGACAGCTGATAAATAGATGGAAGAAATAGGTGGGAGTACTAGATGATGATAGATAACAGACCTGCAGGCTAGATAGATGGTAAAAGGTACATGGATGGTATAGAAACACAGGGTGGTTATAAGGCAGCTGATAAATAGATGGAGACAAATATGTGAATGTTAGAGGGCTGATGATAAAGAGAAAACAGAGATGCAGGATAGCTACAAGATAACTGACACGTGGAAGGTATAGAGGCAAAGGGTAGCTAGAGGACAGCTGATAAGTAGATGGAAGACATAGGTGGAAGTACTACATGGCTGATGATACACAGATAACAGACCGACAGCTAGTTAGATGATAACACATATACAATATTATAGAGATAGAGGGTAGTTAGAGGACAACTGATAAATAGATGGAAGACAACATGGGAATGCTAGAGTATTGGAGATAGAGAGATCACGGAAGAGCACGATTGCTTCAATGTAACTGATATATGGATGGTATAGAGGGACAGGGTAGCTAAGGACAGCTGATAAATATGTGGAAGACATAAGTGGGCATACTAGATGAATGATGATAGACAGATAACAGAGGTGCAGGTTAGATAGATGATAACAGGTACATGGATGTTATAGAGATAGAGGGTAGGTAGAGGACAGCTGATGAATAGATGGAGACAAATATGGGAATGTTATAGCGCTGATGCTTCAGAGAACACAAAGATGCAGGATAGCTACAAAATAACTGATATATGGATATTATAGAGGCACAGGGTAGCTAGGGACAGCTGATAAATAGATGGAAGACATGGGTGGGAACACTAGATCACTGATAATAGAGAGATAACAGAGGTGCAGGCTAGGTAGATGATAACACCTACATGGATGTTATAGAGATAGAGGGTAGCCAGAGGACAGCTGATAAATAGATGGAAGACAAACATGGGAATTCTAGAGGACTGGTGATACATAGATCACAGAGATGCAGGATAGCTGCAAGATAACTGACAAATGGATGGTATAGGGGCACAGGGTAGCTCGGGACAACCGGTAAATAGATGGAAGGCTTAGGTTGGAATACTAGATGACCGATGATAGAAAACAGAGCTGCAGGGAGATAGATGATAACAGGTACATGGATGTTATAGAGTTACAGAGTAGCTAGAGCAGAGCTGAAAAATAAATGGAAGACAAGAATGTTAATGCTAGAGTACTGGAGACAGATTACAGAGATGCAGGATAGCTACAAATAACTGACATATGGATGGTATAGAGGCACAGGGTAGCTAGGGACAGCCCATAAATAGATGAAAGACATAGATGGGAATACTAGATGACAGATGTTAGACATATAATAGACTTGAAGGGTAGATAGATGATAACAGGTATATGGATGTTATAGAGATAGAGGGTAGCTAGAAGATAGCTGATAAATAAATGGAAGACAAACATGTGAATGGTAGATTACTGGTGACAGATAACAGAGATGCAGGATAGCTACAAATAACTGACATTTGGATGGTATAGAGGCATAGGGTAACTAGGAACAGCCGATAAATAGATAGAAGACATAGATGGAAATACTAGATGACGGATGTTAGACATATAATAGACTTGCAGGCTAGATAGATGGTAACAGGTACATGGATGTTATAGAGATAGAGGGTAGATATAGGATAACTGATAAATAGATGGAAGACAAACATGGGAATGCTAGAGTACTGGTGATAGTTAAATCAATGAGATGCAGGATAGCTACAAGATAACTGACATATGAATGGTATAGAGGAACAAAACAGACAGGGACAGCTGATAAATAGATGTAAGACATAGGTGAGAATACTAGATTACTGATAATAGACAGATAACAGAACTGTATGCTAGAAAGATGATAAATGATACTTGGATGGTATAGAGACAAATGGTAGGTATAGGACAGCTAAGAAATAGATGGAAGGAAAACATGGGAATGCTAGAGTACTGGTGTTAGATAGATTACAGAGATGCAGGATAGCTACAAGATAATTGATATATGGATGTTATGGAGGTACAGGGTAGCTAGGGACATCCCATAAACAGATGGAAGACATAGGTGGTAATACTAGATGACGGACGATAGATAGATCAAAGAGATTAGAGCTAGGTAGAAGACAGATGACACATGGATGGGATAGAGGCACAGGGTAGCTAGGGACAGCTGATAAATAGATGGAAGTTATAAGTGGGAATATTACATCAGTGATGATAGACAGATAACCGAGTTGCAGGCTAGATAGTTGATAACAGGTACATGGATGTAATAGAGATAGAGGGTAGCTAGAAGATAGCTGATAAATACATGGAAGACAAACATGTGAATGCTAGTGTACTAGTGACAGTTAGATCACAGAGATGAAGGATAGCAAGAAGATAGATGACACATGAATGGGATAGAGGGACAGGGTAGCTAGGGACAGCTGATAAAAAGATGGAAGACATAGGTGGGAATACTAGATGAGTGATGATAGACAGATAACAGACCTGCAGTCTAGATAGATGATAACAGGTACATGCATGGTATAGAGTCACAGGGTAGTTAGAGGGCAGCTGATGAATGGATGGAGACAAATATGGGAAAGTTAGAGGCCTGATGATAAAGAGAACACAGAGATGCAGGATAGCCACAAGATAACTGAAATACGTATGTTATAGATGCACAGGATAACTAGAGGACAGCTGATGAATAGATGGAAGACACAGTTGGGAGTACTGGATGACTGATGATAGACAGATAACAGACCTGCATGCTAGATAGATGATAACAGGTATATAGATGGTATAGTGGTAGAGAGTAGCTATAGGACAGCTGATAAATAGATGGAAGACAAACATGGGAATGCCAGAGTACTGGTGATAAATAGATTGGAGAGATGCAGGATAGCTACTAGGTAATTGACATGTGGATGGTATAGAGGCACAGGGTAGCTAGGGACAGCTGATAGATAGATGGAAGACATAGGTGGGAGTACTAGAGGAGTGGAGATAGACAGATAACAGATATGCATTCTAGATAGATGATAACAGATACATGCATGGTATAGAGACACAGGGTAGTTAGAGGGCAGCTGATGAATGGATGGAGACAAATATGGGAATGTTAGAGGGCTGATGATAAACAGAACACAGAGATGCAGGATAGCTAAAAGATACTGACATGTGGATGGTATAGAGGCAAAGGGTAGCTATAGGACAACTGATAAATTGATGGAAGACATAGGTGGGAGTACTACATGGCTGATGATACACAGATAACAGACGGACAGACTAGATAGATGATAACAGGTACATGGATGTTATAGAGTTACAGAGTATCTAGAGCAGAGCTGATAAATAAATGGAAGACAAACATGTGAATGGTAGAGTACTGGTGACAGTTAGATTACAGAGATGCAGGATAGCTACAATTAACTGACATATGGATGGTATAGAGGCACAGGATAGCTAGGGACAGCCCATAAATAGATGAAAGACATCGATGGGAATACTAGATGACAGATGTTATACATATAATAGACTTGAAGGGTAGATAGATGATAACAGGTACATGGATGTTATAGAGATAGAGGGTAGCTAGAGGATAGCTGATAAATGGATGGAAGACAAACATGGAAATGCTAGAGTACTGGTGATTGTTAGATCACTGAGATGCAGGATAGCTACAAGATAACTGACATATGAATGGTATAGAGGCACAGGGTAGCTAGGGACAGCTGATAAATAGATGGAATCCATAGGTGAGAATACTAGATGACTGTTGATAGCTATATCAAAGAGATGAAGACTAGCTAGAAGATAGATGACATATGGATGGGATAGAGGTACAGGTTAGCTAGGGACAGTTGAATAATAGATGGAAGACATAGATGGTAATACTAGATGATTTACGATATATAGATAACTGACCTGCAGGCTAAATAGATGATAACTGATACTTGTATGGTCTAGAGACAAAGGGTAGCTAAGGGAAAGCTGTCAAAATGATGGAAGGCAAACATGGGAACACTAGAGTACAGGTGATAGATAGATTACAGAGATGCAGTATAGCTACAAGATAACGGACATATAGATGGTATAGAGACAGAGTGTAGTTAGGGACAGCTGGTAAATACATGGAAGTCAAACATGGGAATGCTAGAGTACTGTTGACAGTTAGATCACAGAGATGCAGGATAGCTACAAGATAACTGACAAATGAATGTTATAAGAGGTTCAGGGTAGCTAGGGAGATCCGATATATAGATGGAAGACATACGTGGGAATACTAGATTACTGATGATGGACAGATCAAAGAGATGAAGGCTAGCTAGAAGATAGATGACACATGATGGAATAGAGGGACAGGGTAGCTAGGGACAGCTGATAAATAGATGGAAGACATAGGTGGTAATATTCTATAATTGATGATAGACATATAATAGAGCTTCAGGGTAGATAGATGATAAAAAGTACATGGATGTTACACAGATACAGGGTATCTAGAGCCGAGTTCATAAAGAAATGGAAGACAAACATGGGAATGCTAGAGTACTGGTGAGAGTTATATCACAGAGATGCAGGATAGCTACAAGATAACTGACATATGGATGGTATAGAGGCACAGGGTAGCTAGGGACAGCTGATAAATTGATGGAAGACATAGGTGGGAGTACTACATGACTGATGATACACAGATAACAGACGGACAGGCTAGATAGATGATAACAGGTACATGGATGTTATAGAGTTACAGAGTATCTAGAGCAGAGATGATAAATAAATGGAAGACAAACATGTGAATGGTAGAGTACTGGTGACAGTTAGATTACAGAGATGCAGGATAGCTACAAATAACTGACATATGGATGGTATAGAGGCACAGGGTAGCTAGGGACAGCTGATAAATAGATGAAAGACATAGATGGGAATACTAGATGACAGATGTTATACATATAATAGACTTGAAGGGTAGATAGATGATAACAGGTACATGGATGTTATAGAGATAGAGGGTAGCTAGAGGATAGTTGATAAATAGATGGAAGACAAACATGGAAATGCTATAGTACTGGTGATAGTTAGATCACTGAGATGCAGGATAGCTACAACATAACTGACATATGATTGGTATAGAGGCACAGGGTAGCTACGGACAGCTGATAAATAGATGGAATCCATACTAGATGACTGTTGATAGCTATATCAAAGAGATGAAGACTAGCTAGAAGATAGATGACATATGGATGGGTTAGAGGTACAGGTTAGCTAGGGACAGTTGAATAATAGATGGAAGACATAGATGGTAATACTAGATGATTTATGATATATAGATAACTGACCTGCAGGCTAAATAGATGATAACTGATACTTGTATGGTATAGAGACAAACGGTAGCTAGGGAACAGCTGTCAAAATGATGGAAGGCAAACATGGGAATGCTAGAGTACTGGTGATAGATAGATTACAGAGATGCAGTATAGCTACAAGATAACGGACATATGGATGGTATAGAGGCATTGTGTAGCTAGACACAGCTGGTAAATACATGGAAGACAAACATGGGAATGCTAGAGTACTGGCGATAGTTAGATCACAGAGATGCAGGATAGCTACAAGATAACTGACAAATGAATGTTATAAGAGGTTCAGGGTAGCTACGGAGATGCGATATATAGATGGAAGACATAGGTGGGAATACTAGATTACTGATGATAGATAGATCAAAGAGATGAAGGCTAGCTAGAAGATAGATGACACATAGATGGGATAGAGGGACAGGGTAGCTAGGGACAGCTGATAAATAGATGGAAGACATTGTTGGGAATAGTAAATGACTGGTGATAGACAGATAATAGAGCCGCAGGCTTGATAGATGATAACTGATATATTAATGTTACTGAGATTGAGGGTAGCTAGAGGACAGCTGATAAATAGACGGAAGACAAACATGGGAATTCTACAGTACTGGTGACAAATAGATCACAGATATGCAGGATAGCTACAAGATAACTGACATATGGATGGTATAGAACTATCTAGGGACAGCTGACAAATAGATGGATGACATAGGAGGGAATACTAGGTGATTGGTTATATACAGTTAACAGACCTGCATTCTAGATAGATAATAACAGGTACACGGATGGTAAAGAGACCCAGGGTAGCTAGAGGGAGGCTGATGAATAGATGGAGACTAATATGGAATGTTAGAGGGCTGATGATAAAGAGCACACAACAATGCAGGATAGCTACAAGATAACTGACATATGGATTGTATAGAGGCACAGGGTAGCTGGGGACTGGTGATAAATAGATGGAAGACATATGTGTGAGTACTAGATGACCGATGATAGACAGAAAACAGAGCTGCTGGCTAGATAGATGATAACAGGTGCATGGATGATATAGGGATAGAGGGGAGCTAGAGGACAGCTGATAAATAGATGGAAGACCAACATGGAATGCTAGAGTACTGGTGATAGATAGATCACAGAGATGCAGGATACCTACAAGATAACTGACATATATGGATGGTATAGAGGCACAGGGTAGCTAGGGACAGCTCATAAATAGATGGAAGACATAGGTTGGAACACTAGTTGGTTGATGATAGACAGATAACAGACCTGCAGGCTACATAGATGATAATAGGTACATGGATGGCATAGAGACAAATGGTAGCTAGAGGACAGCTGATAAATAGATGGAAGACATAAGTGGGAATACTAGATCACTGATGATAGACAGATAACCGAGCTACAGGCTAGATACATAACAGGTACATGATTGTTATAGAGATATAGGGTAGCTAGAGGACAGCCCGAAAATACATAGAAGACAAATATGTGAATGCTAGTGTATTGGTGATAGTTAGATCACAGAGATGCAGGGTAGCTACAAGATAACTGACATATGGATGGTATAGTGGCACAGGGCAGCTAGGGACAGCCCAAAAATAGATGGAAGACATAGGTGGGAATACTAGATGATGGATAATAGAAAGATCAAAGAGATGAAGGCTAGCTAGAAGATAAATGACACATGGATGGGAAAGAGGGAGAGGGTAGCTGGAGCCAGCTGATAAATAGATGGAAGACATAGTTGGGAGTACTATATGATTGATGATAAACAGATAACACACCGGCAGTCTAGATAGATGATAACAGATTTGTGCATGGTATAGAGACACAGGGTAGTTAGAGGGCAGCTGATGAATGGATGGAAGACAAACATGGGAATGATAGAGTACTGGTGAGAGTTATATCACAGAGATGCAGGATAGCTACAAGATAACTGACATATGGATGGTTTAGAGGTACAGGGTAGATAGGGACAGCTGAGAAATATATGAAAGGCATAAGTGAGAACACTAGATGACTGGTAATAGGCAAAAAACAGAGGTTCAGGCTATGTAGCTGATAAGAGGTACATGGATGTTATAGAGATAGAGGGTAGCTAGTTGGCAGCTGATAAACAGGTAGAAGAGAAACATGGGAATGTTGGAGTACTGGTGATAGATAGATTACAGAGACACAGGATAGCTACAAGATAGCTGACATATGGATGGTATAGAGGCACAGGGTAGCTAGGGACAGCTGATAAATAGATGGAAGACATAAGTGGGAATACTAGATCACTGATGATAGACAGATAACAGAGCTGCAGGCTAGATATATGATAACAGGTGCCTGGATGTTAATGAGATAGAGGGTATCTAGAGGACAGCTGGTAAATACATGGAAGACAAACATGGGAATTCTAGAGTCTGGCGATAGTTAGATCACAGAGATGCAGTATAGCTACAAGAGAACTTACAAATGAATGGTATAGAAGCACAGGGTAGCTAGTGACAACCATTAAATAGACGGAAGACATAGGTGGGAATACTACATGGCAGATGATAGATAGATCAAAGAGATGAAGGCTAGCTAGAAGATAAATGACACATGGATGGTATAGAGGGACAGGGTAGTTAGGGAGAGCTGATAAATAGATGGAAGACATAGGTGGGAATACCAGATGATTGATAATAGAGGGATAACAGAGCATCAAGCTTGATAGATGATAACAGGAACCTGGATATTATTGAGAAAGAGGGTGGCTAAGGACAACTGATAAATAGATTGAAGACATAGGTGGCTATACTAGATGACTGATGATAGACATATAACAGACCTGCAGCCGAGATAGATGATAACAGGTACATGGATGTTATAGAGATAGAGGGTAGCCAGAGGACAGCTGATGTATAGATGTAAGACACATATGGGAATGCTAGAGTACTGGAGATAGATAGATCACAGATATACAGGATAGCTACAAAATAACTGACATATAGATGGTATAGATGCACAGGGCAGCTAGGGAGAGCTGATAAATAGATGGAAGACATAGGTGGCTATACTAGAAGAGTGATGATAGACAGATAACAGACCTGCAGGCTAGATAGATGATAGCAGGTACATGCATGGTATAGAGACAATGGGTAGCTAGAGGACAGCTGATAAATAGATGGAAGAAATAGGTGGGAGTACTAGATGAGTGATGATAGACAGATAACAGACCTGCAGGCTAGATAGATGGTAAAAGGTACATGCATGGTATAGAAACACAGGGTGGTTATAAGGCAGCTGATAAATAGATGGAGACAAATATGGGAATGTTAGAGGGTTGATGATAAAGAGAAAACAGAGATGCAGGATAGGTACAAGATAATTGACACATGGAAGGTATAGAGGCAAAGGGTAGCTAGAGGACAGTTGATAAATAGATGGGAGACATAAGTTGAAATACTAGATGGCTGATGATACACAGATAACAGACCTGCAGGCTAGATAGATGATAACTGATACTGGGATGGAATAGAGTTAAAGGTTAAAAGTTAAAGACTGACAGGCTAGATAGATAATAAAACATACACAATGTTATAGAGATAGAGGGTAGCTAGAGGACAACTGATAAATAGGTGGAAGACAAACATGGGAATGCTAAAGGACTGGAGATAGATAGATCACGGATATGCAGGATAGCTACAAGATAACTGACATATAGATGGTATAGAGGCACAGGGCAGCTAGGGACAGCTGATAAATAGATGGAAGACATAGGTGGGAATACTAGATGACTGATGATAAACAGATAACAGACTTGCAGGCTAGATGGATGATAACAGGTACATGCATGGTATATAGACAATGGGTAGCTAGAGGACAGCTGATAAATAGATGGAAGACATAGGTTGGAACACTAGATGATTGAGGATAGACAGATAACAGACCTGCAGGCTAGATAGATGATAACTGATACAGGGATGGAATAGAGTTAAAGGTTAGCTAGACGACAACTGATAGATAGATGGAAGACAAACATGGGACTGCTAGCGTACTGGAGGTAAATCACAGAGATGCAGGATAGCTACAAGATAACTGATATGGATGGTATAGAGGCACAGGGTAGCTAGGGACAGCTGATAAATAGATGGAAGACATAGGTGGCTATACTAGAAGAGTGATGATAGACAGATAACAGACCTGCAGGCTAGATAGATGATAACAGGTACATTGATGTTATAGATATAGGGGGTAGGCAGAGGACAGCCAATAAATACATGGAAGACAAACATGTGAGTGCTAGAGTACTGGAGATAGTTAGATCACAGAGATGCAGGATAGCTACAAAATAACTGACATATAGATGGTATAGATGCACAGGGCAGCTAGGGACAGCTGATAAATTGATGGAAGACATAGGTTGGAACACTAAATGATTGATGATAGACAGTTAACAGACCTGCAGTCTAGATAGATGATAACTGATACAGGGATGGAATAGAGTTAAAGGTTAGCTAGAAGACAACTGATAGATAGATGGAAGACAAACATGGGACTGCTAGCGTACTGGAGGTAAATCACAGGGATGCAGGATAGCTACAAGATAACTGATATGGATGGTATAGAGGGACAGGGTAGCTAGGGACAGCTGATAAATAGATGGAAGACATAGGTGGCTATACTAGAAGAGTGATGATAGACAGATAACAGACCTGCAGGCTAGATAGATGATAGCAGGTACATGCATGGTATAGAGACAATGGGTAGCTAGAGGACAGCTGATAAATAGATGGAAGAAATAGGTGGGAGTACTAGATGAGTGATGATAGACAGATAACAGACCTGCAGGCTAGATAGATGGTAAAAGGTACATGCATGGTATAGAAACACAGGGTGGTTATAAGGCAGCTGATAAATAGATGGAGACAAATATGGGAATGTTAGAGGGTTGATGATAAAGAGAAAACAGAGATGCAGGATAGGTACAAGATAACTGACACATGGAAGGTATAGAGGCAAAGGGTAGCTAGAGGACAGTTGATAAATAGACGGGAGACATAAGTTGAAATACTAGATGGCTGATGATACACAGATAACAGACCTGCAGGCTAGATAGATGATAACTGATACTGGGATGGAATAGAGTTAAAGGTTAAAAGTTAAAGACTGACAGGCTAGATAGATAATAACACATACACAATGTTATAGAGATAGAGGGTAGCTAGAGGACAACTGATAAATAGGTGGAAGACAAACATGGGAATGCTAAAGGACTGGAGATAGATAGATCACAGATATGCAGGATAGCTACAAGATAACTGACATATAGATGGTATAGAGGCACAGGGCAGCTAGGGACAGCTGATAAATAGATGGAAGACATAGGTGGGAATACTAGATGACTGATGATAAACAGATAACAGACTTGCAGGCTAGATGGATGATAACAGGTACATGCATGGTATATAGACAATGGGTAGCTAGAGGACAGCTGATAAATAGATGGAAGACATAGGTTGGAACACTAGATGATTGAGGATAGACAGATAACAGACCTGCAGGCTAGATAGATGATAACTGATACAGGGATGGAATAGAGTTAAAGGTTAGCTAGACGACAACTGATAGATAGATGGAAGACAAACATGGGACTGCTAGCATACTGGAGGTAAATCACAGAGATGCAGGATAGCTACAAGATAACTGATATGGATGGTATAGAGGCACAGGGTAGCTAGGGACAGCTGATAAATAGATGGAAGACATAGGTGGCTATACTAGAAGAGTGATGATAGAGAGATAACAGACCTGCAGGCTAGATAGATGATAACAGGTACATTGATGTTATAGATATAGAGGGTAGGCAGAGGACAGCCAATAAATACATGGAAGACAAACATGTGAGTGCTAGAGTACTGGTGATAGTTAGATCACAGAGATGCAGGATAGCTACAAAATAACTGACATATAGATGGTATAGATGCACAGGGCAGCTAGGGACAGCTGATAAATTGATGGAAGACATAGGTTAGAACACTAAATGATTGATGATAGACAGTTAACAGACCTGCAGGCTAGATAGATGATAACTGATACAGGGATGGAATAGAGTTAAAGGTTAGCTAGACGACAACTGATAGATAGATGGAAGACAAACATGGGACTGCTAGCTTACTGGAGGTAAATCACAGAGATGCAGGATAGCTACAAGATAACTGATATGGATGGTATAGAGGCACAGGGTAGCTAGGGACAGCTGATAAATTGATGGAAGACATAGGTTGGAACACTAAATGATTGATGATAGACAGTTAACAGACCTGCAGGCTAGATAGATGATAACTGATACAGGGATGGAATAGAGTTAAAGGTTAGCTAGACGACAACAGATAGATAGATCGAAGACAAACATGGGACTGCTAGCGTACTGGAGGTAAATCACAGAGATGCAGGATAGCTACAAGATAACTGATATGGATGGTATAGAGGCACAGGGTAGCTAGGGACAGCTGATAAATAGATGGAAGACATAGGTGGCTATACTAGAAGAGTGATGATAGAGAGATAACAGACCTGCAGGCTAGATAGATGATAACAGGTACATTGATGTTATAGATATAGAGGGTAGGCAGAGGACAGCCAATAAATACATGGAAGACAAACATGTGAGTGCTAGAGTACTGGTGATAGTTAGATCACAGAGATGCAGGATAGCTACAAAATAACTGACATATAGATGGTATAGATGCACAGGGCAGCTAGGGACAGCTGATAAATTGATGGAAGACATAGGTTGGAACACTAAATGATTGATGATAGACAGTTAACAGACCTGCAGGCTAGATAGATGATAACTGATACAGGGATGGATTAGAGTTAAAGGTTAGCTAGACGACAACTGATAGATAGATGGAAGACAAACATGGGACTGCTAGCGTACTGGAGGTAAATCACAGAGATGCAGGATAGCTACAAGATAACTGATATGGATGGTATAGAGGCACAGGGTAGCTAGGGACAGCTGATAAATAGATGGAAGACATAGGTTGGAACACTAAATGATTGATGATAGACAGTTAACAGACCTGCAGGCTAGATAGATGATAACTGATACAGGGATGGAATAGAGTTAAAGGTTAGCTAGATGACAACTGATAGATAGATGGAAGACAAACATGGGACTGCTAGCATACTGGAGGTAAATCACAGAGATGCAGGATAGCTACAAGATAACTGATATGGATGGTATAGAGGCACAGGGTAGCTAGGGACAGCTGATAAATAGATGGAAGACATAGGTGGCTATACTAGAAGAGTGATGATAGACAGATAACAGACCTGTAGGCTAGATAGATGATAACAGGTACATGGATGTTATAGATATAGAGGGTAGGCAGAGGACAGCCAATAAATACATGGAAGACAAACATGTGAGTGCTAGAGTACTGGTGATAGTTAGATCACAGACATGCAGGATAGCTACAAGATAACTGACAAATGGATGGTATTGAGGCACAAGGTAATTTGGGACAACCGATAAATAGATGGAAGACTTAGGTGGGAATACTAGATGACTGAGGATAGATAGACCAAAGAGATGAAGGCTATCTAGAAGACAGATGACACATGATGGAATAGAGACACAGGGGAGCTAGGGACAGCTGATAAATATATGGAACATAGCTGGGATTCCTAGATGAGTGATGATAGACAGATAATAGACCTGCAGGCTAAATAGATGATAACAGGTACATGGATGTTATAGAGACACAGGGTAGTTAGAGGGCAGCTGATGAATAGATGGAAGACAAATATGGGAACATTAGAGGGCTGATGATAAAGAGAACACATTGATGCTGGATCGCTACAAGACAAATGACATGGTGATGGTATAGATGCACAGTATAGCTAGAGGACAGCTGATAAATAGATGGAAGACATAGTTGGGAGTACCAGATGACTGATGATAGACAGATAACGGAGTTGCAGGCTAGATAGATGATAACAGGTACACAGATGGTAAAGAGACAATGGGTAGCTAGAATACAGCTGATAAATAGATTGAGAACAAACACAGGAATGCTAGATTACTAGTGATTGATAGATCACAGAGATGCAGGATAGCTCCAAAATAACTGACATATTCATGGTATAGAGGCACAGGGTAGATAGGGACAGCTGATAAATAGATGGAAGACATAGGTGAGAATACTAGATGACTGATAATAGACAGATAACAGAGCTATAGGCTAGATAGATGATAACAGGTACATGGATGCTATAGAGATAGAGAGTAGCTAGAGGACAGCTGATAAATAGATGGAAAACAAACATGGGACTGCTACAGTACTGGTGATTGATCACAGAGTTGCAGGGTAGCTACAAGATAACTGACAAATGGATGGTGTAGAGCCACAGGGTAGCGAGCGACTTCTGATTCATAGATGGAAGACATAGGTGGGAATAATAGATGACTGATGATAGCTAGATCAAACAGATGAAGACTAGCTAGAAGATAGATGACATATGGATGGGATAGTGGTACAGGTTAGCTAGGGAAAGTTGATAAATAGATTGAAGACATAGGTGGGAATACTAGATGACTTATGATAAATAGATAACAGACCTGTAGGCTAAATAGATGATAACTGATACTTGGATGGTATAGAGACAAAGGATAGCTAGAGGACTTCTGATAAAATGGTGGAAGGCACACATGGGAATGCTAGAGTACTGGTGATAGATAGATTACAGAGATGCAGGATAGCTACAAGATAACTGACAAATGGATGGTATAGAGGCACAGGGTAGCTAGGGACAGCTGATAAATAGATGGAAGTTATAAGTGGCATTACTAGATGACTGATGATAGACAGATAACAGAGGTGCAGGCTAGATAGATGATAACACCTATATGGATTTTATAGAGGTAGTGTGTAGATAGAGCGCAGCTGATAAATAGATGGAAGACAAACATGTGAATGCTAGAGTACTGGTGATAGTTAGATCACAGAGATGCAGGATAGCTACAAGATAATTTACAAATGGATGTTATAGAGGCACAGAGTAGCTAGGGACAACCGATAAATAGATGGAAGGCATAGGTGGGAATACTAGATGACAGATAATAGATCAAAGAGATGAAGGCTAGCTAGAAGATAGATGACACATGGATGGGATAGAGGGACAAGGTAGCTAGGGACAGCTGATGAACAGATGGAATACACAGGTGGGAATAGTAGATGAGTGATGATAGACAGATAACAGACCTGCAGGCTAGATAGATGATAACTGATACATGGATGGTATAGAGACACTGGGTAGCTAGAGTACAGCTGATGGATAGATGGAAGACAAACATGGGAATGCTAGAGGACTTAAGATAGTTAGATCACAGGGATGAAGGTCTATCTAGATGATAAATGATACAAAGATGATATAAGGACACAGGGTTGCTAGAGGACAGTTGATCAATGGCAGGATGACAAACATAGGTATGCTAGAGGTCTGAGAACAGACAAATCACAGACCTGTAGGCTATCTATATGGTAACTGATACATGTATGGTATAGAGACACAGGGTATTTGGATTACATCTGATAAATAGATGGAAGACAAACATGGGAATGCTAGAGGACTGATGATAGATAGATTGCAGAGATGAAAGCTACCTAGAAGATAACTGACATATGGGTCTTATGGAGACACAGGTTAGTTAGAGGACAGCTGATAAATAGATGGAAGACAAACATGGGAATGCTAGAGGACTTAAGATAGATCACAGAGATGAAGGGTAGCTTGATGATAAATGATACAATGATGGTATAGGGACATAGGGTAGCTATAGGACAGGTGACAAATCAATGGAAGACAAACATGAGAGTGCTAGAGGACTGATGATAGGTAGATCACAGAGATGCAATGTAGCTAGGTGATAACTGTTAAATGGTTTCTAGCGTACAGCTGATAAATAGATGGAAGATAAACATGGGAATGCTAGAGGACTGATGATGGATAGATCACAGTGATGTAGGCTAGCTACAGGATAAATGATACTAGGATGCTATAAGGACACAGGGTAGCTAGAGGACAGCTGATAAATAGATGGAAGATATACATGGGAATGCTAGAGGGCTGATGATAGACAGATCACAGAGTTGAAGGCTACCTAGATGATAACTGATATATGGATGTTATAGAGACACAGTGTAGTTAGAGGAAAGCTGATAAATAGATGTAAGACAAACATGGGAATGCTATAGGACTGATGATAGATAGATTACAGAGATGAAGTCTAGGTTGATGATAACTGATAAATGGATGGTATAGCGACACAGGGTAGCTAGAGGACAGATTATAAATCGATGGAATAGAAACATGGTAGTGCTAGATGCCTGATGATAGATAGATCACAAAGATGCAGGCTAGCTAGGTGATAAGTGATACAAGGATAGCACAGAGAACCAAGATAGAGGATATATAATGTATAAATTGAAGATAGACAAAGGATAGCTATAGGATACATAGATATTTGGAAGATATGTTAAAGAAAATGATTAAAATATGGAAGAAATGTATATGATAGGTAGAAGTTAGATCTGAGATAGAAGAGAGAAACACGGTAGTTAAAGATAATGATATATGGAAGGTTAATAGACAGATAGAGGCTAAAAAACTGATATACAAATAGTAGAAAAATGATAAAGAAAAGACCATAAAAAGTTGAATGATAATTGGAGAAACCTCCAAAGTAGTAAATATCTAGATCAAAATGGAGATGCAGAGTATCTAGAGGATAAAAGATGGAATACACACAAAGGATAGATAAAAAAGAGATGATAGATGGAAGATAGATACAGGATAGCTAGAAATTAGACACACAAATGTGATATGTGTAAGGGATAGGTGATAGAATAATGAAACAGAAAAGTGGGTAGATAGATGGACTATTGATACAGGTACCTGGAAGATAAATGATAAATAATGGAAGATATGGAATAGCTACAAGATACATGAGAAATACATGTAAAGCCACTGGAAAACTATAGATAGATATATGGAAGAGAGTCACAGGATGGCTACTGGATAGATGACATACAGATATCCAGATAGACACAGGATAGGTAGAATGCAGCTGATAATGTGGAAGATAATGGATGTAAGATAGGCAGAGGATGACTAGAAAGATAGAAGTTGTTTCACACAGGAAATATAGAGGATAGATGATAGACTGATGGAAAAGAGATATGGAGTAGCTAAAGTATAAATGATAAAAGATGAAGGATAGCTAGAGTAAAGATTATAGATAGATGGAAAGTATATAAATAAATTTTGGAGCTAGAAACAGGGTAGCCAGATGAAATATGATAGATTAATGATAGATACAGGTTAGCTAGAGAATAGACGTTAGCTAAATGGAAGATAATAGATGAGACAAAGACTTAGAATAGGTAGAAGACTGATGACAGATGAAAGATAATAGATCTGAGAAGAATAAAGTATAGGTAGTTTATCAATGATAGGTGGAAAGTAGACATGGGATACAGGAGTATAATGATACATTGAATGTAAGCACAGGATGGATAGATGATAGATTAAAGATAGCAGATAGTAGCTGAAAGAAAGATTCAGGTTAGTAGGAGGACAGATTATTGATGTGAAGTAATATACAGAAATCATAGGATGGTTGGAATATAGTGGATATTTATATGATAAGTATAAATCCAGGAGACACTATATATAGCATATAGACAATAGAAGATAAGTGATACATGGTAGGTATATGATAGATGGTAGGGATTATTTAGATAAATTAGAAGTACATACATGATAAATACGTAGAAGATAGAAGAGGCTGGATTTATATACATATATAGTTTAGACAGATTTGATAGCAAATAA
The DNA here is from genome assembly GCA_033318265.1 of Phyllotis vaccarum. Classification (NCBI taxonomy): domain Eukaryota; kingdom Metazoa; phylum Chordata; class Mammalia; order Rodentia; family Cricetidae; genus Phyllotis; species Phyllotis vaccarum. The sequence continues at coordinate 3,558,474 of JARWLC010000013.1, read as the reverse complement.
ATAGATCATAGGATACATATGATAGAAACACAGTATATGATAGAAGATAGATAATAAGTTGATAGATGGTAGAAGATAGATGATATGTAGAAAATTAACAATGTACAATAGATGGTGGAAAGATAGAGATGATGGATAGTTGAGACATATAGAAGATAAATTGTAGATGAGAGAAGATGGGATAAGAAGAGTATTTGAAAGTTGATAGGTGATAGATATAGCACAAGTAGATGCCATAGATTGTAGAATGATAGTTACTTAGTAAAACAATGGTATGATTTGGTTTTAGAATCCACCTGTAACTGACTGAGAATGGATCAAGATCAGCAACAAAAAACGAGGTAGGAATTAATGACTGATGTAGATGGCAAAGCCTTCTGCCCTGTCCCATATTTTTATTTTATGTCTAACCAAATAGGTTTTCTTAGGGAAGTTTGGCTCTCTCAAGAGAAATATGATCTCTTTATTTGGTTTTCCAGTATTTCAGACTCAATTGCATTGGAACACCTAGTCAAGATTACTGTTATTAAAGCAGATGAAAACAGATGTAAAGCAAAAATCCTTACACTTAAGCCAATTCAGGTTTGTTTTAAGTAATCGCTAAACTACAGTGCCAGGTTGTGCTGTGAAGACATAGAAATAGATTGGTCTCTACTTTTAAGAGACTCAGAGTAAAAAGGCAATAACATTGACTTTCATTTAATTGTTCTAAGTATAAATATGATTTATTTTGCTTATTCATTTATTATTTATTTTAAAGACTAGCTGATTCTATTCATCTCAAAACTTACCTAGAGTACTCAATCCACCTGCCTTCCCACCAGAAAATTGGGAATAAGGCCATTTACTGACAAAGACCTGTTTTTATGTCATCTTACTACCTCTTTTGAGGCATAACATGAATTATTGGTCTGCCTTACAATTCATAAAGCTCACTCTTTATTTTTCTGTTGATTAGGGTGAATCCTAATCCACGGAACCGTCCAACACATGAGGATCTTCGCAATATGCTGAAGAAACTTCACAAAATGATGGATAAACTTGGATATGGGCCCTCTAGACAGAGGTTCAGAGCAAGCCCTACGAGATGTCAGGCAGATGGTATTTTTACCTCTGCCTCCACCTCCGCCTCCGCCCCTGCCCCTGCCCCTGCCTCTGCACCTTCTGATTTAAGAGGTTAGACTTTTGCCTATTTCTTTCCTGTGACATTGCTGACTTGAGATTATGACAGCCCTCACCATGCTTCAAGTGTCTTAAGGGACAGAGTATTGGTTGGAGGAGACCTTGAAGAACTTTTGGTTACACAGTTTCTTTTTCTCCATTCACAAACCTTTGTTGTTGTTTATGTATAATGACTAAAATATTACTGGGGTTGAGTAAGAGTAGAACTTACTAGAAGAATATATGGAAAACAGTAATGTTCATTTATGTGGACAAGATGATGCTTGTATCATGGGATATATTTAGTGAAGGACATGAGCTGGCTTTATGTCCATATGCAAGCATATACTCAAACTCTCTTAATCTTAGTTGAAGCAACTATTTTCCTGATTCAACTATTTCTCTGGGAGTTTATTTCTATGCCCTCCCTGTGGCTAAACTTCTCAAAATAATTGCTAAGCCTTGTGTCCACAACCTCACATTGCATTTCTTCAACTGTCTTCAACAAAGCTGTAGATGCTACCACTTTTCATTCTACTGCACTGATGGTACACACCCTATTCTCATTATATCTTCAGTGGGGACAGTTGAGCTCCTCTACCTACCAGAATATTCTCAGAGGGCATGCTGTGAGACTCATGCCCTAAATTCAGAATCACTCAGCACAAGGGTGGAATACCCTGAGTCTTTCTCTTTTTCTTCTCTGTAAGGGAGTTAATGTTTATTGATGTAGAGCATTGAGATAAGAGATTGTGTTACTGGATCCCTTTACTGTTTCAGGTCAAGAAGCAGGGGGTAGTAGGGCTGTAAGGAAGAGCAGAGGACAAGATCAGGTGTACTGCTCACTGAGCAGACCTAGAGAACAGGAGGCAAAACAGTGACACTTGTTGAGGCTTGAAGATCCTCCAGTGAAAGGTCTTTGACAAGAATGAGAAGTGTAGAATTACAGTTTGCAGCTAGGGACTGCTGGTATGGATCTATGTAAAGTTCTTGACTTAGTTTATTATAGGTCCTGAGTTTTGACAAAACCAAAAGGAAACCTATAAATTGGGTGATTTTCAATGCCATCATTTTTTATTTATAATAATTTATACTCCATATCTGGAGTCTTTTCTGTAGTATTAATTATAACTTTGGTTTGGCAAGATGTCTCAGTATTTAAATGCACAAGGCATCCAAAACTGATGACTTGAGCTCAGTCTTTAGAACCCATAGAAAGGTGGAAGAAGGGAACTGACACCTAAAAGCTGTCTGTGACCTCCACATATGAGCTATGGAACATGCCCCCCTCACATACATTCACAAAATAATAAAATATTTTTCTAAATTATAAATTTGAAGACTATAATATTGATTGCTAATAATATAAATATGTTTTGTTTCTTTTCTGAAAAGGATTGTTAAAAAGGAGAGTCAATTATGACCAATATGAAGTTCCTGTCTTCAATATCTATGAAGAATTTCATAAGAAAGTTCTTCAGGTAATGGTGCTTTTGTTGTTAGTTTACATGTGGACCACATACAATGTAAGTTGCACTATAGCACTTTTCAATGCAGAGCTAAAAAAGCATATGCTTTCAAATAATACAACAAGTATTATAACAATATATATTCCTAGATGAAAACCTAAGCCACATCTTATATCCTTTCAAGCACTTTTGTTCAAAAGAAAATTTGGTTTAGAGATCATATGTTGAAATTTGTATTGCTAAGAGGCCTTGAAATGTTTCATTTGAAATTTGTCAATAGTTTTATGATACCAACTACATAATTGAACATTATAGTATGTGCTGTGAAACTGGGATAATTCCCTCCTCTGCCACAGTGTAGCTTCTATCAGAAGGTAATAACTTCTCTTCAATGTTTTGACTCATGCAAAAAAGTAGAGTTTTTATTTCAGTTGAAGCTGGGAGTGTAGTTCAGTCACAACACTTGCCTAGCATATGTGGAATCCTGAATTCAACACCCTAACACCAATAAAAGTAACATGAAAGTTTTGACTAACTCAAAATGATTCTGGGACTTGTTAGTTGTTTGTTATATGCTACAAATATCTTCTCTTGTGCAAATCTTTGGATCATAACACACTCAAACCAGTTTCAAACTACAGCAGGTATTAAGAAAATATTTGAAGCTAATGGATCAGTTCTTCAATGATTATAATAAAATTTTCTATCGTTCATGAGTTATCTCTGGTAAGATATATTTTCTCAGAATCTGCCTATCACATCGCATTCTACTTTACTGGCATAGAATTGATGATAATGTTCTCTAGTCATATTTGTTATGGTTGAAGCTACTGGAATGATATCTACCTTTTGTTCTTAAGATTGTTTGTGTTCCTGGAGAGATAGATCAGCAGTTAAGAGCACTGGCTACTCTTGTAGAAGATCTAAGCTTATTCCTTAGCACCCATGTGAGGGCTCACAATTGTCTGTATGTAACACCAGTTCCAGGGGATCTGACATTGTCTTCTGGCTTCTTTTGGCACCACAGACACGTATGGCACACAGATATATATGCAGGAACAAACTACTCATACATATAAAAGTATTTTTAAAAAGATTTTTCTTTTCATTACATAAATAACCTCATCAGAGGTTTATAACTATTATGGTCTTTATTGTAACTTTACACTTTACTCTTTACTTCCATTCTGTTTCTTTACAAATTTGATTATTGTAGAGATTTATTTATGCCATAAAATAGAAACGTACATTATTCATTTCTTGAGTGGCTTATTTCACTCACTAAAATATTTATGTGGTCCATTCATGTTGTAGCTGGTAACAGAATTCTCTATAAATGTTGAAAAATAGTCACTTACATGTTATATTACATTTTCGCAGAGCCTTTTAATATATTAGTTGCTTGGAATATATGCTAATATTTCTCTGTGGTTAAATCAAACAGTTTAGTTGGGAAACTATATAAAGACAAGAGGCTTGATGTAGCATTGGTGATGTAGTAGTGAGCATTGCTGCCTTCTAAGAAATGAGACTTATTTAGCTGCAAGTTCAAAATTCTGTGTTCTCTTCTGATAGCTCCTTGGTTATATCACTTGGGAGATGGCTTCATGAGGGAATTGGCTTAAGATTGGAGGTAGTATGTGAAAGGGAACTATCATTGTAAGCCAGAGAGTGTAGAGGGATCATCAGTCTTTTTCTGTAACAATCACCACTTAGGAACTAACCACAGTCTCATAGGAACTATTAATTACTAATGAAGGTATCATACCCAGTGACCTCTCACTAGGCCTCGCCTCTTAAAGACTCTACCACGTCTTACATTATACAATAAGGACCAAGCTTCCAGTATGTGAATGCTTGGAGGGCTAGCCATATCCAAATTTAGCAGATTACTTCCACCTTTTGGCCATTGTGAGTAATGCTGCTGAGAGCATGGAAGAACACAGCTATTTGAGGCTCTGCTTTCAACTCTTTCTTATGTATGCCCAGAAGTAGAAACACTAGAGTCTACAGAGTCCTCTAATATTTTGAGGACTGGCTATATAGTTTTCCACAGCATCTTCATTTTAACTTCGCATTAACAATACATGGGGAGTCACATTCCTTCATAATCTTCTCAGAGAGTCTTATCTTCAATTCTAGTTTCTTTGCATTTATTTATGTTTGCTTTGATTTCTATTGCCGGGTTTGGGTACCAGAGCCAAGCACTCCACCACATAACCACATGTCCGAGCTCTCCAGTTGTGTTTTTCTAGGAAATTTAACCTCTACATTGATTTTTTCTTTCGTTTATGCTGTAGATGGAACCCACAGCCTCACACATACCAGTGAAGTGTTTTGCCAGTGAACTATAATCTCAGCCCCTGAATTGATTTTTTTACTGGTAATTTCATTTGAAGACTTTTTGCTTATGTATCACATCTCTTATCAGCTTTGAGTCTCTGGCTCATTCAAATCTTTAAACCCCTTGTTATCTGTGTTTCAATTTTAAGCACTCTTTTCATGTCTGATGATTCCAGTGTTTTCTTTTTAATCTCATTCTGTATTTTACTTGTTATATATACTCTTCATTTATAATTAATTGCCCTTCCTAGTGTTTGCTCTTTTGTTTCTACCTAAGGTACTTTATTTGTAACTGTCTGCATAAATTCTGTGAGCCTGTCTCTTCAAATTTATTGCAGACCATGACTAAAGGCTGCTTTGAAATAAATATTAGATTGGAGTTGTTGAAGGCTCTGCAAGCAGTGTCTGGGCTGAAGCTCTAAGTTTAAGTGAATGTGGACATCTGATTCGTACTTCCTAGGAGAGCCCATATGTATTTGTCCTGCTCTTCTTAGAATTGAAACTGAGGCAGGCACACATGTATCCAAATCTTTGAATAATCTTTTAGTACTTCACAGGCTCTAGATGTAAACTTTTGGGAAACCTGGCTTCACACTATGGTTTCGGACTTGTATTATCTGTTAACACACCTTTCTTTATTCCCAAGCTCCAAGACATCTGTGATGGACAAATTTCCCAAAGATCTAACATTCCTTTATGTTCTAGTGCTGAAATTCATAGTCATCTACGGAATGTTGGTTCCTATACTTTATTGTGAGCTTGGTCTTACTATTGAAAAGAAGTTTATTTTATTAGCATATATTAATTGCATGTAATAATGTTTCACCATGACATTTTCATACATTTATATAAGGTATTTTGATCAAATTAGCATTCCATTACACTCTCTTGTCCCTCCCTCTTCTCATGGTTCTCTTTTCTCCTCCAGTTACTCTCTCCTTCTACTCTTATAGTCTGGAAGAGTTGGATTTCATGAGGCCATACCTCTCCCTGAGAATTAATAGTTCACAGTAGCTAAAGGAGAGTGGCTCATGAGTTCTTAGCTCTTCTTAAGAATATCTAGGAAATTGATGGTTGCTAGGGGAACTAGAGATATTTTCTTCTGGCTGTAGCCACTGGAAATGTATCTACATACCTATTAGAACCCCTCATCTATGCTCCTGTAAGCAGCGTTAATGAAATTTATAGAATCAATTCTGAAAATATTTTATAGACTTAAAACTTTATTTTAAATGCTCTTTACAAGGAAGTTATTTGCCAATCAAATCCATATACAGAAGAAAAGTGATGGTAGTAATTATATTTATAAGAGGATAACTAGACTAAGCAAAAGTGAAAGTGCCCTAAAACATCTTAGCATTTAAAAATTGAATATGCTTCAAGTGTAACTGTCTACACACCAAAATGAATCTTCCTAGTTTGTGTTGGAGAGTTTTAGTGTTAATTACATGTACATTAAAATTTGTTTGTCTAAGTGACACATCATTTGATAAATATTCCATAATTAAGGTTAAGCATATTCTGTGTAGGAGGCAGAATAATAGATTTTTAATTAAGTATGTGTCTACTTTATTGATATGTAAGAAAGAGAATACATTTTCAGTGTTCTGTTATAATCATTTTATTGTTATTGCACTATTTAATTATGCTATTATTCTCTTTATTAGTCACTTGAAAATATTTCAGTTGTACTCAACATCGATGGAAAAGTTGTTTTTTTATCGCAGAATGTGTCACCTCTTCTTGGCCATCGACCAGTAAGTTCTTTCTTTCTTTCTTTTTTTTTTGAGTAAAAAGGGTCATTCTGGTTTGCTGTTTATGGGTTATTTCCTTTTAGCTTTATATAACTCATTGGTGCACAACTATGTTCATTTCATCATATTCTCCACTGGGTTCAGTGTTAAGTCAATAAAAACAAATTCTGGTTTGAGGTAAGAAAATAACATTTTGATTTTCTTTGGGGGCTTTGCAAAGAAGGCAGGTTTTGTTTCACTTTGCTGGAACTTATGATTCACATGCCTCAGTTTTCAGGGTGGCCAGCATCTGCACACAAGCAAAGCATGTACTTTTTGATACAGTAGTTGCTTTGGAACCAGTGGCTGGCCTCTAAGTGCATGATTTGAAGGAAGGTAGCTCTCACCAAAATAAATGTGGTACAGGGTCTGTTACATACTGACTGACTAATGAATGAAAGTCATGGTTTATTCATGCTGGTTTATGGTATATATTTTAGGCTAATTTTTCTGTATCTTAATTTCTTATTTAATACATTTATTAAAATCTGAAATATATTTTTATTTTATGTGTATAAACATTTTACCTTCAGGTATGCCTGTGTTCCACATACAAACCTGGTGACTGTGGAGGTCAGAAGAGGGTATTGGAACCCTTAAAACTGGAAGCACAGATAGTTGTGAGCTGTTGTGGATGCTGGGAACTGAATCTAGGTGCTATATAAGAGCAACAAGTGCTTTTAGTTGTCTATCCATCTTTCCTGCCCACCTTCCTTTTTTTGTAAAAATGCATAGTAACTTCTAAGTAGTTAAATATACTTTTAATTTTTAAGATTTATTTTTAGCTTTTAAATTTATTTGTGTATGTGTGAGAAAGAGAATGAATGTATACCATATGTGTTAAACTGACTTCAGAGTTCAGAAGAGAGTATTGGATCCCACAGAGCTAGAATTTCAAATAGTTGTGATCTGTCTGACATGGGTTCTGGGAACTGAACTGGGATCCTCTAGAAGTGATCTTGACTTCTCAACCATCTCTCCAGTCCCATTTCTGCTTTTTTATACTGAAGAGTAAATTATGATTAAACCAGACACTTTCCCCTTAGCTACTGCTGTTTACTAATTCTCAGGGAGAGGGACAGGGTCTCAAGAGTCCCTCCCCTTAGCTACTGTTAACTATCTGTAAACCATAGGGATGGTCAGGGCCTTTAATCATGGTTAACTACCTGCAAATTCCCAGGGAGGGATAGGGCCTCATGAGATACCTCCAAGAGGTGATAACATAATGGGAGGGTAAGCTGGGAGGAAAAAGTATCAGTGGGAATAAGAAGGGATAAGAGAAGGTAATGGGATAATCCTCAATAAAGTCTGTGTCATTTGGTGAGGTTGTTATTCATATCTGAGTAGTCTTCACTGTATATTCCAAATTATGCAAATTTTCCTTCTGAACCAGAGATCTATAGCACTTTGGCTTGAAGAATGGGAATTAGTAATGTTTACCGGGTATGTTAAAGTTATGTTAAAAGTAGATTAGAAACTATTCTACAGTAAACTTAAATATTCTTCACTTTTTCCTAATTAATTAAATGAAACTCTATTAGCTGAAATTAGTTACTTTTTCCTACTACAATAGGATTTCTTTTACTAAGACTGCTAGCTATAATATTATTCTGATTCTTTTATGTAGTTTGTTCAGAAAGTTTTCTACCCTTTACCATCTATGGTAAAACACACACACACACACACACACACACACACACACACACAGAGAGAGAGAGAGAGAGAGAGAGAGAGAGAGAGAGAGAGAGAGAGAGAGAGAGAGAGAGAGAGACCCCATAAGGTAAAGTATCTGGACATGCATTTTGAAGCAGAGACCTTAAAAAATATGTACTTGATTACTTGAGACTGACACACATAAAAATAACAGTATAAGAGCAAGGATGCAGCTTAGTTGGTACAATGCTTGTCCACTATACACAAAGCCCTGGCTTCGATATCAGCCCCACATAACTGGGAGATGAAGGCTGGAGGGTGAGAATTTCAGTCATTTTTTATCTATGCAATGAATTTGAGTTCAGCCCAAGATTGTAAGACAGGGTCTAAAATACATAAATAAAAATAATTGTTACATGAACACTAAAACATAATGTTATGCTTATCAGACAGGATCAAGAAAGTATACCAAGGCATTATTTTATTATTTTATTTGCCTTCTCATTAAATCCAATTGTTATTGATTTGCATAATTAATTAAAATATGACAGGTTACACAGTTATTCTCCTGGGTGGTCATTAGGAAAACAGACCTTTTCATGCATATAGTTAATTGGGTGAAGCATTTCTCAGGCTTGAGAAATTTGAAAACAGGAGCTCATGGCTTTGCCAAAGACTAGGAAGGATGAGTCTGTGGCTTCAGTCTTTAATCTGGGGCTCCTGCAGAGGCTCTTACCCTTCCCTGGGCCTTATTTCATTTTCTAATGCAGGTTTAGCATGGAAAAAATGCTTTTTTTTTAACCAAGATTCTCAGTAAATGACACTGAGCAGAGTAAATTCCTTACTTTTTGACTGAGACCAAACTGACTTTTGTGTGACAACTCATAGATGTTTACAATTCACTTTTGAAAACCTTCTCATTTATTTTGCTGTTACTTCTTGCTTTATAAACTTTAAATATCTTGAGCTATCTATCTTGTGTAATATAAGAAGATTGAATGCCAAAGATATTTAAAAAAACAACATGAGACTAATTTTTCTATCTCATCTCTCCCTCCCCATCCCTTTCTGCATTTTGATGCAGAGACCTTAAAGAGACCTAATTTTTCTTTTCTTTTTTTATTTAATTTTCCCCCATATCTATCACTGCTACCCCTCCCTTCCCTCCTCTCAGTCCCTCCCAGTCTTCCCTCTCTTCACCTCATCCCCCCATCCTTTCCCCAAGAAGGGCAACGAGTACCAAGGTGGGTCAGTTCAGTCTGGTGTAGCCAGTTGAGATAGGTCGGAGCCCCTCATCTTAGTATTCAGGCTGTGTTAGGTGTTCCTCCATAGGGAGTGGATTCTCAGATGTCAGTTCATGCACCAGGAATATAGTCTGATTCTACTACAAGAGGCTCCACAAACTGTCCACACCACTTGGCAGCCATCTACCTTTAGAGGGTTTAGTTCCTTCCCATGAAGGTACCTCAGCGATTATTTCAGAGTCTGAGCTCCCAAAAGCTGGGGTCAACAGTCTCTGTGTGTCTCTTCCTCATAATCCTGACTCCTTTGCTCATATACTCACTCTTCTCTCTCTTCAGTTGCACCGGGAGCTCAACCTGGTGCTTAGCTATGGATCTCTGCTTCTGCCTCCATCCATTGCTGGATGATGGTTCTGTGATGACACTTAGGGTGGTCATTCATTTAATTAAAGAGGGGAAGGTCTATTTAGGGACCCTCTTTACTATTGTTTGGAGTCCTAGCCAGGACACTTTGTGGGTTCTTGGGTGTTTCCGTAGCACCAGGTTTCTTTATAACCCACAGTGGCTCCTTCTATCAAGATGTCCATGTCTTTCTTCTCCCTCTCTGTTGCTCCTCTCACTCAACCATCTCATTCTCTCATGATTTGTTTCCACCTGCCTTCCCCCCCCCCCATGATCCCAATTTACTCAGGAGATCTTCTCTATTTCTGCTTCCCAGGGGGATCCATCAATAAGATCTAATTTTTCTATCTTATTCCTCCCCTCCTTCCTTCCCTCCTTCCTTCCCTCCTTGCCTCCCTCCCTCTCTCCTTTCTTTCCTCCCTCTCTCCCTGACCATGCTCTTTCTGTGTATGTGTATGCACACACACACACACATGCACATAGGTCCATCGTATGATCACTAATGTCCTGTGTTTCAGTTGGTGGTTGATGGTAAGCCTTATTGAAGCCCAGGTTGTTCTTGAACTCATGGTGGTTCTCCTGCCTTGGCCTCTAAAATACAGGGGTTGTAGGTATTAACCCCTCACAGGGATTTGAGTGTGTGTTTGTGTGTGTGGCTGGCAATTGAAAGCAGGCTAATACCTATTATTATTTTATACTTCACATTATATTTTTGTGAATATCATTTTTAAATTTTGTAATTAAAAACACTTTAAAAGTTAACATGCAAAATAAATGGGTTTCATTGTAGATCACTCACCCTCCCTCCTTTCCTTTCCTTCCTTCTTTCTTCCTTTCTTTCTTTTTTGGCGAGAAAAGGTAGTATTCTATATAGTTCAGGTTTCCCTGAAACTCCCTATGTAGTTCAGTCAGGTTTGGTTTAGACTTAGAATGCTCCACTTGCCTTAGCGTTCCAAGTCCTGAGATTATAAGTAGGAATCTATTTCTAAATGATTAGCACATTTTATACATATATGACATACTTTATTCTTATTGAACTCATGAAATTTGTAATTCATGTAATGTTCATATTTAGTAATGTTTACTTCCTGTAAAAACATTAATTACTTCATATGCAATGTCTAAAAGTTAAAAGCTTTCAGTAGCACATTTTGTAGACTGGGAAAAAGAATTTCAGGCACCTGTGGTGTAATAAAAAGAACAATAAGCAAGAATAAAATGGAGATTAATTCTTCATCTTGTAGGAATAATGAAGCTTCATTGTGTGTAAATATTTAGATAGTGGTTGTTTGATCATTTGTTGAATGTGAAAAATCAATGAAAGTCCAGGTTCATCAGAGATAAATAAGTTTGGGTATTTGAATGAACCAATAAAATATTTTCATTAAAAAATAAATATTTCTTTATGGTACTGGAGATTAAGTATTCCCCATCAAAATAAACAAGGCCAGATGAAGATGCAGAGAGGGCTTGGGACTTGCCAATGTGAGGAAGGTACAAAAGGGAAAAGATTCGTATTGAAGAGTGATAAAGAGCATACTCAAAGGAAGACAAGGCTTTGTGGGATTTTCTTGTCCATATTTAGTTGCTCGGATCAAGATCTGAGACATTATGGATGAAGAGCTGAGATTTTTTTCAGGCACATAGCACAGTGGTGATTACTGTGTCAGTGATCTCTGAAATGGCTAGAAAAGACTTCAACTGTTCGAGGGAAATAATGTACAGGAAAACTGTATCTAGAATGTGTTGTAGCATAGAGTTACTGGAGGGCAATGAAAACTGGCTGAAGCACAGTTCCTATGGCCATAAAAAGGCAAGAATAGAGCTAAAGTCATTGGTGATAAGGAGAAGGACAGACTAATATTATTAGTATAGAAAGCAAAATCTGTTCTCTCTCCTCTCTAGGAAGATATTGTGGGGAAGAGTTTATTAAATATAGTTCTTGATGAAGAAAAAGAAGTAGTATCTCAGAAGATTGTTCATAATCTTCCTTTGGCAACATCAGGTATGTATACATGTTTCTTTTTACTTTCATTTTGGAGATTTGAGAGATAAGTAACAGTTGAATAATTTCTCACTCTCTTACCCCTTGGTAATTAAAAAAAAAGGTTGCTGTAGCTACTGATCATATATTTATTTAAGTTTATAGCTTATAATATCAAACACTATGTTTCTAACATTAAAAGAATTCTTTCATGTGGGGGAGTGGGGGGAGCTCAGGAACCCCCACTCTCAGCTGATGAGCTAGTGACAACTGATGGGTGTTTTTGGAAGTAAAGTGGGTTTTCTTTAAGGATGTAGTCTTTGGCAGGCTGATCATGATCTAAGACTGGTTCTCAACCTTCCAAATGCTGTGACCCTTTAATACAGTATCTCATGTTGTGGTGACCCCCACCCATAAAATTATTTATATTGCTGCTTCATAACTGTAATTTTGCTACCGTTCTGAATTGTAATGTAAATATCTGTGTTTTCCAATAGTCTTAGGTGACCCCTGTGAATGGGTCATTTGTTCCCCAAAGGAGTTACAATCCACAGGTTAAGAACCACTTCTCTAGTGGATGCCTCACATTCAGAAGTATATGGGCAGCACAAATTGGAATTATGTGTTTTTGGACACAAAACTGGAAAGGACTGAGTGGGGATGTGGGAGCAGACCTGGGAGGAGCTTGGAGGATTAGGATATGGACATGATTAAAATATCTCATATGCATATATAAAATTCTCAAAGAATCAATAAAAATACTTTATTGAAAAATTGTCCCTAACCATGTTTTGTTCTTACCTCAAACCCTAATTACAGCAGGATTTATCTAATTTCAGTAGTGCCATATAAATACCAGTGTGCTAGTACCCTATTCTAGAGCTCATATACTTGTGAGTGCCAGAATTCATAGAAAGAAAATTATGTTCCTTAAAATGTTGTCTTGAGCAGGGTGTGGTGGTACATATCTTTAACTCCAGAACTCAGGAAGCAGAGACAGTCAGATCTTTATGAGTTTGAGGCTAGCCTGGTCTACAGAACAAGTTCCAGGATAGCCAGGGCTACATGGAGAAACCCTCCCCCAACAAAAAATGTTTGTCTAAGGAAGGCTTTCATTGTCTGAATCAATCCATCTAACTATATAATTTTCTTTTTTGCTTTCTTTAGTTGGAAAGCTTATTGAATTTTGCTGTTATGTAAGAAAAGGTAATGCAGGCCAGGATCTATATGACGACAAAGGCATGAACAAAGGGGACATATTTGAGTATGTGAAATTCATCTTGTACCTTCAGGATGCTTATGATGGTAAGCAACCCAGCTCATGATATTTAAGTGATGTTTATGAGTGATGTATTCCTGATTGCTAGCATACACGTTTTTTATATTATTGGTATTTACAAAATCTCTGATACTCCTACACTCACAATTTATGGCTACACCTTTTAGACATTAAAAAATAGTGAAATTTATATATAGAAAGATTGTGGGTTACCTTGGTAAAAGATGGCTGTTTCCTCTTACAAAAACAAAATAAAATTTAAAACCTAAACAAAAAAGCTTAATGCAATGTCAAGCTTAAAGAGAACTCCATGACTACTAAAAGTTACAAATGGATTTTGTAGTTTGTAAATCATACTACAGATTGGATTAACTGGGGTCTAGAATTCTTATATACTATTAAGGACAAATACATAAAATATAAACACTAAAGTTGTGTACATTGACCTGGGGAAAGAAGTTTTTCATCTCTCTAAAATTTTTAATAGATAAAATTATGCTATTTCCACATTTATGCCATGTGTACTATGGGGCCTGGTATATAATTTTGAGATTTAATAAAGTATAAGCTGAAAAATCGACATACATAATTAAAAATTAACTGCTTTAGAGCCACAAAACATCTAAGGAAATCAGAAATAAGATGTTCATGTTTCTTGAAGTTAAAGGTGAAATATCTTTAAAAACACTTGGATAGATGAATGTACATTTATACACACACACACACACACACACACACACACACACACTCACACACACACACACACAAATATTTCTTTTAGAGACAAAACAACCCATAGGGAAATAGCAAGAGAGTGACATCAGCAAACGTTCACAATTGATTTTCAGTATGAATACCTGATATTTTGTGGTAACCATCTGGGGAGCTGGACTTTAAGGGAAGGAAGGCAAGGACAATCCCACTGCTCAGAAACTTGAAAAGTGCCAATGCATGATAAATAGTATTGTAATGTGGCAGTTGTCTGCATCCTTGCTTATTGAGAATGTATTTTAATTATTTCCATTGTGTCTATCACCCTTAGAGTCATTTGTATTTTTTGGAAACTACGGTCCTAATAGCAGAAGCATTTGGTCATCATCTCCGAAACTGTTATGGGAGCAACAGTACTATCTTGTGGGAACTATTTCAGTTCTTCGTAAATGTACTGGATCAGTGAGTATGCTGTATGTTTGTTTCAGGCTGAAGGGCACATCACTTACACTTTCAACCCCTGGACATCCGTGCACATAAAGTCAGTATTCAGAAAGGAAGGAACAACTTGTATATTTGTTAGAAGTGCATTTTCATGTAACAGTAGCTCTATTTTTTGTTTTTTTTTGATTTTTTACTTAGATGATTGTAAAAGTTTTTTATCACTCAAAGGAAAAGCTAGTTTTTAGAATCCAAATTGTAGATTGAAATTCTGTTAGTTTATTCTCTCAATAACATGGGATACTTTACATGTTCCAGATATTGTGTTGAGTACCAGGGATATACATCCAGTCAGACAGTAAACAAAATATTGATGGCAATTGTCATAGAGGTGAGAGTTGGTAGGGTATCTCTGTGGTAGTTTGTGTTTGGAGTATGGGACCTTAAAAATGATGATAAAGGCAATCTAGGAAGAGAGTGCCTTGAGCTCAGTTTGGAGAGTTTGAAGGAACAAAATTGGTTATGTGACTCAAATAATGGAAAAGAAGTAAGGGGATAGTGGAAGCTGGCAGTGGACAGATTGTACAGAACTTTGTTATCTGTACTAATGCATATGGGATTTATGTTAAGTACACTGACAAGCAGAGGAGTGGTATGATAGGCACTGAAGTCACCAGACTCCTTTATAGGTGGATCATGAAGCATAAAGAAACAAGAATGGAGTTAGCCAGATGTGGATGGCAGATCTGGATTGATTGTAGTCACAAGGATAGAAATTCCAGGATTTGGGATGATTGGAGAAACTATCCGCATATACAGGCTGGACTAGAACATTGTATACTGGGTAGTGTTGGTGGTCCAGATGATGAGCTTTGTTTGTCCTGTGGACCATGTTCCTATTGTGATAACACGGTAGATTGATAGTTACAGCATTTAGTTTTAGAACAAACCACTTCTCTGTATTGGAGACAGTAGGGTAAGTGGTATAGGGAGAAAAAAATGAAGGACGTTGGTATGATGTGATAGTCTCATTCATTCTTCCTTTGTACTAACCCCCTGGGATCTTAATTCCATCATCTGCCCTGAGATACAGACTTCTACAATGTAAGGCTTAGCCCCAAGATCTATTTGTTGTTCTGAGAAACAGAAAACAAATCTTATTTGGCTTCCCCAGATCCTAATAGTCTCCATTATAATACCAGAAGTCTTTTTGTGATATCCTCCAGTTTTTCTCTCTGGGACTCCATGATATCGTTTCTAAATTGATAGATATTTGGAAAATAAATCTTAATAGAACAGAGGGAAGGTGGTCAGAAAAGTTTTTACAGTATTATGGTATAAAATAATGAGCAGTGAACTTGAATCAAGGTGGAATTGTCCTGTATCTACTAGTGTTGGACTAAACATTGTATGTGTATTCATTGTTTTCATACCTGTAAAACCAGTGACTTCCTCACACTGACATGTGGATCAGTTGTAACTTGAATATGTAATATATGCAACAAATGTCAGATAATTTTTAGTATACAGATATATGGAATATCAATTAGGGGACATGGAGAGGGTGTAATTCTACTCCGTACAAAGCTGTGAGTTTTACTCTCAGAGACGCCAAAATGATAATGAGAATATTGGAAACCAAGTTGTTCATTTTCCTTCAGGAACGTGCTGTTGAGAATCAACCTGAAGTTATAGTTATTGACTCAGATGATGATGATGTACAGTTCCAGAGGTAAGAGATAGCATGGCTGTAAGCAACCAAAAATAGAACATCTAAAGACTTTAATGAATCTAAAATGACCAATTTGTTGGTCAGAAGCCACCTTAAATTCAATATAATTTATACTTTTTCAACAGAATACAAATGATTTCCTTCTTATATTTAATTTTTAAACTATTTAATTATGTTGAAAAGTGCATATTTTCTTGCCCACTTACATACCTACCTACCTACCTACCTACCTACCTATCTATCTATCTATCTATCTATCTATCTATCTATCTATCTACCTATCTCTCTCTCTTACATATTTTTGTGTGTGTTTGTGTACACCGCCACTTCTAGCTTCTAGATCTGTGTATTCTAATGTATGTAAGTAATCATGTAACCAGTGTCTGTTGCATTATTTTCTAGATTGGTCCAATAATTATCCTAGAAAAAATGACAGGAAAAAAAATGCAATATACATCTGAAGATGTGAGCCCAATTCTTGGGACCCACATGGTGGAAAGAGAGGCCTGATTTCTGAAAGTTTTCCTCAGTTCTTCACACAAATGATATACATGAATGAAGATATGCACACAAAAATGAATAAATATTTTTAAAACTATAGATATTGAAAAGCAGACATAATAGCATTTAGAATATGCAGTAAGGAGAATCAGTAGCTCAGAGATAACCTGGCTGTCCTGGAAGTTACTTTGTAAACCTTGAACTCACAGAGATTCACCTGTCTCTGCCTTTCAACTGTTGGAGTTAAAGGCATATGCCACTCTGTATAGCCTGAAAGACAGATTGAAGTTGTCTTTAGGTTTCAAGAAAAGCCTACATTTACCTTTTAAGACAGTTCTTCCAAGATAACTAAATTTAAGGTGAAAGATAAACATCTGAAGCACTTGCGAGACACAGAGGTGCCAGGCTACTTACTACCTTAAAATATTCGCAGATAGGAACAGGAATAAAAAGTAATAATATCCTACAGCCAAGGCACCTGGTTGAGAAAAAGTCAGTGATGGCATGAAGTTTTCAGTCTCCAATGAATGAGTGGTTTAAAATGAGAGAAAGGAGGAATCTGGTTCTAGTATAATTATCTGTTTGGATGCAACCAGAAGCTCCTGAAGCCCCCAAAGCCAGCCAAGACCTACTTTTGAATTCTGCTCATTTGTAAATTTATAACAGGGACCTCTAATGGGACTGAAAGTGGATTAATGATTCCCTCTGGGAAGGTATTGTGTGTGAATGGGGACAGAGGGGAATGATTGCTAGAATAATATCGTTTTTTTTTTTTTTTTTTTTTTTTTTTTTTCTGAGATACGAAAATGTTCTTAAACTCTCTTGGGATTGGAGACTTATCTTACTGCTTTGCCCAACAACTGCAAAGTCCTGAGTTCAGCCATTCGCACATACATACATATGTAAATACAAAAGAACTAAAGACCAGAAGTGAATTAAAATTATTCCAATCATTGTATGATCTGAATGTGACAGAAATTATTGAATTAAAAGTTTTAATTGAGTTGTATGAAATGTAAATATGATCTAAAAAAAAAAAAGCTTTCCCCTAGGGCTGGGACAGTAGCTCAGTTGATAGAGTGCTTGTCTAGCATAAACCCAGAGTAGTTAGTGGTACATGTCTGAAATATCAGACTTGAGAAGTGGGTGCATGCAATATGAAGTTTCTGGCCCAGCCTTTCTGGCATAGCCCTGAGGTTTAACCCACTCTCCCACAGTCCCACAGTCCCGCAGTAACACACAGATGCTTGTATTCTTTTTATGTTGAACAGCCTATGGCTTAGGCATATTGCTAGATAGCTCTTTCTCTTAAACTAATCCATGATTTTTATCCTGTTCAGCCATGCCTGGTACCTTTTCTCAAAGCAGCATAGTTGTCCTCTGCATCTTCTGGCTTCTCTGGTATCTCTGTGGCATCTCTGCCCTGTTCTTCCTGTTCTCACAGTTTTCTTAGTCTAGTAACTCCATCCACACTTCCTGTCTGTCTTCAGCCAATCAGCATTTTTATTAAACCAGTAGGTGAGACAATTCTTTACAGTGTAACAACATAATCCCACTACAGGTGCAGGCAGATAGTTTTTTATATTATGTATCTGAGTATTCTGCCTGCAGGTATGTCTGTGCACATGGTGGCCAGACATGGATGTGAGATATGCTGGAATTAGTTACAGGCAGTTGTAAGTTGCCATGTGAGTGCTGAGAATTGAACCCACATCCTCTGAAAAGCATCCAGTGTTCTTAACTGCTGAGTCATCCCTCAAGCCCACAGATTACAATTTTAAGATCTTTTTGATAATATACTGAGTTTAAAGTTAGTCTTGGATACATGACAGTTTTTTTCCCAAAGGAAAGCAAACATGTTTGTGTCTATATATGTACATATACATATTTGTATGATTATGTTTATTGTCTTAGAATTTTCTTTAAGTATTTAGATATTGTAAATAATGCATGACTTTGTTTATGTTTAAATTATTTCACACTGGAAATCAAACCAGTTAGAGTAAATGTTAAATATTTCTTGTCCAAATCATATATGCAAATGGTACAATAACTCATTAACTGGCTTTTTATTTCCTATTTTATCTTCTCTGAGTTTACTCAGAATTTCCCTGGTATCATTTACTATATTTACTGTTAGGTTATCTTGTTTTTTATTTTTTTTATTTTTGTTTTCTAAAGTCTCATTTATTAACATACTTTAAGCCTCTCATATTTTGTAGTGATGGAGTTTTTCTGTTGTCTGGTCTTTCAAGCTAAACCCTGTTTTTCATGTCTGTGTGTTTTATAATGCTAGAGTTAACTAGAATTTTGCACATGTTGGCTACATGTTTTTCCATTGAACCACACCTATAATTCTAAAATATAGTACATTTTAAAATTAGGCATATAAAGTAGTAGGTTTACAATATGATATTTACATACTTATCTATAATTGTATAAATAGCTTTTAATATAATATTCTTAATAATTCTTTAAGAATTTCACACAATGCATTTAGATAACATTCATACATGAATTCTCTTTCTAACTATTCCTAGATCCGTTCTTTCATACCCCATCCCTACCCCTCCCAAATTCATGGCCTCTTTTGTTTTATATATTTCACTTAGTTTGATTTGTGTTAGAAACATACCCATGAAGCATCCGTTAAAACTTGTTGAGCATACCAATGGTCATACCTTTAAATAAAATTGATCATCCCTTCCACCGAAGCCTCCAACTGTCAATAGCTCCCCAAATTAGGGAAAGAGGCTTATGAGACCCTCCCCATTCCATGTAATGTTGATCAGCCTGAACTTCTATAGATAGGTCTCATGCAGGCCACACTACTACCATGAGTTCATGAGTACTGTGACCCTGCCATGGTCAAGATGATGCTGTTTCATCCTTGATCTCTAGTTCTACAGTCCTCTTGTCCTACCTTCTGCAGTAGTCCCTAATTTTTGTGTGCTATGTGTCATATAGATGTACCACATAGGCCTGAACACTCCAGTAACACACTCTGTTCTTTGGCCAGTTGTGAATTTCTATGTTAACCACTGAATGCTTCACAATCTGAGAGTCATACTAATCCATGGGCATCAAGATATGAATTTATAGGGCAGTTTGATACTATGTCCAGTTATCCAAATAAGGAGAAATAGATTCACCCTTGGGGCTGATGAGCTCCCCAGCCTTGGGTCTTTGGCCATATTTATAGTACTAGATATATATTTTTTCTTCCTGTGGTATAGCCTACAATTCATTCAGAAATTGGCTGCTTGTCCCCATAACATTCATGCCACTATTGAAAACATAGACATTTCCTTCCATGCTAGTCATTATTATTGATCGCACTGTTCACAGCTGGTAAGACATTGATGACTTTTTCCCTCCATCAACCCATATAATCTCTTTCAGTACCATGAAAGTTAGTCATCAGAGAATAAGCTTCCTGGCCAGTAACAAAACACATTTTGATAATGATTTCTTTATTGCTTTATTAAGGATTGTAAAACCAAGCAAGAGGAATAGAATGGAAAGAAAGTGCAAAACTGAAAATTTGAATATGGAATGTCCTGAATTAGTCACCAAAGTATGTATGCTGATAGCCATAATGTAAAACCCTAGGCCTTTATCCCTGTAATGTTATTATTTAGTTAATATGTATTGCCAGCATAAAAAGACTTTCATTTCAGTAACTGTCTTGTGAACATGGTGGTGTTCTACAGTGTGCTTTTTTTCTTACTGTAAGTAATGGCCATTCTTAGAATAGTTCCTGTGATAACCTAGAAAAAAAATTAAGCTAAGCTCCTTTCCAGACATCATTGAAAGTGTTTATTTTTGTATTTCACAAAGGAAGTTTGAAAATTGGGCATCTTGGCTTATGCCTGTAATGCTAGAATGTGGGGCACTGAGGTAAGTGGATAGCTGCAAATTTCAGGACAGCATGTGCTGTAATAGTGAGTTCCAGAAGAGCCTGACCTAAAAAGTGGGACTTTGTTTCAAAAAACAAATGTTTATCAAGGCATAGGGAGATGCTCAATGGGTAATAGAGCTTCTTGTGTGAGCACAAGAATCCAAATTCAAAACCCTAATACCTACACAAAAATCTTGAAGTAACTTCTCACATTTGTAACTTTCACCCTGTAGAGCAGTAGTTCTTAACCTTCCTAATGCTATGACCCTTTAATACAGTTCCTCATGTTGTGGTGAACCCCAACCATAAGATTATTTTTGTTACTACTTCATAACTGTAATTTTGCTACTTTTATGAGTTGTAATATAAATATTTTTGGAAATAGAGGTTTGCTAAAAGGATCATGACTCACAGTTTGAAAACCACTGCTATAGTGCATGGAGACAAGAAAACTGCTGGAGCTTGCTGAGTGCCAACCCTAGCTCTATATTCAGTAAGAAATTTTGGCTCAAAGGACACACAGTGTCATTCACAGGCATAGGCATTTACACACACACACACACACACACACACACACACACACACACACAGTAGAGGAGTCTATTGATCTGTTTGCTGTACTCGGTTCTATGAGGAAACTTCATAGCATATTACACATCCCATTGTGGGTTATGCAAGATCCTTAATTACTTTTGCTTATTCCTATCCTTTCTTTAAGGCACTTCATCATTATCATTCATTATTCATTGTTTACTAGAGTGAATTCATTAGGGATAGACATTAATACAAATTTAAAACTTGGCCTTTTTCTTGGTAATCTGAAATTCAACTCCAACACAATATTACAATAAAACTTTAAGAAGAGAAGTATAGAAGAACAGGCATTTCCCGGTGGTACTTAGTGAAGTTGTCATTTCTTTCTTGCTATTCCTTGCTTCATGTAGCCTTGGTGATTTTATGCACCCACCACAGAAGCATGGCTTTATATGATCTCATATAATGGTGTGTAAACCTCAAAAGCAACACATTCGTACATGTGAAATAAAATAAATAATAGCATACGGCAGACCTGGGATTTAGCTCAGTGTTAAGCACTGACCTAGGATACTGTATACAAGCACAACACAAGAGGAATGCCTGCCACTGTAAAAGTACTTATGCTGAACTAGCATTTCGTTCAGAAAGGTATGAAACAGAGAAAATTAGAACACAAAATAGGGATATAGAAGACAGTGGGAGACAAAACTCAATTTGAACTTTAAAGAACATGACACCAAGCAAGATGAATGGCAGTCTAATATCAGCTCAACAGAATGTATATCTTTGTAATACAAAGATTGTCATATTTCAAATATGTTAAGAAGTACAAATCACAGAACACTTGAGCTTTCAGGTTGTGTCTGTTTCCTGAAGTTGAAATGCTTTGTATAATCCAAGAAATAAGTTTCTAAAAGAATAATTGCAAGACATCTAAGTCTTAAGTCGACCCTATCCAACCAAACCAACCGCCACTATGAAACCAAACTAAATGTTTAGGCAGAGATGTGCAGGATTTGACTTATGAACACATTTCATATAAAGAATGGTCCATGTGCTTTTCAAAAAAATCAGGTTATTAAGGAAATCAAACTATACCATTCATTAGGAATAAAATATGCAAATTACTAACTTATCAAGCAAGGTCCAGCATGAGGTTATTACTTTTTGAAGATCATCAAAATGATGACCATGAGAGCCTGAGGAGATAGCTTAGTCTATAAAGTGCTTGCCTTGTAAAGACATTGGCTTGAAATTATCCCCAGAACCCACCTCAATATGGTGTACATAATGTCATGGTGCTATGCCCTTATAATCCAAGTGCTGAAGATGAAAGAACAAGCAGATCTCTGGAGTTTGTTGTCTATCCAGACTAAGTTGGATAATGAGAGACTTGACACCTATAATTTTCATGTAGCTTCCAAATGTATGTTCACATGTGCACAGGCTGCCACACATATGCAAGTACACACACACACACACACATGCACACACACATTATTTGCAGAAACAATTCTTTAAATTTTCAATTTTATTATGCTCTAAGTTGATGATAGGCTATTTTAAATACCCTTGCAATGCAGAACAATGGGCTGTGTTGTTTACTTTTGCAATGTTAGGCTGCCAATAAGAGCAAAAACTCACATTTGCCACATGGTCATGAGCTGCCATGTGATTGGTGGGAATCTAACCCAGTTTCTCTGGAAGAGCGGGCAGTGTGCTTGAGTACTGAACAATCTCTCCAGTCCCCATTAAATTTTATTTTAATCTTAGATAACTTTATGTTTCAGGCTAGTTTCTTGTTAACTAGCTTGATCCAAAAATTGAGCATCTATAAATGGTTTAAAGTAGCTTTTGATTAAAACATAACCAGTCTTGGGGAAACAGACAGCAATGGGTTCCTTTTCTATGTCCAAAATACTCTTATTGATACCATCCCATTTAATCAGCCTATGAGATCAATCATCTCACATTTGGTTTTCACTTGTTTGAAGCATACTCTGCACGTGCAGGAACTCTGTGAAAATCCAACAGTGGCTACTGACCCACAGCCTTTGAATCATAGTACCTTGCAACAATACTTTGAGAATATATATGAGGATTTTGTGTTGGATTTTCAATTGATTGAAGTATGTTTAAAATTATGTTTAAAATCTGGGATTCTGCCTGTGTTTTCATTTATTTGTGTCTTATTCTGTCTGGTTAGTGAAATGTGTTATCTTCTTTTGGAAATTCAGGTTGAGATTGAAGATATTGAACCGGTCACTCAGCAAATGCCATTTGAATTAGTTCCGGTCAGAACACCATCTCCATCAAGTACATGTACAAATGTAAGCGTGATTACTAACACAAGCACAACCACAAGCATTTCATCCACAGAATGTTTAGCACCATCAGGTAGGTACAACCAGCTATTTGTATGTGGACTAAATACATGAGATGACCAAGGTTTAAAATAAAGAGGAGTGTCTGGTTTATAATGGGGGAAAATCACTGGTGTCAAGTTCAACTTTGCTTATCTTCTGTAAATTTTTTTTGAGATTATAATTTCACAGTAATAAAGTATATCCGCACAGATTCAAGTGATCAGGGCTCTCACACATTTTAGAAATCCCTGCTAGAAATGTGAAGACTTTACTCCTTCCTGTTGAATTGGTATTATTCACTTGCTTTTGATTTTAATACTGAAAACATTGTGATAAGCCTGTCTTCGAAGAAATAATATTTTATCATTTATGTCCATGTGGTCTATTCTATTGCAGCAACATTTTTTAATTATTTTTGTTGGTGTTTTGAGAAAGTCTTGAAGTATAATTCACCCTGTCCTAGATCACCCTGTCCTAGATTTCACAGCAATCCTTTCCCCTCCCCTCCTGAGTTCTTGGATAACAAAATTATAGGCATGTGTTTGTCAGAAAAGTTTAATGGAAGTACAGGTGAAATACTTTAATCCCTCAAAAATACTGCTGTCCCTCTTAAGTATTTCAATAGCAAAGTCTTAATTACACAATTGTATAAAAATTGCAATACCTTTTACCATGTGGATCTTATTGTAGATATTTGTATTGTGGGATTTTCATGTATTATAGTTAATCTTTTATTTTGTTCTTTTTTTCTCAGTTCCACATATAGTTTTAATGTTTAAATTGTTTTTAGTAACAGCACTTCCATTATTTCTGTAAGTTTCAGAGCTTTATTCCAAACTGTTCTTTGAAAATAGCAAAAGGGTGTGTGTGTGTGTGTGTGAGAGAGAGAGAGAGAGAGAGAGAGAGAGAGAGAGAGAGAGAGAGAGAGAGAGAGAGAGAGAGAGAGAGAGAGAGAGGAGAGAGAAATAGAGAGATACTCTTTTTTTACATC
The DNA here is from genome assembly GCA_033318265.1 of Phyllotis vaccarum. NCBI lineage: Eukaryota > Metazoa > Chordata > Mammalia > Rodentia > Cricetidae > Phyllotis > Phyllotis vaccarum. Next base: position 3,533,969 of record JARWLC010000013.1, on the reverse strand, counting down.
TACATAAGCAGTGGTTACTCTTAATGCACTTATCTGTATTTACCTTGTAAGTTTGTTCCTTTAAACTCTCACAGCTGTCCTTTCCAGTCGAAGGAGCACATCTAGATATCCAGCAACAAATATTGAAATCGAGCAACTTCTGGGTCCCTTGATAGGTCTTACTGATATTTATTTTATTTTCTTCATTTGGAACCAGAAAATTGCAAATATACTATTAACATTCAAAAGTGATTTAGAAGTGTTCAATAGTGGAAGAGTTTAGTCCAAATTCTGAACACTCAAACTATCAAGAAACTAGAATTTTCTAAAATTACTAAAATGGAGAATCTAAAACTAATTTAATGGTTGAAGGGCAGTTTGCTTGTGTCTATAGCACTGTAGTGAGGTGTGCATCCTGAAGTTGTACAGAGCAGTTGGGAGGTGCCTGGTGGGCCACACTGCCTGATACTAATGTTTATATTTTGCATTTTTTTCATTTTGAAATAATTTTGTACTTAGAAAAAAATTTCAGTGTAGTACTCAGGAGGTTGAGGCAGAAGGATTAGGAGGTCAAGGCCACCCTGGCCACACAATGAGTTCAAGGCCATCTCGGGATTCACAAGACTCTGTTACAAAAATAAAATAATCTGAGTTGAAAGAACAATACAGAGAAAAACAGACAAAGGAGAGAAATCCAAGCCATTTTGTTTTGATCCTCTTAATGCCACACATTACGTAACCAAAACACCATTGTGTTTGATGTCCTAATGTGAAGCCTTTTTCCATCTGGCTTCTTTCACTTAGAAACATACAGTTATGAACCTTCCACGTCATAGGAAGAAGCAATGATCCACTTCCTTTTATTGAACTTTATGAATACACTACAGGATTTTAATGTATTCATCAGCAGAAGGACATCTGGGTAGCTTTCTTATGAATAACATTACAAACATCTTCTCAGAAGTTTTGTGTGGAACTTTCAGTTTGCTTGGGTGAATTCCTGAGTGTGACACTTCTAGGTCATATAGGAAGTATGTCAAATGGATTTTAAAATGTCATAATTCTTCATTATTTTCTTTCATTTTTTTACTCAGCTATTAAAACAAAACTGTATGATAACATCTTACAAGGTGATCTAGAACTTATTTCAGCTTTATTATTTAGAAAACACAAAATATCCCGATGGAGTATGAAGTTTCTGGCCTGGACTACCCCTAGATCTGGACCAGCAGTCCCAAAGTTCTAAAGAAACACACAGAAGCTTGGATTAATTTTATGCAGATTGGTCTATGCCTTAGATATATGGCTAGCTAGCTCTTGCTCTTAAACTAACCCATGATTCTTGTCTTGTTCAGCCATGCAGCGTGGTACCCTTTCTCAGAGGAACATCTTGGTTTCCTTTCCTCTGGATCTGATGGCATCACTCCTGGAGTCTTTGATGGCATCTTTTTCTGTTCTCTTCTCTCTTCCTGTTTCCAGAGTTTTCTTACTCTGGTAGCCCAGTCCATACTTCCTATCTGCTTTCTGCCAATCAACATTTTTTACTAAACTAGTAGGCAGGACAATTATTTACTACGTAACAACACAATCCCATTACATCCTAAAGTAGAGCCCAAATAATGTTGCCATGAATATTTACTAATAAATGGGCTTGATTTAAACACCAGTATAAACTGGGAGGTGAACAGAGAAATTCAGACATACTTTACTTGTCTTTTATTTTCAAATATAAATGGCCTTTAAAAATACTGTTCTCTGAGAGATTCCTAGTGCCTGGCACATTTCATTCTTAAACATGAAATTAAACCCATACTGTCCTGTTATATAAAAATGGCACATTTTACTATTACACTTATGTTCTTCTCTGTGCTTCCTTCCTCAGACTCTACATCTCAACTGGTATATGTGATAGATCCAAAATACATGCTAGAGCCCCTGGATATCGAATTTGAAGTACCTCCAGATTTTCTTCTGAATGACAGCGAGGATGAACAGCTCTCCCCCAAACAAGAATGCAGCAACGAGGATGTGATAAAACCCTTGGAAGGGGCAAAGAGCCCCAATCCCAAGGAGCATGTTATTGATGAAGCTCTAGGTGCTTCTTCAGATGAATATTTCTGTGTAATAGCTGAAAATACTGAAGTCAAGAAAAGCCCTAAGATCGAAGAACTCACCGCGGACCAAGGTCAAGGAAATCAAAAGACAGTTGAGAAAGCCCCTTTGAGCACAGCAGTGAAACCTGTGCGCCGCCCAGAGGCAGTGGTGGAACCCATGATGCGCACAGATTTGCCATCCTCTAATGTAGCTGAAATACATCTGCCATCCTCTAATGTAGCTGAAATACATCTGCCATCCTCTAATGTAGCTGAAATACATCTGCCATCCTCTAATGTAGCTGAAATACATCTGCCATCCTCTAATGTAGCTGAAATACATCTGCCATCCTCTAATGTAGCTGAGGTACTTCTGAAAGTATTTCAAAATTCGGTTTTTTTTTTGTTTGGGCTTCTAATATTGAGCTTAAATTTACAGTTTGCTCAGGTTTGCTTTACAGAAAGCATGATCTGTAGTTTTCAAAAACATATCCCTGTTTGTGAAGTACTTGAATCCTTACAAACAGGGAGGTTGAGTGTTCTTCAAGGTACACCAACCCCTGTTGTTCTCATCCTGTTAAATATACAAAGATTTTTTTATGCTCCTGAGAAAATCTGAGGCAATGGGAAGTTGAGATGCTCTGAAAATGCAGCATTTATAAGGGTCCTGTTTTTCATCACTTGTGAGGCAATGCTAACCATCCCAAGAGAAGACAGCTGTCTTTACAACTCATCCCACCCTTACCCTCAGCACATATAACCACAAACTGGGTTTCTCCTCTTCTACTCTGTATCTCTTCTGTCCTTGAGACTGTGGACATAACCATGGATTTTGATAATAATTTTCTATATTAGACAGGATTCTTAAATAAACAGGATGAGCAAACCAGGAAATGAGCTTTGTATCAGTTATATAGAAGTCTGTGTACCTATTACTGATCCCCAAACCAGATATTCCATCCAAAATACCCAAAGCAATTTCCATAGAACAAAAAGATGAAAGGCAAGTATTTCAGTTTAGCCCTGAGAGTGTGACAATGGCAAGTTCCTGAGGGTTGGTGTCTCTGTTTTTGGAAAGGTCTTCTTGCTTGCAGGGATTTATGGAGTATCATTAAACTTCTAGGAAACCAACGTGAATTTGACCTTTAAAATTGTTCTTATGCTAAAATGTCTTGGGTTTTTTCCTCAGTGTAGATATGGTTTTAAATTCCTAAAATAATCAGTGATAGCTCTGCAATAGGACTGTGTACAGGAGCTGAGGAGAGTGCAGCTAGGTCTTAGCATGGACCAGTGTGGTGGCTTCTATACATCTGGGGCTTCCTACAGTTTGGGTAAACAATCTTTCTCTATATGCACTGTGTTTTGTCCACTAAGGAAAGGCATTTACTAAGAGCAAGACCTTTGTTATTTTGTGTTCCTACAAATACAGCCAGACAGACCATTCTGCTTCCCACATCAATTTCTGGGGGAAAGGTTTTCCCAGCTCTGTGGCCAACAAGTGAGAGAACAGACCTATGATATGAGTGCAAACAGCTCCGTCAATGAGGAACAGCCTTCTTACAGAAACATTCAAGAAGAGGTATGGAAAGTCTGTTTTACTTATACAACTGAAAAGTAATTCTATTTGCATAAGAGGATTGATTGGCTTCATTTAACTTGGCTCAGCCTACCCCACAGGCTGCAATTGAATTGCCCCAGAGAACTAAAAATATCTGTGGTAAGTAGACCTGAATACAAGCTCAATGGCATAGACAGGCTTGTGCAGTTCTGGATTCTTAGACATCTGTAACCTAGTGGCATGCATATCTGTGATTAGTAGTCTTCTTAGCTCAATATCCACAGAGATCAGACTTCCACTATTTTAGGATTAATTTGAATGTTGTTCATTTCTTGGGGCTGGGTGATTTTTCAGGAATAAAAGTACTTTTATATTTATTTTTGATGTGTCAATATCTGCAGAATAGGGAACAAGAACAATGTGGATATGCGTTGGCTCAATGTACTGAGATACTTCACAGCATGCCATATGAAAGGCCAATGGCACAACAACAAATGAGACAAGAACAAGAAAATTGTGAATATTGGGCAAGAGATCAGGTATAGGAGCAGCCAGAGTTTATAATGTTGATAAGGGGATATATGGCATACCTGTATCTTTTTACAATAACTCTGTTGTTGGTTTTGTGCAGATGATGACTGTTTTTAATGATGTGGGACCACTTTCCATTAATTTCTTTGGAAATGATAACTCTGAGTATCTACAAAATGAGACAAATAGGTAAGAGTTAGATGGACTGGGGCAAGGGGTGGGAGGCCACTGCTTTTCCCAGTTCTTGCCTATATGGTTTCTATCTCAGTTTCTAAAGAGGAAATGGAGGGGCTTCCACACAGAAGGACTAGATAAGACAGACTAAAAGCTAGAAATTTCATATATAAACCTTGAAATCACTTAGTTTCATTGCTCAAGTCCAGGCTCTCAGAACAGGGTGTTTGTAGAGTTTTTAGCTTAGTCATTTCTGAATTTCATGTCCATTCTTCAACTTTTCTGAAATGAAGGCATTACCATGAAAATCAGAGAAATAGATGTAAGAGGTTTGTTACATTCTGTGATTAGGCAACAGCATATAAATGCTGAATGTCTTTCATGTAACATGAAGGTATGCATACATTCTAGCCCAATAATATTGTTTTTCACTTCAAATACCAGAAAGAAAGGGTTCTTCCTAGTGTGTACTTAATGTCCAACAAATGCTTTTAAGTGAATGCTGTCTTACTGCAGCAGAGTCTCAAAAAGCTATATATATTTCCATCTGATCTTACATGTGGTGACTCTGACATGTATAGTGGGCCAGTGCCATGTTTTGTAACACTTAACATCATCAGAGCCTATCGTAAAGATTAAAGGGTAGATTCAGGGTCTTTGGTAAAGCTTTGCAATCCATATCATTCTCTGACTTGCCCAAGCTTTTGGTTGTGGAAAGAGCCCTGGACCTAAGGTTAGGAAATGTGCCTTAGAGATATTACTCAGCTACCAACTCCTTGAGGCAGTCATTTTTAGCCATGTGGAATGGCATATACAAGGTCACAGAGAACACAGTTATGTGGAACTATTTATGTAACATAAAAGAAATCAACTGAGTCAAGTGATTTGACTGTAATTTATCTCCTTATCTATGTTCATTTTACCTTGGCAAGTTCTTATACTGAAAACAAATGTGCACCAAGCACCTGCTGAAGACCAGAAGAATTTCTCATGAGTTCCTTTTCATCATTCCTTGACTTATATCGGTGCTCCAAATTTCTTTTCTTACAGTTCTTGGGATAGTTGTGCTGAACTTACTCCAGTGCAGCATCTCTCATTGACAAGATCATGGCAAAGATCACCAGTGCCACGTCAGCCAGTAGCAGTGACACATCAACCTCTGGCAGCGACAAATAACCCATTGTCAGTGTCACTTCACACATTGACAACAGTGCCATATCACTCATCTGTAAGTGATCCCCAATTATCTGAAAGCCTTGACTCAAACATACCTTGCCTAGGGATCTCAGAAAATTTCATTTATCTATGGAATAATGCCATGGGCCACATTAGAGACCATCATCATTTAGTAAGGGTCAACAATTCTTTGAGTTCTCAAGACTGCTATTAAATCAAGAGGCAGCTGGAGGAAGGAGTGAGACAGGCCTCTCAGTTCTCTCTTTTCTACTAGCACACTGTAAGCCCCTACTGTAAAGGCATTTCTCAATTGTTCACTAGCTTGAAATAAATGGATGGTCCTATCACCACAAAATGGGCCAAAGGACTCTAATGAAATATTTTACTTTATCACCCTCCCTTCTTGTTTCAGCTTACCTCTTCTGATAACCGAAGTGAGAGTGGGCTATACTTTCTGCCCAGTTCTCAAGAAAATCCTGATTATTTTCAGGCTGAAGAGGACATCCATCATCATCCATAGCAGAAGATGAGGGAAAGACAGACTGCCGTGGTCTGTGCGGGAAAGGGACATAAAAAGTGGGCAGAGTCCCTTTACAGGAGTGGGAGGGTGGGTGGGTTATTTTTTCTCTACTCATAAATTGAGATTTTAGTTATTTTTAAAGCATAGTCAATTTATTGTAATGCTGCAGAAGCAAACACTCACGTACAACTTTGGGTGTGATAACAATTATTCACCTGGCCCTGCTTACCCCATACTATATCATATGCCAACCTGACTTCAGTGGGCAGAATTTCAGGGGATTTTTGTCAAAAGAAAAAAATACCACAGCAGTTTGCAATGTAGAAAAAGCCATTCCATCATGGCCTTTTCCCAAATTCTGTAACCTTATTCTTGATTTATTCACACCTCTCCTCTGTAGCCCTATAACTTTGTTACATTGGGTAATGTGTTAAATAGCTATACAATTGTGAGAAATTAATATCTGCTCAAAATAAGGAATGTCGTTGCTTAATAAACACTATGCTTTACTACAAGTCTTGTGTCTGTGTGTTTGGCTTTGAGATCCTAGGACTATTACTGTCTTGGTGAACCCATACCTATGTCCTGATGGAGAGCCCATGTTCTAGAGCTCAACACTTAACGCTATGCCTTTTTCCTTTAATATCAGCCTATTTGCCAAGCCAACAGGGGTTATTAGCTACTACCTTCCTGTGTGGCTATGAATATAGGCTCCCCTCTCCTCTCTGCATCCTTTTTGTTTGTTTTGGTTTGGCTTTGTGTGTGTATTGTCTCCATCTTACTTTTAAAGAGCCTGGAGCCCACAATGAGACTAAATGGGCTGGCCAGTGTGTTTCAGTGTGTTCTCAGCAATGCAGCCAAAATGCTGATTTTTCTCATTGGTTTAGCAATAAGAAGAACGAATCTCCACACTGTCTTCATGGTGGTGGAAGTGGGAGAGGTCAGGGGCATGTATAGCCCTGCCAAAAACCATCCCATGTCTTTTGGAAGGCAAAGAATTATTATTATAAGAAAGCAAAGGAAACAACCTAAGAGCGCTATGACATTCCTAAGGCTTATACTAGGGTGTTTTAAAGGAAATGTTTGTGTGCTCCTTAAATTCATCAGAAGCATCACCTCCAATGTGACAAATCTTGAGATGAAGTTTTTCAAAGGTGATTATGGTCCTAAGAACAGCAAGAGGATGGTAGTTGCATGTGGACTTTTGATAGATACTCAAGTGCCCTGGTGCCAGTGTGACTTTGGTGCTTACTCTGGCTTTCTGAACAGCATTCATAGTTTTCACAATCATGTTAAAACTCTGCATTTGGAAAGTCATTTTAGTTCTTTGGTCTTCATCTGGAGAATAGGATGTTGGAGAACACAGCACTTTTCTCACACAGCATAGGACTGCGGAATGAAGCAATAAGATTGAGCAAGTCTTAGGGAGAGGCACACTAAGCCCAGGAGCCTGGAGGCCACCTGTGGGGATGACTGCTTGACATCACTGTTTAGGATGTAGCAATTCTTGATGGCAACCTCCTTGAGCACCCCTCCAGTGACCAAGCACAGTCCCCTCACATTGTTAGGTAGCTTGGTAATGCTGAAATGTCAGAATTCTGATTTGGCTGTTTTCCACATTCCATATGCTCAGCCCATATCAGTTGAGTGGAAGTACTGCACAGAGTGGTTCTCTGGAGCTTATAAGCTCATGGTTCCATAGCTGAAGCTGGTCTGACATGGTGATTCAGGAGTGCCCCCCCCACATACACAAGCCATGGGAACAGCTGCAAATAACTCTAGATTGGAGAGACTGAAAAGGAAGGCCCAGGTCCTAGCCTTCCTGCATTTCCCTGAACACAGTATTTATATTAATATGACTAATTAGGATCACAGTTCAGTAGGTAGCAGCCACAAGATTCAGAGCAGGCATCTGGGATCCCATCTCATGTTCTTCTCTGCTCATAACAAGAATATCAATAAGGTGGCCCCAAGATTAAGCATCTTATTTTATCCCTGTGAGACCTGGAATGGTACAGTCAGTTAGAAGTTGTTTATTTTCTCAGCATGAGACCAAGTTCAGTTCACCTATCTGGGAAAGCTCAGGAGCTGCATTTCAGTGTTACTTGTGGAGGTGAAAGGATGAAACATGCCAGAGCTTCTAGACAGTCACTGTAACCCCACACCTGATCATTTCATGTCAATGTAGACAGGATAAGACTTTACCTGTATATTATGCACATTCCATTCACAGGCTTGTAGTTGCATGTTCATGAGTTTTCTGTGGCATCAAACATTTATAAACATTCCTATTCCAAAATTTATTTTATAATAAAGAAGGAAGAGTGTTATTAAAACTATCAGCTTCAGTCCATATCCTTACTGAATTGTTGCATGAATAAAGGAAACTCAGAGCCAGATCTCAGGGAAAGGCTAAGATATCAAAGAGGAAACATCACAGTTAGATCACACCCAGCTGTCTTCCAGCTTCCTCAGCCTCACTCCTCCTGGCTTCTTCTGCCTGCTCTCTCTTTCTATGCCTGCCTTAAATACCCTCTTCACTCAGTTGTTTCACATCCAGGTTAAGATTAAAGGCGTGGCCCCACCACTGCCTGCCTGGGAACCTGTAACTCCTTCTGTAAACTAAGATGACCTCAAACTCAGATTTGATGAAATTAAGAGCATTGATCTCCACTCATGGATATTCCTTGTGCTGAGATTAAAGGTGTGAGTTACCATTCTCTGATTCTCCTAGACTGACTGGGTAGATTCCTCTGATTATTCAGACTGGTTTTTATTAAATTTGAAACATATCCCCACACTCAACTCTTCACACCATACAACACAGGACCAACTAATAGCCAGGGCTATGCATTAAGTAATTTTTTGAAATGTATCTTGACAATGAAAGGGAATGCAGCCTTGGAACATTTTAGCATGTAAGCATTATTCCCCCTGAGTTGTGCACATGTTCCACAGTAATCATTGTCCCACCTGCTGTGATCTCAAGCCATCTCAAGACTTGCACCTGAGCTCCTGGTACACTCCAAGGGAGCCCTTTGCTCCTTTTACCTGATGGGATTGTAACACTATCAGATAAATGCCTGTGCTGAGTGCTTGTGCACCCTACTGATTGATCCTGCTAGCCTGATGGAGAATTTACTGGTGTGGTCAGAAGTTACATACCTGCCTAGATGAGACAATTCAACACACTACCAACAATTTGGTGGCTCCAATTAATTTCTGGAAATTTCTCCATGGCACAGTCAAGTCATGATACTGCTGAGAGATGGGGGTGGTGAATGGGCGAGACATTGACAATGACAGTTAAATGCCAAGATGCCTGAAACTTCTGGAGCCATGGAGGTTTCCTGCCCAGATGGAGGTCATGACCCCAAAAGTCAAAGGGTAATTAACTACACAGTCACCTTGTTGATGAAACAAAACCCACAACCATACAGAATCAAAACATGTCAAATTCACAGAGGCAAAGGTCAGCAGACGGGATAAACAAATTGCAGCATTTAGAATAGCAAATTCAAGTATTTGTGTAATCCAAGTTCCGGCCTGTGGGAGAGGAGTTGGAAATTCATATGACTGGGAGTGGGGCATGACTTCAGCAAGGAAATAGGCTCTAGGTTTTAGGTGACAGCCAATATCATGAGATTATTTAAACCTGACCCTTTGGGCATGTGGCAGGTCTGTGAGGAGAATTTGTGCACAGTAAATTCCCCAAAACAGGTGATGTGATTCCCTGTATTAGTGGTACTTTTCTATTCCACCTTCCTCACTTGCCAATGGTCACTATCCACCTGGGATTTAGGATAGAGAACCAAGATAATACTTTGGCTTTTCATCTGGGACACCTGTGATTCCCTTTGTTGATTCATGGGATTGCAGAAATGAGGATAACACGATTGCTTGACAGCCAGGGCTTCTTTTGTATTCCAAAGCTCTCTAGGATCCTGGAAACAAGGAACAAAGGAATAAATTAGTCATCTCTAAATCAGCCTGTTGCTTCTTCCTGAGCACTTATGAAGGCACAGAGCAGGCATTGAGCCTGTGGAAGTATGAGCATGTTGGAACTCCAACCCCTCTTAAGTGGTTGCACTTTCCCTCTATTTTCTTGGTCCAGTTGGGTCTAATCATTAGACTTTCTAATCACAGAAACAGCCCTTCCTAGGCTCTCAGTCACCAAGATATATTCAGATATCTATCTTCCCTTTCCTCCTAGTGATAGCCTAGGACAGTGGTTCCCAACCTGTGGATCATGATCCCTCTAGGGGGTCAAAAGACCTTTTCACAATGGTCACCTGAGACCATCAGAAAACACAGATATTTATATTGCAATTCATAGCCAGTTATGAAGTAGCCATGAAAATAATTTTATGGCTGGGGTCACAACATGAGAAACTGTTAAAGGGTCACTGATGTGGAAATGCCTTTCTGTATGCTGTGAATATCAATCTTTAAATAAAGGAGCTATTTTGGCCCATGACAGGTACAATAGAAAAAGTAGAAGGAGAAATCAGATCGTAGGTAGGAGAAGCATGGCGGAGTCAGACAAACAGCCAGCCACCCAAGAAGAAACATGTAAGGAACACAGGTGATCCAGTCTTAAGAAACTGTGATATTTTCAATGCCCCTTCATCAACAGGAAGTAGTAATGTATAAACTACGCCCAAATTCCCAAAATATTGCTTATGTTTGTTTTCATTATAAATGGCTAATGGACATAGTTAATCTCTTTCTAAGAAGAAAAAGGGGATATGGTATATGAGTGATTTTTAAAAAACTAGATTATTGAATTTACTTAAATCAGGAAATCAGCTGTTAATCTCAAAATGTTTTACATTGGTATGGATTTTGGTTTATTGATACAAATTTAAAGTGAATTCTCTTATGCTGTATGTATTTTTCTACTCCCATTTAAGATACGATGTTTATGTAACTGATTTAAAATTGTAATGTATAATTAAGAAATGCATGTTAGTTAGATTTTTAGGTATACAAAGATATAATTCAATTAGATAGGTAATCTTCAAACACTTCTAAGACCTACAGAATACGGCATTTAAAATGTTTTAAGAACTTAGACTTTTCTGAACAGTTAGACAGATCTGCTCCTGGCAGCACCAATTTACTTCAAGAGAAAAATGGGCATTGAAGAAACTCTGTATAGAGATTAGTTTCTTTGTGGCATCTGTTAGCCACTGGACATGAACCTGTTCTTATATTGACTGCTTGACAGTATGCTGTTAAAACTGGACATACAGGTTCCATAAGAAGGTGACCTCTGAACTTTGGCAGAACAAGCCGAGATGGTCATTCAGGCTCCTGCTTTACAGAGAAAACTGTCAGACATTCTTCAGGACTCGAGGAGAAGCAACTGATGAATGGGCAGAGCAGATTTCCTGCTTCACTGAAATGAAAAGAGACTCTGGGCCTATAGGCTGAAGATGGATGCCCAACTTTATAAAGGAACTTTTGGTGACTTTCCAGGTAGATAGGTGCCATCTCTATCATTTCTAGATTTTGGAAGTTGCTTGCACTTCTGGTTTACTTGGGTAAATATATCTTTCTATGGTCTTTGTTGTAGTTGAAAATTAGATAGTTATAAGTATAGTTTTTCTTAGTTATTTGAAAGGTATATTGGATATGAAACTTTAGATTCATAAGAATAAGGTAGATGATAGAGTATTTTCTTTAGTTTTGCTAAAGACAAGTAGACTAGATATTGTAACTGTAATTCTTGCCTGATAGCTATTTTGTTATATGTAATTTTGCTGTGTTAAAATTGAAACCATCCTTATTGATTAGACAAAAAGGGGGAGGTAATGTGGGAATGCCCTTCTGTACGCTGTGAATATCAATCTTTAAATAAAGGAGCTGTTTTGGCCCATGACAGGCACCATAGAAAAAGTAGGAGGGGAAATCAGAGCATAGGTAGGAGAAGCAGGGCAGAGTCAGACAGACTGATCCAGAAGCCCAAAGGAGCAACATGTAAGGAACACAGGTGAGCCACAGGCCACGTGGCAGACAGATTAATGATAATGGGTCGATTTAAGATGTAAGAGCTAGCTAGCAATGTGCCTGAGCTATAGGCCAAACAGCATGAAGTTAACATAAGTGTCTGAGTCATTTCTGGGGCCTGAACAGCAGAGGTCGGCTAAGGGGTCTGGGGCTGCAGGTCTGTGGGTCTGGACCTCTGGCTGCCGGGGACCAAGAAACCTCTTTACAACAGGTCACAGCATTAGGGATATTAAAAACCTGTGAGAACATGTCTGTTTGTCTTTACTAACATGCACAAAGAACAGGTAAAAAGTAAGTGAATGAGGACAAAGGCAAAAATGAGGAGTAGAGTTTACATTATTTATTCTACTCATGTTTATCTTAGGCCTGGCAATGAGACATTAGGGAAGATTTGCTAGCAAATGGCTCCCCACTTTGGCAAAAACACATTTGGAAGATGGCTATAGGACTGTCTGGGGTCAGGGCCTGCTCATGGTATATCATGGATCCCAGTTTCAAAAGTCTGATGGCTTTTCAGCATGTAAATGAGGTTTTGTCTTCACACCAGCTTCCTATGACATGGGGCGCCCCAAAAATTCACTGTGTGTTTTCCGTGGTTACTCTACGTTTGTAGTCCTGCCCTAAACCCACACATGGATCTGGAGCCCAAGACAGATAGGTATATATGAAGAAGGTTCTTATTTCCTGGAGCTCATTGTGGGGATTCAATAAAAGCTTCAGAAGTTTTGGAGATATCAGAAGGAATCTGCCCACAGTCTATGTGGGGACTTAATAAAAGCTCCAGAAGTTCCAGAGCTCTAACCACAGTAAGTCTAGGAGAATCAGAGAGTGGTGATTCAAACCTTTAATCTCAGCACAGGGAGGATCCTGGGAGTGGTGATCTATGCCCTTAATCTCAACTGAGTCAGGTCACTTTAGATTATAGAAGGAATTCCAGGCTCCCAAGCAGGCAGTGGTAGGGCCACGCCTTAATTTTCAAAAGGATACTTAAGACAGGATAGAAACACAGGAGAAGAGGCCAAGCCAAGAGAAGCCAGGCTGAGGAAGCTGGAAGACAGCTGGGTAAGATCTGACTGTGGTGTTTATTCTCTCTAATATCTCCAACTTCTTCAGAGATATATCCCTGAGTTTCATTTATACATGTGACAATTGGCATCCAACTTTGGGGCACGAATTTCTCTCCTCTGTACCCCAAAAAACGCACTTGCCAGCCAGAACAATACGTGGCCAGAGGAGTAATTACTAGTGGCTAGGCTTTCTGTTCCAGCTTAGCCTCCAGCCTTATCAGACCAGCCACAAATATTTCTGTTTTTCACTCTCATCTGAGTAAGTCTTTCAGACAGTGGCCTCTTTCTCCTGGTGGGTTGTTTCTTTTTCCTTTTTGGACCCCTCCTTGTGTTGCTATCACACTAGGTAGCTGCCCCACTTCACAATCATCAATAGACAATAACCAGTAAAAAAAAAAAAGATGGAATTTGTTTAAAGCAATGGAGGGTGATTGGTCATACAGTAACCCCTCGTTAGATGATTTGATACTAAAATCATTGAAGGAAAACATAGATAAGATAGATGGAAATATCATAATTATTATCATACTATTTACCATGAATATTTATTGTTTGATATCACAGAAAAAGTTGACTAATGTAAATCCAAAGAAAAACGTCTTTAAAAAGCCTGTTGAGAGAGAACACAAAGATGCTCAAATTCAAACAGAGGAATATGAAGAACCAATTTCAGCAAGGTCATCTAAAATTAGACAAAAACAGGCAACATTAATATACCCAGTAACCATTAAAAAAATGACGGATGATAAAGATGAAATAGAAGCTATCTGGGCTCCAGTAAAAATATTAGAATTATGGAGAGTAAAGGAATCAATTGTAACATATGGGATGCATTCACCATTTGTTAAATAAATGCTGAACTCATGGTCATGCTGTAACCAGGTCATCCCTAAACATTGGTTAGATATGGTTACAGCTGTTCTTGAAGCAGAGATGCTCATGCAATGGAAATAATGGTGGAGGGAGGAGGCTAAAACAATAGAACAAAGAAACAGGGCCAGAGGCATAGAAGTCTCCCAAGACCAACTTCTTGGGGAGGGAGATTATGCTGATGTTGACAGGCAAGTCATTATACAGTGACCATCTTCTGGATTTATGTCTCATGGCAGCTTTAAATGCCTGGGACTTGATTGAAGAAAGAGGGAAAAAAGTGAAACATTTACAAAAGTAATTCAAAGTCCCAAAGAAACTTTTACAGACTTTTTGCATAGATTAACTGCAGCAGTAAAGAGAATGGTACTGGACTCAGAAGCCAGGCGAATAATCATTGAATCACTGGCTTTTGAGAATGCCAATGCACAATGTAGAAAATTACTTAGACCTTTAAAAGCAAGGTCAGCACCTTTGGAGGATTGGATTCATGAGACAATTAATATGGAGTCTTATGACAGTGATGATAACTGGGTAGGAGAGCTTATTTCAAGAGGTATAAGAAAAATCAAAATGTCAAATGTTATAATTGTGGAAGGGAAGGTCACATAAAAAGAGATTGTAAACAAGGCATTCCCAGAAACAATGCTTTTGGTAGAAATAATCCCAAAAGAAAACCCTTCCCTTCTGGAATATGAAGTGGAAAAGGTGTGGAAAAGGAAGACATTGGACTAATGAATGCATATCAACAAAGGACAGATGTAGTATGAGGTTTCTGGCCCTGACTTTTGGGCCTAGCCTCAAGGTTTAGACCCACAGACCCCCAGATGCTCAGAGACACACAGATGTTTACAGTAGTTTTCAGCTGATCGGCCTAAGGCCCAGACATATAATTTGCTAGCTCTTTACTCTTAAACTAACTCATGACTCTTGTCTTGTTCAGCCATGTGGCTGGGTACCTTTTCTTAGAGCAGCATAGTTGTCCTCTGCTTCTTCTGGCTTTTCTCTGGCATTCTGCTCTGTGCTTCCTGTTCTCAGCATTTTCTTAGTCTGGTAGCTCAGCCCACATTTCCTGCCTGCCTTTGGCCAATCAGCACTTTTTATTAAACCAGTGGTGGGACAATTATTTACAATGCAACAACACAATCTCCCACAGAGAGACAAGGTAACTTTCTGCCCTTGAGAAATGCTCCAAGGGGGCTTTCAAAACCCCCCAGGTCAGGTGACTTTCTGCCCTCAGGAAATGCCCAAAGGGGGCTTTACAAAGCCTCTATATCAAGTCCAATCCAGTCTTACCCTGCCATTGTAGAGGAAATGCCTTTCCAGAACAATTAAAAAGTTTAAAACCTATTTTAAAAAGACACACTTCATGGAATGATAGAAAATTTACAGAAAAAGAAAAAAATTCAGGAAAAATTATAAAGCAAATATTTTGGCAAACTTCTATCAATGAACAAAGGCCAAAATTAAAAGTGCAAATAAATGATGTTATTATTGAAAGCTTATTGGACATAGGCATGGATGTATCCATAATTTCACCAGAGTCATGGCGGCATTCAAGTTGGCCCCTTCAGGAGGTAAATGTTCAGTTTTTGGGTATTGGTTCCGTATCCCAGGTAAAACAGAGTGCAAGATGGCTTGAGTGTATAGGACCAGAAAGACAGAGAGGAATATTAAAGCCATATGTGGCTGATATTGCTATAAATTTATGGGGAAGAGATTTACTGCAACAGTGGAACACGCAGATTAATATTCCTCCAAATACATAAATAAGCCATAAACTAGCACATGGATTCAGAAGAAATATCAGAAGCTATTATGAGAAACAGTCACAGACCATTCAGGTTATAGAGAAACAAGGCAAAACAGTTGCTGATCTTTCAAAAACATCCACAGCACTACCTCTAAAATGGCTAACAGAGAAGCCTATATAGGTTCATCAATGGCCTCTAACAAAAGAGAAATTACAGGCCTTAGAGCATCTGGTACAGGAGTAGTTAAATGCTTAGCACATAGAATCAACCAGCCCTTGGAATTCTCCTGTATTTGTTATTAAGAAGGAATCTGGAAAATAGAGAATGGTAACAGACCTAAGGGTACTAAACAAGGTGATCTAGCCAATGGGCTCTCTACAATCTGGGATTCCTTTGCCTTCTCTATTACCTAAAGAATGGCCTATTATAGTTAATTGATTTAAAAGACTGTTTTTTTTTTTTTTTTTTTTACAATACCTTTACAAGAGCAAGACAAAGAAAAATTTGCCTTTACAGTGCCCACTTATAATTCTCAGCCTGTAAAGAGATTCCGGTGGAGGGTCCTCCCTCAAGGAATTCTGAATAGTCCTACTCTGTGCCAGTATTTTGTACAAAAGCCAATAGAACAAATATGCAAGAAATTCCCACAATCTATAATTTATCATTACATGGATGACATCTTGTTGGCCGATTCAAATATTGATACGTTGGAAAAACTTTTTGAAGAAGTGAAAAGAATTTTGCCTGCTTGGGGATTACAGATTGCCCCAGAAAAAATACAAAGAAGGGATTCCACTAATTATTTAGGATATAAAATAGACGAACAAAAAATTAGACCCTAAAAGGTACAGATTAGGAGAGATAGATTAAAGACACTTAATGATTTTCAATGACTACTAGGAGACATTGCTGATTTACAACCCACTATTGGAATTAAAAAATGATGTACTGGATAATATTTTTAAAACCTTAAATGGTGACAAGGACTTAAATACTCCAAGAGAGCTGTCACCTGAAGCTGAGAAAGAACTGGCTTTGGTGGAAAAGAAATTACAGGAGGCACATGAGGATTGTGTGGATCCAGACCTTAATTGCATTCTAGTTATCTTGTCCATTATAAATGGTTAATGGTCATAGTCAATCTCTTTCTAAGAAGAAAAAGGAGATACGTTATATGAATGATTTTTTAAAAGGTTAGATTATTGAATTTACTTATATCAAGAAATCAGTTGTTAATCTCAAACTGCTTTACATTGGTATAGATTTTGGTTTATTGATACAAATTTAGGGTCAATTTTGTTATGCTGTATGTGTATTTCTATTCTTGTTTAAGGTATGATGTTCATGTAACTGATTTAAAATTATAATGTACAATTAAGAAATGAAGGTTAATAGTCATATTTGATAATCAAACTTATAGTTAGGTTAGTTAGGATTTTTAGCTATACAAAGATATATTTCAATTAGGTAGGTAATCTTCAAATACTTCTAAGACCTACAGAATATGGCATTTAAAATGTTTTAAGAACTTATACTTTTCTGGATAGTGAGACAGGTCTGCTCCTGGCAGCACTAATTTACTTCAAGAGAAAAATGGGCATCGAAGAAACTCCATATGGAGTCTATTTGTGACAATGGTTAGCCACTAGCAAGAATCTGTTCTTATATTGACTGCTTGACAGTATGCTGTTTAAACTAGACAGGCAGGTTCCATAGGAAGATGACCTCTGTACTTTGACAGAACAAGCTGAGATGGTTCTTCAGGTTCCTGCTTTGCAGAGAAAACTGTCAGACATTCTTCAGGACTTGAGGAGAAGCAACTGATGAACTGTGCCAGAATGGGCAGAGCAGATTTCCTGCTTCACTTAAATGAAAAGAGACTCTGGGCCTGTAGGCTGAAGATGGATGCCCCAACTTTATAAAGGAACTTTGGGTGACTTTCCAGGCAGATAGGTGTCATCTCTGTCATTTCTAGATTTTAGAAGTCGCTTGTACTTCTAGTTTTCTTGGGTACATATATCCTTCTATGGTCTTTGATGTAGTTGAAGATTAGATAGTTATAGGTAAAGTTTTTCTTATTCATTTGAAAGGTATATTAGATATAAAACTTTAGATTCATAAAGATAAGATAGATCAGAGTATTTTCTTTAATTTTGCTAAATACAAATAGACTAGATATCATAACTGTAATTCTTGCTTGATGCCTATTTTGTTATATGTAATTTTGCTACGTTAAAATTAAAACCTTTCTTTTTGATTAGACAGAAAGGGGGAAGTGATGTGGGAATGCCTTTCTGTATGCTGTAAATCTCAATCTTTAAATAAAGGAGCTGTTTTGGGCCATGACGGTCACCATAGAAAAAGTAGGAGGAGAAATCAGAGCATAGGTAGGAGAAGCAGGGCAGAGTCAGGCAGACCGAGCTGAAGCCCAAAGGAGCAACATGTAAGGAGCACAGGTGAACCATGGGCCATGTGACAGACAGATTAATAGAAACGGGTTGAGTTAAGACTTAAGAACTAGCTAGCAATGTGCCTGAGCCATAGGCCAAACAGCATGAAGTTAATATAAGTGTCTAAGTCATTTCTGAGGGCCTGAGCGGTGGGCAGCTAAGCGGTCTGGTGTGGCAGGGTCTGGGCCTCTGGCTGCCCGGGACCAAGAAACCCCACTACTGCACTCTATAACTTGGCAACAAGCCAAAGAAATTGTAAAAAGGTGTCCCACCTGTTCTTTCTACAGCCAAACTCCATTGCTAGCAGGAATTAATCCTAAAGGTGTACATAGAAATGAAATCTGGCAGATGGATATATTTCATTTTATTCATTTGGGAAATTAAGATATGTCCATCATACAATAGATATGTTTTCAGGATTTCAATGGGCAACTGTTTTGAGTTCAGAAAAGGCTGATTCTATAATCACACATTTGTTAGAAGTTATGGTCATCATGGGAATACCTGTACAAATAAAGACTGACAGTGCTACAGCATATGTCTCTACTAAAATTAAACAATTTTTTTGCTTATTATAATATAAAGCATATTACAGGAATATCACACAATCCTACAGGGCAAGCAGTCATAGAGAGATCAAATCGAACTCTAAAGGATATGTTAAATAAACAGAAAGGAATAACAAAGACCCCCAGAGATAGACTACATGGTGCTTTATTAACTTTGAATTTTCTCAATGCTAATGAGAAAGGAACAACAGCTGCTGAAAGGCATTGAACCATAGAAAAAACAGCTGAGCTAAATCAGCCTGTTTACTTCAAAGATGTACTAACCTCTGAATGGAAGCCAGGATATGTGCTACATTGGGGAAGGGGTTTTACTTTTATTTCCACAGGTAAAGAAAAGATATGGATACCATCAAAATTAATAAAGACTTGAACTGAACCAGAGAAACTTCATGAAACTAAGAATTGATAGCTCATCCACTCATATTACAATTCTTTCAGTTGTAAGAAAAAAACAAAGGGTCGGGGCAGGTTTCTGTTTTTGTCTTTACAGAAAATTGGAAATACCCATCTTCAAGAAGTTAAAAGACCTTGGACATCTAGACATCTAAAGCAAAAGGGAGGCTATTCAGGAAAATTTGCAAACAAAAGAATATGGTAACTATTGGTACCAATATACTTCATAGGGTAAAATCTCATTGCTTAACCTTTACAAAATTTTTTTTGTTAGTTAAAGTCCCAGTTTAATTATAATTTAAAGCTGGTTTTAGAGTTGGATTGTGGCTCTCTCCTTCTCTAAACTCAAGCAAACTTGTTAAAGGAAAATAAAAATTTCTGTATCATATCAGAAGAGCCACCTGATATGGGACAGAAAAATAACAAAAAATAAGGGACTATTCTATTGTTACTAATCGTATGCTTGATAAATTGTTATATGTTTAGTTTCCGTCATTGTGTTGGTTTTTAGTATCTTATCAGTTTTCTGTAGTGATCCAGGACAAGGCCTAATTGCTAACTTAAAGTATCCAAAAGGAAGATGGGGCCCCACAACGATGGTGATGGTTTCACATGAACTCTGACAAAGCCACTAGGCCGACAAACACCAATCAAAGATCAGATTTGGACTACAAACTGTTCAGGACAATTTGGAGGCAGCTTGCTGAGATGAACCAGCTTCAAAGACTACTATAGCCAGGACTTGAGACAAGCTGTGTGCTTTCCTGTTATGCAGAGACTGGACAACAAATGATACAGCTCCTTATTTCAGGACTTGACATTTAACAAAACTTTTCTTTTCAGGATCCCCAAAAGATGCCATCACCCCCAGTCAGCAGGAAATAAATTTAAGAACATGGCACCCACATTCCCAAGTGGTGGGGTGGGTTGGTTTTGGTTGTTCAATGGGTTATGGATGATTGTCATTGTTTAGGTTAATTGGTTAAAAATTATTTATGGTTATGGTTAGGAAAAAGTTAAACAAGAATGATTAGATTCAAGATTTGTGTTTTTAAAAAAAATAGAAAGAAAAAGGGGATATAGATAGATAGGATATAAGGATAGATTATTGAATATTCTTTTAAAAGGATTTACTAGCTTTAAATATTTTACATTGCATTGGTTTTCTGTATATTGTATACAAATTGTGTATATTGAGATTGTGTCACTATACAAATATCTCTTTGCTTGTTTAAGGTAGTATACTTATTCAGTTTATCTAACATTGTAATATAAGTTGCTAGTCCTTGAAAGTTTTTATTTTCAATTAATTAGAATATAAAGCACTGCAAGTCAGTAGTTAGACATTACATTCAGACATAGTCATGTTAGATATGTTTTCAAGGTCAAACATATATTTTAGATGAACAGGTCTTCTTCAAAAACTTCAGAGATCCATAGAATATGGCATTTAAAATATTTTAGAACTTAAAGACTTTTCTGGATAGTGAGACAGGTCTGCTCCTGGTAGCCCCAATCTACTTCAAGAGAAAAAATGGCATTGAAGAAACTCCATATGGAGTCTACTTTCCTTGTGGCAACAGTTAGTCATTGAACAAGAACCTGTCCCTGTATTGACTGCTTGACAGTGTGCTATTTGAACTGGACATGCAGGTTCCCTCAGAAAGTGACCTTTGAACTTTAACAGAACAAGCTGAGATGGTCTTTCAGGTTCCTGTTTTTCACAGAAAACTGTCAAAGATGGCCCGTGGACGGTGTGAGGTCGGTAGTGGCCCCTGATGCGCTGGGCCTGGATCTTCCTGGAGTCAAGGTGCTTGGGAATGCAGTCCAAAGTGGTGGTAAACTCCATCTAAGGCTAAATACCAGCACATGACCGATGGCCAACAAGTACCGCAAGGAAAAGTTGAAAAGAACTTTGAAGAGAGTCTTCAATCTTCAGAACATAAGGAGAAGTGACCGAACTACACCAAAATGGACAGAGCAGATTTCCTGCTTCACTGAAATGAAAAGAAACTTTGGGCCTGTAGGCTGAAGATGGATGCTCCAACTTTATAAAGGAACTTTGGGTGACTGTCCAGACAGATAGGTGTCATCTCTGTCATTGCTAGATTTTGGAAGTTGCTAGCACTTCCTGGTTATTTGGGTAAATATTATTTCCTTCTTGGGTCTCTGAGATAGTTGAAGATGAGATAGTTATAGTTACAGTTTTCTAATGACAGTTTTAGAAAAGAACTTTGAAGTTAAAACTTATAAGTTTAAGAGACATCAAAATAATAGCTTTTAGTTAGAAAGGAAAAGAATTAGGTACAATCCTTTGGACTGATCAAAATAGAATAATTAATGAAATATTTTCTTTGAATTGTCAATTGTTAATGGACTGGACATTACTCATTTATTGTTTGTATATATTGTGTACAATTATTGTACCTATTGTATATTGTTTTTTCTTATGTTACCTATCACCTTCTTTTTTTATATGGGGATATGTGGGGATTCAATAAAAGCTTCAGAAGTTTTGGAGATATCAGAGGGAATCTACCCACAGTCTATGTGGGGAGTTAATAAAAGTTCCAGAAGTCCCAGAGCTCTAACTACAGTCAGTCTAGGAGAATCAGAGAGTGGTGATTCACACCTTTAATCCCAGCACAGGGAGTATCCTAGGAGTGATGACCTACACCCTTAATCCCAACTGAGTTTGAGGTCATTTTAGTTTACAGAAGGAATTCCAGGCTCCCAAGCAGGCAGTGGTGGGGCCATGCCTTAATTTACCAAAGGAGTATTTAAGGCAGGCATAGAAAGACAGAAGAAGAGGCCAAGCCAAGGGAAGCAAGGCTGAGGAAGCTGGAAGACAGCTGGGTAAGATCTGACTGTGGTGTTTATTCTCTCTAATATCTCCAACTTCTTCAGAGATCTATCCCTGAGTCTCATTTATTCGTGGGACAGCTCATAGTTTCTTTTTCTCTTGCCCACCACACTATACCACACTACACCACGCCAGACCACACCATACCATGCCACGCCACGCCACGCCACGCCACACCACACCACACATCAGCAATGGCTGCAGCTTAGTAGGCACTTCTATGCACCATCAAGTTCTAGGGATGCTTAGAGCAGGCAGCAGGGTCAGAGATGCTCTGGACACTAGAGCCCCAAGCCAGATGGGGCGTGGTCAGACTCATTCGTTGTCATCGTTTGCCCCCTAGTGTGTTGTTGTGGTATTACAGCTCTTCAGTGGTCTCTTTCTTGACCTCTTCAGTCAACATTTCCTATGTGTTCTGTACTCAGCTTCTTCAGACATTCTGTTCTCTTACCTTAGTAACTTTTTTGTCCTTCAGGCTCTCAACCTCCAGCAGACTCACTTATGCACTCTTGTCTGCTCAGGATGTTCAGGTTTTGTATCACTTCAGTCCCATGCATAGACTGCCAGTTTGCTTTCTCCTCAGGTTCCCCAATGCCTTCACTTCCTTCTATTCAATTAGAAGTCAGAAGGATGGAATAGAAACTGCTTTCAGAATCTCTTCAGTGGGGCTTCATTTGTTTTCCTCTGTGCCCAAACTTTCCTTGTGCTGAAACAGAAGTTTTCTTCCTAACAATGATATCATTATGTATGTTCTGGGTTGGATCTCATCCCAATTTTATTTCTCTCCCTTTGTAGTATTATTAAATTCACCTTTCTATTTCACCAGTGCCATCAGCACTCAAGCGTGGTGGTAATATCCCTCACCTTAAAACATTATCCCTTGACTTCTGTGTGTTCCTCTCTGGCAAGAGCCACAGTTTTCTCCCCCATTTCTAAGTCCTGTCTTCATTCCCTTCCCTCTCTATGCCCAGAATATTGAACACACATATGCAGCTTTGGCGCCTACCACTCCATGAAACAGCTCTTACCAAAGAAATTGAAAATCAGTAGGTTTTCAAAGATTTCTCCTGCTCCTGTGTTCTATAGCTCTTGACCATGTTGATTCACTTGTCAACTATTTGTTTGTCTGACTTCTTCCTTCAGAGGATCCATGAGCAAGGCAGAGTAGCAAGGAGACGCTTGTGAGGCGACCTTCGCTTGTGTCTTATGAAGACATCCTTCTTGTTCTTCTCAATAGTGAAGGGCATAGGACTGAGAATATAGATTTATCTATATCCTTTTACACCCTAGGTGAACACACACACACACACACACACACACACACACACACACACACACACACACACACACATTTAATAAAGATTAATACTTGTAGCTACTTACATTTTACCCTAAAAATAAACACCTGAGTAGCCTTTCAGTTATAATCTGAAAGGAAGCAAACTTCAACACCTGCCATTATCTCACATCTTTCAGTGGACAGAACTGCCATCTCCGTAGCTACATAAGTTAGAATTATGGTGTTCTGGATTTAATACTATCCTCACAATATTTCTGTGTAAAATACTAAGCCACAGTATGTGAGAATTTGGCCTTATTTAAAAATCAGGCCGTTTTCTCCACGGCACTCCTCTATCCACAGTGTAATGCCTGAAGACCTACAGCATATTCATGAACTCTTGGACCACAGTTTCTATGGAGTCAAAATGATTTTTATACCCCCCCAAAGCTTTATTTTGTTGAAATTTATTCCCCATTGGGAAGTACAAAGGATGGAAGATGGAAGCTTAATCTGAATATGATGTTATGTGAAGTGACTTTGTGAGGTGATTAGAGTTGGATAAACTCACTAGGGTTCAAACTGTTCATGAATATTATGATTTTATAAGGAAGAGACACAGTTTGGATATGGTCAAATGTGACCACTCCCCACTGCCTTGAGACACTTCCAGCAAGGTCAGCATTCATTCCCTCACTTTTGCAGCAAAAATATGACCTGAATCAGACTGTTGTCTTTGTAACTTATACACTTGGTGGTGTTTTGTTATCAACAATGGAAAATGGAGTAAATTTAGTTCCTCTCACTCATGTTGAGTGGCTCACAGCTGCCTATAATTCCAGCCCTAGGGAATCTGACACACTTTTCCAGTCTATACTCATAACTGTGTGTATATTTACTCATACACACTTATACATAAATAAATGAAATAAATCTTATAAAGCATAAATCTTATAAGCCAAAAGAGTAGTGTGTGTGTGTGTGTGTGTGTGTGTGTGTGTGTGTGTATGTGTGTATGTGTGTGTGTCTGTGATATGTTAGCCTATGTTCCTGAAATGCTGCTATACAGTACCAGCATTGATCTGTCCTTCATATTCTGTGGCTCAGTGCATCTTTGGGCCACCATTCCTGTTGCTTTGGCACGTAGCATTGACAATGTAAATATGATGGACAAAGGGATCATTCCCATCTTGCGCAGGAAATCATGAGTTTTTTTTCATAATATTCAGAATAACACACAGATCAAGACTTATGAATTAAGTTAAGAGAGGTGGGAAAGATGGAGGAGCGAAGTGGGGTTTTGTTTTTAATTCATCTTAAAAATTTTTTCTTTTGGAGACACTATAATGGTGAGGGGCAGATATGGAGGGACTGGGAATGGAGTAAGATTGGTGTGCATAATATGAAATTCTCAAAAAATCAATAACAATTATGTTAAAAGATGCAAGCAAAAAAGATTTGTGAATTATAGGAAGAAGCAGAGAGTGGAGTATCTCTTACACTCTCTGATGTAAAAATGTTTTCCTATATGCTATAAAAATTTTAAAAACTGTTTTGGCCTATGATGGGCACCATAAAATGTAGGCAGAGAAATCAAAACACAAATAATAATAATAATAATAATAATAATAATAATAATAATAACAAAGTCAAAAGAGACACAATCCAGCCACCCAAAAATCAAAATATAAAAAAAAAATAATAAATATGTCATGGGCCACATGGCAAGACAGATTAATAAAAATAATTTATTTATAATAAAAAACTAGCAAACAGTATGCCTAAGCCATAGGGCAAACAATACATAGTTAATATAAATGTCTGAATAATTTTGTGGGGCTAAACATGGCCAGCAGGTCCAGACTATAAGGCTAGGCAGTCTAAAACTACAAGTCTATGGGTCTGGACTCCCACCAAATGAGCCAAAAACTTCATGTTACAGATGGTGCTCAACACAGGGCACAAACCCAAAAAATAGATTATTGAATTTACTTTAATCCAAAAATCAGTTGTTAATCTCAAAATATTTTTCATTAACGTAGAGTTTGGTTTACCAATACAAATTTAAGGTCAATTTTGTTGTGTTATATATATTTTTCTACTCTTGTTTAAAGTATGATTATGTAACTCATTTAAAATTATAATATTCAATTAAAAATACAAATTAATAGTCATCTATGATAACCAAACTTCTAGTCATGCTATTTAAATTTTTTAAATATACAAAGATATATTTCAACTAGATGAATAGTGGTCAAACACTTCAAAGACCTAAAAAATATTACATTTTAAAATATTTTTTTAAAACTTAGACTTTTCTAGAAAGTGAAGCAGGTCTGCTCCTAGCAGCACAAATTCACTTCAAAAAAATAGACATTAAAAAATCCACATAAAATTTACTTTGTGGCAATGGTTAAGTTATCCACTACACAAAAAGCTGTTCTTATATTAACTGCTTGACAATATGCTATATAAACTAAACATACAAGTTCCATAAAAAAGTGACCTCTAAACTTTGGTAAAACAAGCCAAAACAGTCCTTCAAGTTCCTGCTTTACAAAACAGCCTGTCAAACATCCTTCAAGACTCAAAAAAAAAACCCTAACAAACCATGCCAAAATAGATAAAACAATCCTTCAAATTTACTACTTTATTAAAAAATACACCAGAGACTCTAGGCCTATAGGCTAGAAAATAGATGCCCCGATGGTACAAAAAAAACTTCGAGTGACCGTCCAGGCAGACAGGTATCATCTCTGTCATT
The DNA here is from genome assembly GCA_033318265.1 of Phyllotis vaccarum. Classification (NCBI taxonomy): domain Eukaryota; kingdom Metazoa; phylum Chordata; class Mammalia; order Rodentia; family Cricetidae; genus Phyllotis; species Phyllotis vaccarum. Next base: position 3,507,917 of record JARWLC010000013.1, on the reverse strand, counting down.
TGTAGATTTTGAAAGTTGCTTGCACTTCCTGTTTACGTAGATAATATTATATCCTTCTGTGGTCTTTAATATAGTTAAAGATTAAATAGTTATATAGTTTTTCAGTTATTATAAAATATATTCAATATGAAACTTTAAGCTCACAAACATAAGATGGATGATAAAATATTTTATTTTTTAAATACAAATAAACTAAATATTATAACTTTAATTCTTGCTAATAACCATTTTGTTATATGTAATTTTACTATGTTAAAATTAAAACCTTCCTTTTTAATTAGACAACAAAGAAAAAGTGATGTAAGATGTCTTTCTATATGCTATAAAGAAAAAAAAACACTGTCTTGGCCTATGATGAACTAGACATTCTAAGACTACAAGTCTATAGGTCTAGACTCCCACCAAACAAGCCAAAAACCTCATATTACAACCCTCAATGATATATGACTAGCCTCTAGAACTGCAACACAACACATTACTCTCTCACTATCATGGGGTAAATTGTAAACCTTCCATTTATATGTCAAAACTGTTACTTCAGAAAATTATCTTTGAGTATGTAATAATTAAAGTTAAGTGATGTCAGAAGAAAGGGGCCCTAATGAAGTGAGATGTACATGGAAGAAAGACATGTTAATACAGAAATGTGGTGCTGGCTACAAGCCCTGATCAACAATGACATTTGTAGAAACTATGACTATAGAATTCTAGCTTTCGGCAGTTTGAGAAAGCACATTACTATTGTTTAACTCACTTATTCTATGGTATTTTATTACAGTGACCCCTCCCCCAAAATAAATATAGATACTTAGTTGGTGGCACTTGGTTATATAACTCAAGAAAAATAATATACCCAAAATATCTCTGGCTACTTCCTTTTTCTCAACTCTCAACAGCCAACAAAATGGCACATCCTTTTGGCTCTGCCTTCATTTTTCTTCTAGAACCTTTCAGTACTGTATTTTCAAAAAGACATCATTATTCCTTAACACGTGTTATTGTTATTTTTCAACATTTCTTTGAGACAGTGTGTTACTGTATAACCTTTGCCTGGAATTCACTATATAGACCAGGCTAGCCTGGAACTCAGGAGATTCACATATCTCTGCTTCTTCTGGAATTAAAGATTTCTGTTGCCATGCCCAGTGACTTTTGCTTTTAAAACTGGTTGTCTTACTTTCTTTAATGAGCCTTATAGTTACGCTGTTTACACAAAACCCAAAGTGATCTCCATGAAGTCTGTCATACAACCCTCTTTCCTGAAACTCTCCATAGCTTTGCATCATACTAATTGGATATTGATAATATATAAGAAAGGTACTATTTAAAAATGGTTTGGATACATCTATATAAAATCTTCCTAAAATTTTATTTTGTTTATCATATAATATGTAAGAAAGCAATTGTGTAATTTTTAAAAAAAAAACCTGAAAAAGTATTTTTATGAATCATTTCCAGTATGTGTGACTCTTGTTTCTTGTTCAAATTTTGCTATATTACTTTAAGTATGGTTTCTTCCCTGATCAAAAGGTATCCTAAGAGCAGTATATCAATTTGCACATATATTTTGCTTTGAGGAAATAAATGAATAAATGCACTTTAACAGGTCGAATATGTAACTATTTACTTTATGACCATGCTCTAAACTAAAAGCATTATAAAGTGGGAAAAGAGATTGGTTCTTCCTCTCTAGACAGATGAACATTATATATTTCTTTATTTTTTATAAAAGAGAGTGAAAGACACAAAACTCTAGTAGAAGCATGTAGCACCTTTACAGTGAAGGTAAACATGATGGAAGGGCCATTTCTAGCTAGATTTGGCAGGTTTTTCCTGGATTCTGACTAAATATCATGAGGTAAAGAAATGAGGAGGTAGACTTAAAGGGAGAAGCGATTTCAGTGAAGGCCCTGGAGCTTTGAAAGCACTGTGAGGCTATCATGTTCTTTGAGTTACCTTTGAACTGTCTGTTTTCTCCAACTGTAAATTTAGGCAGTTAGTGAACATCTTTCAGATCCTTGAATGGAAAGATAAGATTTTACTAATTTTAATACAAATATATAAACTCACCATAGAAAATCAAAGCAATGCATTTATGAAATAATCAATATAAATATAACAAAAATGTCAAAGAAGGGTGTAACATATATACTCCATCATGTGCAAAAAAATTATGAAAAATTAATAAGAAAAAGCTAGTCTTTTTAACTTAGGAATTTTTATTCAAAGGATTCATATTCCAGTTTTAAGAGAGAAATATTTATTTCCTGTACCTGGAATATTTGAAGTCTCCATACAAAGGAATAGTTTATAACCATTTCAAATTCTTTCAAATAGAATTATGCTCACATGACAGTATATACTTATATGAAAATATTCTTGTGTATCCCAATAATATGTACAATGAATACAAACTATTTAATAAAAATTGTAAGTTAAAAACAAAATCCTAAAAGTAATTGAATCATTCAATAAGACGTTTTTAATTTTATTAGTAGTTTTAAATTATGTACATACATTATTCTGCAGTATGGATGAGGACTTTGTCATTATTTGCAGATTCTGCGATCATATTTTCAATAACAAAAGATGACTAATAAATATTTTAACAAGGTATATAACTGTAGGGTTTTTTTTTAACAAAATTTAGTATGTTTCTCACAAACCAGAGATAATGAAAATGGTAAAAAAAAATCTTATTTACAGTTGCAAAAACATATAAATATATGCATAAATATCAATTATTTAGAAAAATTTTAAAACTAAGCAATTATTGAAGGACTTTAAATAAGACTTAGGAAAATGCATAGGTACATTAAAAGCTTGGTGGGAGAAGAATATATGTGTGTATATGTATGTAATGGAGAACATTAAGACAAGGTCTTGATGTGCAGTTCTAGCCAGGCAGATATTTATTATGTAGATCAGGCTGACTTTGAACTTCCATGATCCTCTTGTCATTATAGAAATCACTGAGGGCAAGAGCTGAGAGTGCTTTTGGCTGTCTAGATCACAACGGCTCTGTAAAACAAACAAAGAACAAAACAAAACAAAACCAAAACATGGCATCAGCAGGCTGCTGCCAGCATAGGAAGAAACTGGCACATACCACCATGCCAGATGTTGAAATCTGGAAAGATCAAAGTTTCTGAAGTCTTACATCTTCTAAAGGTCCAGGAAGATTGAGAATCCTGAATGCTAAAGTCCTGAAAGCTGAAAGCAGGAAGCCTGCAATCCTTACAGGTTTGAAATAACAACGATATTAGAAGTGTTGGCAGCTGAATTTCACAGTGATAATTACTGTGTCTTCCATTTTACCCAGAGTAATTGTCTCATCATTCAATAGGGACTACTTCTGTTCCTCCACAAAAAGTATTATACTTGCCTTCAAACAAAAAGAGCGAAACCAAACCAAACCAAACCAAACCCATTTTGGGGTGTTGTTGATTGAACACAGGCTTCCTGTATGCTAATCAAACATTGTAACTTTTCTTTTCCTTCATTATCTATCCCACCGTCCCTCCATCCCTCCATCGTTCCCTCTCTCCCTCCTTACCAGTAATGCTTCTGCTAAATCTATGTCAGAACAACAGATCAGCACTGCTCCCAAGATTGGAAACTTTTAGTATAGAATGCTCACATCCATGTACATCGAGTCACAGAAATTTTTCCTAAAAGAACAGTACCTGGCAACCACAGCTGTTTACATTCACAGTACAAAGGCCCTGTCATGTCCAGGAGACACTATTTCACAGCAGTCTTTTTGACTCTAGTTCTTAGCATCTTTCTACTTCCTCTTTAAAGTTGCTCCTATAGATTAATGTACCTCTTGGGTCTCATCAGAGAACCTTCTATACTAACTTTCATAGTTCACACAAAAAGAAGCCTCTGTGATGATGGCTGCGAGCCACACTCATCTATGGGGATAAGTGCACTTAAGACAGTTTGATACTATGTCTTTTTAGCAAAATAATAGTTGTGGATTTTTCCATAGATCCTACAACCGCCTCTTCCATGGGTTCTTGGCTAGGTTAAGAATTTCAGGCAATTTTTTTTCTGTTGAGTGGATCTTAAATCTAATTAGAAAGCTGTTGGCTAACACACAACAGTCAGCATCCCAACATGGATGGGGGAAGGACTAAGGCGGTCAACATCTATCTCAGAAAAATTCTGCAGTTGATGACTTGAGGGAGTTTTCTTCAGAGGTGTGATCCATGGTAGCTGCCCATGCTCCAGTGGATAGTTCTAAATCCGTGCACATACCAACAAAACTAACTGGACACAGTGAGTTATAAAATAAAAACAAGGACAGGAAGTTAGCAAGTAGAAGAAAAGTTAAATAGTTCTTCACAGTGCAGGGAAGGACTGGGAAAGCCATCGTCCCTAAGGCCTGCTTCTGCGCAGTTGCCCAGTCTCAGTCTCTGTAATGCACTCCACCATACTTTCCTTTCTTATGCTACTTTCAATAGTGGGTATTAGTCTATACAATTTACTATATTAGGTATTTCATTTGTTCATTATTCCCACTATTGGAAATATAAACTGTAGAAGAACTTTAGAGATCCCTAGTTTCTTTTGTGCTTTTTTTTTTCAAACTTGACAAGTCAAAGGCACATTATCACAATGTTGAATTAACATGGGAAGGTTCCAGGATTTCCACATTAGTGTAAAATTGTATCTTTTAGGGCTGTTATCCAATGCCCAGATTAACTCCTCCTAAAAGTAAGTAAATAAGAATTAGCTATGATATATACTCTGTACTTAATCAACAAAAATGATTTTAATTTATGAAATATTGATGATATTAAGAGAACAAATGATTTATATTTTTCTTTTGTGTATTTATGTGGAAAATGTGTTGAACAAACATACAGGGTCATAGAAACTCACATATTACAGGGTTTGTTTTATATCAGATTATCGGTCATGGAGGTCTTTTTGAAATTTATTTTATTCTTGCTTGTGGATATGATGTATGTGTGTGTGTATGTGTGTGTGTGTAGAGGCATGCATGTCATGGTGCATATGTGAAGGACATAGGACAACTTTGTAACTTTGATTCTCTCCTTCCATCTTTATATGGGCCTTAGGGGTTTAACTCAGGTCCTCAGGCCTATGAAACAAGCACCTTTACCCTCTTACTCTTTATATTGCTCTGGATGATACTTTATGCTATATGATAAACACATTTCACTTGAATAGTTTAAGAATTTTTGAAATTATAACTACATTGTTTCTTCTCTTTACTCCCTCCAACCTTTCCCATACAGCCCATTTGCTTTCAAATTCACAGCCTTTTTTCTTTAATTGCTTATACATATATATATATATATATATATATATATATATATATATATATACACATGTGTATATGTGCTATATACATATGTGTGTGTCTGTGTATTCCTAAATACATTAATACAACCTTTCAATCATGTAATATTGTATATACATACATATATAATCTCAGGGCTAACCACTTGATATTAGATAACTAACTGGGTTGCCCTTTCCTGGAAATGCAGATACTCAAGGAGTCTCATCAACACAGCTACCTAGACAAGATCTGAACAATAACATCAATGAATATGCTAATGTGGAAGGGGAAAGCTTGTGAGGCTCCAAACCTATACAAAGAGCTACAGGCAATTAGGGAATGCTGAGCATAGCCTTTACCTGAATATTTTTCTAATGGGTATTCTGTGACTATATTTATGTGTTTGTTTTGAGACAGGGTCTCGTGTATCCCAGGCTCAACTTGAATTTATTATATAACTAGAATAACCTTCAACTTCTGATCTTCTGGTCTCTACCTCATGAGGGCTGGGATTAAAGGCTTGCACCACTATGTTTGATTTACAGGGTTCTAGAAATAGACTTCAGGCTTTTTTGCATACTAGGAAAACTCTACCAAGTGAATTACACTTCCAACTCTGTGTCTTTTTAAATGAGAGCAGAAGAAATAAAACTACAACATAGTGATTAAATGATATTAAATTGACTTTGAATATTAAAAAGGAAACATAATATATATGCATTTAAATAGTTTGGTTTGGGTAGAATGATTGTGAATATTTATTTCAAAACATATACAGGTTTTGAGCTATGTGAAAGGAAATGAGAAGAACAAGTCAGAAAGAAGCTGAGATGGACAGACATGTCAGTCCCTGTGCTCACGGAACTAACAATCTGATATGAATAGATGAAAAAGTGTCAAAGTGATCAATATTCTAGTGAAAATGAAGCAGGTGTTAAGACACGGAATAGAGAAGGTAATGCTATTTTGTAGATTGAATATTAGAATAAAAATCAAAAGTCTCCAGCAGAGGCAGCTGATGAAATGGATGTTACATTCATCTCCTGTCACTCTCTCATGGTAAGCTCAGCTCTAGCACATTGAGCTTATGTCTATATCCAAGGTCCCTAATTCCACCAGAACTGGGATCAAATAATGGAATAATGGGCAGACATGAGGAAGTGTAGTATTGCTAAGGAGTCATTTCCATTCTGCAGCAAAACAATTTCTGGCCTGTAGCTATGTCCTCAGAGAAAGGGGCAGACATCTAAGCTTGCTTAGGCTGCTATAACAAGGTACTCAAGACTAGGTAACTTACAAATAATGAAAACATATCTTTGTTAGTTCTGAAGGAGGAGAAGCATGAATTTGACATACTAGAAGGTTTAGATCCTCGGAGAAGAAGCCTGCTCAATTTGTCCTCATATGTTCCAAAGGACAAAGAGATTTCCTTAAGCTTTACTAATGATGCTCATGTGGGCTACACTCTCTTAGAGTTCCGTCTTCAATAGCACCATGGTGAGGATTAGATTGTTACATATAGATTTTGGAAAGGCACACATATTTTGAGCAGGGACAGGTACAAGACAGAAAGTGGCATCCCTTAGTAGACTGAGAAATTTGTGTCAGAAATTGCCTCATGGTATAGCCTTGCCTAAGTGAGGAAGAGGAAAAGAGTTTTTTGATGCTTCTCAAAAAGTTTCCCATTTTCTGATGTCCCTGAAAGGACCACAGGACATTCTAACACTTCAGTCACAGGAGCCTTGACTTTGTGACTAGTGTTCAGTCCCATAAAGGTTGCCTAGGTGTCACAGAAAAGCACTTTTGAATCTCAGACATGTGACTAACACTTTCCTTAGAGCCTTTACCATTGTAGTTCACTTTCCTAGAATATTCTCCAAATAATAGGCATAGCTGTTCTTATCTCCTTAAATGGAGTTCAACTGTTACTTCTCAGTGAGTCCTTAGAGCAGTGAGTTCACAGTTGCCATCTCTACTGCTTTTTACTCCACCTTTCTGCTTGGCTTCCCCCCACAGGCCTGGCACCATTACACACGTTATGACAGGTCAGTGATCCAAAGAAATATGTATTCTACAGTAACTTCACACTTTTCCATTCATGTTGTGTGTGTCAGGCTCTGAAATGATGGTGAATTTCATGTGACAATGCTGTACCTGTAGGGTTAGGGTCAGCATTGGAGTAGAGTCCTAAACATATGCAGGATGCAAACAGGTGTGTGAGTTCAAAAGTGATTTAGGAGAGGTGAAATGTGTACAAGTGCAGTTTCACCGCTTTATTCTGGCTGTAGTTTACTTTTAAAGAGAGAGCTGTAATGATAAAAAAATCAATGGCTGTTGTATTCTTTGTAAAAAAGCAAGCACTGCATCACAGTTCAGCTGGCAGCTCAGCTTAATTGGTAGGTCATGAAATTGTTGTCACCTTAGATTTTATGGGATCTGATGTACTGTGCTTATTTACTAATGTGCCAGCTATCTTCTTTGTTGTGATCACAAAGTTATTGTGAAGGCAAAGTCTTCTATGTTCTTTGTCTATTGCTCTGTTCTCTGTATCATGAAATACCTGTCCTTCGTGGAGGCTTCAGAGGCACATCTGTGAGATACCTTGAACTGGTTAACTCCAGGCATAAGGGATAGGCTCAAGGGTTTCTGGGAGACTAATATGATCTGACCTTGTTATAGGAACTCTCAAGTCTGTCACCAGCTGCCTCACAGTGTTGCTATTTTTGAGCATCAGAAATTCATTTGGTTTTCTTTGTATTTTGTTTGTTTGATATCCAAGGCAGTTTTGAATTCTTTGTTATACTTCTGCATTAACCTCTAATATCCAGCTTTGCGATCATCCACAGATGTTGCTGAAGTGTCAGAGCCCTGGCCCCTAGGCTAAAGGCTTCCCAAGGCATACTATATGCTATGTGTGTAGAAGAAATTGTTGAAAGCTTTAGAGGTTGAGTGAAGCAGAAGCTGACCTAACAACATGAGCCCCACAATCTCTATCTTCCTTTTTGACCCCAATTATCCTACTAGTGTTTTTCAAAAACAAAAAAAAACAAAAAAAAAACCAAAGCGAGTTGGCACAAAAGCAAGGTAGTGGAAGAAAGGAGAAATCCCCATCACTGCAATGAGGTCAAGACTTTCAGGCTTAGTTGAAAGTTGAGATAACCAGAAGAATTAAAGATGCCATTGTATTTTCCAACCAGAATGGAAGAAAGCAGACACTTTGATTTACACATAGTAGGTACTCAATTAGAAGTGTGTGGCTTTCTACTTCTTGTCTGATAGAATCAGTGCTGCAGTAAACATGGAAGTGCAGATATCTCCTTTCAGTGTACACCCAGAAGATATATCAATTCTACTTTCACTTTTTGGAATAGCTTCTACATTGATTCAGCAATGATTAATTCATATTCACATCCACAGTGTGATATCCCTCCCAAAGAAAAAGAAAAAGATTTTTAAAAAAGAACAAATTCAATTATTGTTGTCTATACATTCAACGGAGCATAATCAAACTCCCGGTGGTCAGGCTTTTAAAGAAAACTGAGTCCTTCCCCACCCACACCATGTATCTTAAACTATAGGCAATAATATACATTGTATCCTCACCATATATTGGAAAAATGCTAATAGTGAATTTTAAGTGTCCTCATTCTAAACAAACAATAAATTTATTCATTAGCTTCATTTAGCTTCCCTGTATAGTGTATTACATGGCAGATTATTTACCTGTTTAAGAAAGAAGAAAAAGCTCAGGGGCTGAAGAAGGGTTGAGAGGCTGCAGCTCAGTATTTCTTGTAGTGGTTCGGTGATGGGCAGTTTAAGGGAACAATGAAGTTTTGGAGTAAGGTGATACTTGGGGATACTGAATGAACCCAAGGTGTGGGCTAAGTAGTTGTCAAACAGACTTTGTTAAACGTGCACATTTATAGTGATATTGTGTTAAGTTCATGACTTATTGCCCTCATCAGAACTACAGGCAGCGTCCTTCTAGAATTTATTCCTATTGTGCATCCAGCTTTTCAACAGCCAGCTCATTCTTCCAGGTATACAGAGATTCTGTGTCTGGGTCATCAAATCTTAACTCTCACCAAATCTTGGTTCTGTCCTTACCTCCTTCCTTATGCTGCCAGAGTTCATAATTAGTTACATAAATTTCTTCCTTGAATCCATGTACTTTTTTGGCAGTCCTCTGTCATTTCCTTGTACCTATCTGGCAAAGCCACAGTTCTGAGTCTGCACCTGTGCTATTGAATGCGGCTGCAGAAATTATCACAGACACACTGAATAAACACTTTCACTTTAGAGTAAGGACCGTTAGTGGGTCCTTGAGGCAGTCCAGCAATCACACCGCAGTTCCAGAGAACATGCACCCTTCTGTCTCCCAGGAGACTATTTCAAGTTTTCTCTTTTAAAATCCCCCCAGTTGAATATTTGCCTGGGCTGGCACTTCTATCAAGTCCAGAATATCTTTAAACTTAGTCTTTTGTATTAGTCTCCCAAGGGAGAGCTGGGATTATAGGTACTCCCCACTGCAGTCTTCATGCTACATTTGTTAGTCAATTTCCTTCATATCCTGGTAGTTCCTCTCTTGGCAGACCATCTTTCTTTTCTGCCTCTTACATTTTCTCCTCTTCCTCTGTTCTGTCTTGAAATGCAGGACTGTTCAGGGCGTAATTCTGAAAGTGCTTTTCTTTCTCTACATACAGCATCTTGCTGACTGTCTGTCTTGTGGCTTACTATTAACTAAATGATAAATCTTCTAATTCCCATGTCTATCCCAGTGACTCAGAACTCCAAACTCCTCATTGTAACCACTTCCACCCTATCTTCTGCATCACAGTTAAAGCATCTCCATCATTCCTGTTTCTTTGACTATAACTCTGAGCACTCCTGTTTGCTGGATTTCACTAAAGTCCATGCTACCATCTAGTATTCATATTTCTCTGATCAAATTCCATCTAGAATTTGCTTTTCTTCTCAATGCTTGATGCAAGTCACCATCCCCTTTCTCCTGGATTTTCCAACAGTTTGCTAAAAGTGACAGACCTAGCTTCCACCTATGACAACCATTTTTTATAAGGAAGTCAGTCTGAGAATTTATATAAAAGGAGAAAAGATTATGGTACTTATTTATTGAAAGCCTCCAGTTTCCTTCCACATAATTTTAATTAACAGTCAGTTGTAGTGGGAATTATAACTACATCACCTTGCCCTAGAGGCATGGCCTCTTGGAGAGTGTAGAAATGGAATTCACCTCTAAAATTCAAAGTTGTAGCTTGAGGCATGACTGGAAACAGCTTAAGGATTAGGGTACATGTCCACAGCATCCTCTCTGCTTTCCCATTGCTTAGAAGAAAGATACATTCCAGTCTTCCCACCTTTTATTTCTGTTGTAAGTTGCTATAGATCCCTTTAATAAATATTAACCCATCAATCAAATGCCTGTGATTAATATCCAGTATAGTCAGTGTCCCTGATGATGGCCTGGGAGGCCTTTGACAATTCCTGGCCTATGCTAGATAAAGAAGAAGAAGAAGAAGAAGAAGAAGAAGAAGAAGAAGAAGAAGAAGAAGAAGAAGAAGAAGAAGAAGAAGAAGAAGAAGAAGAAGAAGAAGAAGAAGAAAATTCGCTTTTTTGAGCTTATATCTGTAGATCTGTCAGTCCAGAACAAGATAGTTCCTCATGCCTTCAGCTTTTAGTAACAAGGACATGTTCTCAGTACAACCTTCCCTGACCACCTTATTCTGCTTCATTTTTTGCCATAGAGCCACTCATCACTCACTATCTTACATTTTTGACTTCCTGGAGAAGGGGTTGTCTAATGTTCCACAAGGTAGTAGTTTGTGTTCGGCTCATGGTCATCTCTATCCCTAGGTCTTAGCATATAGCATCACTGAACAATACAGGATATATGACTGTGGTATATCAGAGAAAAGCCCCAGTGTACAGTGATTTGAACAAAAAAGATACCATCTTGTAGTTTTCAAAGATGGAGGTTGAAGCTAAAGATGTTGGCAAGGTTAGTTTCTTCTTGAGATCTCTCTCCTTGGTTTGTAGATGGCAGTCTTCTTCCAATGCCCTCATATGATCACCCTCTATGCATGATTGTGTCTTAGACACTTGTTGTAATAAGAATCCCACTTACACTGTACTAGTACCCATCCTAAACATCTCATTTTACCTCAGTTCCCTCATTAAAGACCTCATCTCCAAATACAGTCACAGTCTGAAGTAGTGCTACCATATAAAGGACTGGGGAAGAAGAACATTTGAAGACTACAGTATTACCGGTGAATACTGTAGAGAAAGTGTGAGTCTTTTATGGAGTGAAGATCAATGCTTTGACTTCAGGGTGAAGTGGGGCTTAGAAAGGAGGGTCAGGAAGACTTACAGAAGGGTTAAATTTTGATAAATGGGTATCAGGAAAATAATTAATGTAGCATCCAACAGGCATAGGAAGAAATGCAAAGAGAGGTAAGAGGAAAATTGGGGAAAGGGTATGATGAATTGCTTAAATTGAGGGACAAAGAAGTAGCAGGTGGCCAAGGCTTACCGAAAGAGGAAGCAAGTCCAACTTCATGGTGGTGACTTTATAGCAAATCTTGACTCTAGCTCACCATTTCCGATCTACAAGAATTGAGTAAGCATCTATTGTGGATGAACCTCTGTGCTGGATGTCAGTAATGTAGAATACATGGCCCTTAGGTCCAAGACAGAGGAGGCACTCAATGCACAGAATGCAAGCCAGAGTTACTATGTCTTAAACTCACTTGTGAGCACCAGGCCCACTTTAACTAGCCACCTCATTGACTATTTGGGCAACCCTTTGAAGCAGGCACTGAAAGCTTCATTCCTATTTAGCAGATAAGTAAACTGAGACACACAGATGTGAACTCACTTGCTAAAGATCATTGAGCAATATGTGGTCCTGCCAAGAGGTGGAGCAAGGTCCTGCTCTTAAGGTCCTGCTTGTCCTTCCCAACCCCTTGCCTTGAACAGAGGCCCCATGTTTCTTCTAGTCCCTGGTACCTTTCTTGTGGTTGTATCCCCAAAGTTCCTGTGGTTGAAATGAGGTCAGGATCATGCCGATGAGCTAGGAGACTGCCATTAGCCCTGAAACTATCTTGTTCATTTTCCCCTGATCATAAATCTATTTAACTTGTTTGTACCAACTAAAGGTATTCTGATTCTAAGGGCATCTTATTTTTTTCTGTGCAACTTGCCCATGGGCACAGCTCTCCTGGCCTTCCATGGGAAAAAGGTTACAGAGGCTCTGCCATGGGCAAGGAACCTCTTGAAGCTTAGGGATAGGAAGAAGGAGGAGTCTAATTTAGGAGGCAGGTGAGGAACTATGGAGTGGGTCAGGGAAGAGAGAAGCATTGGGCTAGGGGCAACAAAGACTCAGTCCTCGAAGCTGAAGCATTGAGGGCTCTGGGGCCTCTTCTCATCCATTTGTCTCACAACCTTAGCCTTGTGCTGGCTCATTTTCATTAAATGCACTGCATGGGGGTTGGGAGACAGCCACCCTAGTTGCGGGGCTCGGCTTTAAATTGTCCACTGTTAACCCAGTAAGGCACAGTGGAGACGTCCTAGGCTTTTCAATACCCAGACCCTAACCATTTTTGCCTCACTATGTGGTCCAACCTTAAGTACCAGCATAATGCCATCTTCTGCTACCAGGGCTTTGTCCAGCCAGGGTGAACCTCCCACAGTACGGACTGAGGTGTACTCTGCGCAGCACTCCTTGTGCAGGCCCACAAATTGCATCCTCTTTTCTTTCTGCCTCTTTTCAGGATCTCTTTTCCCCCTCTTTCTAGCTGCAAACCTATGAGAAAATTAGGATTTTCTCCATTTCTCATATTTTTACAAGAGAAAAGCCTGCCATTCCCGGGCAGGGTGGGGGATGTAAGTGAAGAAACCAAGGTCACTCAGTCATTGGCAGAGGCGAGGGGCCAGAACTCGGCCAGTCATCTGAGGACTCGAAGATCCTCACAAGGCAGCCTCGGTCTGCTGTCACGGGCGCCCCTCTCTTCTTTGGAGGCACTAGGGCCAGGCTGGCTGGAATGGCAGGTGAGCCTGGGTGGGGCCCAGGAGGCAGCTGGGATTGTGCCGCTCCAAAATGCCTGGAACACTGGGCTTGAGCGCGGCAGCTACAGAGCCAGTCTCTTCAGGGCTCACGCCCTTAGTCACCACTAGGCCAAAGAGGTGTCCAAGGGTCCCCAGAGAGCCCCAGGCCCGCTGGTCAGGCCCCGCCCCCCCAACAGCACGGGCGCGGGCAGGGGCGGTGCCGGCGCAGTTGGGCGCGGGCGCGCAGTGCTTGGTGCGCGCCACCGCCCCTCGTCCCAGCTTGCTGGTCTTCCCCACCTAAGCCCTAGGCCGGTTCAGCTGGCCCCACCCCTTCTTCCTCTTCTGGCCCGGAGGCCTGGTGCGCGGTGCAGCGCGACGATCGAGTCCTGGCTATCAGGGCAAGGCGGTTTTGGCGCTCCAGGGTGGCAAGCCAGGCGCAGGGCGCGAGGCCAGAGCCGTCTCTTCAGGGTGCGGGGGGAGGGTTCTACGGAGCCCCCAGAGGAGAGCAGGGACAGGCAGGGGGTGCAGAGGTAATGGGCAAGGCCTGTGAGCCTGGCTGTGAGGGGCGGGGGCTCCAGGCTCTCTTTGGCTGGGGCCTGGCGGGCGATGGGGCGCCAGCGGCGGAGGGAGGGAAGGGGACAAGGAGGGACTAAAGGAGGAGACCATTGGGATGGGCTGGGGGCTTGGCTGACCGGGAGCAGGTGGGCGGGGATAGGGGCCCTACTCCTAGAGGCGCAGCGGAGAGGTGGCCGGGCTGCCTGCGCAAACTGGGCGGCCGCCTCCTGGGCCCGGAGAACGGTGAGGCCCTTTGGTTGGATGACCCCAGCCCCGAGGTCATGGTTTGGTGTTCAGGATCACTGCTGGGCGGCGGGTAATTTGGGGGAGGGAGGATCTGGAGGTCAGGCAGGCCAAGGTGTTTGGGATCTTGAGTAAACCCTGGCAGAAGAGTGTTGTTGGGCCAGAAGCAGTAGTTCTTCATCTGGGCGCTGGTGTCCAGCGAAGGTGGGCGAAGCCAGGCACTTTCAAGGCTGGATTGAGTGGACGGGGCCAAGAGACCCCAGAGTTTGAGTTTGAGCACAATTTGGGAGTTGCCTTGTCACTGAGTGGATTGATGAATCATGAGATTTGGAAATCGCAGAACCCTTTCCTGGCGAGTAGTTCTGAGTGATGGAAATCACAGGGAATAGCATTTGGAGAAGCAATTTTGGAGGCCAGGTCTGGGGACACCAGACGCTCAAGCGGGGCCACCAGTCCCTGTGGGAGGTACTTTGGGAGCTCTGACCCAGAGAACTGGGATTCAGAGGCCTCAGGCTGGGGTGGGGTTAAGGAAGGTCTTTGTGGTGGCCAGTTGCCTGCCTTCCTTCCTTTCTAGAATGTCAGGATTCAGCTGTGTTCCTGTGGAGAGTGGGTTAAAAATTCCTTCAGCATACAGTCATCTGTACAGTATCCACCAGGGGCTGGAGGGACATATACATGCGTGACTGCAGCTGTATTTTCTATCCTGGAGCCCTCATGGTTCCTCACTGTTGCCATAGTAACTGCGTATTGATGGTGTATTTATAGGGGAAGAAGCAGGCTCTACATTTTGGGGAGGGAGGGGGAGAAGCCCTCAGCAGCAGCAGTGATGGTGGCTACAGAATTGCTAATGGGATGGGCGATGCCACGTGAACTGTCTGGCTTCTTTGAGGCTCAAAATGAACTAATGGCTTTTCCAGGCCAGAATAAAACAAACTTGGGGCTATGATGTATGTGTGTATGAATGCACAGAAGTCCATGTGTTTGGTTAGGACCAAAGATGGCTGTATGTAAAGCTATTATATAATTTTCCATGTAAATTTTTTGAAAACTCTATAGTTCAATAAACAATGGGATGTATTTGCTTTTTTATTAGCTAAAGCTTTGCTCATTCTTTTCAAACTCTAATGTGGCAGCTTTATTTTTCTTTAACCAAAACACCCTATTTCTAATCCAATTCTCTCTGCATCCTCATCATATGGATATAATAGATCATAATGAGGCCAGGTTTGGTCATTGTGAAAACTGAGGTATTTCCGTGAAGTAATGATCTGTTGGTAGATTTCCATGACTTCTAAAGAGAAAGCCAATTGATACAGTGATAATATTGTTAGATATACTGTTAGATTAGTTACTTTCCCCATCATTTAAATTTTATTCATTATTTTTAACCTTTCTGTTTTCCAAACAGACTAGAAGCCAAATTTTACATTCGCAATAGGAGTAAGACTGGAGGAATAAATAGAACACCATTCCAAGTTGTTGGGAGAAAAGCATATGTGTGTAACAGCTGAGTTTCCAGAGCACTTGTATTTGGCCATCAGTGTTAACACTGAGCTTCCTGGCAGCCTAGGCAAAAAGGTAGCATAATGGTTACAAAGCTCATATGTCTTGCATCCCATTATTCATAAAACATAAGCTTCTGCTTGGGGAGAGGAGTTGAGGGGTGATTGCTCCCAGATGTTGATGACTTAGATAGTGCTCCAGAATATGTGTACATGTAGGACTGTGTGTTAGCAGAAAAAAGGCTTTATGACAATATTTCTAGATAGAGGCCCCTCCTCTAAGTTACCATCCCAAACTTCTTGCATTGTATTTATTTGTGTGATGTGGTCCTGAGGACCAAATCCAGAGTGTTAGACATACCTGTCATATGCTATACCTCTAGACCCCTGTCTTCATGCTGTCTTTTAAATATGTGTTTACCAGGGTTTTCTGTTGCAGTAGTCTTTAATGCAAAGAGAAAAGATGTGTCTGCCTCCAAAGAACTTCAGACATCTTGTCTCTCTTTCTGGGGAAGATGGGCTGAGCCAATTGTCTGAGTTTGGGGCCAGTGGATTGGACCAGGCACTATAAGAATATGTTTGTGTTGTACATGGTATGTCTGACCATGCACAACAGATATCCACAGCTAGGCTGGGACATTTGAGGTGACTGTTGTTGCTGCATTAAGTTTGGTATTTAAGGAACATTTTTATCTGTAGACGTATTTAGGACTCAATCTTCACATCAAATTCAGTTTCAGGGCTTGTCTCAGTCAATTTGCTTAACCTTGCTTCTATCCAACCCCATTTCTGGATTTGGTTTCTCATCTGTCTCTGGGGTCCTTTACATTCTGAAGTGGACAAAGATTTGTTGAAGGGATTGGGGAATAGGGAGTGTTAGCCCAGAGATGCTTTCCATTTGAGAAAGCCACCTTTAACCCTTAGGTCTTTGAGACTCACAGGAAGCTGTGTGTATGTGGGTTTGTGTGTATGTGTGTGTGTGTGTGTGTGTGTGTGTGTGTGTGAGAGAGAGAGAGAGAGAGAGAGAGAGAGAGAGAGAGAGAGAGAGAGAGAGAGAGAGAGAGGAGAGAGAGAAGGAGAGAGAGAGGAGTTGAGCGACTGCATGGGGGTGCTGTGCCTCATGGGACACTGCTTTGACCTTTTTTAGCCAGGTCGGTGGGTGGTCACATTCTAGAACCCAGAGGATTTCATCACATTTTTTTTTCTTCCTTGCCAGGAAAGTGAGACACTGGAGCTGAAGGAGCATCATGGCTGGTGAGTGTTTGTGGAATTATCTATATTGGACCCACTCATGCAAAAGCAAAATATCCATCTTTTGAGCTTTTCTCTCTTTGGATGGCTGTGTGGTACCCATACTAATGCAACACATCATGGATCTTGAGGAAGAGGGTCCATAGACCAGATCTATCTATCAAGTGAGGCATCACTTATTGTGAGGAGTAAGCAGTTTCACCATTGGTGATTGCTTTCATCCTCAAAGCCACAGCTCAGGCCTTATTTTACTCCCACTACTGGCAGCCTGGATGAGCAACCAATTCTCATGATTAAGGCTCTCATTTTTCTTTTCAAGACAGATGCAGACATTATTGAATGTTTTCTCACCAAAGACTCCAATACATAGAGTTCTTACTGGTCCTTTTCCTATGCCACCTGAAGCTCCTCAGTTGGGTCTCATGTTTCTTGGTATGGCAAACGGGCCTATTTGAAACCCTGAGGTCTTGTTGGAGAGCACAGCATCATAGAAAGTCAGCCCTCCAATCCTCATTGCAATAGACTAGGCTTGACCTTTGGTTAGAGGCCTGACTTTAGCTCTGCTAGATTTGCCCTATTTCCCCTCATAATTTGGCCAGTCTGGTTTGTAGGGACTGAATTGCTTCACCATGGTTTTCTCTTCAGTGTTTCTGGAAGCCAAGAATGCCCATGCAGTCCTGAAACGGTTCCCTCGAGCCAATGAGTTCCTGGAGGAGCTGCGTCAGGGCACCATCGAGCGGGAGTGCATGGAAGAGATCTGCAGCTATGAAGAGGTCAAGGAAGTGTTTGAGAACAAAGAAAAAACGGCATGTACTACCCGGGGGGGGGGGGTTCTGAGAGGAGGTGCAGTCTTGGGAATAATAAGAGCAGGTCTGAATCAAGGGAAGAACACTACTTCAGCCTACATCCTGTCTGTTGGAGCCTGAAAGGAACACTAGGGTGCCCCTTTAGCTCTGTTGCATGATTTGTGTGAAGTCTCTCATCTGAGAGCTTTGTCTTTCATCCTTGATGGATTCTCTAGGCTTTCTGAGAGCTTTCTCAGGCCAGTAAGATGACTCAGGGTAGAGAAGGAATAACAAGCCTGTCCTTGGTACATGACTTGCTGGAGGTCTTAGATGTCCAGAGCTTGTATGTTAGGTGAGCACTGCCTCGTTGTGTCTGTCTTCTTCAGGAGTGAGTGGCTCTTCTTCTTTTGCAGATGGAGTTTTGGAAAGGATACCCAAATGCAGTCTACTCAGTCCGAGATCCCTCACAGAGCTCAGATGCCATGTACGTGGTGGTGCCTCTTCTGGGGGTAGTCTTGCTTATTGTCATTGTCTTGTTCATCATCTGGAGGTGCCAGCTGCAGAAAGCAACTCGTCATCACCCCTCCTATGCTCAGAACCGGTACCTAGCCAGTCGCGCCGGACACAACCTCCCTCGAGTCATGGTATATAGGGGCACTGTGCATAGCCAGGGAGAGTCCTCTGGGCACCGAGAGGCAGGGAATAATCCCCAGATAGTCCTGGGGCCCAGTAGAGGAGGCAGAACCACTGTCCGGCTGGAGAGCACCCTCTACCTCCCTGAGCTCTCTCTCTCCAGACTGTCCAGTGCTACCCCTCCTCCCTCTTATGAGGAGGTGACTGCACCTCAGGAGGGCAGCAGTGAGGAGGCCAGTGTCTCTTACAGTGATCCTCCCCCAAAATATGAAGAGATTGTGGCAGCCAGCCCCAGTGCAGACAAGTAGCTCAGTACAGGCAGGCCCTGGCCTGTAGAAAAGCCTCTTCCAGAGGTAGCCTGCTTACTTTTGGACTTCTGAGAGACTGTGCCACCACAAAACAGCCTTAGCCTCCTTGTTGCCAAATAACTCCCCAACTGTGGATTTGTAGGAAATAAGTTGGTAGACAGTTTGTGTGTGCGTGCGTGCATACGTGTGTGCGTGTGTGTGCGTGTGCGTATGTGTGTGTCAGGGTGGGGGAGCCATAGGACAAGTGCATGATCCCCCTGGGAAAAGCTACAGACCTGAGAGCCTGGGTCTTCCAGACCCCCACCCTCTGCCCCTGCTGCTGCCAAGTCCCCACTATCCTGCCCTCTCTTTAGGGACTGGCTTTTCTTATGCCAAAGGAACTATCCCATGGTGTTGATTGTGGCCAGAATGTCTACAGGCTCATTCCTGGGGCTGTAGGCTGTCTGGGGACCCCTGTGTATTTGAGGACCTAGGCCACAGAGATGAGGGGGTTCAAGCTAGCCCTGCAGTTCCCCCTTTCTCAACAGTTCCATGCTTACTGTTCTCACTTATATTATGAGGACAGAAATAAGAATTTATCTAGGAACAAAACAGAACTAAATAACAAATAATGAACTGTAGATGAACACAGTAGCACCTGGACCATTTGAAGCCCTCCAAAAGAAATCAACTGAAGAGACCTTGGCACAGCCTCTTTCCAACACCCATCCCTATTCCTGACCAGGGTGACATCTGTGTGTGGATCAGCCTGGTAATAGGACAGGGCATTGGAAGGAGTGGGAATGAGGCTGGGTGGCAGAGCTCCTTCTTCCAGACTAATCAAGGGGCCCACTTGAACTCTGCCATCTTGTTTCTGATGTGTACCAGCTGTGCTAAAACCAGACTGCGCTGGCATAAACCCACATGCAGCCTCGGAGTTCTCTGTTGTGTGGAAACTAATGTCCCATGGAGTCCAGGGCCTCTCCTTTGTTGTTACAGACTGCACAGAGAGCTCAAGATTCCTCTTTTGTGGGTTGATAAATCCATAGGATAGTTAAAACCATGAGCTACACCTCCTTGGCACTGTGCTGTCTGGCTTTGAAGTTTTAGGATACTTCATTTTTTTGTAAATAGGTGCATTGAACTTGAACTTTAGATTGTGATTTCTCCTGATGATGGTTCCCATTACAGGGAGAAGTTTCCAAAGTGTCTCTTAAAAATTTTCTTAGTGGAGGAGCAGGTGACCTGAGGTCTAAAGCCCAACTGAGATTTGCTCTGCCATGGCCAGGTGCTGATCTGTTCTTAACGAGGCTTTGGAAGATATTGGGCAGAGGTGACTTGCTCTTTAACTGTCAACAATGAAGTAAAAGACACTGCTGATACCATCTCTACCCACCCCAGCTCTATTCTCCTGGCCTCTGTGCCAAATCATTTTTCCTCTGTGGTGCTTTAAAAAATGTAGCACATTTTTGTGGGGCCCCTAAAGAGTGCATAATGTGGGTCTGTTGGCAACTGCAATGGTTTCCAACCCACAGAGTTGACAAGCTTCCTTCTGTTTAAGCAGCCTTCCAAGGCAGAATCTGAGACACATTCCTTGAATACAGCCCTACTCAAGGCCCCAGATGACTTCTAGAAGCTGTTCCAGTGCAGGGGATTTCCCTAGGGGTATGATTGTAGTCAAGCTTATGTTACCCCAGTGAGGCTGCCAGCTTGGATAACTCCACCCTGTGGCTCCCCTACCTCACAGGCCCATTGAAGGCTGATGAAGCTAATGCTTAAAGCACCTGGGAACCAGTGACATTTGCCCTTAACAAAATTCTTCTAGAAATAGTAACTGTAAGGGACTGGCTTTAGTTGAGGGATTCAAATGCCTCTGAGGTTGAGTGTCAACTTAAGGAGTCAGTCTTTGACCCCATGTGAGCCTTCCTTTCTTCCCAGAGTTTCCTAACATCAGAAATTCTGACTAGATGGCATTCTTCCCTCTGTCCCTCCATTTCAATCTTCTTCCTTCCCTCCCTTACTGCTTTCTTTCCTTCATGACTTCCCTATTACCTTTTCTTTCCCCAATTTTTCTTTTTATTCTCTCTCTCCATTGGTCTTGTAGTATTGCACTCTGACCCTTACAATGAAGGGATTTGGGGTTCAGAAGTCCCCTGCTTTTTTCCATGATGGAGATTGGGCTCAATCTCATCCAGACATAATGGAGATCCTAGGGAGTCTGTAAGCTCTGGGTCAGCCCAACCTCTCCAAACATTTTATTAAGCTGGTGCCTGATTGTGACTCCTCTGCCTTCTAGCAGAGAGTCAGGCATAAGCTCCACTGACCAGAACCACAGAGAGTGTGTCAAGGAATGCCCCTCTGCCTTTGGCATGTGTTGAGCTTCCCGGCATCTGGCATCTAGAGGCTTGGGATGCATGGGTAAGAGCAGGAAACTGACTCCCAGGGCCTATTGAGAGTAATATGTAGCCCCTAGGAGCTGTGGTCCAGATGCAGGGCAAATGAAGCTCCTTACATGTGGCCTGTGGACTCTGGGTTGGGTGCTTCACAGAGCTCTTCCAGGTGACTTGTGCCAAGGCCTCTGCAATGGTTTTTTTCAGCATAGTGTTTAGTATATATAATGGGCATAATTCCTCAAGGTGCACACTTGGCTTTTATGAATGCCCTGTACATATCTTTACAAACTCTGTCTTTGTATAGACATTGATTTGATATAATGCTAACACTTCAGTATCATTTTTGTTTGTTGGAGATGTGTGTGTGTGTGTACATGTGGGCATGTTGTCTTTTCTCATTTCTTCTATGAAATGATAGCTATTGTGTGATTCTATTTGTCCCAGAAGGGATCTGCTCTGAAGGGAAGATTGTCTTCATCTTGTTGGGATTGTATTCTGTGGGACCCTCCCACTCACATGCCTTTTTGGCATGGTGCCTCTTTCCTCAGCTCTTATTCTGTAGGTGTCAGCAGCTGAAGGAAATCTGAGAACTCCTGAGTGCAGTGTGTGTGTGTGTGTGTGTGTGAGAGAGAGAGAGAGAGAGAGAGAGAGAGAGAGAGAGAGAGAGAGAGAGAGAGAGAGAGAGAGAGAAAGGGAGGGAGGGAGGGAGGGAGGGAGGGAGAGAGAGAGACTATTGACTTTCAGAATGATGGTGTTAGTTACATAGATATTTTTCACTAAAAAAGAAAAGGCTTTAAAATTTTCCTTAAAATATGACAGTCACTTGTTTTCAACCAAAACATTTTTAAGACTTTTTAAACAAGAATGGTAACCCTGTCAGTCCCCTCCCAGACGGCCTATCATTTTGGGTTTTAAAAATGAAATCATAAAAGAGTGGGGTGCACAGGTGCCTAGCATGTGCATACCCTGCACAGCTGTGTTGCGCCCTGGCTTATCACGGAGGTGTGATCCCAAGCAGTTGGACCTAGGAAACTGAGGCCTACTCTGCTCGTTACCAACACACTGCCATTAGTGTGAATTCCTTAGGGTGCTCTGCAAACAAGCATCTGCTCAATTGTTTGGACATTGTCTTTCTGGTGGTCCAAACATTAGGGATTAGGGACAGCAGTGTTTTCTGTTTAAGCAGTTCAAGCCAGATGCTTCCTGTCTCCCAGTGGATGGCAACTCCCCAGATCCCAGCCACAGTTGATGGATCTTTTGACAACCAAATGGCATGAGAAAACCAAGTGTGTGTGTGGGGGGGGGGGGGGGCGGGCATTGCCACTAGATTGTCTTTTAATTCAAGTGAGAACAAAACGGCACAGAGAGACTGCAAGTCCCCAAGACTATGTCTTTTTAGAACAGTGTGTGTACTCTGACTGTGTTTGCTAGCAGTCAAGCCTGAGCTGCTGGGCTGCGCTGTTTTTCAGCTTGTCAACTGCTGAAGCTCCATTTCCAGGAGCTGATTCTGAAACAGTCACATCTTCCCCCATGAAGTCTCCTAATACTAATCAGTATAATTAGCTAATTTTAGACTACTGTAATCAGACTGCTTGCAACTACAGTAAAAGCCCATTAATTTGAGCCCACTAATTCAGAACTTAGAGGAAATCCAAATTGGAGATAATTCACAGTAACTGCTATTCTTACTACATAAAAATATTTGAAAGCGCCTTCCCTTTAGTCAGTCTTCAGGGGCTTCTTTGTGAAAGGAATTCAGTTTAAAATGGTTACCCTTTTGAAAGGAAAAGCTCGAGGGTACCAAGGATCCCTTCATTGTGCCTTCAGCTTGGAGTTTAGCAGTTCTTTTGTGTAAGGTTCTTTCTGTGCGGGGTGATCTCTTATTCTCTCTCCATTATGGGGATGTTAGATATTGCAGCCTTTCACTCTGTGTCTGTATTTATCCTGTGAATAATATAGTTTGTGATCTTGACTGCGATTTCAACACCAATATAGGTTTTTCAAAGTGTTCTGTAAAGCAGATGTTGCACTAGCAAACTGCTCTCATTCACCCCCAAGTCTTTAAACTTTTGAGCTTCTCCGTTCCCAGGCCGTGGGAGGCGAATCTCTCTAGCTAGAATTTCTCTGACAAAGCTCTCCAAACAGCACACCCTCTCAGCTCAATGCCTCAACAGTTGTTTCACTGTACTGCTATCTGACTGCTGAACGTGCCTGCCCTTCTCAGCTCCCAGCAAGCATTAAGACTGATATCTAGGATTGGGACCAATCCGCCAGCTGCTTTTTGCCTCCCAACCTGTCTTGCCTCACTGATGGCCACTTTCCCAGGCTGAATCCACCTGCTGTTTCACTCTGTCATTGTGAATTTGTAACAGTAGCAACTCTGATATGTGCAACTGAGCTTATAGAAATGATTGCTGTGAAGTGGATTAATTTTGGTACCATTTGAAACTGTGCTTATATTCATGTGTTGACCGATGTCAGCTGGGACATCTGTACATTCAGTCATGTGTTGAGATTTCAAATGGAGCCTAGGGGCATCAAACCAACTTGCTTCTGACCCTTCTCATGCACGCTCCCTGGCTCCCTTTTTATAATTGTTGAGTTTAGCTGTTAACTTTTGTCTCTTTCTGTATAAGAAAACAATGAGTAAAAATAAAGAGCAAATGGCATCCACTTGTACCTTGTCCGGCTTCATTATAGATCCTAGATGACTCCTGAGTTCCTCAGAGTGTGCTTGAGGTCAAATTTGTAGAGCCAAAAGTCAGGATGTATAGATAAGGAAACAGCCCAAACCAGTTTAAAAGCCAGTTGGTAGCAGAGATAGTCTGGATCCTAAAGTTTGTGCCCACAGTGTGTAATATGATTCTCTGTCCCATTCCCCTGTCGGGTAAGGTTAATAAGATCTTTAGCAACTTCCTACTTACCTGATCCTTGGTTAAGTGAAGGCTCTTTGAACAGATCCCAGCACAAGCTGGGCTCAGGTTTTGAAGCCCTAGGCACTTCCCCCAGAGATAAGTACTCTTGGACCACAGACTAGCACCTGCTCATAAACTCAGAAGAGGGCCCCAGACTCTGAAGTGTCCATGGTGAGGAGGATGCATGGGCTATTTCTAAATTAATTAAATTTAAATTAAACTGTTTTTTTTTAAAATTAGATTTGATCTGGATTGCTACATTGGTGGAGAGGCCTGGAGTGCAGAAACTTTTCACTAGGATGTGTATACCATTAAAACAAGACACTGTGAGGCTTGAGAGATGGCTCAGCAGTTTATAGCACTAGGTGTTCTTTCCAGACTCCAGGTCCAGCTCACAGACCTACATGGTGATTCACAACCATATGTAATTCCAGTTCCAGGGTCCCTCACCCTTTTTGGGCCTCTGCTGGCACACGTAGAACATATATATGCACGCAAGCAAAACACCCATACAAATAAAAGAAAATAGTATAAATAAAATAAGAAACAAGAGAATGTTTTATCTTAGGCTGGTGGTACTGGATCCCAGGAACCCAAAGGGTAGGGGATTCAGTCAGTGATGATACTTTAAAGCTGAGAGTACATACAAGGTTAGGTAGAGAATCAACAAACTAGATTTCCTTGCCAGAAGCCAGATTTCAAGGTTCCAGAAGGTGTATGGTATAGCATGCCAGGTCCCAACCATCAGCAGCACTGAGCACAGTTGGAGGTGGTACATAAAAATCAATAATAAAGGTATAGGTTGAACTTAAAATTTAGAGAAGACCAGCAGGGTACCATGATATGGAGGCTTCATGAGAAATCCTTCTTCGGGGCACCATGACTGGTTCAAATAGTTATTAGACAGAGAGCATGGGAGTCAAGTCAATGAAATGAGGCAGAAGGATAATATATGAAAAATTCTGGAGTCTATCAACTCCTTCCTGTTGTTAAAGAAAGAAGAAACCTGGGTAACATGACGGAAGTATTGTACAAGATGAGGTGCAAGGCCATTTAGGCCATATTCAGAATTGCTCTCTGTGATGGGGGGGCACAGAAAGTGCTTTAAAGAGCAAGAACTGTCTAGGTGTGCTTTTATCTGCTATTTGGAGAAAGGTCTGAAGAGGATCATACATCAAATGGCTGGGTAGGTAGGTCAGGTGTATGCAATCATTTGGAGGAGAGGGAAAGCATCCAGAGGAGACAAAGAGAAATATATACTGTTTTGCTCTAACTTTGGCAGACATTATGACTATGTGGTCATTTAAAGCAAAGATTATGAAGATTTAAAAGACACAGGAAAGTCTTAGGACCATAAATATATACTGTTACTCAAATGAGTCCAGTTGTTTCTTTTGTTAGGATTGTTGGCTCACCCTGTGAGAAATATGTATTATAATAAGGAGGGAGAACCCTATAAGGGGACTGGTAATTGCTAAGAGGGGATAGTACATTCAGATTTACATGGGGGCCATTGTCTGTGAATGCTTTCACTGGGGGAGCAACAGGTTGGGAAAAACACAGGAGTTTCATTCTGGGATAACTTGTGGGTGTGATGTGGAAGATGTGGGGATGAGGAGGGACTCCTCGGTTAGAACAGGAGAAATCACCATTGCTCAAGTTACCAGGAAGACAGTGAGTGAAGGCTTGAGGAGAGAAGCCACAGGAGCAGAGGAAACTGCAAAGAGTTTGATGTTTTAGAAACCAAGGGAGGAAACTATTTCTAGAAGGAAAGATTGGAGGATGATGTGAAATGCTTCCAAGAAGTGAATGAAGGTGACACCTACAGTTGATTTATAAGCTATGTGATGACATCAGCAAGGGCTGCTTTCAGCTGAATGACAAAGCAAGTGGGATTCGAATGAGTAGCATGAAGCCTGAGAGATGGAAGAGAAGAGTTAGTGGACATGGAAGCCTTACTTTCAGAGACCAAGAAAGGCACTAGAAAAGGTTTAGACACTGTGTGAAACTTATAGCAATTCACAAGCCCTAAGCATGACCTCTGTGCTAGGAACAGAAGGCTTCACATTACATGGTCCTTTATCTTTCTGAGGAAGGATTATAAAGGCACAGAAATGACAAGTGAATGAGTCAGGGTGACAGTCTACAAAATGTGAGAGTCTAGCAGTGCAATGCGAAGACTGGGGATGATTGGAGGCTGAGTTAGAGCTATGACTCACTTCCCTCTTCATTTTTCATCAAGGTTTTGAGATACAACCTGTGATGCAGCATGTCCTTCTGAACACCATGAATACGTGTTGCTTATATTGGTTGATGAATAAAGCTGATTTAGCCTATGGCTAGGACGAATAAGGCTGGTCAGAAAAGTCAAACAAAGATACAGGAAGAAGAGTGGAGTTAGAGGACACACTGTAAGCTGCCCAAGAAGCAAGATGTGAAAGTACAGCTGCTGTAGTTCAGGGCAAAAACAGGGCGGGATCAAGAAACTTCCAACTACACCCTGTCAGCATATCTCCAGTTTCTAAGAGTGAAGGGCAGACAAGAGCAGAACAGGGGTTGGAGCAAGTTTCCTTAAACTACTTCCTAGTGCTTCCTAATTGCCTGCCTACCACAGACTATGACTGATGTGTCACTGAATCAGTGAAATGGATCACATATGACCCTGCCCTTTTCAACTTTTCCATCTATAAACTGGAGCTATATTTGGGAAAGTGTCTCAACTTCAGAGGTGGGAGTTGTGATGGGTAATCTATGTTGTTAACTTTACTAGATTTAGGAGCAGAAGAAACATCTCTTGGCATGTCTGTGAGGTTATTGCCCAAGCTTAACTGAGGTGGGAAGATCCACCTTGAATATTTATGACACAACTCTGTGGGTTGGAGTCCTAGAATTAATAAAATAGAAGAATCAAGCTAAATGCCAGTATTACTTTTTCTTTGCTTACTGACAGAGATGCAATTTGACCAACAGTCTCACCATCCTATTGCTATGTCATCTCCAACTTATTGAACAGCATCCTTTCTAATTGTGAGCCAAAAACTAAACCCAACCTTTTGTCAGGTGCTTTGTCATGGTGGTGAGAACAGTAACCAATACAGAAATATTTGTTGTGAACTTCATGTATGAAAAATGTGTATAGAGTCTATTCAACTCGTTGGGACTATCTCTGTTCAGGTTATTGGAGCAGCTCTTTGCTTATGTTTTAGAGCTAGCTCATGTGAGACTTGGCATCACTTTATTCACCTCTCATTATCTATGGCCATTTTCCTTTGGCTTCTGGTGGTTTTGACATTTATATACACATTTCAATCATTTGCCACAGGAACAGTTGAAAACAGGATAATTTTTATTTGAGAAAACACCCTATAGTAGAGATTTCACAAAGTCCTTTTAGCAAACCTTCTTCCTGGGGACTAGCAAAATGGCTTCCACCATGGGCTTCAGTGGTTCTTTGGAAACACTTGAAGGGAGGTGGATAATGGGCTACTACTGTATGACTGATAAGCAGGTGATGAAGCCTCTTCAAGTCTCAAGTCATTTTGAGGGAGGGAGAAAAATTCCTGAGTCAGCAGAGTGAAAAGGAGAAGCTAAAATATGAAAGTAGGCAGTGACAGAAGTTGTCAATACTAGGATGTAAGTTCCTCATCATCTTGCTGGCTATGTTTAGTGGCTCAAGATTGGGAAATCAACCAGGAACAACAAAATCATCCTGATTTTGGCAGCTCCTTCAATTGACAGGCCAGCTTCCCGCCCTGGAGGGAGCTATCAGGTAGAGTTCAGCAATGACCAAGGGATGCCACAGAGAGTAGCCTCTGGCTATGAACAGCAAGGTATAGTGTAGGCTTCTTGGCATTTAGTTCTACTGCATGGAATGTAAGGTAACACTGGCTCTGTCTGAGGCTCCAACTCAACTTTGCTGGAATAGCTCTTCCCCTCCACTGAACTCATTTTTGCTTATTGCAGAGAAGGTATTGCAGTGATTGAGAAAAATGTCACTTTGCTATCCCTGTTATGTTGGCAAAGTTCTAGTTAGTACCCATCACATCCTAAAAGAAGCAGGTATAGCTAGAGTCTCCAAAGATCCAACTTTCTCTCTGTCTGATTGATGGTATCTACCTATTAAACATGGACCCCAAAGGACAAAGACTGATTCCTATTTCTAGCACTTACCACATAGTTAATTGTGGCAAGAAAAAAGAATGCTGGATGAGTTCAAGAACTAGAAATTGAGGTTGAAATTGAGTTGTTCTAGGGCTGTTCTAGGTAGTGCTGTTTCATTTTGTTTCATTCAAAGTGTTTTATTTTCTCATTAAAAATTACACATATTTAATTGTGCAAACTGATGAGGTTTCACAAATACAGTTTCATTCCAGCATACTATGTACTTTGAACTTATTCATCCCTATTGTAACTTGAGTTTTAGGGCAGAAGTACCAAATCCAAGCCCCAACAAACTCTGTTTGGCCTCTGGCCTCTAAATGTCAGTTAGATAATAGTGACGAAAAATAGTAAAAGGAAATTAAACCAAAAGGGTAGGAAGAAAAACAGATAAAGGGGATCATTGAGCCCAAATTAATATTTAGGGTTTTGATATAAACCATAGGTTTAAATTGAGGATGAGGGTCAAAGATTATGCATGACTAACCAATTATGCTCAACATACAGTCTTGACTATTGTCCTAGAAGGTGGTATTCTAAATTTTTAATCAGTTAATCATTGTCATCATCATGAGGGGGACCATTTAAGCTGCTTTTGGATGTAGCCTTACTTACCTTCACAGATGATTGCCTACATTTGGGGGTTGCATGCATAGTTGTTTTCATGTTGAGACCAGCTTTTCCTACAGAGCTTTGCTGTTCTAGGACTCCAAGGTGACAGAAGGTTTCAGACAATGACTTGTCTCCATGTTGGCAGTCTTGAAGGGGGATGAATAAGCCAAGAAGGCAGGTGCTCCTTGAAAGATTAACATTCATATGTAGAGTCAAGCAGAAATCGGGCTCAAAGTAAACAAGATAGACACAAAGAGCAGGCAGCAATGGCTGTCTTCATCCTGCTCTTAGTCATCTTGGGGGTCTAAACACCAAAGCAGCTCCTGTTTGTCTGTTACACAGCTACCTTCTGTCCTCACTCCCCATTTCTAGTCACCTTCTTTTTCTTCTGCTTTCACATCAGAGTGTGTGTGTGTGTGTGTGTGTGTGTGTGTGTGTGTGTGTGTGTGTGTGTATTTTCCAAGTGAGAGAGAAAACTTCCTATTCGTTTTTCCAAGTCTGATTTATTTCTTTAAGGGAAGTAGCACATTATGAAAACCAGCCTGTAAATATCAGTAGCTTTTCTATACATTGATAACAAACGTGAAAAAAGAAAAGAACCTCATTTACACCAACCTTAAAAACACTTTACAGATAATTTAACAAGAAAGGTAGAAGCATTTCTATCATGAAATGTTTAACATTCTGTAGAGATTGAAGAAGGCACTGCAAGTTAAAAGACTTCTCATGCTCATGGGTCAACAGAACCACCACCATAAAAAGGGGACCTCCACTTTTTATTTCCCTCATTCTGCTCACAAGAATCTCCCTTCTCCAAGCCTACTCCAGTTCTTTGCAGCTTGACCCTGGGTCCTTTTGTTTGTACATCCTGTCTCTTTAAGGCTTCACTGGGCCCTCTTTCCTGTCTTGTGGGGGTAGCAGCCTGGGGCTTGAGGTATGACATCAGTACCAGCTGCTTCCAGGAGGCTGAAGAATTGTTTTCTGGTCTATAAACCTCGTTACCAAGTATAGAGGAAGCTCCCAGCTGCCTAGAAAGGATCTGGAGGTTCACTTGCTTGAGTTGGGGGATGCAGCTGTCTAAGACTGGGCTGTAGGGAGGACTTGAAGGCAGGAGGTCAGTGAACCCAATGGCGTTTGGGATTTCTCTCAACAAGTTTTGTTAATGAATTCTTACATACTGTGAAGGTTAACTTTATCAGCTTAACACAGCATAGAATCACCTAGGAAAATAGTCTCAATGAAGGGAGTGTCTGCATTGGGTTGACCTGTGGATGGTGTCTAAATTAAATTAAATGATGCAGGAGTGTAAGAATTGAGCTGAGTATGCAAGCATTTATTTCTCTATGTTTTTAACTGTGGATATGTGACTAGCTGTTTGTATAGTGAATTGAATTTCCCCCAATAATGGATTCTAAACTGGATCTGTGAAAGAAATAATCATCCCTTTCTGTCTGAACTGACTTTTTTGTCAGTTTTTTTTTTAAATCACATAAACAAAAATGAAACTAGATCATATAGGAAATTCAAAGAAGAAAGTGGCTAAGATCAGACTGTTCTGCATGGAGAGAGCCTAGGATCTGTTAGGAAACCCCGTTTTCTTCCAGTGCACTTCCTTGAAACAACAAAACATAGTTTGAAATTCTGGTTTGTCTCAATCTTCTACACAAACATGGGAAACTGAAGTGCAGGGAACAAAAAGAAGCAACTTATCCAAGATGCCTCACTGACAAGCCTAGAGTCACTTCCTGATAACTGACTCAAGGCCTGGGCTTCTGCCACCTCCCATCACTGTTGCCAAAGCAAGTGGAAACAGGAATCTGAGGAAAGCAGTAGTAGCTCCTGTAACAATTGGAAGAGGCTAATGCCCAAGAGACATTATTGGAAGCAGGTGCTGAGACAGCCTGAGAACAGGCCAACACACACACACACACACACACACACACACACACACACACACACACACACACACACACACACACACACACACACACGAGAGAGAGAGAGAGAGAGAGAGAGAGAGAGAGAGAGAGAGAGAGAGAGAGAGAGAGTTGAATCAGTTCATATGGTTAGACTCCTAGACTCCTTTTCTTTGTAGGAGCTGAATACCTTTTAGGATTTAGCCTGAAACTTGCATGCAATTGAACTAGATGTGTTTGGTCCCAGTGGAACAACACCTTAAGGAAAAAGATGATACATTTCTTGTGAAGAAACTTGGCTTGAAGGGAGAGAGCTTTCACTCCCATCCCTTTGTGCTAATAACACAGCTCATATTTTAATAAAGATTCAAGCCCTCAAGCAGATAGTTCATAGGGAAGAAATGCAGATCAATAAACAAATGAAAAATGGCTCAGGTTTATTCATAATTAAAGCAATATAAATTAAAGCAACAATGAAATAACATTTTCATCCATCATAATGATGCCCGTTTTAAAAGTCCTATAATATCTTTTGTTGATACTGCTATGAAGACAAAAAAAACCTGTTTTATTTTCTTGGTGGGTTCAGCCTCTTTGGATGCACTTTTATAGTAGTTGTTTAGTACAACACAAAGTCATCAAAACACATGGCTTTGAACCGCACAGTGCCACTTCCTGTTCTATGGGCAAATTCATGCAAAGAGGAGTGACCAGAAATACTCAGTTACACTGCTTTGTAGCAGCAAACGGCTCTGGAAACTCACAGTACTATATGACTTCCTTTGTCTTCATACACTGCAAATATAGAGACACATCTCTAAACCAGAAGTATTCTGTTCTCTTCCTCCCCATTTTTAGAGTCATATGTTGTGGGAGATTGTGTTGTTTCATTGTAAATATTTGTCCCACCCACTAGTTTAATAAAAAGCGCTGATTGGTCAAAGGCATGCAGGAAGTATAGGCGGAGCTACCAGACTAAGAAAACTCTGAGAACAGGAAGCACAGAGCAGAATGCCAGAGAAAAGCTGGAGGAAGCAGAGGACAACCATGTTGCTATGAGAAAAGGTACCGAGCCGCATGGCTGAACAGGATAAGAATCATGGGTTAGATGAAGGGAAAAGAGTTAGCAAGTTATATGCCCGGGCCTTAGGCCGATCAGCCAAAAACTATTGTTAACATC
Source organism: Phyllotis vaccarum (assembly GCA_033318265.1). Lineage (NCBI taxonomy): Eukaryota > Metazoa > Chordata > Mammalia > Rodentia > Cricetidae > Phyllotis > Phyllotis vaccarum. The sequence goes on along the minus strand of JARWLC010000013.1, from coordinate 3,476,106 downwards.
TGTGTGTCTCTGCGCGTCTGCGCGTCTGTGGGTCTGCGGGTCTAAACCTTGAGGCTAGGCCCAAAAGTCTGGAACAGAAACCTCATACTACAATATGTCAACTTCCATGTGAGACTGCCTTGGCTTCTTCTCTGCGAGCCTACCATAGAAGCTCTGGCTTCCTGCAGTCCACTTTACATACTTGACCATTGTTATCCTTCCAGACCTGAGTATGATGGAAGACTTGGCAGAGATGTAGACCTTTGAAATTCCAAGCTTAGTAGAATACACAGTTGAAGACTTTCAGAGTATTTGGATTTCAAGTTTGGCTACATTTCAGATGGAAATTATGATATAGCTAAAGTTATGTAAAGGGTAACGTGTTAGACATGTACTCTGGAACAAATTTAAAGTCATGCAGAGGATTGTGTCTTCTGTACCAGCCATCCTTAGCACCCAATGCAAGAGAAGAAGGTACACAAAGAAAGTAAAGTGTTAGTGTTTCTGGATGGCCCAGAAGGGGAACAAAGGCTCCCCTTTCTTTCTTTGATTCAAGTGTTGGGTTCCTATGCCAGCAGGGGGCAGTGCCTCCATGTTCACAATGACCATTGTTTCTGTTCCCAGCAAGCCCCAGTGGATCAAGTCCAATTGGCAGCAAAGATGAGTCTCGGCTAGGCTAGGAACCTTAGCTCAAGTCCATGTGGCAAGTCAGTGCTTCTGACTTCTGAGCTCTTCTCTCATTCTAGACTGTGTAAGGAGAAAAGACTGTTAAGTCCATTGTCTATCAGACAGACTGGGGCACAAGAAATAGCATTGTTTAACCAATACTGAGGTCTTGAGGAGGAAGGACAGGCCATAGTTGTCAAATCAAATACAGAATACAATTTACATTTGAATGTTGGATTAACATAAATAATTTTAGTATAAGTAGATTTCAAAGCTGCATGGAACAACATACTAATGCTAATAATGATTTTTTATTATCTAAAGGTCAAATTTATTGGTTCAAATATTTTTATTTGCTCAATCTGGCAACTGTGGAAGAAATATAAGACTCAACTTCTGGATCATCTAGGTTTTACTGAAGACACTGAGCACTTTCTATGCTCCTAAGATGTATTCTTCCATAAAGCTCAGGTTTAACTGTGGCTCTTCCAAGGGAGAATTGTTCAGGCCCACAGGAATGCAGTAAGGTCCCACTTATATTATTTCTGTGCTGAACAAATGGGCTGGGGGGGGAGTCACCAAGCTACATTCTCTCTATAAGCACTGTTTCTTCCCCTTCCTTCCTTCCTTCCTTCCTTCCTTCCTTCCTTCCTTCCTTCCTTCCTTCCTTCCTTCCTCCCTCCCTCCCTCCCTCCCTCCCTCCCTCCCTCCCTCCCTCCCTTCCTTCCTTCCTTGCTTTCCCTTTGTCTTATTTCTCTCTTCCTCTTCCCAGGTGACTCAGCTGTGATTGATTGATTCCTTTAACAAATAATTTTCTCTTCCTTCAGTGGCTCTGGGACTTAGAGCCAAAGTTTGACTATTAATAATGATATTAGCCCAAGGCACTATGGAGGAACATAGCAGACAGGATACACATACAGATGCTTAAGTATATACAAATTCATTTAAACAATTAACTTCTGGGACTGGGGGAAGGTGGCTGGATAAGAATTTGGGCAAGAATTGTTGCTGCAATCCTGGGGCAGACTTTTTCTTCCTCCTGGAAACCTTAATGTTTTAACTTCATTCTTTTAGCAAATTGATTGAGTACTAGCACCGGACTGAGCTGAAGTACCTTTGTTTAAAGTCCGCTAGGGATAACCATTACAGCAGCTACAGCATACCTATGCAGACATACTGAGAGCTGAGTGTCTCACAGACTCACTGGGGATCAGGACCTGATGAAACTGACACATGCATCTGGTCTAATCTGCAGGAAAACTGAGGCATAGCTGCGTCATACATCAGAGTACACAAGCCCAGCATATCTCTTTTGCCCCTCCCAGTTTCTGCCCAGAATTCAGATCATAGAAGGCTGTTTATCTTGCTTAGAGACTCTGCAATGGAAGAAGCAGGATGTTATGTATGGAGAATCTCCTCTGATAGAGTACTGTATCCTAGATCAATGGCCAGCACTGGGCTTGTAGAAACCATGATAAGCATGGGACCTGTCACTGCTTTGAACACTTATGGGTGCTTGGGTCCTATGCCAGCCCTTGACTCTTCCTAGACCATGATGGAGGATGGGTCTTTCCTATCCATGAGTAACAAAATCAAGGGAAGATGAATCAGGACAGCTCACACAAACAGCACAGCTTGGAGACCTATCTCTTCTACAAGTTACTCAGAAAGCAGAAGAGAAGAAGGCCACGAGACCTGTCAGTAAGATACAGTGGGAACACAAGGTGCCAGTCCAAGGTCTGAGCACAGAAAGGGAGAGCTGGCTCCACCCTCTTATGTGAGTATATCTCCATTGCATTTCTACCCTGGAAGAGGTGAGCCTTCTCTCTGTGCCTTCCACCTGAGCATCCTTACACAGGAATACTTGCTGATGATGGAAGGAGGCCCTTCCAGTGTCAAAGAACAACTTAAAATGTCCACGTCTGAAGATCTAGAGACTGGAAACACTAAGCAAAGCCACAAATAGCCTATGAGCCCTAAATGCCTCTTGGCTATAGTTAACTATGTGGGTCCACTTGTGCTTCTTCTACAACATCCCACAATCATTGTGTATGCTGTTCACTTAGTCTGAAAGCTTATTTGTCTATTTTAGGTCTTTCAGTGTTGACTCCTGCTTTTCTCCTGTCATATTAGCCTACTTTGTTTTTTAATCATTCACGAACTATTTGCTTATCTAAATTTATAGAGGTGGATTATTTTATTAATTGTATCTCCTATTCTCCATTATGTAGAGATGGTTGGTTTTTTGGATTTCATCTCTTGATCATTGCTCATTCTACAGAATCCTAGGCCTAGAGCTAGTTCTTTAGTAAATACATACTGACCTGTTGAACAGACAAATAAATAGGCTGGGAGTCAGAAGTGAATGGGTATTGAGTGATTTCTGCTGTCTTCAGTACCCAGAAAGTCCTTTTAACATTATTCATAGCAGTTTCTGTTGCTCTTTCTAGAAATGACAGAACGTGGGTCTCTGTCTCTGAGGGGACTCCAAAGATGTCTAAGGACAGAGCAAAAAACTGCTGGATCTGGTTTAGGCCAGTCATTTCAGAATGTGACTGGATCTCATCTCAAGAAAGGGGTATAGACACATGGTGGCTAGCTTAGGGTGAGGAGTACTTACTTTGGGGGCTCCTGTTTTTCCATGGTAGATATAGATAGAAGTTAATTGTTGAGAGGAGGAAGCTTCCACATTCCAAGAAGGCAAATGAGAGCAGGGTAGACCATTGAAAGGTTGGGACTTCCTTGTATAATGTTGATACTTCAACGCTAGAAATTTGCATGCCTAACAAAGATGTTGACTGGAGAATATATCTGTAGTTGATTCCCCCGAATTCATAGGTCTTGTATCCATTGACTTAAGCAACCATATATGAACAATATCTGGGGATGAGGGTGGGGCAATTACAACCTGAAGAAAATACATGCAGGGTTTTTACTTGCTATTGTTCCCTACACAAGTATAAGAACTACTTAGCATTTACATTTTATTAGACATTATAAGTAATATAGAAATTATTTCAATTACATAAGAAAATATGCTTGTGCTGTATTCTAATACTATGACCTTTTACACAAGGGACTTGAGAATCTGCAGATTTCTATAACCATGGGGAAGGGGCTGTTCTAGAAACAGTGCCAATGGATATCAAGGGATGACTATACAATTCTTTATAAACCTTCATGGTGTGAAATGATGTTTTCTTTTGAATTACTTAAAATCAAATTAAGGGTTTACATTCTTCTTCAAAAGCAGCTTGGCCTTTCAACAGATGCCTGCATGTTAAAGTTCTAGCAGAGGACAGAGAAGCTTATCACTGCATTTTCCTTGATACAGCATGCAAGGCTAGTAGCTACTAATAAGCAGTGTGTGTTTGTGGGGGGTAGCATAAGAGGATGATATGACATCATAGAACTCCTGTGGTGTGCACTGTTGATTCTGGTACAATGTGGGGCTGAGCAGCTGACTTGAAATGGTGTTTCCTTTCTTTATGTAGGGGCATCAGATGCAGATGCCCTGGATGCAGAGAGATCAGAATCAGGGGATGACCATATCTGGTTTCCTGGCAACTTCCAAATGGGGAGGTTTCCTTATGACAGGTAAGAGACCAACTGTCTTGTTCTTCATTACTTAGGGAGGAATAAGCAGGGGGCAGGGCCATAGGGACTGGTAAGTGAGTCAAGAAACAGTTATATGTACCTGAAATATTGGGATACTATTACCTCCTGGCAATTTGGGATTTTTCATATGCTCTTGCAAACTTTCAGGTCTCTTTACTACACAAAGGAAGGACTGGAGTCTTTATCCAAAAAGCCTAATTGCTCTATATCTTTTCTACTATCACCAGCACCTCTGACACATGTATCCTTTCCTCTCAACAGTCTGGAGGCAGATATAGTGGCAGAGATTGCCCTGGATGAGCTCAATGGGCTGGAGATAGAAATCATGAGAAGGTAGGTGAGCATCTGTTGTACAGTTGGAGGAAGCATCATATTCACTTGAAGTGGGTGGTTTTGGTAGCCATGAACAAAGCCACCTCCTGAATTTTCATAGCCTTTGTCATAATAATATCCTGTAGCAAATGAAATGAGGTCAGGCTCCCCTTTATCTTCTTCTCAGGCCTCAAGGCTGGGGTATCTAATGTTTATGCCCACCCCTGACTTTTCTTTATTCTGGATAGGAACTGGGGAAGAGAAAAAGAGATGGAAGAGGAAACAAAGTTCATTTTGTTTTAACGTCATACTTTCCCCCTACCCTTATGTCTTGCCTTTCTTATAAGAGTGATTCCTGCTCACATGCCCTGTGTTTGGTCCCTCCACAGATGCAAGTGATTTCTGGGAGGTTGCATGCACTTGAGGTCCAGGATGCCACCTGGCATTATAAGGAGGCTGTGCTCTTTACTCTGCTTATATCAATCTGCATAGCCAACCTGTGGCTTTGGATGCACCAGCGAAGTTTAGTAGACATCACAGCCCCGCTAGAGCCATCCCTTCCTTTCCTCTTCCCTTTGCTTTCAGGAATACCCTTTCCCATATCATTCTACCTCCCAGGAGTCCCCAGGTAGCAGTTGGGTCATTTTGCTCTTCTGCTCAGGCCTCCTGCCTGGAAACAGCTCATTCTATTGTGAGATTCTAACTGCTTCAAAGCTAGAACACCACTGGGTAGCATTACACAGGTGTGCCTGGTTTGAGATGTCACTCCTCTGGAAGGATTAGAGAATATCACCAGCCCTGACAGAAACACTGGCATAAGCACTACATAACCTACCTGTCCATAGAGCAAGACTCTGTGGGCCTGGTCTCTGTAGCCCACCATTTCATTTCTTCCATCCTCTTTGGGCAGGGTTTGGCTTTGTATTTCTCCCTTATTTCCTCCCACACTGCTCGAGCCTTTTCTCAGAGAACCTGCTCAATAAACTCTTCATGACTGCAGCAAAACCTGGTGCCAAAAGTTATTTATGTAAACCTCACTTTAGGCAGAGTTGGGGCAGTATAGTAGGGGATAGCCTACTGGTCCAAAGCAGTGTTCCTGGGTCTCTGGTGCTGCCATTGCCCCAAGGTCCCTGGTGTCCTCCACTGCCTACCATTTCTACCCTCACTATCTCTAACTCAGGCATGGCTTCACACAGTCCTTCCCATTGATGTCATGTTAATGATTGCTTGTAGGACACATCAGGTGGTTTAGAGACTCAATCAGAGAAAATGCCAGGGAAAGGACCAGAAATTTTTCCATTTTCCCAGGGAAAATGAGTTCCTAAGAGGAACTATAGATCTCTGGGGTTTTTTAGCATGACAAGGAAAACATCATTTCTAGGCTAGGTTCTTCTGAGTCCTAGGCTAAAGAGTGGCCTGCTTCCTACTAAGTATCTGAGAGTAAGGTCTCAAGAAATCTCTAAAAGCTACAGTTCTTCCCTTTGTACTTAAATCCCTAAAAGTCACATTTCAGGCCAGGCTGAACCTCCATTCTTTAAGACCAAGTGATTGACCCAAACTTGATAGCCTTAAGGTTGTGCTTGGAGTTAGCATCTAGACTATCAGAGTCCAAATTTGTGTGTGCACATGAGACATTTACAGAGATGTTTATCTCATGAGGGTTCTGATAGAATGAATGGAAGAGGGACTCAGTGACAGAAAAGTAACTAAGATACATCATTCTGGGTGTCTGAACCTAGAACCTCTACATCACCTTTGTGGCTAAGGGAACACTCCCAGACAGCCAAATCTATTAAGACTTCTCCATTTGTAGGAGAATGTATGTCATCAATTATTAAGAGAACTGTGAATAAGGGTGGGGGATGGAAAGAGGGGAAAGAGTAGGAGAGAAGAGGTGAGAAATGTCAAAGAAAGAAGAGGCTTGAGTCTCAAATTCTATTGGGCCATTACCCTGTCACCTCTCTCTTAACCTTAGGGCACATCATGCAATGCAAGGCTTCCTCTATTTCAAATATTTTAGGGACTGATGTGTTTCTGAGATTAGGTCACAGAGCTTGATATCACCTCAGTCAGACCCTAGACATATGGCCTTGGAAGTTCACCCTGATAGAAGGTGAGAGAAGGCCACTTAAGAGATGCTTGGCAGATTTTCTCTCTGGCCCAGAAAAGAGAGAGTAGTGGGGTGCCAGAGAAAACCCTTTGTGAATAAGAAAGACACTGCCTAATCATAAATACATTGTACAAGTAGAGCCAAAAGCCCTATATGCCCCCTATAAATGGGTCCTGGAGACTCTGTGTACACTATTGGGCTAAAGGTAGAGTTCGAAGACTTTATGGAAAACATTCCCTCCACTGTCTACAGCCCCCAAGGGAAAATGGAGTCTGTATTGAGTCTTTCTCTGTACCACCAGTCAGCTCCCAAATAATGACATGGAGATTTATGGATTATGAAAGCTTAGCCTATAACTCAGGCTTGTGCTATTAGCTCTTATAACTTGAATTATTGTATTTACATTAATCTACATTTTGCCTGATGGCTTTTTACCTTTCATTCTCTATGTCCAACTCCCTCCATGTCTCGTTGGTAGCAACACATTTTTACACAGTGTACAAATATCCCACAATATTTTCCTCTTTTGTCTAAATAATTTTTAACTCTAACATAGTAAAACTATATATAATAATTATTGGGTAAGAATTATATTTGCAATTTCCAGTCTATTCATATTTGGTAAATTCAGAAAATGTACTGTATTATCTATAGTATCTTAGAGAGTCCAAAGTTTTGTATCTAATTCCCTTTATATCCTAACTTGTATTACCAATCCCAAGCTATCTTTTTAGAGATCAAAACATTTTCTTAGACAAACAACTTAAGCTTTTAAGTTTCTCAACCTATAAACTTTACATCACTTATGTAAGTTTTTTAAAATTTGGTAATAAAGAAAACTGTTTCTATAACTATCTCATCTTCAATTCTATCAGAGACCTGAGAAGGATATAATATTACTTCCTGAGTAAACAGGAAGTGGAGAGCAAACATATTCCAAAACTATAGAAAGAAGAAAAGCAGTTGGCTGCCTTGGAACATCCATCTTTGGCCTACAGGCCCAGAATATCTGTCAGACTTTTCTTTGAAGCAGGAATTTTTAAGGCTTGTTCTAACAAATCCCCCCAAACAATGACAAACAAATATCTATAACACACCAAATGATCAAAACCACCCATCCCACCTCTTGAGAATGTGGATGTTGTATTCTCTAGACTGCTTCCTGTTGTCTGGGGGCAATTATATCTTTAGGGGACCCTGAGAAAATTGAGATAATGGTCAAGTCCTGAGAGAGATAAGTGTATTATCTATATTAACACAATTGTATCTGTGCATTGTACACAAGCCATCTGAGATGATTTTTTTTTATATTTGAGCAGGTAAAAAAATCTGTAAATTTTATAAGTTTATTTGGACTATGTAACCAAATCTCTATTTATGCCATATGAAAGGATTACATGTAACAATAAGACACAAGGACTCTATAGCCAACAACATTTGTTATGTCTCATCTAATCTCAAAGCTATTCCAATGTCAAAGGATAAGCATATATGACACCTGTCTTATGGTTTTTCTAGATTTATTTCTTTATGGCTGTAGCCAAGATTTTCAGGGGGTGTAAAATCTGTTCTATATTAATTTTGAAGTGATACACAGCATTTCATTTCCTGTGTAAATAAACTAATTGCCTCTCTGCACTGATATATTGTATATTTAATAAAAAGTCTAGAATATCAGAGGACAGAGTCATCTCTTTTAGTTTTTTTCAATATTTATATTTAATAAAATATTCTGGAATATAAGAGGACAGAATCACCCACAGTCAAGTCATGAGGGTCAGAGAGTGTTGACCATGCCTTTAATTCCATCACTTGGGAGAAAGAGATCCATTTGGATCTCTATGAGTTCAAGGCTTAACAGGAAGTCAGTGGTGGTACACTCTGTTAGTCCCAGCATTTGGGAGGCAGAGGCAGGAGGATCTCTGTGAGTTCTACAAAGCAAATTCCAGGACAGCTAGGGCTATTACATAGAAAACCCTGTCTCAAAACAATAACAAATAAAACAAACAAAATGTAACAAAAGGAAGAGATGGCTCTGCTTTATAATATTTCTGACAATTTTAATTAAATATACAATATATCACCATACATCTTCCCTAATGCAGTACATTTTCTGAATTCTACTTTAAAGTTAAGACATCTATAAAGTCTCTAGGCTGGTTTAATTCAGTAATTCCTTTTAGAGTTCTGTGTCTCTCGGTATCTGTCATTTACTCATCAGCATTCAAAAATTCAAAGTTAACACAATACAATACAGGATCCTGATGCCCTGTGTATTTCCCATCTTTATGTGGCTTTTAAAACTTAATATTACTTTGCTTCCTCTTTAAAGACTTTACTATTTTCAAACTATGTTTTCCTATGACTCTCTATACCCTTTTTTCTTAAATGCCTAAGCACAAGCACAATTTTAAACACACTGTAACCTGAGGTTTTATTGGGCTGTACATGCTTTATTATACACCATAGTGTTTCTGACTGTGTAATGTGTCAGCCACCATGAGGTTTAGCTTATCACATAACTTAGGGTACAGCCCTTGCAAATGGTGCTAACAGCTGGCTCTAGTTTTCAGGTAGCCACCTGGAGCCATATTTCTGTATCCCAAAGCCCATCTGAGAGACTTTGGAATTAGAAAGCCATATTTGGCTCTGTGTTCTGTGTTTTAAAACTTTTAAAAAAGCTTTCTCACGTCCAATGTGGAAATACATGCTCCATGTTGGGTATATGTAATGAGTCTGTCACTCCAGCTAGCTCCCAAATAATGACACAGAGACTTGTTAATTATGAAAACTCAGCCTATAGCTTAGGCTTGTTTCACTGGCTCTTATAACTTAAATTAACCCATTTATATTAATATACTTTTTGTCTTGTGGCTTTTATATTTCTTTAATTCAGTATGTTTAACTCCTTCCATGTCTTGTTGGTGTGCACTGCCTGCTCAGATACATCTCCCACTTCCTCTCTCTTTTCCTAGAAGTCCCACTTATACTTCCTCTCTAGCTATTGGCCATTCAGCTTTTTATTACACTAATCACAGAAATATATTTTCATGTAGTGTACAAATATTCCACAACATGGGTGCACAATTCAGAGGCTAGTTAAGTGAAACAGATAGATGAACAACCCATGTGTTCACACAAAGTCAACATGTGGCACTGCCACCATTACAAAGCTTCCACTGCCTTTGGTGTTGTGAATGGTAAACCTAGGGAGAGATGGATCTTCCTGACACCATTATAATGCTTTCACTGCCTTTGGTGTTGTGAATGCTGAACCTAGGGAGAGATGGATTTATGAACTAGATAGCAAGAGGTCATCCCTCCCACAGTTGGCCTAAAGTCACTTCTTTTACTCTGTCTCAACTTGGCTCCACAGAGAAAATACACGGAAGAGAAGGCTACAACAAGGTTGGATGAAGTTCGCCCTGTGGGGCCTGGGTGTCCCTGTGCCTGTGCAGACAAGACATGTTTTCAGAAAAAGTCTGGTTGAAAATATGTTGTGAAACAACGGCTCCCTCCTGGGAGCAATTTAGCTGAGTTGCAAACAAACAGCCTGATGGCCCCCATGGAGGAACACCTCCTGAGCTAGGTGAGCTCAGGTGGAGCCCTTAGATGTGCCCTGACTGCCTTTCTTCCAATCCTGCAGTGTGACTGCTTGGCTGCTCTGACAAGACTAAGAGAGTCTTTCTTACCTAGGAGGTCTCCCAGATCAAACATGAACTGCTGCCAAAGCTTCCCTGGTTCATCTTTGTGGCAGCCTAAGAAGTTATCAGTGAGCCACTTTGTAGATTTCCTTAAGAGCCACAGGGACAAAGTAGCTAATGGCAGGATCCTCTGCTTGTCTCAGGCTATGATCCACCTCAAGCTTTTGTCTTCTGATTGTATTTCCCTCTACCCAAAATTGACTCTCTCCCCCATGGAAAAGCACTGTGTGATATATGCTGCATGGATATAATAAGGAATTCATTTACATCTGGTGACAGGGGAGGAGACTTTTCAAGGGCATGCTGCTTTTCACCATGAAATGTCTTCCACACCACCTAAGGCCAGGATTGGAGGAATAGAGAAGCTATGACTGCCTAGTAGCTTGTGACTGTGTAGGGCATAGTTTTTACTGCCTTCTGCATCACTGAGACTCAGCAGATAAAAAGGGCTGGTGGAAGCCTTCCACCAGTGTCCTCAGAGCATAATTTTGTCCAGTTATGCACCTGGACTTTAAGGAACACTTTCTATGAAGAAATCTTCTCCACTGAAGTAAGTTTATTTTAACTACCACTTTTCTGTAGTAAATATCACTATGTGCCATCCACATTACATTTTCAAAATTGACAATTGTACATGCCACATATTAATACATTCTCCTGAAAAAGGCAGATCTTAGCCCCTTAACTTCTCCTGCCAAGTCCCTCTGCGTAGCTAAATGCATGTTCCTGAAAACTCTCCATGCTGTCCTATGAGGAGTTTATATGTGTTTGTCCTAGGCTTTGAGGCCAGGATATTCAGTTAGAAGTCTCCTGGCTATCCCCTGAGGGAGGGGCTAGCAGTCTAAACCACCTGTGCAGGTGTGGAAATTGGAAGCTTCAATTAGGGCCCTCCCCGCCATTCTGGATCCTAGTTACAGTCAGACCTGGGCAAAGGCTGAAATTCAATATTCCAACTCTTCTTTCTGAGGTTGGCTTCTTAGTAGCTGGGAGAAAAGGGGGAGAAGACAGCAGGTTGTTGTAAGGGAAAGTTGGGACAGAGACCTAGGAACAGTTTGAAATCCTGGTCTCTTTTTAAAAGAGCCAAAAGGTTACTTGCCCCTTTCACAAATCCTAGCCTTTGTGAGAGGCTAATTCCATTGAATTTCCCCATTCTGGCTGGCACCACGGTAGGTTTCTCTTATCTCTCCAAGATTTCTCACTGATTTATCCTCCAATCAGGTAGGCTTCTTAGAACTCTGTCAATATTTTAAAGCAGTGGTTTGGTGGCCTTAAGCTTACAGTCTTCACTCTTCAGACAAAAAGCTTTGCATCTGCTCTGTGCAAAGACCGTCCCCCAGGGACCTTGGGAGGGGCCAGACAAGCTGCTTCAATATACAGGCAGCCCAGTATCTAGTCCTCAGATGTCAGCAGCCTGGGTTGTGCAGGGTCCATATTGAAGACAGCTTCTTCAGGGGCACCCTGAACTAGCCTCTCAAGTTCATCTAGCTGTTATTTGGGGCTCTATTTCAGCCTCTGTTGGCTTCTGGGACTGCAATCAGGCAACACAGAGTGGCTCTCTGATTGGGAAGCTGTCGCTATCTGTCGGGGTCTCAAAAACGTTTCCCTGGCTGGGCAACAGAAGAAGCAGGAAATCTTGGCATGTTTCAATGCTCATGATCTTCCAAGAGCTTGTCTTTATCTGGAGGTGGTGTGGATGGAACAGATGCTGACTGTGGCTCCAAGACTCTGCCTCTGAAGCCATCTGACTGGTGAGCAAACCGGGAAGAAACTTTCATGTGCCCATGGGCTGATAGCCATGGGCTGATAGCCATGGGCTGATAACCATGGGCTGATAGCTATGGAGGTCAGGGCTGGAACTCATGAAAATAAGACCACAGACCTTAAAGCTATAATTTCAAGGACCCTCCTGTGTATGATTCCTCATCAGGGCAGAAGCAACTGGCTATTTGGGCAAATTTTGTACCTTATTAAATCAGCCAAGTAAAATATTGGGTCCTCTAGGAGTGTGGTGGTAGGAAATGTCACACCAGACTTTCCTGAAACACCCAAACTTAGTATTCTAATAGGAAGATGGTAAAGGGTATGACAGAAAGCTTGGCTAGGCATAATTTTTGCAGGATAGTAGGGAGCTTGTGGACCTTCCTATAGGACTTTTATTCTCTGTCTTCCTGGCCTACAGCATTTCTGGGCTTCCAAGTCTTAGAGCACAGGGAGTTCACAGCTTGGAGCACTGCTGCTGTCTGTGAAAGAGATGCCATGGTAGGGGAGGGGCTACATGGCGCTTCTCCAAGCAATACTTCTGGGATTTCAGTCTTTACTTTGGCTCTTAGATGGTCACTCTGGAATTCCCAAGAAATCCTTAGAGTAAAGCACCTACCCTGGGCTCTTAAGACTTGGAAACATGATTCTCTGCTAGTTGCACTAATGTATCTGTAGTGCAGTCCTTGGGCTTTCTACTTGAGGGAGGGTTCTGAGTTAAGTCATGGGTCTGGAACAGGAATAGACTACCAAGGCTGCAGCAGGCTCTGTTTCTTGCTTTGACATTCTTTGTGAGTACAGAGAAGGATGTATAGGTCCCATCCACATCAGACTGACACCATAAGAATTCGCTAGTGTTAGAGCATCTTCATTTCTAGTCTTCTTGTCTTTGATCAGACCCCATGCCATGTCTTCTTCACAGATGGACCCCTTACAACTTTCTCTGCCTCTACTAGTTAGTAGCTTCATCCTTCAGGGAGAGGGAACCTAAAAGCTTTCATGTAATATATTTTTATGCTTTAAGTTGAGGTCCAATTATGACAGATCAAAAGTAAGTGCATCATGGGTCATCATTAAGAGATATTAAATTTACAATAGAGATGTAGGAGAAATGAAGCATGACAGAAGATGTAGAGTTAGAAAAGTACAGAGCACATTTAGGGAATTTATTCTGTCATTTATTAACCAATTTGCTTACTCACTCACTCATTCATTCCCTTGTCCTAATATACATCAGATTTCTATTATGTGATTGTAACTGAAGCAGGTTGTTAGACTATGTGGCTAAAAATCCAGAAATGTCACAGATATTATAAAAGCTTCTTTTCATGATAAAGTTTTTCTGTATAATTTTAAAAGTGGGAGTGACAGTTTGGCCCAAGTGTGCATCTACCAATTCATCTGGTTGTGGGAAGGTAGATAAAAGGAAAATCTGGGGCTCTCAATGTGGAGAAACAAGGAGCTAAAGACTATGCCAAGGGTGCAGACAAAACCTTAGTAGCAATAGTCAGGATGGATGGGAAAGAGAAGACAGATTTCAGCAATAGAACAAGCAATATTTGGGAATTTAGTGGTGATATAAAAAATGATGCTTAGGTGTAGTAGTGGGTTTCTAGGTCCCGGGTGGCCAGAGGTCCGAGACCCACAGACCTGCCGTCCAAGACCGCTTAGCAGCCCAGCCGCTCGCCGCTCCGATCCCAGAAATGACTCAGACGCTTATATTAACTTTATGCTGTTTGGCCTATGGCTCAGGCACATTGCTAGCTTGCTCTTACATCTTAAATCAACCCATTTCTATTAATCTGTCTGCCACGTGGCCCGTGGCTACCTGTGTTTCTTACATGTTTCTTCTTGGGCAGCTTCAGCTCATCTCCCTGACTCCGCCCTGCTTCTCCTACCTATGCTCTGAAGATTGAGATTCACAGCATACATAAACACATTCCCACATCACTTAGGTTTCTGAATTGAGGGTTTGTACGAAAATATGAGCTTTTCTCAGCTGAGACACTGGACAGATAAAACAGGTGTATCAAAAATACAGAGCCATATCAAGCTGACATATATGTAGTCCCAGAACCTATTGTCCATCACCAAGAGACATAAACAGCCTGAAAATGCTTGGGGATATGAGGATAGGAGGGTTTGGGGAATAAATTGCAGTTTCTGGGGTCCAGTCTGTCCTGAATGGTCTTCCCTTGAGGCATAGAATGTGTGTAGCTGATGCTAGATTTGTCATCTCACCCTTATCTTTTGCTGCAAAGATATGAAGCATCTCTTGAAAAGAGTAGACCAGACACAAGTTTCTGGTACTAAAGCATCCACACTAGCTGTTTCAGCTACTTTTAAATAATGGGCAACTATATTCATACATCAAACTCTTGGGCAAAGTCTATATATTGTGCTGAGGGTTTTGTTCCTCAAACACAGAGCCAGGCCATGCCAGTTTTGTAGAGAGACTGTGTGGATCCTGGCCTCAGCACAGCTAATGAAAGTAGAGGAGGGCCAATAAAAGCATCAAGGGTTTCCACCTACTGAATGAGCTCACCCAGTGAATACCAGTTACTTATCTTCTTCCTACCCTCAAATCTCTTCTCAGTTGGGCCCCAATCTACTATCCCTCCTGGAATGCAACAACTTCAGATCCACCCTCAAAAATCAACTTGAAGAACCTGCCACTCTTTGTATAGTAAGCTACTTCCAGGCTGAGTGAGTGTGCAGTGGGCAGCATAACAACAGTCTAGTGGGGTTGTCATGAGGTTTAAATAAATTGTTTAAGTCAATTGCTTAGCACAAGGTAAATGCACACTAAGTGTGCTCTTAACCCCTAAAAACGGGGTTCCAGCTTCCTGATGGGAGGGTCATTGCTTCAATTTGGTCTCCCAATTGCTTTGTGTCTGCCAATTAGCCCTGATGTCTCACTGCTTACGTGTAAATGACATAGCACTTGGTAAAGTCCCTTGCTCTCCACTCCGAACTTTTTCTCTACAATGACTGGTGCTGGGGATTAATTTCTAGCTAAGGTTTCCAGTCATCTCTATTTGTTGTCAGTCATGGAAGAGATCACAAACATTATGGAACATCTTTGGCTTGAACTGGAAGTCAGGGTAAGTTGGATAATAATAGAATCTACAAGGTCTTATGAACTTCCATCATGACTCCTCTCCCTCACCCCACAGTTTATGATCAGCATCTTCATTCTCTAAAGTCCGTCTTTTGGGAGTCCACAGAATGCCATAAAGTTCTAGTCTTTATGCCTCCATGCCTCTATCTTTCCCTATCTACTTCCCTCCTTGCTTTAATTCTCCTTTCCTTTCACCAGTGTGCATGCTTATTTTCCATGAGACAGTTCTAGCACTGGATAGGGCTTTTTGCATGAAGTCCTGCACTGAAGAGTATTTTTGATAAGGCTGGTATGCTTTAGATACAGCCTTCACTACTAGACACGAGAAAATTGATAGAAAATTGTAGAAATAGAGGAAGAGAATGAGAATCATATTTATGGGGAAGGTTGCATGCCAACCCACCCTGAAGGCTGACAGATAAAAGCCTTGAAGTCCAGGCCACTCATAAACATCTGCTATCAAAGAATTGAGGGGTGTGACAAACTCAGTGTGACTTTGGGACAAGGTGGACTATACCAGCAACCAGAGAAAACTTGTTGATTGAAAGTTGGAAGGAAAGCCTGAAGTTTAGCAGAAATGTTTGTGTTGTTCTTATTGGACACATGATGCTGTCCTTATTCTTGCCACTTACTATATAATGAACCTTGTTTTACAAATTATCTTAACATTTTGTCCAATATCAATTAATTTGAACAATTTAATACTTTTCCTCTATGAAATTTTCTCATGGTGTGTGTGTGTGTGTGTGTGTGTGTGTGTGTGTGTGTGTGTATACACACATGATTCCACACGTGGTTCCACACACTTTGTCATTGATCTTATATCTGCAGATGTATAGCTTTCATAAATTTTGAAAATACATTCAAATTATCTCTTTAGCTCCTCCTCTGAGAACTTTATGGACACCTACAGCAAGCCACTGAACTTGTCCCCCATCTTACTGATACTATGTTATTTTCTCTGATTCTTATAGCATTGACATTGCCTTCGGTATTATAAAGCATCTAGAGACAGTTTAAAGAATTTGGCAGGGGTTGGAGAGATGCCTTAGCAACTAAGAGCACTCATTGCTCTTGAAGAGGATCCCTGTTGAGTACCCAGCACCTACATGGTGTTTCATAACCATTTGTAATCCCAGTTTTAGGAATTTCAATGTCCTCTTCTGTTTGCTGTGGGTACTAGGCATGAACAAGGTATACATACATACATGCAGGCAAACGCACTCATACACATAAGAAAGTAAAACTCTTTAAAATGCATGAAGAATATGGGAGCACTTGCCTGGCTTAGATGTAAATATGGTGCTAGACTTTTTCTGGAAAGGATTTAAGCATTGTCAGATTTTTGGGACCCTGGATTCAACCACCCAACAGCATTGAAACACCAGTCTGTTTTTTAAAATTTCATAAAGTGCATTTTGTAACATAAATTCTATACCAAAACTTAATTTTTAAGTATAAGAAATATGACTGTGAAATTTTTAATGTCCTGTCTGTCAATTCTACATCTATACCAATTCCAGACTTATTTCAACAAGTAGCTCGTTTACTTCTCATTATGGGGAAATTATTTGCATATCTTATCATTTTAAGTGGATACATTATGAATATTACCTTATTGAATTCTGGGGTTTTATATTTTATATTTTACTGAAAATAGATTATTCTTTTATACATCATATCCCACATAATTTCTTCTCCCAGGCCCCTTCTGCCTCCTCTCTCTCCCAGAACCTCCTCAATTTCCTCTTTAGAAAAGAGCAGACTTCCAAGAGACCATCCAAACAGGACAAAAAAGATACAATAAGACAAGGCAAAAGTCTTCATATCAAGATTAGACAAGGCAAATAAAAAGTCAATGAAATAATTCCTAATGCTATTCTGCTATACTCATTGATCACTGCTTGTCCAGTCAGCATTAGAGAGGCTTCCTCTGTAAGCATATGGGAACAAATACAGAAACCTACAGCCAGACTATACAACAAGCTAAAGGCTAAAATGGAGGTCAAACTTGGGTCCTTCCCTTCAGAGATAGGGAAACTTAATGAAGAAGGGGAGAAAAAGCTGTAAGAGCCAAAGGGAATGGATTACACCAGGAGACCATGTCCCAAAGAATCAGATATCACATGGGATCACAGAAACTGAAGTGGCAAGCACAGGGCCTACATGGATCTGCACCAGGTCCTTTGCATATATGTTATGCTTCTCAGCTTGATGTTTATTTGTGGTACTCTTAACAGTGGAAGAGCTCTGACTCTTTTGCCTATTTTTAAAATTTCTAGTAACATTTTGGGACCTTTTTCTTGATTGCATTTTAGTTGCTTAGAAAGAATTTAATGCATTTGGGCTATACTTCTATTAGTTTTCAGTGGATCACAACATTGTTCTGTGTAAGGGACTACTCATTTCTCACTGTTGATTATGGTCCTTCTGGGTATTCTAAACAAAACCACACAAATAATTATGTGTTCCTGACAGGTGGCATCAGACCCCATCTGAAGACTGAGACCTATAATATTGAATTTAAGAGGATGGCTTATATACTAAGCTGAATATGTGATAAGGTCCACTTTAGGTTCCCAGAGCTTGCTTATAGTCCTTTCTGTGTCTCCTTGTCTATGTCTCTCTATCTCTGTCTATTTGGCCCTGTCTTGTGTTTCTGTCTCTGTCTTTCTATAGCTCTCTGTTGAGTGCCCCCCCCACCACTCTCTTTTTCCTTGGCTCACTCCTCACTCTGAGACTCACTCTTCCTTTAGTGGGGATTGTATCATGAGTGTAACATACCCCTCAATAAATATTAATTCTTTATAAGATATATAGCAAGTGAATTTCATTGCTCTATCAGGTTTCACATTGGGTGCCAGATATTGCAGAAATATTCACTTGCAATATATCGTACAAAGGATTATTTATTGAGGGGGTATATAAACACTCACGATACAAATTGAACTTTAAGACATTTTTTTTAGAATAGAGCTGTAGCTGTCCCATGCTGAGCTGCTAATCAGCTCCCAAGAATACAAGAAAGACACAGGGCATGAACATCAGCCATGGTGTTCCTGGCTCTCAATTGTTTCTGGCTATGCCCCGAAAGGGTCCTGATTCTCAGGTGCTACTAAGGCTCCCTAATTAACGACTGAATCCCACTACATTCTCTCCCAATACTGTGCTCTGTATATCTTTGCTACTCAGTATCTTTGGGGTCTCTGCTCTCTCCTCAATCCAGGGAATCCATTAAGGCCCACTTTCATTTCTCCCTCTATGTTACATCCTAAAAAAGATTATAGGGAAAATGAGGGATGAGAGTTGATGACAAGGCTCACTTTGTTTCCTTCCTCCTAAGAATTGCTTTTTGTTGCCTACTGTTTAAAGTCTTGGGAAATGTGACTTCATATAATTTTTTCCTAAGTATGATTATTGTATTCTAGAGGATATATTCAATGTCTGTTGGTCAATATTAACCAATAAATAATTTTGTATATTTTTTTCTAAATTAGCCTATCTAATGTAAAAGAAGCATAAGGTAAATCATGAAGAGGGGAGAGATGGCTTTGAAAAAGTGAAGAAATGAATGGACAATTCTTCAACTATCCATGCAAAGCTCATTCATTATCTACAATGCCAAGCACTAAGAAAAGTTGGGGTAGCTTGGATTAATTTAGTTGTGATAGAGATATTGAGTTGGTGATGTTGTGACTGTAAAGCCTGCATGCTTTGAATGTATAGTGGGCCAAATGTGAAAGGAATGGTAAAAACACAAAGGGGTTGGACCCAAAATTATTAGAATTATGGCTTTCTCTTTTCTGAGATGCAGATGAGTGTGAGAGGATAGTGTTTGGAGGGGAAGATTAAGGCCTCAATTATGGACATATTAATCCCGAGGCATCTATTCCTCATCAAAATGATTATGTCAAGAGTTTAAACTGAAATTTGGAGAAGAGGTTGGGCTGTTTGTTAGAAGTTTTCAAGTTTTTGGCATTCAGATGTATTAAAAGTCACTACACTAGGGAGGAAATGATAGAAAGAAAAATATATGTTCCAGTGAAGGTCTTAGCTCACAATTGAAGTTTTATTGTTGGAAGAAGCAATTCAAAGAACAGGGGAAGCAGTGGGTAAGGAAGCAGGAGGAAAATAACGTGATAATAATTCATTATTTCAAGGAGGGAGGGAATAATTGCTGATACATTGCTAGAAACAGAATAGTATATGAACAGAGAACACCTTTTAAGACAGACTGTGTTTCTGGTTGTCTCCTTAGTTCAACTAGGAATAAACCTGAGGTTCCTGCAGACTGTTAGTCTACTGTCTCTACCTTTAGTTTCCAGCCCAGGGACTGGTTCCCTGTGGGAGAGTCATGTGAGACAGATGAATCAATAAGAGAAACGAACAGAAGTGAGCATTTTAGTGAGCTATGAACCAGAACTCCTCATCTTTCTGGCTTTCACATCACTGTTCAGATTCTGAAGAAACTCTGAAAATGCCTTCAGTCAGGGTTCAGGGGATTCATTTTGCCAGGATGGTTATATATATAATCCTGGTTACTTAGCTAGTGAACTAATGGATGAGAAGAGGCCAAGAGCTCATGGTTGAAACTGTGCTCTTTTGAAGTGGTGTTGGCATGCCTTACTTTACATATGAAAGACACTTTTCTTGGGTATCTCACTCTTCAACTAAGACCCACCTCTTTTCTCAGAGCAACTATGTCAGCCTGTTGGCTTATGTGACAAGCTTGGTTTTGAACTTAATGAATTTTCCTATTCATTCATACTGCAAATCTTGCTTCCTCCAAAGTTTTCACATAAGGCAGGCCAGCACTACCAACGATGGAAAATCCTCCCACTTCACTTCTAATATTGGAGTTTTGTGGAAGTGAAACCCTTTCAACTAATTCTCACTATATCCCTACTCCCATTAAAATTAGTATTTTTTTCTTGAGTGGTCCTCAGTAGCACTTCCTGTTGCACTTGCTAAATTTCATCTCATTTCTTCTGGCACCTGATCCTACCTATTATACCACCATTCATGGACCCTACTTTAGTGGAATTGGTTTCAAGCTCAAAAATCAACTTTTTAAATAAGTTTCTTCTCGAAACTTCCAAGTCTGCTTTGTTATCTCCTTGAAGAAAGAAAAAGAACAAGCAACAACAAAACAAAAACAAACACAAATGGTAACACAAAAGTAAAAATTAACAACAGCTACACAAAGAGAACCTTTATCAACCCTACATTCTCCTTCCATTTCCACTATATTTCTGCCCTTTCTCAGCTAAGATTACGGAGCTGTTATAGTTGTATCTCTTGTACCTGTCAACTCCTACTCACCTCCTGAAACATCATTCACTGCTTTTTATTGTTATCCTACAAAGAACCTTATTGTTGTCCCCAGCTTCTATTCCACCTCTTATCTCAGGGTATAGAAGTATTGGCCTTTAGGCATCTGTCTTCCCTGGGAATTCTCTTCCTGTGATTTTTCAAGCTTTTTACCTGTCCCCATCTTTATCTTTCCTTTTGTCAGATACATGAACTATTTGCACAGCTGAAGCTTTTCTGAATTCTGCTTTCATCTTCCATCCTTATCCATTCATGATACGAGAGTGCATTTGTCTTCATGAAAGATTAACTTTCTTGTCAGTTAAACCTTGGCTGTGTCCAGGGAAGGCTCCAGAGAGGACCTCAAAGAACTTGCTACAACAGATCTTGGGAGGCACAGTGAAGATTGTAGCACTGGGAGAAGAGGACAGAAAGACAGATGCTTGATAGTTTGAAGGAGGAGGGATTAACTATTGAGTGATGCTGCTTGGATGTGATCAAGGAAGCAAACAATTGTGCTGAAAACCAGGTTTTTTACTTGAGTGACTTGGCAGCAAGAAACCACTCTTAGGATTGGCAAACTGGAAAAGTGGATAATTTATAGCTGAATATGTCAAACATGCTTTTGGTTATGCAGGCATTGAGGGTCAGAGGTGCCTCAAAGGAACTGGTTAGCAGGCAACTGGAGATATGGATGTGGAAGCTGATTAGAGACCTGTTGTAATAAATATCTTGGGAGTAGGTGAGTTGTTTGTAGAGTATGCCAGCAAGAACCACTTGGCTGAGTGAGAGAGGTGAAGCAATGATTAACTGCCTGTTCTCGTTCCCTTTAGTGAACAGTTCTGAAAGAGCATGTGTGGCTGGTTGATGTCACAATGGAATCAGAAAAATAGAACGCCTGTTCCTGGTAGATAAGATGCAGGGCATCACAGGGGAGGAAACCTTTATTGTGTGTCAGAAGCACAGAGAGGGAACACATGTATTACAGTCTCTCCTGATCTGCAAGCTTGCACTTCAACACCCATAGCCTTGAAATTGATCAGTGTGAGTGGCCTTGGATTTGTTTGCATTGCCTGGAACTTTCTGTCTCCAGGGTCTACTGCCTCTAGGGTTCAAGAAAGTACTTGTGGTTACTGGTTCCTTTCCCTCAGGTGTCCTCATTAGCATCCTGATGCCATAGTCCCACAGAGAGCACCAGGGGAGCATCTCTGAGGCTTCTTGACGTGACTACTGTCACCATGGTGACAGCTTTAGATCCTGGAAGAAGTGAAAGGAAATTGGAAAGAGGTCAGCACTGAGGGCAAGTGCTGTGGGGTTTAAGCATGACCTAGAGTGCATCCTGTGGGGGTGGATGTCCTCACAAGATTTCCTGTGTAACAACAGGAAGATCTTCAGATTAAGATGAAGTTTGTGTTCAGTCAGGGGAGACCAGCACAAAGATTACCCCACGTTTCCTGATTTCCAAATGGAGCTTTGACTCTGTGATAACAGTTTTGGATTCCTATATGGAGGATCCTCTGCTGTGAAGGATATTCCATCTCCACCAATGCTGAGACATCCAAATATAAATGAAAGCCTCTTCTGCCCACTCCCAGTTTGCATCACAGGAGTCTTGAATTAAACAACTCTCTAGGGTCTGAGAATTCACAGCAGTGATCTGGAGTCCATTTCTATCCACATGTAGTGAGGCTTACAGATCAGCCTTAGAACCTAAGACACTACTGTGATGCTCTGAGTCCCACTCTTTCTGGCTGTGGTGAGAGATACTGTAGTACACAATCTTCTTCCTCACTTCTGGCTTGCTCTTTCCCCAGTTTCTTTTTCTGTCTATTTTGTGAATATGTCTTCTGTTCATCTCTTCTGTGTTTGAAAAAAACCTCATAAGCCCCCAAATAATGACTGCTATAGCAATATGAAATCATGGAACTCAACATTAACATCATGTTGGGCTCTAAGGGTCAAGAAAATGGCTATACTCCCTCACTCTGGTATATTAGTTAAAATCTAAATAATGCTAAAATACACAATGTACTTTTTTAAAACTTTACCATAGTGATTTTTTTTTTTTTGGACACAAACTTCTTGTTGCCACAGGGTTTCTTGGTCCTGGGCGTCCTGAGGTCCAGACTCACAGACCTTCTGTCAATGCCAGACCCCTTAGCCATCAACCACTGCTCAGGCCCCCAAAATGACTCAGACGCTTATATTAACTTCATGCTGTTTGGCCTATGGCTCAAGCACATTGCTAGCTTGCTCTGACATCTTAACTCAACACATTTCTATTAATCTGTCTGCCACGTGGCCCGTGGCTCACCTGTGTTCCTTACATGTTGCTCCTTTGGGCTTCTGGCTGGGTCTGTCCCTAACTCCACCCTGCTCCTCCTACCTATTCTGATTCTTCCTCTTACTTTTTCTATGGTGCCTATCATGGGCCAAAACAGTTTCTTTATTTAAAGATTGCTATTCACAGCATACAGAAAGGCATTCCCACATCACCTCTTCCTTTCTGTCCAATCAAAAAGGATGGTTTCAATTTTAACATAGCAAATTTACATGTAACAAAACAGCTATCAAGCAAGAATTACAGTTATAATATCTAGTCTATTTGTATTCAGCAAACTTAAAGAAAATATTCTTATCAACCTTATTTTTATGAATTTAAAGTTTTATATATACCTACAATATACCTTTCAAATGACTAAGAAAAACTATACAAATAACTATCTAATCTTCAACTACATCAAAGACCACAGAAGGATATATTTACCCAAGTAAACCAGAAGTGCAAGCAACTTCCAAAATCTAGAAAGGACAGAGATGACACCTATGTGCCTGGACAGTCACCCAAAGTTCCTTTATAAAGTTGGGGCATCCATCTTCAGCCTACAGGCCCAGAGTCTCTTTTCACTTTAGTGAAGCAGGAAATCTGATCTGCCCATTCATCAGACGCTTTTCCTTGAGTCCTGAAGAATGTCTGACAATTTTCTCTGCAAAGCAGGAACCTGAAGGACCACCTTGGCTTGTTCTGTCAAAGTTTAGAGGTCACTTTCATAGTGAACCTGCATGTCCAGTTTAAACAGCATATTGTCAAGCAGTCAATATAAGAACAGTTTCATGTCTAGTGGCTAACCGATGTCACAGAGAAACTAATCTCTATATGGAGTTTCTTCAATGTCCATTTTTCTCTTGAAGTAAATTAGTGCTGCCAGGAGCAGATCTGTCTCACTGAGGCACCATCTGTTGCAACAGAGTTTCTTGGTCCTGGGCAACCTGAGGTCCAGACTCACAGACCTGTCAATGCCCCTTAGCTGCCCGCTGTTCCTGCTCAGGCCCCAAAAATGACTCAGACACTTATATTAACTTCATGCTGTTTGGCCTATGGCTCAGGAACCTTGCTAGCTTGCTCTGACATCTTAGCTCAACCCATTTCTATTAATCTGTCTGCCACATGGCCCATGGCTTACCTGTGTTCCTTACATGTTGCTCCTTTGGGCTTTTGGCTGGGTCTGTCCCTGACTCCGCCCATCCTTTCCTACCTATTCTGATTCTGCCTCCTCCTTTTTCTATGGTGCCTGTCATGGGCCAAAAATGCTCCTTTATTTAAAGATTGCTATTCACAGCATACAGAAAGGCATTCCCACATCACATGCTAAGGTCAGTGGGCCTGGTTCTATTCTCACTCTGATCACCTCTAGCTCCCCTGATCTCTATGGGTACTAGAGTCCACTGGTTATTGCTTTGTCAGGTGAGAACCCTGGATGTACATGGAGGATGACCAACAAATCCAATGGTGTAAAGAGCTCTCCAGCTAATAACCATAACCATCATCCTCCTCCTTCCATCAAGGCCAATGGCAAAGATGACCACAGAACAGGTAGCAGGTGAGTCCACTGATGTTGGGCGACTTTTGTTTTTCTTATCTTCTTCCTTCTTTTCTCCTTCCCAGTTCCTGCCCCACCCTCTTTGTTTCTTTGGCCAGACTTAGAATAAAACCTCAGAGTTTTGTACACACCTGGAAGACACTCTACCCCTGAGCTGCACTCACAACTCAGACTGGGTTATTTCATCAACAGCCTAGAGTCTGTATTATCTCCTTGGACCCCTGATTTACAGTCTTAAGAGCAAGTTACATTTGGCTCTAGGACATCTTCCAAAAGGTCTGTAAGATGTTTAGGCATGTCCTAAGAGGAAAGACAAACTCATACTCAAGAGTACCTGGTCAACTCTATTCCTTTTTATGCAGACCACACTCTGTGGCAGCTGATGATGACACTTCCTCAGAACTGCAAAGACTGGCAGAGATGGATACCCCACGGAGGGGAAGAGGTGGCTTTCGAAGGTGAGTTCTTCACTTTGACTGGCCTGCTGCTAAAAAGATGACTCCTTCTGTTCTTGGGACTTGCCAAATGGTTACTATGGTCATTCTATCAGCTTTACT
This sequence comes from Phyllotis vaccarum, assembly GCA_033318265.1. Lineage (NCBI taxonomy): Eukaryota > Metazoa > Chordata > Mammalia > Rodentia > Cricetidae > Phyllotis > Phyllotis vaccarum. Next base: position 3,451,090 of record JARWLC010000013.1, on the reverse strand, counting down.
AGGCCTTTTTATAAGATGCTCAAGCATCTTAGTCAGTGGGTTGAAACCTCCTTGGAAAGACCCTTTCACAGGGGTCACTAAAGACCATCAGAAAACACAGATATTTACATTATGTTTCATAACAGTAAGAAAATTAGTTATGAAGTAGCAACAAAAATAATTTCATGATTGGGGGTCATCACACATGAGGAGCTGAATTAAAGGGTCATAGTGTTAATAAGGTTGAGAACCACTGATTTAGAATCACCTTGAGAGACTTGAGAAATCCCTGTGCTGAAGTGTTATTTCACTGCTCTAGAGGCTCTTGTGAGGCAAGTTAGGAGTAGGTAGGAGATGCTTTCCTTCATATTTGGCTGCCTCAGCACTGAGAAGAGGGAATTCATTGCACCAGAAGGCCCTATATATAGGGCCTCAAGGTCATAGGCCTCATAGGGAAATCAAAAAGCCTAGGGCTGTTTTCAGACTGGCCTGTCCACTCTGCAATCTCAGTCTTTCCTTAAGCTCCTGTTTGTGTTTCACAGGAAATCTTTGGAGGGCCACCCTCCCCCACAGGATGCACTTTAGATAATGCCTGAGCCCCAACACTTGCCCACAATGCTGGCCTCTTTCCAGATCTTAGCATACAGGAAATCATGTCCTGTTCTATTTCCCGCTTTTCCTCTTCTCCCCTGTCCCTCAAACAGGCATTGAACACTCTAGGACAGGTCTTGTTAACTAACACAGGTCATTTCTTTGCATGCACTCCTTCTTTCTCCTCTCCCTTCTAGGATTGTCCGCTTGGTGGGAGTAATCAGAGATTGGGCCAACAAGAATTTCCGTGAGGAGGAACCAAGGCCTGATTCATTTCTAGAGCGTTTCCGTGGGCCTGAACTCCAGACTGTGACAACACATCAGGGGGATGGCAAAGGCGACAAAGACGGTGATGGAAAAGGCACCAAGTACATCTATCCCATCTCCCTGGGCTCCAAGAGCTCCCATATCCACCATGGGAGATCTTAGTGGGGATTCTAACCATTACTGGGGAGGTGCAGGGCTCTACCAAGCTCTATGATAACAGATGATGAACTGGGCAGAGATGACCTCCTATATTTCTTTTTACCCTGAACATTTCCATTGTCCTCACCCAGGGCCTCTCCAAGAGCAGTGATCTTCTTCCCATGGGAAACTGGAATATAATTTTCACATCATAGTGGTACTCTTGATAAACATTCTCTAGTTGTCCGTGGAGTGAATTTTGGCAGGAAAGGAGCTCAACCAAGGTCATACGACCTTAGCCCTAGCTCTAACAGTCAGTATGTAATGATCAAGCAGGAAGGCTGTAGACATAGAGTACCATTGAAGCCACATCCAGTTTTAGTTCCACCATGGCCAAGAAAGCAGATTTTCAAAGGTGTTTATGTGAAGTAAGGGGTATAATACTTGGTTGACTGAGCAGAAGGAGGGGGAGAGAGAGAGGAGATAAAAATTATAGAATAATTGGAGGCTCTGATATTTGAAGAATAAGTAGACAATAGTAAATGTCTGGCCAAGTTGACATCTCCCATCTCTGGTCAGTGGAAGGAAAAAAGGCTCTTGCCAAGTTTGGATGAAGCATCTGGGAAAGTGATTTTTTTGGGTGAAATCTACAGAATGGCAAGGGAGGATGGGGAAGAAGCACATACAGAACTTTTTACCATGTTGAGAAATGCCCTTCTCAAACCCTTCAAAGTCTGTGTGTGCTGTAAATTCTGTCCTTGATACTTGGTCCAAATGGAGGCCTGCTATTTGGCTGTGCTTCACTGCAAAAGGAAACTGTAAGACAACTTACCCCTCAACCTATAATTATTTTAATTTATTAGTATTTTTTGAGAATTTTGCATTCTGAAATCTGGAGTCTTAGCACCTTAGTGACCCCTTTTTGTCTCTTCAGGAAGAAATTGGAACTATTCGTCTTAGACCCAGCTGGAGACTGGTATTACCGCTGGTTGTTTGTCATCGCCATGCCTGTTCTTTACAACTGGTGGCTGTTGGTGGCCAGGTGAGCATGGAGGAGCCTGGGTGGGATTTATCCCAGAAGCATAGTCCATGAGAAATGGGATTAAGATCACAGCAGTCTCAACTCTGAACAGAGAATATGCAACAGTTCAATGATTTTTCTGAGTTCTCTAATTGCTGAATTCTGTTATCTACTCTGTTACCCCAATGCTCTCACTATTCAATATGCCATCAAAATCTTTATGTTGGTCATTTTTCTGCTCCTTTCCTATAGTCTTCAGAAACTTTTTCATGCATGTCAGTACTATTCTTGATAAGATCATCCTTCCCCCTTCTCTATCTGGGAAAGCTACAGTAGTCCTGACTATATGCTTTGAAGGTACAGTTGACCCTTCCAGTAATCAGGCACACTTGCAACTAATAGTCTATATAGAAACTAGGACTTTATTATACTACTACCTCTTCTAAAACCACTTAATAGATCCCCATTGTTCTTATAAAACTCCAAGGTTGACCTTCAAGGTCCACTGAACTTTGTTCCCCTCTCTTTCCCCGACAGCAGTCTACATAACACTACCCTGTGTCAGTCATTCACTCGAAACATTACCTGAATACTAATTTGGTTTTGTGCTCTGTGTAGGGTATATAGTGGGAATCAGACACAATTACTGCTTTGTTTCAGTGTTGTCATCTAGACTCAGAGTAATTATGCAACAAAAATGAGCGAGAAAGTACAAGGGAAAGGAGGTAGTAAGTTACTAGAGAAATAACCACCACAATGGGACTGTCAGGGACCTTAGTTGAGATCTTGATGGGAGGTAGTTATCTGTTCAAATATGTGAGTTTGGTGGAGGAAATTCTGGATAGAAACAATAACATGAGCAGGACCTCTATCTCTAGATGACCAAGTATGGCTGGAGGCTGTGGACCAGTTTGCTCTGCATATTGTGTGGGAGTTTGGTTCTAAATGTGACCATTTTGCCCTTAGGCTAGCATATAACCAGATCTGTCTCTTTCTCCATTCCTTCCCTAGGCTTTTCCCTAGATTCTACCCACTCATTGTCCAAATCTTGCCAATTCCTTCCTCCGGTAGTCACTAACCTTTCCCTAGTCTCACCACCTTTAACATAAACCCCACTGCTATCTACATTCTCATCCCACCAGGGTTTGATGATATGTTCAATAGTAATCTATTGAAGTAGTGAATACAGAAGCCAATCAGCTGTTCTTATAATGACTTATTTATTGATTCAACTTAAACCATGGATGACTTGCAGTTTCATGCCCTGGGCCAGGGATGTGGCATATAGTCCAGATGTGTTCTGTTTCTGGAGCTAGGGGATGAGGAAGACTATTGGTGGTCAGTGGTGATACACATGCAGTGATGTCAGTTTAGTAATAAGGGTTGAGGTAGAAGTTACTAGTCATTGTCACCAAGCCGGCTGTGACTCACTGGTGTCCCTGGTGGCCATGTGAAGCTCTCCCTGCAGAAGCGGACTTAGGGCCACTAGAAGAATTTACATGGTTTTGTTAGTGAAGTCAGCCCTGTCCTCTTCCAGAGCCTGCTTCAGTGATCTACAGAGAAACTATTTTGTGGTATGGCTGGTGCTAGACTACTTCTCAGATATTATCTACATTGCAGACCTCTTCATTCGACTGCGCACAGGTGAGTGAGCACCTGGGCTGTACAAACAGCTTTCGAACTCCTAAGTTCAAATAACTGAATCCAAAATCTGAAGAAATTGATGGGACATGGTATTGAAGCCCATCTCCTGGGTGGACCACTGCTAGGATAGTCTTTAAATCTTATTCCCTCACCTACTTATGGAAGTTTAGATCTGGCACTGGTGGTTTCTTAGGATTCTTCCTGACAGACTCACTATGTGGTCTATGGTCTTCTGTGGGAAGGAAAGCTAAGTAGCAGTTTGTTCCTTGTTGAGAATTATCTTCTAGGGAGAGACTGAATTGAGGACAGAAGTGACATGTTGCCTTGTATCTCTATCAGGCTTCCTAGAACAGGGACTCCTGGTCAAAGACCCCAAGAAGTTACGAGACAACTATATCCATACCTTGCAGTTCAAACTGGATGTGGCTTCCATCATCCCCACTGACCTCATCTATTTTGCTGTGGGTATCCATAGCCCTGAGGTGCGCTTCAACCGTCTGTTACACTTTGCTCGTATGTTTGAGTTCTTTGACCGCACAGAGACACGTACCAGCTACCCCAATATCTTTCGAATTAGCAATCTGGTCCTCTATATCTTGGTCATCATTCATTGGAATGCTTGCATTTACTATGCCATTTCCAAATCCATTGGCTTTGGGGTTGACACCTGGGTTTACCCCAACATTACTGACCCTGAGTACGGCTACCTGGCTAGGGAATACATTTACTGCCTTTACTGGTCCACATTGACCCTCACCACCATTGGAGAGACACCACCCCCTGTAAAGGATGAGGAGTATCTCTTTGTCATCTTTGACTTCCTGATTGGTGTCCTCATCTTTGCCACTATTGTGGGAAATGTGGGCTCCATGATCTCCAACATGAATGCCACACGAGCAGAGTTCCAGGCCAAGATTGATGCTGTTAAACACTACATGCAGTTCCGAAAGGTCAGCAAAGACATGGAAGCCAAGGTCATTAAATGGTTTGACTACTTGTGGACCAATAAGAAGACAGTAGATGAACGAGAAGTCCTCAAGAACCTGCCAGCAAAGCTGAGGGCTGAGATAGCCATTAATGTCCACTTGTCCACCTTGAAGAAAGTACGCATATTTCAGGACTGTGAGGCTGGCCTGCTGGTGGAGCTGGTACTAAAGCTTCGACCTCAGGTCTTTAGCCCTGGGGATTATATTTGCCGTAAGGGGGACATTGGCAAGGAAATGTACATCATCAAGGAGGGCAAGTTGGCAGTAGTAGCTGATGATGGTGTGACTCAGTATGCCTTGCTCTCAGCTGGGAGCTGCTTTGGAGAGATTAGCATTCTTAACATTAAAGGCAGCAAAATGGGCAATAGGCGCACTGCTAATATCCGTAGCCTGGGCTACTCAGATCTCTTCTGCTTGTCTAAGGATGATCTTATGGAAGCTGTGACTGAATACCCTGATGCCAAGAAAGTCCTGGAGGAGCGGGGTCGGGAGATCCTGATGAAAGAAGGTCTGCTAGATGAGAATGAGGTGGCAGCCAGCATGGAGGTAGATGTTCAGGAGAAGCTGGAACAGCTGGAGACAAACATGGAGACCTTGTACACTCGCTTTGCTCGCCTGCTGGCTGAGTACACTGGGGCCCAGCAGAAGCTCAAGCAACGCATCACAGTGCTAGAGACCAAGATGAAACAGAACCATGAGGATGATTACCTATCAGATGGGATAAACACCCCTGAGCCAGCTGCTGATGAATAGTTATAGGTATCTATCCAGCCTTGCTTTGACCCCAGGAGTTAAATGTGCTGTATAGAACTCTACATTTACATGCATCTGAACTCATGTCCTTCTGAACTCTCTTCAAAGCCTTGCTAAGGCTTAAGATTTTGGCAACAATGTCTTGGAGTCTCCCTCCAAATCCAATTAACAGCCAAGCTTGTGGACAGAGTAGATTATGTGGGTTGGATTTTCACGAGCTTACTGCCCAAATGTGAAAAGGAACCAGGGAACAACAGGAATTGTTCTTCGGGGAATTTCCTAAAACCAGAAATTTGGACAGTGTTCTCTGAAGAATAGTGTGTACCACAATGCCTGACTCCTACTTATGATTTCTTTATATCTTGTTACTCTCTACTGTATTCTGCTCCAAACTTTTCTAACATGTGCTCTAAACAGCCCATTTTCATGCATGTGTATGCATATAAGAAGTGGCAGCAAACAATGGGCCCCTTATGCCATTTCTCAAGGCATGAAAGAGCTGTGAAGGGATTGGTAGGGTGGATTTGAGTGTGCTTGCTCAGGCTTATACCTCCTTATCAGACAATATCACTGTGACAGAGAAGTGGCTGGAAGCTTTGGGCACCACCACTTTATGCACACAAGTTCTGAAGAGTTTGTGAAAGCTGTAGTACTGGGCGAAATACTGTGAATTAGAAGTTAATAAATTCCTTTAAGCTACTTGTGGTTATTGCTCAACTCTACTTTCTTTCTGCACATTTCTATGCCCCTCTCCCAAGAGTTTTCCTCCTGGCATATATTTGGAAATCTTCCTCTGCCCACTTGAGCCTTCCTGATCTTTTAGGACGCATGCCTGGAGCAAAAAATCCTCTTGCCTAGACCCTTTCCCCAATTAGGTCATCTCATCTTCTCCAGGCTTTCACACTTCTCAGATCTGTCTCCCCTTCCAGATTGTGGGCTCCTTGAAGGGAAGGTCAAGGCAATCTCCTTCACTGTGTTGATCTCAGCCTTGGTGGCATGTTTTCACAAGAAGTCATTCATTGTTTATCCATGTGGAAAGTAAGGACATGTGCTAGTGAATGAATGTGGATAAGAAGGAAGACAAATGGCTGAAAGTCCTATGCTTCCACTTGCAAGCAGCAATACACTGACTCTGGAGGAAAAGGTTATGTGACTTGGGTATTTCCAGATGATCAGGAGTTGCAGGAGTAAGTTCTGGTTATTGGGTATTGTGTGATACTGACACCAGTTTCATGTTTAGACATGCTATTATCTCATTCTTTCCCTCATTCCATTCACTCATCCTCTCACCATGGGAAAATAGATGTAAAATTGACCATTTTAACCACTAGGTAAAATCAATCTTCAAACTTTTTTAAATTTAGAAACTCAGTATCTACACACCCAGTTCACAAAAACACTCATTCAGTTCTCTACAAAGCTGACTGCTATAAGAATGTCATATAAATGCAATTTTGTAGTATTTGTTTTGGGTCAGCTTACTTCACACAGTATCATTTAAATACATCCATATTACATCACAAGTCATATTTCCTTCCTTTTCAAAGGTCAAATAATATTCCATTACATAGATATGACACAATTCACTTATTCATCCAGCTTCTGATGAGTATTCAGTTTGTCTATGATTTCATTTTTGAAATACTCTGTGAATATGAATGTGAAAATATCTCTAAAATCCTGTTTTTAGTTCTTTTGGAGACACATATATCTTGAAGTAGAATTGTTGGATCCTATAGTTTCTTTTATTTTTACAACTTCCACACTTGTTCAATTTTCCAATTTTTCCACATCCTCAACAACATTTATCTTCAGTTTTTGGACAGAAGCCCTGTTCCTGGGCATGAGACTGTTCCTTCTTTTGGTTTTGATTTGCCTTTTTGTTATGAGTTATAAATCTGTCCAGATTTTTTCTCATGTTTATTGGCCACTTTGTTGTATTCTTTGAAAAAAACTAACATTTAAAATTCCTTGACCAGTTTTGAGGCATCAAATTGAAAGTGACATTTACATATTATGGATATTATCTCTTTGCCACATGGGCAAATATACTTCCTGTTTCTTAAGTTGCCTTTTCACTTTCTGGACTGGGCCTTTTAATGTATGAATTTTAATTCTTTTAACTGTGCCTTTAAAAAAAATGCAGTTTCTTGGCTTATTCCTTGGCATTACAGTAGGAAGCCTTTGCTAGAAGAAATCTCATCTGGGGGGATCCAGAACATCACACAGACCTGGGCCCATGGTGTTGGCAGTAGGGAGGTGGCACTGGTGATGGGACACTACTCTGTGTGTACTTGGCTTCTCTATTTTGGTGTTATGCTGGAAAAAGACTATATGCACTTTAGCTTAAGAGAGATCCAGACAACAGAAGTCCTTGGAGCCCTAGACAGCTGTTTGCTATGATGCTTGTTGCTAGGGCTGCACTAAGTTCATTACCAAACACTGGGACCTACAGATGCTATTCTTATAAGTTTAGAAGACTATCGGTGCCAGAAACAGGTGGATGGCTGCATTGAAAATCAGTAAGAAAGTGATAGTTTCTCTATGGACTCTGGTTCACCTTCAATCAAACCTAACAGCTGCTTGCTTTGACAAAGCAAAGCACCCTTCGGCTTCACTGAGTTTAAGATACAGACTTTAGGGCTCAGCTTCTCTTTCCTCAGGCATGCTTGCATTTAAATTTCTACAGCTTTTTGATGTGTATCAAATGTAAATGTTCTCTTAATCTTGTGTGTGTGTGTTAGCAAGCAAGTGAGCAAATGAGAGAGAGAGAGAGAGAGAGAGAGAGAGAGAGAGAGAGAGAGAGAGAGAGAGAGAGAGAGGAGGGAGGGAGGGAGGGAGGGAGGGAGGGAGGGAAGGAGGGAAGCAGGCAGAGGCAGAGGCAGACAGATAGAACCAGAGATTTGGTATTTGTGTTCGGTGCATCTGTTTGGACACAGTGCAGACATCCGGTGAGCCTTTGGACGTCAGCCTAGTCAGACAATGTCTATTTCTGACCAAGCTCTATCCACCCCCTCTCCTCTGTTCTCTCAGCAAGATCGTGACTCTCTGCAGCCTGTTGCTGTTCACCACCCCCAACTCTCTCCTGTAACTGGCTGGCTGTAGTGTTAAAAACTGAAGTACATTTTCCATTATGTGCAGTGTTTATTCAGTACAACCTGATGTTCTCTGCTCTTAATTTACAAATGTTTAAATGGAATGGTTTTGTTTTGCTCTGAAAATATTCACCAAAGATAATTTGACACATTTGTATGTGGCCATCAAATTGCTTTTCTGTTGCTAACTTTCTATGGAAACAAAGGCCCCAACTACCTCCCATTTCTTCTCCCCTGTCTGACCCTTCTTGCTTCTTGGTTCCTGCCTCTCTTACTGAAAGCCACCTGTATCCTGACCCAAGCTGAGCTCCAGCCTCAGCAACATTAATGTATCTTTTTCTTCGCTGAGCTCCAGCCTCAGCAACATTAATGTATCTTTTTCTTCGCCCCAGGCTGAGATAGAGACCACTTGTCACATCCTGCCGCCCCCCCCCCACACCATGTTAAGTCAAGGAATAAGGAAGTCTTCAAGTGCAGACAAAGAACCCAGCCACCAGAGGGCGCACCGACATCAAGAAAATGGGGTGGGTTCTTGGTCACATTCCCCTCTATTACACACAGACACACACAGACACACACAGACACACACAGACACACACACACACACACACACACACACACACACACACAGAGGCATGCACGCACGCGCACATATACACCCTCACCACACCACACCACACACTAGGCCCTGCTTCAATAGTCAGTGTCTTCAGGGCCTCATATGGCTGTTGGAACAGTCTTTTTTCCAATTTTTACTTCTCCTGTCCTGGCCAAGGCTACCACCAAATCTCTGCTGGACAGTCACATCTGCTTCAGTCACATCTAAAGGTATGTTCTGGCTTCTGACCTTGTTGTTTTCAAACCATTATTTATCTTGCCACTTTACTTAAAATCCCCCAGTAGGTTTCCATTATTCTTATGATGAAGTCTAAACTCATACCTTTCGTTCAATCATCCTAAAAGATATGGCCAAGTCAGGGTCTCTGACCTTGCTGACTTTTTTTTTTTTTTTAACAACCTACTTGTCTCCATTCCAGGTTTTCACTCTCCTTTTGATTTCCCACACACACCAAACATCTTTCTGCCTCTGTAGCCTCAGACTTTCCTATTGTAGATCTTGTCAAGATTGGTTCTTCTGTCTTTAGAACTCTATGGTATCCTTTGTAGATCAGCCATGAAAAAAAAAAAAAACAAAAAAAAAAAACCTATTTCTTCCATGGCATGCTGTCGCACTACCTTTTGGGATTTCCTTCTTAGTACTTAGCACCCTTTATATCAGCACCCCAAGATAGGCATTTTTGTTTGTTTCGAACTGCATTTCCAGCATCTACAGCAGTTATTGGAATGCCAATGTCTCTACCTGGAAATGCTGATAAAGTAATGGCTTCCTCTTCTTTCTCCACTGAATTATACTGTACATCCTCAGCTACACTTCTCTGACTGTTCTCAATCCCTAGGTATGCTGCATCTACACACCACTCCTGGGCATTCCACTGCCTACCCCACAACTCTTCTACAAAGGACTCAGCTTGCTCCTATTCTTTGCCTCTAATCTTTGCTGTAGAATGAGTTTCTGGCCTGGCCCAACTCTGCACTGCACTCAGAACCTGCCTGTAGCTGCCCCCCCCCCCCAGTGACTCAGATGCTTGTATTAATTACATTGTGCTCTGCCTATGGCTCAGGCATATTGCTAGCTACCTCTTGCATCTTAATTCAAACTATTTCCATTAATCTGTCTTGCCATGTGGCCCGTGGTTTACCTGTGTTACTTTACATGTTGATTCTTGGGCAGCTGGATGGTGTCTCTCTTTAATCCACCCTCCTTCCCTATTTATGTTCAGATTTCCCTGCCTACTTCTAAGATGCCCTGCCATAGGTCAAAACAGTTACTTAATTAATGAATGATATTCACAGCATGCAGAAAGACATTACCACATCACTTCCCCTTTTTTGTCTAATCAAAAGGGAAGGTTTCAATTTCAACATAGCAAAATTACATATAACAAAACAGCTATCAACAAGAATTATTTACAATATCTAGTCTATTTGTGTTTAGCAAAATTAAATAAAATACTCCAATTATCTATCCTATCATTGTGAGTCTAAAGTTTTATATCTAATATACTTTTTATAATAACTAAAGAAAACTATACTTTGTACTACCCAGAAATATTCCCACAGCACTTTGTCTCATTCTTCTTTTTTTAAAGTCACCCCTTAAAGTTACCTACCTGAAACTTGCTTTTATCTTTTATAAATAGACGTATATTTCTCTTGATAGCGTTCATGGTTGTTGGTGACTTTCTTTTCCTTTCTTTAAGGAAAGATCTCTAGGGGAGTAGTCTTGCCTGCCTGTAGCCTACTTTGTTATGTATTATGGAGTGTGTGTTTGTGTGTGTGCATGCTCTTGTTGTTGTTTACTTAGGCTCTGGAGGGTTCTGCTCAAAACTGTTCTTCAACCAGAACAAAAAGCTGAGATAAATAGGATTGGGATGCCATCCAGTCCCAGCAGGAGGAATGGTGTGCCATGCTGGCTGTGGGTTTACTTTTTCTCTGAATGGGACTGAGCTGCCAAATTTTAAGTGATTTTGCTTCTCTCTGAGTTGGACAATTCCCTGGAAGGACAATCTAGCCCTGATTTAGGGTCTTCCAGAAACCAAGTTATAGGTGGTCCTAATGGGAAAGATAACAATGAAGATGCACTAGGCACTAAAAAGTTTGCTAAGTACAATTCAGAAATGGTCTCAGATCTGCGATCACAACCAGAACCAACCCTATGGAGGAGCTAGTAGGAGAACCACCTGGGAAAGAAAAAAATCTTTACAGCCAGTGCTTTTCATGGCCTCCTTCAGGCTTGGTGAGACCCTGTTATTATTTTTTTTGGCATTTTTAGTGTAGCTCAAAGTGGAGAGTACTCTGAGAGTCTGAGAGCGCTGACTATTTGTTCTGTGGACATATTTACTTGTTCCTGAGAACCTTATGTTGGTCTTGAAAGACAAAATTTGGCAAGCCAGATAGAGTGCTACTTTAGTGGACCAAATGAGCAAAGAAGCAAGACCACAAGGACAAGGTTTTCAGTCTGTGTCTTAGAAAGGTTAGAGCCTGTGCCTTCCAGTGGGTAGGGTGGAGCAAGAATTGAGTTCTTTCTTGAGCTTCACAGATCTGAGAATTATCTTGCTTCCCTGGTTGAGCTGAACAAATTGATTCGACTTTTGTGCTCAGTTTTTCAGGGCCCTTTGCAGCCCTCCTGGAGTCAGGAAGAGAATCTATTTATCTTCTCTCATATCCTTGTATCACATTGTTGAAGTGCTAACTTCCAGCAAGGCTTTGGAGTTGCCAGTTCCTGTGGATCAATGTTTTTAATTAGATAGGTTTTCTTGTTTCTCCTTTATTGGATTGAGTAAGCAAATTAAATTGAGCAATTTGTTGTAGGTCATTTAAATGCCAACTTGATTTCATAACCTGGTTTTGTGCCACATCCAAGTACTTCCAATGTCTTCTGCAGTGATGAAACCAGAGAGTAGCCAGAGGAGTGGGTATCCTGGGGTAATTGGGTATCTCTCTGGTTCTTGAGGGTCAAATGCTTGGGACTCTGCTCTCCTTTGTGATCTAGAAGTATAGATTAGGTGGGTAGTTCCGGGGCTTTTGGGCCAGGATTGGATAAGAACACTACTGAGATGTTACTAATCAGAAGTTCCTGCTCTGGTCCATGATCAAGGGTCTGCTTTATGTTGTGGCATTGTTTCCCTATTTAAAGAGAATCTCTTCTTGAGACTCTTCAGACTCAAGGATAGTGGGAAATGCCCCAGCATCACTAACATGCTACTTGTTTGTTTGGCATCGAAGCAGAGATCTTCAGAGGTCAAGCCAGGTAGGGTGAGCAATGCTGTTTAAGTGGATCTAAACAACACTTTGGTCCTATAACTAGCTGACCACTCTTAGAGTTTACAGGCTAAGTTCCAAAAAGCTATCCCATGTGCTGTTCTGCTTCTGGCCGCAGAAAATGGTGGGGGCGCTCTGGCGCCACAAATCGAGAGTGTCACAGGTGATTACAAGCCCCGACCTACTCTCCACATCCTGGTATCCCTTCTCCATGACCTGGATTTCACTGAGGGGGCTGCACTAAAACCTTTAGTTATCAAAGCATTTGGGAAAAACAGACACTAACACAAGACGTGTCAGGAAGAAGCTTTTCAAATGTTGGCTCTAAATCTCCTTATCCTCATGATCCTGGTGGTTTTGACCCTTGCTACATCCTCTCACTGCTGGACCCTCCGGTCACATATCTAGCAGTACACAGCCATCCTGAAATGCACCACTGTTGGTGATACGTTCCATTTCTTGCCCTAGAACACGGAGGAGTTTAGTTGTGGGCCATTCACCTCTCCAATTTGATCTGAAAAGGGATAGGGGTGGGGTGTGTTCTGGGAAGGTGTAACATTGGAGCATGTTGTGGGAGAAGTAGTATTGGAGACTCTAGTCTATATTCCAGGCTACTGGAGTACAAGAGTGAGCAAGCAGGTTTACAGACAGGCTGACAGGACCTGTTGAATTCGGTGGCAATGACAAGATACGACATACATACAGGGACAATGGCTGGAGGGCTCCTGCAAGGGATGGGGACAGACATTAGGATGTAGGGCTTGATAAACAACATTAACAAGGCGAGAACCTGAGCAGGAAAATTGGGAATGCAGACAGAGATCTGTGACTGCATTGCCTGTCTGCCTCTGAGTCACTGCTGCAGATCGATTTCAGCTCTGAGCACCAGGATATGCAATGTGCTTCAAAAGAGCTGTGGGCTGGAGGCCCTCCTCGAAAACAGAGAAAGAAGTCATGGGCACAGCACCAACGGCTCAGGAGCAGTGCTTCTTCACTACCAGCCTCAGTTAGGACCTGTGCCTCCTCACCTTCTTCCTCTTGAGCAAACCTAATTTTTGTTATCTTGAGATTCATGCTCAGGGCCTTTTGCAGCCTCCCTGGAGTTTGATCAAGCTGCCTTGCTGTCTCTGCTGAGTGCTTTATTAAATTTAGATGCCAGTGCATGTTTGCTGAAAGAATGAGGAACCAACTGTTTTTCCTGATTTTGTGCATCTGTGTCGGGGAAAGGCATGCTGCACATGTGGAGGACCACTCGTTTTAGTTCTCTCTTTCCTTTATGTGGTTCCAGGGATTGAACTCAGGTACTCACATAAAAAGTAGATGATTTTTACTACTGAATCAGCTTGCTGATTGGTAGGATATAAAGTCATTTGGTAGTATGTTTAGAAGCTAGTATAGATCATATGGGAGTTTTACTTCTAAATTTTGAGAAACAACTATATTGATTTCTATAACTTTTCTGTGATTTTGAAAGCATATTCCTGTTCATGGTTAGTGTCCAAATATAGATATACAAAGACCTATTCCTTTGGACTAGGGGCCCTGGAAAAGAGCAAGAGGGTATTGTCATACATATGTACATTCTTGGGCTATGGTTGTCTTAATTCCAGTCCTGGGGCTCCAGAGTTTGGAGAAGAGGACAGGCTGTGGTCAGTTCTTGGTGAAGAAAGTAAGGAAAAATGGAAGCATGGCCAAAAGAAAAGAAAGGAAGAAAGGGAGGAAGGACGCTTCTATCCTGGGGGCTCACAGTCAGAGAATGCTTAGAGTTCAAGAAGATCAGGAGCCTTTCAAGCCAAGTCAGCAGCAACACCTGGAGCTCACAGCTCATGTCTTTTGGGCACCTTCTCTTGGTGGATTGGGGAGCACAAAGTATCTTGGAAAGTCATTCAGCATGCTGATTTCTCTTTAGGAGGAAAAGTCCCAATGTTTCCTAGGAGATTGGGCAACTAACTCTTAAATTTGAAATTAGATATATTTAATTATAATTTGAAAATTTTAAACAATGACTAACCTGCATTCTACTACATGGTACTAGGTGGTTTAGCTTTCCGAGATAGGCTTCCTTTGTGAGGCAGGTCTGACTGTCCTGGAACTCACTCTGTAGACCAGGCTGGCCTCAAACTCACTGAGTTCCACCTGCCTCTGCCTCCTGAATGCTGAGATTAAAGGCATGTGCCACCACACCCAGCCATAGTACTAGATATTATTGATGCATAAATATACTTTCTCAATTTTTTAAAGTGAATAATGTACAAAATTTGTAGTCAGAGGTTTCTGGCCCTCACTTTCAGGCCTTGCCTCAAAGTTTAGGCCTGCAGACCCACAGTCCCACAGACCTGCAGAGACACGCAGAGGCTTACTATAGTTTTAGGCTCATTGGCCTAAGGCCCAGGCATATAGCTTGCTAGCTCTCTACCTTTATTCTAACCCATGTCTCTTATCTTGTTCAGCCATGTGGCTCGGTACCTTTTCTCAGAGCAGCATAGTTGTCCTCTGCTTGTTCCGGTTTCTCTCTGGCATTCTGCTCTGTGCTTCCTGTTCTCAGAGTTTTCTTAGTCTGGTAGCCTTGCCCCCAGTTCCTGTCTGCCTTTGGCCAATTAGTACTTTTTATTAAACCAGTGGGTGGGACAATTATTTACAATGTAACAACATAATCTCCCACAAAAATTTGAACGCATATAGTCATTATTGATATAAAAACAAAATTTCATATTAATATAAATGAAAGACTCATTAACATACATATATAGCCAAAAATGCATATTATTTTTCATTATAAAAATATTTCAAATTAAAATTTATGGGAGTATACAAAGATGGATTTCATCAATTTTCATACATATATATATATATATATATATATACATGCAACATACAACTATGTTTTATTCATTTTAGCCTTCAAGTTATGTTTTTCTCCCATACTGTTTCCTTTTCTTCCCTAAAGTCATTCCTCTAAAACCATTTTATGAATTCTTTGACAATTTTATGTAATGTATTTTGATCACATTCACCCAATCCTTCCCCTAAACTTCTCCCAGACTGGCCCCAGCTCCCTACCATCTCAATTTCATGGCTTTAAACTTTTATCTAATCACTTATCAACATCAATTTATGATTCTCATATATGTATACATGTGGGACCACCTAATGGAGCATGGTCAACCAACCAGGAGCCATCCTTTAAAAAAAACCTAACTATTCCTTCACCAGAAGACATCAACTGTTAAGAGCTCATCAGTTAGGGGTGAGAGCTTATGAACTGCTTCCTCTTCCATGTTAGATGTTTACTGGCTTTGTCTTGTTCAGGCCATCATAGGTGGTGTGAGTTTATCAGCACAGTTATCCATCCTGTCATGTCAACAAGACACTGTTTTGCTGCAGGTCCTCCCTGATATCTGGTTCTTATATGAAAGAAATATGAACATGAGAGGCTTGGCTCATGAGTGTTCAGAGGGGAGTAACTATTCTATCAGAAACTGAGGCAGGAATATTACAATATTCTTGTAATACTTTGGTCAAAAAATCTGGCTTTTCTTCTACTATCCTGAGAACTCAAATGAAGTTTAATTTAAAGGTATGTGCTAGTTTATTTCAAAGGGGAAATTTTAGATAGAACATCCATCCCAGTTGTTGCTGAGAAAAGAAATATAATTTTTAAAGATATCAAAACCACTAAAGAGAAATTTAATGTGCTGCAATGGGACAATAGGAGAAGTATTCTAAAGGCAAAATTCTATTTATCAGAGGTTTCAATTTAAGTAGATGCATTTTTATAGAAAGAAAACAAGTTAAAGGGGTTCCTTGTTTCTCAAAAACAACTACTACTGTTCTCTTCTCACCTCCCCTTCCTCTCCCTCCATGTAATTGTAATTTTCTCAGGAGATTTTTCTCTATTTCCTTTTCCTAGAGGCATCTATGGATGCTTCTCTTAACTTTCTCCTGTTATCTAGCTGCTGGGGGTGTATAGATTGTAGCCTGGTTATCTTTTGCTTTACAACTAAAACCCAGTTATTAGTGAATACATTACCATGTCTATCTTTCTTGGTCTGTGTTAGCTTACTCAGGATGATCCATCTATTTGCCTGTAAATTTTAAAGCAGTGGTGGTGGGGGTAATAAAGAGGGAGAACAAAGAAATAGATATCTTGATAGAGGAAGCCATTGTAGACTTAGAGAGAATCCAGGTGTTAGGAAACACCCAAGAACCCACAAGATGAGCCAAGTTAGGACTCCAAGCAATAGTGGAGAGGGAGCCTAAATTGGTCTTTCACTATAATCATATGAATGACCACCCTAATTGCCATTATAGAACCTTCATCCAGCAGGTGATAGAGGCAGATGTGGAGATCCATAGTTAAACACCGTCCTGGTCCAGCTAAAGAGAGGGAGGAGAGAGTGCATGACTGGAAGGATCAGCATCATGATGGGGAGACCTATGGAGTAGGCAGTCTCATGTTGTTAGGAGCTTGAAGACTCTGAAATAACAGCTGAAGAACATTCATGGAGTGAATTTGGACCCTCTGAATGTATGAGTCAGGTGAAAGGCATGGGCAGTTTGTGGAGCCTCTTGCACTCTGACAAGAGTCTATCCCAGGTCCATGAACAAGCTTTTTAAAGCCCATGCCTAGTGGAAAAACACCTTTCTCAGCCTTGATACTTGGAGGAAGGACTTAGTCCTACCTCAACTGGATATGCTAGGGTGAATTGACTCACCTTGGGATTCTTTCCCTTCTCTGGAGAGTAAATGGGGGGGGGTAGGTGAGAGCTTGGAGGAGTACTAGGGGAAGGGGTAGGAGAGGAAATAATGGTGCATATGGGCAACATTTTAATAAATAATAAAAAGGCAACTATTTAAAGAAATGTTTCTTTGGGGTGAGCACAAATAATGCAGCTGTGACCCAGGTACACTAGTCTCCATTCCAAGCTTGCAGCAAAACTTGGCAATGTCATACATGTGATACTGATTTTGAAGGAATGAAAAATGCAAGGTTGAGGATATCATGTAGAGTAGTTGAGACGATGTGTAGCTGGATCATAATTCCTGTAGTGTGACCTTATTTTAGTGAGAAATATCCTTAATTGGTTTGTGTATTTGAACATGTGATACTCAGTTTGAGAAGATATGGAACCCTTATGAGATGGAATCTTGCTAGAGGGAGTATGTAACTGAAGGCAAGATTCGAAGGTTTATAGCCTTGCTCCACTTCCTGTTATCTCTGTCTCCTGTGTGTGGATGAAATTGTAATCAATCAGCTTCCTATTCCTGCTACAATGCCCATATGTCACCATGCCCTACCTTCTACTATGGACTGTATGTCTCTAGAATCATAAGCCAAAATAACTTCCCTTCTTCCCTAACTTATGTTTGATCATAGTATTTCATCAGAGCAACAGAAAATAACCAGTATAGGTCCAGGGAGGCAACTGTGTGTGAAGCTGTAAAGTCTTAGTTGCAGTGGAGACTCCAAAATAATGAAGATACTGAAGACATTTGCTATGTTTGGTTGTGTGTATAATATAGAGCCCACTTAGGAGAAGATCTGTGTGGTTCAGGTGAGAGAGAGAGAGAGAGAGAGAGAGAGAGAGAGAGAGAGAGAGAGAGAGAGAGAGAGAGAGAGAGAGAGAGAGAGAGATCCAGCCAATTACATCACAAACCCCAATCCTTGAGCATGGTAGTGCTTGAAAGTCCTGATATCTTGAGTTCTCCACCATGATAGATTGTAACATGGAGTTGTGAATTATATTAAACTCTTTCTTCTTTGGGTTGCTTTTGTCAGAGAGTTTTGTAACAGCAACAGAAAAGAAACTAAGATATCCTTGAAAGCTACATGCAGGAATTTGTGTTGCTAGGTTGTTCACTTGCAATGTTTGAATGCAGAGTACTCACATAAGTAAATATTATTTTGTAGGTCTGAAGAAATGACTCAGTTAGCCAAGCCCTTATTGCACAAGTTTGGATACCCAAGCATTCATATAAAAGATAATTATGGTGATGCATCCCTACAATGTACACAATGCTGGGAAACTGAAGACAAGAAGATATTTGGGATTTATTGGCCAACCAGTATAGCTGAGTTGGTGAAAATGTAAACAATTCAGTAAAAAGCAGTATATCAAAAATAAGATAGGAAGTGATTGAAGGACACAGCTAAGGTTGACTTTTGGTCTTCACATAAATACACACAAACATGTATGCAGCTATGTGTGCGCATATGTGGATGCATGCACTTGCATGTGCACATACCTGCACCCACAGTTTTAATGGTGATTGTCTTTTCCTAGTAAGAAAGGCAAAAAGAGAGGATTTGTAAGCAGTCTTCTTGTAAAAAAGAAGTCTCTGTCAAGCACTCTAGGTAATGTGGGATGTCTTTCTGTATGCTGTGAATTATCATTAGATAATGGCAAGCCAGCTAATAGGCTGGAAATTCAAGCATAGATGAACAGGAAAATGGGTGGAGTCAGGAGAGACTATCTAGCCCCCCAAGAAGCAAGATGTAATGGACTACAGGTTAAGTCACAAGCTGTATGGCAAGACATAGATTACTAGAAATGGGTTGAGTTAATATGCAAGAGTTAGCTCCTGATCCAGCTGAGAGCAGGGCAGGAGAGTCTGTATGAGCAAGGGAATAGGGATTATGAGGAAAATTCCCATAGTGATGGCTGGCTGGAGCTCTGGGGAGCTCACTGAACCAAGAACAGTCACTGGAGATCTGTCGGGAAAAGGAGCTAGGCCCTCCAAGGGTAGGCAACTTTCTACTGGCATGAGCAGTATGAGGATCCTGGAGGGGTGGGATCAGACTCTGTTCCTGTGCATGGGCTGGCATCTTGGAGCCCATCACCTGCAGAGGAACATGTAACCCAGTCTTGACTTTGTTAGGAGGAAATCGGACTTGCTTGGAGTGGATGTGCCACTCTGAGCTGGCCCACCTTGAGACTTCTTGCCCCTTTGGGGGAGGGTATTTGAAATAAGGAGGGGGAGGCTGAAGGCTGGCTGGGAGGGATTGGGAGGAGGGAAAGGAGGGGCAGGAGGGAGATACATGGATAAAAAAAGACATTTTTTTTATAAAAAATATAATAAGATGAAGAAAAAAGATATAAGAGCTAGCTAGCAATAAGCTTGAGCCATAGGCAGAACAGGAGATGAACACTATAAGGCTTTGTGTATTTATTTTATAAGCAGCAGTGGGGCCATGTGCCTGGGCTGGACAGACCAGAAATTTCTTACTACAAACTTTGGGCTGCATCTAGGGAAAAGTGACCTTTGAGGAGTCATTTGTGTTTGAAAGATGGATTTCAAACCTCTGCACTCCCCACCTGGCACACAGTGTATGTCTCTTAGTTGTTTTAATTTGACATCAGGAGGGATGACCAAATTTTTGGCAAGGTTTGGAACAAAACAGAAAGATTGCAATATTACCTCCTCAAAATCCCAAGTCACTGAAATGGAAATTGGCTGCCATGTCAGAAAAGGAATAAGGGAGAGAAAATTTTCTTGTGAGCAATTCAGCTTGGTCCTAAACATCCTCAATAATCCTTCATACTGTGCTGTGCTTTGTCAAGCATTGAGCTGTTTTTCAGCCATCAGCTCTCTTAATCATCACGACATGTCTGTGACGTAAATAGGCTCAGAATTAGCTACTAGAGAGGTAGAAAGACATGAAGATAGCAAGTCGACCTCATGACTTTAGTTCTGCTTACTGCAGTACATGCAAAAAGGTTCTTGTACTACAGCAGGAAAGCCACCAGTTAATAAGCAGGTTTGCCATGTGGAGAGGAGAAAAAAGGGAGCAGACGAAGCTGCATTTGAAAGCTACATCTCTATGTCATTTAGTATATTCAAAATGATATGTAAAAGCTTGGTGTGATGACACCTGTCCCTAATTATAGAATTCAGGAGGCTCAGGCAGGAGGGTTTCTATGAGTTTGAAGCCAAACTGGACTACACACAGATTTTTGAGATAGCCTGGATTACATAGGAAAACTTTGTCTCAGTAAAATATGGACATTAAAGTGATGGCTTGGAACTTAAAAACTCTTTCTGTTATTTCAGAAGACAAGTTCAATTTCTAGAACTGACATTGAATCCAAGCTCCCATGTCTGACTGCTTATGAACAGCTCCATGTTATTCAATTCTCTCTTCTGGTCTCCATGGGCACTTCCACATACATTGCATGCACATGCGCGCGCACACACACACACTTAAAAAATTATTTAACTATCATGACTGTGTAATTCCCAAAAAAAATATTTAGCACCCCAAAGAATTTCCACAAACCAGCCACTCATCCTTTACTCTTTTTTTTTTAATAAAAAACATTTATTGTTGAAACTTATTTGTAGACTCAAGATTCAGAGTTGAATTAATTCTATCCACCCCTCATTTCAGAGCTAACTGCCAATATTACCTATGGTGTTAACAAAACCCCTGCTATCTGATTTTTTTCTTCCTATGCATTCCAAGTCCCTCTACCCTTTGCTCTCTCCACCCTTTGTTTCCTCCACGCTTTGCTCCCTCCATGGGTACTCACTCTAATGCATTCGAGATGAGTCACTGAATATGTATGTATTCTTATAACAGTGTTGTTTTTGAATATGTGTTTTTAATTTGCATAAATGCTATTATACTATAAATCTTGCTGTTTCTTACTTAAAAAAGGAAATCAGCAGTATAATTTTGAGATCACTTCATGTGCAAAATACATCCATTTGCTTCACAAGGCTGTTTTGTCATTATTATTATTATTATTATTATTATTATTATTATTATTTTAGTATTCTCCAGCTGGGATTGGAAAGGTCTGTTCCAAGTTCCATACCATTCCAGGTATGGTTTGATAGGCCAATGTTAAGGTAGACACCATGTGACAATGGTGTTTCTGGCCCTGTCTAGCCAGAGGTCCAGACCCAGTAGCCATCCACTGACACTTAGGACAACCCCAAATGTCTCAGATACTTATATTAACTTCTTACTATTTGGACTATGGCTCAGGCACATTTCTATCTATCTCTCTCATCTTAACTCAACCCATTTCCATTAATATGTCCTGTCATGTTGCCTGTGGCTCACCTGTGTTCCTTATATGTTGCTTCCTTGGGTGTCTGGATCCATCTCCCCCAATTCTACCCTCCTCGTACCTATGCTCCTACTTTTTCTACAGTGCTCACCAAGGGCCAAAACAGTCCCTTCGTTTAGAGAATGATATTCACAGCATACAGAAAGACATTCCTAAATCACACCCATATGTGAAATCACTGGATCAGAGTGTATGTATATTTAGTTCATTGGGCATTAATGAGTTCTTCTCTAAGCCAGTGGAGTTGTTTATAGGTCTTCCCTGAAGGTAGGAAAGGAAAGTTCATACTTTGCCATTGCTAGACACAGTACCATACAATGCCCCAATGCTGCCAATCCATCAATCCATAGGGAGTAAGTGTACCATATTTCACTTTGAATTTTTTTAGCTTCTAATGAGTTTAAGAATCTTTTAATATATTCATTGTATATTGAGTATCTTCTCATATAACTTAGTTCCTTGAATTATCTCCCTGTGTCTCTATTTATGTCTCTGATTCTCTTTTTTGTTTCATATACACATATTTGAACTTTTGTATTCTTGTTAACTGATGAGTTTCTGTTATTTTTAAATATTATGCAAATAATCATCTCTATATCTTAGTTTTTATATTCTTTGTTATATCTAGTAAAAAGTCCCTTATTTTATGACATAAGTTGAATAGAGGGCATCTGGGAGTGTCTGACTGTGGATAAACAGCTTCATGAAGTTCCCAAGGCACACCAAAGAACGTTAGTATTGAGAGAAATGAGCCATTTTAAGTCAAAGGACTGGAATGTCCCCCAGTTATTGTGGAGGCTGCCTTGTTCAGGGTTTCATGGTTGAGAAAGAGGTACTGGATAAGATGCTGATAGTGCATCTGCTCAATGCAGGGAAGTTTCCTGTCATGGCTCAGAAAACTTTATTTCATTACAACATTTACTGAGCACCTTATGGCTGCCAGTTCCTGTGATAATCTCTGGGTGAGGGAATTAAGTACTGAATCACACATGCCTTCAATTATGGAGCTCGAGTTCAAAGTGCAGTAGAGCGGTAGAGGCAACAAGTCCTAATGGGGCAACATCAGCCAAGTTTTTGCTTTCTTCGGTAGTCAGTTTCAGAATTACATGGATCTACTTTGCTTACAAGTGCATTCACAGTGAATGATGTTCCCTCTGTATTTGTGGAAACTTCTTCCATATTCTTCTTTAGTGTCTGGTTTTATTTGAAGCTTAGCCAGGCTGTAGATTATAATTGTTCAAACACTAAAATGTGCTGTTTTGCAAATGCTGTGTAGCTATGGTTAACATTTATTGTCAATCAACGTGAAGTAGATGAAATTGCCCTAGAAAACATGGATATTTTTCATCTGATCGGGTGTGAGAGCTTAAGAAAAAAAAACTGTGTCTCTGAGAAAGAACAAATTCCATCCAAAGACTTCAGTGTCATTCCCTGTTTGGGAGCCTCCCATCTTCCTTTTCTTATGGCCCATTTTTGGAGCTGAGACTTGCATAGACAGCTTCCACATTGACTGAGTCAATCTTTATAATACATGTATATAATCTATCATCTCAACTATTCTACTACAGAGATATAGCTTGTGTGTGTGTGTGTGTGTGTGTGTGTGTGTGTGTGTGTGTGTGTGTGTGTGTATAAAATTCTTGGGCCCACATCTTTATTTTCAATGAGGGATGCATGATTGCCCTGGGAAGGGAAAACAAATAGGATCTCCTGAGTGAACTAGGAGTGAGGGTGGCAATAGGGGTTAGGGGATAGAGTACGTGAACATAAAGGAATGGGATAAACAAACTGGAGCAGGGATGGAGTGGGAGAACAATGAAAGAGATATATTGATAGAAGGACACATTATGGGGTTAGGGAGAAACCTGGTGCTGGAGAAATTCCCAGGAATCCACAAGGATGACTCAGCTTAGACTACTAGCAATAGTGAAAGAGTTCCTGAGCTACCTACCCTGTAATCAGATTGATGACTACCCTAACTGTCATCATGGAGCCTTAATACAGTAACTAGTGGAAGCAGAAGAAGAGAACCACAGCCAAGCACCAGACCAAGCTATGGGAGTCCAGTCAGAGAGAAAGAAGAGGGATGATATGAGGATAGGGGTCAAGATGAGGAAGGAGGTCAAGATCATGATGGAGAAATCTACAGAGACAACTGAATCAACCTCCCAGGAACTCATGTATTTTAGACTGACAGCTTTAGAGACTGCATGGGACAAGACCAAGCCCTCTGCATATGGAAAACAGTTGTGTAGCTTGGTATGTTTAAGGGGCCACTGGCAATGGGATCAAGATCTATTCCTGGTGCATGAGCTGGCTTTTTAGGAGCCCATTTGTTGCCTATGGTGGAATGCCTTGCACAGCCTTGGTAGGGGGGGTTTGGTCTTCTCTCAAGTGAATGTAGAAGTAGGAGACAGTAGTAGGTTCTCCTTTAGGTTCATGACCTCATAAGCTACCAATAGTTGGAAAGGTTTGTGGGACTTAAGTACAATATATCATCTCAAGTTCTTAGATATCCATTTATTACTGTTACCATCTTGCTTTCAACCATAACCATCTCTTTTCTAGATGTCTGACACAGCCTCCTAAATGGTCTCCCTGTATGCTCAATTATATTTTGGCACAAAATCCTGTGGAATCTTTATAGATCTGTAACTTCTGCTCCTTAGAACATTTCAGTAGCTTTCCATATAATATAAGTAAGTGGCAGTCTTTTCATTATACTTCAAACTCTAATATCCTGCACTATCTCCTGCATCTCTCCCTATGCTCTGCTAGCTTCTGGCTACACTGATTCCCTTGCTTGTCATCAAACATAGATGCTGTCCCTTCCTGAAAGGCTTTTGCACATTTTGATTGCTTTGGATGAGGTTCAACCAATCCATCCTATTTTTGTTTCAGTTCACACATACACCTGCAAGGAGGAATTCCCTGATTAGACTATGTCAAGGTTTCTCTTATACGTACTCTTTGCACCTATCTTCCAGAGCTTTTAGCTCAGATCTCATTACTTTTGTTATTTAATATCTGCCTCTTTCTTTTTTTATATTAATAGGCCTACAAAGTCTTCAAGTATAAAGATCATTTGTGCCTTGTTTTAAACTGACTAAAATGCTCAGAAGAGTGTCTGGTGCATAATAGCTGTCCAAAACACAACTGTTAAATGGAACCTTTAGTTATACTCCACCTCAAAAATTCAGATGCATTTTCATATTCCAGGATAAGACCTGAGGAATTCTAGTGTTTCTTTTCTCCTTCTTTCCACTTGCTTACAGAAACCTAGAAGAATTTATTTGGCTCCTAATGATACCTATATGAAATTATCAATACCAAATGTTCCAAGAACATTTGTTCAAAGTTAGGCAACTTAAGGCAAGTCTGAAAAAAAATGAGAGCATGAGGGATGTCTCAGTAATTAAGAGAACTGGCTGCTCTTCAAAAGAACCTAGGTTCTATTCCCAGTACACATATGAAAGCTCTCAATTGTCTATAACCTAACTTCCAGGGGATCCAATGCTCTCTTCTGGCCTCTGCAGGTTTCTGGCATGCCCATGGTGCACATACATTATGTAGCCAAAACACTCTCACACATACAACAATAACTTTTAAAATAAAAAATATATATAGTAGAAAACAACTGGTGTTTCAAGAAGGAGTTTGCAGTACTCTCAGCTTCAGGTTTTAGGTTTCCAGGTCCGGAAAATTGGGCCTGAGTTCACTGTGAAAAGGAACAGAAGTGAGGGAGAAAGGGAAGGTGGGAGGGAAGGAAAGAGTGGGGGTGAGAGAGAGACAGACGGAGACAGAGGGAGAGACAGAGACAGAGAGAGACAAAGAAACACACAGAGAATGAAAATATGAATACATACTGAGGTAATGAGAGAAAACCTAACTTGTTGGTGAGCCAAGCTGTAGAGACAGAGGTGAGGCCCAAGACCCTAGAAGACAGAGAGATGATGTCAATGAGAAAGGCTCAGAAGCATATTCAGAGGCCTGATACATATCAGGCTAGTATGCAGGCTTCCTCATACTCTGAACAATGACATTTTTTATGTGAAAGAGGATAATGTAATGTCTAGAGATAAAGCTTAAGGAGGTAAGAGTATGCAGTTAACAAAACTAGCATACTAACAAAATCCAGGTGAAAAATAGGCTTGTTTTCTGGTTAAGAAAATTATCAGTAAGACTTTTGTACTCATACATTTGTTTCTTTCATGTCCACCCCATGAAAATGGCACAAGAAGTTAAGGGTAGAGGCTTCTCACCCTTAAAGTAGTGCTCAAGATAGGTAATGATAGTTTGACTACCTGCCATGAGGTTTGCCCCCTACTTATCCCATTGTCTAGTCTACTGAGAATGTCACATAGATTCCACCAGCAGAACTTAGCTCCAGTCATTGTGATCCTGACCTCAACTTGCTTAGAATCATGACTGCAGCTCTGAATACAAATAAAGATGCAGGACAATCAGTTTTAGTTCAAAGCCAGCCTCACCTACATACAAAGTTCCAGGCCAGCCATGCTACATAGTGAGATATAAGAAATAAAAAGGATGAAGTTATCTCATTTGTAGGAAAATGGATGTAAACTTTATGGTTCACCACTGCTGCTCAAGAATGAGTCCAGATCTGAATTCCCCACTTCTTTCCCAGTGTCTTTCAACTGTATTTACTCTATGATTTCTGGCCTGTCTGTAATTTGTTTTCTGTGTATGTATGATCTGTATGTTCCTGCTGCCTGTGATGCACACTTGTGTTATATATCTGTGTATATGTCTGAATCTGTTCCTATTTCAAACCTATGACTTTAATATGTATGTATTGAACAGCATAGAAAATGTGGTATGGGAAAGAAACAAAATTCTTTATAGAAATCCCTGAGGTTTACAAGGGAAGAAGTTATTTTTACTGACCTGGGAAAACACTCAAAACCACAAACAGATGTTATATCCACATGCTGTTTCCAATATTATGGTCTATTTATTGTATGAGGTTGCTTTCAACCCATTGGTTGCTTTCAGAAAATGATCACCATAACACACACACACACACACACACACACACACACACACACACACACACACACACACACACACACAGCCCTAGGATCTAGGCTAGGTACAAAGGAGTATATAGTTTAAGATTAAAACCATACCTTTAGCTTAGGTTGATAAAGCTGATTGCTTTGGCAATCCAAGGCATAGTATGGTTGCTTATATTGTTCTCTTAAAGAAAGGCTAAACTTAAACAAGCTGAGTCCACAATAGTATAATATGCTAAGTATATAGCCTTAAAAGATCTCAGGCATATTATTAACTTGTCTGCAAGGTCTAGAAAAAGTTCAGTCTTTTGAATGCAACAAGAATTTTCAAGAAATTTATTATCACTTGAGTTAAGTGGTTAGTTATAACAATGACTGAGCTCACAGTTTTCTAAGCAACATTTACAAAAGTATATCCTAGGATAGTTGGGGTTTATCACTGGAGTATTTCTTTAGGGGCATGTTATAGAATTTAAGACTTCAAACTAATCTGTCCTAAATTACTAAAAGTGATTCAAATGAAGAGAGAGTAGTTTTGGTGAAGGCACTCCCATTAAAAGAGCTTTGTCTGTGAAGAAAGGCATAAGAACATTCCTAGTTTGGTAGATCCTAAAGCTTAAAAGAGACTTATAGTGCCCTCATATTGGACTAGCTGCCATGAAATCTCATTGAACCATTCAAAATGTAGGAAGTAATAAATATCCCCAGAGTCTATGTTTCAGTTATGAATGCCACACTTCAATTGGCAGATTCAGTCTGATGTGTGTGAAGTAAATGACCAAGAGGAACAAAACAGGAAAGAAAGTGTAGGGCACGTTTAGTACAATGAAGAGTTGGATTCTGGGACATTATGGTCACCCTCTGGATGTCACTGATCATATGTTCTAAAGATAAAGTGCCATAGCTCATCTGCTTGTGTGCCCTAGAAACTCTAAGAGGAGCTATCAGTTGGCTAGGCAGTGGAAGTGGTTAAATACCAGACTCTAGACTTTTCTCAATACACAACAACAATGTCTGTAGTGAACCCAGATTCCAGAAATAGTCTGGGATACTTTTTGAGGCTATTTTAAATGAAAATTAGAGAAAATGTTGCCAGCTAACTAGAGAAGCTAATCAGATGGATTATGTAAGCAGTGGCTCTTGGAGTCTGAGAAGCTTTCTGGTTATGTTGTTGATCATCCCTTTGTTATACTTATTGGTTATCTACTCATTCATCTGCTCACCCACGAAGAAGAAAATCCTGTCAATAAGGTGCTTCATGGCCAGAGAGCATCCTGTGGCTCTAGTGACCCTAGAGCCACACATTAGTAAGATTATTTGGGAAACAGAGAAGCCTTTGCCCATAGTGCTTTTCATCTGTTGATATTTACCTGTGCTAGGGATGGAAGATATATTTCTTTAGAAGATCTGGATGATTCTTGGAAGGGACACAGAGCCCATAGTATCCATGCTCAAAAGCATGCTAGAAATCAACTCATGACTTTATCATTATTCATACCACAGTATTGGCAGCATTGCCTTCCCACGTCCACTTTGTCAGAACCACAGTAGATTTGATGGCACCACAGGCAGCAGAGACATCAGGGAGCCCTCCCTCAAGGAAGTGTGATTAATCAAGTGTGAGAACTACCAGATTGCAATGATGTAAAGGATTCAGTGATGAATTTGCCAATTAGTATGGGCATCAATTTGGTCCCAGGGGATTCATAATCTTACATTTCAGTTTTAGAGCAGCAAAAATTTTGAAGATGTCTTGGAGTGCCCCCCTACCCAAAGCAAGTAATTCATAGTCAACCCCTTGAGATATAGTTGTTGAATCATGGCATGAGCCTCCAACATTCTTCAGTGTTTAGCTGGGAATTTATCCACCATGATGGAAGTAAATTTGGCTACCATGGATATAGTAGAAATTGACAAATACAGCAGTTTCTATTGTTTTTCTCTCCATAGGGCTATTACCTCTCCCTTTCTATCAGTGTGGACCATGGAGTAGAAACAGCTCCAGGTCCTCACCTTGAGCTTTTACTGTAACGTGCTACTTTTCTCAGGCTGTAGCATAGATGATGTTGTATATTTGTTGTAAGGACTCCATATTTGTTTAAGATTAAAATGAGATGAGTTACGGGATCGCTCTCATAGAACTCTAGCAACTAATGTTATCAATTAAATTTCCTGGCTTCTTCCTTCTTAAGATGACTCGGTGAAGTGATGTATCACAAGTGAGCTTGGACATACTTCTACAGATCTGAAAATGATTTCCTCAGGGCCTGAGATCCATATATCAGGATGACCTTGTTGGATGAGCTGTTAATGCTTGTGCCAAGGTGGCTTGACTTATTTGCCTGTGTTGCATATGCCACTTGCCAGTCTGAGGATACTTAATCTGTAGCGGAGTTTTAAGTGTATTGATGGCTATAGACAGAGGCAAGTAGAGATCCGTAACTTGTCTTATGAAGGGATGTGATAAAGAAGGTGTCCTTATGATCATCATGAAAAGCTCATACTTTTACAGGTCCTGTGCTATGCTGTACTGCATTTAAAAGGATGAAGGCAGAAAGCAAGCAATCAGGCACCAGGATTAGGAGGAATGACAGGATAGAGACAAAAATGAGGGCATTCTGGGATAAGCAGAGTTACTCCTGGTGATTCCACCATTCCAGGCCACTCTGACTCTCACATTCATATTTATGCCATTGCAACTACTATCAAGGTAATAACCAGGGCTGTTTCTATTCATCAGGACATTCTTGTATTTACACCCAGTATCCTATAGTGGAATGATAATAGAATGGTTAAAGATACAGAGTCATATTATTTACATGCCTTTTCTAGAGAAGAGTTGAGGCATGACAAACTGGGTAGGGGTAATAAGTCATGGAATGAATAAGACTTGGTCTTCCACAGGAGGTGCATGGAAGTAGACCCAAAGCTGATTCTTGTAGTGGATTTATGATGTTACATTGTAAATAATTGTCCCATCTATGAGTTTAATAAAAAGTGCTGACTGGCCAAAGTCAGACAGGACATGTATGTGTGTGTATTGGGGGGGGGTGCTACCAGACTAAGAAAACTCTGGGAACAGGAAGAACAGAGCAGAATGGACTTTCAGGCCTAGCCTCAAGGTTTAGGCCCACAGCCCCACAGACCTATAGAGACACACAGATGCTTACAATAGTTTCAGGCTGATCGACCTAAGGCCCAGGCATATAACTTGCTGACTCTTTACCCTTAATCTAACCCATGACTCTTACCCTGTTCAGCCGTGTGGCTCGGTACCTTTTCTCAGAGCAGCATAGTTGTCCCCTGTATCTTCCGGCTTCTCTCTGGCATTCTGCTCTGTTCTTCCTGTTTCCAGAGTCTTCTTAGTCTGATAACCCTGCCCATACTTCCTGTCTGCCTTTGGCCAATCAGCGCTTTTTATTAAACTCATAGGTGGGACAATTATTTACAATGTAACATCATAAATCTACTACAGATTCTAGGTCCTGGAGTTCCCCTTATACGGGGATGCATGTTTCAAACTTTCAAAGATAGCTCCCTTCATGTAAAGTTTACCACAGAATGCTTATGGTGAACTCCAGTTTTTTTTTTCTTCCTCCTCCTCCCCATCATTATGTAAGAGGGACAGCAAGAGATCAAGTGGCTATAAAAATACAGTTGAGATGGAAACAGTTCTTGGAGCTTATCAGAAAACATATCTCCAAATTATACTATCAGCTACAGGTATATAATGCTGATGAGAAAAACTGCTGGATGGTTGTGTGAAGACAAAATATAATGCAAAAGTGCAGAAAGACCTTCAAGTGGCCCTCTGTGGGCCACTCACTTGAGCGTGGCTATGTAATTTTTTTAATGACAAACATTGGGAAGTAGGTGGGTGGAGACTTAAGTTCATTTAGAAAACTTCCTTTTTAAAGAACAACTGAAGCCAATAAATGTGTCTACTGGTCTGTTTAACTCAGTGTCACAATGCATCTGGACTAAATGGCTTTCATATTATACTTCCATCCTGAAATTTGCTTATTATGTTTTGTGATAGTAAAGTGCTATGGATAAATGGAAACAGGCTACATTTCCTTTGATCTACTTAATGCTTGTGAAAATCTAAACTGTTATGACCTCAAGGCAGTAATCCAAGCACCATTGTTCCCTATTAGGCAATACCACACTATTTTAGATACATTCATTTTGGAAATTTGAGTCTTATAAGGGAGGATTGGGAACTAGTGATCTTTCCCAGGCTGGACACTCACTGACCCTATACTTGTGCAAACCACTATCTCAATCACATTGTTTCCTATGGAGTTGGACTCTTTCTCTAAACATAGTCATAGCCACTTGCATTTCCGTTTCAGAATGGAAGTGAAAGGAGAGCTGCTGGAGATGGAGACATAATTACTTAATTGTGTGTCAAGGTTATCAAATAACTTATGTTTGCTTTGTTTTTGTTTCACTCCTTTCTCACTCCAGTTACTTTGACAGTTTTGCCCTCATATTTTGCCACACATGGGGCTTACAGACCACCTGCTAAGATTCTGGCATGCAAACCTACATAAGTCCTCAGAAGTATATCTCGGGTGTGCCAGACAGTTTGAGATGCCCTAACATCTTATAAGTGGGCAGATAACAGTTGGCTTTTTTTCTTTATTGTGACCTAACTGCTATGCTTTACATGTTCATGGATACCAATTTTAGAGCCATAGGATTTTCAACCCAGGTGATTTTTGATAGAAGGCATCTGGTGTCTAGTCTAAGTTTCATCTTCTATATATCTACATTATCAAGTTTACAGACCTTTCTTTCAGGGCCAGCTTTGTTTCTCAATTTATTTTTGGAATTGCACCTGCCTTTTCATTACCTTAGAATGCTACCTTCCATCATCATTCACAGAAGTATCATACAACGCTCACTTTCAAACTTTTAACAGACATCTTTAGTCTCAGCACAGACAATAACTCTCCTTGATACATTCCCTACTTCATAATCATCAAGATAGAAGAGACCTCTGAACTAGTACAATCCAACACCCCATTATGTAGATCAAAACACCGAGCCTAGTGAGAGCTGATATATGCTCAATACTGTGAAGCATATCAGTAGAGCAGTTGGGACTCAAATTAAGCTTGCTTGATATTTGCATTGTCTTCCTCTATTTTGTCCTCTTCACCTGGTTGTCATCTGTCACTAAGCAGTAGAAATAAAGCAAACACACACAAACTTTCAATGTTCAGAAAGATCAAAGGGAACACAGGAGCATAACATTTCATAATATTAACTGGAGGTATCTTTGGGTACTTAGACTGCAGATGACATTTTCTGCTTGTTTTTCTTATTTAGACTGTTTCAAAGATTCATTGATGATAGGGTATTGCCAGCAAATTGAAATGAGTCAATACACGTGCAGAAAAAGATGAGGAGGAAGAAGAGGATAAATAATAGGATGAAGTGGAGAAAAATTAGCAGGGGCAGAAGGAGGAGGGAGAGGAAGACAAAGAAGAGGAAGAGGGAACCTTGTAAAGCTAGCATGATTATGGAGATATTTTGGAGAATTCAATGCTTCTTTAGAAAGCTTTGTCCATTGATTGTAAGTGGAGAACAGCAGCCAGCCAGTTCTTCTCTATTTAATTAATAAACACAGCTCACCCTGGGGAAGACTAATTCTTTTCTTAGCACTCATTAATTTCTTGTAATTGGGGCCAATACCAAGAAGATAGCCCTAAAATCATATATGTACAAGCAATATTAATTAGACTTAGTGGGTTGTTTATATGTATATAAACACACACATATGTAACAGCAATAATTAAAAATAGATGACACGAATATGAGAGATAATGAGGAGGTGACATGTGAAAGGCTGGAAGGGGGAGAGAGGATGTAATTATATTTTAGTTAAAAACATAAACTCTCCTCTTGAAAAGGTCATATAGTTTTCACATTAGCCCCAGCTTCAGGGCTAACCAATAGCTGTGTCTATGGAGAAAGGATACCTGTCCAAGATTTAGTGATCTCTTGATCCATATCTACATTACTGACTTCATGCTTCATCTTCATAGGCTTCTTGAATTACTGGGTTCCCTTGTGGAATTGAACCATGTACTCAGAGCCAGATTCTGGATGTGAGCAGTGGGATGAGTGTGATAGAAACAGATGCAATTGTTGGCTGTAAAGGCATTCACCTAAATGAAGAATACAGATGTTCTCGTAAAAAAGGCAAAGGCAGGATGAAGGGAGCTCTCAAATTCAGTCCAAGATGCCTGGGGGATGACATCACACTCTTACTGGGACACACAGCTGTCTTCAAGGGATGATATTGCAACAGCTGCTTTCAGGGATGCTATACTCAGTCTGTTGAATGTAGAGTGGTGGATATGGAGCTCATAAGCATGCTTAGGGCTAAGGCTCTCTTCAGAAACTTTCACTCAGGGACAGATACCTCATCTTCCTTCCTGCTATTTCTACCATCAAAGTGAAAAGAAGGTCTACATTTCAATCAGAAAATAGGTCTTCAGTGCAATCTCTAGGTCATAAGTCAGCAAGAATAAGCAGAGTGGCCTCAGGAAATCTGAGCAGTCCAAAGCTGAGCTTTCACCTTCTCCAGCATGCACCTTCTTCTTTCTGAGAAGCTGCTTTAGTCCTGTCAGCTAACTCTCATCCTGTAGCACACTAAGGTCCTCTAGAAGCTGGTTGAACAGTATGAAAGAGCTCACATTTAACTCAAGTTTGAACATAACAGCTTTTCAAAACTGCCCTTCCAAGTTTGTCATATCCCCAAGATTCTTGGATAATTAAGGGTCAAGTACACACATACTTTCATATTTAGGAGCATTGAAAAAATGTGACTCTTGAAACATCAGCCTTGGGTAACCAGGAAGAAGAATACAAAAATGGGCAGGTTTATTTGTAATTACCTCTGAAATTGAGCCTTACTGTTGGTTTGGTGTTAATATCAACTTCAGGAGACATGTAGATGTAGGTGACTTACACACCTGAGAACAAGAGCCGTTCTTTACAAGTCACCAGGTCATATGCTATGTGATAATTATAGATACAAGTCATAGAAGGAAGGTTGGACATAGCTTCCTAAGGCTTTCCAAAGGCCCCTGCTGGGTTTAGAGGTGTAGAAATAAGTGTAAGAACTCCTGTCCTAGCCAAGGTTAAAATACATGCTGCTATTTTAGAAGGATTTGGAAGTAGGAGGAAAAGAGAAAGAAAAATAACCTGTTTCTTACTGGACTTTTATGATTAAGAATATTGCTTTGGTTTAAGATTTCCTGTAGAAACTAAAAGTCTTTTCTCAAAAATTTTTATGTTAAAATTCTGTGTTGTAAATGGTATCTTTAAAGCAGCAATCAAAGTGAAATGAAAATATTAATGTTGGCCCTATGACTGCTGTCCTTATGACATGGATTAGGGCACAAAGAAAAAACATGTAAAGACACAAGAAGTTAAACACAACAAGCCACGGCCACAGATCTCATAAGAAGGCAACTCTGCTCCTGCCTTGTTTTTAGGCCTCTCTAGTCTCTGGAACTGTGGGGAGAATCCATGTTTTCTTATAATCCACTTGGTCCACGGCACTCCATCATGACAGACTGAGTAAAGTAAAACAGTTATTTTTGTGAGAAGGAATCTAAAAATTGGCAACTGGTTAAAATGGATATTCATTTGCTCACCTTCCAATGTAGTGATTTGGCAAGCCTGTGATGGAGCCTTGAGTCTGCTTTCACAAGATCCCCTTAGGGAATTGTGTTGGTCATGGGCTACACTTGGAAAAAGCAGGGCTAAGATACTAGATTTGGACTCTGAAGTGGTAGAGTTAATCACAGCTCTGACTGACATCACTCTGAAACCTTGGATCCGTGAGGATGCTTTCTGAATCTGTTTCCTCCTTACAGAATGATGTCCACACTATGACTGATTTTTAGGCTACAGAGCTGATCGTGAACATGCATGTAAAAGACAAAACCCTGGCTACTTATTAGTATTGTGTTTGCTTGTGCTGCTAAGATAAAAAAAATCACAAAATGGTTGCTGAAACAAAAGACCTGTCTCCTTGCTGTTATAAACTTTGGGAAGCCCAAGACCAATATGGCTGCAGGGTTGGTTTATGATAAGAGATGTCTTCATGTTTTATAGATACACATCTTTCTTCTAATCTCAAAGGATTGATTCATATTTACCTTCCTGCTATGGATAACAAATGTTCTGAGACACTCCAATTCCTTATGTAAAGTCACAGTGTTTGCATATCTTCTATTAACATCCTCCCATGTACATTTAAACCATGTTTGGAATACTTTTATACCCAATACAATGTAGATACTGGGTGAATAACTGAATATCTAGGAAAATCTAGGGCTATATTCCCCTGTACTTCCTCTCAATAGTAAGAGGTTATAAAGGGTAAGGAGTGTGGAGTTGAGAAGAGAGGCAGCTGCCCCTGAAGGTAAATTTTCAGAAAAACTTCAAGATAGCTTAAAAAGTTATTTCCTATATATCATCCTGTCTTTCATGGAAACTAACAGTGAAATGTGTTAGTAACTGCCAGTGCATTTGCTGTTGGAGATGTTGTTTGTTAAGATAAGCCAGATGCTAATTCTATCCTCTTAAAGGACATAGTACCACACAAGGAGTGGCTCATGGAGATACATGGTACTCTATAGGGAAGGGTGCTAATAGCATGGTCTATCAACAGGAAGAAAAGTTAACTTACAAAGCACTGAATTTCAGTTTGGGAATGTAGCATGCATGAGAACCTTGAATGATTCCCAGAATCATATAAACCAAGCACAGTGAAACACACTTGTAACCCCAGCAGGAAAATAAGAAGTTCAAGGTCCTCCTCTTATATAGGATGTTCTGGAACATCTTGGAGAAATATTTTCCATGTAAGTAAGAAGACCTAAGTTCAGCTCTCCATTTCTAGCATAAAAAGCAAGGCAGGGCAGCACAGACTCATAATTTCAGCATTGGGGAGGCAGAGAAAGAGGATTTCTAGAGCTTTCTAGATAGCCAGTTTATCTGAGTTGGAGAAGTTTAGGTTTAGTGAGAGACAATTTCAAACAATAAGGTAAAGAACATGACCAGGTTAGCTCTATCTCTGAAATGCAGGGATGGTTCAACATGAGAAAGTCAATAAATGTAATAAACCTTGTAAATGGATTTAAAGACAAAAATCACATGACCTTATCAATTGACATATCAAAAGCCTTTGACAAAATCCAACATGTCTTCATGATAAAAATACTAGAAAATGTAGGTGTAAAGAGCATGTACCACAACATAATAAAAGTAATTATATGAGAAACTTGCAGCCAACATATGTAAAGTGGAGAAAATCTTCAAGAAATTCCACTGAAGTAAAAAATAAGATGAGGCTGTCTTAGACATACCCCTTTTCAGTATAGTGCTTAAAGTACAGACTGAAGAAATAAGACAAGAAAAGAAATTAAAGGGATTAAAAATAGGGAAAAAAGTCAAACCATCCCTATTTGTATGGCACTATTCACTAGTGATCCCCAAAATTCTATCAAAAAACTTCTTGAAATAATGAACAAATTCAACAATGTTGTGGGATATAAAACTAACTTGTACAAATCAATAGCTTTTTTATACACCACTAACAAACACAGAAAGGAAGAGATTATGGGCACACTCCCATTCAAAACATCCTCAAAAAATTAAAATGTCTATGAATACACCTAATTAAGGACATGAAGAACTTCTACAAAGAAAAATTTAAATCTCTGAAAAAATAAATAAAGAAAAATAGAAAATGGAAAGATATTCCAAGCTGATTAATGCGAGAGAATTATAGGTGACTGAGAATAATTATTTATTTATTAAAGGGTTCCAGAATAAGCACTCACTGATACAAAAGGGTGACTATAGCCATGACATTCCTCAAAGGCTAGACTGATCCCATTCAGTTTCACACTGATGGTCTGGTCTTTCCCATCAAAAATCATGAGAGATGTGCCTATCTGTATCAGATCTTAAGCTGGCTCCAAGGCCACACCCTAGGGGCTATACACCACTTCCAAGGTGAGAGGATACATGCTCCCCACTACAGCTCTTGGAATGACAAAATTAATATTGTAAGAATAGTCATTTTATAAAAAATCTCCTTATAGATTCGATGCAAACCCATTCAGAATCCCGCTCTCAAGTAGAAAAAGAGTATCCTAAAATTCATATAAAACCACAAAAGAATCAAGATATTCAGAAAAATCCTGAGCAAAAATGACAGTGCTTAAGGGATTTTCATTCCAGGTGTTAGGATATATTACTCAGTCATGGTAATAAAAAAACAATATAGTACTGGTATGAAAACAGACATATAAACGAATGGAACAAACTTGAATATCCAAATAAAAGTACATGTAACATCAACCATTTAATATTTGACAAAGATACCAAAAACATAAACTGTGGAAATGAAAGCATCTTCACTTAATGATTCTGAGATGTCCACATGCAGAAAAAAATGAAATTAGACCTGAATCTATCACCTTGCACAAAAACTAACCACAAATGAGTCAAAGACTTAAATGTGAAACTGCACACACTTGAAACTGATAGAAGAAAACATAGATATAATATAGGAGTAGAAAGACTTTTTGAATATAACTCCATTTTCCTAAGAATTAAGGGCAGCAATTAATAAATGGGACTTCATAAGGACTGAAAAGCTGTATAAAACCATAAAAGCACAAGTAATGAAACAATTAACTGGGTGAAGAGGAAGTCCACATAATGGAAGAGAATCTTTGCCAGTTATACATTTGACAAAAGACCAATATAGAGAATATGTAAAGAACTCAAAACATGAAAAGTCAAAAAAGAAATGCCCACTCAAAAAATGGACCTGGGATGTGGTGATATGTTTCAAATTTAATAAAAACCAGTCTGAATAATCAGAGGGATCTACCCACAGTCCGTCTAGGAGGATCAGACAGTGGTAACTCACACCTTTAATCCCAGCACACGGAATATCCAGGAGTGGTGACCTATGTCCTTAATCCCAGAAAATCTGATTTTGAGGCCATCTTAGTTTACAGAAGGAGTTCCAGGCTCCCAGGCAGGCAGTGGAGGTGCCATGCCTTTAATGTTAACCTGGATGTAAAACAACTGGGTGAAGTGGATATTTAAAGCAGACATAGAAAGACAGAGCAGTCAGTAGAAGCCACAAGGAGTGAGGCTGAAGAAGCTGCAAGACAGCTGGGTGAGATCTGACTGTGGTGTTTCCTCTCTTTGATATCTCAGCCTTTCCCTGAGATCTGGCTCTGAGTTTCCTTTATTCATGCAACATTTGGTATCCAACTTTGGGGCATGAATTCCTCCCCTCCCTACCCAAAAATGGTGCTTGCTGGCCAGAGGAACACGTGGCTGGAGGAATAATTACCTGCTGGCTAGGCATTCTGTTCTGAGTTAAGCTCCAGTCTTAGGCAGACCAGCCACACATGTTTCTGTTTCACTCTCATCTGGGTAAGTTTCTCAGAAGTGGCCTCTTTCTCCTGGTGAATTTTGTTTCTTTTTGGACCCCTCCTTGGGCTGCTATCACACTAAGTAGCTGCCCCACTTTACAATCAATTGAATCATCACAGACAACAAATTGGTGAGTGAATTACATTTTTTTAAAGGGGGAAATTTGTTTGAGGCAATGGAGGGTGTTTGGTCTTTCTATGATCTTTCTCTAGACAATTTGGTATACAATCAGTAAATGGAAAGATAAATAAAGTCGATGGAACTATCATAATGTTTATCATACTGTTTATTATGCATTTTTGTTTCATTTTTGTTTATCATTTAAAAAGTCAATTAATGTAAATGCCAAGAAAAAAGTCTTTAAAAAGCCTCTCACGAGAGAACACAAAGATGTTCAAATTCAAACAGAGGAATATGAAGAACCAATTTCAGCAAGGTCATCTAAAATGAGATAAAAAACTGGCACCATTAATGTACCTAGTAATCTTTAAAAAACTGAACAATGATAAAGATGATAGAGAAGCTAGTTGGGCTCCAGTACAAATGCTAGAATTAAGGAGAGTAAAAGAAGCAATTGTGACATATGGGATACACTCACCATTTTTAAAACAAATGTTAAATAGCTGGTCATGCTGTATCCAGATCACCCCTAAAGATTGGCTAGATATGGTTACTGCTATTTAGAGGCTGGACCACTTTTATAGTGGAAATCGTGGTGGAAGCAGGAGGCTAAAACAATAGAACAAAGAAGCAGGACCAGAGGCGAAGAAGTCTCCCAAGACAAACTTCTTGGGGGTATTATGCTCTTATTGAAAGGCAGTCTTTATACAATGAACATACTCTGGATTTATGTCACATGGCAGCTTTAAATGCCTGGGATAGGACTGAAGACAAAGGAAAGAAAACTGAATAA
Source organism: Phyllotis vaccarum (assembly GCA_033318265.1). Taxonomy (NCBI): domain Eukaryota; kingdom Metazoa; phylum Chordata; class Mammalia; order Rodentia; family Cricetidae; genus Phyllotis; species Phyllotis vaccarum. Next base: position 3,412,218 of record JARWLC010000013.1, on the reverse strand, counting down.
TTCACAAAAGTAATTCAAAGCCCCAAAGAAACTTTTACAGAATTTTGCACAGACTAACTCCAGTGGGTAAACAGAATGGTACTGGACTCAGAAGCCAGGAGAATAATAATTGAATCACTTGCTTTTGAGAATGCTAATGCACAATGTAGAAAAATGTAGAACATTAAAAGCAAGGTCAGCACCTTTGGAGGACTGGATTTGTGAGACAATTAATCTAGAGTCTTATGATGGTGATGATAACTGAGTAGGAGAGCTTATTTCTAGAGGTATAAGAAAAAGTCAAAATGTTAAATGTTACAATTGTGGAAGGCAAGGTCAAGTAAAATAGATTATAAACAAGGTGTTCCCATAAGCGTGCTTTTGTTAGGAATAATTCCAAGAGAACACACCTCCCTTCGAGAGTATGCAGAAGGTGTGGAAAAGGAAGACATTGAAGGAATGAGTACAGATCCACAAGGGACAGACAAAATAACTTTCTTCTCTCAGGAAACATCACAAGAGGCCTTTCCAAAGCCCCTATATCAAATCCAATTTGATCTTACCCTACCATTGTTGAGGAAACACCTTCCCAGAACAATTAAAAAAATTAAAACTTACTTTAAAAAGACATACTACACTGAATGATAGAAAATCTATAGAACAAGAAAAAAATCAGGAAAAATTATAAAGGAAATAATTTGGCAAGCTTCTGTTGATGATCAAAGGCCAAAATTAAAAGTACAAGTAAATGATATTATTATTGAAGGCTTATTGGACACAGAGGCTGATATATCAATAATTTCACCAGAGTCATGGCATCCAAGTTGGCCCCTTTAGGAGGTAAATAGTCAGTTTTGAGGAATTGGGTCATTATCCCAGGTAAAACAGAGTGCAAGATGGCTTGAGTGTATAGGACCAGAAGGACAGAGAGGAATATTAAAGCCATATTTGGCTAACATTGCTATAAATTTATGGGGACAAGATTTACTACAACAATGTAGCACACAGATTAATATTCCTCCTAACATAGAAAAACCCCCATAAACTCGCATGTTTCTGGAAAAACATTGGAAGGTATTATGAGAAACAGTCATAGACTATTCATGTTATAGAAAAGCAATGTACAATGGCTGTTGATCTTTCAAAAACACCCACAACACTACCTCTACAATAGCTAACAGAGAAGCCTATATTGGTTCATCAATGGCCTCTAACAAAAGAGAAATTTCAGGCCTTAGAGCAGCTGGTACAGGAGCAGTTAAATGCTCAGCATATAGAAAAACTAACCTGTAGTATGAGGTTTCTGGCCCGGACTTTCGGGCCTAACCTCAAGGTCTAGGCCCACAGACCCGCAGTCCCACAGTCCCACAGAGACATACAGATGCTTCCAATAGTTTTAGGCTGATCAGCCTTAGGCCCAGGCATATAGCTTGCTAACTCTCTACCCTTAAGCTATCCCATGTCTCTTGTTCAGCCATGTGGCCTGGTACCTTTCTTTAAAGCTGCATGGTTGTCCTCTGCATCCTGCAGCTTCTCTCTGGTGCTCTGCCTGGCGGTCTGCTCTGAGATTTTCTTAGTCTGGTAGCCCCACCCTCACTTCCTGCCTGCCTTTGGCCAATCAGCGCTTTTTATTAAACCAGTGGGTGGGACAATTATTTACCATGAAACAGCACAATACTCCTACACCAACCAGCCCTTGGAACTCTCCTGTATTTGTCATTAAAAAAAAAAAAAAGATCTGGATAGTGGAGAAGGGTAACAGACCTAAGGGCAATAAACAAGGTGATCCAGCTAATGGGCTCTCTACAGTCTGGGATTCCTTTGCCTTCTCTGTTAAGTAAAGAATGGCCTATCATAGTTATTGATTTAAAAGACTGTTTCTTTACAATACCTTTACAAGAACAAGACAAAGAAAATTTTGCCTTTATAGTGCCCACGTATAATAATTCTCAGTCTGTAAAGAAGTATCAGTAAAGAATACTCCCTCAAGGAAAACTGGATAGCCCCACTCTGTGCCAGTATTTTGTATGAAAGCCAGTAGAATAAATAAGTAATGAATTCCCACAATCTATAATTTATCATTACATGGATAACAACTTATGGCCGATTCAAATATAGATACCTTAGAAACACTGTTTGAAGAAGTGAAAAAAAATGCCTCCTTGGGATTACAAATTGCCCCTGAAAAAATACAAAGAGGGGACTAAATTAATTATTGAAGCTGCAAAATAGGCTAACAGAAAATCAGACCCCAAAAGGTATGAATCAGGAGAGATAGATTGAAGACAAATAATTATTTTCAAAGACTAGGAGACATTGCTGATTTACAACCCACTATTGGAATTAAAAAATGATGTACTGGATAATATGTTTAAAACCTTAAATGGTGACAAGGACTTAAATAGTCTGAGAGAATTGTCACCTGAAGCTGAGAAAGAATTGGCTTTGGTGGAAAAGAAATTACAGGATGTACATGTGGATCGTGTGGAACCAGACCTTATTGCATTCTAATTATCTTGCCCTCTAAGCACTATCCTACAGGAATTTTAATGCAAAGGGAAAATGTTATATTGGAATGGATATTTCTTCCACATAAACTGAGTAAGAAATTAAAGACATATGTGGAGAAGATTTGTGAACTCATTTTTAAAGGAAAATAAGAATTCATCAATTGACAGGAATGGACCCAGCAGAAATTGTTGTACCTTTAACTAATGAAGAAATTGACCAATTATGGATAGAAAGTGAACCTTGGCAAAGAGCCTGCAGTAATTTTTTGGGAGATATTAACAACAAATATCCTCAAAGCAAAAGAACTGAATTTCTAAAGAAAACTAATTGGATTCTCCCTCGTATTGTATAAGATAATCCAATTTCTGGAGCCCTTACATTTTATACTGATGCAAACAAATCAGGAAAGGCAGGTTACAAATCAGAACATATAAGTAAAGTGCCTCAAATCCCTTATAATTCTGTTCAAATGCCAGAATTATACACTATTGTGATGCTATTAATGGACTTTACAGAACCTCTTACCATAGTCACTGACTCTCAGTATGCAGAAAGAGTTGCTCTACACATTGAAACAGCTGATTTTTTAATGATGAATCAGAATTAACTTCATTATTTATTCAGTTACAAGAAATAATGAGGACTAGAAATCATCCTTTCTATATAACACACATTTGATCCTATAAGGGTCTGCCAGGTCCTTGACCACAAGGTAATGATGAAATTGATAAATTATTAATAGGAAACGTACTAGAGGCCTCAGAATTTCATAAAAAGCATCACGTCAATTGCAAAGGATTAAAAAAAGACTTCTCTATCACTTGGCAACAAGCCAAATAAATTGTAAAAAGGTGTCCTACCTGTTCCTTCTATAACCAAACTTCATTGCCAGAAGGAAGTAATCCTAAAGGTATACATAGAAATGAAATCTGGAATATGGATGTATTTCATTTTACACAGTTTGAAAAGGATATGTACCCCATAAAATAGACACATTTTCAGGATTTCAATGGGAAACTGCCTTGAGTTCAGAAAAGGCTGATTCTGTAGTTATAGCCATCATGGGAACACCTGTACAAATTAATAAGACTGACAATGCTCCAGCATATGTCTCTAGTAAAATGAAACAATTTTTTTTGCCTATTATAATATAAAGCATATTGCAGGAATACCACACAATCCTACAGGGCAAGCAGACATACAGAGATCAAATCAAACTCTAAAGAATAGGCTAAATAAACAGAAAGGAATAACAAAGACCCCTAGAGATAGACTACATAATGCTTTATTAATTTAAAATTTTCTAAATGCTAATGAGAAAGGAACAACAGCTGCTGAAAGGCATTGGACTATAGAAAAAACAGCTGAACTAAATCAGCCTGTCTATTCAAAGATGTACTGACTTCTGAATGGAAGCCAGGGTATGTGCTATGTTGGGGAAGGGGTTTTGCTTTTGTTTCCACAGGTGAAGAAAAGTTATGGATACCATCAAAATCAATAAAGACTCGATTTGAACCAGAAAAACTTCATGGAAATATTATAATTCTTTAAGTTGTAAGAGTTGGGACATGTTTTTGTTTTTGTCTTTACAGAAAACTGAAATGACCTTGGACATCTAGCCATCTAAAGCAGAAGGGAGGCTATCCAGAAAAATTTATAAGCAAAAGAATATTGGAACTATTGGTACCTGTATACTCTATAGGGTAATATCTCATTACTTAACCTCTCTATATAATTTTTTTATAAGTTGAAGTCCCAGTTTAATTATAATTTAAAGCTGGTTTTAGAGTTGGAGTGTGGTTCTCTCTTTCTCTAAACCCAAGCATACTTGTTAAAGGAAAATACAAAATCTCTGTATCATATCAGAAGAGCCACCTGATATGGGACAGAAAAATAATTAAAAATAGGGACTATTCTATTGTTACTAATCCTGTGCTGAAAAAAATACTTATGTATTTATCTTCCTGTACATTGTGTTGGGTTTTAGTCTCTTTATCAGTTTTCTGTACTGATCCATGACAATGCTTAATTTTGAACTTAAAGTATCCAAAAGGAAGATGGGGCCCCACACCGATGATTTCACATGAACTCTTACAAAGCCACTAGGCTGACAAACACAGACCAAAGATCAGATTTGGACTACTTGCAGATCAGGACAATTTTGAGACGACTTTCTGAGATGAACCAGTTTCACAGACTACTATAGCCAAGACTTGAGACAAGCTGTGCACTTTGCTGTTGTGCAGACTGGAAAACAAATGATACAGATACTTATTTCAGGACTTGACAATTAACAAAACTTTTCTTTTCAGGATCTCCTAATGATGCCATTGCCCCCAGACAGCAAGAAGTAAATATAAGAACATGGCGACCACATTCCCAAAAGGTGAGATGAGTGGGTTTTGGCCCTTCAATGGGTTATGGATATGTGGGGATATGTTTCAAATTTAATAAAAACCAGTCTGAGATATCAGAAGGATCTATCCACAGTCAGTCTAGGAAGATCAGAGAGTGGTAACTCATACCTTTAATCCCAGCACAGGGAATAGCACAGAATGGTGACCTATTCCCTTAATCCCAGCAAATCTGATTTTGAGGCCATCTTAGTTTACAGAGGGAGTTCCAGGCTCCTAGGCAGGCAGTGGTGGTGTCATCCTGTTACATTGTATTTTCTTGGTCCCAGGCAGCCTGAGGCCCAGACCCACAGACCCTGCAGCCCCAGACCTCTTAGCTGCCCTCTGTTCCTGCTCAGGCCCCAGAAATGACTCAGACGCTTATATTAACTTCATGCTGTTTGGTCTGTGGCTTAGGCACATTGCTAGCTAACTCTTACATCTTAACTCAACCCATTTCTATTAATCTTTCCTGCCACGTGGCCCATGGCTCACCTGTGTTCCTTACATGTTGCTCCTTAGGGCTTCAGACCTGGTCTGTCTCTTCTTACATGTTGATCCTTTGGGCTTCTGGCTCCTTCTGTCTCTGACTCAACCCTGCTCCTCCTACCTATTCTGATTCCTCCTCCTACTTTTTCTATGGTGCCTGTCATGGGTCAAAACAGCTCCTTTATTTAATGATTGCTATCCACAGCATACATAAAGGCAATCCCACATCATCACTCCTTTAATCTTAACCTGGATGTGAAACAACTGGGTAAAGAGGGTATTTAAGGCAGCCATATATAGGAGATTATGTTGTTCCATTGTAAATAATTGTCTCTGCCTATGAGTTTAATAAAAAGCACTGATTGGCTAAAGGCAGACAGGAAGTGTGGGCGGAGTTCCTGGACCTGAAAAACTCTGGGAACAGGAAGAACAGAGCAGAATGCCAGAGAGAAGCCAGAAGAAACAGAGGACAACTATGCTGCTCTAAGAAAAAGTACTGAACCCCATGGCTGAACAAGTCATGGGTTAGACGAAGGGTAGAGAGTTAGCAAGTTACATGCCTGGGCCTTATGCTGATCAGCCAAAAACTATTGTAAACATCTGTGTGTCTCTGTGGGTATGTGGGTCTGCAGGCCTAAACCTTGAGGCTAGGCCTGAAATTCTGGAACAGAAACCTCATACTATAGCCATAGAAAGACAGAGAAGGCAGAAGAAGTCAGGAGTAGTGAGGCTGAGGAAGCTTAAAGGCAGCTGGGTAAGATTTGACTGTGGTGTTTCCTCTCTTTGATATCCCAGCCTTTCCCTGATATTGGGCTCTGAGCTTCCTTTATTTGTGCAACCCTGGTACCAGAACAGAGAATTCTCAAAAGAAGAAAAAATAGTGGCAAAGAAATATCTTAAGAAATGTTTGTTGTCTCCAGAAACTAGGGAAATATAAATCAAAATAGCTTTGAGGTTTTATCTTACCTGAGTCAGAAGAGCAAAGATCAACAAAACATAACAAATATTGTATGTGTGTAGGGAAAGGGGAACAATTATTTGTGGGATAATGCCCTTGTACATTGTTAAGTTTCGTTATTTGTGTTGATTTAATAAAATGCTGAGTGGCCAGTAGTAGAGGTGAGACAATGAGACTATGAGAATTCTGGGAAGAGGAAAGTCAAAGCAACAGAAGCCAGCCAGATACAGAGGAAGCAAGATGAGAATGATGCACTGAAGTAAAGCTACCAAGCCACATAGAATACAATCATGGGTTAATTTAAATGCAAGAGCTAGTCAGTAATATGCCTGAACTACTGTCCTAGCATTTACTATACTATCAAGCATCTAAATAATTATTTCATAAACAGCTGCAGGACTGACTGTGTGGGACACAAAAACTATGACTATAATAATTTTTTCTTGGTAGGATTGCGAATTGGTGAAACCATTATGGAAATCAGTATGGAGAATTCTCAAAATGATTAAAATAAATTTATCATAGGTCCCAGCCTTATTATTGCTTAAGTGGTCCTCAACCTGTAGGTTGTGACCACTTTGGGTATGAATGACTCTTTCATAGGAGTTACCTAAGGCCACCTGCATATCAGATGTTTACATTATGACTCATAACAGTAGCAAAATTACAGTAATGAGGTGCCAATGAAAATAATTTTATGATTGGAGTCATCAAAACATGAGGAACTGTACTAAAGGATTGCAGTATTAGGAAGTTTGAGAACCATTGCTTTAGAATATTACCTAAAGAGTTTGACATTCTTCTCCACAGATACTTGCTCAGGAACTCTTACAAAGGAAAGTACTTAACTGAGGCTTGATTACAATTTCAGGAGCTTAGTCCATTATTATGGCAGGGAGCATAGGAGTAGGCAGGTGTGGTGCTAAAGAAGTAGCTAAAGGGTGCATCCTGACATCCTAATTGAGAGAGAGAGACAGAGACAGAGAGAGACAGAGACAGAAAGAGGGAGGGAGAGGGAGGGAGAGGGAGGGAGAGGGAGGGAGAGAGAGAGAGAATATGGGTCTTGGAGTGATGTGGACTCGTAAAACCTCATAGTTCTGTAGTAGCAGACTTTCTCTAATGAGGCCAAACTTTCTAATCCTTCTCAAATAGTGCCACTCCCTGGTGATTAAACATCTGAATATATAAGCCTACGAAGCCGTTCTTATTCAAACTACCACAATGTGCTAAATATGCAGGACATCACGTATTTGTAATCACAGTTCTGGGAAGGCAGAGAGTATAGAATCTTCATTTAACCAAGGTCTTCAAGAATTTCAGTTAGAGCTGTGACTCAACTTTACCACTTTGGAGTTCAAGTCCAAGATCTTGGACAGTCCACTGGCATGGCACAGTAGGTGGAACTCAAGTTACAGGCATGTTTAAATTAGGCCTGAAGATAGGAACCAACCTTTCTCAGAAGGAGACAGAATCATGATAGAAGAACAGAGCAGGTCACCTATAATTATAGCTTGAGAGAGCCCTTCAACCTTTTGAACACTTGTATCTACTGGTACAAACCCACACAGAGACCACACACATACATATATTTTAAAATAATAGAAATAAATATCTGCAACAATATGTGATGTCAACCACTGAACTTTTTCTTCAGCACCAATTGCTTCACTTGTGACTTGGCTTTATGACTGATATTAGATTCTCATTTATCTCCAGATCCCAGGTGAATGAAGAGGATTATGCAAGCCAGGTTTTCCAAGTCAGTTTGCTGAGAAGCAAACATTTAGATAGGTGCATGTGACTATCTTGTAAATCCAGACTCTAATCTGCAATGTGTATAGCAACAATGGGAAGTGGAGTGAAAGCTTTTCGTGTATAATATAGTCTTTCCATTTTGATCATGTCTGAACAGGGTTCCAACATCCTGGAATGAAATCAAAGCTGGGAAACAGGAAAGTTTGAACATGAAATGAAAAGGGTATGTTCTTCTGGAAAAATGGGGTTGGTGGGGGAATTGTGGTTTTCTGCTCCAGAGTCATTCATAGACTTGTGGTTGATGTTTTTGGAATGGGCCAACACCACTGTGGAGCTGAAAAATGCATGCAATTGGGAGTCTGAAAAAAATACACTCATGTCCTGGCTTGTCTCCCAGCTCAGAACATGGTCTTGAACATGACCCAGTATCTCTTTAGGATTTATATGTCTTCTGGTGGGGAGAGTAAGAAGCCCTCACTCTGGGCCCACCAATAGGAAGAGGTCATCTATACATACAAAGGTTTTGCTTGTGTGTGTACTGGCTGCCAATGTGTTTGGCAGTTTTCTTCCAGACTGTGTTCAGTAGACATGAAGAGAAGCCCCAGGATTTTCTGTCTGGAAGGGATTCAGGGGAAAGTTGCCTGGTTGGTACATCTTTAGCCCAATACCACTGAAATATTGGGAAAATGCTGAAATGTTGAGGTCTTTAGAGAAACCATGGTAGTGAGAGACTTACAAGTCTTGTTTTTCTTAGCATCTTGCTTGGCACTCAGAAATTAATGTGTTGCTGTTCAATGCTCTGGCTTAATTTGAGGGCAGAAGCTATTGTAATCAGTTGCTCCCTCTGTATTTCAGAACTATTGGCAAAAGCCTGGCTGTAGGTGGGGCCTGAGGCAGGATATAGTCACAAATCTGGCTTGAGGTGGAACCTGAGGGAAGATTCTGAGAGATCCACACTCCATCATTTGTTTCATGGATAGAGGGATTTTACTTGATTTTTTTTAAATTTTAAAGTATTTATTTGATTTCTTCTCTCTTAATTTCTCTTTTCCTCTTCTTGTTCCTCTTTTCTTCTTTGACATATGAATGTCATTGTGTTGTGTAGGCTAAGATGGGAGCTCTTTCTTCAAGGACTGAAGGGATATACCATGACACTGGGATCTTACTTTGATTTTTGAATTGACATAAATTTAATACATTTGATGAATGTATTTAATGACTTCATTCATATGGTTATTATATAATAATCCAAGTGAGATATTAATATTGTCTGCTCTAACATTAGTCATTTATTTTTCTCATGAAGTTTAGGTATTGTAGTAATTCTCACTTGCAATATACTATACAAATGATTAATATTTATTAAAGGATATTTTAGCTCTCACAGATTCAAATTTAACCTTAAGACAATTCTTGGAGATAGGATGGTCCCATGACAGGGTTGCTGCTCCATTCTCCAAGAAAGCAGGAACAAAACAGGGCAGCTCAAGATCCCAGCTGTCTCTTCAATGGGGTTGGCCACACCCCATTCAAGCTCTCAGAACTCCAGAGACATTCTTCTAAGCTGCCTCAGCTAACACCTGAATTCTACCACATCTCCCACTTTTGTCTACCTAAGAAAGTTCTGAACTAAGACTATATACAATATGAATTATTAGAAGGTAATGTCTGGGGCATAAAAAGGCAAAATGCAAACAGAGTCAAACTACAACTAAAAACCAACAAATATAAGGTACATTTCTAAAATATTGGTAAATGGCAAGGTATGTAAATTATTTCAAAACTGTTTATCTGGAAGAGTAAAAATCCAACACTTGAATGTTCCCTGCTAAGATATGAAAGAATAGTAACCTTAACCACCTATTCTTCAACCCTATCAAGACCTGAGAAGGCAAATATATTACCTGAAAGTTGGAAGCACAGGAGAGTAGCTTCCAAGATTTGGGAGAGGACAATGACATTCAACTACCTGGGCAGTCACCTATGTTTTTTCTGTGCCATTGGAGCATCCATCATTTTGGCTACAGGCCTAAGATATCTAGCAGATCTTTTCAGAAGCAGGGCATTTTTGAGGGACTGTCTTATCCTGTCCAGGCAGGCTTTGTCATCCTGTCATCCTGTTCATCCAGATTGGACAGCATTCATACTGTCAGCAGTCGAGGCAATGGCAGTTCTTTGCCCAACCAGCCATTCTATGCCAAGAGGACAAACTCCATAAGGAGTGTCCTTGATGCTCAACACCATCTCCAGAAAGGAGCAGTGACACCAGGAGTCATCGTGTCTCTCACAGCCAAATTATGAATAAAAAAAAATTACATGCCATATTATCCGGGTCTTTGAAATGGTTGAAGACTCCTGTCTATCTGATATATTCTAGCATGTATCTGGGAAACCTAGGAAACACAACTATTACATGGCAATCCTAAGTAAAGTTGACCTGCAGTTCCTATCATCCTAAAGACCGAAGCTTACATTGTAAAATTAGGCTACCTATAAAGGGGTGTACAATCTCTGAATGATGACTTCCAGTATGACTATCATACTAACGTTAGCCAGAGGTACATGTACTGTGAAAAATGATAACAATTCTTGGAGATAAGAATGGTTCCACTAAGGAGTTGCTGTTCCATTCTCCAAAAAAAGCAAGAACAAAACAGGGAAGCTCAAGAACCTAGCATTCTCTTCAATGGGGTTGGCCATGCCCCCGTTCAAGCTCCCAGAACTTCAGAGACACTCCTCTAAGCCTTGTCAACTAACACCCGAACTCCGCCATATTTATGTTTGCCTCAAATTCACTATAGAGATTAGAATGATCTTGAAATCCTGATTCATCTTCCTTCGTCCTCTATAGTACTAATACTATAAGCATATGCTACCATACTCATGTTAATATGATGCTAGTGATTTAATTTAGGGCTTCATGAATGCCAGGCAATAACTCTACTAAGCTATTTTTTTCTAGCCATTTATTACTTTTATATTATCTAAACTGTCCAACACCTTCCTTGTAGGAGTTAGCTATGATCTCCTTGCTAGTCAAGGTAACTATGAATCTTCTTTCTATCAAACTATACCCCGGTGTGCAGTGAGTAGCCTTTCCCCATTTCCTTTTACATGTCCCAGCTTTTAGATACTCTTGGCTTCCATGAAGTCTGCATTTAGTATTTATGTCTTTCACATAAAAGAGGTTCCTTCAGACTCACCTAAGTCATGGAAAATTATAACACTTTATTTATATGTGTGTGTGTTATTTATGATATAATCAAATGTTGGGCTGGGAATATGATAAATGTATCCTCCATCATTGAGATGTATTCCCTACCTTTCCTTTAAAATGAAATAGAATTTTATTGCATATATCTGCATTCACTGTGACCATTCATCCACTAATAGAGATTTAATGAAAAAGTAAAAGTGATTAATGCCAATAAGTATGAGGAATAAGGAACACTAGTACATTATTCATCAAGATATGTATTCAAGTTACTTTCCCCTTGCTCATAAACCGCATATGGATATCTATCAAAGGAAGAACCAAAGTCATCCTTCTCACCTCATTCAAAGGCCACCAGGGATCTGACCTATTCACTACATCAACCTCATATGGTATCATATTCTTGTTGTTCTCTATATGCTATGCTCTGCCTTTCATTTCTTCTTTTATTTCAACTGACAATATTTACTCCATTTGTAGGTCCAGGCTACTTGCTTTCCATTTGCTTATAAAGCCCTGCCTCCTAGATAATTAGGTAACTGCCTGGTTCTTTGTCAATTTGTCTCCACTACAATGTCATTTCTTTAGAGATACATTCTCTGAATCAGCAAAAGTGAAGATACAGCAAATGACCCTAAGCTTTTGTCCTTACTAGAGTGTTCATCATCCTTTTTTTGTGTCTAAGTATTCATGTGAGTGTACATGTATATTCAGTCACTCTCTACCTTATTTTTGGGACAGCGTTTGTTGTTTGAGATGGAATTTACCAGTTTGGCTAGTGAACTCCCCACCACCAAATTGAGGCCAAACACTCATGCCACTGAACACTGTTTGTTATATGGGTGGTGGGGATATAAGGCCTTATGCTTGTGTGGGAAGCCCTTTGCAAATGATGCCATCTCTGCAGCCCCATTTTTTGCTCTTTGAATAGTCTGTATGTATTTACTTGTTTCATTATTGTCCATCTCTTCTACTTTTCTGTGCGGTCCATGGGGGCCTAGGTCATTGTTGTCTTGGTTCTGCGATCTTCAGTATTTAAAATATATCAGACACTCAGGACATGTAAAAGAATATATGACGTTGAATGCTGGGTAGATCATATCCAGAAAAAGGGAATGGTGAGGAAAGTAACTTTGTCAATTCCAGATATCTATTTGACCCTGTACTGTGATCATAATGTGTGATAATAAGTACCTATTTATGCCAACATCCTCAACAACTGTTGGATATTATTAATTCAGGATAATTTTTGTATTACTTCCTAATATTTTCATTATATTCCATTTGCCTGACACATAAAAGATCATCAACAATATTTTTCAGTTAAATAAATGACTGAATCTATCCTATATAATCCAAGCATTGTGATAAAATAAAATTTGTCATATCCATATTTCTAAAGAGGGGGCAAATCAAATCTGGAGAGTTCCACACATGCCCACACTAGGCCACAATGCAATCTTAGTGAGAAGACTATTTTCCTGTAAATGAGTCAAAAGTTGGCCTAACAAAGAAGTGTAGTAGGAGGTTTCTGACCCTGATGTTCAGGCCTTGCCTCAAGGTTTAGGCCCACAGACCCGCAGAACCACAGACCGGCAGACCGGCAGACCCGTACTCACAGAGACACACAGATGCTTTCATTAGTTTTAGACTGGTCAGCCTCAGGCCCAGGCATACAACTTGCTAGCTCTTTACCCTTAAACTAACCCATGATTCTTCTTGTTCAGCCATGTGGCTTGGTACCTTTCTTTAGAGCAGCATAGTTGTCCTCTGCTTCTCCGGGCTTCTCTCTGGAGTTCTCTCTGGCGTTCTGCTCTGTGCTTCCTGTTCTCAGAGTTTTTTAGTCTGGTAGCCCCGCCCACACTTCCTGCCTGCCTTTGGCCAATCAGCACTTTTTATTAAACCAGTGGATGGGACAATTATTTACCATGAAACAACACAATACCCCTACAAAGAAGTCTTGCAAAGCTGAGCAACTAAGAAAACTGAAAGCTAATACATCACTATTTTTAAGAAGAAGGGATCTTTTTACAGAGGCAAAGGTCATACTCAATGATATATCATATCATCAGCAAGGAGTCAATTAGCTGAAGATAAAATACAGGAATAGAGCAACTATCTTCAGCCCTGAAAAGTATCTGATTCTACTAGTGGGGCCCATAGTCCTTCTTCACCATTGAAACATTTTTGTGTCTAGTACAGAATAGTATACATGGTGAGGATTGTACATTGTGCCATCCTCTTTGATTGGTCATAATCAAAGTGTACTAACATCCTTAGCTCTGTGTATATGTGTGTGTTTATGCATATTTTTGTGTTTGCAATGGGGCTGACCTCTGCAGGCAGGATGGCTGTGATAATATAGCTGACACTTTGGAAGTTCTAGTTCATAAAGGCAGCCCTAGCACTAAACTCATAATGGTTAGAGTAAAGTCACAGGTATGTAGATATTCTACCATTCCATTTCAGGTTGATTGACCTAGCCAACTATTCACTAAACTAATGAGAATAGATTTGTGGCAAGAGTCCATAAATACTTTTTAAGTACTTCTCAGGCATTTGTTTCATCTTTTAGGAATTATCTGTCTAGATCTGTACCTTATGACCCTGAGGTCTTATGAGTGGAAGAGATGTCCCTGCTGCTCACCAGCTGCAGCATTAAAAAAATGGGTTCTGAACCCTGCCTGGGCAACACAGCTGAGCTGACCTCAGAGATGCAGGTGTGGAGAGCAGACCCTGATATTGTGAAAGCAGGAGAACTGTTCTGGCTCATTGCACATTGCTGCAAGGAGTCAACTAGCCAGGGCAATGCTGGAGAGCTCACTCTGTTGGTGAAGACAGGGAAGAGCTGGCAGGCAGGCTGACCAATCCTGCAACTATCCAGGCCCAGAATTAGGATTATGAGTTGACCAAATCCAACATCCACCTCATCTATGATCTGTAGGAGCACATGAAGTGGCAGGCCCTGCAGACGAAAAGCTTCAGGATGTCCTTGACATAGGGCAATAACAAGATATCTAAGAGAATTCCTAGTTTGGGTCCAGAATTGGTAGTGTAGCAGAAATCAAAGGCTTCAAACCAGACCAATGATTCTTTGCAGTGAGCACTTGCAAGTAAAGATTTATGGACAGAAGAGTTTACTGTGTGACTCACTGTGTAATGATACAGCTTCCATAATGAAATTTTTCCTCTTTTCCCTTTTTCTCTTAGATTTTATTTTATTTTATTTTGTGAGGGAGGTTGCCAGAACAGAGTGAGAATATAAAGGGATTTGAAATGAATGGGATCAAGATACATGATATGTAAGAAACAAAGAATAAATATAAAGAAAGTTAAAAAAGAAAAATGAAAGTATAAAATTTTCAGGTAAAGAATGGATCTAGGAAATTTATCATAATGAATGAGGTAACTCAGACCTCAAAAGACAAATATTGTATATTTTCATTTATATGTGAATATTAGCTTTTAGTATGTCAATATGTGTGCTACAATCCAAATAATCACAGAGGTTAATACCTACTAATGCACTAGTTTGGGGGTATGGATCTCCTGAAACTAAAATAGAATATAGTATCATAAAGGATGGTAGGAGAGAAGGGTAGAGGCAGGACTATGGGGAAGGATAACTAATACTAAAGGTCATTTAAAAACAATATGAAACCTACTAATGTAGAAGTCTTGTAAATTATATATTTACACAGAAAGAATCTAAATGAAGTCATCTAGTTATAGGGGTGATAATGCCCCAACTAGACATACTATGTTGCCCAAGAAACTCTCCAGTACCAGGAATGGTTACATCTTATTGAGTCATTGGCCAAAAGGCTCCCACAAAACAACACCAGCAATTGCTAAACATATTGGTTGCCCTCTACAACCTAATGGTAAGGCCTTATTTGTGAGGACACAGTACTTTTGTTATTGAATACAGAGAAGTTGGTCTGGTCCTATTTAGAAAATTTACCCCTACTGACATGGTTCTGGATGATAATCTACACACCACCTGAAAAGAAAGGTGAACATAAATTTCAACTAGCTATAATTCTTGTAACTTGTGACAGTGACCTGGTACAATAGTGGAACTGTTGTATGAAATTTCTAACCCATCTGGCCCAAAGTTGGGACCTTCCCGCAGGCCTGCTACCACTTAGCCCCAAATAATGACTCAGACACATATTAATTATGTTGTTTGGCCTGTGGTTCAGGCTTATTGGTAGCTAGCACTCACATCTTAACCCATTTGTATTAGTCTGTCTTGCCATGGCTTGTGGCTTACCTATACTCAATTATACTTACTTCTTTGGCTGCTGGATCTCATCTCCTTGACTCTGCCCTCCTTCCCCTGTATGTATGCTTAGATTTCCCTTCTGATTCTAAGCTGCTCTGCCATAGGCCAAAACAATTCTTTTATTATCCAATGATATTCACAGCATACACAAAGACACTCCACATTGCTTCCTCTCTTTTGTCTAATCAAAAAGGAAGGCTTCAATTTTAACTAGCAAAATTATATATAACAAAACAGCTATCAAACAATTACAGTTACAATATCTAGTCTATTTGTATTTAGCAAATTTAAAGAAAATATTCTATCATCTATCTTATCCTTGTGAGTTCAAAGTTTCACATCTAATTTACATTTTACTGTAACTAAGGAAATCTATACCCATAGCTATTTATTGTTCAACTACATCAAAGACCACAGAAGGAAATAATATTACCTGAGTAAACAGGAATTTCAAGCAATTTCCAAAATCTAGAAATTAAAGAGATGATATCCAGAAGCCTTGACAGTCACCCAAAGTTCCTTTGTGGGGCAACCATCTTCAGCCTACAGGTCTATATTCTCTGGCAGATTTTTTAAAGCAGGAAATTTGAAGGACTATTCCATTCATTTGGGCATAATTCATCAGTTGCTCCTCCCTGTGTCCTCCAGGATGTCTGGCAGTTTTCACTGGGAAACATGAACCTGAAGGACTAACTTGGCTTGTTCTGCCAAAGTTCAGAGGTCACTTTCCTATGGGTCCTTCATGTCAAATTTATGCAACATACTGTCAGGTAGCTGAGGCAAGAACAGTTTCTTGTTTAATGGCCAACCTTTGCCACAAACAAAGTAAACTCCATATGGAACTTCTTCAATGCCAATCATTCTCTTGAAGTAGATTGGTGCTGCCAGAAACAGACCTGTCTCACTGTCCAGAAAAGTCTAAGTTCTTAAATATTTTAAATGCCATATTCTTTAGGTCTTTGATGTGTTTGAAGATTACCTATCTAATTGAAATATGTCTTTGCATACCTAAAAATATCTAACTAATATGACTATAACTTTGGTTATTATAGATGACTACTAATCTACATTTCTAAATTAAACACTACAATATTAATGAGTTATATAAATATAATACCTTATACAAGAGTAAAATTATGCATACAGTATAACACAACTGACCTTAAATTTGTATCAATAAACCAAAATTCATATCAATGTAAAATATTTTGAGATTAATACCTGAGTTTTTTTGGATTTAGATTCAATAATCTATCTTTCAAAAAATCATTTCTGTATCATATCCCCCTTTTTTCTCTAGAAAGAGATTGACTATGACCGTTAAACATTTATAATTAAACAAACACTTATGAACAATATTTTGGGAATTTGGGCAAAGTTTTTCATAAACTACTTCCTGCTTATTGGGGGCACTGACAATTTTATGGGGATCCTGAGGCTGGATCAGCTTAGTTGGCAGCCTTTAAGCTGATGTGGCCATCTCTTCCCATCAGAGTTTTCTCAGGTGGTCTTCCGTGATCAAGCAATGTCTTACAAACAGAATTTTGGAAAATGTGAACTCATAAAGACTGTGGCAGCACACAAGGTCTGTACAGGTTTAAGCCAGATGGTTTCACAGCACTTGGAGGTGGAAGGTGCCACCCATAACCAAGAAGCTATTTGAAATTCATACCCATTAGTAAAGGGAAAATTAAATTTGTACAATGGAATGCCACAGGGTATATCAACTGTATCTCATGGTGGAGCACATGTTAAGAAATTGGCCAATACAAAGAAAACTCCATGTTTTGTGGTGTTTTTGATAGATATTTTATTTGGTATTGACATTCTTTGTCTTATTGTTTTTTTCTTAGTTGTTTTGATTTTTGTTTTGTGGGGCGTGAAAAGAAATTTTTTAAGAGAGAAAAGAAATGGAAGAACATAAAGTTGGGTAAATTCGGAAATGGGAAGGATATAGGAAGAGTTGAGGAAAGAAAAATACCATGATCCAAATATATATATATAGGTATATATATATATATATATATATATATATTAATAACAAAGAAAAAGAGGCAATTAATTTGAAAGGGAGCTGGTTCAGGACATAGGGCTTGGAGAAAGGGAATGTGGGAGGAATTGGAGGGGAAGGGGGATTAAAAATATTTATGAACTTCTTTTGAAGCCTCCATACCAATTGTTTGTTCATTTAGATTCCCAGAGACAACTTATGTCACATGTGTAGACTTTTTCTCACCTCTTCCAGTGTCCTGATTTCAGCAAATCTTACATTAGGTACTCTATTAGTCAAACCAAAATGTAGGTGTCATTGTTTACTTTAACCACCTCCCACACTCTTCTGATTAAAACAATGATTTTTAAATAAATATTTAACAGTTTATGTATCTTGCAAAACTTTGTACACTCTGTTCTGTAATATTTACCTTGATCATGCTGCAGAGCTTATAATGCAATTATTTCTGGTCCTTGAGCACACCCCCTCAAGAGCTTCTGTATTTGCTGTTCCTTCCCTGAGATCTTTATCTGCTTAATGCTTTGCTTCATCCTTTTGGTGGCAAATAAAGTGTAATTTCCTCAAAAACCACTTCTCTAACTCCAAGTCCCCTTCACATTGTGTACATTACAGAATGCTTATTAATTTAACAGGTTTTATACTTAAAACATTTTAGAGTCATGCCAAAAAACATCTAGCAGAAGGTTCAGTGAGCTTCCACTACCCCAACTCATTTTTTATTGGCTAATAAAGGGGCATCCATGATACAATATTAACTACACTCAATAGTCAATTCAGATTTCCTGTTTTCATCTGGTGTCCTTATTTTGTTTCAGAATACCACACTGTATTGATTTGCTTTGACTCCTACTCATCATGAAATAAATTACTCACATTCATTGTAGATTTTGATAACTATAAAAATTTTGAAGAGCACTGGTCATACAGTTTATAGAATGTCAATCTTTTGAGATTTATCTGATATTTTCTCATTGTTAGAAGAGCTTTAAATCTTTTGGATGGTAAACTGCAGAAGGAAAATTATGTCATATAAAAGCAATATACTACACATCTAATTTGTCATCTTAATTATCAGTCAAAATCTGTGTCTGATTTCTCCACTATGAAATTACTTTCTCTACTTGTTTTACCGTACTTTATAAAGTAGTCACTATCTACAAGCCTCAGTTAAGGGGGGAGTAGTGTGATACTCTTATGTTAGGGTAGGAAATATATATATATATATATATATATATATATATTTGGAATTATAGATTGCAATAAAGACAAAGTTTTTTAGTGCCTGTCATTTATGATTTTATTTATCAAATATTTTATAATAATTTGAACTCATAATATATTACATTATATTCTATTATTGCTTCATTTACTTTGTTGGTTTCAGTATTTCATTTTTGGCCATTGAGAAATTTACATGTGTTTCAATAACACTGTAATAATGCTCTAGTTGTTTGGCAGCTTTGCTTTGTTTTTACTATATCCTTGGTTTTTATGGCTACAATATATACCCTAGGCATATCTTACATATTTCCAGTTGTAATTCTGTAAATAATTTCTTCAAAAAAGACATAGGTTGTTTTGTTGGAGGATATCTTCAGAAAGCCAGATCTAGGTGATACATCTATTTGTGTAAGAGTACTTTTATTAGTTACAATGTTACCTCTATTTGTGTGATTGTTTAATAAGTGACTTTATCATCCCTGGAGTGTTCCTTTAAGATGAACACCTTGTGTGCTTTTGTTGCTATTGTGTTCTTAAGAGTCAAGTACAAGCTCTGTTAAATAATATGCATTAAATAACTACAACTAGATGATAGAGGGTTTATGTGTCATGGAAATATTAATCCCCTAGGTTATCCAGGGGAGAAATATTAGAGCAATATGTTTCTTTCTTTCTTACTCTCTATAGCCACTCACCAACTCCTGGTGATTGTAATACTGAAATGAATTTCCTAAATGCCACTCTACCAATACATTTATTCTAGCATATGTTTCCTATTTATGGCTTGCCATAGTAGCATCACAGAAAATATTCATGCTGCTAGTTCAGTCTATACTGAAAATTGATATTAAATTAAAAAAATTCCTAAAGCACATATATGATGAAGACACTTCCCTGATTAAAACCCTATTGAAATAATAGAAAACTATACCATATACATGAATGGGATCGTCCTATGGGTTTTTCAATTTGTGAAATGCTAATTAATTACTACAAGTTGAGATATAGATTTATTTAATGAAAGATTTCTAAGGTTAACATAATCATGCCATGATTTTGTGGAGATTGATAAACTAGTTCTAAAAATATACGTGTAAATGAAAAGGACTTACAATTGAAAAAGCAACTCTGAAAAAGAAGCACAAATGGAAGATGAAACTTCTCTGACTCTGAACTTATCTAAAGTAATATTAATTAAGATGATGTGTTATTGGTCCAAGTACTGACCAATATATCAAAGTGACAAATAAATATTATTGAAGTAGAGCCACTTAAATGTAGTCTTGTTATTTTTGGAAGAGGTAACAAAATCATCTAATTAGAAAGGAAAATTACGCTCATAAACTGTCAATTGAATAACTGGCTACCCACATGAATAGATGATCTTTGACCCTACCCTCATACCTTGTACAAAACTCATCAAGTATGACTCAGAGGCCTAAATATAAAATTAAAACCATAAACCTTCTAAAGGAAAAGGAGAACATTTTTAACACTCAGAGTTAGATGTTCCTTAGCTAGAACTCAGAACAGAAGCAATAAAAACAATAGATCATTTTTCCTTTATATAAATTAGAGACTTCTAATCATTAAAAAATACCCTGTTATGAAAATGAGTAAGTAAGCTGTATTTGGAGGAAAGTGTACTTTGAAAATCATATATTTGACTATGATCCGTCCTGAAGAATATAAATTAGTTAAAAGATAAATAATCAATTAAAATGAGCAAAAATATTGCATGAACTCTTTACAAAAGAATCTTCCAAATGCCTAATGAACTCAAGATTCCTCACTTCATATTCCTCCTAAAAATGATATTAGAAATGAGTAGATATCACTATTTAACAAAAATAGTTAAAAATAAAGAATGACCATGCCAGATGGTGATCAGAATGTGAAGGAAATTAATATACCATGTTGATGAGAATGAAAAATTAAAATAACTCAGAGAAATTGCTGGGCACTTTTTAATAAACTCAGTTTTTACCTAATGTACCCACAGTCATTTTATTCCCAGGAAGTTATCTAAGAGCAGTGAAAGTATATGTTAAAAGAATAATCCCTTGTGAATGTTCAAGTAAACATAAGAGCCTAAAACTGGAAATAATTCAGATGTTCATCAGGTCATGAGGATAATCTGTATACACATAAATGCATGAAAATCCAGTTCTGACACTTTATCCAACAATGCTCAGTACATGTTGTAACCTGGACCACTCTCAAAACAAACAAACAAACAAAAAACCACTTTACTGCAGAGGAATGGCAAGATCGGCCTTCTACAGATCATAGGGTAAAAGTGACTAAATTGTAGACGGCTGTGACATTTCTGTGTTTTTTTTTTTAATTTCTGTATAAAAAGATCTGAGTTAATTTTCACCCCAAATATCTCTTAATTTCTCTCAACACATTTGGATGCTAGTTTGTGATGCCTCGTCTCTCATGCATTAAATATGCACATATTTGTGGCTTTCAGACAGATGCTGTACACTAAACTGTCTCTTTTGCCACATCTTGTGATAATTACTATAACCCTAGAATATATTTTAATATGTTAAGGTAAATATTCCTATTTATCTTTTTCAAAAGTTTTATAGATAATTTTTAAATTTGTTATAGTCCACTTTAACTTTATCAACTTGTTTGTTTAGCCTACTTTCTTACTCTGTCTCATTGTGAGACTGATATATTTGTACTTCTGTTGTTTCCATATTATGTTCTATACTGAAATTTTCTGTCTCCCTATACCTTTTGAGACAGTCTCACTATTCAGCCTAGAAGTTGCTGTTTATACTGGGAAAGCTTTGAAATCACAAAGATCCACCTGCCCCTACTTTCTGAGTGTTGGGATTAAATATGTGTGCTGCCACTCCAGGCCTGTAAAGTTATTTGTTGAATAAGTTAAATAAGTATATGATAACTAAGAATATACAAATTTTGTTCTAGAATGGACTTGAGGACCTACAAGATGGATCAGCAGAGAAAAGCAAGCCTGAATATCTGAGTTTGATTCCTGAATCACATTGAAAGAAAAACAAACAACTCCCAAAAGTTATTCTTTGACTTCCACATGGTTGCTTATAGCATGTATGGGTGTGTACATATACATACAAATAATAATAGTAAACACATAAAACATTTTAAATACCATATAGAATCATCTTAAGTCTTGAAAATTCTTTTTGGGATACTTTATGTTTAATATAATGGAGTGAATTTAGAGATAGCAAAACTTTCTTCATTAATGATGCAAGAAATATGTATTACCAGTCCATAGCTATATACTGAGCATGGAGGTGGTAGCCTGAGAATAGTAATAAAAAGGAGCTCATTTTTTCCTGTGCGGTCACAATGCTCCCTCTCTACTTTCTGCTTTAACTCCATGGCCTGGTGAGTTATTCATGAGTCATTTGTACATTCAGTCCTCAGAAGTTCCATTTGGAGAAAATTATTATATTCTCTATCAGCACTTCCCACAATAGAGCAAATGTGATAATCTGCTTAAGTTTGAGAGTGAGGAAAGGTATTTTTGTAGTGGGATTCAGACAATATCATCTTGACATAAAGGTGTGGCCTTTGGGCCTTGAGGACCCATGTATGGGGCGTGGCCAGGACAGTTTAAGCCAAGGCACACAGCATCTCTCTTCTTCTTTGCCCCCTTGTTCTTGGAGAAAGGGCCAGACCTGTTTCCACCACGTGGACCAGTCCAGCTTTTCAGGAATCGCCGAAACTGTTCAATCTCTTGTATCAGTGAGTGTTTCATATAAACCCCTTAATAAATATTAATCTTTATATAATCAGTTGCTAGTGGTTATTACCAATGGTAATCTGGCATCCAATATGAACAGTTGGGTCATCAATACCAAAGTCATTACATCAAACGGTTGCTAGACACTTTTCCTTAGTCCTAGTGTCCAGATTCACTAGTGCTACTTATGAGTAGGCTCTTTATTCTATCTCTTGCTGCCTGTAGCCCTCATTCATTTGAATGTTCCTGGGACACAAACTCAGTGAGCACAGTGGTTACTCTTGCTTGTCAGCTTCATTGGGTCTATAATTGACTAAAAGCACAAGTCTGAGCTGGGTACAGTCCTGCACATCTTTAATCCCAGTACTTGGGAAGTAGAGGCAGGTGGATCTCTATGGGGTGTGTGTGTGTGTGTGTGTGTGTGTGTGTGTGTGTGTGTGTACACATGTGTGTGTATGCATGTATGTGTGTATGTGTGTGTGTATGTGTGTATTTAGAGAGAGAGAGACAGAAGAGAGAGAGAGAGAGAGAGAGAGAGAGAGAGAGAGAGAGAGAGAGAGAGAGAGAGAGAGAGAGAGAGAGAGAGAGAGAGACTGGTTTGGTATGTGAGTCCCTGACAGAAAGAAATGCCAGGGCAGGAGAAGCAGTGGTGCTTGCTCACCTGCTTTCTCTTGTTGCTGGTAAGTGCATTTGTCCCATTGTTGCTACTATTGCTATCATTTTATGTTGCCTTCCAGTATGGACAAGACCATCAGTCCTCAGGAACCTCCCAGGTCTTTGGTGGAAAGCTTCCTGAACTAAGCAGCTACTTATGCAGATGCTTATTGTTGGGCTACCAAGCCTATAGACTGTGAGATTAAAATTTAACAAATCCTCTTTTATAGTATATATTCATTCTATAGATATTTTCCTAATGCAGAGGGAGAATTCTGTGATGACTACTGAGACAGAAATAGTTTTTCTGTCTCTTCATTTTCACTCATCATGTCTAGGAAAAATATCTAGGAATATGATGACCAGTCCAGTGACTGCACATAATCAGTAGAAGAGTCTAGCTAGTGGTTGAGGCAATGAGTCACAGAACTAAAAGAGACAGAGTTGATTCAGAGGCTGGGAGTGACATATTGAGACTGTGTGATTGGGCAGCCCCTGTAGAAACTTGACAAGATGAGAAAGCAAAGATGGGGGTGCTTTTAATATACCTACAAAGCCCTTAGGAAAATAACAAATTCTCAAAGTAGTGCCAATTTTCAGAGAACCCAGAATCTCTAGAAAGGCCTAGTTATTTGTTCAGGTAATAGGCTCACTTACAAGGTTTCTCACAGTAAGTATCTAAAACTAGAGGCAACTAAGCATTAGTGGCCACAGAGAAATCTAACAGATAGCTTAGGAGACAAACTACAGATGAGAAATAGAGGCCCCTCTGAATCTAGCCTGCGGCTCCAGGTTTCTAAGTGAGGCTAATTAGTGGCCAACCCAAGTGAGCAGACTCCAACTGCAAGTAAGAGTGTCAACACTGGTAATGGGAGAAATGCCAGCTGAGTTGAAAGAATTTGTGGGATCTAAGGCCATGGTATAAACAGGACATAACAAAAGACTTTTCTCAAACATAACCTCAGACATTAGAATAGCCCTAGCACTTGTCGTGATCCAGGGCCTCTGTTTGCTTCATTCCCTCCCATTTGATCCCTGTGTTCACCTTCTCTATTCCACAAATGAAGTCACAAATCCTTGTACTGAACACTTCTTGAGAATGTTTAAGGGCGTTCCAGTGGTCTCTTGTTTTCTTTCCTCTTCCAGCTTCAATTGTAGTCATGCACAGTGTAACATGCTTTAGTGTCCCTCTGTTATTCCAGAAGAAGTACATCTCAATGTCTCCATCTCCCAAAACTTCCCTTTTCCCTGGACTAACAATTTCTTGACTCCGAAGCCATTTTTCTAATCTAAAGAACAAATGATAACAATGATGTCTATCATCCAATCAGATTCAAATTAGCCTTTCCTACTTTCCTATTTTGGGGTTTGCAGAACACATAATTCAGGGGTCCCTGAGTCTGTATCACTAGTCTGTGGGAAATATCACTATTGAGTACTTCCTACTTGGAGCCTCAAACAGAGCTCAGTGAGGACACATGCTAGGT
Source organism: Phyllotis vaccarum (assembly GCA_033318265.1). Lineage (NCBI taxonomy): Eukaryota > Metazoa > Chordata > Mammalia > Rodentia > Cricetidae > Phyllotis > Phyllotis vaccarum. The sequence continues at coordinate 3,387,507 of JARWLC010000013.1, read as the reverse complement.
CTGATTTTGCAGAACATATGGAAAAAGCATTTACATATGGCTATTCAGAAATCTGCTCTTGGTCTTGGAATATTCTTTTAAGCATTCCATTCTGACATAATTCACTTTCCTAAGTCCAAGTTCTAACAGAAAACAATCTGGGGAGTAATAATTTCTAAGAGACTAACCAGCATATGTTATGAATACCATATGTTCTGGTTTTGAGGACAAGAAACTTAAGTTTAGAGAAGGAACATTTAATTATACTACTGAGAAAGAGTCTTTCAGAGGATTTCATGCTGGCATGCAACCCATATATAGCATGTTTCTTTTCCTTTTAGTACTTCTCATATTTGAGACAACAGAAACACTGTGATAAGAAGGAAATAACACCACTGATTAATGACTAGTGAATTTCTGTTTGTAAAATGTCACAAAATGACTCATATCATATCACATGACAAGGTAAAGATAGTGCTAATAAACAAAGATGGCAATGTCAGTCTTCTTTCTTAGATTCTTTGAGTCAGACATTAGTCAAACCTTTGAAACATGCATGCTCAGAATAAACCTAATGTGAACACTAGTGCATTAAATTATTAATAAGAGTAGGAAGATACTAGGATTGATGAATGCAGGTTTGGTTAAGTCTCACTAAGTTTTCTAAAGGCTTTGTTTTTCCTAAACCTTGGTTTAGTTGCGTGTCTATTTTAAATAGCCACTGTAATTTATCTTCACTTTGAACTGCATAAGTAATGTGATCTCTATTAAAACTGAGTACCAAAATGTATTAGTCACTCTTCTGGTCTATTTATACTAGAAGGACATACCCAGAGCTCTGATATCTACTACCTAGTGACAATTCCAGTTATTACAGGATAGTGTAGAACAATGGTTCTTAAGTTGTGAGTCAGGATGCCTTTAGAGGTTGCATATCAGATATCCTGTATATCAGGTATTTACATTACAACTCATAACATTACCAAAATTGCAGCTATGAAGTATCAAGGAAATAATTTTATGATTGGAGCTACAACAACATGAAGAACTGTATTAAACCATTACAAAGGTTGAGACCCGTTAGTATTGAGAGAAGGTAGCTATGTTCTTAAAGATGGCCAACACTAACTGCTAGTTTCCAGAGTGTTGAATGGACCTAGGAGTTGCTGCAAGCACTCCTTGTCTTGGTAATCTGTAAGGGATAAGATCTAGAAAGACTAAATATCATCCCGAATATGACGCTGCATCATTTCTATGTGTGGTGGTGGTATTAAGTGCATACCTGAATTTTACTTAGAGCTTAATCCTTTGCTAATATTCCATGTATGATCTTGGAGGTTCACAGAAGGAAGAGAAGTAATGAATTGTTCTCTAATTCACTAAATCCAGTGAATCTTACCTTTTCTGAACAAAACTGTGCATCTTTCAATAATGAAGCAGCCTCTTGACAGACTAGTCATTGTCAGGTTTGTAAAATGCTGGCCAACCCAGATAGGCCAGTTCTCCAGTACCATTAAATGGTCATACCTATGCTCAAAGACAACATTAAGCCTACCTCTGAATGCTGGCAAGGATTTACCTGCTAACTGTGCTTCCAGGTGCAGTGGGGACAGAATAGGAGTCAGGACATAAGTGGTTGGCAGATTCATAGAGATGACAGGTTAGTTAGCTCATGAAGGCTTAAAAAATAAACCTAGAGTACTAAATTCAGATATGACAGGAGGCAGGTAGTGTCAGACACTGGGAAAAGCCACGAATGAGAAGATCAAAAATTTAGGGCACATATTATTCTTAACAATCAATGAACTCTTTCCACAGTATCCATGGCTACTCATTCTCTAGCTTTGTCTAATATAGTAGATTTTAGACTTTCTGGTGCTCTAAAGGTATTCAAATAAAGAGATGTTTCCCTGAGCTGCAGAGGCCACAACAGGGACCTCCTGGTGTCAGTCAGTTTTACTATGATGAAAACAGTCATCCTGAAGTTCCAACAATAAAATATGTCTCTTCAATAAATTAGGAACCTGTCATAAGGCATTGGTTATTAGAACAAATTCATACTCCACAACTTTACTGAGATCCTTCATGAGCAGTTCCCAATATGGGTCTCTAGGCTTTTTGGCCACTGTGCTATTCTTCATTCATAAAGCTTTCTATTCAGTTACATGGGTTGATATTTCCTTCCTCAAAGGCATGGCATTATGGCTACTATGCCTAGATTTTCTTTTCACTCTTCTAAGAAATCCTTCCTCCCCACTCCTCCCACACACTCCTAATACCTGAGAGCCCAAAGAACAAAGCACACTGATTTCTAAATGCTAGCCCCATGAGCAACAACCTTTGTTCTTGTACTCCTCTGCCACATTACTCACATTTTGCAGTGTTTGACTTGTCTGTTTAGTGACCTAGGAGAGATGTTGACTATTAGCAACCAAAGCCTGACTCAATCCTATCCCCACAACATGGTGTGCCAAATCCTTGTTTCAAACAGGTACTGAATAAATGTATAGTGGATTGAAATATATTTCTTCTATCTTGGAGGAAAAAAAAGTAAGCATCTTTTTTTTTCTTCCAAACTTTCTCAGTTATGATTTATGGAATTCATTAACTTGGTTATTTTCTTTTCATCTTTTGTGCTTGGTTCTCAAGGAGGCTGATCTTTTAGTTCCAAGGTGGAATTAAATAACTGACCTTTGTAAAGCACTGTGTATTTGTCCAAGCACTTTTTTATCTACTACCTAAATGATGTCCACAGCCACTCATGAATTATCTCCAATTTAGAGCATAGGAAACGATCTCCTATGAAAATTGACTTGTTCAGGTCAGAGCAATTAAGTTATCAACCAAGGACTAGAGCCCAAGCTGCCTACCTCTAATTTATGTTCTCTCCACAATCAGCAACCCTAAAACAGAAACAACTGCCACAGGCCATAAGCATTTATTGACTTCTCAGTGCCAGGTGTAGTGATAGGCACATAGCATGGTTATTATGTTTTATTTGTATATGTTTTATATATATGTATAAGTGTGCCTCAAAAGTCATCTACCTTACTTTTAGATACAGGTTTCTTACTGGCCTGTTGATCACTGATTAAACTAGAGTGGCTAGTCAGTGAGTTCCAGAGATACCATTCTTTCTGTCTTCCTGTTGCTAGGATTACAAGCACAACCACACATCTGGCTCTTCACATGTGTTTCGGGGATCATACTCAAGTCATCATGCTTGCAGAGCCATCACTTTACTCACTGAGCCACCATCTCCCTCTCCTTCTATGATGGTTTAGCATAACAATTTTGTGAGGCAGAAACTGTTGTTACTTTTTCCATACAGATTGGAGATAGATTTTCTCTCTTTCATTTTTGTGGTACAGGAAATTCAACCCAGAGCTTTGTGCATACTAGACATGCACTCTACCACTGAGCTATACCTTCAGCCTAGACTTAGAGGTTTCAAGAGCTTGAGCAGCTAACCACAGGGCATATGGAAAATAAATGGTAGAGTTGGCACTTATATCCAGAGTTTCTAAGTTCCGTGAGCATGGTTTCTTGTAATTGCTGCTCTTTAGCCAGGCTGTCCCTGTTTGCTGGCGTGATTTGGTTTACTGGCATTGCTAGCTAGCTTTGTGCAATCACTTGTCAATTTAGTAGAATGCATAGTGCCTTGGATTCAGAAGCCCTGTCTTAATCAGCTCTTGTGAGAAAACAACAGGTTGTTTCTGATTTGTGGGTTTTCATTTGTTGGAGATAATCTTGTCTTTGTGTAATGTGACTGATCACCCCCATCACCTGCTGAGGACTAACTTCCCACTTTGAGTCACATGTGGCCCTTAACATGTGACAGTGTGAAGTGGTAATAAAGTCTCAGATCTTGTTTTCCCATACACAGGGACTCTGGCTCTCTCTTCCTCTAGCCAGAATCAGGGTATTTGATCTCTCTGTGTTTCGTTTTCTTCCTCTGAAGAATGTAGTTAATGATTGCATTTGCCTCATGGTTTTGAGGTGTGTGTGTGTGTGTGTGTGTGTGTGTGTGTGTGTGTGTGTGTGTGTGTGTGTGTGTGTGTGTGTGTGTAAAGGTGCCAAATAATAATACCTATGGAGCTGTGAGCCTGATGTACAACACTGTGCATCCTTAAAAGGTGCTGGTTTTTAACAGTATGAATTTTTTCTTCTGATCTTCAAATGTTGACGACTTCTCTATTGTAATACTTCTCATTTCCTCTGGTCACAGGCCTCTGAGGCCACAGAATTTTGAGTCATCACCCCCTACACTAACTTCCTAGCTTTTTTGTTCTGTTATGTACTGTAATCTACAAAATGCCCAGGTATGCACTAGACTCCTGGAATTACTTCCTTTTTGCCTTTGTTTTATAGTTATATATGTATGTGTGTATGTTTATATTATAATAAGCAAAAAACTATTTCATTTTACTAGAAACATATGCTGGAAAAATGTCAATCTTAATTTGTACAGGTATTTCCATAGACAACAAAGACTGAAAAGCTGTCTCTTCTGCACTCTGTCTCCCTCCTCTGCTCCCAGACATTTGTCCCTATTGCTGAAGACTTAATTTCCTAGTTCAGTGATGTTTGCTGGCCCCTATTCCCCAAGTCCTCTGCATGGAGCTGTTGCCCAATCCAAGCACCTAGCCAAATTCTCAGATACAAGTCCTATAATCCATATAGCCAGCCAACATCCTGAGTTACATCCCACCCCATGTCTTCTTTAAATTGAAAGATTTATTATCTTTTTCTGCAAAACCCAACATGCCTCTGAGCCTTCCAAAAAGTTTCCAAGGACTACATAGACAAGGCTTTAAGACAGAATTCCTCTTTTCTGTTGCTAACCTTGTTGACTCCTCTCTCTTTTTCTTCCTCAAACATCTTTGTAGATACTCTCTCCATTAGCACATCAAGCACCATACATCCACATGCTTTCCCCTAGAGATCTTTCACACTCTTACATTTTCTGTGTCCACTATATCAGAGATGGTTCCCAGAACTCTACTTTCAAACCTGTTGTGATCTGAGCCCCAGATTGCTACCTCCACATGACTGTTCGATGTTATGCCATCTGAAGAATCTTCACACATCAGAAGAAACACTGGTTGTCTTGCTGACTGAACTTTCTCTGCTTGTGTAGCCTATTTCTAATAATGACAGCAACACCTCCTAATCACCAAGGCTTGTGACATGGCTAGGAGAGCTTCTTCTACCAGAAAGCAAGTGCTAGAAAGTGTGCTTCTGTAGTGCAAATACTTTCTGTGATTTCTTTCTTCGGTTTCTTAGTCCTATTCTTTTTCAAGTTCTACCTGTTCTTGCCTGGATGATTATGAGAATCACTACTCTAGTGCCCATACATTTAATCTTTATTCCTCTCAGCCCCCACCTCAGTTTCCAAAGTGATCATCTTACAGGAGTATCTGATAATTTTTTTCTTATGATGAGATACCACTTAACAGATTAAAGGGAAATTGAACTTATATGCACACTTCAAGGCAGCATCCATATACGGATATCATTTGAAATCCACCCCTCCCAGCTTTTCCTGTCCAACAACATGCCTATGCATGAACATATAAGTAAAATTAAAATGTACCTTCTATTAACAATGGTTGTGAGTGAGAAGTTATTTAATATTTACACATTAAATTCCTCCGTTTTCTCAAATTTATCCTATATTAGGAGAACATAAATTTTTACAAAGTGGAAATATTGGAGAAAAAAGAAAAGAAAAATTTCCAGTTGACTATGGTTATCACTAGGAAGAAATTCAAACTCCTCAAAACCCAGCTTAAAATAGCCCTAAATGTTTGTGGCTACTTGGATGTTTGAGAACATCTTCTGACTCCTAGAGCAGATATAAAGAAAAGCTGTCATGCACAAGGAGGGGCAGAGTCTGCCTTCGTACAAGATCTCTTAACATTTTCTTTCCTTAGTAGGTTTCTTTTCCTCCAGTTTGGCTCCTTCCTTCTAATGTTACTCAATGGCTATCCATAGTGATACCTCATTGTGCCCACTGTCTATTTACCAAAGAGAGTAGACATATTTTTTTTTACTATGCATTTGTATAATTAAAATAACAAAATTTAAAAGGTAAAGGAAATATGTTGGACTCTTCAACTATATTATTTTTTCTTTTTCTTAATTTAAAAAATTTATAATGTATAAGTGTCAGTACCCAAAGAAAATATATGGGATGAGGGAACAGAAACTTGGTTTGAACAAGACTAAAAGCTGTTGCTGCAGAATTAGTTTTCAGGATGGTGTGATGTGGGAATGTCTTTCTGTATGCTATGAATATCAATCTTTAAATAAAGGACTCTTTTGGCCCATGACAGGCACCATAGAAAAAGTAGGCGGGGAAATCAGAATAGGCAGTAAGAGGGCAGAGACATAGGCAGATCAAGCCAGATGACCAAGAAGAAACATGTAAGGAAGGCAGGTGAGCCACGGGCCACGTGGCAGCACATATTAATGAAGATGGATTGAGTTAATGTGAAGGAGCTAGCTAGCAATGTGCCTAAACCGTAGGCCAAACAATATGAAGTTAATATAAGTGACTGAGTCATTTGGAGGTGGCCTAAGCAGCAGTGGGTGGCTAGGCAACCTAGGACTGCAAATCTGTGTAGGTCTGGACCTCTTCCCTGACAGGGCCAGAAACCTCATTGTAACAGTGGTGAGCAAGAATGCATAGGGGAAAGGTTTTTTAACAGAGGCAGACCCTGATCCTTTTCATGCTTCAAGGAAATAATACCAGAATTGTGTAAAATAATGAAAAGCAGCAGGAAAAAAAAATGTCACCAGACAAGAAAGTCTATATTCTGGGAAAACATTATAGCACCAGACCCAGGTCATAGAAGTGGGGCTTAACCTAAGAAAGCAGACATAGAAGTACTCCTGAAATTAAAGCAAGTGACTTAAAATTCAGTAGGTTTAGAGCTCAGGACGGTAGTTAGAAATTGGTCTTTACCAGATAGAATGACATACACAGCTGTGTTGTAGAACTAAGTCATTCAAAGAACACACAAGACTTCATACTCCTCTTTAGAGTCCTGCTAACTACCACTGATGAGGTGGAGGGCAACACACAACCACTACTGTCCTTACTGTGCATGTATATATCTTTATAAGGCAGTATTTTGCAGAGATTCTTTAACTACTCCTCAGGCACCTCAAACACAGTATGTCTGAAACAGGACCAGCCATGTCTCCTTGATCTGCCACTACTACCACAAGCTGTTCTACCATCTGTGTCCCAGATCACAGCTAATGTTACTATCATCCACTTCATCACTTGCTCCAGATAGACACCACACTGTTTCATACCTCAGTGCCCTCACATATGCTGTGCATTTGCTTGCAGTATCAATGTCTTTTCTCTTTCACATGGTTCCCATTAAGACTTAACTCATTGGTTAACTCATGGGAATTCCCATTTAGTCTTCTCAACTTCCTAAAGCTGTCTGGAGAACCCCATCCTCTGTGCCCTTTCACTACTAGTGACACTCTGTGGTGGATTTATGACATTACATTGTAAGTAATTGTCCTATCTATGAGTTTAATAAAAAGCACTGATTGGTCAAAGGTGGACAGGAAGTGTGGACGGGGCTACCAGACTAAGAAAACTCTGGGAACAGGAAGAATAGAGAAAATGTCACAGAGTTGCCAGAGTCGCCAAACAAGCCAGAAGAAGCAGAGGACAACTATACTGCTCTGAGAAAAGGTACCGAGCCCCATGGCTGAACAGGATAAGTCATGGGTTAGTTCAAGGGTAAAGAGTTATCAAGTTATATGCCTGGGCCTTAGGCCAATCAACCTAAAACTATTGTAAGCATCTGTGTGTCTCTGGGACTGTGGGTCTGTGGGTCTGTGGGTCTAAACCTTGTGGTTAGGCCTAAAAGTCCAGACCAGAAACCTCTTACTACAACACTCCACTGCCATAGCCACTTTTGTGGTCTTTTTTTTTTTTTTTTTTTTTTTTTTTTTTTTTTTTTTTGCATTGGAGCTGGAACTGAGTATGGGAACCATGAATACAGAATTGTGTTTATACTTAATGCCCAGTAAATACTATTGTAGAAATTATTCATTGGCAATTGATTATATGAAAGGATTAATATTTATTAAGGGGTTTATATGAAATACTCACTAATATAAGATTGAACCTTAGGACAATTCCTGGTGGGTTGAAATATTCTAGGTGGCAGTGGCGGCAACAATCCTTCCTCTGAGAAAGTGGGGAACAAACAGGAAGGGCAACCAGTCTTCAAAGGGGGCTGGCAATGCCCTATTCAGGGTCCTTAAAACCTCAAAGCCATGCCTCTTGGTCTTGCTCAATAACATATGAATCCACCACAATGTACCAATAATTTATTTTATATACATGAGTCATGTATTTTCTTATGTCACCCTTCTGTTCAAAGCATTTCTGAATCCTTGCACCTTCAGCACTAAGTCCTTGCCCTCAGTTGCAGCTCCTGCAATGATGCTCACCACTCATCTCACTTTGTGGAGTCTTAAGGTCTATTTGAGCAAGGAATTTTGCTATCTACAGTTGTTCATTTTACTTCCACTTCTACCATTTGGCCCGTCCTAATAACTCACCTTATAATTGACTCCCTCAGTAGGGTCTGGTGGTACACACCTTTGATCTCAGCACTTGGGAGGCAGAGGCAGGCAGATTTCTGCAAGTTCAAGGCAAGTCTTGTCTATAGAGTGAGTTCCAGGACAGCTAGGACTGTTACACAGAGAAACTCTGTCTCAAAAAACCAAACCAAACCAAGCAAACAAAACAACAACCCCACAAAATACAAATAACTCCCTTAAACAATAAAAAAATCTATTCCCTTTAACATCATGAGTGCAACATTATCGCTGCTTCAAGATTTCCAGGTTCATTTTCTTTAAATTTTAATTATTTCTTATGTATATGGCTTTTTATTTGTCTGTATTTCTGTGCACCACATGCATACAGTACCTACAAAGGCGAGAAAGGGGTGTCAAATAATCTGGGATTAGAATTATATGGTGTAATAGTGAGAGCTGTCATGTGGGTACTGGGAACTGAATTTGGGTCCTCTAGAAGAGCAGTACTCTTAACTGCTGATCCATCTCTCTAGCTCCAAGGTTCATCTTCAACACTATGCACCAATATTTTCACATAGAAGACTTTCGAAAGATGGCATACCACCAGATCAGAGTCTAAGAACAGGATGCAATACCCTTAGACCACCAGAGAAAAGATAGGACATCATTTCATTAGGCGCCTGACTGGAACACCAGATGGCTAGATATTTGATCTTAGCATTCAAGATAATCTCTTTCTCTGTTTAATGTGTAAAGGAGGCTGTTTTCCCCACCTTTGAATGCCTCAAAAATGTCACTTTGCTCCTCAGCCCCTAACAATGCTGTGGGTTTTCATCTCTATGAGAAATCCATGGGGATAATTTTATGAAAGATCAATGATGAGTTCTTGTACCCTTGCTCAAAACATTGTCTCATACCAGACACTAAACCCGGAATCTGACTTACATTAAGTTGAAGAAGCCAAATGAAATGAATTTGATCTTATAATGACTTTGTATGAAAGCTAAGTTCTTTCCTTAGGTTAGAAGAGTCTTGCTCCTAAAATTTCTAATATACAGGTTGATGAATTATTCAAAGTGGTTAGACAAATTTCAACAAAATAATACACAAGGTCAGAAAAAGTGACAAGGTAGTGGCAGAACAATATGGGTCTGTCAAGAGCTCCTATGTCTTGAGCTATTTGTATGTGTATGAGAGGAGGTGGGGGAGAGATTAGAGGATATTTATGAGTAGAATTCAGGTACAGTGAAATGGTAGGGATAGTAGTAAAGTCCACAAAAGGCTGATTTACTGTGTTTTCATAATAATTCTGAAGTAGATGGGAGAGAAGGAGGACATACATCTTGATACTACTTCCTATATTGTGTGCAGGTTCTAGGAGTGAAAGGGCTGTGGTTGTATCTTTGTGGAATTTGGTGGTGGGAAGGACAGATATTAACCAAATAATCACATTAGCAAATTTTCTTATTAACTGAGCTAATTGCTAAAAAGGAAATATCACTGGATGCCATGATAGAGCAAATCCAGACTCTTTGAACTAGTCCAGGAGGTGGGGCCACATGTCACTGAGGAACAGAAGAGGAGCCTGAGGGCCCATTTACCTTGGCCATAGCACAGAGAGAGCACTCCCAGGAGAACTCCACATCTATAGTATGGCTTTCACCTATGCTTCTGTGTTAGGAGGTCGTAACAGACCTGTCAAAGATGGAGAGCAAGCTTCAAGAACAGCTTGTGGCCAGCAGGGCTTGCTCGTTGTGCCGTATACATCCTCAGCCTCTACTAAACTCCACACACTCACACCAAACCTTTTAACTTGACTGAGAAAAGTAAAGCAGGGAAAGGAAAATGCACTAAAGCTATTTTAAGATTTATTCAAGGTGGAAATCAAACAATCAGGTCAGCAAAAATAGTCAATCACTATCAACCATTAAGACAACAAGTTGGTGGCACTATTATTGACAGTCACAGTGACTCAGAGACAGACTAAGAAGGAAAGCAAGAGCTTTCCTGGCCCATAAAACACTTTGGGGACTGACAATGCAAGTAGTTAGGAGCAGCTGTTCTTCGTTTTTTACCTCCTAAGCCAAAGTGATCCTGAACACACTTCAGTCAATGAATGAAGGGGTGAGATTAAGTCATTCCTGCATAGATGAGAAGAGTGTATTATAAAACTCCAGCCCTCAGAAGAAAGAGAAATTGGAAGGAGGCCCTTGTCCTCCCCACAAAGCATTGCTGACATTACTTATCCCAAAATTCCTTCCCTAATGACTGCATTAATTTGAAACCATGTGGGGACTTTGTGTTACCACAAGAAGTGTTTTTTCTCCTAATATTTGTTATTTTGAATTTAATTAAATCATAAAATATATTTTGATCATAGTTTACCTTCTTCCAAATCCTCCCAGATGCTTCCCACCTCCCTCTCACACACAACTTTATAATTTCTTTCAAAAAGAAAAAAACAAACTTAATAAGATACAATAAGGAAAAATACCCCAAATAACAAAATAAAAGACACAGAAAAATCTTAGAGTCCCTCTTGTGTTGACCAACTTTGAATCAACTTTCCTTGGAGCATGTTTGATATACCAACTGTCACTCCATTGATGAAAACTGATTTTTCCCTCTCTCAGCAGCTATCAGTTACTAGATGCTTGGTTAGGAGTAGGGATTTTTGGCTTACTTCCCCTTTTCCATGCTGGGATTCTATCTGGCTCGAATTCATGCAGTTCTTGTGCATGATGTCATATTGTTGGTGAGTTCATATATGTATCAGCCCAGCTGTGACTGGACAATGCTGTTTCCTTGGAGTCTTCCACTACCTCAGGCTTTTACAGTCTTTCTGCCTCCTCTTCTGCATAGATCTCTGAATCTTGAGCAGAAGGGTGTGATATAGACATCCCATTTAGGGCAGCATGCTCTGAAGTCTCCTGTACTTTGCATTGTGGATCTCTGTATTCATTCTTATGTACTACAAGAAGTATCTTTTCTGATGAGGGTTGAGGAAGGCACTCATCTATGGGTAAAGCACTATATAGTAGCATACAACCCTTGATAGTGTCCTGTTCCTCATCATCCTCAGTGTTCTTTGAGACAAAGTGTCTCATTCATAGTCCAGGATGGCCTATAACTAACTGAGTAGCCCAGAGTAGCTTTAAACTCATAGCAATCATCCTGTCTTAGTCTTATAAGTTCCATGCAAACATGATCTACTCCACTCAGTCTTCTTCTTTTCTTCTTCCCATTTTCTTGTCTACACAGATTAGCCTTTCCAGACATTTCCACAATGTATGTTTTCTATGTTTGGGATTTTTCACTAAGCATATTTTTTAATGGAAAATCCATATAAGCTTAAAAATTACTACTGTGGCCCAGCAAGTGACTCAGCAGGTGAACATGCTTACTGATGAGCCCAAGGACCTAGAAAGAATACAGATGATATGAAGAGAGAACTGACTCTATAAGTTGCCCTCTGACCTCCACATATGAGTCCTATTTACATAGTCACACAGTAAATATTTTAAAAATCACAAATTATGGTGTTTTGTCTCATATTGATTAGGGTTAGGGTTTTTTTAAACGAGTATTTTGCTTGTATATTATGATTTCTCATTTTCTGTTTTTATGGATTTTTGTGGAGTAGTAATCTAGGAAGTATTGGAGGAGGGGATAAGCAGTCTCGGGTGGCAGGTCTGTGGGTCTAGACCTCTGGCCGCCTGAGACCTAAAAACCCCGCTACTACAGATGAGGCATCCAACGTGGGTTGATTATCCACTTAATGCCTGAGAAAGTTTAAAAAGGGTTTTAGCAGAAACTGAGCAAAGGCAGCTTCCAAATTGTGTATACAAAGCAAGTCTTTGTACAAAGAAAATGTGGCGGCCGGGTCACATTCAAAATGGCACCAGCAGACTAGCTGCAGGCAGTGTAACCTGCAATCAGGCAGGTTCCTGAAATCTCACAGAAGCCTCAGTAGCATGTGATTGATTTTAGATTTCTGTTTATTTTGAACAAAAAGAAAACAAAGACAGATAATTATTAACAGCATTTTCTTGGGTCTGCTCTGTTTGCTGGCCACAAATAGAGATGCAGTCCCTTTAAGAGAACTTACTGACTTAGCTTCCTCAGCAAAAACTATGCATCTCTTTAAGAGAGTGTATTTTAAAAGCTCTTATGGTTGGAAGATGATTAAGGATTCACAATAAAACAGATTCAGATGAAAAGAAAAACCTATAAATGGGTTACAATAATGTGTAAAAGGTACATAGGCTTCAGAGAGAATAGAAAGAGGATAAAGTCTTTAAAAAGAGAAATAGAGTAATAAAAATATAATAAGCCATGTAAAGATGGAAAATAAACACAAAATCTGGATTTTGGTTGTTATTGTGTTTTCTTTTAAGTTTTTAACTGTTAATGAGCTAACTGCAGAAAGACAATGGAGTGCAAATGCAAAGGCTACGAAGTTAAACAAGAATACATATTTTAAAGGTATTTTGATTTTGAAATTTGTGTCTAAGGATTTATTGCTTTGGAAGAGTTCTGCTTTTGTGTCCACAGAAGATGAGAACCTGTGGATTGCTTCCAGGCAAATATGGTTTCATCAACCAAGACCCCCTAAAAAAATCTCTGATGGGAAGAGATGGCCATATCAGCTTCAAGACTGCAGATTATGATTCAGTCTCAACCATCTGTGAAATTTTCAATGCCCCTTAGTCAGCAGGAAGTAGTAATAGAAAACTACGCCCAAATTCCCCAAATATTGTTTCTAAGTATTTGTTTTCATTATAAATGGTTGATGGTCTAAGAAGAAAAAGGGGATATGGTATATGAATGATTTTTTAAAAATTAGATTATTGAATTTACTTAGATCAGGAAATCAGATGTTAATCTCAAAATGTTTTAGATTGGTATAGATTTTGGTTTATTGATACAAATTTTAGGTCAATTCTCTTATGCTATATGTATTTTTCTACTCTTGTTTAAGATAGGATGTTTATGTAACTGATTTCTAATTGTAATGTATAATTAAGAAATGCATGCATGTTAGATTTTTAGATATACAAAGATATATTTCAATTAGGTAGGTAATCTTCAAATACTTCTAAGACCTACAGAATATGGCATTTAAAATGTTTTAAGAGCTTAGACTTTTCTAGACAGTGAGATAGGTCTGTTCCTGGCAGCACCAGTTTACTTCAACAGAAAAATGGGCATCAAAGAAACTCCATATGGAGTCTACTCTTTTTGTGGCAATGGTTAGCCACTAGCAAGAACCTGTTCTTATATTGACTGCTTGACAGTATGCTGTTTAAACTGGACATGCAGGTTCCATAGGAAGATGACCTCCCGAACTTTGGCAGAACAAGCCCAGATGGTCATTCAAGTTCCTGCTTTGCAGAGAAAACTGTCAGATATTCTTCATGACTCGAGGAGAAGCAACTGATGAACTGTGCCAGAATGGGCAGAGCAGATTTCCTGCTTCACTGAAATGAAAAGAGACTCTGGGCCTGTAGGCTGAAGATGGATGCCCCAACTTTATAAAGGAACTTTGGGTGACTGTCCAGGCAGATAGGTGTCATCTCTGTCCTTTCTAGATTTTAGAAGTCACTTGCACTTCTGGTTTACTTGGGTAAATATATCCTTCTGTGGTCTTTGATGTAGTTGAAGATTAGATAGTTATAGGTACAGTTTTTCTTAGTCATTTGAAAGGTATATTAGATATAAAACATTAGATTCATAAAGATAAGGTAGATGATAGAGTATTTTCTTTAATTTTGCTAAATAAAAATAGACTAGATATTGTAACTGTAATTCTTGCTTGATAGCTATTTTGTTATATGTAATTTTGCTATGTTAAAATTGAAACCTTCCTTTTTGATTAGACAGAAAGGGAGAAGTGATGTGGGAATTCCTTTCTGTATGCTGTGAATCTCAATCTTTAAATAAAGGAGCTGTTTTGGGCCATGTCAGGCACCATAGAAGAAGTAGGAGGAGGAATCAGAATAGGTAGGAAAGGAAGGGTGGAGACAGAAGCAGATGGAGCAAGCCGCCCAAGGATCAACATATAAGGAACCCAGGTGAGCCAAGGACCACGTGGTAGACAGATTAATAGAAATGGGTTGATTTAAGATGTAAGAGCTAGCTAGCAATGTACCTGAGCCATAGGCCAAACATCATGAAGTTAATATAAGCGTCTGAGTCATTTCTGGGGGTCTGAGCAGCAGGCGGCTGGGCGGCTGAGGGGTCTGGCACGGCAGGTCTGTGGGTCCAGGTCCCTGGCCACCCGAGATCAAGAAACTCCACTACAACAGACTACATTGTATGAAACAATATTCTCTCACTAAAAAAGCAAGCAAAAGGCCTCTACCTGTTTGTATTAGATCCTCTGTGTATATAGTATAGTTTTCAGTTTAGTACTTTTATAGAACTCCTGACTGTGTGAACAAGTGTGTCTCTGATTCTCATGCCTTCTCCTGGGGCTCTTTTCCTCCTGTTGATTTGCCTTATCCAACACCAACGTAATATTTTTTTTATTTTATCTCATGACATTTTATTTTGTTAAAAAAATTGGAAATCTCAAAAAATAAATAAACAAAAAATTCCTCCTCTATACACACACACACACACACATACACACACACACACACACAGCACAAAGTTCGTGTATTCACAGACAAGTACTAGAGGAATCAGAAATGTTAATCATCTAGGGTTGCTTCTCCAAAGGAAAACATTTATATCTTGTTTTCCTTATAAAGGAAACTTTAACTTTTCTTATAAAGTTATTATATATAATATAGTAACTATTTCCCAGAAGTCTGGAAATGGATGTGGTTATTAGTCTGGTAACCTCTGCTCTATCTGTATGGCCAGGGGCTCCCCTAGATTCTTACCAAAAGGAGGCAGTTAATAGCTCAGGTGATCTTTGTACTGTCTGTAGATTCAGGCCACATCTGCCACCACCAGGCCCTTACAAACACCAGAACATGGTCTACATCCTCAAAAGATCTTAACTTCATTATTATATTTTTTACATTTTAGTAATTTAACAGTAAAATCTACTCCCCACTCTTCACTTTGTGGATATTTATAGGGGGACATGGGAAGAAATATTCTAAAAGTAAGATCTGGCCTACCACAATTTGAGAGGAGAAAAAGGTCATTATACCCGATAAATATGCCACCCACTTATTTTCTTTCCTCTCTGTCTCTGTCTGTCTGTCTCTCTATTTCCTTCTCTCTCATGTGTCGTGTGCATGCGTGTGTGTGTGTGTGTGTGTGTGTGTGTGTGTGTGTGTGTGTGTGTGTGTGTTTGTGAGAGTTCTAGGAATTCAATCTAAGGCTTTATGGAAACAAGGGGTTATAACAGCAAATTATATCCCCAGGATATTCTGTTTATTTTGTGTCTTTCTTGCTCAGGGTTCTCTGGAGGTAGCTGTCCTATGGCTTTTGTGAAAGCACAGGCTTGTCCCATGAGCTTTCTGAGAGAATAAATGACTCCACTGTCTCTTGAAGGCCCCTTCCAAGCTGGTTAGACATTTGACAGTACCAAGAAGACAGAGATGTTGTTCATAGCCCTGTCTATTCTGAGGTACATAGGGATAGACATTATCCCTAGATGTCTATCCTTCTTCCTTGATGCAGTCTTTTTTGACTGATGGATTTTCACATGTCCTGCTTGCATTTTCAGAGAGCTTTTGCCTTGACTATTTTAGGAAAGTCCCTCTTTTATTGGTTTCTTAATATATTATTTTGATAGAGGGTCTAACACTGTAGCCCAGACTGGCCTTGAACTCTCGATGTTGGCCATACATCCTTCTGCCTCAGCTTCTTAAGGGATGGGATTACAAGAAGAGCCACAACAACTATCTCTAGGGAGGTTATTTAGTACGAATTGCTGTGTTGAGTATTGAGTTCCTAGAGCAAATGGAACATGCTGTAATAAATTATTGCAAAAAGAAAAACAGTCTATCCTTGTAACCCAGTGGGACTCCTTCCTATACTTCTTGCCTCTGGCACCAAGGCTTTCCAAAACAGTTTGCTCAAGTATATGATGTGAGTAATCACCTCTTCAGGAAGAAGACTTAGTCCTATAGAGAAACTAGGAAGGTTTAACTGAGTAGGAAGATTCATACTGCATCTAGATACTGGTGTTCCATGAGCTATTGTCCCTAACCAAGGAAAAAGGAGGTTAGCTGAAATCAGCATTCATCTCTCTCTTACTGTGTGCATACTGTCAGCAGCTAAGGCTGCTCTCATTGTTGTACTTTCTCTTCCTCAAACCATGAGCCAAAGTAATCCTTTTCTTTCTTGATTTACTTTCTTTAGGTATTTTGTGACATCAATGGGAAAAGTAACTAATACATAGTTGTAGTATGAGGTTTCTGGCACAGGCTTTTGGACCTAGCCTCAAGGTTTAGACCCACAGACCTGCAGAGACACAGATGCTTACAATAGTTTTAAGCTGATCAGCCTAAGGCCCAGGCATATAACTTGTTAACCCTTTACCCTTAAACTAACCCATGACTCTTATCCTGTTCAGCCATGTGGCTCAGCACCTTTACTTAGAGCATAATAGTTGTCCTCTGCTTCTTCTGGCTTCTCTCTGGCAATCTGCTTTGTTCTGCCTGTTCCTAGAGTTTTCTTAGTCTGGTAGCCCCACACACACTTCCTGTTTGCCTTTAGCCAATCAGCACTTTTTATTAAACTCATAGGTGGGGACAATTATTTACAATGGAACAACATAATTCCCCTACACATAGTTCCATCACTGAATTATCATTGTGAACTGACTCCCTTAGTAGGTAAGTATTTATAATCAAGTCTAGCACATGGCCACGAGGTCCAAAAAACATAAAGGGGGATGGTAAGATAAGGTCAAATAAAAGTTAAAGTTGGAACATTCTGGGCTCACTTCTAGTTGAGTAGGACTGCTTGAGCACAAATAGAGGTTGGGGATGAAACATGTAGCATGCTAATTAGCAGAAAGGCATGAGATGATGGCCACAGTGGGGATACACAGAGAGAAAATATCTGAAAAATCTGATGAAGTTGAGAAATAGCTAAGTAGAGGCCAGGTGCATAGCAAGCAGCAAGGGCTACCTGAAATTTTTCTGTGGAGAAGAGGAGAGAGGAGTGGCTTATGATGATTATCATGCCCTAACAGCAACTATATGCATTGGCCTATACTGGGCATTGTGAATAACAAGAGCCTTGTCAGTGCCTTTGCCTCCATCCCAGGGCCTGTCCTTCTTGGCTCTTCTCTCCCAGGTTTTTTTTTTTTTTTTTGGTATGCTGGCAGGAAATGTGGAGGTGGGAGATAAGGAAAACCAACCAGGATTGTGTGGCAGGGGCTGACCTCATGATCAGCTTCAAGGCTTCTTTTTCTGTGGCACTCATGATCCAGGAAGGCTTCAGACTTGCCTTTGTTCCTTTCAGCAGTTATTTACTGTAACAACAATATTATGACACCATTAAACAGCATTACAGGACACTTACAAAGAAAAAATAACCCATAATTTCTACTTCTGTCTCCATAAGGCCTCATTTTCTGTGCCACATTGGGTCTCAGGGCCTGGTTACTTATGTGTATTTTTTTTGAATATTGCTATAATTACAGTGTATTTACAGTCTTGCATTCAGCCTTTTCTTTTCTATCATTAAATTGTCAGACTTTTACATGTTGAAATGTTTTATTCATAATGATCATTTTAAATAGCTGCATAATATTCCTTGGAGATGATGATGAACAATTTTCTTCACTAAGTCTATATTATCTGATATCTCAATTGCATTCAGCTCTTTGCTGTTACAGATAATGTGGCAACAAATGATTTTCTGTGTTCTAATTTGATCTGACCCAGACTTACTCTTAACTAACAGGTTGCCCTAGTTTCATCCTCTTAAAGGAAAAACATTATATGAACTGTCTCCACCTGAGGGGGCCAAGAAGGTTTCAGCAAATATATTTGTAACAGAGTTATTTTCTGGTGGCTATTTGAGAACTTAAAAGCAGTACTGCAACAAGAGGTAGGTTCAGGTGAGATAGAGGAAAGATGGAGATCAAGGGTGGAAATGAAACAGCTCATTCTCTCTCTCTCTCTCTCTCTCTCTCTCTCTCTCTCTCTCTCTGTGTGTGTGTGTGTGTGTGTGTGTGTGTGTGTGTGTGTGTGTGTATACACATGCACACATGCATAACCCCTTGGAGCAGCCTGTGTTCGTGTTTATCTGCAGCATTAGGCAAGAGTGTGTCCTAGGGCAAAGTCAGCATTTTTTAATGCTATTTCAGTGCTGTGAAGTATGCCCAGAAATCTCCACTTCTTTTAGAAAAATCCTCTAATTTCTTTGCAAAATCTGTTTCTCTTTCACCTGATGCAAAGCCTTGATCCAAAATGTACTGAAAAGTTCCCACATTATTAGTCAGAGGCAGCATCCATACTCCTGGAGATAGCTTTGTTCTCTGTGGATAGAAGATGCGATGACTGTCCCTACAGAGAATCAGTGTGGCTGTGATGACCACACAAGAGAAATGGGGTCACTTTATACATACCTGGATTCTGTTCTAGCTTCTTCATGATTAAAAAATAAATTGTTGAGCATTTACTCCGTGCCAGGCAATATACTTACTGCTGATCAAGCAAGACATAAACAAAGAAAGCATCAGGTGAGATTGAAAAGGACTTGGGATTTTAGGTAAAGCAGCCAAGAATGTGGCACTGAATACAAATCTGCAGGAAGTGAATGATAGAACCATGTGGCAACCTGCACAGTGAGCTTTTCAGGACAAGAGAACAGAGAGACGTATTTCTATACTTTTTTGCTGGGGTGCGCATTAGAGTAAAGAACATGGGGTTCATCACATACAAATCCAACAAATACTGATGGATGACATAAATCGTGTTATGCAACATGAGTTTCTCCACATGTTGTTATGTGAATTGAACTAGGAATCCAACCTTTTGTTCTTTATTTTTTCTTATGTTGGCAACGAATCTGTTATCAGATGTTCCCCACGAGTCTCTTGTGTAAGTATGATTATTGAAATAAAAAGGCTTATAGGAGTTATTCCTATTGGAAACCAGTAGATGCAGTGAAATGTTGGCTTCTCCCTGGTATCTCAGCAAGAAGATAGCATACTGAAGGCCCATCATGTGAGCAAAGTGATAGTTCCTGGGGCAGGAGAGGTGAGCAGAGACTGCAATGAGGATATATTTACTTTTTGAGTCCCCTCATATTTAAACCACAGAATAATGTAATACAGTCTTGACATTTGTGAAAAATAGGTTGGATACCCCACATCCCTCTTCTATTGCTGTGTATCACATTATCATAAGCTCACTAGATTCTTTTGTCAGCAGAGCTTAACTGTTCTCCCTCTGTAGCCTTGGGGGAGAATCTGCTACCAATTACACTCAAGGTTCTGGCAGAGTCTGGTTAGTTATGTGATGGAGGTCTCAGGGCTTTGCTGGTGTCTGTTCAACACCAATTTCTGCTCCTATAGGTCATACTTTGGCCCTTGTACATGGTCTGTCTAGCTTCAAAGTCAGCAGGGGTGCACAAATTGTTTTTAGACTCTGAATCTCCTTTACTCCTCCTTGCTGTTATCCATAAGAGGAAACAGAAGCTTGAATATCTCTCTATGTCTTAAAGGAACTGACTTGAAACCTCAAATACACTGTCAAAACCCATTATTACAGTGCCACAATTAGTGTTTCATTGAATAACTAAAGAAAAAACATCTTGGACTGCTTTAGAATTCTACCCACCATATGTTCCTACTTAGGCTTGGTCAGCAATTTACTTTTGTGAGCCACTTCAAGTCCCTTTGAGTTAAATAAAATTCCCGGAAGTCACTGTCTCTCCATTAAGCATAGGAAAGAACCAATGTTCCCTGCCTTATAATCTCTCTCTTTTTCTCCATAGATCTAGCTAAGAAATTCAGGTACAGAGGGGTAGGCAAAAGAGTTGCTATTTAAGTTGTCTATCAGCCCAAATAGGGAAACACATATATGACACCCAAAACCCAAGACAACTCCCAGGCCGGCAGTGGTAGACCTATTCCTCAGGACAACCAAGGACACCAAAGGCCAATTGGATCAATATCTTTTAGGCAGAATAACAGGAGACTTCAAATGGGAAGAGACTTTCCAAGGTTGTACTGGCTCTTAGAGGAGAACATCACGCCGACAAGTAGGGGTGCCCAGCAGGCTCTGTTTCCTAGGTATCTACAAGGAACCAGGTCAATGTGAGATAGAATATGGATTTTTTGTTTTTTTTTTTTAAATCTCCCCATCAGTCTTTTTCACTGCAGTTCAAATCAGTGACTCAGCCCATAATTTCCTCTGACAAGATAGTTGCATTTCTGCCTAAATAGCAAATGTCTTAAGAAATATGCTTCTAAACATTCAAAACAAGCAAAGAAAAAGGTGGCTGAGCCATGAGTCTGTGATTTGTTTGGAGAAAATTTGCTACAGAAGAGCTTCAGTTACCTGATGCTGCTAATTTACAAATGATGAGAGAAAGGAGAGAAATAGGAAGGTTCACGATCAAATAAAAATGTCTGCATGCAATTAGAGTAGCAGTCTGTAACTCAGAAAGACCCCGAAACTTTCACCTCGGGTCGAGAGAGCTGACTCTGTCTTCATTAAGCAAACAATCTTGGATGTGTTCTAATTGCAACTCTTTTTGACACATGTGTTATTATGCTGAAAGACAAGTAGCTTGGTCATTTTCTTAGATGTTTCAGAGAATGATAATGTCTGTCTTCCATAAATTAGTCTAGAGACCATAATTGGTGCTCACTTGAGTTACTATAACTTGAACAGCACAACTAGAAAGGGACAGCAAAAAAGAGTCATAAAATTATGATAAAAATATTAATTGTATCTAAAAATACTGTTTAAATCCAACAATAAGTAAAATGAGTCTATCATGCTGAATGGAATTTGCTCCTGTGCTTTCATCATTTAATGCATTTAGAAAACAATCTTTATATGCACGTTATAAGCATTTAATAAAGTTAAGATATCTTTTAATAAAAACTTCCATTTTTAAGTCAAGGCTAGCTTCAAACTTGTTATCTGAGGATAGTATACACCATACTGGGTTTTATGTCGTAGGCAGTCATTTTTAGAAAGAAATACATGATATTAAGAATGCACTGGAAGAAACAAAAGTGAGTGCATTTCATAATGGTTCCGTTTTTTTATAGAAAGGTTAAGAAAACAAAACTAAGGAGACTCTAACATGTTTGTTAGACAAGAAATCAGTATTCCCATATCAACATTATCTTCTATATCAAGAAAGTTAGAAAACATAAAGGTGTTTACTGGCTGTTAAGAACTGAGTCTTCCTTCTACCATACCCATCCACTTCTGTGTTTCTCTGCCTCATCTGGTCCCATAAACAATGGGACCAGGTGGCTATGAACTAAATCTTCTGAACCAATGAGCCACAATAAATCGTGCTGTATGTTGTGTATCTCAGATATTTTGTCACAGTGATAATGATTAATATAATGAGTACATTTCAAAATGGTAATGTGAAGTAACAAGAATTGAGAGATGTAATCAGACCCCACTAATTGCGACCATTTATATACCATGTTCCACACTCTATCCTGATACTAATTAATCTTTATTAGAACTTTATCATGTGGCTAGAAAAATGGCCGTTTTCTGTAGGTAAGGAAATAGAGATAGTGGATAGCTTCGTAATCCATTCAGTGAGTTTTGAAAGCAGAGTCTAAATCTGGATAGCCTAACTGCAAAGGCTATATACTCCACTGAGCTTGGACAGCCTTCATGGAAAAGGTGTCAGATGACCACAGAAGTGTGGAATCCTTATAGTTTATCCTATGCTTTTTTGCTTGTGAAGCACCATTTGTTCAGAGCTCATGTTGATTTTTGTAATATATCTATAGATGAGAAAAGCGGATTAAGCAACTTTTTTGAGGAAGATGAGTCAGGAGATCACCATGGCTTTTGATTCCAGTCTCATCACTTGGTCTGTGGTGCTGAATTCAGATGTGCTGTGGCTGTGAGGTACCTATTTTTGTTTTGCTTTAGTTTTTGAAACAGAATAGACCAATATTTGTGGAAAATATATTGAAATTGAATTATCAAAAGATTTAAAAGAGGTATAAATTATTACTACAAATTTAGGAGACATTATCAAATTACTTAGAAAGTTTGAAAGCAGTACTTATTACAAATGTCTGTTAATATCTTCCTACAATCTGGCAAAGATCCATAGACTACACTTTGAGTAACAGTCTTCGATGTGCAAATGGCCTTTCAGTTTTCAACTCTAATCCTTTCCTCACCTTGTTCAGAAATCTAGAAAATTATCTTTCTCAGAGTTATCTTACAGATCACCAGGGAACAACTTCTAAGGATTGAGGTTACAGAGTGAGGGAGGTGGGCCCAGTAGGGCTGCCTAACTTTTATGTATGGTGTTAGGAAAATGAAACTGACCTAGAGTGATTAGAAAAACTTTGAGCAGTGTTATAGTTCAGGTTTGAAATGTCCCTAAACATCTATGCATTAAAATTTTGGTCTACATGGTGATGCTTTTGTTAAATGGTGAATCATTATGACATGGATCATTGTGAATGGCTTTAGATCCTTGAGAACATGCTATTTGTCTTAGTTACTTTTATTGATATGTTAAGACATCATGAAAAAGGACACTTATAGAAGCAAGAGTTTATTGGGAGCTTATAGTTTCAGGAAATGAGTCCAGGATCATTATGACAAGGACACTGTAATAGACAGGAAGGCATGTGACTAGAATAACTGAGAGATTACATATTGATCCACAATCACTAGACAGAAAGAGAAAAAGCCAATGGGGATGGTATGGTCTATTGAAAGCTCAAAGCTTCCTCAGTGACACACCTCCTCCAACAATGCCATACTTTTAAATCCTTCCCAAACAGTTCCATAAACCAGGGACCAACCATTAAAATATATGACCTATGGGAGCATTCTCACTCAAACAATTACACTATTAAAGGGAACTATGGGCTCTTATCACTTTTCTTTTCACTCCCTCTACCATGTACATTCACCATGAGTTTGCCTCACTCTAAGCTTCAAAAGGTGGAGCAAACTGTGAACTGAACATTCCAACCCTGTAATTAGAAAGAAATCTTTTCTCATTAGTCCACAGTAGCCAAAAGCTGACCAATGTAGTCAGGATACAAGTTAGTGCTGGCTGATTATAGCATAAGGTCACATAACTGTTCCCAGGGCTGTATTGCCAGAAGTCTGAATTTCAGGGTTCCAACTGGTTATTCTTTAATATCTACCCAATAACCTCTTGGGAAACACTACTTGAAATAAGCTCTTTATGTAAAGGTGTCTTTTCCAATTTACATTTTATTAAACCAAACATGAATTTGCTTGAACTTCTTTTCTTTTAGGTCAGGGTTCTTGGCTTCAGAAGCCAGGAATTACTTCATAGGTTATGTGAGCAGTATAATTACAAATGGCCACATGTTAAATCTAATGCTTTTAGGTTGCTTTCTTGAGATTGCTAATGATGGGAAGAAGCTCTAATTTTTTTTATGCACAGAGTATCACAATTATGTATCCAGTCCTGATTGTATTTGTGTCTAATAGGCCAACTCGCAGTTTAGTGCCTTGGGAGGTACTAGGTAATGAACAATCAAGCTGGATATCCTCCCATATGACAGAACAGATGCACTAAATCTTCTAAAGAGCAAAAGAGAAGTTGATAGTCATTGCAAATCACATATTTCCCCATTGTTAAGTAACACAACACCAGTTGTGCTGGGTAGGGGTTAAAACTGTTTAGAGAATACCTAATAAGATATTAAGAACTGCTTATTTTAAATTGGAATACACTGAAACACCATGGCCTTATTTCCTCTTTATGGAATTCCAGTGACTGCAAAAGAATGATTGATTAACAATGATAATTGCTTTGCCTACATTGCCTGCTTAAAATTTCAAGCCTCTTCTCTAAGATGATCAGACTATAAAAGTGACAGAGAAATCTACAAATACACAAATTTCTGTGGGGATATGTTTCAAATTTAATAAAAACAAGTCTGAGATATCAGAGGGATCTACCCACACTCAAATCTCACCCATTTGTCTTCCAGCTTCCTCAGCCTCGCTCCTCCTGGTTTCTTCTGCCTCTTTGTCTTTCTATGCCTGCCTTAAATACCTTCTACCAAGTTAAGATTAAAGGCATAGCACCACCACTGCCCTCTTGGGAGCATGGAACCCCTCTGTAAACTAAGCTGTCCTCAAACTCAGACTTGCCAGGATTAAGGACATAGGTCACCACTCCTAGACATTCCCTGTGCTGGAATTAAAGGTGTGAGTTACCACTCCCTGATTCTCCTAGACTACTTTGGGTAGATCCCTCTGATATCTCAGACTTGTTTTTATTAAATTTGAAACATATCTCCACAAATTTCAACATGAAATCATAAAAAAATGTGAGAAACCATGGCAACACAAATACTGCAAGAGTTTGTAGCTCTTCAATAAGTGAATCTAATGATATTAAAACAAATTAAATATTGGACAAAAAGATTTAGTGGAACAAAGTAAGAAGACAGTACAAAATTTGAGTGATGAATTCAGGAAAGGGAAAAAACAAATATAACTCTTGGAAATTAAAAGTTTAATAAAGCAAACAAATAAGTTAGGTCATACAAAAGAATATCAGGACTTGAAAACAAAGATTATGGATAGTTTTATCAAGATGTTAATAAGAAGAAAATGTTGAAAGTTATAATCACAATTCTTAAGATATTCAGGACATGTTTAAAAGACCAGCTTAATAATATTTTGTACAGAAAAAAATAGTATAGATATAGAGAATATGTGCATACATTTAGAATCACAAAAGGTTATGCTCAGAAAACAGCTTATTCATATAATGTTAGATTAAGATGTTAAGAGTAGAAAATGAAGAACAAAGAAAAGTGTCAAATCATTTATAAATGCAAACCCATTAGAATAGCAACACAATCCTCTACAGAAATCCTAAAGAGAAAGAAAGCTTGGAATGGTGTATTATAAGACCAGAAAGAAAATAGTTTTCAGGCAAGATTACTACTTCCTTTAAATTTGTCTTTTACAAAAGAGCATTAAAAAATTTACAAGATGATAACTATAAACTAAAGCAATATTTGATTACTAATACAGAAGTGCAGAAAATATTTAACTAAATTACATGTATAGATAAGGAAGAAAAATCCATACACTAATGAAAACATGAGGAAGAATAAATCTCACTAGGAAGTATAAATAAAAGATAGAAAAAAATCAAATATTAGTAATTCAGTAAATATTAAGACTTCTGAGGTGAATAATGGGAAGTATAACAATGCAAAATATCTGAAACTGCTGACAGAAAAAACAGAAAAAACTGAATTAGTATACATCTTTCAGTAATAACCTTGAATAGACATGATCTTAATTGCCCAATAAAAAGACATAGACTGTGCATGTTGATTAAACAACAAAATTCAAGTATTTTAAATCTTCAAGTAGTAAACCTCACTGAGAAAGACATATTTCATGATGAAAGATTCAAGTGATTATTATTACTATTTATTTTGTCAACTAAGCAGAAGCAGGAATCATATAGGAGAGTCTAACTTTACCAAAGGCATTGACTCCATCAGATTGGTCTGTGCACAATCTCTGGAAAATTTTCTGGATTGATGTATTTTTGTCAGAGGGTCCAGTCTCCTGTGGATGGTGACATTCCTGGATAGCTTATCCTGGCTGCCATAAGAAAGCAGGTTGAGTGGGCCACAAGGAGCAAGCAACTAGGCAGTATTCCTTCATTGGCCTCTGTTTCAGTTCCTTCCTTTACATTCCTGCTTTGAGTTTCTACCATGGCTTTCCTTCCTGATGGATTATAAAATGCATGATTAAATAAATCCTTTCATCCCCAAGTTGCTTTTAGTCTTGGTGTTTATCACAGCAATAAAAGCAAACTGAAAGGCAGAATATCATCTATACCCAGATATAATGAAGTATGCTAGGAGCCAAAATTTGAATAGACAGATACCTAAAAAATATTCTTTCAATTGTAAGTGAAATATGTAATTTTCTCAGTAGTTCTGTGAAGTTTCTCCAAAATAAATCACATTCTGAGTCATAAAGGTAATCATAAAATAAAACAAAATATTTTTTATCTTACAAAATTAAAATACAAGAATCTAGAGGTTAATAGCAAGCAAAATTATGAAAAACTATGCAAATACATGGATGATGTTATACAACACACTTTTATACAATCGGTGGGTGATTGAAGAAATTATAAATGAAATGAAACATTTTAGAATCATGATGGAAAAACATAGTGTCAGAGAATCTACATGAAACACAAGATATACTATAAAAGACAAATATATAATTATGGATGCCTGCATTAAAACATCAGTATTTTCAAATGAAGGTTTACTGATGAATAGGATCATAGGGAAGCAAAAAATAAACAAAATAATAAAAGAAAAATAATAAAATTAATGTTGAAGTTAATTAAATAAAAACTAGAAACTAAAAGAACAACATTAAGAGCAGTGTCCCTATTCACAATAGCCAAACTGTGATAAGACTCACACTCACTCAGCTGTGAATCCTGCAAATTATAACAATGACCTGACAAGACAGACCCACTGGTGCAATGCTGGCATGAATATTATGGCTGAAAACAACCACTTTCTAATTGGATCATAGGGTTTTTTCATTTGATTAAATCTATTCTTGGCATTATTAAAGGGGCCCAAACCCTGTGGCTTTATGGGTCATAAGCCCTAAGGGGACACCAAATACTACTATTCTGCTGCCTCAACATAGTATTAAAATTATTCCTTTTGGCTTATTGCTATATCTAGCAAATAAGGCATTTCTCAGCCCTCATCAGGAAAGTTTCTTCTTGCAGTAGATGGCAATTAACACAGGGATTCCAGCTAGTTAACATGCAATGAACAAAAGACTGCAGAGTTCTCAGCTCTAAATCAGGAGAATAAGAGAGAATGAATGAATATTCTCAAAATGCACTGTATGAAATTCCTAAGAATTAGTAAAAATATTGAAAAAAGAAAAACATCATTATTTTTATTTATAGCTTTTATTTTTGAGATTTTTATACATACTGCTATAGTTACATCACACACACACTATAAAATTTAATGAAATTCTGTAATTTTAAGGAAAATGGATAGAAGTGTAATGCATGAATTCTACTTGACCTTATAATAAAAACCAGGATCCAAATATTGGGAAAAAGCTAAAACATCAGTGATACAGACAAACAAGCTACAACCACTCCTCCCCTAGTCAACTCTTCACCAGACTTCAGTTTGATTGCCTCTCTGTCTTACAGCTGAAGGGATGAACTCCTGCTTCCTCTGTCTCTGCCTAGCTATCTCATTTCCTAGTTCAACTTTCCTAGTGGTAGAATTAAAGGTGTGTTCCACCACCACCTGACACTATTTGACCTTGAATTTACAGAGATCCAGCAGATCACTTGCAATGGAATTAAAGGCCTGGGTCACCACTCCCTGACCTTCATGGTGAAATTTGTGGGTGGCTCTTTCCTGATGTGGGATGTCTTTCTGTATGATGTGAATATCATTCATTAAAGGAACAGTTAGAATGTTCTGCTTAGTGAATGTTGCCATCCATAGTAGGTTAGGTGTGGGAGATTGTGTTGCTTCATTGTAAATAATTGTCCCACCCACTGGTTTAATAAAAAGTGCTGATTGGCCAAAGGCAGGCAGGAAGTGTGGGCAGGGCTACCAGACTTAGAAAACTCTGAGAACAGGAAGCACAGGGCAGAATGTCAGAGAGAAGCCAAAAGAAGCAGGGGAAAACTATGCTGGTCTAAGAAAAGGCACTGAGCCCCATGGCTGAACAGGATGAGTCATGGGTTAGATTAAGGGTAGAGAGCTAGCAAGCTATATGCCTGGGCCTTAGGCCAATGAGCCTAAAACTATAGTAAGCCTCTGTGTGCCTCTGCGGGTCTATGGGACTGTGGGTCTGTGGGCCTAAACTTTGAGGCAAGGCCCGAAAGTCAGGGCCAGAAACCTCATACTACAGTTAGGAATCTTCACCCCAATAATGTTTAGACAATCCACCACACATATGCAAACAGGTAAATCCAACGTAAAAATAATCCCTCTTTGAGTCTTTCTTCCTGGATTACTCTATACTGTGTCAAGTTGATTTTTTAAAAACGCTATCATAGTATCTAACGTTTTGTACAATTAATAGGCACCAACAAAGTTTTGCATATTTCCCTCTAGTTATTCACTAGGTACCTATTGTCTACCAACAAAACCCCCATCTTTATTCTTTGTTTTGTTTTATGCAGCACTACTTTGTGTTCTATTTAAAACATTTCTTAAATATCTTGGAGTGGATAATTCTTGTACTTCACGTTGAACTAATTTTGTTGATTCAGCCACCTTCACAATGCCCACATCAATTTGTTTGTGCTTCTGCATTCTTCTTCCTCCTTTCCTACCTCAGCGCATCACTACTTTGTGGACAGCATCAGGAAATATGTTTACCGTAGTGTATTTAAATCTCTCTGATCTAATTCCCAAATTCACTTATTGAGCCCACTTACCGTCTTGAAAAGCTTTTCTCAAGCACTATCCATTTCTCCTTCTCTTACCCACACAGTCAAGGTCAAATTGGTATTTAAAAATTCAGTTATGAGCTTTACTCAGTAAAATAGAACTACTTACTAATGTACTATTCTACAAACACACCTTGTGTTTTCTAACCATTAATCACTCCAACATTTCCATTAATTTCTGTCAAAGTTCTGAGCCTTCTTGAAGGTTTAGGGCCAGTATTAATATTTTCATACATTTTAAATCAACAAGGGTTGTTAGTACCTTGTATATGCACTACTGTGGCCCTCAGCAATAAAATTCCATGTCATTCTTTACCTGTGAGTTTTGAGCTCAGTGATGGAAGGACTGTGTCTTAGTTCTCTTTGGCATGCCTACATGCTAAATGTATTCCACAGCTGGAAGCTTCTTTGTAGCTTTTCTCTCAAGATCATGTGAATCCTTTTTTGAATTGCTGTTTTGCTAAATATAAGAATTTATGGAAATGCTCATTTTTTTCTATGTCAAATATAAAAAACCAGTCAACCTCATGGTCTGTGTCATCTATCTTTCTGCTCTTATACATGTTGACTCTTACAGTGTGAGATAAGCGGGCTACATAATGAAAGCTGTTAAGTGTCCTAGAACATATAAGTATGTTT
The DNA here is from genome assembly GCA_033318265.1 of Phyllotis vaccarum. Lineage (NCBI taxonomy): Eukaryota > Metazoa > Chordata > Mammalia > Rodentia > Cricetidae > Phyllotis > Phyllotis vaccarum. The sequence goes on along the minus strand of JARWLC010000013.1, from coordinate 3,357,669 downwards.
GGAAAATACCCATAGATTCTTTATGGAATCAAGAGTGACTGTAAAAGAGCAAGATGAGTGAACATAAATGAGGCAATAAGCAAGGAGGAACAAGAGAAAGAGATAATGTGATCTTTGGACCCACACTTGTCTCCAGGGGCATGAGAATGATCGTCATCAGAGTTATTAGGTTGAGGTTCCAGGTATTGGGCCTTGTTGTTGGAGTCTGACCTTGAGTGGGTTGGTCAGGTGTTGAGCTCTCTTTTATCAGGGTTAACTCCATCCCTGGATCTTTTGGGTCATATGAAGTGTACCATGTGAAGGCCTCTTGCAGAAGCTCTAAAAATGCCACTGGGTGCTCTTTAGCTTTCTGCCACTATATATTTTATTTATATTGGCAGGCCGTACAGACACTGACTTGAGACCCACCTACGGAGTCTGATGATAGACTTTGAACTTTTTTTGTATGGTGTTAAAGTCTCAGTTTGGCCTTATATTTGGGGACCCCTTTATCCATGATAGCAGTGTCAACAGTTGTTTCTCCATTAGGCTCGGGAACCAACTTGGGGGCTTCTAGGACAATCATATCCAGCTCCTTGGTAGTGAAGAGTACCTGAAACAATTGTTGACAGTTATTCCACATGTGTTGGTGGGTAAAAAGAACATTTCCAAGAAGGTTAGTAAGGTAATCATGGTTCTGAGAGAAGGGTGCATTCTGTGAACGCCAATTGTATAGGTTATTAGTGGCAAATAAGCTATAATAAAACTGGTTACTTTTTCTTCCTCATCTGGTGTCCAGCCAGCCTTAGAGGCAGGACCACAGGACCCTAGAGCTGGAGTTACCCCCTCCAGCTCTGTATAGCTTGACACATGCCTGTCTCTTCAGCTGGGGCTGAGGCATGTACTCTGGCATTTTTTCCCTTTCCCTTCAGGACCTGGTGGGAGCCCTGCCATTGAGAGTACATAGGGAAAATGGAACATGTCTTATTCAGGTGTGGGCACCCTGAAATATTAGAGTAGAAACTGGATTTTGCCTCTTTTCTGATGTCAGCACTTTCATATGTTGTGGCAAGAAAAGTTTACCCCATAGGGTGGAGTCTCAATCAGTCTCCTCCAAGTGAGTATGTATGATATCTGATCAGAGTAGTTCTTACAAGGGCAAAAGATGATTTCTTCTCCCCTGCTAATGAGGCTGGCATCAAAGGTACCCTCCAGAAACCATTGGACATTGAATAAATGAATGAAGGCCACTCAGAGCTGCAGAAAATACTAAACTTTATGGATCTCAACATTGTTATTATGAGTGGCCAGTCTTTTATACTGCTCTTGCTAGGCATAACTCTAAGGGTGGGGAAGGAGTCTGTCCCATATGGTCAGTGTCAAGTCAAGTGTTAGTGTCATACACAAAGACAGGAAACTCAAGACAATGACACAGGCCCAATGGGATGGACAGAGTCTCAAGCACAGAATCAACAAGCTGGAGTCTTGCCTTTGTTATCAACTCAAGTTGGGATGATTCAAGATTTTAAAAAACAGTAAAAATGGGAGGTTTTCCATGTTTCAGGAGAGATTCAGAATCTCTACAGACAATGGGGTCCAGAACATCTTTCAGTCCCCTGTAGTCTGAGCCCCCTAGTATATCCACTTTGGCTCAACCAATTACCTCAGACTAAAACACATGGGAGGATTTTACATGTTCCACTTAGAGGAGTTGAAAAGGACAAAGACAACACAAGACAGAAATAGAGACTCACCAGTCGATCTGAAATCTTTGAGGTTGGAGTCTGCGGGAGATGTATGTTTTTAACTCTGCTGTTATAGCACATTTCAGGGCTTGAGTTCAGCCCTGATCACCAGATGCCTCAAGATAGAGGCCTGTTCCCAAAATTGCATTGGTTCTGCTCCTTCAGTATGATAACATAGTCCCTCACGATGGCTTAGAAGTCAGGCTGTAGCCTGACCTATTGCTGAGAAGAGGAGAAATATTGTTTCATGTGGCATCTCTCAGTCCCTCTTGCTGTGAGAGACCCCTGGCTAATGGAAAGGCAGAGGACTGGTTTATGATGGAGAAGACAGAAATGATAGCTTAAAAAACAACTGGAAAAAATTAATTGTAAATGTTTCAAGTTTCATGTGGAACTTTGAACTTGGGCTGTTTCCCATCCTTTCAGCCTAAGCTAGTCATTTTGTGTGATCCCGATTTACTGTTCCCTTGTACTTCAGACCCTGGTAAAAGACTTAAAGCTCTCTGTTTCTGGTCATCACTATAAAAAAATTATGAGAGCTGAAAAACTTCACAAACTGGAGTTTCTTCAATGCCTATCACCATCTTCTTGAAGTAGATTGGTGCTGCCAGAACAGACATGTCTAACTGTCCAGAAAAGTTTAAGTTCTTAAAATATTTTAAATGCCATATTCTGTAGGTTTTTGAAGTGTTTGAAGATTATCGAATCGAAATATATCTTTGTATATCTAAAAATTTAACTAATATGACTATAAATTTGATTATTATAAATGATTAACTACTAATCTGTATCTCCTAATTATACATTTTTAATTTATAAATTTTAAATGAATTCCATAAATATCTTAAATAAGAGTAGAAATGTACATACAGTATAACAGAATTGACCTTAAATTATCAATAAACTCAAATCCATACCAATGTAAAACACTTTGAGATTAACAGCTGCTATTTTGGATTAAAATATATTCAATAATCTATCTTTTTGACATTTTGCCCTTTGACCTTTGACTCCTACAAAAAATTGACTATGTCCATTACCATTTATAATGAAAACCAAGATGTATAAATTATAATTTGAGAATAGCTTTCCATTAACTACTTCTTTCTGATTGGGGGCACTGGGAATCTTATGAGAGTCCCAAGGCTGTAGCATCTTAGTGAGCAGCCTTGAAGCTGATGTAGCCTTCTCTTCCCATCATAGATATTTGTGTGTGTGGGGGGGGGGTCTTCCTTGGCCAAACCATATTAGCCTGGAAGCAATCCACAGGTTCTCATCTTCTATAGAAACAAAAGCAGAACTTCTTTTCCAGAGCAACATATTCTTAGACCCAAATTTCTTTTATTTTTTATTATATTTTTTATAAAAAATCTTTTTTTAATCCATGTATCTCCCTGCTCCCCCTCTCCTCCCTCCTCCCAATCCCTCCCAGTCAGTCTTCAGCCTCCCCCTTCCCATCCACTCATTCCCTCCCCCAAAAGGCATGAAGTCACAAGGTAGGTAAGCTCAGTGTGGCATATCCACTCCAAGCAAGTCCAATTTGCTCATCCCAAAGTCAAGACTGGGTGAGATGTTTCTCTGCAGGGAATGGGCCCCAAGGTGCCAGCCCATGCACAGGAACACAGTCTGATCCCACCCTTCCAGGCTCCACATACTGCCAGTCAAAAGTTGCCTACCCTTTGAGGGCCTAGCTCCTTTTCTTGATGTTTCCCCAGTGGCCATTCATGATTCAGTGAGCTCCCCAGAGCTCCAGCCAGCCATCACTGTGGGAATTTTCCTCATAATACCTATCCTCTTGCTCATACAGACTCTCCTCCCATGCTCTCAGGTTGACCAGGAGCTCAGCCCAGTGCTCAACCATGAATCTCTGCTTCCACCTCTATTCATTGTTGGATGTAGGTTCTGTGATGACACTTAGGGTGGTTATTCATTTGATTATAGGGGAAGTCCTGTTTAGGCAACCCCTCAACTATTGGTTGGAGACTTGGCCAGGGACATCCTGTGAGTTCTTGGAGGTTTCTGTAGCACCCAGTCTCTTTCCAACCCCACATTGGCTTCCTCTATTGAGATATCTATTTCTTTCTATCTCCCTCTTTTTGCTCCTCTCACTCAACCATCTCCTTCTTTCAGGAATTGTTCCAAACTCTTCTTGGATGCAGCCTGTTATGACTCCAATTTACTAAGGAGATCTTCTCTATTTTCTCTTCTTAGGGGAATCTCTGGGTGTCTCTCTTAAGCTCCTTCTGATCTCAAGCTGTTGAGGTGTTGTGGGTTTGCAGCTTTGTTATTCTTTGTTTTTCGTCTAAAGTAAACTTATGTGTGAGTATATCCCATCATTGTCTTTCTGGGCTCAAGCCTGTACACCATGCCAGGGCATCTCCTTCCAACTATTTTTGGTATAATAATACCTGTCTCTTGACAGGGTTACTCTAAACCTTCTTGCCTATATAACATTCTGTCCCTTATAGAGTTCTTGTTTCCTTTCTAGGGTGAGAGTGAGTGGTCTGAAGGCTGTTGTCTTCACTCAATGCCATTTGTACTCTGAAAATACTGATTCATACAACTCCAACTGTGCACTCACCTCTGAGTATTACTCTTAACCCTGTTATCATTCAAACAGTTGAGGGCATTTGTTTGAAGTAGCTAATCTCTTTTATTCAAGTTTCCTAGCATTTGTAGCCTCACATCTGCTTTGTCTACCAAAAGGTTACTCAGTCTCTCTTTCCAGGTTTAAGTTTATAAGACATTTAGATTACTTTTCCTTAAATTTCACAATGCAATGCTTTAATTGTCTTACTTTGGTGCATCCTGTTGTTTAGCCCTGGCCTCCTGGCCTCCTGTTCAAGGGGCAGAGTTCTTCTGAGAGACACATTCTTTGTTGTCAAATTTCCTTATCTCAGAAAGGTATGTCGATGTGAGATATCTTTCTGTATGCTGTAAATATCATTGGTTAATAAAGGGACTGTTTTGGCATAGGGCAAGGCATCTTAGAAGCAGGTGGAAAATCCTAGTATAGATAAAAAGCAGAAAGATGGTAGAGTCACAAAGACATGCTATGAGATGCCGATGAGAGAGAGCAAGATCTAATGGAACACAGGTAAGCTATAGGCCACATGACAAGAGAGATTAATGAAAATGAGTTAAGATAAAAGAAGTAGGTAGCAATATGTCTGAGCCATAGGCCAAGCAGCATGTAATTAATATAAGTATCTGAGTCATTATTTGGGATGAAGTGGTAGCAGAACTCTGCAGGTGGATCCAGACTGCAGAGCAAGTCTGACTCAGAAACTTCTTATTACACTCAATAATATAGTCTTTGCCTTCTCTAAATCACTGGGTAGTGGGAGGATCTTATGGAAGAAGACAGAAAGAAATTCTGTGCATAACAAAGTGCTAGGTAGGTACAGTGGCTATGGTTGTTAGATTTTTGCTTACATCATTGTCATTGTCTTTATATTTTTGCCATTTCCCTGGACATCTAAATGCAGAGGTTTATGTGTAGATGGCTGGTAATAGATTCTGATGGAATTTGGATTAAGTCCCCAGGGACTGAAAATCATGGCACTATATGTATAATATAAAACAAAACAAAGCATAGCAAAAACAAATGTTCACCACCAATGCCAAGATATCAGAAATCAATAGAAGAAATATTGGGATTATCTATGCTTTAGGCCTTGCTAGTTCCCCTTTGTGGGAGGGGGCAAGAAGACACAATCAACTCCTCAGACTCTGGGAATTAGTTGAAACAAACAAGTTCAATTTATTGAGGACATGGCAAGCCTTAAATACCCTCCACCCAGCCAGGGGAAAGTGCCATGAGCACACGACTTAAGGTACAAGTAATAACCGATTTGAAGTTGTTAAGGCTAGGCTGACCCCCAGGCCCTTAGAAACCCTTAGGGCCTGTATATCCCTCAAATCTACCTTTTCCTTTTATTTATGGAACATTCTCAGTTGGAGCCAGGGTGTTTTGTCCTGATCTTGTTGACTTCACCTCAGGAGGGCTAATCATTTATACTGTTCCTGTCTTAGGTTGGCCTGTCAAACAGTTTCTTACCTGTCTTTGTTCATCAGCTCTTGAGTAGCACCATACCTGGAGAGAAGTCTGGGTACTGGGGTGAGACAGTAAGTAGCCTTTTGAATCTCTGGGAAGGCTTTGCCTTGGATACCTAAGAGCCATTGAATCCTGGAGGGTCACCTTGGTAGCTGCTCTTTGCTGGCAAATATACTGTAGGAGACACTTCAGCAAAGAATTAAAAGCATTACCCTGCCAAGAAACATATATTTATGAATCTGTGAGGGTCAAACAGCTTCTAAAGATATGCTATCATAACAGTTATGATAGTAGTTCCATATGCTAATCATAATAGTTAATCAGTTAACACCCTGGATATATTTAATTGGTGGATCTGTTTCTGAAGCAGAATGGAAGTAAGGAACTTATCCTACCAAGTTTCTTTTTTATGTACTGTACCAGTTGGTTTCTCTACAGTGAAATATTGGTGACCCTATAGGTAGTGAGGGAAATCCCTGACATCTAGAATCATAGGCTAATAATGACGTGTCTCTCACCAATGCTAATTCTTCAGCCATTAGGTCAATTTTTTGTTGTAATACATGTATGGCCTGATGGGGATGTTGATTAATGACTTTTTGGGCATGACCTTGAATCAGGTGGTAGTTTAGTCTTCAGTCTGAGGTGTGATTCAGGTCTCATCTGTGGCATCAGTTTGAGTCAATGAGACCACTCTAGCCACTGCCCCTCCCAGTGCTAGCAGTATCGCTGTAATAATGGCAGCTGTAATTCCAAAATCTCTTTTCTCTGTATATACTGCTATCAATTGCGTTTGAGTAATAACCGGAATGGCTTGAAAGTGAGTAGCATTAACAGCAGAGTCCCATTATAGAAAGTGCTTCCCTTACAACATCAGGGGGTATATATCAATACAGTTGGAAGGGCTGCATAAGTCCCAATTGCCCATAATGGGATAACATCTAGAATTTAAGGGGTTTCTGTCATAATATGGGGCAAATTTTGAGGAACTTATTAATGTATACCTTCATGAAATTAGTATAATTATATTTTTGATTTAAAATTGAGTGTAATAATTTTTATCAGGTTGTACTGGAAAATCCTGAAATGGCTTAGAAAATAGATCTGGTTGATAATATTCCAAAGAAATGGGAATACTTACTAAGATAGAAAAACTGAGTACATTTGCACATTGAGCTAATGATGAATGAACTTTCATGGAGTGCTCTAATAAATTATTAATATAGGAAAGAAGGGCAAGTTCTTCTTGGCCCAACAAAGTTCCACTGGTGAAGATGTCCCATGAAAGTCTTTTGTAGTCATCTTATATAAATTTATACAGGTGTACTCAGAAGTTAGTCTGTTCTGCCCAGCCAGTTCCACAGCCATTCAGTAACAAATAATTGCACAAAGGCTTATACTAATTATAAGTTTATGTTAATTACTCATGGCTCAGGGATATATATATTACAATCTAGTAACCCATGATTCTATTTATGTTTATCCATGTGACTTGGTACCTTTGTCCCAGTGCAGCATTCTCATCCTGCTTCCTCTGTGTCTACTGGGGTCTCTGATCTGCTCTTCTGTTTCCCAGAATTATCCTAGTCTGCTAGTTCTACATATACTTCCTATTGGCCAGCCAGATTTTATTAGGCCAATATTTACAGTGTACAAGAGCTTATTCCATAGTATACAGAGATCATTAGAAGAGGCATGTAAGGTGAAACAAAATACTCCTTCCATGGATCATATATTTTTTATTCTTTGTGCTATATTATTAGGTCCATGACAGGCAGTCCCAAGCTCACACTAGTGGTAAATAAACCTGAGAGTGCAGGAGAGTCAACAGCCACAGGTAAAAGAATAGGGGACAATGGTACAAGTGTGAATAAATCTTCAGCCAAGTGGGGAGAGTCAGTACAGTAAGGAGGATACATTACCTCTTTGGAGCTTCCTTTTACTGCAAGTTGCCAGTCTTGCCACAATTCCAGCATTACCTGTCAGCTGTGGCTGTCTGAGTAGCTCCCTTTGACTGCTTCTCAGTCAAAAGATCATTGATGGATGTAGTGACTGCTGCTATTGGAACCTTGGATGAATTTAGGTCTCTGGTAGCTGTCACCCATTTATGTATTTCCTCATTGTAAGCAGCAGCCACTGCATTGCAGGTAGGGATGTTTAGCCCTTCCCATGCCAATTGTTTGATTAGCATCTTTCTGGTAGGGCCTGGACCCATTCTCCATTCAACTGTCTCATTCATCTGGGTGAGAAAATCAGTAAATAATTCTCTTGGCTGCTGAATGAGTTTGCGAAGGTATAAAGATCGATCCCTGGGAATGCAAGACTTAAAGTCTCTAAAAGCTAACTCAGAAACTTGTTGGGAATAATTCTGTTGTCCAATTTTGCCCTGAGTAACTGAGATAACATACTGCCCATGGCTTATTAGCATGCCAAGTGTAATAGGAACATTGTACTGTATATGGTCCCATGCCTGAGATTCTCCATGATCAGCATATGCTGAATGCCAGATAAGAAAGTTAGCTGGGTCTAACAGAGCCTTTGTTATGTTGTACCATTCATAATAGGTCTGTAAGTGCATAACCCATTGCTATAGAATTTGCTCAAAATATGGCAAATTAGGGCCTGATTCATTATCCAACTCTCTAACGAGAGAGAGATCTGCCAAAGGCCTGGGAATCCATGGCTGATTAGTAATCACTGGAAAGTCACCTACAGTCACTGGAAAGGCCATCATAGGCATTTGAAATATCACAGATGTTGGCTGTCCAGTGCTGGCACAGCTGGTTTCAGCACAAGAAAAAGGCCTCACAGCCTTTGAAGGCTGAAAAATATGGGGATCCACCAGGGAAGGAGTTTCTGACAGCTGGGAAAGTGCAGGCTGAGCTGGCTGAGAAGGTGGTGAAGCCAACACCAGCAAATGGGACCAAGAATACTGAAATGGAGGTGTACCTGTCCAAGGCAGAGTTTGGGAAAAAGAGGAAGCTACAGGGGCAGGCTTAGGGGCTTCTGAGCTCTCCTTTTCTGCCAGTATTCTGTCTGGAATCACTTCCTCCTCATTGTCTGACCTGTGATGGGGATAGGTCATGGGTTGTACTGAGGTTATGGAGAGATTAGCACTGCTTTGTTTCTGGGGAAATTTATTGTGAGTTTTAATGATTTTCTTTAGTGAGGAGAATCTTAAGCTGGCAATTATTGCCAGAAGTATAGGAGTGAAAGGGAGCTGCTACAGAGTTATTTCTGAATCTACTTCCCTTTTTGTTACTAGATACAGCACTTTCATCCACAGATCTTGTTTCCACATGTTTTTTTGAGGAGATCCATGGGGCCAATACTGTAGCCCCACCTCAGAATTTTTACAGTTCTTCTGTATTTACATGGAGGCTACAGCTAATCATATGAGACTTTAAAGCTCCTATGTGGGTGTCTTTGCAGTGAGAAGGTATACTGTCCATTGCCACAGTGCAAGATGTATAACAAGCAAAGCAGAAATGTGTTTTTAACAGAATGTGTTGTGCTTAGGAAGGGACTTTTACTGGGTATCACCTCAGTAGCTACATGCTTGCTTGCAAAGTGTCTCGATTGGGTGTTGGTGTATCAGGAAGCCAGAACCTGGTTCTTTCCCTGAGTGGTCAGCTCTCATGTGGAATTGCTGAGCAAACCTGGACAAATATCTCTGAGTGACTCCCTATTAATTTAAACAGACAAATACAAAAAAACACTGAAGCTAAAGGAAAGTGGGGCATCAGAATGAAATGGACAAACACAGAAAGAAGGGCCCACTTACCAGAGTTCACTGAGAGGGCATGAAGTCACACAGAGTTGAGAAAAAAAGGGGCAGTAGTCCTGGCTACCAGGAAAGAGGAGACATTTCCTCATGTCTCAAACAGTGATGACAACAACAGGCAAAAGTAAAAAGCCAAAAAAAAAAAAATAACTGCAGCAATAACAAAAATAACCTTAAACCAGGAGTATTCTATAGACATGCCAAACACCCCACTATTCTGTGCCAAATATTGAGGTTCTCTATGGTTTGGACCTTGCTGGTTCCCCTTTAGGGGAGGGAGCAAGAAGGCACAGAACCAATATCTCAGACTCTATGAACTAGTTGAAACAAACAAGTTCAATTTCTTGAGGAAGGGAAAAGCCTTAAATGCCCTCCATCCAGCAAGGGGAAGGGGCTTTGCTTTGCTAGCATCTGCTGCTGTGGTGTGGTCATCTCTTGCTGGTCCAGATCATCTCACATCAGGACTCCATCTCTGTTACCAAGGTCCCAGGCAGACCCCAGGTTGCCTTCTGAGGAAGTGCCCACTCAAGGGGCCCTCATAGCTATGAGGAAGTGGCTATGAACACATTACTTAAGGTACCAGTTATAATCATTTTGAACTAGTTGAGGCCAGGTTGGCCCCCAGGCCCTTAGAAGCCTCTAGGACTTGTACATCCCCCAATGAAATATTGAATTGATTAATAAAACTTAATAAAAACCTCAAAATTGTAAAGAGAGGAAAACTGCAAGCAAAGCGATGTTGTGCATAGAAAAGACAGTGGGCACAGATGAAGAGAAACATAAAGTCTACTATGTGTGTCTCCTCTTTTTAGAGGCTGAAGCTGAGTTTGTAGAATAATTTAGACAAAATTTCTGCTTTTGAAAGTCACCAATTCGGGGGAGCCAGTAGATCTGGATATGATTGTATACACCAGTAAAAGGGTAAAGAACAAGAAATATAAGAGATTATAGGAACCTTGAGAGGAATATTTCTAAACAAACTCATTCAAGGGAGAATTTCGCTATAATAGAGGCAGAGAAATACTACAGAAATTGATGCACAGATTAGAAATAGCAAAAAATGAGTGAAAGTGGCCACTCAGAGAGAAAGGTAAGTCTGTCCAAAGTATAACAGACAACTTGAGCAAAGATATACAAAATATGGGAAAGAGCAAATAAATGCTCATGTCAAGCTAGGATATCAGATTCAAATAACTGTGAGGGAAATTCAAACTAAGCTTGTCTATGACCAGTTCCTTTAGGTCTTTGAATACAGAGCTCAGAAGCTTAATCTAGAAATAATGAGGGGGAGACACTTTGACAACTGGAGACCACAAAGCACCCCTTTCAGTCAGTCCACAGTTGAATAAGAGGTGAGTGGCACCCCAACCCTCAGGTCAAGCAGAAACCATAGTCTCTGAATCCCATCCTGGGGACATTGCCTCTAGCACCCCAACCATGCCCAGCTCTGCCCTAAAACAGAAAACTGGGAGAGCCCCCCGGAAGCCCAATCCCCAGCAAAACACAGCTGGAGAGACATCCCACAGACAAACCCTACCCAACCCACAAGCTGCATCATCACACACCCACAACTGGAGACCATGAAGCCTCCTGGTCCTTAGCTGACTAAGAGCCAACTAAGACCAGAAAAAGAATGAACCCTGTGACAACTGCAGACACACAGCTCCTTGGCCTACAGCCCAACTAAAAGCTGAATAAGAGCAGCCCCTGCAATTACTGGAGACACTCAGCTCCCAGGATTACAACTGACTAAGAACTGACCAAGAGCTGACTAAGAGTGAACTGAAGAAGCAATGGGCAGATGTCAGTGCAAGAATACATATAACAATATAAAGAACAACAAGACACCACCAGAAGAAGCTGGTGGTTCTACAACATAAAGGCCTGAGCATAACAATGAAGAGGAAACAGAAGAAAATGACTTTAAAAACAACTTTAGGAAGATAATAGAAGCTTTAAAAGAGGGTATAAAAACTCTCTTAAAAAAGAGAAGAAAATATAAACACAACATTGGAAGAGATGAACAAATTTCTGAAAGAAAATAAAGAAAACCAAGAGAAAGAAAACAAACAGGTGAAAAAAAAACATTCTGGGAATTAAAAACTGAAATAGAAGCAATAAAAATGACATTAACCAAGGCAAAGCTGGAAATAGAAAACCTGAAGAAACCAACAGGAACTACAGATGCAATCATAACCAACAGAAAGCAACAGATGGAAGAGAGAATCTCTGCAGTGTAAGATTCAGTAGTGGAAATAGATACATAAGAAAAGAAAACACTAAAAAAAGTCGTAACATAAAATGTCTAGAAAATCTGGGACACCATTAAAATACCAAACCTGAGAATAATCAGACTTGAAGAAGGAAAAGAATACCATCTCAAAGGAACAGAACATGTATTCATCAAAATCGTAGAAGAAAAATTTCCCAACCTAAAGAAGGAAATATCCATTAAGAGAGAAGATTCCAGAACACCAAATAGACCAGACACCTCCCACCCCCTGCAAAAAGGCTGCTAGCTATATAATAATCAAGCCACTTAAACCTACAGAAGAAAGAAAAAATACTTAGAGCTGCAAAGAAAAAAAAGACCAAATTACCTATAAGGGCAGAGCCATCAGAATTATCTATAAAGGCAGATCCATCAGGATAACTTCAGATTATTCAATGGAACCAATGAAAGCAAGAAGGTCCTGGTCAGTCAGCTGTTACTCAGAAACTAACAGAGCATGGCTGCCAACCCAGATAACTATACTCACTCAGCAAAACTATCAATCACCATAGATGGAGCAAACAAGATATTTCATGACAATACCAGATTTAAACAAAACCAGTTCACAAATAAGGCCCTACAGATGCATTACAGAGAAAACTACAGCCTAAGGAAACCAGATACACTCAAAAAAGGACAAACAATTGATAATCCCACAGAAGAAAAACCCAACTCAATGAAGGGAAATACACACATGCAACCAGCAAAAAATAAATAAATAAATAACAGAAAATGAAAATTATTGGTCATTAATATCCATTAATATCAATGGACTCAATTCAATTATAAAAAGACACACCCTAACACTATGGATACAAAAACAGAAGCCATCCTTCTGCTGCATACAAGAAACAAAGTTCAACTTCAAAGACAAACACAGGCTCAGAGTAAAAGGTTAGGAAAAGACTTTCCAATTAAATGGTCCTAAGAAAAAAGCTTGTATAGCCATCCTAATATCTAACAAAATAGACTTTAAACTAAAATCAATCAAAAGAGACCAGGACCTTTTACAAATAAGGGATCTAACAGATGTTTTGACCCAAATGGACTTAATAGATACATAAAAAAACTTTTACCCAAACACAAAGGAATATACATATTTCTCAGCACCCCTTGAAACTTTCTCTAAGATTGACCACATACTCAGTCATAAAGCAAATATCAATAGATACCAAAAAATGGGAATAACTCCTTGTATCATATCAGACCACCATGATCTAAAGTTAGAGTTCAACAACAACAAAAGTCACAAAAAGCATACAAATTCATCAAAACTAAACATCTCTCAGTTGAACAACCTCTGGATCAAGGAAAAGGTTAAAACATAAATCATAGACTTCCTTGTAGGCGGAGTGTACTTAGAAGGCACCAATACCAGATAGATATTTATTAAAATATAAACAAACACTCACGGTACAGGTAACAGATTACAGTAGCACCTGAACAGGGACTGGAGTCTGGAACGGTGGACGAGTGATGGACGGACGATGGATTCCGATCCTCTCTATAACAGCCAGGAACCAGGAAGAGAGCGTCTCATGTTCCAGAAGCCCCTTTTCAATGGGCTTTCCCCCACCCCCCTTCACGGGCCCGGGGGCCCTGGATAGGTGTTTTTGACCTTATCAGCTGACACCTGAATCCCACAACACTTCCTAGAATTTAATAAAAATGAATCCACAATATATCCAAACTTATGGGACACAATGAAAGCAGTGCTAAGAGGAAAACTCATAGCACTAAATGCCTATATGAAAAACATAGAGAATCTCACACAAGAGACCTAACAGCTTAGTTGAAGGCTTTAGAACAATTAAAAGGAAACTCACCTAGAAGGAGTACAGGGCAGGAAATAATCAAACTCAGGGCTGAAATCAATGCAATAGAAACAAAAAGAACAATACAAAGAACCAATGAATCAAAGAGTTGGTTATTTGAGAAAGTCAACAAGATAGATAAATCCTTATCCAAAATAACTAAGAAGCAGAGAGAGAATATCCAAATTATTAGAATCAGAAATTAAAAGGGGTACATAACAACGAACACCCAGAAAATCCAAAGAATTATCAGGTCATACTTTGAAAATCTATTATACACCCCTAAAATGGAAAACCTAAAAGAAATGGACAGCTTTCTGGACAGGTGCCACTTACCAAAATAAAATCAACATCAGATAAAAGACCTAAACAGACCTATAACCCCAAAGTAAATTGAAGCTGTTATTAAAAGTCTCCAAAGTAAAAAAAAAAACCCAGGGCCAGATGGATTCAGTGCAGAATTCTACCAGACATTCAAAGAAGAACTAATACCAATACTCTTTAAACTGTTCCATACAGTAGAAACCGAAGGAACATTGCCAAACTCTTTTTATGAGCCCACAATCACCCTGATTCTCAAGCCAATCAAACATGCAACAAAGAAAAAGAATTACAGACCATTGTTCCTCATGAACATTGATGCAAAAATACTCAATAAGATTCTGGCAAACAGAATCCAACAACATATAAAAAAAAAATCATCCACCATGACCTAGCAAGCTTCATCCCAGAGATTTGGGGATGGTTCAACATATGAAAAACTGCGAATGTCATCCATCATATAAACAAACTGAATAAAAAACAAAACACATGATCATCTCATTAGATGCTGAGAAAGGCTTTGACAAAATTTAACTCTCCTTCATCATGAAAGTACTGGAGAGATCAGGAATAGAGGGAAAATACCTAAATATAAAAAAGGCGATATACAGCAAGCCAACAGCCAACATCAAACTAAATGGAAAAACACTCAAAGCAATCCCACTAAAATCAGGAACAAGACAAGGCTGTCCTCTCTCTCCTTATCTATTCAATAAAGTTCTTGAGCTAAAGCAATAAGAGAACAAAAGGAGATTAGAAAAAAATTGGAAAGGAAGAAGTCAAACTATCTCTATTTGCAGATGATATGATCATATACATAGTGACCCCCAAAATTCTACCAGGGAACTCCTACAGCTGATAAACACCTTCAGAAAGAAAACAGGTTACAAGATTAATACAAAAAATAATAGCTCTCCTATAAGATAAGGCTAAAAGGGCTGAAAAAGAAATAAGGGAAACATCACCCTTTATAATAGCTGCAAATAGCAATAAATATCTTGGCATAACTCTAACCAAAGAAGTAGCAGACCTGTTTGACAAAAACTTTAAGTCAGTGAAGAAAGAAATTGAAAAGGATTTCAGAAAATGGAAAGATCTCCCATGTTCCTGGATAGGTAGGATCAACATAGTAAAAATGGCAATTTTACCAAAAGCAATCTACAGATTTAATGCAATTCCCATCAAAATCCCAACACATTTTTTTTATAGACCTTGAAAGAACAATACTCAACTTCATATGAAATAACAGAAAACCCAACCCAGGATTGCCAAAACAATCTTGTTCAAGAACTTCAGGAGGAATCACCATCCCTGACTTCAAGCTCTACTCTAGAACTACAGTAATAAAAACAGCCTGGTAGTGGCATAAAAACAGACTTGTGGGTCAATGGATTTGAATCTAATACACCCTATATTAGCCCACACACCTATGAACACCTGATTTTTGACAAAGATGCCAAAAATATTCAATAGAAAAGGATAGTATCTTGAACAAATGGTGTTCGCAAATCTGGATGGCAGTATGTTGAAGAATGCAAATAGATCAAAACCTATCACCCTACACAGAACTCAAATCCAAGTGGATGGAAGACCTTAACATAAACCTACTTATACTGAACTTGATAGAAAAGAAAGTGGGAAATACCCTCTAACGCATTGGCACAGGTGACCACTTCCTAAATATAACAACAGTAGCACAGACACTAAGAACAGCAATCAATAAGTGGGACCTCCTGAAACTGAGAAGCTTCTGTAAGGCAAAGGACACAGTTAATAAGACAAAACAACAGCCTACAGAATGGGAAAGATCTTCACCAACCCTACCTCTGACAGAGTACTGATCTTGAAAATATATAGAGAACTCAAGAAACTAGAGTCCCCAAACCTAGATAACCCAAATAAAAAGTGAGGTTCAGAGCTAAAAAGGGAATTCTCAGCAGAAAAATTACACATGGCTGAAAGGCTCTTAAAAAACTGCTCACCGTCGTTAGCCATCAGAGAAATGCAAATCAAAACAACTTTGAGATACCACCTTACACCTGGCAGAATGGCTAAGATCAACAACATATATGACAGCTTATGCTGGAGAGGATGTGTAACAAGGGGAACACTCTTCCATTGTTGGTGGGAGTATAAACTTGTACAGCCACTATGGAATGCAGTATGGAGGTTCCTCAGAAAACTGGGAATCAATCTCCCCAAGGATCCAACAATACCACTATTGGGCATATACCCAAAGTATTCACATTAGTATCCCAAAGCCATTAGCTCAACTATGTTCATAACAGAATTATTCAGAATAGCAAGAACCTGAAATCAACCTAGATGTCCCTCAACTGAAGAATAGATTAACATGTACGCAACTGAGTACTTCTCAGCATTTAAAAAAAATGAAATCCTAAAATTTGAAGGCAAATGGACAGATTCAGAGAATATCTTCATTTGCAAGGTATCACAAGCCCAGAAAGATAGGCCTGGGATGTACTCACTCATAAGTGGATTTTAGAAAAAAAGCAAAGAATACCCAAGCTTCAAACCACAAGTCTTGAATAGCTTGGGATCAGAAGGAACTTAAGAGAGACATCCAGAGATTCCTCTAGGAAGAAAAAATAGAGAAGATCACATTAGCAAATTAGGATCATAACAGGTTGCAACCAAGAAGAGGTAGGAACAAATCATGGGAGAAGGAGATAGTTGAATGAGAGGAGCAAAGAGGGAGAAGAAAATAGATGTATGTCTCAATAGAGGAAGCCAATGTGGGTTTGCAAAGAGACTGGGTGCTAGGGAAACCTCCAAGAACTCACAGGATGTCTCTGACTTTGGGATGAAGAAATCGGACTCACCTGGAGTGGATATTCTATTCTGAGCTGACCACCTTGGGACTTTTTGTCCTTTTGAGGTTGAGAATAGGGGATTGGAAGAGGGAGGCTGAAGGCTGACTGGGAAGGATTGGGAGGAGGGAATGGAGGGGGAGCAGAGGATACATAGCCTTGCATGATTTAATAAGTACGATTTTGTGAGTCTGATTGTGTGAGATAGAGAGCATTAAGTTTCCATTGCTATGATAAAATACATGAAATCATCAAATCTAAGGAGACAAAGGCAATTTTGGCTTGGCTCATGATTTCAGAGGTTCTAGTTCACAGTTTCTTGGCTCTGTCACTGTGGATCTGTTTTGGGAGTGAGCAGAGAGAGATACAAAGGGGCTGGAACCCACTACTCCCTCTAAGCACACACTTCCAGTGATCTCATGTCCTCTAAGATGGCCTTACTACCTAACCAAGCTGTGATTACATGGGCTTCTAAGGACAGCTAAATATCCAAATATTTAAGGGTCCATGGTGGATAAAAATCTGTGGATGTAAGTCATCCATTGTAGCAGTGAGGTTTCTTAGTCCTGGGCACCAGAGGTCCAGAACCACAGATCTGCTGCCCCAGACCCCTTAGCTGCCTGCTGCTGCTTAGGCCTCAGAAATGACTCAGACACTTATATTAACTTCATACTGTTTGGCCTATGGCTCAGGCACATTGCTAGCTAGCTCTTACATCTTAACTTAACCCATCTTCATTAAATTGTCTGCCACGTGGCCCATGGCTCACTGTGTTCCTTACATGCTTCTTCTTGGGCTACTGGCTCAGTCTGTCTGACTCTTCCCTCTTCTCCTACCTATGCTGTGATTTTCCTTCCTACTTTTTCAATGGTGCCTGTCATGGGCCAAAACAGCTCCTTTATTTAAAGACTGATATTTACAGCATACAGAAAGACATTCCCACATCAATCCATTATGTATAAAATACTGCAAACTAACATTGGTAACCCCGATGGTATTGGCTCTATCTGAGTTAAAAAAAAAAATAGTATCTGGAGCAGAATGTGGATCAAGTTTCCAGTATTTTGAGGATTAAATCATGTTTGCATTTCAACAAAGTTGGTCCAGTAGAGAAAGAACATTGTACAGGACACCATCCCTGAGTATGTGAAAGGGCACACTTATAGTCACTGTCCTAAGGTCAGTTCACACAGTGAAACAGGAAAAAAGAAAAATAGAAGTCTGTTTTGAAGATTTATAGGAGTCTCTAGTAATGGGAGAATAGGTCAGGGCTACAAACCAACCTGAAGATTATTTGAAATCTACTGCTCAGAGAAGGAAAGAAAATTATTTGAAGGTCTGAAGGTCCTTCTTGGAAAAGAAACTCAAACTGGAATAACTCCAGGGCTTGTGCTGCTCTTCCTCTGAAAAGTTACAGCTTTGGTTGGAAAACTGTGCATTCTAGCAAGACATCCTTCTCACACCAGCACTCAGGCAACTGTCGTTTAGCATTGGTATACAGCTAAAATTTGTATAGTGAGAGGTAGAAGGCTGGCTGGGTGGTGTCTGGCCTTCGCCCTGCCACAGATCCCTGGCCTGCAAGGTTAGAGCTTGATGTGTATTTCAGCCTCATAAATTGTTCATCAGGTCTGACAACACGCTCCAGATTTGTCACTCTCTAATGTGGTTGTGGCTACAGCTTGCTGACATCAAACTCTGGAGAACAAATGCAGTAAATCATTTTTCCTTTTCTTAGAAGAAAATACAGAGAATTACAATTTTCATAGATTTAACTCTCCTATGTTCTGGTGCTTCTGTGACGAGCTCCCTCTTAGAAACACAAAATCAGGATGCACCCCAGGGACCCAATTTCCTAATAGGCATTGAGTAAAACATGAATGGAGAGGGATAAAGCACTAACAAACAATAGGAACACATTGTGACATCAGCTTTCATATCCTCTCACTAGCAATGGGAGCTTCACATTTTGCAGACCAGAGCTACACTGAAGAAAGTCTGAGAATTTCTTTAAGTCATCTAATCCATTGTTTAGAGGCAGAGATGTAACTCAAATCTGAGCTACAGCTTGAAGTCTGATACATTAAGTGTCCCATTTGGTTGTATGAGTTAAAACCAATACTTGCCAACTTGTTTAAGAAATGAAAAGGAAAATTCATAATGATGATAATGACAATAGCAAAAATGATGACAATTGTATTAGTTTCTTTTTGTTGCTGTGATAAAGTGCTGAGCAAAGCAATTTAGTAAAGAAAAAGTTTACTTTGGCCCACTTCCCCCATCATGGTGGGGGAAGGCATGATGTCAGGAACATGAGCAAACATCCAGTCAGGAAGCAGAGAAAGACAAATGTTAGTGGATGATTCACTTTCTTTCTTTTTTGAAAAAAAATTCAGTTTAAAATTTCAGCCTGTAAAATCATGCTGTACACATTTAAAACAGGTCTTTCCACTTCAATTAATCTATTGTAAAAAGTCATTCTCAGGAATTCTCAGAGATTTGTTTCTATAATGATTCTAATTCCTACAAAATTGACAGTATTAACTGTTACCAGATGGTTGTGAAGGAGGAGGAGGAAGGAGGAGGGGATAACTCAGTTGGATTCTCTGGAAATTAGGGAAGAGAATAATAGGTGGCAAGACACTCCAGCTGCACTCATCATTCAAAGAGTGTGCTCATGGCCAGATGGAATAGCTTGGCCACCACTGTAGGCCCCAGTACATTCAAAAGTTAAGCCACTGCAGGAAATAGTTAATTGAGTCCTTGTCACAGAGATACAGCAACATGAAGGAGGAGATAGCTGATAGTTATTTTGAATGGGGATTTTAGGATCATCTCCCATGAAATAGGCAGAGCTTCAGAGGAAAAATTAGTAATTATACAGAGATACCTAGTGCTAACCTGGGCTTCACTGGATAAGAAGCATTTCCAACTGAGACAAGAGTTCTATCTTCAAGGCACTTTTCAGTTTTATTTTGTTAGAATTCAATTACATATCCATTTTTCATCTTCCTCATCTACTTCTTTCCTTGTTCTCTTACTGTTTTTTGTTGCTATTGTTATTTATTTTCATCCAGGATCTTGTTAGGCAGTCTCAGTTTTCCTGGTACTTGATTGGTAGCTCAGTCTGTCACCGAACTAGTGGTAATCTTTCTACTTCACCCTACCAAATGATGGGGTTATAGGACTTCACTACCACAGCCAGACTTACTCTTGATCATATACTATCTCATTTGCTTTATCTACCAATATCATTGGGAATTACTGTTGAAGTGTAACTTGTATTAAAGCCAAAGTTCTATCTACCCAAATATGTGTAGTTTTTATAGGACTCTAAAACTGTGACCTGGACTATTCAAATAAGGCATAGTTGTTACCTTGTTCAAAATGCCTTTTTAATAAATTGACAAAATTCAGGAGGAATCTCATTTCATATATAGCATGAATAGTGCCTTGAACATGAGGATGTACAAAGGTACCCAGAGGACCATTAGACTTGGATTTGGACTTCCCTTGTATGATCTTCATAAATGCTTCAGATAACCTTTAGAGTAGACAGCCCTTAGAAATTACACTAGATTTTATTTTATGAATTCAAAAAGAAGCTTTCATGTCAGCATATATATTAGCTTTGTTTGATATTTGAAAATAACTTGCATTGTTATTTGAATAAAAATAGGCACCATAAACTCATAGGGAGTGGCACTATTAGGAAGTATGGCATGGCCTTATTGGAGTAACTGTGGTCTTGTTGGAGGAAGTATATTACTGAGAGTGGTCTTTGAAGTCTCATATGCTTCCTAATGATAATAGATTAAATATCTGAACTGTAAGCCAGTCCCAGTTAAATATTTTCTTTTATAAGAGTTGACATGATCATGGTGTGTTTTCACAGCAGTTAAGCCCTGAATAAGACAAGTTGCATCACTAATGATCCTCAGTATATATTTTATGCATTAACAGCATTCTTCTGAGAAGTCCATGGGTTTTGCCCAAACCAAGGGTCATGACAGAGCATATCACAGAAGAACACCACAGTTTTTAAAGCCTACATCTATGAGTGCTGTGAACACACTGTCTCTGTTCCTGATCGTCATTTAGGCACCTTCCCTTTTGAGTGCCTGACAATGGTCTTGAATCTCCCCATCTACCATTCACTATCATGGCAGATCATTGTTCTCTCAAAGATTTCTTTAAGGTCGTACTCTGATCTCAATGCATCATGTGTTAACCCACCATCCATGCTCTGAAAAGAACCCCGCTCCTGTATTTGTCTGTGAGGCTTCATCCTCCCCTACCATTGTACACGTTTCACTAGACTCTTCTCTTTTTCCTCCTTCATATCTACTCATGGCACTATCTCATTCATCATCAATCTCCTTTTCATCCCACAGCAATAGGTTAATAGGGGTCACGATTTTTCATATGTTCAGTCTCTCACTTTAAGATTCTAAGTTTTCAGTGTAAACAGTGGGGTTGGGACTTTAAAGAAGTACTGGGTTGTTCTTGCTGTTGTCTCTGTGGCTGGAGACAGCAGCCAGGATGATGTGTGGATCAACAGAAATATGCTGGCTATAGAACAAGTCTTTAAACTTCAGATCCTGATGTGGGGATTTAATAAAAGCTCCAAAAGTTTCAGAGATATTAGAGAGATCTAGCCACCAGTCTAGGAGGATCAGAGAGTGGTGATTCACACCTTAATCCCAGCACAGGGAGTATCCTGGGAGTGGTGACCTATGCCCTTAATCCAAACTGAGTTTGAGGTCATCTTAGTTTACAGAAGGAGTTCCTGGCTTCCAGGCAGGCAGTGGTAGGGCCATGCCTTAACTTACCAAGAGAATATTTAAGGCGGGCATAGAAAGACAGAAGTTAGAAGCCAAGAGAAGCCAGGCTGAGGAAGCTGGAAGACAGCTAGGTAAGATCTGACTGTGGTATTTACTCTCTCTAATATCTATGACTATCTCAGAGATCAATCCCTGATTTCATTTATTCGTGCAACATTCTGAACCTCTACTTCTGTTCTTTCATCTTACCTTTTCTCTTTTGAGTCTTAAGCCCTTTAAGAGTTCTTGTTCAAAAACTGTTTAAAGTATTAAAGGACAATGTTCTTATTGGAAGTCCATGGTTGCTATGTCTAGAGAGAATCCTTAAATAAAAGTGTGACTTGGGAAGCAGAATACCTTGTCTCCAATGGTGACCTTGAGAAAACTATTTAACCTTTCATTGTCTCAGCATGCTTAGCTATGGAATAGAAATAATAACAGTGCTCATTTCTTAGGTGTTTGTGAAATTAAACACATTCTTCTTTTTGAGTGGATTATAGCAGGTTAGGCACTAACTCGATGATAGTATTATGATCCTGTTAAACAGGTATAAAATTGGTGAGTGGGTGTCAATGAAGAACTCTGGTACAGCATTCTTATGATTGCTGAAACCAGTTCCCCTTATAGCTACTCCCTTCCAGAGTACTTAGCAAGGTGATGACAGGATGACTTTAGAACTTACTCTTTAGTCCTCTCTCAAACCATACCCTTTGGAATCTGAAACCCCTGGAAATCTGCTTTTTTCTTGTAATTGTTGCCCACAGATGTTTAGTCTTTTACATCTGTCCAGAATCATAGAGTTTAGAATCCATAATGTCCCTATCCCAATAATCATCCATATGACCTTTTGTGGGGGTATTGTGTTGTTTCATGGTAAATAATTGTCCCACCTATTGGTTTAATAAAAAGAGCTGATTGGCCAAAGGCAGGCAGGAAGTGGAGGTGGGGTTAGCAGACTAAGAAAATCTCAGAGCAGAGCACCAGAGGTAGGACCAGAGAGAAGCTGCAGGATGCAGAGGACAACCATGCAGCTTTAAAGAAAGGTACCGAGCCGCATGGCTGAATAAGAGACATGGGATAGCTTAAGGGTAGAGAGTTAGCAAGCTATATGCCTGGGCCTAAGGCTGATCAGCTTAAAACTATTGGAAGCATCTGTGTGTTTCTGTGGGACTGTGGGACTGCGGGACTGTGGGTCTGTGGGTCTGTGGGCCTAGACCTTGAGGTTAGGCCGGAAAGTCCAGGCCAGAAACCTTTTACTACAACCTTTCTCATTATATGCCTGCTCCACTATGACCCTTTTACAACCAGAAATCATAAACTTGGTTCAAGAATCCACCAATTCTTGGCCTATAAGATGGAGCACTTTTTCTTCCTTTCTTTACTTCCTTCTACCCCACAAACATGGTCCTTCCCATTCTTTAGGGTCAGTGTCCCCTCCTCCACAAAATCTGTGCTTACAAGACATACATTCACCAATGTCAGAGCCCTAGTCACCTCCATATTACTTAACTTTTACTGAAGTTCCTCTTTTGAATTTCTAAGGCATTCAATATAATACCCAACGACTGTTGGCTTAATTACAGATTTGTGTAATGTGACATAACTAGTTTTGTATGTTATCATATTAAGTCTAACTTAGTCATGTATTTCCAGAGAACATAGTAAAGCAAATACATCTCATGACTAACATAAGACTATGATGGCTGGGTTACCAAGAAGGTTCAAATGAAACGCCTTGCTGTGCTGTCACTCATCTACCACAATGTCAGACCTATATGTGTAGGGGTATTGTGTTGTTTCATTTTAAATAATTGTCCCACCCACTGGTTTAATAAAAAGAGCTGATTGGCCAAAGGCAGGAAGGAAGTGTAGGCGGGACTACCAGACTAAGAAAAATCGCTGAGAGCAGAGTGCCAGACAGAGCACCAGAGAGAAGCCAGAGGAAGCCAAGGACAACTATGCTGCTCTAAAGAAAGGTACCGAGCCGCATGGCTGAACAAGAGACATGGGTTAGATGAAGGGTAGAGAGCTAGCAAGTGATATGCCTGGGCCTGAGGCTGATCAGCCAAAAACTAATGAAAGCAGCTGTGTGTCTCTGTAGGACTGTGGGACTGCAGGTCTGTGGGTCTGCCGGTCCTAAACCTTGAGGTTAGGCCCAAAAGTCAAGGCCAGAAACCTTGTACTACATATATGATATAATATAGTTTCTTTCTGCCACCAAACATTGCTGGGAGCCCACCTTAGGGAATATTTAAATGTACCTTAGCCACATACTTCCTGGAAATCTCCCAACCCATCTTATTTTGGACCTGTTAAATGTGGCCTCAGTCATCAGTCATCTGTATACCCCTTAGATGAACCTGATCACTTCATTAGTGCTTCTGACTATTTTGGCCAGAGGTGAAGGGAAGACATACATGTGAACATAGGTCCTCTAGATGACTGCAGATAATATTGTTGTAATTGACTTTGTCTTCTCTTCCTTGGGCAAACAGCAGTGACAAAAGTAATTGCATTATCTAGTCTGTTGGCCAAATTCTTTTGGTCAAGCATGTGTATGGAGTACTGACGCACAGTGTCTATGAAAGTTGCAGACTCAAAGAAGAAGATAGTCATTGTGTTCCTGAAGGTCAGAGTTTTCCAGGATAATTGGTCTCTATAAACAACTAACAGAGCCATGGATATGAGGGTTCATATAAATAGCCTAGCTCCCTAAGTCAAAACAAAACTCTACTTTTCTAGGTTCCACCTTGATGATATTTTCTATAACCATATATCTCTCGTTCAAGATGTATTGTATTCCTTCCCCTACTATTCAAGGATCTCCAGAAAGTGAAGAAATAAACTGACAGAAAAGTATGGAGACCATTTCTAAGGTGAAGATGTAAGGGAAGTTTTTTGAGGCTATCCCACAGATGACACTACTCAGGCTCCAAAGAAAGGCTTGAGGAAGGACTCTGAGACCCTCCTTATAAATTATTTTTGCCTAGAATGGGGAGACACTTATATAATGAGAGCTATAATTATCATCTCACTGTGCTTCTTGATTTTGATGAGTTCAAGATGATAGAGGAATTATTGATAAATATGGTCTGTGGGGAAAATCCTTGGACTTCATAGAGGTCAGGGATTTACATTCTAATACTGGATAAGGTGCTTACTAGCCATGTAACATTGGATAGTTCTTACTCCCTTTTCCAGTCTCTCAAATTGGTTGAATCATGGTATTTTTCACAAGAACAAATGAGACTGTATATTTTAGAACTCCATTTCCTCTATGAAGCCAGAAACACTATGCTTAACCCACCACTGTTTTTTTGCTTTTTCCCCTATAAATCCCTCCCCTTTCCTTTCACCAACTTCTCCCCCCCCCTCTTCCCCTTTTATATCATCCTTGTACCCTTTTATTTTTCTTCTCCAGGCTTTGTCTGCCTTCCTGTCATTTAGTATAATCCCTAAGCAAGTGGGCAGCAATAAACCTGTAAGTCCAGACATCAATGTCATCAAGTGGATCTAAGCTTATTCCTGGCAAAGAATTAACAGTTGATGCCACAGAAAGAGCTTTCTGGGATAGCGAAAGTGAAGACAGAGTTCATATGGTCAGGTTGCTTCCTTTCTCTAAGGAGGTTAACTAGTACATTCTGTCTGAGTATGTTAAAGCAGTAATGAGTTCAATGCAGTCCTTTTTCTGGGAATTAATGATTAGGGAAACAATACAGCCCTTTTTGAAGCCATTAGTGCTGGACTATTACTGATTCTGAGAATGTCTACATTAGAGCTCTGGTGAGGGTATGGAGGGTATGCTTTCTTGTATTGGCTGATTGCCTATGGGGATGCACTTGGTGCTTGGAGCTTCAATGTCCTCCAATTAACTACATATCTGTATATACTATTTTATTTCCACTCTATGCTTGTACCAGTAATGTTTTTATGTTTGGGCAATTTAAAGTAATGTCATGGTCAATGTCATTGCCAGCCCTTAAATTAGACCCTTTAAATGGAAGGCACTTTGCTCAACACAAAACATTATTTGGAAGAGAATGAGTGATGGCTTTGGTTGCCTTTGGTTACCTCTTATAAAATCTGAGTCTAAAAGTCACAGGCTTGGCTTTTAGTATCAGGGAGCTAAGAGCCATACTTTCCTCCTTAACAGTCATTCCTGGAACCATTGCAGCTATCTTGATTTCATAAAAATTATGAAGACAGGATGAAAAGAGAAGTGAGAAAACAAGGCATAGAGTTTACATGGCCTGATATTGATCACCTAGCATAGCAATGGCAGAGCTAGAACTAACATTAGGGTATCTGCCTTCACACTCAGTCATTTCTACACCCTGAGTATGTCAGGGAGGCCCACAAGTCCTCAAAAGAAGACTTGCTTAAAGTACCTGTTGTTTACAGATTAAGTTGTATTGGAGTTTTTACCACTGTTACAGATAACTGAAACAGTTTTCAAGAATGAAAATTTTGCTTGAATCTACAGTTTCTGAGATCACTCAAGTGTTAATCTAACTTGATTGCTGTGGTGACAGCATCAAAATTAATAGAACATGGTGCGGTAAACTACATAAATCATAGCAGCAAGGAAATAGAGAAAAAACTAGGAGTCAGAGACAAGATATAACTTCTAAGACATGTCCCCAAGTGTCTTATATCTTTCACTGAGGACACACCAACTGAAGTTCCCAGTATCATCCAGAATAGCAAGTACCTTCAGCTGAGGACTAAGTCTTCAACCCATGAGCAGAATATAAATTGATGCACTAAGTCCTCCATGGAGAAAGTCTTGATAGGAATAAATGGCAGACATATTAAATAATGTACTTAGTGATAATTTGGTTTGTACCCTGGTGAAAGAGCTTTATCCCATAAAGGATGGATAACTATCTTTGGACAACAACTAGGATAGCACTGGTCTGGATATTAGGACCTGTAAACAATGAAGAAAAAATGAACTCTTTATGCCTCAATAACTTTAATAATAATATATTCTTGTTCTATATGTACTTTTGCAGTTAGATAATGTGCCAATTAGTTTATACTAACTATGACTTTATCTTGACACTGTTTTATTACTATTTTATATATGAGTTAACTAAAGCTCATAAAGGTAAGGAAGTTGTCTGTGACTACACATCTTTTTGGTAATGAAGCTGCATGTTGAATTCAGGCTACTTGGCTGAAGATAACACATGACTTATACATTATTATATGGCTTTCAAGCACTATGATATCTCTAAGAGTAAAATTTAAAAGCAATACACATATTTATTTGGAAGTAACTGGAAGATAGGCCAGAGCTCTGAAAGATGTATAAGCTGTATTGCTATATAGATGGTACAAGAAAGAATGAACTTATCTCTTTGGTTTTGAATTGAAGAGCTAAAATAAAATGTTAATGTGTTACAATAAGGTTTCTTGGTCCCAGGTGGCCAGAGGTCCAGACCCACAGACCTGCAGCCCCAGACCCCTTAGCCATCCACAACTGCTCAGGCCCCCTGAAATGATTCACATGCTTATATTAAGTTCATGCTGCTTGGCCTATGGCTCAGGCACTTTGCTAGCTTGCTCTTACATCTTAACTCAACCCATTCTCATTAATCTATCCTGCCACATGGCCCATGGCTCACCTGTGTTCCTTACATGCTTCTTCTTGGGCGGCTGGCTTGGTCTGTCTGACTCTGCCCTGCTTCTCCAATCTATGTTGTGATTTCCTCTCCTACTTTTTCTATGGTGCCTGTCATGGGCCAAAACAGCTGCTTTATTTAAAGATTGATATTCACAGCATTCATAAAGACATTCCCACATCTCTAAAGCTTGAAGAAACTAACATTGTGAGACATAGGAATGCCATAAATGCCATATATAAGTCTAATGCTTGATACCAGATGGTATAAGAGCAAGTTTCAGAAAATCTGTCAGGTTATTTGGCAGTTTTAGGGGAAACAAAGGAAAATTTGGCCACGGCTATACATAAGGTCATATGAGGAGCACTTTTCACTGGTCACACCCTTGAGACCATGAATTTTGAAGATTAGCATGAGCACCAGACACTTGTTTTAGTTAAAATTCTTTATGAATCCAATGTTTAGGAAATATAGGGTAGGGTATGGTCTTTTGAGTCAGACAGATATTAGTTCAAATGAATGACATTTCAAATGGCAAATATGATATCAATGAACTTTTGATCACTAACAAACAACTGTGATAATCCACTTATAAAGGAAAATGCTTATTTTTGCTAGTAGTTTTGAAGGCTTAAGTCCAAAATCATATTGCTTTAGAGATTGTTATAAAATAATAATACATAATTGGAGAAACATATGGTAGAACCAAGTTGCTTATATTATATCTGGAGTATGAAAGAAAAAGAAAAAAAATATTGTTCTCCCATAGTCCATTTATAATAGTACGTCATGAGATATTTGTCTTTATGTGCCTGATTTGTTTCATTTAGCATAATGATATAAAATAAGACTATCATAATTTACATGATAAGTAATATCTTGTATATTAATAAAGTATATTAATGTAAACATTTCAAAGTAATTTAGCTGGCCTGAATGATACATACCTGTAATCCCTGAACTTCAGAGACTGAGCCAGAAGGATTGCTATGAGTTTTTAGAACAGCCATGGATGTGTGTGTGTGTGTGTGTGTGTGTGTGTGTGTGTGTGCACGCACATGTGCGCGTGTGTGTTTGCATGTGTATATCATGACCATTTCAAAAAAAACATGCAAAGTAAAAAGGAACATCAATTGGCAATAGGCTTAAATGGAAACCTTACAACATTCAAATGAAAATAACATGGGCAAAAGGGAATTGGAAAACAAAAATCAAAGGAAAACAAAGGAATTTTAAATAGTTACAAATAACATAAAATATCTTGGGGTAGCTATAAGCAGAAGTTTTTTTGACATGTTTGGACCTGAGATCAGGACAAATCTCTCTCTTCCACTGACTCAGATCCACTACTAAAAAATTACTTAGAGGCTTTTTATTAATTATAAACTGTTTGTCTTATGGCTCGGTTTCATTACTAACTCGCAAGTAACTTAGCTTAACCTAATTTTTCATAATCTATGTATTACCATGTGTTTTGTGTTTTATTACAGTTTAGATTTTGGGATGGCAGCTTGTAGTTTTTCTGACTCTGTACTGTACTTTTTTTGTCTTGAATTTTTTCTCCGTCTTAAGTTGTCTTGCCATAGGCCAAAGCAGATTATTGATCAATGGTAATAAAGCATATTTACACCATACATAAAGACATCTCACATTATTTTCCCTTTTCTGTCTAATAAAAAATGAATTTTAATTTTGACATAATAAAATTATATGTAACAAAACAGCTACCAAGCAAGAATATTTTTACATTATATAGTATATTTGTATTTAACAAAATTAAAAGAAATTACTATCTCTTTTATATTTGTGAATCTAAAGTTTCCTATCTAATTTTACATTTATCATGACTAATTAAAACTATAGCTATCTAGTCTTCAACTCCATCCTCAGAAATATATAATATTACCTGAGTAAACAGAAAATGCATTGTAAGCAAATTTTAACACTCTATAAATGGCAGAGATATCTAGCTTTCTGGCCAGTCACCCAAACTTTCTCTGTAGCTTTGGGACATCCATTTTCAACATACAGGCCAATAGCCTTTGGCATATTTTTTGGTGAAGCAGGAAATTTGAAAGACTGTTCTGTCATTTTGGCCATGTTTGTCAATTGCTTTCCCTTGTGTCCTTGGAGTTTTTCTGCAAAGCAGGAACTTGAAAGACCATCTTGGCTTATTTTGGTAAAGCTCAGTGGTGATTTTGCTATGGATCCTGCATGTCCAGTTTATACTGCAAACTGTCAAGCAGTTGAAGCAAGAATATTTTCTTGCTCAGTGGCTAAGTTTTGAGACAAAGGAAGTAAACTCCATATGAACTTTCTTTGATGTCCATTATCCTCTTGAAGTAGATTAGATGATCCCAGCTAGAATTCCAAACAATGGTGAAGAGGATACCTGAACTGGCCTTCCCTTGTAATCAAACTGATGACTACCCTAATTTTTAATCATAGAACCTTCATCCATCAATTGATGGAAGCAGATGCAGCTATCCACAGCTAAGCTCTTGGCCAAGAACCTAGAGTCCTGATGCAGATAAGAACGAGAGATTATATAAGCAAAGGGGTCAAGATCATGATGGGGAAACCCAAGGAGACTTTTGAATCAAGGTACTTGGAACTCATTGACTCTGGACTGATAGATGGGGAACTTACATGGGACATAACCAGGTCCTTTGGATTTGCCTGACAGTTGTATGGCTTGTATTTTGTACATACATTTTCCTACCTCCAACTCCTTTCAGATTCTTCTCTTCTCCATACCTACTTATGTTCTTTCTTTCTCTTAATACAAAACAAAACCCTCTAAAATCACAAAAATAAGCAAATAAATCATGAGTCCATTTTTCTGTTGGGTAACTATCCTGAGCATGGGGCCTGCCCTACAATATGGTTGATACACTCAGTGTCACTTCACTGAAGGAAACTTGAATTCCTTCCCCTCAGCAACTATCTGTTATTTGTAACAAATTCTGTTATTTAGGGTTGGAAACTTGTGCCTGTTTCCCCTTCCTCATGCTGTAATTTTGACTGGCTTTAACTTTGTACAAGCTGTACATACTGAAATAGTCACTTTGAGTTTGTATGTGCATCAACCCTGTTGTGTCTAGAAAATGCTGCTTCTTTGAAGTCATCCACCACTTCTGACTGTTACAATCTTCTTGCCTCCCTTTTCTAAGCCCTGAGGGAAAGGTGTGATACAGAAATTCCAGTTAATGTTGAGTACTCAGAAGTCGCTCATAATCTACATGCTGTCTAGTCATACGTCTCTGTCTCTGTGTTAATTGTAATCTACTGAGAAAGGAAGCTTCACTAATGAGGGTTGAAGGGAATTCCAATCTATGAATATTGCAATATGTCATTAGGATTCATTTCCATGTTTTTTTTTTTTTTTTAACAAAATGATAGTTGTAGGTTTCCCCTAGGGCCCATGGCCTATGTATTCTCAGGTTCTTAATTCATTACTAAATGTCAGGCATGTGTCCCAACTTATGAATACAATACAAAAATTATTGGCTATTCCCATAATTGTTGTTTCAATATTGCAGCCATTATATCTACATTATATCACTACTGTAGCTTGCATAGTTCATAACTGCATGACATTAATGATTGCTTTTCTCCTCTTATAGTGTGTATAGTACCTTCTAACAGTATAAACACTAATCAGTAGAAATGAATCTTCTAATTCAGCACCAGCACTTAATAACATGTGTATATGACATTTTCAGCAGTAGAATTGCACCATTAAGTTGTGGAGAGTAACAAATAGCATTGGCAATAGCTTCTAGTATTTGGGGATCTCTATGGGACCCCTTTGGCCAACAACTCAAAAAGATGTAATTCTTTCCTGGCACTGGAGTATTTATTCAGTAGTATATAATGTCTGGCTGTGTCATTGTCTCTTTATTATATGCACATATTCTAGAAAGAATATGCAGTATTAGGTTTCTATGTGGCTTTTCAAAGGGCTTGTTTACTACTTGTTGTCCCTACATTCCCTCCTTTATTCTATACTTCCAATACCCTGTTAAATCTTTTTATTCCAGTTTCCTCTTTATCCACTTTTAAACATTATTCTACTTGTCCTTCCTTGGATGTTACTATATTTTAACAGTTGCATCTCACCAATTAGTAGACCATTAGTCAAAAATTCCACTGAAGATATAAATCTTAACATTATCATTGTCTTTGAAATCATAAGTGCAATTAGAATTGATTTTCAGTTCAAAATTATAATAAAATGCAAGATAGAAAAGCATGATTAAATAAAGTAAAACGATGCTTAGAAATAAAAAGAGGCCTTTGTGTCTTGGTACTGTATAACACTCTAACCAATTTCTATTCCAGAGAGTTCCTTTCTCTTGCTTAATAAACTGTATCTATTTCTACCACAAAAATAAAAAGTAGAAAAATAAAATCTAAACTTTTGTTGTAGAAAGCTACAGCAAATAAGTAAAACATATACACAAACACACAAGAAACAGAGACAAGGAAAGACACACACAGAGAAAATAATGGTAACAACAACAAGAGCCTATTGTTGAAGTATTCAGGGCATTGAGAAAAAAGGAGTACTGCAAGTTTGAGGGCTACAGAAAGAGTACTGGGGCCCACTTTGGCCAATGAACAACAAAAATAATAGGAAATAGACCAAATAGTGGAAGAATTAAGCTTATTGGAACTAATGTGTGATGATATATTGCATCTGTATAGCTGTATATGAATCAAAGTTAATTAACTTCAAAAGACTTTGAGCAAAGAAAACCCCAGACTCAATAATTTAAAGAAAAAAAATGACATCGTTCCTATATAAAATCCTTTAAACACAGATGAAGACAGAACAAAACCATATTGTTTTAAAAAGACAACATAGCTTTTATATCATAATGTTGACAAATGACATGATAAAAAACATGGAACACTATTCCTTATAAATGGATTTTTAATGTAGTAAATTTCTTAAAATACATATGAATGTACATATGCACATATATGATATTATATGAAAGTATAAATTGTCTATCTAATGCTGTAAGACTGGTTCAATATTTGAAAAATGGTACAATCCAAAATATCAATAACAAAGTAGAAAGTAAAATTAACATTTTTATAGATATATGAAATCTATTTTACAACTTTTAATAATGCTCCTCAATTTAAAAAAACAGAAAAAAAATTATTTATCCTATTTATTCTTATTTCATATGTGTGGGCATTTATTATTTATTATCGGTATTTTGCCTGCATGTATATAAAGTGGTTGATAACATTTTACTGAGATGTTAGCCAATGGGCTCCCATTGGAACCCCCAAACAGCCCAGAATGTTCCCAAGACTATATAGGTTGTTCTCCACAAACTGACAGCAAGGCTGTATTGTTGAAGACAATTTCTACACAATTAATTGAACATGGTGAAATTGAGCTTGTTCCCACATAGAGTCTTCACCCCTATATTCTGGTGTCTTTGGTACAGGGAGGTACACTTTAGTCTACCAAAAGAGCGTTGTAAACATTAAGCCAGCCATAAACTCTTTGATCTATTAGGATGATGTCCTGCCTGCAAAATATGCTAGGGCAATGGCACCACAAAGTTTATGGGAGTAACCAAGCAATATTGGATTTGGCTTGAGGCCTCCTCACAATTTGGGTGACCAACAACCTGAGACTAGATAAACCAGAGACTTAAGGTAAAACCAAATACTACTATTCTAAATTTTAAAGGGGGGAAGCAATAAACATTCTGCTGTACCCATAGATCCGTGCCTTGCTCAGCCATCATCAGAGAAACTTCCTCCTGCAGCAGGGAACAAAATCAGAGACCCACAGCCAGACATTATAAAGAGACTGAGATCTTAGAACACTCATTTCTAAACAGGATGTCTTCATCCTTTCCTCAGGGTTCAGGGAATCCTAAAGAAGAGGAAACAGAGTACGCGAAGAGCCAGAGTCTATGGATGAAGCCAAGAAAGCAAGGTCCTCTAAATCAATATGATCAAACCGCATATGAAATCACAGAGTCTTACATAGCTTGGGCCTGCAGGTATTTTCTTCATCAGGTCCTCTGTGTATCTATTTTGTACTCCAGTTTAGTGTTTTTATGGAATTCCTGAGTATTCAGATGAGTGAGTATGTGCTTTACTGTGCCTTTTCTTGGGCTCTTTTCCTTCCGTTTGTTTTGTTCTATTCATATGTATAAATTTTGTTTTATCATATTATATTTTTATTTCATTATTTTCCCTTAGAAGCCTGTTTGTTTTCTAATGAGAAACATAAAGGTACAGATCTGAATAGGGAAATAAAAGCTGGGAAAAGTAGAAGTAGGGGAAAATATTATCAGGATATATTATGTGAGAAAAAATTCTATTTTCAATAAATGGAAAAAACTCAACAATAAGCTGATATCTACAAAGTCACATTAAATCTAACAGCAAAATGTGAAAATTTATGATTATTATCATTATAAAATGCTGAATGTTTTAAATGTAAGCCATAGGACAATGAAAAATGTGGTCCAGAGTTGTAGCCAAGTGACTTTATTTTCTGACATAAGTCTTTAAAAGGATCTCCAGTTGTTGTAAAATTTTCAGTTCTCTTTCCTCAGCTACCTGAGTGCTGGGGGAGTAGACTTTTACCACCATGTGTGACCACAATGAGAATTTTACTATTAGTTTTATTTTATATGTATGAGCATTTTGCCTTCATATATGTGAACCTTCTGTGTGAAATGTCAGAAGAGAGTGTTAGATCCCTTGGGACTGGAGTTACAGATAGTTGTGAGCTGCCATGTGGGAATTGCACCTCCATCCCTTGGAAGGATGCTTGTACTCCTAACTACCAAACAAACTTTTCATGTTCACAGTGAATTTTTAAATATAAAATATTTTATTTCTTTAAAAAATAAAAAAATGAATAAAAAATTAAAACAAAAAGTGTATAAGATGAATCATACTTAAAACAAATTAGAAAATAAAATTTATATTTAGTTGAATTACCATTTGAACATAGAATAAGTAGATTATACATTTAACTGAGCATTTGAGTATATTATGCAGAATTAAGTTGGCGTAATGAGCATAAAAATAGGAGTTAATGCTTACATAAATTAAAATAAAAAGTTCTAAATTGCATCTAATGTGAATCATAGACAAAAGGAATAGCCATGTGTGTTGATTTTGTTTAAAAAATAATGCCTGACAGTAATAAAACATATTCCTCTTCTAGAATCACAATGAATTACAGACAAGCAAGCAAAATGAATTCACACTTACACATAGGCAATAGGAAAAGGTATCATATTATGGAAAGAAGTAAAATTCTTAATATGTAGATGGCATGAGTGAGTGTTAAAATATAAAATATTTAGAAAATAAAACATCATTTTAGACAATAAGCAAGTAAAATGTTCATGGTGTATACCCAAACAACTGCACTGTTCTCCAAATGATAACACATTTACCACACCAGACAGTAATTTTAATTGTAGTTAGTTATATTTTACAACAGACATATTGTTGTAGAGGGTTCGCGGGTCCCAGACAGCCAGAGATCTGGGACCCACAGCTGCCGCCGCCGCCCTGGTCCCCAGGAACGACTCAGACGTTTTTATTTATTTCAGGCTGTTTGGCCTATGGCTCAGGCACATTGCTAGCTAGCTCTTACATCTTAGATCAACCCATTTCTATTAATCCGCGGGCCACGTGGCCCCGGCCAGTAGCTCACCCGTGTTCCTTACATGTCGTCCCTTGGGCGGCTTCCGCGCGGTCTGCCTGACTCCACCCTGCTTCTCCACCTAAGCTCTGATTCTCCTCCCACCTATTCTACGGTACCTGCCATGGCCCAAACCAGCTCCTTTATTTAAAGATACAGCACACACAAATGCATTCCCACATTTCCCCCATTCTCTCTAATCAAAAAGGAAGGTTTCAATTTTAACATAGCAAAATTACATATAACAAAATAGCTATCAAGCAAGAATTACAGTTACAAAATCTAGTCTATTTGTATTTAGCAAAATTAAAGAAAATACTCTATCATCTACCTTATCTTTATGAATCTAAAGTTTTATATCTAATATACTTTTCAAATGACTAAGAAAAACTGTACATATAACTATCTAATCTTCAACTACATCAAAGACCACAGAAGGATATAATATTTACCCAAGTAAACCAGAAGTGCAAACGACTTCTAAAATCTAGAAAGGACAGAGATGACACCTATCTGCCTGGACAGTCACCCAAAGTTCCTTTATAAAGTTGGGGCATTTATCTTCAGCCTATAGGCCCAAAGTCTCTTTTTATTTCAGTGAAGCAGGAAATCCGCTCTGCCCATTTTGGCACAGTTCATCCGTTGCTTTTCCTTGAGTCTTGAAGAATGTCTGACAGTTTTCTCTGTAAAGCAGGAACCTGAATGATGATCTTGGCTTGTTCTGCCAAAGTCCAGAGGTCATCTTTTCATGGAACCTGCATGTCCAGTTTAAACAGCATACTGTCAAGCAGTCAATATAAAAACAGTTTCTTCTCCAGTGGCTCACCATCACCACAAATAGATGAGATTCTATATGGAGTTTCTTCAATGCCCACCTTCCTGTTGAAGTAAATTAGTGCTGCCAGGAACAGACCTGTCTCACTGTCCAGAAAAGTCTAAGCTCTTAAAACATTTTAAATGCCATATTCTGTAGGTCTTAGAAGTATTTGAAGATTATCTATTTAATTGAAATATATCTTTGTATACTTAAAAATCTTAACTAACCTAACTATAAGTTTGATTATCAAAAGTGACTATTAACCTTTATTTCTTAATTATACACTACAATTTTAAAACAGTTACATGAACATCATATCTTAAACAAGAATAGAAAAACACATACAGCATAATAAAATTGACTTTAAATTTGTATCAATAAACCAAAATCTATACCAATGTAAAGCAGTTTGAGATTAACAGCTGATTACCTGTAAATTTAATAATCTAATTTTTTAAAAAAGCATTCACATACCATATCCCCCGTTTTTTTTAAGAAAGAGATTGACTATGACCATTAACCATTTATAATGAAAACAAACATTTAGAAACAATATTTGGGGAATTTGGGCAAAGTTATCTATTACTACTTCCTGCTGATTAAGGGGCGTTGAAAATCTCATGGATTGTTGAGAATGGATCATAATCTGTAGCTGTGAAGCTGATCTGGCCATCTCTTTTCATCAGAGGTTTTTTTCAGGGGGTCTTGGTTGATGAAACCATATTTGCCTGGAAGCAATCCAAGGAATGTTAAATAGTCCCACCTTATGCCAATATTTTGTACAACAACCACTAGAAATACTGCGCAAGCGCTTCCCACAATCTATCATTTACCATTATATGGATGATATTTTGTTGGCAGACCCAAACCCACAGACATTAGAAACATTGTTTGAAGAACTACAGAAAGTATTGCCTAATTGGGGACTGCAAATTGCTCCAGAAAAAGTACAGAGGGGAGATTCTATCAATTATTTAGGATAAGATAGGTTTACAAAAAATTAGACCACAAAAGGTAAAATTAAATAGAGATAAATTGAAGACTCTTAACGATTTTCAAAAGCTACTAGGAGATATTGCTCATATACGGCCCATGATTGGTATAAAGAACTATGAACTAGTTAATTTATTCAAGACTTTAGAAGGTGACAAGGGTTTAAATAGTCCAAGAAAACTATCTGATGAGGCTGAGAAAGAATTAGAGTTGGTAGAAAGAAAACTTCAAGAAACACATGTGGATCGTGTGGATCCAGACTTGGAATGCATACTTGTTATTTTACCCTCAAGACAATCTCCAACAGGAATCTTAATGCAAAGAGAAAGCATCATATTAGAATGGATATTTCTGCCACATAGGCCAAGCAAAAAGATGAAGACATATATCGAAAAAATTGCTGATCTGATTTTTAAAGGTAAATTGAGACTCCGCCAATTGACTGGAAAGGACCCTGCAGAAATTGTTGTGCCTCTGACTAATGAAGAAATTGAACGATTATGGGCAGACAGTGAACCTTGGCAAAAGGCTTGCAGTGACTTTTTAGGAGAAATTAATAATAAATATCCCCAAAACAAGAGAATTCAATTTATAAAGGAAACTAATTGGATCTTTCCTCGTGTAGTACAAGATGAACCAATTTCTGGAGCCCCTATATTTTATACAGATGCAAACAATTTAGGGAAGGCTGGCTACAAGTCTGAAAACCTAACTAAAGTGGCTCAGAGCCCTTATAACTCTGTTCAAAAGTCAGAACTATATGCGATTATTATGGTGTTGTTGGATTTCACAGAACCTCTTAACTTAATTACTGACTCTCAATACGCAGAAAGAGTTGTTTCACATATTGAAACTGCTGACTTCATTCACGATGATACAGACTTGACCTTACTATTCATACAACTACAAGATATCATCAGAGGTAGGATACATCCTATGTACATAACACATATCAGGGCACACACGGGCCTCCCAGGCCCTCTAGCGCAGGGTAATGAGGAAATAGATCGGTTGCTAATAGGGAGCGTGCTAAAGGCCACAGAATTTCATGAAAAGCATCATGTTAACAGCAAAGGGCTGAAGAAGAGTTTTCCCATCACTTGGATTGAAG
This sequence comes from Phyllotis vaccarum, assembly GCA_033318265.1. Lineage (NCBI taxonomy): Eukaryota > Metazoa > Chordata > Mammalia > Rodentia > Cricetidae > Phyllotis > Phyllotis vaccarum. Next base: position 3,319,793 of record JARWLC010000013.1, on the reverse strand, counting down.
CAAAGGAAATAGTAAAAAAATGTGACACTTGCTCTTTCTATAACCAACCATCTTTACCTGCAGGAACTAATCCTAAGGGTACACACGGAAATGAGATATGGCAAATGGATGTGTTTCACTTTCCAGAATTCGGAAAGATGAAATATGTACATCATACTATTGACACCTATTCTGGAATGCAATGGGCGACTGCCCTGAGTTCTGAAAATACTGATGCTGTACTTACTCACCTTTTGGAAGCCATGGCCATATTGGGAATTCCCACTCAGATTAAGACTGACAATGCTCCAGCTTACGTCTCCCGAAAAATGAAGATAATTTTTGCATACTATGATATAAAGCATATTACAGGGATACCACACAATCCTACAGGACAGGCAGTCGTGGAGAGATCTCACCGCACATTAAAAGAGATGCTTTATAAACAAAAGAAAGAAATGAAAAAACCCAGAGAGAGGTTGCATAGTGCCTTATTGACTTTAAATTTTCTTAATGCTGATGAAAAGGGAACTTCAGCTGCTGAGAGACATTGGGTAGTAGAAAAATCTTCTGAGTTAAATCAACCCATTTACTTCAAAGATGTGTTGACTTCCAAATGGAAGCCAGGGTATGTGCTTCGATGGGGTAGGGGTTTTGCTCTTGTTTCAACAGGGACAGAAAAGATATGGGTACCTACAAAACTAATAAAAGCCCGCTTCGAAAAGGAGGCTCTTCCTGAACAAGAAAAGTAACTGCTCATCCCTGACATGACAAACGGATGCGTGGTAAGGAAAACACACTTAACAAACCTGGGGCAGGGTCTCTCAGTTTTGTCTTTACAGGAAAATGGATACAACTATTTTTACGGCATTGTCTAAACATTGAATAATTACTCACCTGCAATAGAAGACAGACTGATGATTAAAGAATGTACAAGACGGACTACGAGACCAACTGATACACACGTGCACTACTGGGTAATTTCTCAATTTTTACTGCTTTACATCTTGCATCTACATCTCAAAAAAAAAAATGGTCCTGATTTGACTATTAATAAGGCTGGATTTGGATTGGGAACTTGTGGCTTTCTCCCTCTCTAAACCCAAGCATATTGGTAAAGAAATATGAAAAATTCTGTCTCACATCATAAAAGCCACCTGGTGTGAGACAGAAGGCATAATATTTAGGGACCAATATTACTGTGACTTCATCTTAAACCTTGTTCCTCCCTGTTTCTGTATCTCTCAAACATCTCATTCTGTCTGCTTCCAGTCTCCTAAAGTCATGAAAGATATAAATATCTTTTGAATATCGACAATGCTTAAGTTTTCCACTGTAAATAACATTCCCTCCTATCAGCTATCTACAAAGAATCTGGAACCGAGATGGGGCCTCCACCGGAACAACTCCTGCTAGAAAAACAAAAATAAAAGAAAGAGTATGAGAGAGAGAGAATAAGAGACAGATAGACAGACAGCAGAGACAAAAATAGAAAAATCAAGAACCTGGTGCGCACCAATCAATAATTGCTTTCAAGAAATAGATTATTCAAAAACAGCTGCAAGATAGCTCCTTATGATTATCCTTCAGATCACACTGCTAATTAAGTTTCCAGATGGAGTTTACCACTATCCTAAAATTGGTTATAGATGTAGGTGGTCAGTCCATTAAGAACTAACCATTGTTTTAGCTTTTACAGGATCTCAAAGAGATGCCATCGCCCTTAAGTCAGCAGGAAGCAACCTTATAAACGACTACGCCCCCTTTCCCAATAAGTCTTATGCTCCAAAGGTTGTGGGTAAAACTGGATAAAAGACAAAACTATAATATAGCATCAGAGATCTTGTTTTTTGTAGAAGAGAAGGGGAATAGATAGGATAGATAAAGGTAGACTGTTCTACCTACCTATACTTCATTTTAGCTGAATGTATGGGCTAAGCTAAAGACAATTTGCACTGTCATAGATATCTGTATATTGATACTAATGCAAAATCATTTTATATGTTTAATTGTGATAATTTGTACATTGGTACAAAGTTTAATCTGAGATTGTTTTATGTAACCAAAGCAACTTGTACTTCGATATAAATCTGAATCTGTAACTAGTATGTAAAGCTGAATCTGAAATTGCTATATTTTATGTATGCTCCTACCTTTGTTTAAAATATTTGCACATCATTGTCATGTATACTATGCAATTACTACCTTCATTTAACTATACTAGATATAATGTATGATTGCACTAGTTATGATATATGCACAAGATGTTTTATATACCTCTGTTTAGATGATATATATGTATTTACATGTCTAAAATGCTGTGGACACTTTACCTGGTAAAATACCCGTGGCTAATGCTCGATAGTTCTACTAAGGGTCATTGTTCAGAGATTGTACATCCCTTATATAGGTATTCTAATTTTTAGTACAGGGTTTATTCCTTAAGACGATAAGATCTGCAGTCAACACTATTTAAGGTATCATATCCCAGTCATTTCAGATACAGGTTAGAATATCATAGATGGACAAGAATCTTCAACCGTTTCATAGACCCAGAGAATATGGCATTTAACATTTAAAATTTGGCCACGAGAGACACGACGACTCCTGGTGTCACTACTCCCTTCACGAGATGGTGTTGAGCATCAAGGATACTCCATTGGAGTTGGTCCTTTTGGCAAAAAATGGCCGGTTGAGTAAGGAACTGTCCTTACCTTGATTGCTGACAGTACACACATGATGTCAAGCTGGATGAACAAGTTGATAGATGGAGACTGACGAAACCTGCCTAGACAGGATAAGACAGTCCCTTCAAAATTGTTCTGCTTGTGAAAAGATCTGTCAGATGCCATAGGCCTATAGCCAATCCGATAGATGCTCTAACGGTGCACAAATCCAGAGGTGATTGTCCAGGTAGCTGTGTTGCTGTCCTCTCCCAAATTTTGGAAGTAGCTGCTTCCATGTACTTCTGTCTTTCAGACAAATTCACCTTCCTTCTCAGGTATTGAAGAGGTTGAAGAATAGATGTTTAAGGTTTTCACCCTAGTATCCCTTAGATAAGAACACTCAGGTGTTAGATTCTCACTTTCCCAGATTAACCCTTTAGAACTATTAGATATACCTTATATAAGTTAGGCTTTGATTAGCAATTATACTTTGACCTCTCCTAGATACTACCTCATAATAATTCCTACTGTACATAATCTTAGTTTAGAACCTTCTTAGTTAGAAAAAGGGGGGAGATGTTGTGGGATTCAGGTGTCAGCTGACAAGGTCAAGGGACATTTATACAGAGCACCGGGCCCCCCGACCTGAAGGGGGCGGGGGAAAAGCCCCATTGAAAAGGGTCTGCGGAAGACGACACGCGCTCTTCCTGGTTCCTGGCTGCTGGAGGGAGGCTCACGTCGTCCATCCGTCTGCAGACTTGTTCAGGTGCTATTGTACTCTGTTGCCTGTACAGTGAGTGTTGGTTTATATTCTAATAAATATCTATCTGGTATTGGTGTCCTTGTGGGTAAGCTCCGCCTACAACATATCATATATATGTTCACATAAACTTTTACGGTAATTTGTAGGGATTTAATAAAGTTTCAGTCACTTCACATTATAGAAGGAATTCCAGGCTCCCAAGCAGGTGTGGTGGGGCCACGCCTTAATTACCGAAAGAATTAAGACGGGATTCAAACACAGAGAAAGCCATTCCAAGGGAATTGAGGCTGAGGAAGCTAGAAGACAGCTGGGTAAGATTTGACTGTGGTGTTTATTCCCTCTAGTATCTCCAAAACTTCTGAAACTTTATTAAATCCCTACAGTAATTTTATTCACAAAAGCCTAAATTTAGAAACAATTATCATTTTCAGCAATAAGATAAGTGCAAAATAGTACTTTATGATTTTTTCTGTGTGGAAGACATAGAAAAATTGATAATCGGTTCAGTTTCAGAAAGGGGACTATGGTAGTTTGAGCGAAAATGGCCCCCAAATGGAGGAGTACTATTAGAATGTGTGTCTTTGATGGAGGAAGTGTGTCACTGTGGGCGTGGACTTTGAGGGTTTTTTTATGCTGAAGATACTCCCAGTATCTCAGTCAACTTCCTCTGGTTCCTAGTCAAGAAGTAGGGTTCTCAGCTCCTTCTTCAGCAGTATGCCTGCCTTCACACTGTCATGTCCTACCATGATGATAATGGACTGAACCTCTTAACTGTAAGTGAGTCACCTCTACTAAATGTTTTCCTTTATGGAAAGTAGCTATGTTCATGGCATCTCTTCAATGGAAACCCTAAGACAGAAGTTGGTACTAGGATTGGGGTATTGCTGAAATAGGTTTGACCACATTTTTGAAGATTTTTGGACTTTAGTACATTGGGTTAGAAGAGCAATATAATACTTTAAGCATTACTTAATGGGCTATACTAGTAGGAGCATAGAAGACAGAGATCCTGAGAGTTATTCGATGAAATGTCAGGGCCTTGTTCAAGAGATTACAGAGGGGAAGAATGCTAATAATACTAATAATTATTGATCAGACTAAGAAGGTAGTGACACCCACCCATCCTAGGCAGAGATCTTGGTCTCCAGGACCCCAGCCCTGAGACACAGCCCTTGGAACCCCACCCCTACTCATGTCTGCCCTAAATCCAGGCCAGCAGGGAAAACCCCTGCAGACCAGAAGCCCAGTAAAATCCAGTTTGCTGGACAACCACAGCTACAAAGCCCCACCCAATCCCTCAACTCTCATTTTCTCCAGGAGACCTCAGCAGCAACTAGAAAGCAAAGATCCTCTGCAAAATTCAGGCTAAGATACTCAGTACACATGAAGCTAAGAGACCAAGAGACTAAGAGACCAAGGGAGTTCTTTAGTTCATATTGGCTCAAGAGCAGCTACCTGAGACCCTCAGTTTCTCAGTACCCACTAGATCAAAAGCAGCCACCTGAAACCCACAATGCATGAGCACCTACTAGATAAACAGGGGTCACTGTGACACGGAATACATTACTTCCAAGTGGACCAAGAACCCAGATTGGACCAAGAGAATCTTCCTGAGACAAAGACACACCCAGAACAGATTGCATCAAAATCAGCTCCCTGAGATACAGACAAGTCCTGCAGTGCTCTGAGGAAGCAATGGGCAGATGCCAATGCAAGCATACATATAACAGCATTAAGAACAACTTGGCACCAAGAGAATCTGCAGGTTCTACAACAAGACCTGATTATGGCAATGCAGAAGAAACAGATGCAAAAGGAAATGACCTAAAAACCAACCTTATGAAGATAATAGAAGACTTAAAGTAGGATATAAAAATTCCCTTAAAGAAATAGAAGAAAAGACAAACAAAAAAATTGGAAGAGATTAACAAATCCCTAAAAGAAAATAAAGAAATCCAAGGAAACCAAGAAAAAGCAATCAAAAAGGTGAAGGAAACATTCGAAGATTTCAAAATTAAAAAAACAGCTCAAAGGCATAATAATTATATTCAACAATATCATAGGAGAAAATTTCCCAATCTTGTAGTAGATGGTTTCTGGCCTGTCCAGCCTGTGGTCCAGACCTGCAGACCTGCAGTTCTACAGAAACATACTGAGGCTTATATTAAATCTATGCTGATTGACCTAGGGCCCAGGCATACAACTTTCTGACTCTTTACTCATAAACCAACCCATGATTCTTATCTTGTTTAGCCATGTGGCTTAGTATCTTTTCTCAGGGCAGCATTTCAACTTCTTTCCTCTGCCTCTGCTGGTATCTCTCCGGCATCTTTGTTCTGTTCTTTCTATTCCCAGAGTTTTCTTAATTTGGTAGTCCCACCCACACTTCCTGTCAGAGTTTTAATTAAACTGGTAGGTGGGACAATTATTTACAATGTAACAGAACATAGTCCCATTACACAATCTAAAGAAGGAAATGCCTATAACGATACGAGAAGCTTAGAAAACACCAAATAGATTAGACCCCCTAAAAAATCTGCTCACCACATAATAATCAAGCCACTAAACCTACAGAACAAGGAACAAATACTAAGAGCTGCAAAGAAAAAAGGCCAAATTACCTAACTATAAAGGCAGATCCATCAGAATAACACGCAATTGCTCAGTGGAAACAATGATAGCTAGAAGGTCCTGGACAGATGTTATATGGACACTGAAAGACCATGGTTGCCAGCCCAGACTACTATACCCAGAAAAATTATCAATCACCATAGATAGAGGTAACAAGATATTTCATGACAAAACCAGATTTAAAAAATACCCACAAATTCAGATTTACAGTAAGTATTAGAGAGAAAACCTAATGGAAATAGATACATCCATGAAACCGCAATCGATAAACCCACAGAAGAAAAACCCAAAGAAGGGAAATGCATAAACACAAATTACCACCAAAGATAACAGGAAATAGCAATCACTGGTTATTAATATTCTTAATATCAATGACTCAATTCACCTATAAAAAGATACACTCTAACATAATGGATACAAAAACAGAAGCCGTCCTTCTACTGCATACAAGAAACACACCTCAACCTCAAAGACAGACACAGGCTCAGAGTAAAGGGTTGGGAAAAGACTTTCCAATCAAATGGTCCTAAGAAACAAGCTTGTATAGCTATCCTAATAGCTAACAAAATAGACTTCAAACTAAAATTAATCAAAAGAGACCAGGGCGGACATTACTTATTCATCTCAGGAAAAATCTGAGGAATATAGACTACATCAGAAGCCAGCAGAAACTGAGAAGTGGTTACAGAGGTTTCCCCCAGCATGAGCTGAGACTGATGGCATGGAACTAGTAAAGCACAGACCCATGCTATATGTGGACCTGGACCTAGTCAAAGTCTGACCGTGCCCCATATCTCAAGAAGCAAAGAATGGAATAACCCCACTCATATAGAGGTTATTAACCCTTGGAGTACTGAAGCCAGTTCAGTCTGCCTGGGAATACTCCATTTTTTCTGGTCAGAGGTAAATAAAAAAGTATTAGATATACACCCTACTATGCCAAATCCTTATACCCCACTGAGTACATGGCCTCCAGACCTTTAATGCTATTCAGTCCTAGACCTAAAAGATGCCTTCTTAAGCCTGCCTCTGAACCCCCAAAGCAAGCAATAGTTTGCCTTCAAGTGGCAATTGACTTGGACAAGATTACCACAAGGGTTCATGAACTCCCCCACCATCTTTGATGAGGCCCTCCATGAGGATCTGAGTGAGTACAGAACCCCAAACCCTGATATAAGCTTGTTGCAATATATGGATGACCTGCTGTTTGCAGCTGTCAATCGAGAGACCTGAAAGAAAGGAACTGAGAACTTTTTGCAGGCCCTGGGATACTTGGATTATCCAGCCTTTGCCAAGAAAGCCCAGATATGCAGATCACAGATAATGTACCTGGGTTATGTTCTTGAAGGGGACCAAAGATGGCTTTTGGATACCTGCAAGGAGACAGACTTAAAAATTCCCACTTCTAAGACTGTCAAGTAGGTGAGGGAATTCCTGGGCACAGTAGGGTTCTGCTGCCTATAGATCTTGGGTTTACTGAGCTGACTAAGCCTTTATATGAAGCCACCAATAACACATCTGACTTCACATGGATGGAGAAAAGACAGAGGGTGTTCAATGCCCTAAAGCAGAAACTCTTAGAGGCCCCAGCCCTTAGTAGACTGCCTGATATAAACAAACCTTATTTATATACCTGTTTTTCGATGAGATAAAAAAATAGCAAAAAAAACCCCCTATTTGCTCAGACCATAGGGCTCTGAAAGAAACCTGTGGCATATATATCCAAGAAGTTAGACCCTGTGGCTGCAGGATGGCCACCCCTCCCACCCCGGCCTGCATATCATAGCTGCAGTGGCAATGCTGGTCAAGGATGTCAATAAACTAACTCTGGGGCAAAACTTAACCTTTGCCACTCCACATGCCCTGGAGGCAGTCAGTCTTTAAACAGCCACCCAACTGCTGGCTGAACAATGTCAGGATGACTCATCATCAAGCCTTACTGTTCAACCCTATCAGAATAACATTGAAGGTGCCCCCAGCCCTTAACCCAGCCACACCACACACCTGCCAGACCCTGACCTTGAGGCACTGCTTCATAAATGCGTGGAGATACTGGCTCAGACTCACTGCATCTGCCTGGACCTGCTAGACTCACCATTGCCAGATGTGGAAAAAAACCTTATTTAAGGATAGCAGCAGTTACATGTGTAATGTGCGTGGGGACAGCAGTAACCACCTGCATGCTAGATGTTTGCATTAAAATGTATAACAATGGCAAAACTGCAGTTGTAAAGTAGCAATAAAAAATTTATAATACAGGGTCATGATTACATAAAAAAACTATATTAAAAGGTCAAAGCACTGGCAAAGTTAAAAAAAAAAAAAACAGTGGCTCAGAAACTGTCTCCCCCTACTCAAAGTTAAAAAGGTGTGTCCACTCCTTGTCTTAGCTAAATTTGTTAACATTAGGATATTTAGATAAATTGAGTTATACAAAAGTTTTACTTTTGATACTAAGGAAGTTTCAATTCAGTATCACTATTTTTTAGGGCTAAACCTGAAAGAAATAAATTATGAAGTCCCAGTCTTATAAAAGCTGCTAACATATTAAAGGCTCTTAAGAGAAACAAATAATCAGTCATCTTTAAATAATCAAAATTAAATTGTAGCCATGCTAGGTACTGAGGTACTTAACTAGAGATGAACTTTTTATTTAGTCCCATATATAAGCTTTCAGGGTTGAGCTTCCAACAAGTAACTAAAAAACAAAGTTTTTTTTCCATTCAGATATACCTGGGCAGCCTTCATACCTTAGAGAACTGTAGAATATGACATTTAAATGTTTATTTCAAAATTTATATCAGACAGAGATTTCCAGATCTTAACAGTGACCCAAGGTCTACAAAAAAGATTCTGAGGCACCAGGATGTCTCCATCTGGATTGTGACAGTACTGACCTGGGCAAGATGCCGTAGTACAATGCCTGTCGTCAGGACAGGGCCTAGGCTCTGGACAAGCTGCATGACATGGGAGAATTGATTTCACGCTTTTGCCTAGACAAAGTAAGGTCAGTCTTCTCCTCTGTGTCCCTCTACCATGGAAAAAAACTCCCACCTTATAGGCCTGTCAGCCAAAGACTGACACTGTTCAGACACTTCTGCCTCCAACTATGTAGAGACCTGGGTATGGCTAACTAGGTATAGACTGTTGTTTTTAGTAGAGTTGGAAACTGCTCAGTCTGCACTCCAGTATAATTCATCCTTCTCAAATCTCTGCAAGTATTGACAGTTAGGCTAGCTATAGCTTTGTCAGCTTGGCAGTATCAGACAACCAGATCCTTCTGCAAGGCAAAAGTTATACATGCAATAAAGCCTTGCTTTTTCTAAAGCTACTAGAAAAATGAATAATACTGCTATAACTACAACTCTTATGTCTTTTAATAGTTTATATGAGTTTCAGAAAATCATAAATTTTAGATTCACTTCACAGAGGTCAGAAAGATTCCAGATAAGTACAGCCTAAGTTTTTCTCACCTGTCTGTTCCTAAGGATGATACTTTTCTCTCCTAGTTTTGGGACTTCTGCCCTTCCCATTTACTAAGACTGGGTCCAAAATTTACAAATATGTACAAAAATTCTAACTTTTGTTCTTAGTTTTAACATCTCTCAACAGATTCCCACTTGGCTGGCATGCACATCTTGCTCCAAAGGAATACTAGCTCTGGACTTGCTGAAAACTCCTATGGACCAGTCCAGCCAACATGGGTTGTTTCCTGTCTCCACAACTGGGTCAGATAACTACATGCCTCTGACAGACATCACCCTGCCCTTTACTAGCTTTTCATCCTTTTTGGGCCCTGACAACAATGCCCGGGTGTCAGCTTAAAGCAGTTATAGAAGAAAAATGTCACCCCCTTTTCCCAGCCCACCCATAACAGATTAAAATGCTAAGTTAAAAAATACCTTCTGGCATAAGAGACAAATCTTTTCACAGAGGCTAAAAGGTCCCTACAACCTAGAGTTTGACTTTGCAAGTCAGCTTCCTGTGAGTTGTGACACTTCAGAAGTCCCAGCTGCTCCTGTATCAAAGTGTCCTGCCTTGTAATGTCAGGAGAATGACTGACCCCTGGCTGCTTACACTGCCTACTCTGCTCACATATCTGAACTAAAATATGGCGCTTCTAAAAGGCACCACCCTGCTGAGCCCCAAAGACCCATGGTCAGGCCTCTATCAGAGAAAGGGTCCTTGGAGACACTGAGGCTGCAGGCCCAGGGGGCTCCATCTGTAATCTGGCAGAACTCACTCCCACTGTAAGCTGTGAGTGGCTGAAAGCTCTAATTGTTCTCTATCAGATAAAAAAAATAAGAAGTCTTTAAAAAATTAATTAGGCCACTTACTGACTGTACATGCTTGTAGTGCATGATGAAAAAAAGGACTGTTCACCTATGTAGGCCCTGCTGGGACACAGTCAGACATTTCATTCACATTTGGCTCCCTGTGGGGGCCAGCCACTAAGCTTGGCAGGGACCTTACCTTCTTTTCTGTTCTGTTCCCTCCTTCAAGAAAAGACCAGTCAGAACGAGCCCTGCATAGTCTTTACACCTCTACACCCCACTTCTGGTATTAAAAGAGACTACCCCATAAGTCTTCTCAAAGATGCGCTGAGGCTCCCTAGAGGAATGAGAGCCATCCTGTCTCATGTTAAAAAACAAAAAACAAAAAAACAACAACAACAAAAAAAACATTTCCCTAAAATGTTAGGTTCAAATTCAGAGGCAGGTTGGGGGCAGGTTCTTATCCTCAGCTCTTAGAGAGAAGTACCCAGAGGCCAGGGACCTGCTGGTCTTGGCCCTAGGCCCCATCTGTCCAGCCTATTTCCCTGCCCCAGTCCTTTTCTAAAGAGAAAAGAAAGACTAAAAAAAAGTCTAACAAATATTCCTGCCCTCCAGAGTATAAACAGCTTTGCAGCTGCACACAGTTAGGGTGAATGAAGAGAGCAAGACACTGTTGGGGTGATGTCTGGCTGGCTTGCCAAGAGATGGAATTGAGAGCCTAGACGGAGAAATAGCCATAGTAGTGCTCCGTTCTAAGCTAGCTCCATGCTTATTGACTTACTAATTTGTTTCCCAGCAACTCTTTGCAAATCGTTTTCCTTGCAGAACCAATACTATGAAAATATTCTAGTTTGCAGAGACACAGCAGCCCCTCACTTAGTTAAAGATTAGTTATATGATAATAAATAGATATGTTAGCTTTTTCATAGAGCTAGAGTACCAGTGTGAGAGATCTGCCAAGATGAAAAAATGACAGTGTTGATGTCTCCAGTGGTCTCTTTAGGGGTCTTGTGACCAGGGCACAACAGATATCTTGATAGAGGGAGCCACTGTGGGGTTAGAATGGAACTTGGTGCTAAGGAAACCTCCAAGACTTAAAAGATTCCCTGACAAGGACTCCAAGCAGCAATAGTAGAGAGGGTGCCTGAATAGAACTTCCCCTGTAATCAAATGAATGAACACTCTAATTGTCATTATAAGAGCCTTCATTCAGCAATGGATATAGGCAGAAGCAGAGATCCATAGCTAAGAACCAGGTCAAGCTCCAGGTCCAGCTGAAGAGAGAAAGAGGAGAGTGTATAAGAGCAAAGGGACTGGGATCGTGAGGAGGAAACCCACAGAATCTATTCACCCCAGCTATTGGGAGCTCACTGACTCTGAAATAATCACTGAGGAACCTTAATGGAAAGAAACTAATCCCTCCAAAGCTAAATGACTGTCAAACAGACGGGCAGTTTGTGGAACCTCTTGCAGTAGGATCAGACTATGTTTCTGGTACATGAACTGACACCTTAGGGCCCACTCCCTACAGAGAAACACCTAACACAGCCTTAATACTAGGATGAGGGACTTGGACCTATCTCAACTGCATATGCCAGACTGAACTGACCCACCTTAGGTCTCCTTGCCATCACTGGATAATTGATGGGGTATGGGATTGGAGGAGACTGAGGAAAGACTAGGAGGGACTGAGGGGAGAGAATGTATGGGGAACAGTGGTAGATATGGAATATTTTTTTAAAAAATAGCAAGATAGTAGATGATTAATAATGCTAGTTAGTGGTCAGTTGAGAATTGGAAAGAAAGTCTGAGAGATGGGGACAAAAGAGGAGAGGAGACAAGTAAAGAAGGGAAGGGTTGAGTCCATCCTGTATACAGCCTGTGAAGTCATCCCTCTCCAGTTAGAGAGCAGAGCTGGGGAGAAATGGGTGAGGAGTCCGATGAAGCTTTCCCACTAAGTGAGCAAGATCCCAGTCCCCTTCTCAAAAGGGCTCCCATTAGACTCATTGCCTGCTCACGAGTTCCTGTCATCTGGTGCGAGGTGAGAAAACCTGCTGATTGTTGTTTGGATGCAAAACTTCTTCACTGGCTGCCTCTGTACACTGGAACCTGTTTGGTTTTTACTCTTGGCCAATAAAATACTTTCTTTTTTTGAAAAAAGTAAAATAATACTAATAACTATTATGTAGCCTAGAGATCGTTCCAGTAATATTTTGGTAAAGAATGTGACTACTTTTGCCCTTGTTCAAAAAGCCTACCTGAGGCTAAAGTGAAGAGTTTTGGATTAATTTCATTGGCAGAGGAAATTTTAAAAGAGCTTAGTATAAACTCTGCTGTGTGGTTATTAGTGTTAACTCTGGTGAAGATTTATCATGAAAAGGAGCAAGGTGAGCAAGGGAAACATTTGAGGATAAAGAGCACCTGAAAGCAGAATAGAGATAAATTCTGTCATCTTTGACAAACAGATTAAGAAATGACGTAAAGGGAGTGGTGACTTCAGGGCAAGATCTCCCCCACCTAAATTTACAGCTTGAGAAAAGGAATTAAGAAAAGCTTACAGTGTTGTCCACACCTTTAATCTCAGCACTTGTTAGGCACAGGCTGGCAAATCTCTGAGTTTGAGGCCAGCCTGATCTACAAAGCAAGTCCAAGGGCAGGTAAGCTTATAAAGTGAAGGTAACAATCAAAACAGAAAGTTTCTGAAGACAGAGATTTTTCTGTATTTCTGAGTTCAGAGCCTAAAGTCAAAACAGTGGTAGGTCACACCTTAAATCCTAAGTCTACGATTATGATATAGAGTTGAAACTGTAAGTGAAACAGCTGGGTGAAGAAGATATTTAAGGCAGATTTATGCAGACATTCTGATATTCTGTAGAAGCAACCAGCCAGGCCAAGGACTCTTGAAGATATAGCATTTATGCTATTCAGCCTAAGAAGTTGAATGGGTAGGAATTGACTGTGATCTGTTTCTTCCCTCTGATATTCCAGCTTTTCTCCAATATCTGGCTCTGAATTTTCATTAAATACCAAGTATAATTCGTGTTTCAGTGCCATATCACTAGTCACCAGGAAAATGCAAATCAAAGCCACAATGATATACCATTCCTAATAGAATGACTACTAACAAAACCACTAAGGAAGCAGAGGAAATAGAACTCATACACACTGTTGGTGGGGACGTAAATTAACACAGTTATTTTAGTAAACTGTACTAACGTGATCTTAGTGCATATTCAAAGGACTGAAACCAACCCAATCAACCTATGAATGAACAGAATCCATCTTATATAGACAGAAGACAGAATGAATTGACTATTAACTGATTATAGATGCCTTTCTACAACTTTCACAATGATGTTTTAATTGAATTGTTTCTGTGGGTGGGGACTGGATTTCTAGCTGAGGTGAGCCTCCTATACAGAACAGATGCATATGGAACACTAGCTACAAAAGATCTTCAAGACCTAATATATGTCAATCAGTTGCTTACCCAAGACTGCCTTATCCAAAAACGTTACTCTGGGCATGTGGATAAGGGAGACTAGCTCACCTCAGACCATTGTTAGAATTCAAACAGGACTACTGTGTGTTGACTCTCTATGGACATGATTGAGAGGAAGTACCTATTAATCTCTGAAACTGGATTGCATTTTTACCTGCTTTCACACAGTGCTGCTATGGATGAAAAAAAAGAAAGAAGAAACTTAAGAGGGTCACATGCTGAATTTCTTGTTATATTTTCATATATCTATCCTATCCTTTTAGCCTCCCATTCATGAAAAGAATTCTTCAGCTAAATCAATTGAAAGGTCATGGGGCTAAGGACTCTGCCATATGATGCTTTGGCCATTACCTATCTTTCTTTACACTATTTCCCTTTCCTCTCAGTTGTCTAATCCTCTTCTGGGAGGTCACTTTCTTAAGTGACAAATTTCTCTGAGAGTTTGAACTAAATCCATTTGAAGAGCCACTCTTATTTGGATTAGGAAAGCTATAATGGGCAGGTGGAGTCTGAGCCCCAAACTAACGACATAGACAGTTTATTTGCATGCTGGGGACTGCAGTCAGTGAAATGGCAGCAGACAGTAGCCATCACAGGAAGAGCAAATGTTTCCTTTCTTTCTGAGACAAAACTCAGTGGGTCTGTGGAGAGCAGGAGATGTGTGCCAGCCTCCAAATCATATTCAAAGCATTTAATAAAATGAACATTTATTTTGCTCTTACTTTGTACCAGATCTAGTGCTGAGCATTTTGATACTGTGATTACTGATCTTTGGTTCTCAAGCCTTTTCCGTACTTACAAGGGAATCTGAGGTACATTCTGGGAATAGGATGAGTGTGGCATGAAGGACTACAAGTAACACACACACAGAGTTAGATCTTCCTAGAAGGTCCCCAGTGCCTGGACACAAATGGACAAATGACAAATTAGGCCTTTTATGTGATGGCCTTTGGGGTAGAAATGAGTAGAACTCTGTGCGTGCGTGTGTGTATGTGTGTGTGTGTGTGTGTGTGTGTGTGTGTGTGTGTGTGTGTGTGTATGTGTGTGTGTTTGTGTGAGTGTGTTAGAGGATACCAGATAAGAAAGGGAGAATCCCAATAGGTGGTACCTATGACTTAATTCTTGCATGAGTCCTCTAACTCATCTTTCACATTCTCTGCAATTCTGCTCAGAGAATAGATAGGGTGTGCAATACTCTGAGGAGCAATGATTACAGAACTGTAGAAGCCATATCATTCTGCTGTGGGTTGATGGCAAGAATTTGTCAGCACTTTGATATATTTCATCTGATCTGGATCTGGGCCTGAGTCTGTCTACCAATGGCTTCTCAGAACTGAGACCTTCGTTACTCCTTAGTTAAGTAACATGTAGTGTTTTCCAGTTGTCAACCAAATACAAGTCTCATGCTGGTAGAAAGATGTCTTCAAATTCAAGCATCATCCATTGGGTGCTATGTGGAGTCTTGTCAGCTGTGGGCTATGAGGAGATAAAGGATATCCTTGGCTTCTCTCCCTCTGTTAAAGGTATGGTAAATGTGATGGAAAGCTAGAAGAACTACCAGATAGCGGAGATGGAAGGAACTAATGAACTCCTGTGACTCTGGGATAGTGTACTCTAAGGTCTAATTATGACAGTGATTATTTGAGGACCTTGGAAAATCATTTCTGACTCTAACTATAATATGTCACATGGGTTTATGATGAGAATTTAATATGTGAGTCACAGGATGCTTGAAAATCTCTTGAAATATTAGCATTATCAGAACCAATTTGGTTTATTGATAACCTAGACTTTTGGATATTTTGAGTGGATAACAGTGAGCATGTGTACCAATGGAAACATACAGTTGAATTACATTGTTTTAACGTGAATGACTCAAGAAGCTTCAAGGTTCAGAAACAGAGCTTAAGTATAAACTCATTTAGTAATACCCAAGCTGTCTAAATATAATTTCTATACTAAAGCAGTCTTTAACCTTCTCCTAGAGTAAGAACAGTACCCCATTGTTGTTATGGTCAGGGTGACCTTGCCAGAGTTGCTATGCCTCATACTGGACCAGATTTTCTTCCAGGCTAACCTTGGGTGCACTCAACTCTCTGCCACTTATAACTTGATGGGCTATTTTCTCATAGCTTAGTGAAGGAAAGAGTATCAGAATATCCTCATTTTAGGTAGTCATGCTGACTTCACAGCTGTGGCTCCCTGAGGATGTGGACTTTATAATGATATTGTATCCCACTTGAGTTAGAACATGCTGCCCTTTGCAATGCTGAAGTGAGCACTCTATATCTTTTGGGGGTACATAACCCCATGTTTTTAAAATGTCATGTTTAGGTTTTGTAGGATAGTGGTTCAATGATTTAAACAAATATTATTCCCCACATCCTATCCTGAACTATCTGATTCATGCTGTCACCTACAATTTAGTAACAGTGGAAGTGCTTTAGATTGACATTCTGCTTCCATCTTAATGGGATGAGAAAACTGTCTGATGGAAAACTAAGCAGGCCCTTTGAAAGAGAGGTGAACAGTTACTATTTCCTCTATTTTTCAGAGGATAGGAGATGAAACTACTTAGATGAGGACAGTAGAGATCTAGGAAAAGAAAAGAAAAAGGTAACATTTCAGCACTCCAATCATCTAAATATACTGAACATTTATATCTCTTCTTTTTTATCTAGAATATTTTTTAAAGGCTCATCCAAGTATGTCAGCATTTGGTTCTTTTTAATGGCAAAATAATATTCTATTGTACAAATATACCAAGATTTTGTTTCTAGACTCATAAATTGCTAAATATTTTTAAAATTTGTTATTGCAAATGGTATATGTTAATTGAATAATGAACAGTGAAACAAAATATATAAAAGTTCTTTATTACACAGACTATATAATCCTGTGAATCAAAGAGACATAAATGGGTAATGGTCATAGAGTATGACATGTGTCATGACCAAAGAAAACCAGTGGGCTGGGAACACAGAGGAAAAAGTCAGGGACGATCTAAGGATCACAGATGAGAAAGTTGAGGAGAAAGGCAGGGGAGAGAATCTTGTATAGAGAAAGCTGTGTGATCTAAATTAAATAAGGAAGAACCAAACATCTCTGAGGAGCCACCAAAAAAAATGTAAAGGAAAATACCATAATAAAATAATGTTTTAAAATGACATTCTATACAAGCAATAGTTTAACTTATCTGAGGGAAGTCTTTGGAGAATGTAAATGGACAGGCTAGAGTCAATTATGACAGTATAGTTTAGCAACATGTCTGAGTTATGCTATGACAGATAAAGGACAAAAGGTCATAGATTCAATATTTCTTTATAAATTAGAATTATCAGGATGTGGTTATTTTATTTTAATTCTTTGATACCTCACTTTCCTGATTTTCCTCCTAAATCATTGTTTCTTCTCAGAGCCTGTTGCTATACCTTCATATTATCTTATGAGTGATGTCTTGTCTCTGCCTCTTTCTCCTCTTCTCCCTTCCTTTCCTTCATCTTCTATCGCCCTTTCTATACATTACCTCTTGATGGATCTTTCCCAGTCTTCTATCTTGCAGTAAATTTTCTTGCTCTGTCTTTTTATCCAAAATGTAGTTTATATGCCTCACTACTAACTTGACATCTCCACTTGATTACAAAATAGTGCTTTCTTTCATTGTTTGAAGTTCTAGTAGTTGTAGGTAGACTTTTATGCCTACAAATTTGCAAATACCAAACACTGAGATTTAATATTAATTATAAATGCTCAGCCAATAACTTAGGCTTATTACCAACTAGCTTCATAACTTAAATTAACACATTTCTATTAATCTAAATTCTGCTACATGGCCTCATCTTTCTTTCACCTTGCACCATCACTTTCCTCTCAGTATCTTAGTGACAACTTCAATTTTTCTGCCCTTCTTCCCAGTGTCCTTAGTGTGGTTTTCCCACCTAACCTTATCATGCCCAATTTATTAAACAAATCATAGGGTAATTTACACAGTTTACAGAAGGATTATTCCACAACAAGTAGTCGAGCAACTATGAAAGCAAAAGAAACACAAGACACCTACATTGAAAACGGGAAGTAAATCTCCATTAAGCATTCTGAAGATAAAACTACTTCCATTATGATATTACACATACTAATATATAGAGAGTTTCTAGAACTAGCAAAAGATTTATTAAGCTTTCAGGATACAAAATCAGTTTATATAAAACTGGTGTTTCTGTATAGTGACAATGAAATATTCAAAAGGGTGATAACCAGAAGCTTCCCTCCTAGTCCACAGTTAACTAAGAAGTGATTGATACCCCGACCCTCAGGCGAAGTGGAGACTGTGGTCTCTGAACTTCAGCCCAGGGACACTGCCCCAGGCACTCCATCCACACCCATCCACATCTGCTCTAAACCAAAGATATCTGGGAGAGCCCCAAAACCAAATCCCCAGCAAAACACAGCTCTAGGGACATCCCACAGGCCAAAACACACCCAAACTGCAACCTAAATTATTACCCACCAACAGTTGGATAGAAGCCTTTCTTCTGGTCCATAACTAACTAAGAACTGGCTAAGAGCTGACAAACAGACCCCAGACTCACAACTAAGAGCCAATAAAGAGTGAACCAAGGAACAATGAGCAAATGCCAGTGCAAGAATACATATAAGAATATAAAGAACAACATAACACCCCCCAGAAAGAAGCTGATGGCTCTGTAACATCAAGAGCTGAGCATAACAATGAAGGAGAAACATAAGGAAACAACATTAAAAACAACTTTATGAAGATAATAGAAGCTTTAAAATAAGATTTTAAAAATTCCCTTAAAGAAATAGAAGAAAGTACAAACAATTTTGTAAGAGACCAACAAATCCCTGAAAGAAAATAAAGAAAACCAAGAAAAGGAAACAAACAGGTGAAAGAAAAATTCCAAGAATTAAAAATTGAAATAAGAAGTAGTAAAGATGGCACAAACTAAGGCAAAGCTGGAAATAGAAAATCTAAAGAAATGAACCAGAACCACAGATGCAAGCGTAACCAATAGAATGCAAGAGATGGAAGAGAGAATCTTGGGAGTGGAAGATTCAATAGTGGAAAGAGATATGTCAGTTAAAGAAAACACTGAAACAAAAAAGTCATAGCACAAAATGTCCAGGAAATCTGGGACACCATGAAAAGATGAAACCTGAGAATACTTGGAATCAAAGAGGGAGAATAACACCAGATCAAAGACACAGAAAATATATTTAACAAAATAATAGAAGAAAACTTTCCCAACCTAAAGAAAGAAATGTCTATAAAGATACAAAAAGCTTACAGAACAGCAAATACACTGGAAAGAAGTCGTCAAACTATCTCTATTTGCAAATGATGTGATCATGTACATAAGTGACCCCCAAAATTCTACCAGGGAACTCCTACAGCTGATAAATACCTTCAGAAAGGTAGCAGGGTACAAGATTAATATAAAAATTCAATACCCCCCATATGCTAAAGATAAAAGGGCTGAAAAGAAATAAAGGAAACATCACCCTTTATAATAGCTGCAAAAAGCCATAAATACCTTGATGTAACTCTAGCCAAAGAAGTAGCAGACCTGTTTGACAAAAACTTTAAGTCACTGAAAAAATAATTTGAAAAGAATATTAGAAAATGGAAAGATCTCCCATGCTCCTGGATAGGTAGGATCAACATAATAAAAAGGGCAATTTTACCAAAAGCAATCTACAGATTCAATGCAATCCCCATCAAAATCCCAACACAATTTTTTACAGACCTTGAAAGAACAATACTCAACTTCATATGGAATAGCAGAAAACCCAGGATTGCCAAAATAATCCTTCTCAATAAAACCACTTCAGGAGAAATCACCATCCCTGACTTCAAGCTATACTATGGAGCTACAGTAATAAAAACAGCCTGGTGCTGGCATAAAAACAGACTTATGGATCAATGGAATTGAATCAAAGACACCCTATATTAGCCCACACACCTATGAACACCTGATTTTTTACAAAGATACCAAAAATATTCAATAGGAAAGGATAGTATCTTCAGCAAGTGGTGTTTGCATAACTGGATGTTAGTGTGTAGAAGAATGAAAATAGATCCAAACCTATCACCCAGCAAAAAACTCAAATCCAAGTGGATAAAGACCTCAACATAAACCCAGCTACACTGAACTTGATAGAAAAGAAAGTTGGAAATATCTTCCAATGTATTGGCACAGGTGACCACTTCCTAAATATAACACCAGTAGCACAGACACTAAGAACAGCAATCAAGAAGTGGGACCTCCAGAAGCTGAGAAGCTTCTATAAGGCAAAGGACACAGGCAACAAGACAAACTGACAGCCTACAGAATGGGAAAAGATCTTCACCAACCCTACATTGGACAGAGGACTGATCTCTAAAATATATAGAGAACTCAAGAAACTAGAGCTCCCCTACCTAAATAACCCAAGTAAAAAATGGTGTTCAGAACTAAAAAGGGAATTCTTGACAAAATTACAAATGGCTGAACGGCTCTTTAAAATGCTCACCATCTTTAGCCATCAGAGAAATGCAAATCAAAACAATTTTGAGATACTACCTTACACCTGCCAAAATGACTAAGATCAAAAACACAGATGGCATCCTATGCTAGAAAGGCTGTGGAGCAGGGGGAACACTCCTTCATTTCTGGTGGGAGTGTAAACTTGTACAGCCACTCTGGAATACAATATGTCTATTCCTCAGAAAACTGGGAATCAGTCTCCCCAAGGATCCAGCAATACCACTACTGGGCATATATCCAAAGGATACACATTCATACCCCCAAAGCATTAGCTCATCTATGTTCATAGCAGCATTATTCATAATAGCTAGAACGTGGAAACAACCTAGATGCCTGCCAACTGAAGAATGGATTAACAAACTGTGGTACATGTACATAATGGAGTACTACTGAGCAATAAAAAAAATGACACCCTAAAATTTTCAGGAAAATGGATGGACCTGAGAATATCCTCCTGAGCGAGGTATCACAACCCCAGAAAGATAGGCATGGGGTGTACTCATTTATAAGTGGTTTTAGAAGAAAAGCAAAGAATATCCAAGCTGCAAACCACAACTGCTGAACAGCTTAGGATTAGAAGGAATTTAAGAAAGACATCCAGAGATTCTCTAAGAAGAGGAAAATAGAGAAGATCACCTTAGCACATTGAGGTCATAATGAGTTGCAACCTAAAAGAGTTGGGAACAGATCTTTAAGAAAGGAAACTGTTGAGTAAAAGGAGCAAAGAGAGAGATAGAAAGAGACGGATATCTCAATAGAGGAAGCCAATGTGGAGTTGGAAAGAGACTGGGTGCTAGGGAAACCTCCAAGATCTTACAGGATGTCCCTGGCTAGGTCTCCAACCAATAGTAGAGGGTATGCCTGAGCATGATTTCCCCTATAATCAAGTGTCACCACAGAACCTACATCCAACAAAGAATAGAGGTGAGGCAGAGATCCATGCCTGAGTACTGGGTAGAGCTCCTGGTCCAGCTGGGAGCATGGTAGGGGTGTCTGTATGAGCAAGGGGATTGGGATTTTGAGGAGAGTTGCTGTAGTGATGGCTAGGTGGAGCTCTGGGGGGCTCACTGAATCAGGAGTGGCCACTGGAGATCTATTAGGAAAGGTAACTGGGCCCTCCAAGGGTAGGTGACTGTCGACTGGCATGAGAAGTATGTGGAGCCTGGAGGGTAGGATCAGACTGTGTTCCTGTGCATGGCCTGGCACCTTAGAGCTCATTCCATTAGAGAAACACCTAGCCCAGCCTTGACTTTCAGATGAGTGGATCAGACTTTCCTGGAGTGGATGTGCAGTGCTGAGCTGACCGACCTTGAGGCTTCTTGCACTTTTGGTGGAGGGGATGAGTGGTTGGGGAGAGGGGAGGCTGAAAGCTGACTGGGAGGGATTGGGTGGGGGGAATGGAGGGGGAGCACAGGGATTCATAGTTTAAAATGACATGTTTTAATAAAATAAATAAAGACTACCTTTTGAGGTAAATAAAAAAATTTCAAAAGGGAAATTAAGACATGATTTTATTCATAATAGTATCTAGAGTTTGAAATAATATCAGTGACTTTTACCAAGGTAATAAAAAAATGTACTGTAAACTGTGAAACACTTTTGAAGAAATATAGTCATGTACTAAATATGTTATTAGTACTACACAAAACAGCCCAGAAATTCAATACAATCTCCACTAAAATTTTTATTTTTCTTCTTCTCTTATATAATATATCCTGCTTACAGCTTCCCCTCCATCTACTCCTCCTTCCAGTCTCCCCTACTTCCCCCTTTTCCCTAGATCCACACCCTCCCCATTTTTTCCCAGAAAATAGCAGCTTCTCAAAGACATTGCACAACAAAATACAATAAGACCAGGCACAAACCCTCACATCAAGCCCGGGGAGGCACCTCAGTACAGGGAAAAGCTCTCAAGAGCAAGCAAAAGAGTGAGAGACACCACATACCTACTGTCAGGAGTCTCACAAAATTTCCAAGCCAATATCAACAACATACAAACATGGTATACACTCACTTATAAGTGGATATTATCTGTTAAGTAAAG
This sequence comes from Phyllotis vaccarum, assembly GCA_033318265.1. Classification (NCBI taxonomy): domain Eukaryota; kingdom Metazoa; phylum Chordata; class Mammalia; order Rodentia; family Cricetidae; genus Phyllotis; species Phyllotis vaccarum. The sequence continues at coordinate 3,297,389 of JARWLC010000013.1, read as the reverse complement.
AGTGATTATGTTACAATCCACAGACAAAGAGAGGCTTAGACACATGGACACCCCTGGGAAGGGGAAATAGATTTTTCAGGTGGACTGATGACAGCTGGAGATGGAGTAAGAAGGTTCAGGTAGGGGATGAAGAAAGCACAAGAAGAAATGACTGGAATTGGAGGGCATTTGGGTGGAAGTGGTGATATGGAAACCTAGTGTAGTTAGACACTCACTGGAATCTGTGAAGGGGACCCTAAGGAGGACTCCATTAATTATAATAGCATGACCTGAAAAAATAGAAAAGTTATCCTTCACTCTGATAAGGAATTGTAAAGAGTTTCAAATAGTAAATACACAAACATCTCAGATTTCAAAACTTATGATAGGGGCAGTAATCAAAGTACTATGGTACAATTAAGAATAACTATGATATAAAATTGATCCATAAATAAACTTTGATATTAATGGCTAATTTATTTGCAACAAGAGTAACAAATCTGCATTTCATTGAAGAAACTAGTCTTTCCAACAGATGAAGTGGACATAGCTTGGTTATACATACAAAGAATGAAGTTGTTCTCCTCTTATCACACCTTGCACTCAAATTAATTGAAAATGTGTCAACTGATCAACAAGAGTTGAGTCATAAAGTTTTTTAAAAGTAAATATGAGACTAAATCTTGATTATTTCAGATTTGTTAATAATTATTTGAAAATACTATTAAAAGTACAAACAACAGTAGAAAAAGACATAATTGGGTCTCATCATCTTTAAGGAAATTTTTAAGTATTATATGTACTACCATGTAAGAGAAAACATACCCTACAAAGCAATAAACATTTCTACACAATATATGTAATAATAATTGAGTATGTAAAATACTTTTACAATTTAACAACAAAATAAAAAAGTATTACAAGTGGGCAAAGGCCCCACCCATAGATGAACAGGTCTAGTGACTGCTAAGGGAGGAAGGGAGAATTGGTTTGCTTTAGATTATGTAATTCTAAGTGGACAATTCTAAGCACATGTACATATAGACAATATAAAATGTGCTCTGTAGGATATATATATATATATATATATATATATATAATATATTAAATTGAGAGGGAATGAAAGCACAGAGGGAATTGGAGGAGAGGATAGGGAGGATGGAAATTACATAAATACAGTACTTATGTATGAATGATTAAATATAGTACTTTAAAAAAATAACAAAAATTGGGCAAAGAACTTGAATACACATCTTTTCCCAAGTATATATAAAAGGCTAATAGCATAGAAAAATGCTCAGCATTAAGCTATTAAGAAAATCCAAATCAAATTTCAATGAGATAGCCCTTCAGAAATACTACCATGCCAGCATTTTTTAAGAGATAAAAGTACTTGTAATAATGTGGAAAAATTGCTGTCAGGGATGTAAGTCATTGCTATATAAAACAGTTTGTGAAGTCTTTAATAAAGAAGACATGAAATTATCTTATGGCCTAACAATTTCATTCTAAAACATAAATGTAGTAAGAAGTTTCTGGCCCAGATTTTCTGGCCTAGCCTCAAGGTTTAGACCCACAGACCTGCACAGACACACAGATGCTTACAATAGTTTTAGGCTGATTGGCCTAAGGCCCAGGCATCTAACTTGCTAACTCTTTACCCCTTAAACTAACCCATGACTCTTATCCTGTTCAGCCATGCAGCTCAGTACCTTTTCTCAGAGCAGCATAGTTGTCCTCTGCTTCTTCCGGCTTCTCTCTGGCATTCTGCTCTGTTCTTCCTGTTCCTCAAGTCTTCCTACTCTGGTAGTCCCGCCCATACTTCCTGTCTGCCTTTGGCTAATCAGCGCTTTTTATTAAACTCATAAGCAGGGACAATTATTTACAGTGGAACAACATAATCCCTCTACACATATATCAGAGGAGGCAATTCTAGGAGAGACTAATAGATACTTATACACCATAAGTAGTCATAATACGAAAACAATCTAAGCATTTATCAAATGAATGGATAAATGTGATATTATATAATAGAATACTCTTTAGCTATAAAAATGAATTACGTTTAGGTATGTGTTACAATATAGATAACACTAAGAAACACTGTGAAAATGAAATTAGTAAAATATGAAAGGATAAATATTGTCAGATTTTACTTGTATGAATATTCTATAGTATAAAAGTTACTACAGTCTAGGAGGGGAAAGAATGAGGAAGCCATGCTCAATCATCATCGGGTCTGTCTAGGTGGTTGAATGGTTTTATATGTACTGTTTTCCTAATAGTGTAAACATAATTCCACTGATCTTAGGGCGTTATAATAGGGAGGTTAGAGGTTTAGATTTATAGATTTGTAGTTTTAGATTTTTTAGCTGTTTAAAACATCTAACATAACAAGTCTATAAGTCTAAACCTCTAATTACCCCAAACCAAAAAACCTAAATACAACTTTAGGGCCTCATTCCATTTTCAGAAACATCGATAATGTTAGCTGTAATTAATGTTCATAGAACCTTTTATCCTGATCAGAAAGTTCTTTACTGCAATTTGAGTGCTTTCATTATGAAAGGGCTTGCCACAGTATTTTAGGAGAACAGATGTTGTAAACCTATAGAATATTATATTGTTCTACTTCTGGGTAGTTGGCTGACTGCTGTTTCTTTCTCTATTATTCACCAAAAATATTTATTTTTCTGAATGTATCAAACATTTTCAATAAATATAATAGATGGGAAAAAATTAAGTGTCAAAAAATTCCTCCTTATACTGGTGTTAGTTACCAGGAATACCATGAGGGTGTGGAGAATCCTGAAGTAGAAGGACTGTGGTATCTATGGATAAGGCAAATCTAGGCCTGGTATGGCTTCTGTGGGAACCTTGCTAACATTGAGTGAAAATAGAGAGATATATCTTTAGCATCAATAACTGACTTTAGTATGTGAGCCTTCTCCAGGGACAAGTTGAGCCTTTCAAGTGTCCAGTGACAGGGTTGCATTCAGAGAGGACCAAGAGCACAAAGGCTTGTACTACTCCTCAGGTTTGAAGAAGGACTTAGGTTCCTAGCTCCTGCTGTAGACTGGATGAAGTGACCATCTATCATTTGCTCCAATAGCAATTTGATCCTGAATTAAACTTTAAACCCCACTGTCCATTAGAACACTGAGGATGCTGTGTTTCTCTCCACTTTACTATAGACCAAGGATACTTGAGGCTAAACATCCTGCTCTGCAACTGTGCTTGTTTTGTCTCTGCTGTAGACATTAACTCTGTAGATTCTTTATGTTTAGATTGAAAGCTGTGGCCCTGAAAGGAACAGACAGTTAGGCAGCCTTTAGAGTCAATGGATTATGATTACAGTCTCAGAGAGGAATGCAGCGCCCTGCAGATGGAGGGTTGTCACTTCTGATCATGCTCCTATTCCATTATTTCAGGCCGACTCCTTGCAAAGCTCTTGCAAAGGGGCATCATAGAGCTTGCATCCAATTCCTCAATACTTATTGGAATGTTTTGAGTCTTCATTCATACAATGAGGGGGATTTCTCCATCTCATATGCAGCTACTATTTTGACTATTGTATGCTTTCTCTACATCTCATTAACCCTTATCCTGACAATTATAACTGTCCAATGCAGTCTTCATTTCTATTTTTGACCTGTTTTTCCACATAGTGGCCAACAATATTATGTAAGTGAAAAGTGACCACGTGTCACTAAATGCCCTAAAGACAATGTCAAAGCTGCTTAGATCCCAGAAAACCTTCTTGGGCTTTTTTATTTTAAACTTAACAGCTCGATTGCTTCATTGCACTATTGGTATTTCAACTTTACAAACGGAAATCTGGCCTCAGCAAAGGTAAGTAAATTGTTAAAGATTATCAAGACAGAAAGAGATTAGGCTCATAGTTGTTGTGAGAAATTAACTTTCATAAAAAATTTCAAATACTGATTATTTTGTGGACATCAATAAAACTATGTTTGATGCAGTGTATATTTCCTTGTTTTTCTGAAAAAATACATTGCTTTTTATTTTAAAAATAGTTATTGAGGCTTAACTTATTGTAGAAATGTGTTATGGTTTGTTTATGATGTTATCCATCCTCTAGGAAATTGTTATTTAAGGCTTAGTCCCTGATTAGTGTCACAGAAGAATTGAGGGATACATGAATACATGATGAATACATTGTTGAATTAATCCATTGACAAATATGGATATAATTAATGGGCTATTAGGAGGTATGGGCTAGTTGGAGAAAGGAAGTTATTGGGAATGTCACTCTGAAAGGGTCTGCAACCATTTCTTCTTTTCCTGTTTTAGTTTCCTGTCTGTTGTGAGGTGAATGGCCTCTGATGGTGCACTTCATTTTTCACAATATTCTGCTTTTTTTTTTTTCAGGTCCAAAGTGAAGGAGCCAGTTACCTATGGATCAAGATCTCAGAACTCTAAGCCAAAAGAAATCTTTTCTCATATGTTTGATTGTGAGCCTATTCTTTAATGGCTGAGCCATCTGTTTAGCCTAGATCTTTACTCTTTTAAGTGATTTTTCTCAGATATTTTGTCATAAATATGGAAAGCTGTCACATACATAGTATAAAAATGTTAAGTGTATAAAACTCAATTCAGGACAGGGGGCATACTCCTTTCTTTTTACTTCTCCTCATCCATTGTTCCATCTGTGTATATAGTTCATAATCTTATTTCTGTTACTATCTGACATGTCTCTTTTAGAGTTCCATATAGATGGGATAGCTTAGTATGTATATTTTTCATCTGACTTCTTTCATGACAATTTTCATAGTCCCTTTACATTATTGCAGGATATATAGCTCATTAATTCCATTTTATTGGATAATATACATATATACGCCTATTGATTAATTTTTTGTTTTTTTTTTTAGTATGGTGCTTAAATAAATAATACTATTATGAAATTTCTGTGGATATCTTTCTGAGGTCGTAGGTTTAATTTCATATGGACTAATGGGTCTACTCTTGAGAAAATGCCTGTAACACATGGATCTTTAAATGATAGTGAAGACCCACAATTGTGGGAGATTGTATTGTTTCATTGTAAATAATTGTCCCACTCACTGATTTAATAAAAAGCGCTGATTGGCCAAAGGCAGGCAGGAAGTGTAGGTGGGGCTACCAGACTAAGAGAACTCTGAGAACAGGAAGCACAGAGCAGAATGCCAGAGAGAAGCCAAAAGAAGCAGAGGACAACTATGCTGCTTAAGTAAAGGTACCCAGCTGCATGGCTGAACAAGAGACATGGGTTAGATGAAGGGTAGAGAGCTAGCAAGTGATATGCCTGGGTCTTAGGTCGATCAGCCTAAAACTATCTTATGTGTCTGTGTGTCTCTGTCTCTGCAAGTCTGCGGGTATGTGGAACTATGGGTCTGCTGGTTTGTGGGTCCTAAACTTTGAGGCTAGGCCTGAAAGTACCGGGCCAGAAACCTCTTACTACACAAAATAAACATTTTGGGTAACCTGGTATAATTTATAGTCATTTTCCTATCCATGGAGATCAAGCTAAATGGTGGCTAGGCAGAAATATGTTTATAATTTGGAACTTCCACTTTAGAAAGTTTCCACAGGGGCATCAAATATGAGGACAGTCACTATCGTCTCTGTCCAGCTCTCCAGAATATAACACTGCACAAACTGTCAAATTATGTCCTCTTACTGCTATAATTCACAATCCAAGGGGAGCAGCCCCCATATTTTAAAGCATCCCTTTTCCAGGATGACAATGTGACATCTAATTTCTTGTATTCATTTATTTTGGCTTTCAAGATAATTCACTCTGTTTTCATTTTAGCACCAGGTTTTGCTATTTTTGGCTATAATTGTTTTTACTCTGGGCATGTTTATCCTTAAGTATTTGTAGCTTTTGTAGCTACTGTAAGAGACATTTAAAAATTCTTTTCAAGGTGTTTTGCCATTACAGAGATGTACACTTAATTTTACTCACTGATATTATCTTCTGAAAACTTGCTACATTCATTTTTTTATGGCTGCTAGAACAAATTACCACCAGTTGGATAGCTTAAAATAACACAAATTTATGACTAGATTGTTTGGAAGCCAGAAATACAAAATTAGTCTTGGTGGATTAAAACCAAGATGTCATCGGGTCTGCATTCTTTCTGGAAGCACTGGAAAAGAACTTCCTACATTACTTGACTCACAACCATATTTTCCATCTAAAGCCAGATGCTTAGCATTTTCTGATTTTTCTCTCTTCCCATGTCGCCATTATTTTACTCTTATACTTGATAACTGGATGATTCGGGAAAAGGTTTCTATTTTAACATTCTTAATTATAACTCCCTCTTGTCACATAAGGTTACATATTCACAGGCTTCACGAATTAATATGTGGACCTCTCCATGAGACCACTAGTATAACTACAAAACTCAATTATTGGTTTTAGATTATTTTTAAAGGATATTTATTTTATTTTATTTTATATGTATGACTATTTTGTCTGCAAGTATATCTGTACACTATGTACAGGCTAGGTGTCCCTGGAGGTCAGAGGAGGTCGTCTGATTTCTTGGGATTTGAGTTATAGTGGTTGTGAGCTAGGACATGGGTCCTGGGAAACAATGCCAGGTTCTCTAAAAGAGAAAAAAACGTTCTAAGCAACTGGGCTATCTCTACAGCCCCCAGTTTTAGATTATTTTTAAGACAAAGATTTTATTATGTAGTAATCATGCTGTGAATATTTTTTATATTTAAACCATACTTTAATTTCCATTTTTTTCCTTTCCTTTCTTTCTCCATCTATAGTTCTTGTTTCACTTGATATGAACTAGTAAATATATTTATTTTCACACAGTAAAACAACTTTATATTTGTAGGGAGATATCACTTGCTTATGTTTCATAATCCTATAAAATACTTATAAATTTAGTTTTTTTTTCAGTCTTGAGGCCTACAGGACCTCATTCTCTAGTTTAGACTGGCATGAAACTTATTATATACCCTAGGCTGACCTCAAGCTTGCATGCACAGTCTTCCTACCTCAGACTTATAAGTGATGAGATACAGGCTTAAACTACCACACTCAGTTTTGATTATGAACTCAATTTCCTAATGTTTTCTTTTTTTAGTCAGTTTTGAATTGCTTGGAATTTGCTCATTTCACATAGAGTTATGTAGGTTAATGTGATGCTGTTTTTATAGGGTTGCACTTCCTTATCTTGTTTGAATAATTCATTACTTAAAAGTATGTTAGTGTTGAAATGTTTTGCAAAATTTCCAGAATCATTTGTTATTGATTTCTAATTTAATTTCATCATGATCAAAGAATATGCTTTGCATGACTTTAATGTTTTAAAATTTATACAGTTTTCAATGTTGAGACATATTTCAGATATTTTGTTATACAGTGATCCTCAAATGAGAGAATGACAGCATTCACTGGTCTATTAAAATTACCATTATAAACTCTCTTTAGGTTTTCAATCATCACTTGGAATCTTAATTGCTATAGAATTGCCATCACTTGCTTTTGACTCTAACTTTTAACTATCTCACATATATCTACAATACCCCTACTCTATTATCACCACCTCAGACCAAATGATATCAAGTCTGGCCTAACCTAGAGAGTAGTAGTCTTAGGAAGACTGAACAAAAGTGTCACTCTATGGTTAAAGGCAACAAAAAATGGCAAAATAAATCTTTATTGGGAAAATAACTTTGTGTATAAAAAATTTTGGGGACTAAACCAAATTGCAGTAGCACAGAACTTAAATCCAAAACAATGAGCCTGGTTAGACAACTTTAGCTGGTGAGATGCTTCTTGTTGTGCAAATCAATTACAATACATTATAATATTCTAAGTGTGCTATTCAAATACTTACATGAATGGTTAAATGTCAATTTGATTTTTTAAATGAATTAAACAAAATTGATAGTTAATTGAATTTAACACAATTGCTAATTAAATGAATTAAATTAAATACTTCTGGTTAAAATGGACTGGATATATCTTCCCATTTCTCTGAAAATATGTGAAATAATAGTTTTCATGACACTAGATATCAATTAACAAAGTATAATGATCTAAAAAGTGTAGGACAGTTTTGAGCTTTATGATCTTTGAAAAAACAGTTTTGAAAATTTCTGGGTTGTCTTTTAAGGAGAAGAAACCTAGACAGAATGTGATTATATTCCTGAGTTGCTAGAAATCAGAGTCTGGAAAGATGAATAAAGTGAAAGCTTATAGTGTGGAGTACTGAGAAGGAGAATATGCACCTAGCAGAATTTCAGAGACCTGGAAATTGCCTGCCTCAAATATGTCTTCACCATTATATGTATTCAAGAAAGGTATTGGAAATTGAGTAAGATGCTTTCAAAGAATGAGAATTTGTAACATATTCTGGTCCTACCATCAGCTAGACTAGAAAAATTCATAATGTACTTGGCAGTTGGAAGGTACACAACTCTTATTTCACATCTGGTGTAGCTCTGGAATGATTAATGACTTTTTTCTGACTTAAATATTAAACACATGACCTCAAAAGTTCATACTGCCTCTTATTAGCTCAGCTGCATCCCAGAGCAAAATTCATACATGTCCAGACAGAATTCAAATGGGTTTAGCAACAGACAAAGTGATTGTGGTGACACATGCTTGTAACTCTAGTACTTATGGAAAGGGTACATTAGAAATGATTTAGGAGTTGAATACCATTCTCAGCTACCTAGATAATTCAATGCTACTTGGTTGAAATACACAATCTAAAATAAAAATACATACATATACATGCAGTCCTATTCCACTCCCTGTGGTGGTTTGAATACGAGACTCCCCACATTTGTGTACATTTGAAAACTTGGGCCCCAGTTGGTAGGCCTGATTAGAGAGTCTTAGAAGGTATGGCCTTACTAGAAGAAGTATGTCACTGAGGTGGATTTTTATATTTTCAAAACCATGTGCTTTTTCTAGTGTGATAGCTTCCTATCTGTGGTTTGAGATGTCAACACTCCACTGATGCCCAATTTCCATTTTTGCCTATTGTTATGCTTTTCTGTCATAATGGTGATGAACTTTTATCACTTTGGAATCATAATCCCAAATTGTGGGATGTACAGACCCTAGAGGCTTCTAAGGGTCTGAGGGCAAGCCTGGCCTCAGCCAGTTCAAAGTGGTTACAACTGGTGCCTTAAAGCATGTGCTCATAGCAATTCCTCATAAGCCATGACAGCGAACAATGAGGGCTTCTCAAGTGGGCACTTTCTCACAAGCCAGCCTGATGTCTGCATGGGGATCTTGGCAACAGAGGCAGAGTCTTGGTGTGGACCAGTGAAAGACAACCATGCCACAGCAGTAGATGCCAGCAAAGCAGAGTCCTCACTTGCTGGGTCGAGGGTATATAAGGTTTGCCCCTTCCTCAATAAACTGAGATTGCTTGTCTCAACATGCTCCCAGAGTGTGAGTCCTTGTATTCCATTCCTTCTTACCCCCTCTCCCCAGGGGAATTATCAGGAACCAGAAGCAACATCTGATTCCATGAATTTTAGAGCCCTGGCATAAATATAGAGTACCACTGTGTTAAGGGTTCTCTTTTATTGTTACAGTTATTTGGGGGGGGTATTTTTGCCTGTTTTGCCATCACTGTGTGAGCATCACTTTCATTCTGGTCACTGATCCTGCTAACTTGTTTTCTTCTTTTGGCATGAGGTCACTCCCCCTAGGGGCATTGCATGATTTGGTCCCTCTGTGTTGTGTTTCTTTGGTCTCAGTCCAGAGACTCCTCTTTCCTGTCCAGCATTTGTCTGTATGTCTGCTTTAAAAACACAGAAGTTCTCTCATTAACCACAAAACATCTGGGTCCAACATACACTTCCGTTCAGATCTCTGCTTGTTTTGCTTCTTAATCATTGGCAATTTCCCCTCTCATTGTAAGGAGGCCCATATAAGAGCCCTTATATCTTTGCTGATCAGCTATGGGTTCTGTGTGAAAACAACTGAGTAAGAGAAATTCTGGGGCAAAGTGGCAGTATTAGTCCCATGAATCTCCCTAGAGTACATGTAGGAGCCAGATCTGTGGATGAGAGTGTTGTTCCTGGCTAGGAAGAGAGAAGTGGCCTCAGGGATGCTCTTCAACTATCCTTCATCCCCATCTTACTCACTATTGTTGCCAGCCTGAAATCCTCCTCTCCTGAGGAAATCATTGAGGCTCATAACAAACATTGCCAAGAACAATGCAATACTAACCTCTCTATTATATCAGCCACAGAAGAGTATATATGAGCCCTTTTATTGCTGTTTGCCCCATGATTGCAGATGATTTATGGGCCCTTGTAGTGCTGCCTCCTATTTTTTCCCCTGTGGCTGTTCATTTCCCTATGTATTCAGCTCTATTTATCTTCAATGTAAGTTTAGGGATTCTCTTTGTAAATCTAATAACCACAACAAGGAAATTTGAGGGCATATTATTTATGAAGGAAATATTGTGCTTTAACATGAATACCTCTTTTAGTAAACCCTGTATAAGATTGCCACTGGAGATTTTCAACCTACACCAGTGGACTTATGTTGGGCATGGAGGTATTTGTTCCCCTTTCCTGTATTAAAAATTCATTGGAGCCCTTCAAGGTAGTTCTTCCACCATTAGTTTGATGTGTAAATTGCCCAGTTTTTCTGCTTTAGTGAGTCTTCCTTTGGAATATTGTCAACCAGCTCTGTAGGTAATTCTAGGTAATTCAGGATTTTCCAGTACAACTGATAAAAGTTAACATGATAAGTTTTGGAAATGATATTATAATTATACTCTTGGCTTATAGAGATGTACTTTAGTGAATGCCTCAAGAATTTCTCCATATTATGGCAGAGACCCCCTAAAGTCTAGATATGCTCTCATTATGGGCAATTGGGACTTTTGCAGCCCATCCAGTTGTCTTGATATGTATACTGTGATGTTTCTAAAGGGTGGAAGTTTCTATAGTAGGAACTACTCTCATATGAAATGAGGTGTAATTGGGAGAATGTAAATGTACAACAAATTCAATACAGTTGTATGGACACCTTAGTTTATGTATGGCCACCATTTTTCTTTGTAGTAACTAATGCCTTTAATGTAAAAAAATGTTCTTGATTGCTCCCAAGAAATTTGCTTTCTAACAGCTTTCTGGCAAGGATTTTCAGAAACTGCTATATTGATGAAAGAACCAGCTACCATTTTGGTCCCTGTTGCTATTGTCATGCTATTACTTTCATGCTATTACCATTATGACTCAAACTCAATTGGTGATAGTAAATACAGAAAAAAAAAGAGACTGGAATTACTGCTGCCATTATCTAAGCAATATTGCTAGCAATGGGAGGGGTTGTAGCTGGAATGGTCTTGTTGACTCAAACTGTGACCACAGCAGAGACCTTAAATTAGGTGGTGGCTCAGTCTACTGAGGTATTACATGCCCAGAAAGTTAGTAATCAATATCTTCATCAGGCCATACATATATTACAATATCAAATTGATTTAATGGCTGAAGAATTAGCACTAGTGAGGGACATGTCATTATTAGCTTGTGATCCTAGATATCAGGCAAATTTCCTCACTCACTGTAGTGTCCCCAGTACTTCACTGGAAAGAAATAGACTACTAAGTACATAAAAGGGACCTGATCTGATAAGTTACTTACTCTATCCTGCTTTGGGAACAAATCCATCAAGGGTGTCAGCCATGTCCCTGGAAACTGATGTCCTCACTAATATGTGGAATAATTTTAAGAGGCTATTTGATTCCTCCTGGATACTTACATATGTATTGTTGGGAGGGGTAATGCTTTTAATTCTTCTGTTTAAGTGTCTTCTACAGAATATTTGCCAGCAAAGAACGGCCATCAAGGCGACTCTACAGGTTTTAATGGATCTCAGGAAACAAAAGAAAAACCCTCCTAGAAAGGTAATGCATACATGGCTAACTGAAATGCAAAAGGCTGCTGCCTAAAGCCACCACCTGGACTGCTCTCCAGGTGTCGTACTACTTGAGGACTGATAACCAGATACAAGTAAGAGCTTATTTGGCAGGCCAACCTAAGAAAAGCGGTCCAAATGCTTAGCCCTCTTGAAGTGGGGCCAACAAAATCAGTGCAAAGCATCATGGTTCCCACTGAGACTATCCCATAATACAAAAGGAAAGGGTGAATATGTAGAATATACAGGCCCCTAGAGGCTTCTAACAACCTGAGGGCCATCCTAGCTTCAGACAGTTTAAATCAGTTACAACTGGTGCCTTAAAGCAGTGCGTATAGAACTTCTTAATCATCATAAGGACCCCTTAAGTGGGCACTTCCTCGTAATCCAGCCTGGGATCTGCCTGAGGCCCTTGGCAACAGAGGTAGAGGCCTGATATGAGATGTCCTGGACCAATGAGAGATGACCATGCCACAGCAGCAGATGCTATCAAAGCAGAGTCCTTCACTGGGTTGAAGATATATAGTGTTGTATTAGGTTTCTGGCCTGGCCTTTGCAGCCTGGCCCTGGGGTTTGGAACCACAGACCCACAAACCCACACAGTCTCACAGAGACACACTGATGCTTACATTAATTTATGCTGATCAGCCTACGGCTGTGGCATACTGCTAGCTAGCTCTTGCTCTTAAACTAACCCATGATTTTTATCCTGTTCAGCCTTGCAGCTCGGTACCTTTTCTCAGAGCAGTATAGCTGTCCTCTGCATCAGCTGGCTTCTCTGGCACCTGCTCTGTTCTTCCTGTTCCCAGAGTTTTCTTAGTCTGGTAGTCCCACCCACACTTGCTGTCTCCTTCAGTATTTTTATTAAACCAGTAGGCAGGACAATTATTTACAATGTAACAACATAATAAGGCTTACCCCTCCCTCAATAAACTGAGCTTGCTTATTTCAACTTGCTTCTGGGCCGGTGTCTTGTACTCTATGCCTACTCATCCCCTCTCTCAAAGGGAACTTGCAGGAACCAGAAGCAATACCAACAAACTGTTTCTTCTATAACTTACTTAGGTTATGGTATTTTATTACAAGAATAGAAAAGTTACTATATTAGAGAAGCTGTGAAAAACCAGAAAAGTTTAAACAATAACAAGGAAAGAAAGCAATCACTGAAACCAAACACAGATGCCAGATTTTATAGACAGGAAGATCAAAAAATTATTATTACTGTGTTGATTATGTTCCATAAGCATAAAAAACAAATAAAAAGTTAGAAAAGTCAGTGAATAGATACGTGTTTATTCCCATGAAGGCTAATGATCCTATTAGAAATGAATTAAACTTTTATAGATAAAAAAGATGAAATAAAAATTTAAATGTAATATATAAGACTAACAGGCTAGATGATGCCAGAAAATGAAAGAGAATTTGATATTGTAACAACAGAAAACATCTAAAATGGAAATCTGAGTAGAAATGAGAATTCAAAAATATCAGAACAAATGGAACACACACACACACACACACACACACACACACACACACTGCAAATAAGGCAGAAGAAATGTTATATAATGGCTAGAGAACTTTTGTCAAATTTTATATCAAATAAAACCACTCATTTAAATCTCTCAAAACATGAAAACTACACCTAAGCACATCATCAACAAAATATTTTTTGAAGTAATAAAAAGAAGACTCAAAAAAGGATAAGATACATTTCCTTCCCATTCTGAGGGAATAAAGACATGGAAATATAATATTTTATCAGAAGAAAGTGTATACCCTTAGATCAGGGAGGTATTTGAATCCCACTACATACATGAGGTGATGGTGAATGACATTTTAACAGCACCAAAGGAAAAGGCATTGTCAACATGAAATTCTACACTGGGAAAAAGTATTATTCAAGAATAAAGTGACCTGAAAATAAGATAGGTTATAGAAGAGAAACCGTCAATCCTAAAGTAAGCACAGTTAATTAAAAAATAACCAAAGTACCCTATTAATAATATAATATTCTTTAAAAGCGCACAAAATAGAGATAAACAGATAATTGGTAACAGATAACAGATAAATAGATAAACAGAAAACTGAAAAGTGTTATATTTATACCTGATCATAATAATAACATTAAATACAGTAGTTCAAATATGACAAATAAAGACAGACAGTAATGTTGGATTTAAAAAGTAAAATTTGACTTTGTGTTACGCATAAGGGATACATGTAAAGTGAACAATGTACAAACAGTTTAAATGAAAAGGCATAAAAAGATATACAACATTAACATTGCAAAGAAAGCTGAAATGGCTATATAAATAATAGGTACAGTAATTTTTAAGGAAATATATTACAAATATTAGCTAAATATTTTTAAATAATAATCAATCATGAGGATATATGAACTATAACATTTCTGTACTGTAAACATATATTCAAAACACATGAAGAAGGAAGTGTTTATAACCACAGAATAGAAAAGACATGTGTGTTACATTGTAGTAGTTTCTTTGGTCTCTAGCAGCCAGAGGCCCAGACCCACAGACCTGCAGCCCCAGATCTCTTAGCCGCCCACTGCTGTTTTTGCCCCAGAAATGACTCAGACACTTATATTAACTTCATGCTGTTTGGCCTATGGCTCAGGCACATTGCTAGCTAGCTCTTTCATCTTGACTCAACCCATTTCCATTAATCTGTCTGCCACGTGGCCCATGGCTCACCTGTGTTCCTTACATGCTTCTTGGGCGGCTGGCTTGGTCTGTCTGACTCCGCCCTGCTTCTCCTACTTATGTTGTGATTTCCTCTCCTACTTTTTCTATGGTGCCTGTCATGGGCCAAAACAGATCCTTTATTTAAAGATTACTATTCACAGCATACAGAAAGACATTCCCACATCACATGTGCACAAAGTTATTCATAACTTATGATAGCACTCAGTAAACAAAAAATCCACAGGAATGTAAAATTTAACACTATTAACAAATTAAATTCATTTATTTCAATATATCATCACAATTTATTTATTTGGTAATTTATGCACTTATATAAACTATTTTTATTAAATTACAAAGTATAACTTGTTCTTAATTAAATATTGATAAAGATATTTGCATATATCTACATATATACAATACAGGATTGCAGTTAAATATTTTATTTCCCATAGAATATGTGTTGTTTAAATCCATTTCCCATTTTCCTTCTTCTGAAATTTCGCCCCTATTCCCACATCACTGTCCCTTCATACCTTAATGTGCTCTGCTTTCTCAAACCCACAGAATCAATTTGATGTACTCATATGTACATGGGTATAGGATTAATTATTAGAGAAATGGTAGTTTGTTAGGGGCTAATGTCCCTGAAGAAATCTGACTCTCCTTCTCTCAGAAGCCACATAGCCATGCAAATAGGGATAAGATTTTATGAACTTTCCCCAATCAATTCTGGGATTTTGGCTGTTTTAATATTGTAGAGATATTGTGTTTATACCCATAGTTTTTGTGAGTGAATGTGTGCATGTCACATCTGGCAAGTATTATTTGGCTGTATACATCCACTTTCTTTGGCTCTTACAAATTTTTTGTCCATTCTCACATGATGATCCCTTAGCCTTTAAGGAAGAGGTTTTTCCAGTTAGTGCTGAGAGCTCCTTAGATAGATTTTACACAAGGGTCATGCTGTTTTTATTACCAAGGCTAGGTAGTATAAGTTGAAATAAGGAATGATGATATCTCTAGCAGTGTTTTCATTCTTCAGGATTGTTTTGAATATCGTGGGTCTTTTATGCTTCTCTAAAAATTATGAGATTTTTAAAATTCAATGTCTATAAATAATTGTGTTGGAACTTTAATGAGGATTGCATTGAATCTGTAGGATTGGTAGGATGGTCATTTTCATAGTATTAATCTCACAAATCTATGAGCATAGGTATGTCCTAGCCTTCATCTTTATCTTCAACTTAAGACACACTGTTGAACACATATCAAATGCTCATTGTAGTAATTCCTGCCTTTTACCAGCTACTTCTAGCTTCTAGCTTCCAGCACTTAATATACTTGGTAAGATACAATTGTCTATTTATACTATATGTAAAATATAGTGAATTTGTGGTATAAGTTGTAATAATACAGAAATGAAGTGATATAATGGGAGTAAGATATAAATCTTCATTTAACATAGAATGCTAAGCTTGCAGGACAATGCTCACTAATGCAGTATAATCTAGAATATTCTCATTGATACAATAGTGAAAATTGTGTAAATAAGTGAAATTTGGCCTTGTTGACTTGAATATGAGGTCTCAAATTGATAAAAATGTAAATCTGAGAAATGATAAAAGATAGAAATATCCAAATCAAATGAATGACCACCCTAACCTTCATCCAACAATGGATAGCAGCAGAAGCAAAGATCCATAGCTAAGCCCTTAGCTCCTAGTCCAGCTGAAGAAAAAGAGAGGAACTAAACCCTCCAAAGGTAGACGATGACTGTCAAACAGTGTGAGCAATTTGTGGAGCTTCTTGGAGTAGGATCAGACTCTGTTCCTGTGCATGAACTGGCACCTTGGAGCCCATTCCTTACAGAGATGAGGGACTACGACCTACCTCAACTGGGTGTGCAGATGGAACTGACCCACCTTTGGACTCCTTGCCCTCTTTTACAAATGGATGGGGTAATGGGGTGGAAGGAGGCTGAGGGAATACTGGGAGGAAGGAAGGGAGGGCAAGCAGTGGTATATAAGGAAAAAACCTTTTAAAGGATAAAAATTAATAAAAGAAATATCCTCTTATAAAATAATAAAGGATAAAAAATATGGCAATGGTGCTATGTAAGCTGCCAATGGAGGGAAGCAACCAATAGTCCTACCCAGCTCTGAAGCCTATACACTACAATAATTACTATCATGACAAGATATTCCTAAAAATGTAATAGTGCTACACATATCTTTGTAGTAACCAATACTTATCTAATTGGACTTAAGTCCCTCTCAGAAAGAGGGAAATAAATATTTGGTACTGGAAACTTAGCCAGCCATCCATGACTATTGAGGTAATGACCCTTAAAAAGGGAACCCATTACTTCCACTTCCAAGTCAGTATAATTATTAATTAATTGTGCCTATAGGAAAGTATAGCTCACAGCCTTCATCAAAGAAGAGGCTTATAAAAAGCCACAATTTTTCAAAATGCAGATAACTTTTGATTATATGATGCCTTGCTCTCACCTGATATATCTACATATAACCCCTATGTTGAAGGCTAAGGGAACACTGTGGAAGAGGTATCAGAAAGATTTTAAGAACCAGAGGACCAGAAAATCTGCTTTGAGAATGTGTCCTTTTAGAAATGACAGGGAAGTTAAACCCATGCATGATACCTTTAATAATATGACTACTTAAATAATACTTGGACAAGAACATCAATATACTATATATGTAAAAATTTTAAAAATAAATTTAATAAAACTAAGTTACAAGTGAAGGACTATAGACTGTATTTTAATGAAAACATGGAAATCAGCCGTTTTAAGGTCAATTTTTAAATATAGTATTTAAAAAATTTGATCAGATGTACTTGCACAGGTAGACAATACTGTTCCCCAAAGACATGGACTCCTTAATGAAAATTCAGTACCTGGCATGGGTAACTTCCAAATGAGTTATTGTTCAGGAAGGCCTAATAAGAACCCAAAATTGCATAGGCTTTTGCCATCCTTGGTCACCCTCTATAACCTTATGGTAAAGCCCTATTGCTAAAGACACCACAAACTTTGGTTTCAGGACACAAAAATAAATCTCAAACTGGCAGAGAAAACTTCTTCCTCATAGCTAGCTTTCATAGTGCTGTAAGGTGCTGTGCAGGCTGCTGGGGAGGAAAGACATCAGTGGTTTTACCTAGCACTGACCTTTCAGGCTATAATACTGACCATCCAAGTAAGATGTACCCACTGTTGCAATAGTAGCAAAACATCTTACAACAGTTTTCAACCTTTTTCTTGATTGAATATGAGTCCTGCTCCACTGGAAGAAATTCACACCTGATATTGTAAACATGCTCAAAACCAATGGTTAGTAAAGTCACAGGTCCTACAGAGGAAACTCTGGTTTTGTTTTGCTAAAATGTTATAACATCAAACTGTTCTCTAAATATTTATGTTTATATTCATAGATTTGTGCTGTTATCTTTGGTCAGAGAAACTACATTTTTCAGTGGTGCAAGGATTTATAACTTTCTAAAATGCTCAGAATAAATGATTATGAACACAACTGTGGACGGATTATCTAATACCTTCCCTGTATGTAAAGCTAAAGAAATCTCACTGAAGAAAGAATGGAAGACCCAAAGGATGAAGATAGGAGCTATGCAACAGCTTTTTTTTTTCTAGCATTGTCATGGCTGACGAGCAAGTCAACTAATATCAACTGTGGTTGCTTACACAAGACCTGCACAAGATTAAGCCAGTCTAGCATGTGTGAAGAAGGGGTCTGTGAAGCACCACCCTGAGCATAGAGATTACTGGCAGTTGGCAGCTACTGAGGAAGAATCACTTTTCTCTGTGTCTGTGGCTATTTGTTGGTTGGTTGCCCATATCCTAGTGTGTGGTTCCCATAATCATTCACATATGATCAGCATTAATTGGACTTAGCAAGCTAATAATTAATAAACACATGAAGTTTGGATGAAGAGATTTGTGGTACCTGGGAGTGGAGTTGAGAGGAGGCAGTTGGGGGAATAATATCAAAATAAGGTCTGTATATGCATGAAAAATTCAAAGCATAAAAATATTTTTATAAAAATATAGAATAATTATTAGCTTGCTTATCCCACCATCTAATATTGCAAGCACTACTCCTCCAAGTCCTTCCATCCGCCTATGTCTGCCTTGAGGCTTTCTTCCCATAATTTCAGAACACTTGTTTGAGCTTAGATCTTGTAAATTTTCAGGGTTCTTACCCTGTGAGCTTCAGTCAATAGCTGTCAAGATAGAGTATAGAAGATGGGAGGTTCTGTGAATTTGGGCTTAACCATCAAGATTGAAAGAATCTAAAAACCCTTACGAAATGGGCAATTCAGAACTTAATTGCCAAGGTAAGATTAATGTTAACTCTAGGCTGGACTATTCCTTGGGACAGCTGAGCACTAGCATGCATTCATCATTCTCTGCTTCTTGACTGAAGATGCAATTACCAGCTTCATATTGAAGATCTTGCTGCCATACCTACCTGTCATGACAGATTGTATCCTGGAATAGGTCAAATATAAGCCTTTCATATTTAAGTTATTCTTGTTGGGTATTTTATCACAGCAACAAGAAAAGGAAATAAGAGAGGTATGTGTTTTGAAAATTAACATAGTGAATTCTCTCTCTGCCCAGTCTTAGTAGCAATACTAGGTTGTAAATCACTATTGTGTTATATTATTTTATGGTGTATTATATTTTTTCCTACCCCTTTTGTTAAAAAATGCTAAGTCATGTTACATTTGTTTGAGTAAATAAATTAACCTGTGTTTAAGAGGCTGAGTCAGCAACTAGCTGACAGGAAGTAGTAGAGAAGAACCTTGTATACCAAGTGTTCTTAAGTGGGAGCAGAGTGGAAGGAAGTTGGGTTTTTGGAGAGACACAAGTGAGGAGAGAATGTTACTTACTTGCTATTTAGCCTCTCTGAACAAGAAGATTCCATCTCAACCTTTGGAATCTTGAGTTCTTTAGAGGAGTAAAAATTTAGATGAAGTTCCCTAAAAGAGCTGGTGCCTGGGGGAACAGAATTTCTACCAGCTGTGGCCCTTCTAGCTGAAATGCTGCTGGTAGTTGTGAAGTTGCAGTTGCTAATTAGGACAGCCATTGCTTAAGGGGAAGTGAATTTAATGAAAAAAGAACAAGCCAGGCTTTTTGTTTTGAGAATGAGTAAGAACTTTGGGGAGTGAGTAAGATGAGGACACATAGTAAAGATTAAAGTTCCTTTCATCAAGACATTCTTGTGTGTCTGTGGCAAATAAAGGACTTTCTGAAGATAGTTCAAGATATTAATTTGGTCTCTTTTTAGACTGCACCAGGAAGGATATGTGATGTGGGAGTGTCTTTCTGTATGCTGTGAATAACAATCATTAAATAAAGGAGCTGTTTTGGCCCATGACAGGCACCATAGGAAAAGTAGGAGGAGGCATCAGAGTAAGTAGGAGGAGCAGGGCGGAGTCAGACAGGAGGAGCCAGAAGCCCAAAGGAGCAACATATAAGGAACACAAGGGAGCCACGGGCCACATGGCAGACAAATGAATGAGAATGGGTTGGGTTAAAATGTAAGAGCTAGTTAACAATGTGCCTAAGCCATAGGCCAAACAACATGAAGTTAATTTAAGTGTCTGAGTCATTTTTGGGGCCTGAGCAGCAGTGGGCGACTAAGGGGTCTGGCACAGCAGGTCTGTGGGTCTGGGCCTCTGGCCGCCAGGGACCAAGAAACCACATTGTAACAGATATGTTTATATATTCTATGCCTTTAATTGCTGTGATTTTGCAAAGACCAGGCTGGTATCCTAAGTTAACAGCTGAATGGAAAATAGCAAAATACAAGACCACTGACACAGTGGTTAAGAGTTTTGTACAAGACTCACATTTGATTCCCAGAACCCATGGTAAGCAATTCACTATCAGCCATAACTCCAGATCCAGAGGATCTGGCACCTCTGGGCTCCTTTAGGCATCTGCACTTATGGGCATACAGCCACACATAGATATATATACTTACACATAATTAAAAATAAAATGTTTTTAAAAACCTGAGCCAATATGACTCTGTGCCAGTTAAGGAAAGATTCAGATCTACTGCTTGATTTCTGCATAAGAATATAAAATGACAGTCAGTGAGATCAAGATAAAAAGGCATCAGCATTTTCAAAGCCCTGAGGACTGAAGCTGTTCCTTTAAGAGAAATAAGGGACAACCATTTAGCTGTGTGTGTCATTCCTTACATCACTGTGTTTCCAAGGCAACTGGATTACCAGAGAGACTGGAAGAGTCTGTATTGCTCATAAACTGTGTTATGAGGAGGAGTTCTTGCCCTAGCACAGCCTTTGAAAACACAAATAATATGGATTGTGCTTGTATTTTTCTCAAATGCCTTTAACCCAGGTCTGCACTTTCCAGTGCTGCTCTGACTCATATGATTGTTTAGGAATAAAATCAGACTGAGCAATGCTGTCCTTAGTAGCTATGGCCTGTGTTGAAAAGAGGCTACTATTTTGTTTTAGGTTGACCCTCCCATCCCCCAAGAGCTTCAGCTGGAAAAAGAAGAATAACACCAGAACAACAGAGATCAAACTATTTACAGGCTAACCTGGCACTCTCTATGTAGCCCAGGCTGGCTTTAAACACATAGTAATCCTCATGCTTCTATCTTATGAGTCCAACATTATAGGCTTCTAAAATTATTTTAAGTTTGGTAATCTAAAAGATGGAACTCAGTATCTAATGTGTTAAGCAGGTCTTTTGAGGTACATCCTCTCAACCCTGCCCACCTTACTTGGTGATAGCAATTTTACCTAGGGGCTTGCTTTTCCTGAACACATGATACCACTCACCTATGTCCTGAACCAGTCTTTTAGTTTTGTTTTTATGGCGAGGTCTATCTACCTTATCCTGGCTTGCCTGGAATGTTCTGTGTGAACCATGTTGACCTCTTTCTTGCAACAATCTTTCTGGTTCAGTCTTCTGAAGGCTGAGATTCCAAGCCTGCACCCTAATTCTTGACATTTCTTTTTTTTTTTTCTTTTTCATCTTTCTCTTCTTTGGGTACTACTGGAGATAAAACCCAGGGTCTTATTCAAACTAAGCAAGCTTCCTGTTACTGAGATATACCCTCCCTCAATCTTACAGAGAAGTTTAAAGGAAGTCAAAGCTTTAGAAACTGTTTCAACAGCTGACTCAAGCTGATGAGAGTTCAAGGATGCTAGACCAACAGCTGTAGTCTCTGCATGGGACCTATCTAGGCCCTCTGCATGTGGGTGACAGTTGTGAGGCTTGGCCTGTTTGTGGAACTCTTAGTGTGGAACCAAGATTTTTTTCCCTGGTACATGAGCTGGCTTTTTGGAACTTGTTCCCTTTGGTGGGATGCCTTGCTCAACCTTGATGGGGCGGGGAGGGGACAATGGGGAGAGCTTGGTCCTGCCCCAACTTGATATGCCATGATTTATTGATTATATCTTTTGGGGGAGTGGATGAGGGATAGAAAGGAGGTGGGAGAGAAATGGGAGGAGAGGAAGGAGGAGAAACTGTGGTTGGTATGTAAAATAAATTTTAGAAAATTAATAAATTAATGGAAATTTCCAGCCATTAAAAAAAGAAACTGCCTCATAATTCTAGACCCTGTGACATTTATTTTATCTGCCAAAGTTCCAGAACTACCAAAGAAGAACCAGGGGCCTCTGGCCCCTTTCAACATGTTCATCAACTTGACTAACTCGTACCAAAACAACAACAACAACAAAAAAATGTTACCACACCAAGGACCTCTAATTTGATCTTAAAAGTGTCATTCATAAGTTGGGTATAGTGGCACATGCCTATTGTCCCATTTCAGGAAGCTGAGGAGGAAGGGTTATTGTATGGTTCAAAACAGATTTCTCTATGTTGTGAGTTCTGGGATAGCAAGGAAATAAGACTTTGTTTCAAAAAATACACAATAATAAAAAGGAATAATTCACAGGTCAGTAGCATATGTTCTGTGAGCTGTATCTATGTCAATGGTCAATGTATGCTCTACAAGCCTTCTATGTTCCTTAATCTCCAGTATAGGTAAGTGTATATCTAAGGTCTGGACTGTATTGGGCTAGTAAACAACAACTTGTGATAATCTCCAAAACAGTGACGTTCCTCCATCATTTACATTTGCCTTTGAAGTAAAATTTCAAAAAAGAAGAGAACAGATTATATATGAACCACTGTTGTATCATCTTTTCCCTCACTTTCTTTCTATATCCACCACCAGACCAAGAGTCAGTACTATTGGTGGCTTGATTCCTTATGAGGAAAAATACTGAGGGACTACACACATTTTATTTCATTGAGCTTAGCCTAGCAAACCAGTATCTGCTCCTGATAAATTCAGAAAGTGGAGAGATGTAAAAGCATGTTAGACAGAAAGAATCAAGTATCTGAAACCCTAGATTGCAGATGATTAAACTAAAGAACTCTAGCATGGCAGAAGAAAACAGTAGATTCAAAGAGACATGAAATGAAGACAAGTATCCATTGGAAGAAATTTAGTATGACAAAAATCAATCATATGAACTCTAGAAAGTCTGTGTTTGATAGAGAATGGATTACAGAAATACGAAACCCTTTAGACTGTAGAAATGTAAAAGTTCACTGTAGAAGTATAGGCAAGAGATAACAATTTCTTGGGATGGTGTGGGGAAGAGTAAGTCTGACATGTTTAAGATGTGTGATTGAAAGAACATGGAGATTCATTAGAAGGAAAGAAGAAGAAAAGAGATGAAGAGGAAGAGGAACAAGAAGAAGAGGAGGAGGAAGAGAATGAGAGAAAGAAGTTCCAAGTAGCTGTCAATTTCCCAATGGGAGATGAACAGAAAATGACTTTGCTTACCAGGATGAAGAAATGTTATATAGGGGGATTCTTAACTGTTTAATATGTCAGGGATTTATTTACAAGTACTCCAACTACTCCATGTTCATCATACAAAAATATGTGTTCAGCATCCATGAAAAATGGCACTCAGGAAACATTTCCTTTCTGTTTGTTGTTTATTACTAAAAACAGCAATCCTACTTTCTTTAAGTGGGGCCCTGGTGGTGTAATATATATATATATATATATATATATATATATATATATATATATATATATATATATATATATATATATATATATATATATATATATATATTACATGTATGTATATATATTATATGTTCATTTTATTATTTTTTGTTAAAAGGATGTCTTTTATATATATGTATCCTTTTGCTCCCCCCTTCCCTCCTCCCAGTCAGCCTTCAGCCTCCCCCCTACCCATCCCCATCCCATCCCCCAAAAGGGATATATTATATATTTAATAAAATTAGTCTGGAATATCAGAGAACAGAATCACCCACAGAGCCAAGCCAAGAAGGTCAAGGAGTGGTGACTCACTATTTTAATCCCATGGCTAGATGAATCTCTGTGAGTTCAAGGCCTAATAGCCAGGCAATGGTGGTGTACTCCATTAGTCCCAGCACTTGGGAAGCAGAGGCAAGACAATCTCTGTGAGTTTGAGGCCAGCCTGGTCTACAAAGCAAGTTCCAGGATAGCCAGGACGGTTACACAAAAAATCCTGTTGTGAACAAGCAAAACCGGGCCCAGTTTATGCAAAGATTGTTTACAAACCTTCATTACCAGGTAAATACAATTCAATATTTCTCATTTTGGAGATATACTGAGTTTGATTTATTCAGCTCATCACTTCTTTTTTCTACTCAATATTTGATATTCTGTTTTGTGTCAGAATGTTTGTGGATTATTAGGAACTTAGGAAGATGATATGGTTTAACAAAAAGAAATGGGCCAAGCAGTGCATTCTATTACAATGATTTTAAGACAACTTACATTTGGACTATCACAGTGTCAACTCTTGGTTCTTCCAATCCATCCTTCCCTAAGTTACCAAAGGTGACTTGTAAGTTGTTAATCCAGCTTACTCTTTCCTGTGTTTAAACATTTCCAATGTTTGGACTTGAACAAGAGCTCAACAGAGAAGACCACATGCTGCTCTTCCAGAGGACGAAAAATTAGTTCCTAGCACCCAAATTGAGTATTTCCATGACAATCTGTAATTCCAGCCCTAGGAATTTTATGCTATTTTTTGATGTGTGGGTACCTGCACACGTGTCATATATTCACACATGCATACACACACACAATAAATAAAAATGATAATTAATTTTAAAAATCTTCCAATGACTTCCTATCATACTTTCTCATCATGTTCTGTAGGCCTCTGTGCCTCTGAAGTCCCACCTGTCACCAAGATTCTCCTGGCTCAGGCCTTTTTGTCTTCTTTGTGCATCCTCTCTGATTGGTATCTGTTCCCTGTGCTATTTTCAGGGTTAGCACTTTCTCATTATTTACATCTCAAGTCAGGTACCACATCCCTAAAGCAATTTACTCTGATTACATTATTTATTTCCTTATTATGTATCTCCCATAACATAAGCTTAAGCTGTGGTCAATTCACTTCATTGCTATAGCCCAAGTTACAGAACCTAACCCAGAGAAGGTACTTAAGAAGTAAAAGAATGGATTCGTCTATTTTCCTATGGAATCTAGTAGTTAGTACCTCTACTTCAGTGATTTAAAAAAAGCCTAAATATGTGAAAAGAAGCTCTGGAAGCTTGAATGGGGCATAGCCAGCCCCTTTTAAAAGACTGGGATCTTGAGCTGCCCTGTTTTGTTCCCGATTTCTTGGAGAACAGATCAGCAACCCTATGGTGGGACCATCCTAACTTCAAGAATTGTACTAAGGTTCAATTTGTATCTGTGAGTGTTAAAATATCCTTTAATAAATATTAATAATTTTATGGTATATTGCAAGTGAGAATTACTGCAGTAATGCTCTAGTTAACAGTTCTGATAGCAAGCAGGAGATCTACTTTCTCCAAATTCCTGAGGCATGACAGGGCAATCCTTAGTTAAACTTCACTAGGATTCCTTGTTTCCCTAATCTCCTGTCAGATATGCTATTCTTCCTAAGAAGAACAGAGTTTGGAGTCAAACTCCATTGCTTATGCATATTTTTAATATCAGCAGAGAGCCCCAGTGTAATACCTAGTAATTTCACAGCCATTTAAGGTGCAAACGCCATTTCATTCCATTTTTTTTATCATTTTTTTCTTTTCATGGAAAATAGATTCATTATGCTCAAAGAAATTGGTCAATAAAAGAAGGCTTACTTACTCAATTGCTTATATACCACCACGCAGCCAGGAAAAAGAAAAACAAACAAACAAAAACCAAAGGTGTGTGACCAAATACAGATAAAATCAATATAATGAGTTTCTGACTAAGAGCAGAGATTCTATCCTGCTGAGTAATTTTATTGTGGGGACAAACATGAATACCAATGGACAAACATTTAGAAAGATGTACTGACTGGTTTTGGATGTCAACTTGACCCAAGCTAGAGTCATCAGAGGAAGGAGTTCCAGCTGAGGAAATGCCTCCATGAGATACAGCTGTAAGCATTTTCTCATTTAGTGACCCATGGAGGAGAGCCCAGCCCATGGTGAGTGGTGCCATCCCTGGGCTCTGTAAGAAGGTGGGCTGAGCAAGCCATGGGAACAAGCCAGTAAGCAGCTCCTCTCCATGGCCTCTGCATCAGCTCCTGCTTCAAGGTTCCTGCCTACAAGTTCCTTCCTGTGGGAGTTCCTGTCCTAACTTCCTTCAGTGCTGAACAGCAATACTGAAGTGTAAGCTAAATACACCCTTTCCTCCCCAACTTGATTTTTGGTCATGGTGTTTCATCTCAGCAATAGAAACCCTAACTAAGGCGAATGATGACTGCTGCCACTTGGGGCCACTTGGCCACTCTATGCATCCCTCATACACTCATGTTCCAAGTGATAGAATTTAGCAGGAAAGTGTGTTATGACCTTAAAAAGTCTTAGCCAGGATAATAGAATGCTATATTTCGCATGTGCAACTGTAATAATGGTTTAATCATGGTAAAAAATCACTGATTGAATATTGAATGGTCTAATTCTTTCAGATTTTGTCCATGGTGATAGATATCAGGGTGGTTATTTTACTTTAATTTTTGAAAACTTACATTAATGACCCTTTCTCTCCTTTCCTTCCTTTCTTTCTCTCTTTTCTTCTTTCATCACTTCCCTTTGTTATGTAGGTTAACTCTTTTTCTTTTTCCCCACTAACCTTACCTTGTTTAGATAGAGAAGCTTAGCAAATATGAATGTCCTTATTGTACAGATGGCACTTGGCTGTGGTGAATGCATTGTGATGGTTATATAAAGGCAGTAGAAATTGGCTAAAAGTCTTATCACATGCAGTCTTTAAAGAAAATCAATCTGACTGGCTATGTGAAGCAGGTACCCTAATTTCATATCATCACCTTTTCCTCCTCTCCTCCTAATTCAACCCCACAGTCTAATTCCTAGCTCTGCAGCACCATCTACTATGGCCTCCCCTCCTTCTCCCCCATTAGATCACATAGACTTCCCCCAACCTACCTTTCCCCCATTCATATCTTTGTCCCAGCCCCCAACTCCATGAGGCATTCCCTAGAAATCTACAGGCCACTCTGTCCAGGGAAGCAAGTAGCCTTGCTATAGATCTTCATCTCTCCTTTCTGTTTTCCAAATGCTGCTTCCTAGTCTCATCCCCAACAGTGCAGCAGACTGCCTGTTGCATCCTCCCCCTCCTCTCTACCCGGATCTAATGGATCATACAGATCTTCTCCGCCAACCTCTTTCACCACTCATACTATTATCACAGCCTCCAACTCCTGAAAGCATTCATTAGAAATCTGCCACTCAAACCTGCCAGAGATGCAAGTAATCCAGAGAAGATAAGCAAGATTTAGATCTTCAGTATTTTCCACATTCAATGTCCAAGTCTCATTCCCAATTCTGTAGCTGATTGCATGTTGTCATCTCTCTTCACTCCCTGCCTCCACTCCCAAAGAACTAAGCATATGCTGTTAGAACACCCTGCTTTCCTTCCTCCTGTGGACCCCCTCAGCCCCAATATATAGCCTATCCACAGTTCTAAGTGTCACTCTCCAATACCTAGAAACAGAGGCTATGCCAATCAGGATCCCAGTAGAATTTCCTATGAACTACAATCAGCTGCCAAACCTTCCTAAAAATAAGAGAGGACAACAGAAGCCAAGGAATAAAATACACACCCAATGAAGATAAGACCAGATATTGGCACTTAGAATTACAATCTTCTCAAACCCAGATACCCAGACATCAGCATAAAAATATAATCAATAATAGCCTGGACAATGTTTTCACTAGAGCCCAGCTGTCCTATCACAACAAGCCCTGAGAATTGCAACAAAGCTGAAGCACAATACAAAGAACTTAAAATACCTTTTATGAATGTATTAGAGATCCTTAAAGAGGTAATGTATAAATTCCTTAAACAAATATATGAAAATACAGGCAAAAAGTGGAAGAAAATGAATAAAACAGTTAAAGACTGAAATAGAATCAATAAATAAAACCAAAACTGAGGGAAATCTGGGAATGAAAAATTTAGGAACTCAAACAGAAACCTCAGAAGCAACCATCACCAACAAAATAAAAGAAATGGAAAAGATTCTCATGCATTAAAGATATGATAGAAGAAATGGACAGCTTAGTTAAAGAAAATTTTAAATCTTAAAAAATTGTGTATATTCAGGCACAAAACATTGAGGAAATCAGGGATACTGCCAAAAGACAAAATCTAGAAATAATAGGAATAAAGGAAGGAGAAGAAACCCAGATCAAAGGCACAGAAGACATATTTTAAAAATCATAGAAGAAAACTTCCCTAACCTAATGAGATTCCTATCAAGGTAAAAGAATCATACAAAACACCAAATACCTTGGACCAGAAAAGAAAGTTCCCTTGCCACATAATAATCAAAACATTGTACATACAGAACAAAGAAAGACTATTAAAAGCTACAAAAGAAAAATTCCTAATAACATATAAAGGCAGAGTTACTAGAATAATACCTGACTTCCCGTGGAGACTCTAAAAGCCAAAAGGACTTGGACAGATGTATTACAAACTCTGAGATCACGAATGCCAGTTTAACAAATTACAAGCTTCTTAAAACTATATACATATATATATATATATATATATATATATATATATATATATATATATAAAGGTGATTTAAATGAAATCACCAACTGAGAGAGTTCCAAATGGACCTCTCTTGTCACCAAATGAAGTTTTCAGTAATAAGATTGTAGTCATAGGTTTCTGTCCTGCCAGCAACTCCCAAATAGGCTTAATATTACTTATAAATAAGCTCAGGCTTATTACCAACTAGCTCTTATACTTACATTATCCCACAATTCTTATCTATGTTTAGGCAAGTGGCTTAGTACCTTTTCTCAGTACTCCATTTTCATCTTGCTTCCTCTGTGTCTGGCTAGTGACTCAGTCTATTCCTTTCCTTTTTCAGAAATTATCCTTGTATATTCTTCCAGCCTATATTTCTTTTCTGGCTTCTGATCAATCGACATTTTATTAAATCAATACAGTGACAAACACTTTACAGTATCCCACAGTATGGAATACTGTACATTATCCCACAGTATGGAATGGGTTACATATACTTGAGTTGTGGCCAAAGGGATCCCATGGGAACTTCCAAATAACTGAGGCTGCTGACAAGGCTGTAAATTGCTCTAAACAAACTGGCAGCAAGGTCCTATTACTAAAGATATCACCTACAGAACTCATTGAACATGGACAAGTCCAGCTGGTGCCTATATAGAGCCTTCATTTTATGGGCTAGTCTTCATTACAAAAATGCACTATGTGCTATGGGACTATGTTCTTGTGTACTTTAAATATTTGTCCCTGTAAATATTGGTTTAATAAAGTGCTGATTGGCTAGAAGCTAGTCAGACAGGAAGTATAGGCAGGACAATTAGACAGAGAGAAGGCTGGGAAGAAGAAGAGCAGGGCAAACATCAGCAAGACACAGAGGAAGTAAACTGAAAATGATGCACTGAGAAAAAGGTACCAAGCCACATGGCTAAACATGGATAAAAATCATGGATTAGTTTAAAAGTAAGTGTAAGCAAAATAACAAGCCTGAGCCATAGGTCAAACACTTTATAATTGTTATAAGCCTTTGTGTGGTTATTTGGGACTATATGGCTATGGAACTGGATGGGCAGGACAAAGAAACTTCTGACTTCAACTCTGAATGCTACTAAAGGACAAATGTAAACACCAACCCAGTCACAAACCCTTTGGTTTACAGTTCTGTCCTGCCTGCAAGATATGTACATGTGATTTGACTTTAGGCCTACTCCACAAGATGGAGGCCAAACCTGACATTGCTTGGGTGACCAAGAACTAAAGACTAGATATTCCATAGACATAGAGTAAACCAAATACTATTGTTCTAAAAAAATAAAAGCTAAAAATTTAAACCACAGCAATAAAATGACTCCTAATAACATTTTGCTATACTAATAGATCAGTGTTTTGCTCAGCCATCATCAGAAAATTTTGTTCCTGAAGCAGATGAAAAAAAAATAACAGAGACAGCCAGATAATGTAAAGAGATTGAGAGGCCTGGGAATACTCAATCCTAAGTGTCATGTCTTCATCAAGTTCTTCCCCTCAAGGCTCAAAGAACCCTGTGCAAGAGGAGACAGAAAGATTACAAGAACCAGAGGAGATGGAAAACACCAAGAAAAGTACTTTTCTTTCTTTATTATGCGATGGGTCCCTTGCATTTATATTATGACTTCCATTCTAGTCTTTTTATGGGATTCCTAAGTGTGTGAATGAGTGAGTCTCTTTGTTTTTCTCCCCCTCTTTTGTATGCTATTTCTATGTATATGATTTTTCTATATCTTATTATATTGCTATCCCTTAGAAGCTTGTTTATTTTCAAAGGAGATACAGAAAAGGGTTAGATAAGGTTGGAAGAGAAGGGGAAAGAACTGGGAAGATTAGAACAAACCTGTAATTAGGATATAATGTGAAAAAATAATTTTCAATGAAAAAATAAGTAATTGCAAAAATGCAAAAAATATAAGCACCACTAAATGGATTCATTATGTTGGATATCTATTGACATAAGTTTGAATCATACATATGTTTAAAAATAGACATGAATTATATTTAGAGAAAATGAGAGGGAGTAAGAGGCATAGAAAGGTTAGATAGATGAGTGAGAAAATAAAGTAAATAAAGCAGGCAGATAAAAAGTAAGTTAATTTGATTATAGGGGAAGGGCAGTTTAGGCACCCTCTCCACTGTTGCTTAGAGTCCTAGCCAGAGTCATCTTGTGAGTTCCTAGATGTTTCCCTAGCACCAGTTTTCTTTCTAATCCCCACAATGGCTTTCTCTAATGAGATATCTATTTCTTTCTTTATCCCTCTCTGTTACTTCTCCCACTCAACCATCCCATTCTCTCATGATCTCTTCCTATCTTTCATTGCTCGCTCCCCCACATGGTCCCAATTTATCCAGGAAATCTCTATTTCCCCTTCCCAGGGGAATCCATGGATGTCCCTCTGAAGATCCTCTGATTACCTAGCTCCTCAGGAGGTTGTGGATTGTAAGCTGGCTATCCTTTACTTTATGTCTAAAATCCACTTATGAGTGAGTACATACCATATCTCTCTTGCTGGGCCTGGGTTACCTCACTCAGCATGATGATACTCTGATTCATCCATTTGCCTACAAATTTCAAGATGTCATTAATTTTACTGCTGAGTAGTACTCCATTATGTAATTGTACTGCAATTTTTAATCTAGTCTTCAGTTGAGGGGCATCTAGGTTGTTTCTATATAAGTTGTTTCTCTTATAATCAAATGAAAGGCCACCCTAATTGCCATTATAGAACCTTTATTCAGCAACTGATGGAGACAGAAGCAGAGATCTGTAGCTAAGCACCAGGTCGATCTCTCAGCCCAGCTGATGAGAGGGAGGAGAGATTATACAAGGAAAGGGATCAGGATCATGATGAGGAGACCCACAGAGACAGTTGACCCCAGCTATTGGGAGTTCACTGATTCTGAAATGACAGCTGAGGAACCTCCATGAAAGGAACTTAACCCTCCAAATGTAGATGACAGTCAAATGCCATGGGCAGTTTGTGGAGTCTCTTGCAGTAGGACCAGAGTTTATGTCTAGTACATAAATGATTTGTTGGAAACCATTCCCTACAAAGGAACACCTTACTAAGCCTTGATAGTGGGGGGAGGGAATAGGTCCCATCCTACTGGATATGCTAGACAGAACTGACTTACCTTGGGACTCCTTGCCCTCCCTGGGAATGAATGGATGGGGAGATGGGGTGGAGAGAGGCTGAGGGAGGACTGAGACGAGGGGGAGGTGGGGGAGCAGTGGCGGGTATGGAAAAAAAAACTTTTTAAATAAAGAAACAAAAAGTAAGTTAAAGTACTTAAAAAAAGTACTTCCTTTCTTATTTTTGAGTAGTTTGTTCTTGTATAGATATCACAATTTTTATGTTTGCTCTTCTGTAAATAGACTTTACGCACTTCTTAATTCTTGACTATTAAAATAAGTTGTAAGCAAAGAAAAACGAAAGAAATAGGTTTCCTTTAGGTATCATACATGTATTTTCAGACACAGGTATTAGTCTGGCAGCTTGTTGCTAGCTTTGATTAACGAATATTACTAATTGTGATTAGCACTTTAATTTTATATTAATGATAATTGCCAAACTATTTTATACTTGGGTAATTTTCTCCTCTAAGATTGTCATTCTTTTCCCCTCAGACTAGACTTTTCGATAGTCTAGGGGGAAAAAAAGACAGTATAAAGACTGGAATCAATGGGAAGTTGGTTATTTTCAGTTTTTCTTAAATTTTGTAAACTAAAATACAATTACAATTGCCCATTTCCTATCCTTCCTCTCTTTCTTCAAACACTTCCATGCCCTACTATCAAAATGATAGCTTTTTAAAAATTTCTTACATGCACATATACACACATATCTATCTTTATATGCATACATATACATGCACATATGATTAATATCCAGAATGTATAAAGAACTAAAAAATAAAGTAAACAAATACCCAATTAGCATGGGCTATATATCTGAGTATAGACTTCTCGATAAAGAAATAAAACTGACTAAGAAATGTTCATCTCCCTCAGCAACTAGGGAAATGAAAGTGAAAATGACTTCAAGATTTCATCTTACCCCAGGCTTAATAGCCAAGATCAAGAAAGCAACTGATAAAAATTGCTGACAAGGTTGTGAGGAAAGACAAATACTCATTCATTATCAGTGAGAATGCAAATTGTTTCAGCTACTCTGGAAATTGGTAAAGATTTTCACCAAAAAGCTAAAAATAAATCCACCATATGATGCACTCCTTGACATATTTTAAGGTACTCAATATCCTCCTCTACAAATACTTGCTCATTGTCTTTTTATTAATAATAGCTAGGAAATGACCACCAATATTGGCATTGCTTTGCTCTTGTCTTCTTTACGCAGCCATTTATAGGAGACAATGTTCCACAAATTACCTCCTGGTATTCTGACTGGTAACAATGTTTTTTTACCCCTTCTTACTCAGTGTTCTCTTGAGCACAGCTGCAGAAGCAGTGATATAGAGGTATCCACTGGGACTGAACTTTATGAGATCTACTGATCTTTGCATTTTGTCCAGTTGTAGTTTTCTGTAACAGTCTCTTTTTTTTTTTTTTATAAGGACAGGCTCTTTTATTTTTAAAATTTTTGTTTGTTTTCAGTACATTCTGGCTGCAGTTTTCCCTCTCATCCAAATCCTTCTCCTTTCTCCCCTAGATGCAACTCCTCCACTATTTCCCTTTAGAAAGGAGCAGACTTCCCATTGATATTCACTAAACACAGCATAACAAGATACAGTAAGACTATGGACAAACCCTCATATCAAGAGTGGTCAAAACAACCCAGTATGAGGAAAAGTGTTCTAAGCGCAGGCAAAAGAATCAGAAACACACCCTCTCCCACTGTTAGGAGTCCAAAAGAAATACCAGGCTTATATCCATAATGTATATGCAGAAGATCTAATGCAGATTCATGCACGCTCTCTGATAGCCACTTCTATGGCATACTTTCTTTTGGCCACCAACCAGCTCCCAAATAATGACATTATTAGTTACAAATGCTCAGCTTTATCCTATGCATGTCCCAGTAGCTCTTAAAACTTATTTTAACATGTTTCTCTCCTGTGTGTTACTTCAAGCCTTTTTACTTTTCTTTCATTCTTTATTGTCCTACTCCATGTCTGGCTGGCTGGTGGCTGCCTAGCTGGCTGGCCTAGGACATCTTCTTTTTCTCCCACATTCTCTCTTCTCTTCTTCTTCTGGGAGTCACAGAAATATGAAATAGGAATGTTGGTGCCACAAGGCTAACCCATCAAAGTCAAGGGCTTCTGGCAGAGGAAAAGCCAAAATCTCAAGGAGTTTTGGTGCTAATCACTCTTATAGGTGCTAACTGCTTCCTACAGAGGATTTCTGTGTGTGAAGTCAGCCACTTCAATCTGTGAATTCCTTAGAATTTATGGATATGTCCCCCCATCCCTGTGTGAAAACAGTCACACAGACAAAGTCTTCCAGGCCTTTGTTCCCCCTGCCCAGAGTAGACCTACTGTTATGTCTGCCTTCCCTCTGATTACCCATGCTAGTAAACATAGTAATTCATTTGAAACTATTCTCAGGTATGGAAGAGCAACTACAGATAAGATAACTTACAGCCACAGCCACGTCCTAAAGTCACCACCCCTACTGATAAGAGAGCAGTCTGGAGCTAACAAACCCAAAAAGCTTTACAAGGCTTTCTTGCACCTGGATTCTTTAACACAGGATCCTCACTTAAAGGTTTAAAGATGTAAATTAAGCCTTCACAAAATATCTGCTAGGGAAGGTGCTTTAGCAGAACAAAGATCTGCAAGGTCCCCTTCATTGTTTACTTAGTCACCTAGCAACCTAGAACACCTGCTCCTCCTGGCCTGATTAGGCTATATAAAATGCATAACTTCATTGTTGCATTGTCATGCCATTGCTATGCCAATATAGATGTATTTTAAAAAGAATTGCTCTAAGCCTGATTCCTGTTTAGAGATTCCTCAGGAGTAGAAGCACATTATCTTGAAGTTCTTAGAGAAAACCTAACTGGGTCTGGACCCCAAGAAGGTTTTTTGTTATCCTCCTACTTATTCTCTGCCTGCCAGCCTTGCCTATCCCTCTGCTGCCTAGCTGTTGGTCATTCATCTTTTTATTAGACCAATCAGATATCTTATGCAGGCAAAGTAAAACAGCAACACATCTTTATATAATTAAACAAATAATACACATCTTTACATAACTAAAGTACTATTAGCTAATGTCTGTGGGCTGTGTTCTCCTGATGTCCTAGACCACTCTGTCTCCTACAATTCTTTCTCCCCTTCTGCAGAACTACAGAGCTCCAAGAGGAGGGATCCATTGGAGATCTCCAATGTAGATTCTCTCTTAGCCTAATGTTTGGCTGTAAGTCTCTGCATCTCCTCCCATCAGCTCCCAGCAGAAGCCTAATTGATGACAAACAGGCTAGGCATCAATCTATGAATATATAAGAACATCATTGGGCATTATTGATTTTGTTTTCTATCATAGGTCTCTGTGTTATAAAGGTTTGTAGCAGCACTTATTTGTGGAGGTAAGGATATGATTTAGCATATAATAAGGAGTCATGCTAGTCTATCAAAGAAGCAATAGTAGATTCTTTTCTAAGGTCCATCGTCTCACTAGCCCTAGGTTTCCAGAACCAGGCATGATTTCCCTCCTGTTGAATAGGCCTTAAATCCAATTAGACAGATGTTGGTTGCATCATGTGAATACCACTTACTACATATTTATGTATATCTTGTCTGGGTTATGATTGTCATGGTTCATAGGTATTACAGCTGGCTAGGACTGTTTAATTCTTTCCCTTCCTTGGCAGCTTGTATTTTCTAGAACTATAGAAGCTAGACTATAGAAATGAGGTTTTCAGATCAAATATAGCTTGAGTCATCTGAGTGTGTGCCCTAAGTGTACAGTATCTTCAGCAATATAGGCCCACTCTCAACTACTGAAAGACCAAGACAACTAAATGCTACATCTGTAATTCAGTAATAGTAAGAGAATACTATTTAGTTGCAAAGAAAACATAGTTTAAGGAGTCACTTGGATTACCCTGACCAATACTTCCAAAGAAGATATCTTTTTTTCTGGTTCTGGGGATATATTTATAATTTTATATAAGATAATATGTTTCCTTGAGGCTTTATTAAACAACTTGTGGTGTTATTCTACCCTGATCCTTCCCTTCTGCTTTTGTACTGACCTCCCTCTCTCCTCCCTAGTTAAAATTGCCTCCCCATTGTTCCATTTACTACTTTGTATCATGTACTATTCCTCTTTCAAGTTCCCCTTATCTATGATCTCTTTAAAATTTTCTGGTTTCTCTAGTCACTCCATGTTACATACCCACATCTGAGAATTTGGAACTGCTAACATAAAAGCAGGAAGTTATCACACGGTCCCATCCCTAGACAAGGAATTATAGCCAAATACTGACTGCTAGGAGTAGAATTAGCCTCTACCAGTGATGAGCACCTTATTGGTTGTTGAGTGGTCAGCCCTGAAGCCACATACACACAAACAGTAAAATCAGACTCATCAGGTTGCATTTATTTATTTGGGCACATACACATGGCTATATGAGTCTCTCTCTCTCTCTCTCTCTCTCTCTCTCTCTCTCTCTCTCTCTCTCTCTCTCTGTGTGTGTGTGTGTGTGTGTGTGTGTGTGTGCATGTAACAGTAATAAAAAAAAAGACAAAGAAACTTTCACCCTCTTTTTTGAGGGGGCAGAGTAAATACTTCAAGGAACAAAGGAGGAATGAAATAATTCTATTTCAATTAAAATATTTTTTACAAAATTAAGCAAATATAAAATACCAATTGATTATATACAGAATATACTTTAGAAAGAAAATAGTTCACAAAAGATGCTGGTGAAGATGTAAGAAAAGTGGAACCTTCATTCACTGTTAGTGAGAACAAAAATTGATGTGTGCATTCAAAGCTAAATATAAATGTACCAACTATATTACTACTTGGTATATGCTCAAAGGTCTTGACATTATACTCCACAGATTTTTGCTCAACAATGTTTATTGTCACTCCATTTATGGAAACATAAATGTCTATATGGAAACATCTTAAATGTCTGTCAACAGATAAATAGGTAATGAAAATGTACGGTGAATACAGAAGAGAATACTATTTAGTTGCAAAGAAAACATGGAATCATGAACTTTGCACATTTATTATATTCTTCTGTGACATCTGTCTGTGCAACCTAGCTGTTGGCTCTTTGAAATGGTAAGGGTAAATGTTCAGAGGTATCTTCTGCTCAATTTCCTAGGATTGTCAAAGTTTTTGTGAACTTGGATATCACAGTAGCTATCCCTAAAGGAAATATAGAGTGATCCCCATCACTCCCCATATGAAGAAAAAAATTGGTGCTTTTTAAGTGTAAAATCCACTTTTTCATTGTGTATAGGAAAGCAAATTACTGGAAAATAATGGCTTTACTTTTTTTTTTTTTTTTTTTTTTTTTTTTTTTTTTTTTTTTTTTTTTTTTTTTTTTTTTTTTTTACTTTGCTCTGCTTGTTTATTAGTTCTAGAAACTTTTAAATAAGTTCCTTGGAATATTTTATCTATACCATCATGTTATTTGACAACAAGAAGGACTTTATTTCTCTCCTTTTAAACTCCTATCTTCTAATTTTTTCTCACTGTACCAGCTAATAATTTTTAACATAATCTGGATAAGGGAGTAGACAAATGATACAAGAGTGTGACCATTTATTGTGATAAGGAGGAGATATGTAAGTATACATGAGCATGTGTAAACTATTAAGATACCCTGGGCCTTGAGAGATGGACACAAAGCTATAGCTCATACAGATGGTTAAGAACCAGCTGAAGCAGAGTAGAAAAGAAGGATCCATTCTAAAACCAGAGGAAAATTCCAAGTAAGCAGAGCCCACCAAAGTCATCTTCTTTTTTCCTTTGACTCTTATTCCTGGTACTTTAATTCTGTCCTTATCTGGTGTGTTCTCACTTTAACCTTATTACAAAGCCTCTATTCCTGTTCCTCTTCTTCCACATTATTAAAAATTAATTTCTTTCTGTGACTTTTCTGTTGTTCTTCCAGGTGTCTAGAAGCAAATGAGGCAAAGCTAATTCTGAAATGAAGTTCAAGAGAAAACAATCCCCAGAACAGAGACCAAGACAGTTAAACCAGAGAAAGGAAGAAGGCCAGGATAATCCTGCCACAATTACCTGCTGAATGAGAAATTGAATAATGATGAGCCATAAAAAGTCCAACTGGCTAAGGAGAACTTTGCCCTATCTAATGGCCTCAGTAAATGGTATATGAGCATGAGGTAAGTGAACCCCAAACCATCTGAACCCAATGATTTTTAGCTAATAAAAATTGCCAAAATATGAAGAGAGTAATTTTACATCAGTTGACTACTGATACTCAATAATGGTGAAAATAAAACCAAACCCTTCTAAGGACATATATCTGTGTGCTATATGGCACAAGGAAGGAGAAGACCAATTTATATAAATGAGTCATTCCTACACAGTTTCATCCAGGGAAACTTAGAGCCTTTTTTTTTTAAGATTGCCATTTTCAAAATCAAAGAAGCTCAGATACAGGGGAAAATACTCAAAGAGTACAGCTGCACCCCTGTGCTCAGTTTACCACTAGACTTAGTACAGTTATGGAATTTGGTTCTACTCATGACCTTTCCTTAGTCTTTGTTCATGAAACAATTTTCAGGGTCTCAGAGAGACTGAAAGAGACTTGAACATTCATATTGAAAGTCCTACTTTGGAGAGATGGTCCCCCAAAACTATAGCTACACTCCTGTAGTAAGCAGTGGATCAAACAGGGGCCAACTTGTATGAATGGGCCTTTAAGTCTTCCTGGGACTCAAGCACAAAAAAAAATCTTCCCTGATTTCTTTTATAAAATCAGAGAGAAAAGGGGGTCTGTTCTGTTTGCAGGTGAAGTGTAGGACCTGAGAGTAGACTGTGGATGCTCTGGTTTGCGCAGAGGGACCTCAGATAATAGAGGAAAAATAGTGTTGTGACCTATACCAAACTAGTGCTCATTTGTGAGAATGAGTCCCTAGCCCTCCCTCTCTGGGGACTCTAACCATAGGTGCTATCAGAGGTTTCCAGAAAGGAGGGGCTATGTGACTTTTAGGCCTAGATAAAAGCTGGGAATGAAATGCAGAATGGATAGGCCCAGACAGTCAAGGTACATTGTATACATTTTAGGGCCTTGCACCAAACCAGGACAGACTTGGCAATGAGCCTGTACCCAAACTTCAGCATCTGCATCCAAGGACTTGGGGGTACGGATTTTGTGAGCTTCCTGGAGACTACAGGCTGCTTCAGTGCGGACTTGAATGAATCAGCCTCTCCACATTCTTCCACATCTGGAAACTCGGGTAACTCAGAGATATTTTGTGATGTTTGGAAGGAAGATGGCCACACAGTAAATTCAGACACAAGGCAACAGCTTAGGGTAGACTACAAAAGTCTCTTTCCAGGTTATATGGTTCCAAGAAAGTGGAGTTTAACCCCTATTGTCAGCCTAGAAACATGTGGGTGTCCATTTGTAGAAATGAGCTAGCTACTTGCTCCCCAATTTCTGGGAACTATGTATAGTTGCCATTTTCAGATGTTCCCTGAGGGAATGTGTTGGTTGCTTGCTGGGTAAAATGGGTTCTTAAGAGTGGACTCTCAAAAGTTCTGCTTGGGACAGAGGGACTATCACATACTACAGGATGGTTAATATGAGCTGTACCAATAATGACCCACTCGTGGGAACGATTCTTTGCTCCTCCCTCTCCGGGGATTCTCTTTGACCATAGGAGCAATTTCAGAAGTTCTTAGAAATAGAGACCAGATAATATGTTAAATCAAGAAAAAAGCCGGGGAATGGGTTCTAGAAGCTAGATCCCAGATGGACAGCCTCAGATAATCACAAGGGATTGCATCTTTTTGTGGGGCCTACACTGAAGCTGGGCTGCTTACGGGTATGAGTCTATACTCAAGTTCCTGCATCTGGGTACATGGGGAACTACACGTCTTTTGTGAGGTTCTTTTGGGCTTAAAAGACGCCTCAGTGCAGAACTGTGGGAAAGAGCCCTCCCCAGCATCCTAGAGTCAGAGATACGGGTTTTTAGAGCACCTTTGAGGGTCCTTTGAGTTTAAAAGATGCCTCAGTGCAGAATTGTGGGAAAGAACCCTTCCTCATCCGGGTACTTTGGGGGCTCAGCGCCATTTTGTGAGGTTCCTGGGAGGCAGATGGCCTAGCTGGGCTTTCAAAGGTTGAAGTGAGCATCCTCATCCGGGTACTTTGGGGGCTCACCGCCATTCTGTGAGGTTCCCGAGGCAGATGGGCGCCATTTTGTGAGGTTCACGAGGCAGACGGCCTCGCTGGGCTTTCAAGGGTTGAGGTGAGCACCTCATCCGGGTACTTTGGGGGCTCGGCGCCATTCTGTGAGGTTCCCGAGGCAGATGGGCGCCATTCTGTGAGGTTCCCGAGGCAGACGGCCTCGCTGGGCTTTCAAGGGTTGAGGTGAGCACCTCATCCGGGTACTTTGGGGGCTCGGCGCCATTCTGTGAGGTTCCCGAGGCAGATGGGCGCCATTCTGTGAGGTTCCTGGGAGGCAGATGGCCTAGCTGGGCTTTCAAGGGTTGAGGTGAGCACCTCATCCGGGTACTTTGGGGGCTCACCGCCATTCTGTGAGGTTCCCGAGGCAGATGGGCGCCATTTTGTGAGGTTCACGAGGCAGACGGCCTCGCTGGGCTTTCAAGGGTTGAGGTGAGCACCTCATCCGGGTACTTTGGGGGCTCGGCGCCATTCTGTGAGGTTCCCGAGGCAGATGGGCGCCATTCTGTGAGGGTCCCGGGAGGCAGATGGGCACCATTTTGTGAGGTTCCCGAGGCAGACGGCCTCGCTGGGCTTTCAAGGGTTGAGGTGAGCACCTCATCCGGGTACTTGGGGGCTCGGCGCCATTCTGTGAGGTTCCCGAGGCAGATAGGCGCCATTCTGTGAGGGTCCCGAGGCAGACGGCCTCGCTGGGCTTTCAAGGGTTGAGGTGAGCACCTCATCTGGGTACTTGGGGGCTCGGCGCCATTCTGTGAGGTTCCCGAAGCAGATGGGCGCCATTCTGTGAGGTTCCCGAAGCAGATGGGCGCCATTCTGTGAGGTTCCCGGGAGGCAGTTGGGCGCCATTCTGTGAGGTTCCCGGGAGGCAGACGGGCGCCATTTTGTGAGGTTCCCTAGGCAGACGGGCGCCATTTTGTGAGGTTCCCTAGGCAGACGGGCGCCATTCTGTGAGGTTCCCGAGGCAGACGGCCTCGCTGGGCTTTCAAGGGTTGAGGTGAGCACCTCATCCGGGTAATTTGGGGGCTCGGCGCCATTCTGTGAGGTTCCCGAGGCAGACGGGCGCCATTCTGTGAGGTTCGGCCTCCCTGGGCTTTCAAGGGTTGAGGTGAGCAGGTAAGGGACAAAGACAGGAGCCCTGTCAGGAGAGGGGGTCCCCACTGAGGCAGCTAGTGCCTGTGGAAGGCCTAGACACAAGCGGGGCCCACAGGGACAAACAGGAACCTTGTAGTTCCCTGATTTGGGGACTCTGCACAGTCGCCATAGTCAGGCATTCCTCTAGGGAATGGGTTGCTTGTTGAGTGAAAAGGGTTTCAAAGAATGAACTCTCAAAGTTCTTCTTGGGACAGAGGGACTACCACATACTACAGGATTGAGAAGTACCAGTAATGGCCCACTTGTGAGAATGATCCCCTGCTTCTCCCTCTCCAGGGATTTTGATGGTAGATGCCATTTCAGAGGTTCTCAGAAGTGAGGGGCCATGTGACATGTTTAATCAAGAAAGAATCCAGGGAATAAGTTCCAGATGCCAGATCCCAGATGGACATCCCTAAATAATAACACTAGATTGCACCGTTTTGGTGGTTCTGCAACAAACTGTGGCTGCTTATGGGAATGAGCCTTTATCCAACTTCCTGTATCTGGAGATTTGGGAGACTCAGCACAATTTTGTGAGGTTCCTGGAAGGGAGACAGCTATGTCACACTTTTAGAGTTGAGATGAAAGCTTAGTGTGGGTGAAAGCCACCCCCTTATTTTTAGCATAGATGGCCCCCAAATAATGCAGTTTTTACCTCTGTTATGAGCCTAACTCCAAGTAGGACTCACCCCTACGAGTAAGCTCTTTCTCCACAATACTTGGAGATTAAGGATTGTTGCTAATTTTATTTATTCCGTGAGAGAACCAGGTGGAATAGTTTGTTGGGTCAAAGCTCTGCTTGGGACAAGGGGACCCCACAATGCAATATTATGACTAATAAGAGTTGCACCAAACAAGGGCCCAATTATGGGACTGAGCCTCCTACCCCTCCATCTCTGAGGACTCTGGCCATTTCAGGGATTCCCTGAAAAGAGGGATCTCATGACTTTTAAAAATAAAGATAGGAGCAGAGAATAGTTTGAAGAAGCTGTTTCCTAGATTGTTAGGCGCAGATAACCTGGCTACCTTGTGTCATTTTGTGGGTCTGGAACCAAACGGGGGACAGGGAGTGCAGACTTGCTGCATAGGAAGAATTAGGGAACTCAGAGCCATTTGCGAGGTTCCTTGAAGAGAGACAGCTATCCATCCTTTCAGAGTTGAGATGAAAGCCTAGGGTGGGCATAAAAAAGTCTCTTTCAGGATAGAAAGACCACAAATAATGCAGTTTCCCTCCTTTGGCTAGCACAGCATCAAGTAGAATGTTCTTGCCATGAACTCATTTGTTGGTCTGACTTTGGAGATAATGCCCAGGAGCAAATTTAAGAAGTTCCCAGAAAGAGGCTTATGTCACCTCCAGAAAGAAAGTCTGACCTGCAAGTAGACCAGGGAAGCCCCAGTCCAGATAAAGGGTCCCAAAATATAGCTCTATCCCTATGGTGAGCACTAACCCAAATGGGGGGCTCAGGTTGTAAGAGTCAGCCCTTTACCATGTCAATCATTGGGAACAATATAGAGGAGCAACTTTTAGCAGCCCAAGTGGTGGTTCCACATTCAGAGTAGACTGCCACGGCCCACTCCATCTAGAACAGTATTTCTCATCCTATGGGTATCAACCCCTCTGGGGTCTCATATCAGATATTTATTTTCATTGTGATTCATAGGACCAGCAAAATTATAATTATAAAGTAGTAATGAAAATAATTTTATCATTAGGGATCACCACAACATGAGGAACTGCATTAAAAAGTCATAGTATTAGGTTGAAAACTACTGATCTAGAGGGCACCCAAATTGAAGTTCAGTGAATCCATTTGGAGGAATAAGACTCTTTCCCTCCCTTTCCTGAAACTCAATGCCCAGGAGCCACTTAAGGAGATTTCCAAAGAGGAAGGGATCTTTCAGAAAAGATGAGAGCTGTGAGTTGGTTGCAAAAGCCCCACCCCAGATTGTCAGGGCCAGATAATCAAGGAACACTGTATCCTTTTGAGTGTCTTGCCACAAAACTGAAAAACATGGTTGAATAGTTGGAATGAGACACTCTATCTGCAATGTTTGACTTGGAGGACTTGGTACTATTTGGTGGCATTCCCCAAGGCTAGAGAATACCTCAATTCTCTCTTAAATGAATGAGACCCTCCCCGTATTTCCACATCTAGCTATCAGAGTCTGGGTGAGAGTTAAATAGACTGCAAAGCTACTTTTCACAATATAGAGTCCCCAGATAAAGCAGCTTCACCTTTGTTGTCAAACAGGCAACAAACTGTGGGATCTTGTAGGAATCAGGCCCTTGCCCAGCCCCACTTCCAGCCTATGTATACTGTACAGATGCTATTTTCAGATAGAGGGCTGCAAAGAATTCAGCTTAATACATATTAGATCTCTCCAAAACACAGGGGAGGTAATTTGCTGGAGTTGACACTTTCAGGATTTACATATAGAATTCTTGGAGTCTGGGAATGGGGAGATAGCTCAGTGGTTAAGAGTACTTGCTGTCAAATTAAATTCCCAGTACCCACATGGTGTTTCACAACTTCAATTCCAGGTGATCTGTTGCCCTTTCTCACTTCTGTGAGAACTAGGCAACATGTATTGTATATAAATGCATATTCAGGCAACTATTCATATACGTAAAAGAAAAAGAATTCTGGTAGTCAGAATATGTTCAGGTCAACTGAACAGAGATGACCAGCTGGGACTTGTGGGAGGTCAGGGTGAAAGCTATGCGGTTACCTCTGAAGCTCTGCTCCAGATAGAGGCACCCCAAATAATCCAGTTTTTCCCTTTTTATCCCAGGTGAATGAAGGGAGCCCAAGAATGCTGAGCTCGGATTGATCCAGACAAAAATCCCAGCATAATTTATGGGATGTAAATCCCACTCCTATCTGAGGAGCTATTGGTAATTGATAGCCATTAGGAGAGAGTTGGTTTTCTTGAAGGGTGCATCTTCTAATCTGTTGACCGTGATTCAGTGGATGCTCATGCACTCAAGAATATAAAGCCATTAGAAATTGGACTCAGTGGGCTAAAAAGTATGAGAGTATAAGGTTTGGCGAATATAGAAGGATGGATCCAGGAGGATTTGGGGTGGGAGTTTAATATAATTAAAATGCAATGTGTGAAATTATCTGAGTTAATAAAATATTTTTTAAAGATTGTGCTCCATATACCTTTCCCAGGATCTCTTGGAATCAAGGTAAGACTTTGTGCCTAGGCAAAGGGCTGATCATTTGCCCTAAATGGGGACAGGTATACTGGTAGGAATGAGCCTCTATCCTCTAATGGGACTCTAATTTGGATTATTTTCCCTAGGAACTTGGAGTAGAGAGGGTCCAGGCTCCATGAAG
This sequence comes from Phyllotis vaccarum, assembly GCA_033318265.1. NCBI lineage: Eukaryota > Metazoa > Chordata > Mammalia > Rodentia > Cricetidae > Phyllotis > Phyllotis vaccarum. The sequence goes on along the minus strand of JARWLC010000013.1, from coordinate 3,252,773 downwards.
TGATATGGTGAGACACCGAGGGTAAAGTGAAGAGGTGCCACACTACATAATTCAGCTATATATCTGTTGGTAGTCCTGTACTAATGTGGCTAGACTAGCCAGGGGAGTGGCCTACATTGACTTCATATCTAAGGTCAGAGCCTTTTTTTTGGAATTCATTTGCAAAAGAGGTCTTTGGATACATTAGCAGTCAAGGTAAAAATCTGAGGGTTCAGTGAGGACAGCACACCCCAGATAATCAGTTTATAGCCTTGCCGTTTCGGTTGGCCTTGGTGTTGTCAAAGCTGTGAACCTCTACCCACTGGTACACAGATATACTTCATTATCACTTCTATATCCTCTGTAGGAAGATGAGTCTATCCAGTTAAAGGAGTCATCAGAGCAACAAAGAGAGCCACATAAAAGTTGCCAGCAGTTTCCAGCATTTATCAGAAATCTAGGTGAGTTACCTTGGTGAGAACTAACTGTGTGAAGGATTAAGCCGCCCCCACCCAAAAGCCATCAACAAAGGAGCCCATAATACCCAGCCATGCCTATTAATGTTACCTAGAGAGCCATGGGTATGAGTGCCATCTCTTCTTGTTTCATAATTTGAGGTGGGACTTTCTGGAAGATGATGAGTTTGTTCCTAGGAATAAGACCATGTCAGCAGAAAACCACTTTCAGTGAGCAGAGAGAGGAATCCAGAAGCAGCCAAATCCTAAATATGGACTTCTGGGAACTGTGTGTTCACAGCACATAATGAAGGGACCAAATAGCCTGGTTATGTTCTGAATCCAACATTCGGACACTAAGCTTGCTTCTACCCTTGGGCAGGAAGGTAGGAATCTTTGGAGAGATGGGATCTTGTATCATCCATACATGAGGAAAGATTTCAGGAAGGACAAGTCAGATGAATGAACCTCAGGTGGACTTAGGAAAACCCTGTCTCAGCAGAGATGAGCCCAGGTCATGTGAACATCCCCAGACAACCTATGCAAATGTGAAGGGATGTGGTACCTGCTCAGAAGTCAAGGAGGTGAGGAACCTGACCAGAGTGGGTGACCTTACTTAGAAACTAAGGTTACAGGATATTGTGAGGTCCAAGTAAGGACCCTGAGTAGATGAGTGAAGGAACCTGTAGTTGGAAGTTTCTATGTTCTGTCTGCCCATTCCCACAGCCACTTACTCCCAAAGAAACACACAGAGGCTTTTATTAATTATAAGCTGATTGGCCTATGGCTCAGGCTTATTACTTGCTCATTATTATACTTTAAATTAACCGATATTTCTTTTTATATTTAGCCATGTGTCTTTGTACCTTTTTGCTCAATGTAGCATTTTTATCTGGATTCCTCTGTATCTCACTGCCATCTTGCTCTACTCTTCATTTTCTCAGAATTCTCTTAGTCTGGTTGCCCTACCTCTACTTATTATCTAGCTACTTGATCAATTAGCATTTTATTAAATCAACATTTAAAATGATAAATATTTATAATGTACAATTGCATAGTCCAACAGTGGAAACCCCTGTTCACAGTACAAACATGAGCCCTGCAAACACTCCTCATATGCCTTGCCTCCACAGTCCTTGGTAAGGCTATCAGTCTGATCATCCTATTTTGTTTCCAGGGCACTGGTCTCAGGGAGCTGAAAGACCCAGTAAAAGGGAGTTTGGCTGGAGTCATCAAAGGGAGGCTCTTAAGAGTGTCAGGACTCAAGGTAAGGGAAAAAGGAGTCCTGCCACCCAAACACATGAGACCTACCCTCCTGTCAGCTGTGAGAAAACCCAGGAACCACAGATGAATTCCCTCACCCCATGTCCTCTTCCCTCTGTCTCACAGAAATAGACTCTTGGCTTAAAGAAAGTACCATCAGATCATCAAAGGAAGCAGTTCACTCCTTGTCATTTATCAAGGTGAGTGTTGAGCAGATTCCCCATCCCATGACACATGAACCACACTTAGTTGCGCCACATCTCGCAATTTAACCTGAACAGGTTCAGCTGGGTAGGAAGTGCTCTTAATACCTTTTATTCTGTTTCAGAGAGGTGGAAACCTTAGAATTTGCTAAAGGTCAGAAGAAGGATGGTGTGTAGCCCTTGACAGGGGAAAGCTGAGGGCCCTGAATGAGCATAGAAGGCACCATTTACATTAAGTAGGGTTATTCATCACAGTCCTTCTCATTCTTCCTATGAAGAATGGGAACTCCGTTTCACACTAGCAGTTTGCAGCTGGATGACATTGTCAGAATCTCTTAGGATAGTTAGTTCTAGGGGGCAGGAGATGAAAGTCTTAGTCTGAGATAGTGTCTTCCTATACAAGAGCAAGGTTATACAGCCTCAGAACTTAGGGGAAGATACATATTGTAAATATATATCAAGGGTTCCAACTGCTAAGAGTACAGATATTCCACAATTCCTGGCCTTAATATTTGGATATTAGTCCCAAAGGCTCATGCTCTGTGACCAAGCTACACCTCAAATAGCTGGTTCTTTTCCTCTTTCAGACTTCCAGGGTTCTAGGACTGCTAAGAATCCTTGTGATCCCAGAGGATCACTGAAGAGAAATCAAACAATGTCATTATTTGAGAGCTAAAAGAGAGTGCCTGCCAGCAATGTCCACTCAGCCTCTCTCTCTCTCTCTCCCTCTCTCTCTCTCTCTCTCTCTCTCTCTCTCTCTCTCTCTCTCTCTCTCTCTCTCTCTCTCTCTCTCCAACAGGTCTGTGAATCTTAATTGCTGTGATTGGGACACTATCCTGCCTGAAAATAAGGAGAGTCATGATGGATGAGTCCTATAACATTCATCACTGCAACCTTCCAGAAAATCATCAGGCCCAAAGGGAGATAGACAATGCTCAGGTTATCATGGCTGTGGCAGAGGAAGAGAAAGCCACCATCCCCTCAAAAGATAGGTATTATACTGGAATACCAAGTTCTCCTCCAAGTCCTCAGAGAGCCTGCTCTCCCACTATGGTCATGAGCTCCATTCCAGAAGGCCCATCTGATGAAGCTTCTACCAACCAAGTAGAGGAGCTGGAAGACCCCATGTCATTGTTACGCAAGGCACTACGTATAAGGATGTTTGACTTGGTGTACTTCCTACTTTTCAAATATAAAATGAAGGAATTTACCACCAAGGCAGAAATGCTGGAAATTATTGTTCGAGAGTATGAGGAGTACTATGATACGGTCTTTAGTGAGGCCTCACGATGCTTAAGGCTTGTCTTTGGCATTGACATGATCGAAGTGGACCCCTTTGTCCATGCCTATGCTCTTGTCACTGCCCTGGGGATAACCTATGATGGAATGATGATTGATGTCCAGGGCATACCCAAGACAGGCCTTCTGATAGTTGTACTGGGTATTATCTTCATGCAGGGAAACTGTGTCAATGAGGAGGTGATTTGGGAAATGATGAATGACATAGGAGTATATAATGGGATAGATTCTTTCCTATATGAAAACCCCAGGAAACTTATTACTGAGAATTTTGTGCAGGAAGGGTACTTGGTATACAGGCCAGTGCCTGACAGTGATCCTCCTAGCCATGAGTTCCTATGGGGTCCAAGGGCCTTTGCAGAAACTACCAAGATGAAAGTCTTGGAGTTTTTTGCCAGATTCACTAAGACTGATCCCACATCTTACCCTGAAATATATGCAGAGGCTTTGAGAGATGAGCTAAACATGGCCTAGGCCTGAATCTCCCAACAAATTGCCAAATTGATCTGACCGGCACACATTCTAGTGTACTGGAAGTTTCCAACCAACATCAGGTCCATAAGAATCTATGATCCAAATACTGTGCCCTCATTTTGGATCTGGTAGGAGGAGGGTGTGAACCGTTCTACTCTTACTATTCTGCGTGAGTAACTTTAGAATTCTTTGTATTCCAAAATGTTAATACTTAAAGGTCTATTAGTTCTTTTAAGTTTACAAATGTCATTAGTAATGCATGTGTTGATGTTAATCTGGGTTATGAGAATTTTTATTATTTTGAAAACAAATGAGAATGACTCTGTCCTAATTTTTCATATGTCACAATTACAATGTTATATACCATAAAATTGAAATTGTAATTTCCTGGGCAATTAGGAAAGAACATGGCATTAACTTGAATGACAAAAAAAATAAAATTAATTTTGATTGTCTTACAAAGTTTAGTCTCTCATTATGTATAACAAATTAAACTTTAAAACTGTAAATGATATTTCTTTACTGAGCACCTTTTATTTTCAAAGTCCTGTTTCAGCAGTGGGACATGGCAGAAGTCATAGCTCTCCTTAACCATCGAAAAGTAGGACATAGTAGTACTCACTGTAGCTATGGTGAGGGTAGGATACATAGCTCTGGAAGGAATACAGTGGAGTGTTCTTTCAGACCACAACCACTGGTACAGGAGACCTGAAATGGGGTCTCCTGAGGCAAACATCCTAAAGCAGTTCAGTGCTACAAACCAAGGCAGTTTGGGAGTCATACTCTTATACTCACATGGAAGCTTACAGAGTTTGTTACTACTATTCTAGAAGATTTGATTTCCATTTCTGACCCTGAGAGGGAGCCCATGCCCTACACTGCCTGGACAGCTAAAACTAAGAGACTGAACAGCCCAAAAACCTAAGGTACAACCAAACACAACTGACAAAAAGCAATAGAGTGATTCCTAATGATATTCAGAAACATTGGTAACTTCCAGATCACTTTTCTTTCTTTGTGCATTTTTGATGTATCAGATGTTAACAAGGAGGACTCCTTCTTTGTGTCTATTTCCTATTGTAATGTTTCCTAAAGTAACTTCAAACTTTAGCAGATAGCTCAAGGTCACGTGCATAACATATTCTATAACAGAGGTCACACAACTATTGACATAACTAGGAGATAAATCATTTCATGCACAGAAGAGAGACTGGTGAACTTTTATTCTGTCAATCATTGATTAGCCCCTTGTGTCATTTTTTTCCCCAAAAAGATGAGAAGAAAGAATTTTTCACCCCAGATATAGAGGACACTGATAGACCAAAGGAATAATTCCACCTGATCAACTGTCTAAACAAATGTACCACGGACTGTGGGAGTCCAGCTTCTATGATCCACTTCAGGATAATAAAAGGAATGTTTCAGAGTATCAATGGATAAGAAACTTTTTATCAGAGGGGAATTAAGAATAAATGTCCATCTAGCTGTCTTGTAAAATAAAGAAACATACACACCTTCTGATGGTAACTTTCTCTTTAACTTAAAAATGATCTCTGAGACTTTCTGTCTCCTCATAGCTACAAAACTTTACATTGCTAGATCCTGTACATACATCTACATATCTTTCTTTGTACACATATGGCCATATATCTCTATACACAGTTACATCTATTTTTACATACCTACACATCTTTTACATATTCCCTACTACATCTTCTTTATACAGTTTCATCTTCTTTGCCTCTACACAGTTATAAATCTCCATAGATCGATAGCTGTTCATCTCATTTACATAGCTCTCTCACCATATAATGCTTTACATTTTTCTTACACATTATCATACAACTCCTTGCATATTTCCTATAAGTAGCAACAGTTCTTTCACAGAACTTTATCTGTCACACATTCATTCACTCACTCTTTTCTTACTGTCTCTCATTCATTAATTTTTTTCACAGTTCTCTCACCCTCTCTTTAGACTTCTTCTTATCTCTCACTCAGCACACACATTTTATTCGCATTTTACATAGTTTCTTCTCTATATTGATGCTGCTCTTACAGACTCTCATTCATATATACTCATTCCTCCTTCTTCCCCCACCGCCACATTGCTGCTGCTTAGCCAAACTCTGGACAGTTATATGTTACATTTTTTATCATCCAACCAATTCTCATAACACATTAAGTCACACAGTTATTCTCAGACTAGTAAAGTCACAAAGACTGGGCAGTGCATATGGTTGGCTTTGAACATAACTTTTTTTTTTTTCCAGAGAATGACACTGAAATTCAGAACTTAACACTAACAGGTTGAACCTTGAGCAGTCAGAATATGTGCAAAAAGACAACTATCACAGTAGCTATGTCTCAAAACAGCCTGGCCTTTATTTAGCAATAAACAATACCTAGGAATTAGTCTTTGTATATTTTCTAAAGTAGCAGTTTAATCTGGTGAATTTGTCCTGAAGTCTAAAATTAGTTTTCCTTCAGACTGAAAATACTGTTATTTTACTGTGTCAGCAAAGAGGAATATTCTCATATTACTTCTATACATCATAATTGTATAACTTCAACAGAAATAAACTTCTTGATCATTCACAAGTGTAAATGAGCCCAAAGATGTAAAACACAGTACCAATGGGCTGCGGAAGGAATTCCACAGCTGTTCTTATTAGGAAGGCATAATAGTGGCACCCAAGAAACTTATAGATAGAGAAACAAGTCATTGACACTCAGTGGGCTCCCCATCAGGAAATTATAGGCTTGGTGTATTGATTTGTCAAATACTAGTTGTTTGTCACCTGCTGTACTTTCCCATACCTCAGCACCATTAAATTTATTGAAGTCACTATAGAACCATAGATGGCTCAAAGGCAGCTACACTCCCGGGAAGTAAACTTACCAAGCAAGGAACAGGCATGCTCCTGAAGCATATCATTAACAGCATGGAAGAGGCTCAAGGAGCAAAAACAGAGTGTCACTCAGAGTTTTGGACACACAAAAAGTCACACCACTGAAGATTCCCCTTGAACTATATACAAACAAGTACTCTACCAAAGAGTCCTACTCTAGTCAATTATTTAAGTAGAGAAGGAGAAGAGCCTCTTAAGATCCCATGAAGCCTCCTAACTCCATGATTCATTTAATCAACAAATGCACACTATTAACCACCAGGTTTCAACTGCTTTAGTCACATCTTGTTAAGCAAGTAGGAGATGTAATTAAAATAAGGCCTTTGAAAACCAGGCATCAAAAATGAACATGTCTTGGACCACAAAATTGAATTCTTTCAGAAAAAAAATGGAAATTACTGGCATTACCCTTGTCATCCACAAAGGATGACACTGATAGGCAAGCAGAACTCCACATATAAATCTGAAGCACAGCAAAAGAGGTAACTTCATAACAGAGTTTGGAGTAACATTACCACTGAAGTGTAATAGGAGGTTTCGGGCCTTTCTGGCCCATGTTCCAAACCCACAGACCCACAGTTAATATAGTAATTCTCACTTGAAATATACCATATACAGGATTAATATTTATTAGAGAGTATTTTAACACTCATGGATACAAATTAAACCTTAGTGCAATTCTTGAAGTTAGGATTGTCCTGCGATGGGTCCTGATCTTATCTCCAAGAATGAAGGAACCAAACAGGCAGCTCAAGATCCCAGCAGCCTTTTTCAACAGGGCTGGCCACATCCCATTCAAGCTCCCAGAACTCCAGAAGCATGCCTCCCAACCTTGTCAGCTAGCACCTGAATTCCACCACATCTCCCCCTTTTTGTCTAACTAAGAAGGTTCTAAACTAAGGCTATATACAATAGGAATTATTATAAGGTAATATCAGGGGGAGGAAAAGGTGAAACACAAACATGGTCAAACTACAACTAAAACCCAACAAATATAAGGTACAAAATACATTTCTAGAATATTGGTAAATGGTGAGATATATAAATTACTTCAAAACTGTTCATCTGGAATAGTAAAAATACAACACCTGAATGTTCCTTGATAAGAGATGATAGGATAGTAACCTTAACTACCTAATTTTCAACTCCATCAAGATATAAGAAGGAAAATATAGTACCTGAAAGTCAGAAGCACATGAGAGTAGCTTCTAAAATTTGGGAGAAGACAGCGACATTCAGCTACCTGGATAATCACCTATGCTTGTCTGTGCCATTGGAGCATCCATCATTTTGGCTACAGGCCTATAATATCTGACAGATCTTTTCAGAAACAGGGCATTTTTTTGGGGGGGGGGGACTGTCTTATACTGTCCAGGCAGGTTTTGTCAGTCTCCATTTGTCATCCTGTTCATCCAGATTGGACATTGTGTGTGCTGTCAGCAGTTGAGGCAAGGGCAGTTCTTTGTCTGACCAGCCATTCTATGCCAAGAGGACAAACTCCATAAGGAGTGTCCTTAATGTTCAACACCATCTCAGGAAAGGAACAGTGATGCCAGGAGTAGTTGCTTCTCTCATGGCTGAATTCTGAATAGCATAATGTTAAATGCCATATTCTCTGGGTCTATGAAACATTGAAGACTCTTGTCTATCTGATATATTCTAGCATGTATATGGGAAGCCTAGGCAACATAACTATTACCTGGAAAACCTAAGTAATGCTGACTGTAGTTCTTATCATCCTAAGGACAGAAGCTTACATTGTAAAATTAGGCTACCTATAAAGGGGTGTACAATCTCTGAATGATGACTTCCAGTATGACTATCATACAAACATTAGCCAGAAGTACATATACTATGCAAAATGACAAGAGTATATATATACATACACACATATACATATACATATAAATAACTTAGATGCTTATATTAACTTCATGCTATTTGGTCAATGGCTTAGGCACATTGCTAGCTAGCTCCTTCATTTTGACTCAACCCATTTTCATTAATCTGTCCTGCCACTTGGCCCGTGGCTCACTTGTGTTCCTTACATGTTTCTTCTTTGAATGGCTAGCTCAATCTGCCTGTGTCTCTACCCTCCTAATATCTATTCTGATTTCCCTGCCTACTTTTTCTATGGTGCCTGTCATGGGCCAAAACAACTCCTTTATTTAAAGATTAATATTCACAGCATACAGAAAGGCATTCCCACATCACCGATTATCGTGGTGCACTCCAGTAGGATTTGCTGAAGTAGGCCTCAGAATTCATAAGAAACATCATGTTAATAGTAAAGGACTATAGAATAATTTTCCCATCACTTGACATCCAAAGAAACTCTACAGAATTGTACCACTTGTTCCTTCTATAACCAACCATCTTTACCTGCTGGAAGTAATCCTAAAGGTACACAGAGAAATGAGATCTGGCAAATGGATGTGTTTCTCTTTCTAGAATTTGGAAAGATAAAATATGTACATAATACCATCAACACATACTCAGGAATGCAATGGGCAACTGTCTTGAGCTCTGAAAAAGCTAATGTTGTACTTACTCACCTTTTGGAAGTTATGGCCATAATGAGAATTCCTGTTCAGATTAAGACTGACAATGCTGCAACTTACATTTCCTCCCCATAAACAAAGCTGATTTGGGGATATTATAATATAAAGAATATTACAGGGATACCACACAATCCTACAGGACAGCCAGAGAGATCTCACCACACTTTGAAAGAGATGCTTTATAAACAGAAGAGAGATGAGAAAACCCAGGAAGAGGTTGCATTTACTGACCTTGAATTTTCTTAATGCTGATGAAAAAGGAACAACAGTTGCTGAGAGACATTGGGTAATAGAGAAACCTTCTGAGACAAACCAACCCATCTACTTCAGAGATGTGTTAACTTCAGAATGGAAGTTGGGTTATGTGCTTCAGTGGGGTAAGGGTTTTGCTTTTGTTTCCACAGGAGTAGAAAAGATATGGGTACTGACAAAATTAATAAAGGTCGGCTTCAAAAAGGAGACCCCTCCTGGGGAGAAGTAATTGCTAATCCAAGATATAACAATTGGATACAAGGTAAGGAAATCACATTTAACAAGACTGGGGCAGGATCTCAATTTTGTCTTTACAGAAGAATGGATACAACCATCTTTAAGACATTGACTGGATGTTGAACAGTTGGGCACCTACAATGGAAGGGAGATTGCTTATGAAAGGATTACACAGGATTATGAGAACAACTGGTACCAATATGCACTACTGAGTAATTTTTCAATCCTCACTGCTTTAAATATTACATATATACCTCTCTCAAAAAAAATTGGTCCTGATTTGATTATAAATAAAGCTAGATTTGGAGTTGGAGTAAGTGGCTTTCTCCCTCTCCAAACCCAAGCACATTGGTAAAGAAAATTTGAGAGATTCTGTCTCATATCAGAAAAGCCACCTGGTGTGGGACAGAAGACAGAATATTTAGGGACCAATATTATTGTAATTTTATCTTTAATCCTATTTCTCTGTGTATCTACTCCTTCCTAACCTTAAAATCCTCTCTGCATACGACCTTCTCCGGAAGACATAAAGGATGTAAATATCTTCATTTGGTATCAATAATGCTTGAGTTTTTCATTATAAACATTTTCTCCTACAAGCTATCTATGAAGCATTTGGAACTAAGATGGGGCCTCCACAACAACGATTCTATCTGGTGAAGAGAGAGAGAGGGAGAGAGAGAGAGAGAGAGAGAGAGAGAGAGAGAGAGAGAGAGAGAGAGAGAGAGAGAGAGAGAGAGAGAGAGAGAGAGAGAAATAAAAAACCTCGTGTATACCACTCAGTGATTGCTATTAGAAAATGGACTATTTAAAACGGTTGCAAGATAGCTCTCCATGATTATCCTTCATGTCATATCTCTAATAAGAATTCCTGATGGAGTTAACCAGTACTCTGAGAATGATTATTGATGTTTATAATCAGTCCATTAGGATCTAACCATTGTCTTAGCTTTTAGAGTATCCCAAAGAGATGCCATGGCCCTTAAGTCAGCCAGAAGCAACCTTATGAAAAACTACACCCCTCTTCCAATAAATTTTGTCCTGTGAGGGTTATGGATAATTATTACTCTGATAGAATAATTATAAGTTAAAATTGGGTTGAAGACAGAATAATAATATAGACTCAGGATCTCTTTTAAAGAAGAAAAAGGGGAATAGATAGGATAGATAAAGGTAGATTGTTCTACCTACCTGTAAATAAGTATTAGCCAAATATATGAGATAAGCTAAAGACAATTTGCACTGGTGTAGATATTTGTATATTGATACCAATGTGAAATCATTTTATATGTTTGATTGAGATAATTTGTATATTGATACACATTTAAATCTGTAATCATTTTATATGTCCAAAACAACTTGTACATTGATATAAAATTGAATCTGTAATTGCCATATTTTATAAATACTTCTACCTCTGTTTAAAATATTTTCACATTATTGTCATTTCCACTATACAATTGCTACCTCCATTTAACTATACTAGACATAATATATAATTATACTATTTATTATATGTACACAAGATGTTTTGTAAACCTCTGTTTAGATAATTTGTATATTATATATATACATATAATATATATGTATTAACAGTATATATATACACACACACATATAACTGGTCCTACCTGTTGGGTAAGAGCCAGGAAAAGAGACCTCATCTAATTCTTTATCTGTGATATGGTGTATTCAAGAGAAAGTTTCTTGAGACAAGGTGATCATGTCAGGACACAAGGTCAAGCCTTCCAAGAGAGCCTTGGATCTGATGATCTAAGCCAAAATACATCTAATGAGGAAGACAGCACCGACCTCCTCAGTATTCCCTTTGCTATGAAGCTGTGGAATCTAGTGTAGCACCAAGCCTTTCAGTCTGTGAAATGGAGTGACAGTGGAGACAGCATCATGAGTGAGGTAGTCCTTCACCACAGGGATGCAGGGAAGATTTCTGAAAAGGAAAGCTTGGAGAGTTTTATTCACCATCTCACACAGTATAGGTTCAGAAAAATTCGCCCGCAGGATTCTGAACTTGACCCTGGAGATAACAGGAAAATTATGGTAAAATAAAAAGTTGTTCTTTGTCTCAAACACTTTTTGTGATGAGAACATCTTCCTATCTGCACACCCCAGGACTGATTGTTTTAAGCTCCTCATTTAGCAGAGCATGTTGTTTACTGAATGGTGACAGTTATAGACTTTGACATTAAACTCTGGGCTGCCCATTAGACATTGGCAGGCAGTCCCAGAGGAGCCAGTTAGTGTCACATACATGAGTCACCACCTTTGCTTTGAATCATTTCTCTTTACTGGAGTCCTATTGTAGCACTTAACAGCTCTCTCCAAGGCACTTCAGTCATTTTGTCCATTACAGAAGAATGACCAGTATAATGTGATGGGGTCAGTGCAGCTGTATTTCCAACTGACTAACCTAGTCCATTTTGTTTCAGATGCACCACAACTCTCACTTCCAGAGAGACAAGCCAGAACTCCTAGAGAATATTGAGAGGAACCGATTGAGAAACCTGACTCTTTCAAGTGAGGCACAATCTCCAGTCACAAGTTCTGTTGAGCAAGGGCCACATCCAAAGGAGATGAAGCTTTTATCTACCAGTAGTTCCCCATCATTACACAAGACAAAGGTAGATGAAGAGAAGTCCAAACAGGGGGTTCCCAACAACCTGACACCAGCAGACAACCTTTCTTCTGGGCCCTCTAGCATATGTGAAAACAGCGACATCCCTGTAAGTGCCCCAGACAACTCTCCACCTCAGGAAACACTTGGCTCTCATGGAGAAGGCACATCTGATAATGATATAGTTTCTCCTTTGGCTACTGTTAAAATGGAAGGGATTGGGCATAGGCCCAATAGCTCCTTAGGGTACCTCGGATATGGGTATGTGATATCTGTGTACAACACTTGCCATTCAGTCCTGAAAGCTGCCCTCTAAGCTGTATCCCATCCACTATGTTGAGGAAGAGAGGAGCAGGAGGAAGAAGAGGAGAAGTTTAAATACTCAGAAAACACATGTATAATCTGTGTGCTGCACAGTAACAAAAGAGTTCATAAACTCATGGGTCATGAAAAACTAAGAAAAAAGTCACCATTATTTTCTGGAAATGAACCAATTTTCATTATTAGTAAATAAAAACAGATCTCATGGTGTTAATAAACATCTTAAATGTGAAACTGGAAACTTTTGTGCTATGATATTTAACCTTGGCCACTCTTCCCAGGGTTTCCACACCCTTGGGTCAGCCTTGCCTTTTCATGGACAGCAGCAGCATTTTCATATCCTCAGCAAAATGTGTGCAGAGGGTATGGCTACTGACCTGGTGGGTTACCTCACACTACTCTGGTACCTCAGAGCAGAAGATTCCAAACCCTTGTGTCTGCATCCTTAGCAGAGGTCACCAAGAAGTTTCTGATTAGGAGTTGAAGGTCAATAACAATCCTCCATTATCCCAGAATAAGCACACCTCAAGCTCACTGCCTATTTGTGAAGGAGTGAACACTACTATACCCTGTCTCTGAGATACAGGCAATTCCTCTTAGCACTGGGAGATGGGAAAGTGTCTAACATATGGAAGACAAACACTGGAAATGTTGCAAAAGAATCAGAAAAAATGCTAAAATGTAAACACTGCAACCTAATTCTTCTTACATAACTTCACATTATCAGCAATTTTTTAAGATTTTCAAAATAAAAAGTGGATGGCATACATCCTTCATGAACAAGCCACACTTTCCATAGAGTAAAGGCATTGTAAAGTATAGAGAACTTCTTGTTTATGCCCCTGTGCTTGTGCTTCCAATTCTGCACCTGGCCCTTTTGTCTGACCTCCCTGCTATTTCTCTGGAAACTAGGAAGGATGCTCTGCTCTCCCTGGGACACTCAGTGTTGCTGCTCCCTGCAGAATACTCCTGCCTCTTCTAGAACTACAGTTCACCCTTATCCCTGGAAAGCTATGGCCCCTGTCAGAGATGTAATTTTATAAACCTAGTCGAGGCTGTGATTTTATGTACCTGATAATCTCTTTCCATTCTGCATCTCAGTGACCTGGGAGAAGACTTTGACTGGAAATTTGTATAGTTGCAATAAGGTTTTATTGGGTGCCATATTAGCTAGCATCTGGGAGCTGCATATATAAGCAGATGACTATGCTTCTTTATGTGATCAGGCCCTATGTGAGAGATGTGCAGTAAAAATCTACTGAACCTCAATTTCTAAGGATTTTACCATCCTCTTTTGAGGTAAGAAATGATTTCTTTGTAGTCATGTCAGCTTCAAATTGGAAAGAAAACATACTTCATCATGCTTTCACTGAATCCTGTCTCGAGTCTGCCCCGTGGGAAATTACTGCCTGTCAATGTGACTAATGCTCCCACTCAGGTGCTCAAGTTAGAAGGGTCATATGGTGCATAGTAAGACTTACAGGTGAAGAATCAGCTGAAGAAGAAATTCTCAACCACTCGTAGAATGGGTAAAATTGCTTCATAAGGTACAGAAAACTGTCATTGACTGAAAAAGGTGAGCACTTTCTGATGGCTTCCAGGATACCTTAACATGAAGTAGATAATGTAGAATGTAAAAATATCTTCTCAAATTCAGGCATGGTGGTCCATGCCAGTAATTAATTACAGCCTTTGATTGGGTAGCTTAATGTTCTTGAGGGACTCCCAACAATGAGAATGGGGGTTCTCTATGACTCATGTGCTTGTAACTGGGACACTTTTGCTCCTACTGGGTTGCTTTGTTCAGGCTTGATATGAGTGCAGGTGCCTAGTCTTACTGTAACTTGTTAGCAGATATTTGGTGTATGCCCCTGGGAGGCTATTGTATGAAGGGAAATCAGGACAGAGTGAATTTGCAGGAGAGAAAGCTGCTGGAAGGAGTGGAGGGAGGGAAAATTGTGGTCAGAATGTAATGTATGAGAAAATGAAAGAAAAAAAAACAGAAACTAAAACACAGCTCTCATAATTATTTGCTACAAATGATAATTTTGGAAAAGTTACATATGCATAATTCTTGAAACATGCATGATAAAATTTAGCTGTTGTTAAACAATATTTTGCAGTTGCTACATTCATCATATTTGATCATGATCAGTATAGTCGCCTTTCACTGGCATGTTCTGTGTTACAGGATAAATGGATTTGGGCTATTCATAATGTGTGTATTTTCAGCTAGTGGGTCATGAAAGAAATTCAGTCAGTTTCAATCTCCATGTTTTATTTAAAATATATGAAATAAAACAGATTATAATTGAACAAGGTTGGAAACACTTCATATTATATGAAATATAGCTATCAATTTTTTAAATTTCCATGAAATTTGACATAACATTTAGACACAAATATCCAGTTTGATTGCAGTATATTTTTGTATCTTAAACTCAGATGCAAATACAATGTCCCAAGTATTTAATTAATTGCAGAAGAAGTACAGGCAGAAGGATTAGAAGTTCAAGGCTAGCTACATAGCCTTGGGTGTATGAGATCTTGCTTCAAAACACAAACAAAAACATTAAAAAGCATCTGCTACAGAATTCATAAAAATTCAAGGCTAGTCTGGTCAGAAACAGTACCAGAAGACAGTGTTGTTGCCTTAAAAACTTTAGCTGTGGTTTGTTAAAGAATATTTTTTTTATGTAGCACTTCATGTAAGAGTCTCAGTTTTATGCATCTCTTCTCCTTTTCTGTCTAGAAACAAGGTTAAAACAATGATCATCCATTGTTAAGAGGATGCTTCTCCTTATCATGGTATGTATGTCATTTCTAGGCATTTTGGAGCAGTATGACTTGACATGTATCCACTATCCTCTCAACAGTAGTTGAGGCAGACCCATATTCACATGTGGAACCCCAAGATGAAATCCATCCATCTGGATCCCTGTGCACTTGAGAGACATCCTTAGGTGTCAGTCTCATAAATATATGCTCAAAGAATATTTTCTTGTGTTGAGACTTCAAATCCCAGTTGTTGTTAATCTGTTAGCAGTTACTTTACCTGATACACAACTAATTTTTTTCAGTCAGCTTATTTAAACATTTTAGTTACAAAAAGGAGTTAGTTTATTCTAGTTTCAAAACAGCCCAAGAATATAAGTATATTATAATTCTCCCTCTCAAATTTCAGTCCATTCCTCTAAGATTCTTAATCTGATATTTATTACTTTAGAGTTTATTTTGTCATTTTCATAAAGTTTTGATGTGAAATTATGTGTATTTTTGATATAGACTCATAATGATGTACTTATTGATGTCCACCTTGCCTCCTACACTTAATAAAATGGATGGACATTTTTCCACAATAGCATTTGTAGGTCTATCTTAATTTTTTCACCATGTTATGTAATTCTGAAGTATTCATGTGACAGTTAATCAAATTATTGTCATCCAAGTAGACAAAGAAGTGTTTCCCACTTGCCATTTGATTATTAGAACTGAAATGCACATCTATTGACATTATTGTATAAATACACATCATTTATATTAAGATGTTATGGACACTGGGATAAGGTAGAAGTGGTATGGTGAGATTAATGTGTTTATAAGTATTGCCAAAATTGTATTATTACTGGTTACATTCTCATAATATTACAGATGGTTTTCAATCCAGAAATCTCAATAGAACATTCTCATCTTTTCTTCGAGGAACATAGATTCTGTAAAAACAATATCCAAGAACCTGGGTGAGATAATAAACAGGAAGACCTCAGTGAATGAAGATAGAAACCATGTGGCAAAGCCAATATATGAAATCCCAGGGTTTCCTGCCACTCAGCCATTTATCCGGAGTCTAATAAAGTGGGAAATTACTGGCAGAAGAAATTAAGTGAGCACAGAGTACAAAGGTAGAGCTGAATATTCTAAACATCATCTCTGTAATGAGGTCTCTATGACAGGCTTGTTGGATGATTAGACCCAAGGCACTCCAGGCATTCGACATCCTTCAGGAATTTCTCTCACCTATATGATGGCTGTACCTGTGTATAATCCCAAATAAGCAGCATCTCTATAATGACTCATAGGACTCTGCTAAATATGTTAGGCGTTAAAGATATTCTGGGTCCTAGTGGAGACTAGTGAGTAATTTCCAATGTTCAGTGGAATCACACTATGCAAGAGAGTGAGTTAACAAGTGATGACTGACAGATGAGCTAAGGATATCAAAATCAGTAGTGTCAAGTAAACTGGTCAGCTGCATGATATTGGGACACTAACTGTAAAATGTCTAGAGTTGATTGTGGACATGCTTTGAAAAATGGTTCCATTTGTGTCTCTGCCTCACACTGCTTCCTGTGACTTCTGAGTTTTGGCACACGTGGAGACAGTCATCCTGTGATTATAGCAGCTGACTTGCTCACAGCTAGTTTTCTAAGAAAGAGAATTGTCCCAAAGTACTGACATTTGCACATTTGAAGGAAACTTGCTAGAGATGGCATGGATTTCCTTGTTAAGCTAATTGGGTTAAATGGTATACAATGCTGAAAGCACAATACATTATCCTTTTAATAGCACCCACAATTCTAAAATAGTGTTTGGCTTGAAAAAGAAGCATCCCCAATGATAGGCTTAGTGATAATCTCCTTGAACTTTATCTAATTGATTGAGAATAGTTAAAGAACTGTGAGGTTTTTTCATGAAGCCTAAAGACCCAGGTGTTGGGAAAGTGCCCCATTTTAAATTATGGAACTGAACCTTGTGGCGACCTCCCAAACATATTCTCTCTTTAATCACTGGGATATGTGGTTGTAATAAACATGGCAAAGGGACTTTTGGAATAGCAAAGGAACTTAGTGTATATGTTAAATCTATTGCTAGGAGTGCTACTATTAAAAGTTCAGACAGAATTCAAGTAATAGTGAAGATCAATGTCTTAAGAAAACAAAAACAGGCCAGGGCCTAAATTATTTACCCTAGAGAAATAATAAATGCAAGGGCAAGAATTAAGTGGAGACTGAACAAATAATACAAAGAATCAATAAAATAGAGTTGGGTTTATAAAAAGATAAACACACTTGACAAATCCTTAACTAAATTAAAAAGGACTCTAAAACTAAAATTAGGAACTAAGGGGAACATTACAGCAAATTCCAGTGAAATCCAGATGATTATTTGAGAATACTTTGCAATCTGTATTACAAAACTCAGAAAACATTTAGAAGAAACAGATACATTTATTGAAACACATAATCTATCACAATTAAATCAAGAGGATATAAGAAATTTTAAGCAAATTTATTACAGAGATGAGGATGAAGAAATAACTAAGAGTCCCCTAGCAAAGAACCATCCAGAGATCAACTCACTGCCAAAGTCTACCAGATTTCTAAGGATAATTTGCACCAATGCTTTAACATTACCCCATAAAATCGAAAAGTAAAGGATAACAAAAAATTATTCTAAAATTCCATTATTTTCCTTATACTGAAAACACACAGGGATACAGCAACAAACAAAACCAGACACAAATTTCCTGATGACCATGTATACAAAATTTTTCAAAAAATATCTGAAAATGAAATATGTGTGAATATAAGCAAGGATTATGAAATATATGTGTGAAAATGACCTAATGACACCCATCATTTTATACAATGCCTCTACTGTATTTTTAAAACAAGTGATTTGGAGTCTAAAGTTCATAGAATTTCCTTGTCATACTGTATTTATATATGAGGTCATGAATGCCATTTAAATATATGTGGGTAGCACTGGTCACTGCATTTCTCTCCGTTACAAAGAGTAAAACAGCTGAATATACTCATTAGAATTCAGAAGAGATGAGGCCAAGGAAACCAAGAAAAACCTCTTTTGTTAGTTTCTCATCTGCGATTAGCATACATTTTGCTACTCAGCGCTATATACTACACTTACATTATTACAATTTTTATACCCCTTTGCATAGTGTGAAGATTTGATTCTTTTTATTGTTAACGTGATACAGCCTAAAGTTACTTTGGCAAAGTAACATTAATTAAAAGTGAACTTAATTCATATTAGCCTTTGGCCATGTCCTTTAGAGGTTGTCTTGATTGATGATTTGGAGGGCCCAGTCCAGTGTGGGCAGTACCATCCCCAGGTAGATCTGCTTGGGCTGTGTAAAAAAATAATTGAGCTTGTGCCAATAATCCAGTTAGAAAGCAGCATTCATCCACAATTTCTTTATGGTCCCTGCTTAAATTCCTGTCCTGACTTTCCTCAGTGAAGTAGTAACCTGGAAGTGTAAGTTCAAAGAACCCTTTCTTCCCCCATTGCAATCTAAAACACATTCTTAGGAAATAATCTCTGTAGAGTTGTAATCCCCGAGTCCTTCATTCCATTGTATATTTGTACATGGTATCATAATCATTTGTGTTGGAAGTGTGTGTGTGTGTGTGTGTGTGTGTGTGTGTGTGTGTGTGTGTGTGTGTGTTTGTTTGCGTGTGAGGACCTGGCAAATCAAATCATGCATATGAAGTCAGGAGTCAATTTTAGAATATGATTCTCTCTTTTAACCTTGGTTTGGAGGCATGGATTTTTTTTCCTGTTTCTATTATTATGTGTACTCCAGGTTATCTTTACCCTGAACTTCTGAGTAATTCTCACCTTCCATCTCTAGGAGTGCTGGTATTATAAATATGTGCCACTTTATTTGCATGCATTCACCCAGGGATCAAACATTGGTGGTCAGGCTTACTTTCATGGTAAGTGCTTTTACCTAGGTTCTTTTAGACCTAACACCACTTATTTTTTTCATCTTCCAGGAGGATTTCCTTTAACATTTGCTGTACTACTTATTGGATTGATTGAAAATAGTATTTTAGTTTATAGATATATTTCCCTGAATATTGACTTACACATTGATAACTTTATTTCTCTGTAAGTACTTAAAGATGTCTATTTTTTCTGCCTTTCATTGTTTTTCATAAAAAATGTACTGTTATCTTGATTTTTATTCCTATATTTGTGATGCATGTTTTCTTCTTTAGATACCTTCAAGATTTTTCTCTTTATGCCTGTAGGTAATTGTGTAGCCCAGTGCAGCCCAGATGGAAAGATATCCTGGTAGTCAGGAGCCCAGGCATACTGAGCACTGCAATTTGAATGGAAATGTATTTAGGCATTTGAGAGCCAATGAATATTGAGTGCTATTGCTCAGTGGATAGTATTCAGGCATTTGGGAGCCAATGAATACCACAGGTAATAGCTTATAGCCCTGTTTCAGGGAAAGGCTTTCTCAGTGTTAACAGTTCTGCTCTGGCAAGGAAGGGTCTCTCGGTCAAAGTTGCTACAGTGGCCAGCCAGTGGCCAGCAGAAGGTTTTGTTTCTTTAATGCTTGCTGCTCTCTGTTCAAGGATGTAACAACTTGGTCCAGCCAGGGAAGCTTCCCTAGGTTGAGAGAGTGTTATAGCTTTGCTCCCTCAGCTATTCTCCATCCAGGCTCTGTTGCTGCTCTGGTGAAAGATGAAGATCTTCTCCCAAACCTCATCAAAAGACTTATTGGGAAGAAGGGTCCAGGAGAGGGTGGCTGCCTCAGCCATGGGTGGGAGAGGACAGCAGGAGGAGGGCTGTGGGCTCAGGACTGATATAGGGCTTCTTGGGGTGGGGGGGACAGGGCTTTCTAGGGAGATTCCAGAGTTGGGATTGGTCAGATCTTTTCCTTTCCCTCCCCACCCCCATTTGGCTTTTGGTTTCAGGGCCAAAGTGTGTTTCTTCCTGACTCTTTTGGGCTTTGGGGCTCTAATTTCAGGGCCAGGGCACTTTTCTTTCACTGGCTCTGATTCCAGGACCAAAGTGTGTTTCTTTGGTGCTGGTTTCAGGGTCAGGGTACATTTCTTTTTTGGTTCTGGGTCCAAGGATAGAGCATTTCACTGGTTCAGGTCCAGGGTGGGTTTCTTTGGCCACTTTTCCCTACAATACTTACCACTAATTTAAACAATTTAATTATTAAGTTTTATGCATTTTTCTTCAAGTTTCTTTTCCTTAGTGTTCTTTTAGGTCTTTTGTTATGTGAATTTACAGTATTCATCATATTTGGATAGTTATTCAATTTTTTAAAACTCTCCTAAATGTCTTTCCCCTCAGGGATATCTGACTGCATCTGTATTTGTCATTGAAAACCCTCTGTAACTTAATAATGATTATTAATTATTTCCAGTGTCTTAAAGGTTAATTTCTGTAATACAGTCTGGAAAGTTTTCTTGTTGTAACTTTAAATTCACTAATCTTTTCTCTTACCTAACCTAACCTGTTATTAACATGCATATTATATTTTTAGCTTAGAAGATTTTATGATTCAAATATTATTTAGGTTTTCATGTGATTATTTTACATATTTGATTTTTGGTTATATTTAAAATGATTTCAGAGTTAATAAATGTTTGATTACACCTATCTACTATCTACTTGAAGTTTCTGTGTATATCAGTGATAGTAACTTGCTCACCCGCTCCTGTGAAGACCTCACAACTTCTATAAAATTCACTTTTATAAAAATGAATTTTAAGTTTATCTGAGTTCTATATAGTTTCTATCTCTACAAAGAGCCATGTTTATGCTTTATTTCAAGAAACAGCTAAGTTATTTGGAAATATTATAAGCCTACTGAACCTTTTTATCAGTTTTATTATGTGAGGTCAGAGTGGTGTTTTATCTGTGATCAATAGTTCTTTACCAGCATGACAAGAGCCTTCTCTGTACTCTAATCCAGTAACCTATCAATTAGGAGTTTTTTCACTTTACTTGATAGGAACTGTCTTTAGGATTCTATGAGTTGACATTTCTGAGTAATTTTTAATATGTCGAACCTTAAGCTTCATCCACCAAATTGTTGCAAAACTCCAAGCTCCATACTTTCTACTCAAGGATAAACCAGACCCCTGTGCTATGTGATGTGAGTTGGAATCTCCTTTCTGGTAACAATCTGGAGGTAATTGTAGTGTTTGCCTTTCTGGGTTTCCATCAATTATAAATCATCGTTGTTTTTTTTTTTTTAAAATTAAAAATCATCCATCTTTGACTGCTGAATGTTCAATATACTAAAAAGTACTTTATGTACTTTGTCTAATTTCTTTGGTTGCTTAAGGTAAGCTAAAGTTTAGTTCTCAATACTTCATGTTAGTAAAAGCAAAAGTTTTATACTTCAAATCTTAAAATCTATACAAATTCTTGACAAATGACCCAACATTTCAAGTCTATTTAAATTAAAACCATAAATAAAAGACTGGGGGGGGGGGAGTTAAAAATATATACTGTCCTTGCAGAAGACCTGGCAACCTGTGGTTATCAGGGGTTTGATGCCCTCTTCTAGACTCCAAACACTGCATGCATGATATATATAGCAGCCCCGCATGTACACATCATTAGCAATAAAAATAAAAATCTATCTTAAAAGTGTCTATGGGGCTTCTGTGTATGCTCAGATGGCCATCTATCGACCTGGGAAGGTATACGTAAAAATAACAACAAAGTTTTTCTCTTACCTATACAAATATTATTTATTTCTTAGTTTTCTTAGTTTTCTGCTTTAAATCTCCTGGAATGTATAAGAGTTATATTTATATTTATAAAATATATTTTACAATGTGATTTACAGTAGCAAAAACATTATTTGGTTTAAAGTTTATTTTTTCTGTGGATGAATCTCCTGCTTTGTTCTATGTCATCTCTGGTGTTTATCATTTAAAATATAACTAGGAGAGTATGTATAGACAACCAACTTATTTCACACTTACATATTTGTGAAACTATGTCTTAGTTTTAAAACCCTTTCATCTGAACAACGTTGACTTACACTTTAAAATGACAATTATATTAAGTCTTAACTGTATTATACAGAACATGATTCAGTCTAATATTATATAAGAGACTACATGCAAGGAATCTCTGTAGAAGATATTATTATGCTTCTAAATTCTCATTATGTATAATACTTTTGTCTCTTTTCTAAACTAATAGCAAGAAAATATTTTAAATGAGCATAAGTGATTGTTGCCAATAACTTCAATTAATTCCTAAAATGTACTTTTCAACTTTATTTGATTTCCATAGAATTGCATATTTTCATAAGAACAATCAGAAATTACATTTATATATTCTTATACACAGCAATATGTTTGTAAATGGTTCTCTTTCACAAAGCCAACACCGTAAAACTATAATTATTGATTCTGCTGATGATTCTTTTGTGCTACCAATGTTATGTGTTCATCTCACACTTATTTTCTGCAACCAAAATACCTTTCTCTTAAATAATTTGATTCCACACAATCCTTAAATGTTGTTATTACTGATTTAGAACCATGTTTTTTGGGGCCTTGGGAAATTTCTCATTAGTATATTAAATTTTCATTCATAAAATATATAACTTTGTGAGCACTTAATTTTACATCTAGATTTTTCTCTAAAACCCTTGAATTCCTAGATTTCACAAAATTTTGACCTAGAATTGTTTTTGTGAATTTTCTTGTATCAATTGTATGCACAAAATATATCTGTTTAAAATGGAATAATTTATGTATTGTTCTCTTATAAAATATGTATTAAAATATCATTTTATATTCATCCAAAATTTTCTCTTGTGAAATGCAATTTGTTTCTTATTGT
This sequence comes from Phyllotis vaccarum, assembly GCA_033318265.1. NCBI lineage: Eukaryota > Metazoa > Chordata > Mammalia > Rodentia > Cricetidae > Phyllotis > Phyllotis vaccarum. Next base: position 3,229,547 of record JARWLC010000013.1, on the reverse strand, counting down.
CTTACATTCTGGTGTGTATTTTCTGTATGTGTAAATGATTTTTTTGATATTTTATATTTTTAAATAGCAACATTACTAGGAGATAATTTTGACTGACAATATGGCTAACATTATATACTTAACATTTTAACGACTGTGTCATGGATACTTTTCTCTGTATATACACTTTTCTATTTTTTAAACTCTGTTATGCATCCACTCCAGGCAAGTCCGATTTCCTCATCCCAGTATCAAGACTGCGTTAGGTATTCCTCTGCAGGGAATGGGCTCCAAGGTGCCAGTCATGCACAGGACACAGTCTGATTTCACCCCTAGAGGCTTCCATACTGCCCATGCCAGTCAACAGTTGCCTACCCTTGGAGGGCCTACCTCTTTTTCCCCATGGATCTCCAGTGGCTATTCTTGATTCAGTGAGCTCCCCAGAGCTCCAGCCAGCCATCGCTGTGGGAATTTTTCTCATAATCCCTGTCCCCTTGCTGTCTCTCATACAATAATGCATCCTGACTACAATATCCCCTTCATTTTCTCTTCTCAGTTGCCCCATATCCACTACTCCTTCAGTTTCCTTCAGAAAAGAACACATCTCGTAGGTTTATCAACCAATCATAGCATAGTCTTGCCTGAATTTAAAAGCTCACTGAAATTTTGATGAAATTTTAAATAAATAGAAGGAAAATACTTTTTAAAAAAGAAAGAAAAATGTATTGGTTTCCCACACAGGAGGTCAATATTTCCCAAATCAATGACTACCATATGATTATTTTTATCTAAATTTTATGTGAATTTAATTGATTTTTTCAAAGGAACAGGCTCATTTTTTTTTTTTAGTTTTCTCTGCTTTCTGATTTTAATTTCATTGTTGATTCATTTTATTATCTTTTATTTACTTTCTTGAATTGCACTGTTTTTCATTCAAATAAATAAGGAATGACTGAATCGATCTGCTTGTTTCTTAATCTAAATATGAAATGCTCTAATATTATTTGATATAAATATTAAGTGCTATAGTCTATTTGCTCTGATCACTTGCTTGCTTCATTCCATGTTAAAGCATTTCAATTTTAACACAGTTTAATAAAATTTTATTTCTTTAAAGAATTTTCCACAATATGTTTTCTTGTTGGACTTGTCATTGTTTGATTTTTTTGATATAATTGTTTTGGTGACTATCCTGCTTCTCAAAGGAACTGCATGTTTGTGCTGCTGGGTTTGGTCATGTTTGCATACATTTTTTTTGTACCACTTGGTGTCTTTTCTAATATCAGTTTCTTAGTTTAGTTATTCTCTTATATATGTTTTATGATATAATATTATTCTTGTCACAGCAGAGTTGTGAGTTTCTTTATCTATTTTGGGTTTAATAATCATTTTACTTATATGTTCATATTATATTTTTATATTTCACAGTATATTATTAAATAAATATAACGTTTGAAAACTTACAACTTTGTGGTATACTTAACAAGTTAGTGTTAATATCCCTTATTTCTACAAACTTTAATAAGACATTTTCTATCCTGGCCACTTGTTCCCAAATACCCAGAAGCTGCTTTCGAAATTACCACACAGAGGCTTATATTAATTACAAATGCCCATCTGGTAACTCAAGCTTATTACTAACTAGCTCTTACATTTAAGTTAATCCATAATTCTCATCTATGTTTAGCCATATGGCTTGGTGTCTTCTCATCTTGTTTCTTCTGCATCTGGCTGGTGACTCCTGACTCTACCCTTCCTTTTCCCAAAATTTTCCTAATCTAGTTCTCACACTCAATCTCTTCCTGCCAAGTTACTGTCTAATTCATTTATTTAATTAGCAAATGAAAATAATACATATACATAGTGTAGGACAGGATTGTTCCACAGCATTTTCTTTTTTGTCTAATTAAAAAAATTTTAACCTTAATATAGTAAAATTATATATAAGAAAAACAGTTATTAAGAATTGCAGTAACAATATTTAATCCATTTGCATTTGGCAAAATTAAACAAAATATTTTTTAATTTATCTTGGTGAGTCTAAAGTTTTGTATCTAGTTTACTTTTAATTCTAACTAAGGAAAACTATAATTATAACTATTTAGTCTTCAACTCCATCAAAGACTCCAGGGGGTGAAATGTTACCTAATGACAGAGACAACAGCCTGCTTGGTTAGTCTCTGCAACATTGGGGCATCTAACTCTGGCCTACAGGTCTAGTGTATCTGACAAACTTTTCCATGAAGCAGAGAATTCTGAAGGACTGTCCTACCTTGTCTTGGGAAATTTTGGCAGTCACCTTTCTTGTGTCCTGCTGGTCCAGTTTGGACAGTTACTGTCAGCAGTTGAGGTAAGAAAAGTTTCTTTGCCTCTATGGCTAGCTTTTTTCATAAAGAAAACAAACTCCTTATAAAATTTCTTTGATGTTCATCATCCTCTTTGAAGTCATTGGTGCTTCCAGGAGTAGACATTGAGAAAAGTCTTAAACATTTTAAATGTTATATTCTGTAGGTCTTTGAAGTATTTAAAGATTCTCTATCTATCTGAAATATATCTCTGTATGATCTTGAAAACCTAATTAACATGATTATAAATTTATTATTAACTTTTATTTTTAATTATACATTACATTTTTAAATGAAATGCATAAGCATATTATCCTAAACATATTATACTGTATGTATGGAAATATACATACAGTATAAAATAATCAGCTTTAAATTTGTATGAATAAACAAAAATTTATACTAATGAAAAATGTGTAAGATTAATAATTGTTTTGGGGGGATTAAAATAGATTCAATAATTAACCCATTTGAGCTTATCATTTCTATATTTTCCCTTTTTCTTTTTTTGCAGAACAAGATCCTTGAATCTAATCTCCTTTGTTTAGTTTTTTCCTGACCATTATCTGATGTAGGAATGTCTTTCTGTATGCTGTGAATATCAATCTTTAAATAAAGGAACTGTTTTTGCCCATGAGAGACACTGTAGAAAAAGTAGGCAGGGGAATCAGAATAGGTAGTTTGTTACAATAAGGTTTTCTTTCAGGGTGCCAGAGGTCCAGGCCCATAGACCTGCTATCCCAAACTGCTTAGCCACCTGTGACTGCATAGGCTCCCCTAAAATGACTCAGGCACTTATATTAACTTCATGCTGTTTGGCCTATGGCTCAGGAACATTGCTAACTAGTTCCTTCATCTTAACACAACCCATTTCTATTAATCTGTCTGCCACGTGTACCATGGCTCACCTGTGTTCCTTACATGCTTCTTCTTGGATGGCTGGCTTGATCTTATCTCAGTCTGCCCTCCTCCTAACTATTCTGATTCCCAGCTATTTCTTCTACCCTACTTCTTCTACGGTGCCTGCCATCGCCAAAACAGTCTTTTATTTAAAGATTGATATGCACAGCATACAGAAGGACATTCCCACATTACCTCCCCCTTTCTGTCTAATCAAAAAGAAAGGCTTCAATTTTAACATAGCAAAATTACATATAGCAAACCAGCTATCAAGTAGAATTGCAGTTACAATATCTAGTCTATTTCTAGTTAGTAAAATTAAAGTAAATACTCTATACCTTATCCTTGTGAATCTAAAGTTTCATATCCAATATACCTTTTAAAATAGCTAAGAAAAACTATACCTATGACTATCTAATCTTCAGCTACATCAAAGATCACAGAAGGATATAATATTTACTCAGGTAAACAGGAAGTGCAAGCAACTTCGAAAATCTAGAAAGGACAGAGATGACACTTATCTGCTTGGACAGTTACCCAAAGTTCCTTTATAAAGTAGGGGCATCCATCTTCAGCCTACAGGCCCGGAGTCTCTTTTCATTTCAGTGAAGCAGGAAATCTGCTCTGCCCATGCTGGTATAGTTCATTAGTTGTTTCTCCTTGAGTCCTGAAGGATATCTGACAGTTTTCTCTGCAAAGCAGGAACCTAAAGGACCATCTCAGCTTGCTCTGCCAAAGGTCAGAGGTCACTTGACTACGTAAACTACCTGTCCAGTTTAAACAGCATACTGTCAAGTAGTCAATGCAAGAACATGATCTTGTCCAGTGCTTAACCGTTACCACAAAGAAAGTAGACTCCATATGGAGTTTCTTTGATGCCCACTTTTCTTTTGAAGTAAATTTCTGCTGCCAGGAGCAGACCTATATCACTGTCCAAAAAAAAAAAATCTAAGATCTTAAAATATTTTAAATGGCATATTCTGTAGGCCTTACAAGTGTTTGAAGATTACCTATTTAATTGAATTATATCTTTGTATACCTAAAAATCTAACTAACATGCATTTCTTAATTATACTTTGCAATTTTAAATCAGTTACATAAACATCATACCTTAAACAAGAGTAGAAAAATACAAACGGTATAACAAAATTGACCTTAAATTTGTATCAATAAACAAAAATCCATACCAATATAAAACATTTTGAGATTAACATCTGATTTTTGGATTAAAGTAAGTTCAATAATTTAATTTTTAAAAAATCATTCATATATCATATCCCCTTTTTCTTGTTAGAAAGAAAATAATTATGACCATTAACCATTTGTAATGAAAAGAAACATTTGTAAACAATATTTTGGGGATTTTGGCCTAGTTTTTCATTACTACTTCCTGCTGCTTAAGGAACATTGGCAATCTTTCAAGTTCTTGAGACTGGATCATCTTAGTCTGCAGCCCTGAAGCTGATGCATCTCTTCCCATGAGAGGTTTTTTTTTTTTTCCAAGGGGTCTTGGTTGATGAAACCATATTTGCCTGGAAGTAATCCACAGATTCTCATCTTCCATAGAAACTAAATCAGAACTCTTCCAAAGAAATAAATCCTTAGACACAAATTTCAAAATCAAGATACCTTTAAAATATATTTTCTTTTTTAATTTACCAGCCTTTGCAATCCATTGTCTTTCTGCAGTTAGCTCATCAATAGTTTAAAAATTAAAAGAAGACACAATGACACCATAATCCAGATTCTACGTCTACTTTCCATCTTTATGTGGCCTGTTATATTTTTATACTCTATTTCTCTTTTTTACAGACTTTATGTACCTTCTTTCTTCTCTCTCTGAAACTTATGTACACTTTACAAACATTGTAACCAGTTTACAGGGCTTTTTTCATCTGAATCTGTTTTATTGTGAATCCTTAATCATTTTCCAACCAGAAGAGCTTTTAAAATACTCACACTCTCTTAAAGAGCCAAATACTTTTTGCAGATAAAGCTGAATCAGTAAGTTCTCTGAAAGGGGCTGTGTCTCTGTTCACTGCCAGCAAACAGCAGACCCAAGAAATTCTGCTACCAAGACACCATTTTTGACTCTGTTTCCTTTTTGTTCAATAAAAATGTAAATCTTAAGACAATCACATGCTACTGAGTCTTCTGAGACTTTGGGAACCAGCCTGGTTGCAGCTTACGTTCCTGCCTCAAGTCCGCTGCTGCCATTTTGAATGTGGCCAAATGTCACACTATCTCTGTACAATGACCCATTTCAGATACACAATTTGAAAGCTGCTTTGGCTCAGTTTCTGTGCTCTAGAACCATTTTTAAACTTTCTTAGGCTTTAAGTGGATATTCTGCCTACCCGGGGACGTCATCTGTTACAATAAAGTTTTCTGGCCCTGGGTGCCAGAGGTCCAGGCCCATAAACCTGCTGCCCCAGACCCCTTAGCTGCTCACCGCAGAAAGCAGAGACACAGACATATCAAGCCAGACATGCTAAGAAGAAACATGTAATGAGTACAGGTGAGCCACATGCCACCTGACAGACTTTTTAATAAAAATAGGTTGAGTTAAGATGAAGAAGCCAGCTAGCAATGTGCCTGAGCCATGGGCCAAACAGCATGAACTTAATACAAGTATCCAAATCATTTTGGGGGTCTAAGCAGCGGTGGGTGGCTAAGTAGTCTAACACTACAGGTCTGTGGGCCTGGACCTCTGGCCACCCAGGGCCAATAAACTTCATTGTAACAATTATCCATAACAACTTGTAATCAACCTCCCTAAATTATGACAAACATTTATAATTTATATTTTGGAACATAAACATAGTTCTCTAGACTACTTCCTGCTTATTGGGTGCTGGTAATCTTTGGGAGACTTTAAAAAATTAGAATTATGGACAAATACTACTGGAGTATTCTGTGAGGCTGCATAATCTCAGTCAGAATTCTTGAAGATGTTCTGGATGCAGAGCTCAGAGGTGGTCTGAAACCTTAGATCATCTGGCCTATCCATTCCTATCTGAGATTTTTCAGGGGTCTTCTTCAATTAAACCTTTATTTTCTTAACCCAATTAAGCCTCTGATTTCCTGTGGAAATAAAAGAAGAACCTCTTTCCCAAAGTAACATATCTTTTGACTTAAATTTTAAAGTCAAGATATTTTTAAAAATATATAGGTTGATTTAATCTGGCAGCTTTCCTAATCAAATGTCTCCCAGAAGTTATTATTTGTTCATTAGTTGTGAAAAAATTTAAAGTCAGCACACTAACTTACAATATTTTCTATATTTACATGGCTTATTATATTTTATTGCCATATTTTTTAAAATACTGTTTAAAACACTTTTCTCTTCCAAGCTTACACATATTTTAAACACACCATGAACTGTTTAGAGGCTCCTTTTATCTGAATCTGTTCTTATTGTAATCTGTAACCATTTATGTCTGTATGAGTAAAAAAAAAAAATCTGTAGTGAAAATTAGATTGCTCCATGCTGGATCAGTATCCTATCTCTAAGTTTCCTGAGAGGCTATTTTCATGGCAGACTCATTTTTACTGCCATATTTAATACCCTAACAATGGAAAGTTTCTAGGTCCATGCCACCACTGAGTAGCCTGCAGCCTGCTGCTCATAAACACCCTGTAAGTGTTTGGTAGCACAGCCTCTTAAAGGAGATGCTTATTTTTGCCATTAGCACTTCTCCAGAAAGCTTTCTCTTAGAGGATCCACGCCCCTGTTGGCCTCCAGCAAACAGAACCCTCTTGAGAAAAGGTAGCTATCAAGAAGCCTTATTATTTGATTCCATTCTTGTGTGTGTAGAATCCTTGTTAGACTTTGCCAGGTTTTAATATGGAAATTTTGGTTACATGTTGAAATGCCATGAATCAATTGACATTTTCTATCCTGACTACCTGTTTCCAAATATCCAGCAGCTTCCCAAATTACCAAACAGAGGCTTAGATTAACTACAAATTTTCACCACACAGAGGCTTATATTAATTACAAAGGATTAGCCAATATCTCAGGCTTATTACTAACTAGCTCTTATATTTAAATTAATCCATAATTTGTATCTATGTTTAGTAATGTGGAGTGGTACCTTTTCTTAGTAAGCGTCTCATCTTGCTTCTCTGCCTTTGAGGGGATTTCATGACTTGCCCTTCCCCCTCCAAAAATTCTCCTAGTCTGGTGCTTGTGCTTAACTTATTCCTGCCCAGATATCAGCCAATCAGGTTTTTATTAGCAAATGAGAGCAATGCATATTCATAGAAGAGGAAAGAATTGTTTCACAACTACATACATACTTCAAAAGGAATATTTTTGTGTCATGATTTCATGATGTGTTTTTGAATTAATTCCTCTCAAATTTCCTTTATATATGTTTTATATATTAGACATGTTTCTTTAAGTATATGAATAGTTGTGTATAAACGTGTGTGTGATGTCTGACTCTGGTGTTATACTTTCAATATGAAATAGTCTCCACAAATATTTGGTTTGCAGCTGGCAGCATAATTTTGGGAGAAGGTGTTTAGCAGAGTTTTGGAGGTAAGGCTTAATTAAAATATGTCATTGAAGATGTGACAATGAAGTTTATGTGAAGTCCATGCTTCCCTGGTTGTGCTATTCTCTGTAGTCAGAAGGTTTTGAGTACCACCTATCCCAAAGGTTCAGATGAATCTCTCCCAATTACTGTGGCAACAGGCACTTATAAAAATTTAGTTTTAATATATTAAAACTGTTTGGTCTATGGATCAGGCTTTTTGCTAACTAGCTCTTGCATCTCAACTCAACCCATTCTATTAATCTGTGTTTTGCTGCATAGATACTGGCTTACCTGTGTTCCATTACATCTTACTCCCCTGGCAGCTGGCAGCATCTGCTCTGATTCCATCTTCTTCCTCTCTGTTACTCCTTTAAATAGAATCGCCATCATCAAGTAAATTAATGTCTATAATTTCAGTTACTCGACTTTATAAAAGTGAAAAATTATCCAATATTGCTAAAGATGTAAGTAAAAAGAACTTTCACTCACTGTTGACATGAATATAAATTAACACAGCCTTTAAAGACAGCAGTTTTTACCATTTAAAAAAGTATAAAATGGGACCAGAGAGATATCTTAGGAAGTAAAGGTATTTGCCAATAAGTATAACCAGTCAGCCTTTGATTCCCTGGGTCCACACAGCAAAAACTGTCCTCTGACCTCCATATGACAACAAAACATGTACCTTCACAACACATACCAAGTAAATGATAAATTGATGTAATAAAAATTATAAAGTAGCTCTCCTATGTAATTCAAAAATTAAAAAGAAGTAAAATCTTTCCTTGAAAGAAATATTTGTATACATGCAGGTATTTAGAGAAACCAGAAGAAGATACCAGATTCCCTGGCACTGAGGTTGTGAGCTCCAATGTGCTGGGAACTGATATTTATGATGTAATTTCTATAACTGGTTTTTACATAGCTATATTTTTATACTTTTTATGACTTTCACTGGGGACTGCTGGTCATCAGAATTCTTCCTACTGTCACACAGAAAGATGACCTCTGTATTTAAATCTCCATTTTGGAAAGTTTTGCATTCCTAATTTTACTAATGATTTTCCAACCTTCTCCAAAATTTATGTTCATGAATGCAACTCTTGTGAATGATTGATCAAAACTCCTCTCTCAGTTAGACTCTCACTTCATGTTTTTGTCTCTTGTTTTCTCGTGAATTGGGATCAAATAAATATACAAAATAAAGCAGTATATATGCTGGACTACTTTGTTGTTTGTTTTATGACATTTCTTCTAAGTTTCAAGTCCTTTAATTGAAATACATACGTCAAGCTCTGTAGAAGGAATAGTGTCACATAGTCCCAGGGTTTATACTACTATAATTGGAATTATGTTTTAAATCAATTTATTTTTCTGTTTGTAGTTCATCTCCATATCAGCTTTCCTGGGAATAAGGCAAAGCTATGTTTTAGGAAGAACACATGTCATGTGGTTATTAAGCTCAAAGCACAAGTGCGCAAGTCAAAGTAAGTTTTAAAGTGCATCACAAGATGAGGCTTCCATCAAACTTTTCAACATTCAATCTCAGATTTTGTATTTTACAGACATAAATCAAGATTATATAAAGCTGGTTATTCTATTTTCAACTGTGTTTGCATATTTTTCCTAGTGGATGTGTGAATAAAAATTTAGTTGATAGTGAAAGTGAGAGACACTAAACAAAGTTCTATGACTTCAGAATAACTGCTCTAGCTGTAGAGGTTCACTGCGGTGTATGGTTTGGAACCGGACAAGTGTTTGCATGGCTTCCTTATATGATCTGTGCAATGTTTTTCTTTGTGAGTTAACTAGAATACAGTGATTTTATTTACAAAAAAATATATAAAGAGGTATAGGATTCTTTGTGTTTTCTTCTGATTTACAATACCATTGTGCTAAGAGGGAAAAAAATCACAGAAGCTTATTAAATTCATTCACAATTGTTGTTAGATAAAAGTTAATAGTGTTCTTCTTATTGGCTTATTTAATACTCAGTCCAGCCACCATGAACTCTTATCTGAATGACTGCAATCATCTCTTAAATGACCCTTAGTAGAATAGCCAAATTCCATATGAATTGATAGCAGACTATGAAGGCTAGTTGTTTCAACTTCATTGGGCTAGATAGCTAATAAGTCATTTCTGGGTATGGCGCTTGAAATGAAAAGTGTCATTCATAGCTTCATTTATTCAAACACTTAATCCATAGTTTATGGTGCTGTTTGGGAAGGCTATAGAACCTTTAGGAGTAGAGGAAGTGTGCCACTGGAGATGGACATTGAGAGTTTATAGTTTCAGCCTACTTCCTGTTCTCTGCTTTCTATGTTAATGAAATGTAACTAGTCACTGCCCTCCTGGCACTTTTCTACATGCTCTCCCCATCATAATGCACTATTCCTTTGAAACCATAAGATAAAATAAGTTCTTTTATTCTAATCATTGGTCTTGGCTATGGTATTTTACTACAGCAACAGAAAAGTAGAAAAGTAATTAATATGCTGGATATGCATGAAGGTGTTTCTGAGAAGATTAAATTTGTATTTATAGACTTAGTAAAACACTAACACAGATAAGCAGTAGCCAATCCATGGAAGTCCCAAACTGACCAAAAATTTGGTTAGTATATTATTGAATATTTTTTATTTCTTCCTGAGAAAATACAACTATGTTTTCCCATCAAAAAATTAGTTTCTTTAGGTTTTAGACTTCAGATTTGGATAAAAAGCAAATTAACCATACTGCTTCCGTGTCTTTAATTTAGACTAAAACCACACCATTAAATTTTCTCAGCCCTCAGCCTACTTAACGAATATTATTAGACTTTTAAATCTCTACAATAACATCAACAAATTCTCTATTCTCTCTCTCTCTCTCTCTCTCTCTCTCTCTCTCTCTCTGTGTGTGTGTGTGTGTGTGTGTGTGTGTGTGTGTGTGTGTGTGTGTGTGTGTGTGTGTGTGTTTTATTTGTGGTCATTTCTGTTTCTTTCAAAAACTAAAACAGAGATCTTATATGATCTCCTGGCTACCTCTCTGATCTTCCAATACTTCTAATTTATTTATTATAAACTATGATCAAATCCATCCATTATGCTTCAATTCTATATTTCTTTGACAGGGGTCATGACCTTACCTCAGGGTATTTGAAATTCTAGTTTCCCTTTTCAAGAACACTTTTTCTCTAAAATTCATGTAGCTCAATTCCTTGCTTCCTTGCATCATTAAGGATTTAGTTTACCAATGAATCCTTTGCTGAACTTTCATAATATATAGGTCTACTCAGCTTTTTATTCTGATCATTTTTTTTCATTGTGATGAAAAATAAATTCTGACACTTATCATGAACTCATTGTATAGCTTTTTAAATGACAAAAAATAAACATTTTCTTGGGGAAAAATCACATGAGAAATGAGGCAAATCTGTGGCAATGATTTCAAGATAGCAAACTAGCCTCTGCTCTTTATACTCAGAAAGCATGAGGTTTAACTGTAGTGATGATCAAAGTCTGATGTTTGTTTCACTTTTCTCCAAATGACCCCTAAGAAAGATCATGGTGAAATGACAAGGTAGCTCATTTTCTTTGAACACAGTATGTCTTGTTGTATGGAAGTATGACCAAATTGCAATTAGAAATTTAGTCAGACTTTAAATTTCCAAATATGCCACCTTGTCTCTAAACTTTTTAAGGTGAGATAGACAAAGATGAACAGGTATCTTCATTTTGACTCTTCTTAGATAGCTAAAGCAGGATGGGTTGGTATTCCAAATATCCGTACATCTTCAGCACATTTGTTTTTTCCTATTCCTCACAAATCTTACAATTCACACAGAGGGTCAGCTACTCTACTGCTATAGCGTTTGATTTTAAGTAACCATTATTCTTGGAAAATATAAATATCTGTGAGAGAATGGAAAATAATGTCAGTTATAAAGCCTCTAAAATACTTGTCAAAGCTTCTTTCTCTGACAATCAGGCCAGGAAAAGCCTTTGTCTGGACCGAGTTTGTGATACACGGTTTACTCAATAGCATCATTTATATCTTTGTCCCTCAAGTTCTTTCATTCTTCAATTACATTATTTTTTGAGCTTCAGTTTAAGGGTCAGAGTAAGTCCTAGAAGGACTTGTATTTTCCTTGTTCTTTTGACCTTAACACACGTTTCTATTCTACCTATTCTGAGGCTTTTTATGAGTTTTGGAAACCCAAAGGACAATGAACAACTTGAGGACTGTTTTATTGTCATATATGCCATTGTGTGTTCTCCACAATACTATGATATTATCAGATATATGTAGTTGACTTATTTTAAGACTTCACATGAATAGCTGCTGACAGACGTGCATGAACAGAAAGGTAGGCATTTTCTTTCATGTCTTTGTTGTGTTACATATCTCAGACCAGAAGCCCACAGGAAAGTACATCTAACAAATAATAGGAAGTTCATAGACAATGCAATAAGCTAAATTTGTTGCAAAATTCAAGTACTGAAGTTGTAGTCACAAGAATCAGAGTATGACTATGCTTAGGGAGAAGTAATCAAGTTATAGTGGGAAAGAACAGTGACAGAACAATGACGGGGGGAGGGAGATGACAGGAGAAAGGGAGAGAGAGAAATATGAAAAGAGATTAGGATACAAATAGAAGTAGAAAAAGCTCAGCCCATCTATACAGATCAAAGAAACATCTGAAATAACAACTTTGCTAAGAATATGATCCTGGACTTCTGGTCTCTGAAACATTAGGCTGTACATTTTTTGTAGTTGCTAAGCCTTGGTACTTTGTAGTGGAATTTATTGCAAACTATAGATATGGTTTCCTGAGAATATTAATGAATTGCCAGTTATATTTTTTCTATATATACAAAGACAGGTATCATCTGTTTTAATGAAATACAAAAGCCACCCTGTTACAATGCTGATGAATATTTCAAAATATTCTTCTGCATTTTTATCTACTAAACTAGAAATTTTCTAGGTAAGTCTTCCATGTTTCTCTTCATCAGTCTTTGATAGGTAATGATGTCAGAAGCAGTAAAGTAATGGCATGAATCTACAGTAACCTTTATTGCTATCTGCCTAGGTATACAGAAGAAGTACTGATTTTTGGGGTCAGGCCTATGAAATTTTGCCCACTCCCAGCTATGTTTTTGGGAGCCTCATCTTCTGGTATTTAAGAGGGGGAATAGAGGAAATGAGACCATCAAACCACAATTTAGAGAGTTCCTAGGAAATACTCAATAACAAGGCCATTGATTCAGAGAGAAAATCCTGTCACTCCTTGGAGCTCTGTGGTTTGAGCTATCTGAAGGGACTGTATTGGATCTTTTTACAGTCTCTGCCCTCTTATATAGTGCAGATGTTACACACTTAGCTATAAAACTTACTTCCTCATTTTCAGAGAGGGGTACATTTTTTGTGGGTTTAAATGTTCTTGCCTCCATACATGTGAAAAATCAAGTGTCAATGCTACATTGAGGATGTGATTACTCACGGATATTTCTAGTGTATACAAAAGGGTACTAGGGGAAAAACAAGCTTGCTTCTGTTCTAAATGAGTAGAAAAGTTTATTTGAAAAAAACAAATGTCTTCATTTTCTTTAGCAGACAGTATTGGATACTCAAGTCATCTTATGAGCATCACTTATTTCCTTCTCACTGTGTCATTTCTTCTACAGTTATGATAATGATAATGTTAGTTTATTTCTTGCTCTAAAGAAAATATGTGCTTCTTGTTGAAAAAACAGTAAATATTATTGCAAATAATAAAAAATACAAGGACTAAAGAGATGGCTGAGTAAATAAAACACTTGTTTCATGTGAGCATTAGGGCAGGCAGTCTATCATCTCAGGACTTGAAATAAGTCAGCTGGCTAGACAAGCAGAAATAAATGAGCTCTGAATTCATCATGAGCTCTTTCCTCAATAAATACAGTGGAGATCAATTATGAAAGATATCCAGTATCAACTTCAGGCATCAACAAGCATGTGAACATGCATGCACATGCACCTGTACATAATAAATATTTACATATGTGTGAATATTTATACAGCAACATGCACCACACACATTTACATTCAAAAAGTTAATCAAGCAAACAAAACCTGAAATGATACAGATGCATGCATATTAATGGCTTATTTCAGTGGATACACTGCAGTTGAGTTTCTCTTTGACTTAGTAGTAATTATGTCTTTTTGTTCATATTTGTATTTGTGTCCATACATTATAAATGTATTTGAAACTTTAAATAACAACTAAAGATTGTTTTCTTTGGCTGTATCACAAATGGATCCAAACTTCTAATTCCTTGATAAGAAACTCAGTCATATTTTAATTGCACTCTCCTAACCTCAATTGTGATTTATAGTATATATGTATGTCTATAAACATGTGCCTTTTTAATTGCTATGAGACCAATTCCCATGGCTGTAACAAACTATTTAGGTAGTGATATGCATAAAATGCCCATTTCCTCACACCTAATATTCAGTGCCATTAATCTTTTTCTCCCCTGCCCAATGCATATCTGTGTTTTTATATATTAGATTGCTGGCAAAATTAAACTTATTTGTACATATATTTGCATTCATGTTACTTTTCCTTCATATAATTTACCAAGTTCTCTATTGTAGCTTTTGATCTTTGTTTGTTTTAAGGTGGATAAAATATTTCCAACTTAGAGCTGTTAGTGTTCTGACCCATTTCCTAGAGTCCTGACCAATAAGCAATAACTTGGTCTGCCCAGTGTCCTGATGTCAAGCTCCATTTAAAAAGAAGACCCCTATCCTTTGCTCTCTCTTTTTTTCACTCTCTCCTCCCACCAGAGGTCACAAGTTTCTCTGATCTCTTTCTTTCTGTGTCACTCTCTCTGTGTGTCTGTTTCTCTTTCTTTCTTTCCTTTCTCTTTTTTCTCTTTTCCTCTCCACCTACCCCTCACTCTAATAAAGACTTCACATGAGCACAGCCTATGTGTCTCTTTCTAAGGCTGCGAATGGTAACATTGTATTGTCCACCTCCATGGTGCCATATCTACCAGATATAGGTATTTATTCTTATGATCATAACATAACGTTGGTGTCATCTAACTTGACAGAGAACCCCTAGTATTTTTTCATGCCTGCCAGAAGTCTGCTCAAACCTCCAGGACCTTCATTTGGTAAGCTTCCCCCTCTGGACAATTTTTATGAATGAGGATTTGTCTCTAAGACCTTCTGGTCATTTGTATTTCTCACCCATAATTTTTTTTTTCAGACTTTTTGTCCTTCAGCCTTTTTCTAGCCCTGGCCCCTGTTTGTTCTTGTTAAATGATCATTGGACAGTCCAAGTCAATTTTGTACCTCTTGTCTTTCTATACATTGTCTAGATATTAAAGCTGTACCTTAATGTCTTTACACTTTGCTTTGGTAGCTAAACTTTGTTATTTAAGAGCCACTTCGTAATTTAAGAGTCACCAAGATGATAACAGTTTGATTATGGTCATAATTTTTATATCGCAGAAATATTGAGGAATTTTAAACCTTTTTAAGAACAGTTTTTTAAAGATATTTACATTTATAAAGCTATATCCCTGGGCATGTTCTTGCCACACTGTTTACAACAGTTCACTGTTAGGCCATTGGTCAATCTGTATTCATTGAAACAATTATTATTATCAAGATTACAATGTTCTACACCAGTCTTGACAATAGAGATGTTTTCCTTATTTCTACCAAATATTTCACCAAATTGGCACAAGCCAAAAAGTTCCAAATAAATTCATAAATCTAACTTCTGTTCCTAGTTTGAACTTATCTCAGCAGGTGTTCACTTGAGTGGCACACAAATCCAAGCATCAGTTGCTTCGGCAACCTGATCTGGACAGCAAAGTCAGATAATCACATGTCTAATAAGTACCCCGTTGCCTAAATTTCCCCTGGCATTTGACTAGTCTTTCAGTCTTTTTGAGCTCTGATATCAATGACTTATTTCAGTTGAAGAAGCTATAGAAGAGAACATATTGTCCCTGCTCCTGAGACAGTTTGATAGACTAAGTCAGAGAAAACTTCCTGGGCTCAAGGTTGCCAATTGATAGATCTATTAACTAAAATGACTCTACAATAAGATAAAACACTTGACCTTCTTTGTACAGGACCAAAGAGGTATTATATGGCCTTAAGTACTTATTATTTCTCTATAAGTCACTCAGGATAACAATCTGGCTATGCTCAAAGATTAGATAAAATTGACAGGTCCTTTACAAAGACAGCAGATCCAGAAATTATTGCTAATGACTTAAAAAATGTCTTCTTACATAAGGTTTTAGTCAGGCTTAAGAATGTATGTTTAGCCTCCTTATTTCTGCTAACTTTGGTAAGTCATAGATAATATACTCTATATGATAACAGAAATTTAAAAGGATCTATTTAGATTAACAAAAGTCAACTTAGAGATTTACAACTATGCTTTTGCCAAATATTCAACACTCAACTTCTAGAGAATTCACATATGAAAGCAGCTACTGAATTAAGGACTGTCAGCGAACACAAGTTTAATGGTCAAGTCATTCATACCTGACAGACAGACAGTTCTCAAATGCTCATAAATATGCAGAATATGACATTTAAATGTTTACTTAAAAAAGTAGTTTATTGTGATAGATAGACATGCTGGCTCTTAGAATCATCCTATCTCTCCTCCAAGAAGATCAATGTGTACAGAAGAACCCTCAACCAGAACTTGCTCCAGATTGGCAGCACTGGCCATTGTACAAAAGCTGCCCTTTATCTTGACTGTTATTAAGGCATTCTTCAAATGGCAGACAACAGGACTCTTTGCCTCTCTCCTGCCTAGACAAGGTAGATTGTTTCTCCTCATGAGTTCCTACCTCACAAGTGTTGGACTTTCTGAAGCCCAGCAGACAAAGAATGATGTTTTTGCCAAGGCCCCTGCCTTCAATGAGCATGGAGGTCCCTGACTATCCAGGAAACTATCAGTTAAGTCTCTGTCACTTTCAATAGCTCAGGTATAATTTACCCTTATCAGACTTCTGATGGCATTTGAGACTAGGCTTTACCAACTCAAGAGTAGGTATAATGACTTCTGCTGCCTTCTCAGATTTCTATATAAAATTCACACGTATGTGTCATTCTCTTAGAGCTAGTGCTAAGTCTAGATAGCATTAGAGAGGATATTGAAGCCTCCCACTTCCTCCTTTACTCCTTTACCCACTTCCATTCACTGGACTGAAACAAAGCCCTGGAAAAAAAAAAGTTCATACCTTTTAACCCAAAGCCATAGGTTTTTCTATGACAAACCAAGATGTAAATTTGTTCTAGCTGTTTTATAGACATTTTCAGGTCCCGCCAGACAACAGGTAAATAACAAATGTGATGGCTCCAGTACTTCTAGAACATACCATCCCTGAATTTGGTTGTGCCACCTTGACAAGCTCCTGAAGCTTCGCTATAGCAACCTACCTTTTCAGCTTCCTCAAGGAACTCCAGGGTCTCCAAGATGGCAACTAACTGAATGCTTTGTCACTTATACCTCCTGCTGTGCATGACCCACTGCTTTGTCCCAAATCTGCAGAAAGCAGTCTGGAGAATAGAGAATTCTGAAACCTTACACCTACTATCAATAACTTCACTTTTTATAAAATCAAAAGGGAAAGAATGTTAGTGTTCTAACCCACTTCCTGGAGTCCTGGACAATAAGCAATAATTTGGCCTGCCTCGCATCCTGACAACAAGCTCTATTTAAGAAGAAGGCCCCTATCCTTTGCTCTCTCTTTCCTTCACTCTATCCTCCTGCCAGAAGTTGGGCACATGTCTAACCTCTTCCCCTCTCTCTTTTCTCTTTCTTTTTCCTCTCCCCCTCCCTTTCACTCTAATAAAGCCTTCATGTGAGCACAACCTTTGTATCTCTTTCTGAGACTCTTACCTACACTGAGCACCATATTGCCCACCTGCATGGGGCCATATCCACCAGACACAGATACTCTCAAAATTATAACATTGTGCAAAAGACTCATAGTATTATGTTTATATTTCTTTCATTCTAATTGTGCATCAATGTTGCACGAAACTCAGAGCCAGATCTCAGGGAAAGGCTAAGATAACAAAGAGAGTAAACACCACAGTCAAATCTCACCCAGCTGTCTTCCAGCTTCCTCAGCCTCACTCCTCCTGGCTTCTTCTGCCTTCTCTGTCTTTCTATACCTGCCTTAAATACCCTCTTCACCCAGTTGCTTCACATCCAGGTTAAGATTAAAGGTGTGGCACCACCACTGCCTTCCTGGGAGCCTGGATCTCTCTCTGTAAACTAAACTGGCCTCAAACTCAGATATGCTGGGATTAAGGGGGTAGGTCACCACTCCTAGACATTCCCTGTGCTGGGATTAAAGGTGTGAGTTACCACTCTCTGATCCTCCTAGACTGACTGTGGGTAGATCTCTCTGATATCTCAGACTTATTTTTTATTAAATTTGAAACATATCCCCATACTTTAAGTAGAAACTATTATGATGGTCTTCACCCCTTTGCCACTGAAACTGGATAGAGTCTTTGTGATGAATGTACCACAGACCAGCTTATTTTGTTTGTGACTCTTTTCTTCCCCACTGAAATGTTGAACTGAAGGATACTTTCCAGTAGACTTCTTACATGCAATTCTTTACCTCAGAGTATTTGCCAACCATTAGTAATTGGTGCCAGAAATTGTTTGTAAAATATGACTCTAACAGTGAATATTGATTTGGATCACTCACACAGTAGCTGAGACTAATTACATGAACTTAAGGTTCTTAATTGTTATCTTGAGTCAAGGAGAAAGAGTACCCAAATTAATTTTCTCAGTTGTGTAGATCCTCAAAATTTCTCAAGGGCTTTAAGAATGAGTCTCTTTCCCCTGTTAAATAGTCCTCCATACTTGTTTGAAGTCTTTGCAGTTTTGTAAGAAAATATGTATCTATCAATATTTATCTTTACTCACTCTCTCATATATCCTATATAACAGTTAGTGAGCTTAAGCTATAGTATACTATCATCAAGTAAGATGTGAATCTGCTGATAGATAACACTAATCATATTTCAAAAAAGTTACAGGCTTTTACCAGCACATACACCTAAAGAGACAAAGTCTAGGGCTATTGTAACGTGGATGCCTATATAATGGCTCTATAATTAACATTTTTTCTTTATTGATATTTATACTTAGTTTTACTCTTTACCACATTTTGTGTGTGTGTGTGTGTGTGTGTGTGTGTGTGTGTGTGTGTGTGTGTGTTTGTGTGTGTTGGCAACCAGACTCTAAATGTATAGTCACTTAACACCTCATGAGCCATCATTATCTTTCACCAGATACAGAAACACACCAGAAGTTGCCTCTAGAAAGGCATATAATTGTCTAATACAGATGATATGGCTCATTCCCAGGAGCCTAGGACGCTGCATAGTGATTCTTCAATGAGAGTTAGCCTTAAGTCATACACAAAGACAAAGACACCTCTTACACTGCAGGGTCTGTAAACCAGATGATACAAGAGCTGCTGAAATCACAGCTTGACATTGATCATCTACTGCTACGTCTGGACTCTTGACATTTTATGGTATATGACACATAGGCCAGAGTACTCCTCCTGAGGTGAGTATTTGCTCCTAAGAACCCCAAGACACATACCAAACTTTCAATTCCTTTTTATGCTGGGAACTTCAAGATGCAACCAAATGTCTTATAAATTGGGTGGGCCATTTTGGTATGTTTCTGAAAAGTAGATCCTTAGCAACCTCAAAGAGATGGGCAATAGGTCCCCAATGCGTCTAAGATTTGTCATAAACTTTCCAAAGTGAGTAAATTTGAGTAGTAGAGGCCTCTAGTAGTCTGACTTCCACACAGTTATCATTTCAAACTGGCATTAGCACCTGTAGCAAGCAGGAGTGATACTTCTCTTTGATACTATTGCAGCCTAGATCTTTAGGACTTACATTATTGTTGGGGTATTAGAATCAACATAGCCTTTGGGTATTACATGAATCCTAATTGGTATTAGTAATAAAAACCTGGAACCAGATATTGGGGCAAATGCTAAAAGATCAGGAAGACAGAGGAACAAACCACAGCCGCTTCTCACCTCGCCAACTCCTCAGCCAAAAGGGCAGATTCTCTTTCCACAAATCCTCAGTCTGAATAGAAGTAAATGACAAGACCATATAGAAGGAGAAAACTATGTCTCCTCCTGCCTTATATCCTTTTCTCTACCCAGCAATATCACTTCTTTCCTGGTTCTGGGATTAAAGGCCTGTGTGTTTCCCAAGCACTGGGAGCAGAGGCATGGGATCCCAAGTACTGGGACTAAAGGTTTGTGCCACCACCACCTACCTGGCTCTGTTTGGCCTTGAACTCACAGAGATTCGGATGGATCTTTACCTCTGCCTCCCGAGTGCTAAGATTGAAATGTGTTTCACCACTCTCTGACCTCTATGGCTAATTTCTTGGCTGGCTCTGTTCTCTGATCTTCAGGCAAACATCATTTCTTTATAGCCTACACAATATATCACCATATATGGGGGAAATTGTAAACATTATTATCCCATCTACTCCTTTTGATATATCCAGTCATGGAATAAAATGAAATGGAAATTATCTTTAAGTGTAACATGAGGTTTCTGGCCCAGACTAACCCAACGGTCCAGATCACTCCCACTTCATTTAAGAACTTAAAAATTAAAAATTATAGTTTATTCCTGACTTGTGCATTCCTTCAATTTACTTTAACTTTACCACTATGCTCACCCTTGTAGCAAACATCACCGATGCTCAGATGCTGTGGAATAATCCTTCTGTACACTGTAAATATGTATTACTTTCATTATTAATAGAAAGATGTTTGTCCAGTATCTAGGAAGGAAGAGATTGAGTGAGAGAGCCCGAGACAGAGAGAATTCTGGGATGAAAAGGAACAGAGTCAGTGGAGTCACCAGCAGGTACAGGGAGAAGCTAGATGAGCATGCAGTACTGAGACAAGGCACCAAGCCACATGGTAGACAGTAGATAAGAAATATGGATTACTTTAAGTTTAAAAGTTAACTAGTAACAAGCATGAGCTATTGATCAAGCATTATAAGTAATATTAATTATCAGTGTTGGTTACTTGGGAAACAGCTGCTGGGACAGGAAAACACAGTCTACACACCGACACTATAGGAGTCACTCTAAATTTTAGGTATATCAAATACAGTTAATTATGCAAGTCTGAAAAGATAATGACTAGAGTGTGAGCCTGGTAGAACTTACAGAGAACTATGCTTTAGGTGGGATTTGGGTTATCGTTAATTTTTATTGTTAATTTGATACCATGAAGAATCACTCTGGAGATAAATCTCTGGGTATGTACGTTATAGAATCTCTAGGTAAGATTAATTGAGATGGAACAGCTCACCCATGAGCTGGTGTCCTAAGCCAAATAAGAAAGAGAAAAGGGAGCTGAGCAGCAATTCAGCTCTACTTTCTTACTGGAGACACAATGTCACCACCTGCTACATGCTTATGTTGCCATATCTTTACCTCAAACTGGGAGCCAAAATACAACCAGATATTTTATATTAGAAATAAGAAAAATAACTTTATTTATTACTTTCTCACCATACTTTGATCTACTGTTCAGTGTTAATTCAAATGAGCATTTTCAATAATTTTTGAAATATCTGAGTATCCTTCAATCTGCATCCAATTGACATGCTGTCATCTGAGTGAATATCTGAAAACCTTTTGGTGAAGGAACTGGAATATAATCACAGTATGTACTTACCATTGTGCTGCATGATACTTCTCGCTTGAGAAATGACAACCTACTCTGTATATAGTTTACAGTTCTAAAACACGATTCAGACCCAAGAACTGAGCAAATCATTATGCTTTTTTATTTAGAAAATCACTGTCAGCTTTCTGTTCTTGCACTATACATGATTATATATTTTAAGCAACACCAGTGCTGAGTGGTCATCATTCTTGCCTGTTCTTTAAACCACTGCCACCATCACCACAATTTTCTACCTGTTGATCAAGTTACCTAAGCTATCCCTCTAACTTAATGTTTTAAAATAATTTTCTACATTCATTTCTGAATATTAAACAATGGGGCTTGATTTTAATTGCTCAGAATATCATCATTCCTACTAGCTATATGATAGAGAATGAATGTTTCTGTTTCCAAATCCCTGGGTTTAAATCCTGACTCACAATGTAATGACAGTGGGAGATAATACCCTTGAGAAATAATCAAATCATGATGGTAAAGCCTTCATGAATTCCATTAGTACCCTCTTGTGATTCAAGAGAGACCTTTGTAGCCACAATGAGAGAGCTGTCATCTATGAACCAAGAAGTAGGTCTTCACTTGACATACTATCTGCCAGCATCTTTACTTTTAGTCTTACAATCTTCATTATTTTAGTAAATAAATAACTTTTCTTGTATATAAGCCACAAAGAAAATGGTCTTTTGTTATAGAAGTTCAAATAGACCATTCAAGTTAATACCTCTACAAAAGAGAACCATAATTATAAGTCTCCACAGAGGTCGTCTGACTAATACATATCTGTTAACTGTTGTTAATGACTTTTGGTTTCTCTCAATATTTTTGTGGGGCAATCAGTCATACTAACTAGTAAGAATGAGCCAACCCCGCTACCTGTATACAGCCTTAACTATTGCAGCCTTCAAATGTATAACATAGAATTATTCCCCACTGGATTGTTTTCACATGGTAGCCACGAAGAAATCTTCAGGATTTGGGCTTAGTCACAGTGTGCAAGGTACTGTCTGTGATCCATACACCATTCAAAAAAGGTTTATTTCTTACCATGTCACGACTAAACTAGTCCCAGAATCCCTTCTTACAGCATGCTTTCTGGAATCATTCCTGGCATCAACAAACTCATTTTAGGTCATCTGGGAAACACACGGCAAGAAAGGATAAGAATAGTAAAGGATATACCGGGTGGGGTATCTTTGAAAAATAAAGGAGGGGGAAACAGGAGGGAACTTTTACTGAAGGGATATTTTCTCTGACAGACATGCTCACTCTAAAAGTGCTGCTCTGCTCAGCTTTGGATTAGAAACATCCCCATAAATGAAAGTATGGCTTTCAAAGAACTTCTGAACTTCAGAATAACTGGACAGTGATTTGATTTGCAGGACAGGAGGTGTTAAGTGATTTCTCCCAGCATGGCTACTTTCTCACTGAAGCCTATTTGCCCATTATTTTTATCAGTAAAAGAAACCAGTAATAGTTCAAGAATTTAGCCAGTTACTTAAAAATACTTTGGCTACATCAAGCTTCTTCAAAACTGTTTAGGATTCATTTTGACTCTGTACCTAAATTTGTTTTCCTTTACTAGAGTCTCTGTTCAGTGATCAAAGATGCCTGCTACCTAACCTGATGACCTGAGTTCAATTCCCAGAATTACATGGTAGAGGGCAAGGGCTGACTCTTGCAAGCTGTTCTCTGACTTACATTTGCACAACCTGACAAGAGCACACATGTACCTGGGCACAGACTCCCAATAAGTAAATATATGCCATAAACCGTAGCATGTGAAGTGATGATTTTTATATATACATTTATACTGTGTTGGTATTCATCCTTTCTCCCATTGCTTTCCCTCTTTCTGATGAGTTCCTGATGTGGGAATGCCTTTCTGTATGCTGTGAATAGCAATCTTTAAATAAAGGAGCTGTTTTCGGCCATGACAGGTACCATAGAAGAAGTAGGAGGAGAAATCAGAGCATAGGTAAGAAAAGTAGGGTGGAGTCAGACAGACTGAGCTGAAGCCCAAAGGAGCAATGTGTAAGGAGCACAGGTGAGCCACGTGGCAGACAGATTAATAAAAATGGGTTGATTTAAGATGTAAGAGATAGCTAGCAAAGTGCCTGAGCCATGGGCCAAACAGCATGAAGTTAATATAAGCGTCTGAGTCATTTCTGGGGGTCTGAGCAGCAGCAGCGGGCTGTTAAGGAGTCTGGGGCAGCAGGTCTGTGTGGGTCTGGGCCTCTGGCCGCCCGGGACCAAGAAACCTCACTACAACAAGTTCCCTTTCTTAGCTCAGTTTCATATTACAGAGAGAGAGAGAGAGAGAGAGAGAGAGAGAGAGAGAGAGAGAGAGAGAGAGAGAGAGAGAGAGAGAGAGAGAGAGAGAGATTTTCTTTTGTTCTCCTTTCTAGATCAAGCCATTCACTTTCATGTTTTCCCTTCTAATTTAATGACCTACACTATCCACCCCCACTTCCACGTATAAAGACACACATAAAATTTTAAATCTATCTTGAGCTCAGAAACTATTTCCACTGAAAACTGACCAGTGACTGTGTATTTGTTTAATCCTCTACACTTTTATCATTATTTTAGTATAACATATTTAAGTCATTTCCTTCGTAGTTTCTTCTATTTTATGTCATGTTTAGAAGGGTCTTTCCTATCTTCAGTGTGTAAACATACTCACCAATATTATCCGTAGAGGGATTTTTGTCGTTTAAAGCATAAAGAAAATAAATCTTATTCATCTTCACCTCCTATTCCCCTTTCTCCCTCCTCTTTCTCATTGAAAGGAGCCCCTGTGACTTGAATATAAAAGGTAAAAGGCAGTTTTATTGTGTTTCAAATGCCTAAGTAGTTGTTTCTGTACTATTTATATTAAGAATTCTTCCTTTCCACAAACTTCTGTGATGTAGTGTTTTGATCCTTTTTAGTCCCTAGATTTTGGTGCTGAGTTCCTTTGTCTTCTACTATACTTATTACGATTGTCTTATGTAAATTTACTAATGTCTGCATCCCATGGATTTTACTAATGTAATATTTTCCTCATTAATTTTTTCATGTGTTCCCAATTACTGTTTTAATTCTCTCATTTAAAAAACCTGATTACATAATTTTTAAGACCTACAAATACTGGGACTACTAGATATCATCAAGCCAAGGATATAAGTTTCTTGTAAGGAAAAGGGGTTAAATGTCACAGTAAGGATGTTAGGGCAAAAATGTCAACTATTCACAGACACCATTGTCTCCTCTAGTTTCTTGTTATTGTTTGATATAGAAGTGTCACAGGGTAGCACGGCTAACACTTCTCAGTATACCTTCAAAAACTTCTTTTGAGAGATAAACAACTTAGGGTTCCAGCTCAAAATATGATTTTTATTTGAGACAAGGGTATTAAGAGTTCTGCAATAGGATTTCACTCCCCTACTGACAGATTATGTGACAGACTCTACTACTGGTAGATTGTGCAACAGAAAGAAAACTTTCTTTCTTTGTGCCAAAGCATCTTTATCTTCACAGGACTCTATATCCGAGTTTGTGTGAAATGGACTGAACCTGGTGGCATCTTGAGAATTTCTAGCTCTGATAAGGTAAGAGCAAGAGTGAAAAGCTCTAAAAAGGAACCATGGAAGGGATGGTGGCAGGTCAAGGAATGTATGAAGGCAAACACAATACTTGTTGGTGCCATTTTGTCACTACTAATGAAAGAAAGGTATTTGGTAGAAGTCTGGTAGGTAGGTGGATAGGAAATGGGAACAATAGTTTAGGCAATTGATTTTAAGATTTAAAACCTTAGCTGATTGTAAAAGCCAAATGATGAATCATTATTGTGAAATGCTATTTCCTGCCCATGGAATGACCTTTGCACTCATGAACTCACAACAGCCAGCAGTGGACACCATATACTGGGCTTGTATAAAGTTTCACCTGTTAACATTCTTCAGGAATAAGGGAAGGACTCCTGGGATCCTGCCCCTCTGCAGGCTACTATCGGTTGTTGAGTGCAGCTGATAAGGAATTAGGGATTCAAGCTTTTCAGCTGTGTACTTACTGGTATGTCCCCCTTTGTATCAGGCAGCCTTTGCTATTCAAGACATCTCAAAACCAACCCACCAGAAAATACACATTAAAATGGGAGAGAAAAGTGGGCTTGGCAGGAGCAGAACAGGATAAGCCAGCAAACAGGGAGTGACCATGATCAGATTACATTAAATATGTATATTAGATTATTTGATACTTTCTTATCAAATGATACATTTAGGTGAAAATAAGCTTGGATGGGGGGAGGTAAACCAGTCACACCTTGAATGCTTTGCTGATATCTTTATTCATATATTTTCCCCTTTACAGATGATAGTGACTAAAAGCAGATGGATTTCCCAGTCCCACCCACCCCCACAAAGTACAGACACAGATTCTGGTCAGCATATACAAGCATTGGGGTATGTATAAATTCATCTCACTGGGTTACTAGTGGCAGGAACTCAGGCTGCCGAGCAGTCTGAGCAGCTCAGACCTAGTTAGCGAGCAGGCCCATGCTTAGGGGAGGTGGGCTGTCACTATGCCCTGCCACTGGGGTGCCAGCAGGGGAAACAGAATTGAGTCATGGTGATCAGAGCTATTTAGCCCTTACCATGTACTTTAGCGGGTGACAAGGGGGCTCCAGGTTGGCTTCCAGCAAGATCCACAGTTCCATAGAAATCTATACCTCAAGGTTGCCATCTGCACAATGGAGAACAAACTGTATCCAAAGATGTCACAGGGCTATATAACAAGAGTCCAAATAGAAATGATTTGTCAAAAGTGCTTTGCCAAATAGAAACTTCTATATAAATTTAAGGGAGTTCAATTGATTGTGATTGTGTGAGTGCCCCAGGGATGGCAGTGGACTGGCTTAAGGGTCCAGGGGCCAGAAAAGCAGTCAAACGTGTAGACTGTGCCTGAGGTGAGCACCAATCAGTGGCAGATAATGGCCGCTGCCGAACAGAGTGTTCTCAGTTTCTTGAACCCAGGGAGTCACCAAAGCATAGCACCTGGATCAAGGCTTGGAAAGTCACTGGGGAAGTTACAGAATGTATCACAAGGGTCAAGGAGGAGGAAGGAGGCATACAAAGCAGGGGAAATTACAAATATTGCACACACAAATAGATAACCCACTGGATGAAAGGAACTGAACTGGTACTGCAGATGGAGGCAGGTGGGGAGAAAGAGATGGCACAGCAGCAGAGAGGGGTTACTTTCCCAAATAGGCCCACTTGCTTAGAGAGAGGAGAGGAAGGGAGGGGAGGTCAGGGAAAAAACAAGAATCTAATGTTCTGGCTTAAAGATTTAAGGATAGGGACCCTTTTGCTATACCATAGCTGTGTGCATTCTGGGGCTAAGTTGGGCCCCTTAGCACTACAAAAGGAAGCATGGGCTTCTGGGGAAAGACAATAACACCATTGGGAGACATCTTATCTGCTCAAATGTAGGTACACTGAGCATCATGAAAATAGAGAGGTGGGCTGTTACTTGAGAAGAGCTTTTGAGAAGATTGAATGAAAGGGCTAATGGAAAGAGGGCCAGCGGAGACAAACTCCCCACAGGCTTATACTGGGAACCAAGAAAGGGAAAACTCTCTCTAGGCACTCCTGCTACTGATGCTGTTGTCTCCCAACTCCCTTGGCAAAGGGGCTTGGCACTTGCTGCGGAACTGAGGAGGCTGCCCCATGAGCTACCAGCTAGAGCCTACAAGTTAAGGCAAATCAGCCAGTAGAGCACATTAAAGAAGAAGAATGTAATGGGGAAAAGCACCCGCGAGTAGTTATCCAGGCGGTAAACATGGATGCAGAGGCGGCCTCGCTGCCAGGTGCTGCCCTCACAACCAGGAGCCATGCAGAAGTACTTCCTAAGAACCTTGAAGCACACATAGTTTCTGCCACAACGCCTCCGGGGACACTGGGGTCTTCTTGAGCTTGAAGACCGCTGGATTGGGCAATACTGATGCACCTCTTCAGCATTCCCATCAAGGTTGACAATCTCACACACAAACACTTCCTCCTGCTGGCGGGCACGGGCACGGGCACGAGCACGGGTGCGGGCACGAGCACGAGTACGTGTATTAGCCCGGCTACTGGTTGGAAGCTGAAATAGAGAAAAAAGAAGGAAATAGTTATGGGAACGTGAATCAAGACTAAAGGTTGCCTAGAATTTCCTAGAAACTACACTTGCCACACCAGTTCTGGGCCCTCTGGGATTTCCACCATCACACCAAGAGGCTTATTTCCTCCATGACCCCAGGCAACTTCCTATCACTTGAGAAGCGAACCACTCATGTACCATAATGCTAGTACCCTCCTCATTCTAAAGCTTTTCTTCCCACACAAAATCCCACTTCTTACATGGTAAAGCTTTGGAGAAGTGTGTCGTTTCGTCTCGTGGTAAGTCAGGAAGTTGAGCACAGCAAACTCTAGTAGAGCACAGAAGCACAAGACGAAACAAATGGCAATATAGAAGTCCAAAGCTGTGAGATAGGAGACACGAGGGAAATTCTTACGGGAAAGGGTGCCCAGCGTGGCCATGGTGAGTACAGAACTGACCCCTATAAGAGCAAGGAGTGAAGGTGGGCTGAGCTCCTGACCCATGCATTACACTGTTTACAAGAAGCAGAAGGCAAATAACTTCACTTGGTCAAGATAACTAACTCTTTGACGTGCCCACACTTAAAGATCACCCTACTTCCTTACCTACAGAGGCCCTGGCCGCAGCAGCCTCTATCTTGATCCAGAAGGAGACCCAGGAGAGCATTGTAGTCACAGAAGAAGGGACATAGTTTTGAAAGACAATGAAGCCAAATCGCCTGCTCACATTGAAGAAGAAGGTCATGACCATGAACTCACCTGAAAGACAAAACATACCATTGCGTTACAGTACTGACCTGATGTTTAACACTACATATATATCAAGGATTCCATTGTCCACGTCATGGGACACTACTAGAGTTCTAGAATAAAGGCACACTATTTCAATGCAGTCCAGTAGAAGCCCAGAGGGGAGACGTACTCTACAACCTCTGGCCGATTAACAGATAAGTCTGTGAAAGACTATTAATAAATCCTCTCTCAGTTAATTCATTTGTCCTGAGTCTGTTTTTCCAGAGTAGCAACAGTGAGGGAAGTTGTTTTTTTTTTTTTTTAAATGACCTTCTTGAGATCAAGACCTCATAGCTGATGGCTAGCTAAGACATGTCTATTCACAGAAATGGATGCATAGTTTGTGATATCACAGCATTATATCTGTACAGCTAGCCCTCCACAGCTTGTCCTCTTGGGTTAGCTGAATATGACATGTTCTGCTATATATGAGCTACACAATAAAGTCTACACTCTGTATTCTGATGTTAAGACCTAACTTCTCCTAGATCTAACTCACAGACATGCATATACACAACATTCATGCCTTATCTTAAAGGAACTGAAGCTGCTTCCAAGTTCATATAGCCTATGTCTTTATCCTTGTAAGTAAATCCTGAACTCCGTGTTCTTAATATATTACTCCTAACTTAAACTCATTGTTCTAGGAAAATAGAAGAATTAGGTGAAAATGAAAACGCCAGTCAATCTCTCTATGTTCAGTCTGCAGAATATCCAGTTCCAAGGCAGCTTAAGCTTTTACATTCATTTGGACATGATGATCTCTTGTTCTTCCTCTAGATAGCAATGGATCTGTCAGAAGCTGATCAAACCTGTATTTCCAGCTGGCATACTCTGGTACATATGCTATTCCTAACATTTACCATGGTACTATGACTTCATATTTGGTTTGCCCAGAGCATCCTTTTTACTCTCCACATTGTAGTATGTAGTTTCTGGACCAGCATTTCTGGCCTAGCTCTGAGGTTCAGACGCTCTTATAGCCCCAAATAATCACACAAAGACTTATATTAATTTCATGATGATTGGCCTATAGTTCAGGCTAACTTACTAACTCTTAACTCTTAAACTAATCCATGATTAGCCACGTGGCTTAGTGCCTTTTCTCAGAGCAACAACCTAACCTTCTTTCCTCTGCGTCTGCTTCTTTTCTTTGCCTGACTCTTCCTCTTCTCAGAGTTTCTTACCCTGGTAGCCCCACCCACACTTCCTGTCTGCCTTCTGGCCAATCAGCACTTTATTAAACCAGAAGGAGGGACAAAGATTTACAATGTACCAGCACCACATGGCACTGGGTATTAAATTGCTTTAATTATGGCTTTTCTGTGAAACTAAGTTCTGAATTTCCACCTCTGTGAGGCTATAGACCTCAATGACTTTGAATTAAGTGGACCTTCAAGGGCTCATGTAAAGCCTTCAGCTTAGCCCTTAATCAACCAAACCTGAAACAACATGGAAGGCAATGATATTTAATGATGTTTTCTGTACATGGGCAATAGCCTTGGAAAGCAGACTCAAACACTGTTATCTATGCTGGAAATTGACCAGGTTCCTGGAAAGTCTGGGCAGGCCAAGTTCCAAAAGAGCCTTTCCTCCGGGTGTTGGAAGCACTAGCCTTAGATGAACAAAGCTTCTTAGATTCTTCAGAGAAAAGGCAAAAAGGTGGTCTATGGTCAGTGGGGAACTTGTTTACTTAATTGTAGTATGTTTAATGCTAGAATTCCTCTGGCACTACACAGGGACTACCCTATGCTACTAGCTAGAATGATCAAATTATTACTACTTCTTCCCTGGAGGCTTCAATATGGTTTAAAACTCTCTTAATTAACTGTAGTCACTTCACATCTAAGTTTATATGGTTATCACAAGATTTATTATGTTGCTGGATTTCTCCTTTTAAACTTTATTCTGACTAAAGACAAAACTTCACTTATCAGAAGCTAGAAATTCGCAAAGAGAAAAATACTAACATATATTTCCTTCTTTCTGATGAGTGAAGAAGTGATACCAATGGAAGAAAGATGTCTATGGATAAAAGCCAAGACAAAACAAAATATATTAAAGATGATTTTTTTCTTACCTGCTTTGTCCAGATCATGCTTGGTAGTAGCACTGTCAAAAAGATACAATTAAAAGACTATCCAGAGGACTTTTGAAAAGAAGGCATTGAAGAGAAAGAGAATAAAAAGAACTAGGGAGCATAGTCCTAATAGGATATAAAGCAATGCTCCAACAGTAACATTGGTCTTTAAATTTAACTTCTTAGAAGAGTGACTTCCGTTAGACTGTCAATTGAGTAGTTATAGCAGAAAAGAACTAGGTGTTTGGGTAAACATCCCAGAGATTCTCATTACAGATGAACAAGAAGAATTTTCTGATGGAAAGAACTGTCTAGAAAATGAAGAACTCTCCTTGAAAGATGATGAACTCTTGATCATAGCAAGATTTTCTCAGAGGCTCAACAATCATCAGTAAAGGACATTTCACATACTACAAGCAGGGATGTACTTTCTGAAAAGTTCCCGAAGCAGATACTCTGTTCTAAGATCCAAGGTGGCCCAAGCTGCAGGGCACTGCTGCATTCTAAAGCCTGAAAAATGAGTACATTTGTGCTCTAGCTGCAAAGAACTGACCCAGGGTCAAACTGGGAGAGTTGGGACCTATTTCAAGGATAACTCTGGCAGCATAGAAACCATAAATTAAGAACAAGTAGTCTCTAGCAGAAGAGAAAAAGGCCTATTCCTTTCTCCAAATGGAGATCTGTTTCTTACCTACTGCCATTGCTTCACTGATGATGCTGGCTCTGGGTCTTTGTAGTCACTAGGGCACCATTTTGAAACAATGTGCAAACCATCTACTAAACGGAACCACTAGTGACTTGAAAGCCCCTGGGCTTTATCTCTTCTGCCAATTCTGATGATGGGTCTCCACCTATCTAGAGAAACTTAGATGCAGAGAGCTAAGACACAGATCCATAGTCATCTAGTAGAAGAGCAAGGATTCCAAAGCCAAAGGAAGCAAAGTGGCTTTCTAAGAGGCCCCCAGGATAAAGGAAAAGCATTTGTAAAGCAGCACCCATCCCCTGCCTAGTGCTGTATAAGCAATGTTTTAGCCAGGTGAGCATAAGCTTCTCTCACACAGTGACTAACAGTAGCAAAAGCAGATTTTGTGTCATCACACAGAAGCAAAGCAAAATGCCTTCCATGACGAAAGGCTGGCTGGGTGACCTGCTCCATCCACATTCTTGTCAGTACATGTGAAGAGGATCCAGGGTTGCTCTCAGAGCTACCCTGGGAAGATTCCTTGGCTCCTCATTCAGATCACCTAGGAACACAAGCAAAGATGCCCACATCTATTTGGGAGTTAAGAAACCCAGAAACTTCCCCTTTTGCCTTTGTTTGGAACAAGATCAGAAAATAAAATTATCACCATGCCTATGTTTATTCCACTATGAAGTGGCAATTTGTGCTTTCACAGTTGATTCTTTAAAATAATGTTGCTGCAGCAGCCATTGCAGCTGAGTAACTACCTGTAGCCTCCCAAGCCTCACTAGATGCCACTATTATACTAGCTTCTTTCTTTCTCCTCCTGCTAGGGGTAGCACTTACTTCCCATTCAACCAGCTTGGATTGGTGCTGGGTAAAAATAAATCATCCAGTGTGTCTGAGTAAGTTAGTGATACAAGAAAGACATTGAACCCAAATGGTCTAAAAAACAAAGATAGATGAACATTCCAAAATTCATGAAAATGTATCTACTTACCTCATCTTTCAAGGAGCATGGCAAAGCACATACTTCTTTGCAGATTAGACTGAGACCTAGCTATAAAGTCTCAGTTTCCTCTGAAAACAGTTCTAAGTGCCTAGCATATCTAAGACAGAAGCAATGAGCAATTTTCTACACAATATTTCCATGTGTTATTTACATAGCATTGGTACAATCACTTCCAATTATTGATACTATTCCCTCAGACCCTACTCAACCCCAGCTCCCACTGCACACATACCAATTGGCATTGAGATTATTTCAGTTTTGTTGTTCATTCCTGTAAAATCAAACTCAAATAGCTTCCAAGTGTTCTTCTCATTGATTTCAAGCTTGAAATTCTTCCACTTGTAGATCATCTCATGCTCATCATAGGAAACTGGAAATCAACATGGAAAAGAGGAGTGAATGAGACTGGGAAGCCCAGCTGAGTGCCTCACAAGCATGGTGTTAGCTTGAGCCATGTTTTGAAGTTTTGACTCTGGCTTCGCCAGCTTTAGGACCTTGATTCTGGCCTGGTTGTTGAAATCCATTCAATAAGTACACTCACCCTTGGATTTGAATGCAAAGATGAGTAAGTCATGAACTTACCCTCCAGCATTCACATTTCATTGACTAAGGTCATAGAGCTGCAATTTTTGTAGTTGCTCTAAAAAATCTCCACCCATGGAATAATGGGCAAAGTAGGAAAAGATCACTTGGGAAAAACTCAGAAAAGACTTCATAGAGCAGGGGACATTCATTTTAAATTTTGAATGTAAACATTTTCCATATAGATGAGGCTGAAAGAGCATGAATGGAAAGCACAGAAAGGTGAACATGGAAACAGCAAAATTTGAGGGTGACTACTTTACAGATAGGTTGTGTAGCAGGAAGCAGCAGGGGTCAGGTCACTAAGGACTTTGAGGTTCATTATAAGGAATTTATAATTGATCAATGACAGCTAAGATTTGAAATGAGGAAGTGACCTGGTTTATACGGTGCTTTAGCTAGGTCACTCTAATTCTAATGTAAGTGTAGCATGTTGACAAGGTGCCACTTATTGGATGCCAGTGCAGTAGTCTAGACACAGTAAAATGAGTGAAGGCATGAATGAAAGTTCAGAATGCAGAGAAATATGTGGGATCAATAGAGATGTGGTGGTAATACCAACAGCATATGTGGATTGAATAGATATAAGGGGTTAACGAAAGGGGATCATCAGAGTTCTTGGTTTGGACAACTAGGTGGATGATGGCACCCTTCAATGAGGCCAATGGCAACACAGAAGCAACACGTTTAATTTGGAGGCAGGAGTTGGGAAAAGGAAATGAATTTAGCTTAGGACATGTTCTGTTGCAATGTGAAGATGTTGCAGAAGTCCACGCAGAATATGATAAAGCCCTGTATCAAGGCAGAGATGGAGAGAAGCAGACATACTTCAGGTACACTTCAAAAGCAGGTGACTAGCTTAAGGTAGAGCAAGGGTGAGGGGAGAATCCAACATAAAGCCTAGGTAATGCAGACACAGCATTGTTTGCAGGAAAGGAGGTGAGGATGGAAGATGGAGGTTTGCTGCAACCTTGGCATCATCACAGGAAACAAAGCAGAAGCAGAAAATGTAAAAGGTAAAAATGAGAAAAAGAGGGGCCCAGCACTTCTCTGGATCCCTGGAAGCCTAAGAAGGTACTCACAGCTAGAGAAAGACAGAGGGCAAGAGTGAGAATCCATTGGATATTTGAGCATGTGAAGTGAACATCTCTCATCAATGGCCATCCTGGAAGGGAGAAAGGAGCCTCATTAGGCTGGCTCTGAGTACTTAGGTATGCACTCATCATTGACCAGGGGATCATCTCCAATGAATGACACCAGTAGAATTTAAGACAAAAAGCTCAAAGGAGTAATACAAAGAAAGGAAGAAGAGCTTCCACTATCTGACTACTGGGCTCCATGGAAGTACATGGAACCTCATAGATTGATTTTTCTTTCCTGCTTAACCAAGTACTCTCCACCATCTCTATATATTATATTGCTGACACAAGAATCTCCCTCCAGTCATTCAAGTTCTGTAACCTAGTCTTGGATATCTTTCCAATTGATGTATTTCTACTCTGCCTGGACAATTCCACCACCATGGACGTATCTTTATATACAGTGCCCACTTGGAATGGAATTGTCCCAGCAATGCAGTCATGCCTTCTGTACTTCGGGGCAAATAACAGCTCCCAAGTTTGCACAAACTTTGACTGTGTCTTTAACTAGTGTCTTTTAAGATCTTGGTGTCTATACCTGTACAGGAAGAGGTTGAATTCCTGATCTAGAAAAGTTTTACCAGCCTTTAGGAATCTCATTCAGGATGATATATCTACTTAGGAATCCTTAGCTAAAAGTGTCTGAAAGAGTGAGAGAGTCCTAAGAGATGAAACACTAAAGGCTTGACATACCTAACTGAGTACAACACCTTTCCATCCTTGTGGATGAGAGCCATCTGGTTGGGTATGGTGATATCATATTCGTGAGTCCTTTTAGAATTCCTAAAAAAGGTATCCGGGATCCACAACTGGCTCACCACGTTGCCATGTAGAACAAGAGTCTCAAAGGTGTCATTGTAACGAAGACGCTCATCATACCAGGTCTGGTAGAAGATGATGTCAATGGAATATTCCTGGTGGGAAGGGACAGAAAACCATATACTTGGGGCTAAGTAGACAAGGGATAGTCACATAAAAATGTGTGTCACTACTTAACATGGAACTCTGAAGACAGAATAGTAGAATGCATGATACACTGGCCCAAGAAGCACAAGACGGATGGAGTTCCTTCTTTTTACTCAATTTTTTCATTGTCAACACTGAAAAGGACTCAGAAATTATCACAGCCAAGAAGTCAGTCACATCTTGCTCAATTTCCACAACTGACGGAGCTAAGCCCCTACATTATGTAGTGATTAATACCATTCTTCCATAGCTCAAAACTGTAAAAGGGTTGCCACAAATGTGCTCTCTTCTTTCTACTTTCTCACACAAACTCCGTTGTGCCTTGTGGAAGAATACAAAGCAAATCTGAATCATGTTCTGGAGAATCTCCAGAAGTGACATTTCATCACTTTTGCTCTGTTGTTTGATATGGGATTTTATGACAAAGCCTAGGATAATGTCAAACTTGTAAGCATTTTGCCTCATCTTTATAGGAAGTTCTCTCATACAGCTCTGCTTTCTTCTGCAGCTGACATTGTAGCCTCTTTTCTCTCTACTATTAGGCGAAAGCCTTGTGTCAGACAGACACGCTTACATAACTTAGGACTAAAAAGAGTAAAGCAATGTGTCTTTCCCCCACAGTACAAATCAAAAATCCCCATTCAAAAGTGCTCAGAAATGTATAAGTACACATAACTCATTGTACAGAGGAAAGATTCCCTTTCAGCTTTTATTCATGGTGCATAGCTATTAATTAAACCCAACTATTCATTCCACAGAATTGTATTTTAAAATGAAATTATTTGATTCACAAGAAAAATGTCTATCTGGTGTCATTTTTAAAAAGAATTATGTTATGCTCTATTTTATATTTCCTTTCAAATAAATGCCCATATAGTCTCCATGATTATGTGATCTCTGGATATTATGGATCCCATCAAGGAGGATGTTTAATAAAAAGCAAGAAGTTCACATGGCTGAGGCTTGTAGAGCAATATGCAGATGGCAATACAATTTTAATCAATTCGAAGCAAGCACCATAGCTATGCGACAGCACAATTAAAGGCTGGTTGCTTAATTTATTTTACAAGTAGGTAAACTGAGACGCAGAGAGATAACATGTCCAAAGTCACACAGCCAGCGATGGCACACTGGCCATGCATAATTTTATCCTGTCATTGCATTCACTTGCCAAAAAAAATCCCCCTTAGGTATTAATGAACAACTTTCTCAGGTCTTTCCTGAATAATCTTGCACCAATGAACAAGTATTAGATGAGTCTGATGACACAGGCCCTATAATCTTAGATACTTGGGAGGCTGACGCAAGAGGATGAAAAGTTCAAGTCATACCCGAGCTAAATTAAATCAAAGCCAGCCTGGGCAAATGAGTAAGACGTTGGCTCAAAAATTTAAAAAAATTACAAGGAGAGGTCAATAATATATCTCAGTGGTAGAATATTTGTTCATTGTGAGTGAGACACTGTGACCCAGAAGCTAAAGGGCATTAGTACCCTCAAATAAAAGGGACAAAATCCCTGCCTTTACTGCACTGGGGCAATAAGTTAAGAGCAGCCACCAGATTGCTGGTAGTCAGAAAAGAAAGTAAAGGGCAACGTGTATACCACAATAAAGTAGAAAGCAGGCAGATTAATGGTAAAACACCTAATCCTGCCCAGCCCTGTTCTGTCATGTTCTGTCCTGTTCTACTCCATCTGTCCTCACAAAGAGCCTTCAAAGAATTTGCACCTTTCTAGTAGCTGGCAAAGTCTCATCTGCATCCTAGCAAAGGAGTTTCATGGTGGTTGGTGGGAAATCTTCATTTCCAGCCATGCTGGAGGTCTGTTATACAATATTAAAAGGAGGAATTTCATTGCTGTTTAAGAAGATATCAATCATAAATTCTTCATACATCAACATAACATACAATGGTTTACAATTAAATTTTGTCCCAGTTTGGCAGGGAACTAGAAATGAATCTCTTTTACTTTAGCTGAAGTAGAAATGTGCTATTTCATAACTGGCTTAATTAGAACCACCTGTGATAATTACCATAATAAGAGCCACCATTGGCAACTAGAGATGCTGTGACCAGGCAGTTTTTCCTAAACTAGTCCCTGCTTTCAAGGCAGGCTGGGTGTTTTCAAGTTAAATAAGGAAGGGAGTAAAAATGTTTGTTTACAATGCAATTGTTTTAGGTTTCTCTCTATTAATCTAACCACCCAAGTGACTGGTGCCAAATATCCACTTACCCAACTCCACTGACTGACTGGGTTGCTACTACTTTGACTAACAAACCTTGCGAAGATCATCAATTGCTTCAAATGTTGAAGCCAGAAAAGGATACTTGGCTGTCACAGAAAATAACAGAGATAATCTATGCTGGCACAATTGGCATGATCTGTGGCTGTGTGGAGATAGCTATGTTCTCCTCAGCAAATGAATTAGAGGAAAGCAAGCTGAACAATAACAGGGACTCCCTTGATTTTATTAAATTATGTGGAATTTTGCAGAAGGTGAAACTTCTGGGGAGATTATGTATCATATAGGGCTTTAAAAGGTTACAAAAATCTTATCTGTTAAATAAAATAGAGCTGTTGGTCCCATACTAAAACAGCTCTATGTGTAATATCAAGTTGAATGATCTCTAGGTGATTAGATTGTGCATAAATAGAAGCTCAGATATGACTAGTGCTAGAGAGATTAATAGATGTTGAACAAGAAGAGACTGTGCATAAGTGGGGCTAATTGTCTGCCACCACAAGGACTCTTGCAGAGGATAGAAATTTAGTTCCCCTAAATTATAACCTACACAAATTGCCTGAGTTTTCCACTGCTTTTCGGCTTTATAGGACACTCATTCAGAATACACAGCCAAACTATTTAGGATTGTCTGTTGTATTTATCAATGTGTGTGGTCTTTCCTACTTATTAACCTATGAAATTTAGCCAACACTAACCAGGTGAACGGGGGAAGCTTCCTACTAAAGAAACAAACGTGGCATAATAAGGAGAAAGAAACCATTCTGAGCCACTCTTTTTTCACTCATTTTATATAAACAGCTTGATTTAGCTTAAGGTTACTTACCTCTGAGTCTATCAGGAACACTCATCTCAATAGCAAGGCTCTGAACTCACCCAGATCATACAGTGCTTATTAGGAGTAAGTGTGTTAAAACTGGCTCATCTTTGTACAGACCAAGTTCATGACTATTATAGAGCTGGTTACCATAACCTTTCTTTGTCAGATACTGAAAATCTGAATTTTGCAGAGTACCTTTGGTAATTCGTTTTGTAAGCTATCATATACCATATTCTTAGCATCAGGTATTTTATGACAGAAAAAGCAAGACCAACAAAAGGCAATTTATTACCAAAAAATAAGCTAGGGAAGATAAGCTACTTGAAAGCCAGAAAAAAAAAAATGTGAATGCCCAGAGAGGGGAAGGGTGTATGAAAGAATCAATTAGTTGCTATGTAGTCAGAGAAGTTGTCATGAACAAGATGTTATCTGAGTTGGACCCTGAATGAGTGAAAAGTAGAGCAACAACTTTTCAAACTTGAATAAAATCCCACCACTGAGGTACAAGGTTGTCCTAAAATTTGTATATGATAGTGTGGTAATAGTCTATAGACTTCAGTGGGTGAAAAAGAACAGAGTCATAGGAGAGGGAAGGCTTACTAGATTGTGGAACTATAAATATAAGAGGAACATCACTGAGGAAGCTTGCTCAGTAGGACTGGGCAGAGAAACATTTGCATATTTCAGGTAGATGAAGATTAACTGAGAATCATATTGATAACAGTGGGAAGGAAAGGAGACAAAGAATTAAGACAAAATTAGAGGGACAGGTGCATAGCAAGAAATGGCAACTATAGATTTAAGTTCATATAAATAATCAGACAAAAGAGAGGCATTCCATTGTGGTATTTACAGGCTTTTTATTGCTTTTATTTGGAATGAAAAACTGAAGATTAGAGTCACAATTCCAAAGGTCCTCTTCAGGTAACAAAACACTTACCTTTTTCCATTCTTGTTCTTAATTATGGTTAAAAATCCCCCACATGACCCCCAAAACAACACAACTCCACCTCTTGTAGTATTAACACAAAGAGCAGAAAGCAAGAGTAAGAGGCAGGCCCCTTATCTTGGTGCCCAGTCTAGAAAAAGCTCAGTACTCACCATATCCAGGGTGGAAATAGGCCTGAAGCTGTTGACAAAGACTTCAACAGTGACTTCAGTGGGCTTTCCTGTAAGGCAAGAAGTAGTACAGGATGAATGTCACATAGAAGTATGGAACAAAGAAGGTAGTCATCAAAAGGGAGGGAAAGGGCCAATTCTACTTTTTTTGATCTTCCATGAAAAGCTTCAGCTCGTGGACTGTTAGGGCTAGGCTTACACCTTCAGATCATTCATCTTATTTTGAAATTGGCAAAACTGAGGGCAAAAGAGGTAAAGTATTGACCTAGAGGAGTGACTTACCTGATAGATCAGCTCCAGTTGTTCCTATCTGTATGTGGCACCTTCATCTATAACCCCTGTTCATTGGCCACAACTACATATGAAACCTGCTTTTACTTCAAGAGAGAGGGCTTTCTTCTGTAAACTCACCTCTAATGCCAGGGCGCAATTTATGGTCATAGTTACTCAGGATGGTGCTAAGGATTCCAGAAGCTCTTGTCAGGTTCTCTCCTAAGTGCTCAGTCATGCAATCAACATGTTCTGTTTCTTTTGCTGGAAGCTTTTCACTAGGCTGAGGCTCCTGCTGTGGCTGGGGCTCCGGCTGGGGCTCTGGCTGGGGCTCTGGCTGAGGCTCTGGTTGGGGCTGGGGCTGAGGATCCGGCTGGGGCTCTGGCTGAGGCTGGGGCTGAGGATCTGGCTGGGGCTCTGGCTGAGGCTCTGGTTGGGGCTGGGGCTGGGGCTGGGGCTGGGGCTGGGGTTGGGGCTGCGGCTGGGGCTGGGGCTCTGGCTGGGGCCTGGGCCGGGGTTGGCGCCCAGCCTGGATCTGGACTGGGGTCTGAGGCTCAGGCTGGGGCACAGGCTCAGGCTGGGGCACAGGCTCAGGCTGGGGCTCAGGCTCAGGCTGGGGCTCAGGCTCAGGCTGGGGCTCAGGCTCAGGCTGGGGCTCAGGCTCAGGCTGGGGCTCAGGCTCAGGCTGGGGCTCAGGCTCAGGCTGGGGCTCAGGCACCGGCACTGGCCAGGGCCAAGGCAGGGGATAGGGCAGTGGCTGACGCCCAGCCAGGGGCTGAGGCTGAGGCTGAGGCTGAGGTTCTGGCTCCGGCTCTGGCTGGGGCTCCGGCTCAGGCTCCGGCTGGGGTTCCGGCTCCGGCTCCGGCTGGGGTTCCGGCTCAGGCTCCGGCTCAGGCTCCGGCTCGGGCTCCGGCTGGGGCTCAGGTACCGGCAGGGGCCAAGGCAGGGGATAGGGCAGAGGCTGACGCCCAGCCAGGGGCTGAGGCTGTGGCTGTGGCTGTGGTTGGGGTTGTGGCTGTGGCTGTGGCTCAGGCTCCGGTTGGGGCTGGGGCTGGGGCAGAGGCTGGGGCTGAGGAAGAGGTTGAGGCTGGGAGCTGAAGACTTCATCATCATTATGGCCAGGGGGTTTGCGCTGTGGCTGTGGCTGTGGCTGAGGGCCGAAGACTACATCATCATGGGCAGGGGATTCAGGCTGAAACAGGGGCGCAGGCACAGGCTGAGGCTGAGGGCCGAAAAATACATTATCTTGGGCAGGAGGTTTATTGTCCAGTTTAATGTGAGGTCCAACCCTAGAATATATAATCAAAAAATTAAGTTTTACTCTATAATCAGGCTGATGCCTTCTGGGTTAGGAGGAAACTCCAAAACATTTACAACACAAGGCTTAATTAGTGAGAAGTGATAGTACATAAGGAGGCACTAACAAATTAAACTTGATAATTCCTTTTAAATTTTATTGCTCTTTGAAGACTTTGTTCAAATCTTTCTTTCATAATTCGTTAAAATAGCCAACAACAAATATTACACTAAAATTTCAAAGGCCATCTGAGACGAAATCATTTCCCAGAACTCTGGCCAATCAGCTGCTGTGCTGCTCTTACTAAACTTGGCCTTACGTCTGCCTGAGCCTCGGCACCTGAGAGGACATGGCAGGTCAAAGGACAGGGCTGCTGAGGAATGTTTTGAAGCAGATAGGACTGAAAATTTCTGAGATGGTTTCATAATACTCATATTGGGGTTCTGAGGTGGAGGAAGACAGGCATTTTGTGGCTGTCTCAGTTATACTATGTTCTGCACCTAGGAAATGGACAACCATTAAGAGATCATCTTGGGTACCAGGGTCAATAATGACAATGGCAATACTAATGATAACAATTATAATAATAACTCTTTAAAAATCCATCTGCTAATGTATGAAAGTCCTGCACAGTATTAGAAGTCAGGATAAGAGGTGGCCCCACTGTGGTCATTTTGTGATACCTCATCAACTGTATGCTTATTAATTGAACATCTTTCTGTATATGGGTTCTAATTCAGCAAAAAAGGCATTTTAACAATAAAAAGTCCCATCATGTCTCAAAAACATTCCTCCTGCTAATACATAGATCACGCGTGCATCCGGATTTTTTTAAAACCAAAACTGGAAAAGGCACATAGCAGATTTTAACACTGACTGAACAACTGA
This sequence comes from Phyllotis vaccarum, assembly GCA_033318265.1. NCBI lineage: Eukaryota > Metazoa > Chordata > Mammalia > Rodentia > Cricetidae > Phyllotis > Phyllotis vaccarum. The sequence continues at coordinate 3,187,983 of JARWLC010000013.1, read as the reverse complement.
AGCACAAATAAGTCATTCTTAACTATTTGGTGTAATAATAACATTTTATTGGTGAAGTCCCTAATGACTACAATATTTATATACAAAATGATATGATATCTGAGATTTATTCCTAAAGAAACTTAAGTTAAATGGGTCATAGGTCGGTAGGAGGCAAAGAAAAAAAAGAGATTATTAATTTCTTCATTAATATTAAGGCTAATGGCGGCTATATAAATTCAGTTTCCTATATATCCTTGAAAAATACAATTAAAAGTGTTTTGAAAAGATATCAACACTAATTAACATTTTATGTTGAAAGCAAAAGAGTGATTTCCTTTAGGAAGATTGTACATTTGGTGAGGCTTGAGGTGGGGGTGACTGTTTCTTTATCATCTAGGTGCTAGTTACCTGATTTATGAAAATTCACTGAGCTGTTGTTCATTTCTGATTGCTGTGTTTTCATATTTGTGTATTACACATCTAAAATAGTAATTTAAAGCCACCAGGCAAACTTACTCCCTAAAATGAGAAAGAGAGACTAGGGTGGGCAGGCTCCTGTGCTGCAGACCAGGGGACTGGTAATTGGGCATCAAGATGCATATTTACTTCCTGCAGTGTTCAGAGGTTTTAGAATAGTTTAATTGTCATACAGATGTGCTAAGCTGGTGCCATTTCTAATTTCTGAAGTGGCTAATTCCCATAGTGGGCTAAGCGAAGGCTGGCTTTGGGAAAATTATTTTCATTTTCAAATGCCATCTCTAGATGATGTCTTCTTCCTTGAGGTTTTTCAAGTCTCATAGGTAACTAGAGGCTAATCCCCTGGGTCTCTACAAAGATAAGGGCCAACACTGGGGATCAGAGTCCCTTTAGTAAGCCTGCAAAGAAGAATGATGAGTGAAGGGTGAAGGTTGCTTTGATGCCTCAATTTGATTTTCCAGTATAAACAAACAGCCACACCTTTAGGCCTTTATAGTTAAGAAGCTCCAGTGTGTATACATACCTATCTCCAAAAAAAAAAAAAACAAACAAACAAACAACAACAAAAAAAACCACAGGAAGCTCTTTTTCAAGGCTAGAAAAAAAAAAAAAAGTCTAGAAAACCATATTGGCCTACAGGGATTTTCCAAGAAAGCTTTTCAGATATCCCCAGCCCTCCAGATGTGATAATCATAGATGAGACTGAAGCTCTGCACCACTCTCCTACATCTGTCTGAAGAGGAGAGCAAAGAAGCATTAGGAATACCCTTGGTTTCTTTCTCAAGTAAGCTGGCCTTTTCAGTTTATTGATGGATAAACCATACAGGAAGTGGGCTATGCTCAAAATCACACACCTGATTTGAAGCTGAGCCTGAACCAAATCGAAGTTTGGCCCAAAACACTCCACTGCCACCTCCCCTTTCTTGACATCACAGGTTGCCATGCTGACAGTGTGTGCACGTCAGTGTCTATTCCCCCCACCCTCACTGAATGGGCTGTTTTTCCCTCTCATCCCCCTCCCTTCTTCTTCAGGCCCCTTCCCTCATCCTCAGCCATCTTTTGTTCCAGAAAAATCCATCTAAAGTGACACAGATAACAAGAAATTGCTAGTACACATTTAGAAACATTAACCAAGCACCTGCTCAGGCCAGCCTCACCTTAAAACACCAGGGAGTCAACAGAGACCCACATATGCTTCCCCGGGGAGCTATAACATGGGATGGAGAGAGAAGATATTTTGCCCCTGCTCAAAAGAAACAAATGAAAAGGCAGAAGCCCAATGCCATGGAAACTTCTAGAAACTTCACCAGCTCAGGAAGCTTAAGAACTTCTGACAGCTCACACCCCACAAAAAGCAGTCTCAGAAAGAAAGGAGAAATAAAAAAAACACACACACACACAAATGAAACAGTCATATTTCACCATAAAATGCCAGGAACCTTAGGGACACCGTTCTTACCAATGTCCAGGGTCAGGAGATTATTGGAAGGACGCTGGTTGCTCAAGGGAAAACAGAAAAAGGGAGGGGGCTCGAAATCCAGGCCACAAACCACAGACCTCAGGAAAGAAAAACATTCTGGCCTCTGGCTCAAGTCTGCCCCAAAGACCAAGCAGGGTGCCGTGGGTGAGAAGGGAAAAGGAAGGCAGATGGAGTGAGAACCCTGAGATAACCAAGGCTCAGGGTCCTGCCTGGGAGTGGAAGGAAAACGCGACGGGATGGGGAAACAAGTAAAGTCAGAGTTGCCTGGCATTGTGCCTGGTACTCAGCAGACGCTCCGGAGCGGCGGCGGGGGAAGGGAGATATGAGCAAAAGTGAACAGATTAGAAAACACTCAAACATTTTGAGACATTTCAGGTCCCCCAGCCCAGGAACCACCTTCCCAAACAGCCCTGAGTTGTATGCGCTGGCTCTAGCGGTTTCTGCGCGCCCTTTTCCCTCTTCCTGCATCAGACTCGGAAAGGGAACCAGGTGCCTGGCTGCCTGCTCCATGGCTTTGAGGGCCAACCGGAGTCCACGACGACAAGAGAAGACATCCCACCTGCCTTCCCCACACTCCCCGTAGTCAGTCCCCCGGAGCCCTCCTACAAGGGAGGCACACGGGAAGGTAGCGCGCTTCGAGGGGACAAGGGTCCAGACTGGCCTGGCCATCTTAACAGCCCTAGTAAAAGCGGGAGCTGGGATCAAGGAACCCCGGGGATCCAGTAAGCCTGCTGGGCACAGAGGGCTCTCTGGTGCTGGGATGGACACTCACCTCCACTGGAGGGCCAGGAATATGTTGAGGAGCATCAGGAGAACTTTAGGCAACATCTCTCGGCAGTGCCTGGCACGACCACCTGTGTTGAGGTCGCAGCGCAGGTCTAGCTGCTCAGAGATAGGTGGAGGGTTGTGGGCTCCAACTTTCACTCCTCCCACTCGCCCCGCCCCAGCCCGCGCTCCGCACAGTGAGCCCGCCCCCTGAGCCCCGATGGAAATCTCCGACGACGTGATCACTGCGGCAGCGGGGAGCGAGGCTGGGGCGGGCAGGGGAAGGGGGGATGGAGAGGAGGGAGCCTTGTCGCTAGGCCCCCAGCCGCCGGCACTGCGGCGCTGCCAGACAGCCAGGGCGGAGGGGCGGGAGGAGTGAGGAGGAGGCAAGCCTGCAGCATGAGGCCCTGGGCTTGGGGAAAACACACGCTAGCGATTGTGGGATTGTGCCTTGGGTAGCCTCCACTGGCTGGCTGGGCCAGAGTAGGCTCGCGCGGGCGAGGGTATTTTGCTGCGACCATTTCCAGACCCCTGACTAGCTCTGAGGTCCTTGTGTTCTCCTTTACTACCTGTTGAACGCCATCGCTCTGCCACATCTTACCCTTGCCTCACTGATATTTTTTTCCTGGCCTTGACCCCACACCCTCCAGCCCTTCTGAGCCCATCTGCCAGCATCCGAAGGAAGCTGGACAATTCAGTTCCACCCTTGGTGCAGGGATGAAGAGATGCTTAGGGGTTCTCTCTAGTAACCCTAGTAACCTCGGATCTGAATCACTCTATAGGTCAATTCCATTTGTCCTCAGGAGGCAGGAAAACAGTTACCAGCAGATGATCCAGGCAAAGCATTCACTGGAAGCCTGAATCCCACAGGGCTATCTACTCAACATTGATTCCTGTTCAGCCTTAGGGCCTGGGTGTCAGAGGAGGCTTAGGAAACTGCACAATAGGGTAGGCAAATTCTGAGAGAGAGAGAGAGAGAGAGAGAGAGAGAGAGAGAGAGAGAGAGAGAGAGAGAGACTAGAGGCGAGGTAGCACACCAAAATCTCCAGCATTTTTGGACTACTTTTAGAGGGTATTTTGCATATACCCTCTAAATTGATTCAGAGATTTGTACAACAACCTCTTGTTGGACACTAGCAGCATCCTCATTCATCTGTTGCTCTAGAAAGTACCTTAAGTCTGAAGGCTCTGTGCAGAGGTTTTGTTGGAGCGCACTAATGTAATTCTGCACCACTCTCCTTATTGCATCACTGCATTGTCATGTTCTGAACACTGTTCTCCACTTCTTTGTTTTCATGGGCATTTCTTTCTGAGTTTGCTTATGGTGGGTTTTGTCACCGAAGTCAGCTCAGTCTCTCTCTCTCTCTCTCTCTCTCTCTCTCTCTCTCTCTCTCTCTCTCACACACACACACACACACACACACACACACACACATATATCTCAGCTTCTCAACTACATAGCTCAAAGTCGGAAGACACTGAGTGCACGGAAGGCACTCAATAAGCATTTCTTACTAGCCTACATAAAGCTTTGTGTGGCCTAGTACCATTGAACCCAGCATAAAGTGGTTCTCAACATGTGGGGCACGACCCATCTGGGGTCAAATGCCCCTTCCACACAGGTTGGCTAACATCGTCAAAAACATGTATATCTACATTATGATTCATAACCATAGCAAAATTGTAGTTTATGAAGTATCAATAAAAGCTTTATGGTTAGGGGTCACCACAATATGATTAACACATTAGGAAGGTTGAAAGCCACTGATTCAACCTCTGATGCAGCGAGGAGAAATGACTAAAGAGCACGTTGAGGCCTCTCCAGCTTCATAGCTCCTTGGAAGAAGTGCCTTAGTCAGTATGTGGACTATGTAATTTCACAGAACTTCTCCCTAATCCAAACACTTTTGTAACCCTCTTAAATTTCTTAAGATTATCTAAACAAGTAGCCCTATGTTTTTTTTTAGTTTTTGTTTTGTTTTGTTTTGTTTTTTTTTTTTTTTTTTTTTACCCTTTCAAATGATGTATCTGGTATTGTCTGTCCTAAGGAGATTTTGTCTATGTTTTCCTGGGCCTAGAATACTTTCTAATAACCATTAGGCATTAATGAAAGAGTTACTGAATCCTGGGTAGCCAAAATAAGCAGGCCTTTAGATCCTTCTCCAGAAAATCTCGGGCACCTTTTTTTCCATTTTTTTTAAATTTAACAAGTATGTTTTCCATATATGCCACTGCTCCCCCTTCCCTCCTCCCAGTCCCTTCTAGTCCTCCCTCAGCCTCCTCCACTCCAACCCCCCCCCCCCCCCGTCCATTCCCCAAGGAGGAGAAAGAGTCCCAAGGTGGGTCAGTTCAGTCTGGTGTACCCAGTTGAGGGAGGTCCGATCTCCTCATCTCAGTGTCAAGGCTGAGTTAGGTGTAATCTGTGGGGAATGGGCTCTGAGACACCATTTCATGCACCAGGAATATACTCTGATTCTACTGCAAGGGGCTCCACAAACTGCCTCTGCCATTTGACAGTCATTTAGCTTTGGAGGGTCTAGTTCCTTTCCATGAAGTTTCCTCGGTGATTATTTCAGAGTCAGTGAGCTCCCAATAGCTCAGGTCAGCTGTCTCTGTGGGTCTCCTTCTCATCATACTGATCCCTTTGCTCATATACTCAGCTGAACCAGGAGCTTGACCTTGTGCTTCGCTATGGATCTCCACATCTGCCTACAACCATTGCTGGATGAAGGTTCTATAATGACAATTAGGGTGGTCATTCATTTGATTATATATGAAGTCCTGTTTAGGCTCCCTCTCTACTATTGCTTGGAGTTCTAGCCCAGGTACCTTTTTACAGGATGAGATTAAGCACTTTACCAATTTTCTCATCAGCACATCTGTGGTATACCTACAAGGACTTCAGCAGATTACACAGTGTTATTATTCTTTCTTTGTCCTCTAAATTTTTACTGTGTGGTCATCTTTGCCAGGTCCTAGCCTGGGTGGTAATGGAATACACAGAAAAAACTCATATACCATATTGATCTTATATATAAACCACAGGTAAGGAGAAGGAAGCTAGAGATTTGAAATATAAGACCAAGTTTCAGGAGAACCTCAATACTTCAAGAAGTATGTTTTAGTGGCCCTGTGCCTATTGGAACAAAAGAGAGGCTTCTGGGCAGCCAAAGGGTAGAGATGGGCAACCCCTGGTAATTCAAAATGTAAATGTGTGATGCTTGACAAAGAAACAGGAGGAGTTTGCCAGAAGTGTTTAAGTGAAGAGTAACTGTGGGGAACTGAGGTGGATTGGGAGGCTGGCCAGCCTAATGTTAACACTAAAACTTGTCAAGAGACTGCATGCTATCCTGAGGGCAATAGGGACATTTTATAAGGGTATCCAGTGGGGATATAGTATATCAGAACTGTGCTTCACGAAGAATTTCAGGAAGAAAAATGTGGAAGAATCACAGGAGAAAGCAACTATGGGGATTTGTAACAGATAAGAGGAACAGCTCATTAGACTGAGTGTAGGAGTAGACAAGGGGGAGAAGGCTCTTCCCAGGTGACCAGGGTGACAGCAAAAAATAAGGACATGAGAAGTGTAAGAAGAGCTTTTAGTTACTGCTGGGAGAACAGTTATATAGATTGCATTGCTCCATCAGAAATAACAATTTACATTTATTGCTTAGGGTTTTGTGTGCGTGTGTACGTACGTGTGTGTGTGTGTGTGTGTGTGTGTGTGTGTGTGTGTGTGTGTGTGTGTGTGTGTGTGTTAATGTGTGTGGAGGCGTATTTTTCTCTTCCTGGCTATTTGTAATACAACTTATTATTCAAGCCACATCTAAACAAAATGCAAACATAGCAGCTGTGTTTTCATAAGTGAGCCAAACTAGCCGTTGATCAGAATAGCAGCAAGCACCCCTTGTCAGTTGTAAATTATCAAATTTAATAACAAACATCAGATTGTTATGTGTCCTGCCTGCTATGTGTGTGGTTTAAGGATTAAATCAAAACTGCTAGTCATAAATCCTATGTGTTCTTGCTGTAGCTTGGACCCAACTATAACACAAAGCTTTCCCTTTTAAGCTAAGAAAACAACAACAAACGCTAGTTCGTACAAATAATGAAAGACCCTTAGCTTGCCAATTTCCTAGGATTTCATATGACCAAGATGCTGGAGACAGTTGAGGGTGTTAAGGTAGAGATAATGTAATCTATATGGCTGTACAAGGTGCCGAGGTTTGTGAAGGGGCAAGGAGAAGACCGTTGCTTTCAGACTGACATGTAGACTGACAGTGGAAGTAGAGACAGCATCAGGCAGAGCTCAATCCTCTGTGTTCTCCAACAGATAGGGTAGACAGGTTGAATTCTAGATTCTCCCCAAATAGATGCTAGATAAATATTCACAAATAAATTAGTTAACATCCCCAGGCCCTACAGTTATGTAAAATGAACTTTTGACCGAACTCTTGTAGCATCATGAAACATTGTGTAGTAATCTCACACATGGTCAGTATGCAACAAAACTTTTCTGACATTCTTATCATTGATACTGTTAGGAAATAAATGGTAGCAGAACAAGTGTATTTGTTATTTTTCAGCACCCAGGTCAAGAAATAAAACTCCAGACCCATATATGGAGTAGTATGTTTCTGGCCTAGCCCTGAGGTTCTGACCCATATACCTGCAGTCTCACAGAGACACACAGACACTTATATTACTTTTATGTGTATTGGCCCATGGCCCAGGCATATAACTTGCTAACCCTTTACTCCTAAACTAATCCATGATTCTTATCCTGTTCAGCCATGGGGCTCAGCACCTTTTCTCAGCAGCATTTTAACTTCTTCCCTTTGTGTCTGTTGGTGTCTCATCGTGCTGTCTCTGTGGTGTCTCCCTGGCATCTCTGCTCTGCTTTTCCTGTTCCCAGAGTTTCCTTAGTCTGGTAGCCCTGCCCATACTTCCTGTCTGCCTTCAGCCAATCAGCAGTTTTATTAAAACAGTAGGTGGGACAATTACTTACAATGGGATAGAACATAATCCCACTACACATATATACAGTGCAAGCAAAGACACGTCCACCAAGAGTAGAACATAACTCTATATTTTGAAACATTTGAACAATTGAATAAATACTCCAGTCTATGGAGCCAGCCTACAACACAGAAGAGACATGTCTGTGATGGAGATTGAGGGTCACCAGCAAATAGTGGTAGAGGGTATTTCTGGACTACTGACAGCTCCATCTGTGCATCAGTAAGACAAAAGGTTAACAGTGACCATTGTCTGGATCAACATGGACGCCAGTAGGGACTTCGCATGGGATACCACAATAAAGCAATATACTGGTTCAAATAGAGTTGCAAAAATTTGCACAGTACAAGAAAGATCTCTAGCACTAAATACTAAGTGGATCCCTGGGTCTAATGACATGTACACCATGGGTGTCCATGCAACAATTCAAAGTGATGTGCACACACTCCCCCCCCCTCTGTGTGTGTTTATAAGAGTTGGGAAGAGACACAAAAGGCTGATGGAAGTGGATTCAGATTTGAAAAATGTGATATGTGGGAAAATATGCCCATTTAAGTGGCACTGAGTTTATGCCTAACTGCAAAGTACCATTGATTGTAATTAATTGATGAATGATGGATTGAGAGGCCATCAAGGCACAGAAAAGCTAATGCTACATTTGGACAAAGAGTCAAGAAGCTGTATTCAGAATTGAAGTGCAAAGGTAGATTCAATTGTCTCATACAAGATGCTGGAAGGCTATTTGGAGCTTTGGAAGTTGTGGAGGGACCTAGGACCAAGAGGAGTGCCAGAGAAATTGCAAAAGTAAGATCAATATTAGTGGGTATGCTACAGAGCTCAGTGAAAGACAGGCAGTAGAGTTGCTGGATTTTTTAGTTTGAGGGACATCATTAACTGCACCTCTATTTTCTCTCCTCCTATTCAGAGTAATTTAAAAGAGAATGTAGAGTCTGTGGCAAAGAGAATAGACAATTCCAATACACCTGGTAGTTTGAGTGAAATTGGCCCTCATAATTTCATAGAGAGTGCCACAATTAGGAAGTGCGGCTTTGATGGAGTGGATATGTCCTTATTGGAAGAAGTACGTCACTGTGGGTATGTGTACTCAGAACTTTCCCTGTCTTGCTCAACTGGTCCTGCAGCTGCTTAGTCCCAAATAATCCCCAAAAGGGCTTATATTAATTATAAACTGTTTGGCCTATGGCTCAGGCTTATTACTCTTAAACCAAGCCATTATGCTTATCCATGTTTAGCCACATGGCTGTGGCTTGGTACCTCTTTCTCAGTGCAGCCTTCTCATCTTACTTCCTCTGCCTCTGAATAGTATGTGCTCTGCTCTTCCTCTTTCCAGAATTCTCCTTGTCTGGTTCCCAACCTATTGTTCCTCTCTGACTAGCTTCTGGTCAATCAGTATTTTATTAAACCAATATTCACAGTGACAAATAGTTACAATGTACAAGAGCATAGTCCCACAGAGGGGTATGCTTTGAGGTTTCACTATGATTAGGATATTGTCCAGCGTCTCATTAGACTTCTTGTTGCTGACAAAATGTAAAACTCTCAGCTACTTCTCCAGCAGCATGTCTGCCTGCATGCCATCATGTTGCTTTCCATGAAGAGAATAGATTGAACTTCTGAAACTATAAGTGAGCCACCCAAATTAAATGTGTTTATTATAAGAGTTTTCATGGTTATGGTGTCTCTTTACAGCAATAAAAACTATAACTAAGAAGTTGCTACTAGGGACTGGGGTGTTACTGCTATAGGGCAAACCATTTTTTGTTTGGAGTAATTTGGACGTTAGTATTTTGAGATAGGAAAGCAGTGGAGTACTTTAAGTACTGTGTAGTAGAGCCATACAAGTAGAAGCATGGAAGACTGTAGTAGATTTCTGGCCCGGATTTTCGGGCCTAACCTCAAGGTTTAGGACCCACAGTCCCACAATCCCACAGTCCCACAGTCCAACAGTCCTGCAAAGACACACAGATGCATACGATAGTTTTAGGCTGATCGACCTAAGGCCCAGGCATATAACTTGCTAGCTCTTTACCCTTAAACTAACCCATGTCTTTTATCTTGTTTAGCCGTGCAGCTGGTACCTTTTCTTAGACCAGCATAACTGTCCTCTGCTTCTTCCCACTTCTCTCTGGCACTCTGCTCTGTGCTTCCTGTTCTCAGAGTTTTCTTAGTCTGGTAGCCCCACCTACACTTCCTGCCTGCCTTTGGCCAATCAGCACTTTTTATTAAACCAGTGGGTGGGACAATTATTTACAATGTAACAACATAATCTCCCACACATATGCATGGAACCTTAAGTAGTCATCTGAGGACTGCTGACACACCACATTTCTAGTGTTTTATCTGATCCATTCATTTCCATTGGAGATTTTTCAGGGGGTCTTCCTCTATCAAACTTTATGTTCTTTATCCAGGAAGAAATCCACAGCCTCTCATTTTCTGTGAAAATAAAAGGAAAACTTCTTTTCCAAAGTAGCCTATCTTTGAATTTCAGTTTTAAAGTCAACTCATTTACAAAATATATAGGTTGAATTAGTCCAACAGCATTTATAATCAACTGTCTTTTAGCAGCTTTTACTATGTCATTGTCAGTCAAGAAGCTTAAAGATAAGACAGTAACATACAGTATCCAGACATTCTTTGTATTTTCCATCTTTATGCGGCTTTTATTTATTTATTTATTTATTTTTTTGTTTGTTTGTTTAACTCTATTTCTTTTTTAAGGGCTTTCTCTACCTTTTCTTTCTCTAAGCCTATGTATATATATTTTCAACAAACTTTAAACCACTTAGACTTTTTTTTTAAAAAAAGCTGTCTTTACTGTATATTTATTTTTATATTTAATACTGTATATTATTCTGTGTCTGACCACACCTTTGATTGCCTAGGGCGATTGACTCCACCCAGATTCTTTTATTTTTATTCTGAACACACCTTTAATCTGCCAGGATTTAAAGTTGGTAGGATGGATGGATGGATGGATGGATGGATGGATGGATGGATGGATGGATGGATGGCTCCGCCCAGCTCCTAATCTAACTTCATAGAATTTTATCTTTTTAACCCAGGTACTCTGGGAAATTTTAGGGTCTATATAATTACCAAGTAAAGCTTTGCCATCTGCTACTCATTAACTCCATTTCAAGTATTTGGCAGCTGGGCCTCTTAAAAGACTTACATGTATTTTGCCTCTAAGGGTGAATCAGGAAGCTTCTTTTAAAGCCAAGCCTCATTTTGTCTCAGGCAAACAGAGCTGACCCAAGAAAATACCACCACCAGAAAGCCATCTTTGACTCTGTTCCCTTTTGTCCTTATATACAGAAACCTTAAATAAATAGTTTATAACTTTTTGCTTATATCTAGGCTCCTGTGACACTTCAGGAACAAGCCATTTTACACCTTAAGCTCCACTCCAAAAGCCCGCCATTGTAGCCCAAGCCCATATGCCTCACCAGGGCATCTCTGCACCTCGGCTCACGCCAGGCCAGAAACCTCCTACTACAAATGGCAGCTCAATGTGGGTCATATACATGATATATACCCACATAAAGCCTCAGAAAGCTTAAAAAATGGTCTAGAGCCCAAAGCAGCTCCTGGGTTGTATCTCTCACATGAGCCGTGCTGTGGTACAGAGTGGTACTGAACATGATTTGATGAACTGCATGGATCAAGAAGTTTCAGAAAAGGATGTTAGTATACAGTCTAGAAAATGTGCTTGTGATATTTTGGTGAAGATAGTGGCTGCTTTTTGCCCTTATCCAAACAGTATGCTTGAGGCTAAAATAAAGAGTTTTGGATTAATTCTGTTGAAACAAGAAATCTCAAAACAGCCTAGTATAGAGTCTGTTGTGTGGTTATTAGTGTTAGCTCTGATGAAGATTTATAATGAAAAGAAGCAAGCTGAGCAAGGGGAAATATTTGAGGAGAAAAAGAGAACCAGAAAGTAGAATGGAGCTAAATCCTATGATCATGGACACAAATGAATTAAAAAATGGAATAAGGGAGTAGTGACCTCAGGACAAGATCCCACCCAACTAAGTTTCCAACTTGTGAAAAGGAACTAAAGAAAATCTTAGAGCCTGGTATGGTGGTAAAGGCCTTCAGTCTCAGCACTGGAAAGGCAGAAGCTGGGGGATATCTAAATTTGAGGCCAGTCTGAACTAGAGATTCAGTTTCAGACAGCTAAGCTTAGGCAGTGAAGTACAGAAAGCTAATGAAGATGTAATTGAATGAGAGGGACCCTGTTTCAACCCCTGCAAGCAGCAGAACTTGGCAGCTTTGGCCATAGATCATGTGGTTCTGCTATAGAATAATTCTCTTGTACACTGTAAAGATTTTTCATTCAAATTGGTTTAACAAAACTCTAACTGGCAGTAGTCAGGCATGAAGTATATATAGGTGGGGTAACCAAACTAAGGATGATGGGAGGGAGAAGGGCTGAGTCAGGAGATGCTAGCCAGTGGCCCAGGAAGCAAGACATGCTAGAGAACAGGTAAGTCATGAGACACGTGGCAATACATAGATTATTTTAAATTAGCTAGTAACAAGCCAGAGCTATTAGCTGAGCATTTGTAACTAATATAAGTCTCTCAGTGGTTATTTGGGATCATGAAGTCAGAACAGGAAATGTCCTATTATATTATTCTGGCTTTAGAGTTAAGGAGACAAAAAGGTTATGGAATTTGCCCCCAAGATTAAGAAAAGTCACTGAGGCCAGGCATGTGTCAAGTATGTTCCTGGATGAAAGCCTATTAGAAAAGTGAAGATGTGAAATTGAATCCCAGATTGCCTTGGAGAACCAAATGCCAGAGTCATAGGATGCCTGCTAACAGGGCATAAAACGAGCCCAAGACAAAGAAAGGTATTACAGTCAACAAAGCAGTTGGAAATCTGAAGAGCCTTTTGATGTCAGACAGAGATGCAGAGTTTGGAGTTTACCCAGCTGGCTTTTGGTCTTGTTTTGATTTAGTATATCCTAGATATATTCCCTTTCCAGTATTGTAGAATGGTAATTTATATCCTGTGTCATTATATGTTGGAAATATGTGATTCGTCTTTTGATTTTGATTTTTACTGATGTTTACAGTTAAAAGATTGCATGAAACTCAAAAGACACTTTGAACTTTGGACTTCAAAACATTGTTGAGACTTAATAGAACATAGGAACTTTTGCAATTGGACTAAATAAAATTTGCCTTATGCTATTGTTACAAGTTTATAGGGACTGGGAAGTTGAACATGGTAGTTTGAATATAATTGGCCCCCATAATCTCATAGAGACTGGCACAATTAGGATATGTGGCTTTGTGGGAGTGGGTGTTGCCTTGTTGGAGGAAATGTGTCACTGTGGGAGTGGGCTTTCAGGTTTTTATGCTTAGGATGCTGACCCTGTCTCAGTCAATTTCCTATTATCTACAAGATGTGGAACTCTCAGCTACTACTCCAGCACCATCTGCGCCAGCATACCATCATGCTCCCAGACATGATGATAATGGGCTGAACCACTGAAACTGTATGCAAGCCACCCCAGTTAAATGTTTTCATTTATAAGAGTTGCCTTGGTCCTGGTGTCTTTTTGCAGCAACCCAACTAAGACCCTCCCCTTTACAAAGACTATAAAAAGAGTTAAAACTACAGTAAAATGGGCTTTTGTAAACACTGTCTCCTCACATTCCCTGCCCCAGATTCAAGAGTAGACAGGTAGACACAAAGGTCTAGTCAACTTTCTGCATGTCTCAGAAGCCCCAAAAGTGACCCACTATATGAGCAGAGTAGATATATTACATTAAAAAGGGGCCTTTTCATATTAAACATCCAGCATTTTATTTCTCTTTTAAAGAATTTATTATTTTATTTTATTTTATATTTTATTTTATTTTATTTTACTTTATATGTCTGAAAGTTTTGTCTGCATGTAAGTCTGTGTGCCATTTGCCTGACTGGTATCCATGGGGGCCCAAGAGAGCCTCTGAAACCGAAATAGATATTTGTAAATGCTGGCAATCAAATCTGGGTCTTCTGCAAGAGTAGCTAGTGATCTTAATTTCTCAGATATCTCTCCAGCCCTAATTTTAATCCTTTATATTTAATAATTAACTCTGAGATGGACTAGAAATGGAGCTGACCCCCTTTTGTTTGAAGCAAGGTTTGGGAAAAAAGAGTCTACATCTGTCAAAGCTCCTGTGTATAGGGAAGTTTGTCATTTTCTTAAGGCACTTCTGTTGCATGAATTCTGGTTGTAGTAAAGGAAACTCAGAGCCAGATCTCAAGGAAAGGCTGAAATATCAAAGAGAGGAAAGAGATTTGGGAAGTCAAATCTCACCCAGCTGTCTCCCAGCTTCTTCAGCCTTGGTACTTGTGGCTTCTACTGCCTCATCTGTCTTCCTACACCTGCCTTACATACCCTCTTTGCCCATTTGTTTCACATCCAGGTTGAGATTAAAGGCATGGGATACTACTATTTGGTAGTTAGCCTTGAACTCACAGAAACACAGAAAGATCTCTGTCTATGGAGGTATGGGATTAAAAGCGTGGCACCACCACTGACTGCCTGGGAGCATACAACTCCCTCTGTAAACTAAGCTGGCCTCAAACTCAGATCTTCTGGAATTAAAGGGGTAGGTCGCCACTCCCCAGTCCCTCCCTTTGGTATTAAAGATGTGAGTTACCACTCTCTGATCATCCTGAATTGACTATGGGTAGATCTCTTCTCTGATATTTCAGACTGGTTTTTATTAAATATGAAACATATCAGCACACACTTCTACTGTTCCGACACCTCCCCTCTTTTGTGTTTCCTTCTGGTACGTAATACAGCTAGCTGTTGCCTCTCTTTCTCATAGGTGCTCTTCTGGCAAATAATAAACGTTGGACAAGTCTTTGTCTTTGGGAAATTCACAATTGCTAATCAGGAAACAAGCAATGCACAGACAAGAAAATAGTTCTGATTGTTTCTAGCACTAAATGCTACAGAGAAGTTGAAATTGGTATTGTAGCCAAGAACTACAGCAGGAGATAACTGGCCAGGGTGCAGAGGACATTTTGGAATCTTGTTAAGCTTTCTGGACAGTGAAAATAAAAGGGTAAGGCAATCAGATCTGAAACCAGTTTTGCTATCTATAATTCCAAAGTGAAATAAAGACAGGAGGAAGGTAAAATGACAAGGCTATTAATATACAAGAGGCTGACAAGCCATTATCATTTATTTCAAGTGGTGGTAAAAGCAGATGACTCATCCTTCAGAGCTGCAGGACTTTGCACCAAATATTCTGTGTGGTTTACTGGCTTGGCTATTTTTTTTTTTTTTTAGCCTGGAGTTCAGAGGACGTGACTTCTGAGCTTGATTAACTCAGAGAAGCTGCAATTATTTAGCCAACCCCAATAAAGACTTTTCCAAAAGTTCTCATGGGAAGAAAAAAAATGTGTCAATCGTCTTCAAGCAGAGAGCTTTCCAGGTAAAAATGAAGCTAGGTGGACACACTGAAAAGTGTATTTTCCTTGCCCTCGCAAGCCTTCTTTCCTTCTTTTGAAGGTTAAGAACCAAAGATGTGAATCTCTTGCCTACATTGCTAGAAGGATCACTTTATCCTGCTGCCCTGGTCAAATATATAACTCACTTAAAGAAAAGTGTCTTTCTTCCCAGAGCTGTGGAAACTCAATTGCTAAGTTCATAATGCCCACGGGTTTAGCTGTTGATCAGTAGTAACAATTGAGGGGGTTGAGCATAATCAAGTGCTGCAAGAGGCTACTAAGATGGAAGTTCTGCTGTCAAATCCAGCTCTACAAAAGGAATTCATACCAGAAAGATACTGGTGTGTACTCAACAGGCAAATATGTAGTTTCAGTGTAGATATATTCTTGTAATTAACAAGTGATTTATCTGATGTGATTTATCTTCAAGTAATATCAATTGGACCTCAGTTTCAAATTAATAAAAGTACTACATGCTATGAAACTGAAGGTTCAGGGGAGAGCTGAAGAGATTTTATTGTCTCCATCTATGCACAACTGGACAACAACAGTGAAATTTCCCCTCTCCAATAGCCCTAGTATGATGGGCTGTATCAGGCCAGTAAGGATTTGATAAAACCAAATCTAGCCTCCTATTGACATAAAAGTTCCTTCCACCATCTGTCACAAATTCCAATTCAAACTTTGTTGGAACCAAGAATTCAGAGCTCACTGTAAATAATCTCTTACCTTTGATCTGTGTGTAGTACCAATAAATGCACTGGTTCACCCATGTAAACTTGGATAGAATCATTTATTTTGTGTATCATCAATCAATGCCATGTCTGGGGTTAGTAGATATTTGTTCATGTCTCCTCAAAAAATAGTCGCAGAACAAATTCTCCCAAATTGCTTTTCTATTCTAAAATTTCTAGGACAAAACATTTAAACTAGATTGACATTAGAGACTCTGTTCCTTTCTCTAATACCCTAGTATGGGCTTTCTCTTTCTTTTCCTCCTTTTCTCTCCATCCCTCCCTTCCTTTCTCTTCTCTCACTCTCTTACACATATTAAACACACATTCGTACAGTGACCCAGTGATATTCAATATGCATTTTCATAAGAAAAATAAGAATTTGGTACATCCTAGTCCTTCTGACACCCTTTAAATATGAACAATGATTGGATTCTCTGTAGCTATTCTTTACCTCAAATTAGACAGATTGCAATAGGTGCAATACGCCATAGGACTCTGAGGGTGTTCTTTGATACTCACTCTCCTCTTCTGAGTGCCAGGTTGTGCGTTTGTTTAATGAGAAAAATGCTATTTCCTTTGCATACTTAGGCTATGTCTCTGATTGAGTCAGCTATAGTGTCAGATCTGCAGTGTTTTTGGCTGAAAATAATGAAAAACCTTACTCATCCAGATTGCGAAGCATTTATAACAGGAAGAAAGACATATGTCAGCTCCCAGGTTACTTAATTCAGCAGTTCAACAATGTGACTGGAAACCAGCTCACAGACATTGTACTGTAGATAGTTTTCTTTAGTGGCAGAACTTGATAAACAAGAAGTGAACTCAGTACCATCTGATATTTAACTTACACTTCTATCTGATATATGTGCTCACGTAGGATTAAAACTGTTCCAAAGTCAGCAAGTGAATTCGGAAGAAAGTTGTATTGGGGAATCATCATGGGAAGTGAAAGTAAGCTCTCTCAGTGAAGCCTGGTGTCAAATATGTTGTGAAGTTCCACCACTCCAAGAAGAATGTAATTCCATTCTAAGATTCATGGTACTGCAGAATGGGGAATGGCAAAGATTTAAGGAGAAGAGTTTTACGTGGTCACATTTGTGTGTTTCAATGGTCAATCTGGTTTTGATTGCAAATATGGATTTGAAGACATGACAATGAAAACAGAAGTCCCTGAGTTAGTTAGCACAGATCTCTGTTGCAATGTTTCAGAGCAAGGACATTGATAGTCTTACCTGACCATTGTCCTGAGGGGTTGGGGATAGAAAGGCCTGAAAGTTTATTAT
Source organism: Phyllotis vaccarum (assembly GCA_033318265.1). NCBI lineage: Eukaryota > Metazoa > Chordata > Mammalia > Rodentia > Cricetidae > Phyllotis > Phyllotis vaccarum. The sequence goes on along the minus strand of JARWLC010000013.1, from coordinate 3,170,752 downwards.
GTATTAATCTCAACCTGGTAACCGATGATTGAATGGATGTGAGTAGTGAGAGGGGGGACCTTTAGTTTTCAGGGTTGGCAACCCAAAATATATGTCTTCCAATGCTAACTGTCACACATCTCCCACTGTGCTTCAGACAGCAAATCAATTGAACAGAAGTAATAGCTAGAAGTTCTGGCCACTGCCATTGTCTCTGGAGAGCCAGTGAACATTTGGGCAGAGGACAGTGCTCCAAAGCTTTTATGTAAGCTGATGTGCACTATCTGAAGAGTTAATGTCCCTGCTTGGAACTGGGTCCATTTGCCTTTGAATGTGCTCTAGGCTGTCAGTTCTTAATACTGCAACTCTACCTTTCCCAGTTATCTTCACAATAATCTGTTTCTCCCTGGTCTTTCACTGAAGTCACTCCATTCTGTCTGGCATTTGGGCATATGAGTCCGTAAAGTGTTTTATGATTCTTATTCCTGGATGCATCCTGAAGTGTTGATTGTCCTGCTGCATCCTGGGGCCTCTTTATTTGTATGTTGAATTGTTCCAATGGCATAGAGTGAAGGACTTAGAGATCTAGGGGCCAGTTCCTGGAGAGTTTAACACAGCTTCAATTCAGCTCCATTTCTTCATTCCTTCTTAGGTCTGCTTTCTTGCCTACCAGGTAACTGAGTAGTAGCTGTAATTTTCCTGATTGGCAAATAAAACACAGTGATAGTTCATAAGATATGCTAGAGTGAAAGGAGAGTTTTTCAGGCTGCGCTGGGCCATCTAAAAGAAACCTACCACTTTCCACATCAAAGCTTCTGAAGCGAGATAATTAAACTATATTACAAGGAAAACATTCATAAGTATTGAATCCTGGTTATTGGGTATCCTTTGCTGTTGTAATAAGCCAAATCAAACAGAATTAATAAGTCCAGATTTAATAAAGAGAGCAAAGCAACTCACAAGTGACTCTTGGAAAGGCAGGAGAGATATCATGTGCCAGGTCTGGTAATCATGTCTTAAATATCCTGTAGACATGGTCTTGAGCAGCCCTAGGTGAAGAGCTGGCACTTGGTGGGCTTTCTGAGGGGTGAGGTCTGGAATGGAAGAAGTGAGACCTAAACAGAGTTTCCCAATAAACATAATCTCCCAATTTTCTACCTTAATGATACCAAATGTGCCAGCCATGTGTAAGTACTTGAGGCTTTTAGGAAACTTTCTCTTCTTGCCCTTTGCCTGGAAAATTGTTTAAATTTTTCTGTTACTACTTAGCTATACTCACTTTACTCCTATAGAGAATGCCTATAGATTGATCTACTCATCAGTCTCTGTGTATCCGTCTTAGCAGAGTTCCTTCCCCAGATTTGCTGTTAGTCCATCAACTGGCACTTCTCACGATTGTCAGTGGGCTTGTTTTGTGCATGAATTCATCCACTTAAAAGGGTATTTTGGGATAAGATTACACACTGAAGACTAGGTTTTGTTACAATTAAATTTTTCTGCCCTAGTCTGGTAAAGATCCAGACCCACAGACCTGCAGTCCCAGACTGCTTAGCTGCCCGCCACTGCTTAGGCCCCCCAAAATGAGATGCTTATATTAACTTCATGCTGTTTGGCCTATGGTTCAGGCACATTGCTAGCTAGCTCTTTCATCTTAGCTCAACCCATTTCCATTAATCTGTCTGCCACTTGGCCCGTGGCTCACCTGTGGTCCTTACATGTTTCTTCTGTTGGAGGCTGGCTTAATCTGACTCCACCATTCCTCTCCTACCTATGCTGTGATTTCCCTTCCTACTTTTTCTATGGTGCCTGTCATAGAGGCCAAAACAGCATACAGAAAGACATTCCCACATCAAGGTTTCTTAAAACAAACTATGTAGAGCAAGTTGGCCTTACGCTCATACTCATGCCTAAATCTCTAAACTTCATGAATTATATTTGAGCTCACTTTTTATCACTATTTCTTTCATTTTAAATTCCATTTTAAAATTCTTTGACAAGTTTATACATCCATGTACTGAGTTTTCACTGTTAGCAGAACCCTAAAATTTAAATTTTATTTTTTACATTTATTTTTATAATTTATAATCTCTCTCTCTCTCTCTCTCTCTGTGTGTGTGTGTGTGTGTGTGTGTGTGTGTGTGTATGTGTGTGTGTGTGTGTGTGTGTGTGTGTGTGTGTGTGTGTGTGTGTGTGACATATGTGTAGGTCAGAGGACAGTTTGCTACAGTCAGTCCTTTCTTCCACTATGTAGGGTTATGGAGATCAGGGTCAGGTCTACAGACTGGACAGAGCTGACTTATTTCATCAACCTTGATGTCTTTGTTTTTTTTTTTTTAAACCCATTGAGTTTAATTAGGGTTATTTGCATAAGCCTCCATAGAAGAGAAATATCTACTGGAACATAAGGTAATTTTTAGTGACCTACACTACTAGGATGAATAATACCTGTTAACTATCCATTGTCTTTTAGTGAAAGTCGGATCCTCATGAGTCCCTCCCTATGATTGATGAAATAATAAGTGGTATAGTCTTAGTCAGGGCTTATACTGGTAACCATGGTTGCAGTGAGTTCATTATTGTTATGACCGTTCAGTAGCAGACCTCCAGAATCTCTGGCTATTGCATTTTTCTATCCCATCTCCAGCGATGCTATCTGTGCTTTTCTGATTAAGGGTAAGAGTAGCACTAATCAATAGATATAAATGTTTAGAGATTTTGGTAACATAACTCCTATGTATACAAATACTTAGAGAATTTGACAACATAACTGTTTAGTGAATAACAGCAGAGGGCTCCTTCCAGGTTATGTCATGATTGCACCAATAGGCATAATTATTGGTATTCACAGTGGGGTAGGGGCATTTTAATATTAAAAATTCTTGGTTTTGTTTTACTGTCTTGCTAAAAAGTGAGTTTGAATTAGTTGCAATCTTCCTGCCTCCACCTCATAAGCACTGTACTTACAAATATATACCACCAAATCAAGCCCTAAATAAATACATATGCTTTATATAATATGCAAACTAAAACTTGTTGGCTATGCGTGAAACCCCCACTGGATTCCCTCTTCCCACCTAAAATAATATCAGCATGTGGTAAAGAACTTGAACTTTATAATCCTAATTTCAGTATTTCTGAGGATTTCTCTCTTTGCCTTCATTTAAAACCTTCAGAAAAATCTTTTCTGGGCACTTAAGAAATATCAGAGGTATCTTCCAAGGACATAAAAGAAAGTATCACAGAAATCTCCTCAGCCTCAAGTAGCTTAGATTCTGTACAGGCAAATATAAACTATGAGACTATTGAACATGGTACAAACAGAAGTAAAGCAGAGAATGATAATTTACAGTGCACATGAGTATTTTTAGAAAGATGCTATTATTGTGTGTATATGTGTGTGCAGATGCATGTATGTGTGGAGGCCAGAGGTCAACCTCAAGTGGCAATCCTCAGGAATAGTCTATTTTGATTTTATTAATAATCATTTTATTACTTTTAGAATAATTTCATGCATGAGTACTGTATTAACATCATTTCCACTCACACTCTCTGTCCTACAGCCCTCCACTCTCTCTCAATGTTATGATCTATTTTTTAGTTATTGTTCTTACACACACACACACTATATGCACACACACACACACACACACACACACACACACACACACACAAAAAATGTTGAGTCCATTTACAGTTGTTCATTGAGTGAGATATGGCCTCTCACTTGTCCTGGGGATCACCAAGTAAACTAGGTTGGCTGATGACTGAGCTACAGGGATATACTTGTTTACATCTTTACAGTGCTGAAACCACAAGTGTGTTCACTGCCAGATACAGCTCTATTCTTTCTTTTAAACAGAGGTTCTGGGTATCTGAACAACAAGTACTTTGCTGACTGAGATAATCACACAGGATGCTATGACTAAAAATAAAACTAAATAAAAGGAATATGAGAGGGGGGTTGGCAAATACTCCAGGAAGTATGGATGCCCTCAGAAGGGTGTGTCCACTTGATGAATTGTCATATATGAGATATGACAATGATGTATGTCACTGTGCCTAAGTAGAATGGAGGAAAGGGGAGAGTAAAGGGACCAGATCATAAAGTGTTTTAAGAACTAATAGGAAGATATTAATTTTACACTGTGAATACAATGGGAGACCATTAACTAGGTTTTGAGCAGAACAGCGTTATTATGAGATAGATTGTGTGCTCCCAAGTTATTATGTCCAAGTCCTTACCTGAAACACATAGAATGTGATTGATGTTAAAGATAAGTTTTTAAAGAGATAATTACAGAAATATATGGTCATTAGGGTCCAATACATACCTTGTAAGTCATTTAGACCCTTGGAACTCATATAAACCAATATTCCTAGTGTCCTTTTGAGGGAATTAAGATAGAGATCATCACAGAAGAAATGGCAACATGAATATTCAGGGAAAAATATGGCCATGTGCTAACCAAGAAGACATCTCTTAGAAGAAGCTAACCCTCAATACACCTTGATTGTAGATTTCCAGCCCTTTGAATGATGAGAAATATTATTTTTATTGTATTTCTTTTTTGGTTATTTATAAAGTATATTTTTAGTTGAATTACACTTTATACTCTTTACTTTTACTTTATTTTTTCTTAAATATCTTTATTGGGATATATTTCACATATCACACAACTCACTCATTTCAAGTGCACATCCCAATGGCCTTTGTATGTCCCCAGAGTTGAGCAACTATCAACACAGCACATTTAAGGACATTTTCAGCACCCAAAAAAGAAAGTCTAGGACTATTAGTACCCATTCCCAGTTTCTCACTCTACCCACTCACCCATTCTTTTCTTTTCATTTTATTATTTTTTTTATGAGTCTCATCGCAGAACCTACATCCAACAATGAATAGAGGTGGAGGCAGAGATCCATGACTGAACATTGAGCCAAGCTCCTGGTCCAGCTGAGAGAAGAGGAGGAGAGACTGTATGAACAAGGGGATAAAGATTATGAGGAAGAGTCCAACAGAGACTGCTGGCTGGAGCTCTGGGGAGCTCACTGAATCAAGAACTTTCCTCTTAGGTTTCTGTGTTTCTATTTCTGATAACTAAAAATTATATCATGAAATTCTCAAAAAAAATAAAAATATTTTTATATTCTGTGTGTATACTGTTGAGAATGGTATAAATATTTTCTATCATCTTGTGGTACTTTAAAATATTCTTCCTGCTCTCATGTTATTAAGGTGGCTTTAGATGGTATTCTGAGATTATAGGATTGTATTATTCATATTTAGATATATTACTTCTCTGGAATTGATTTATATCTCATATTTAAATAGGCAGTCCTACTATAATTGACTTAACAGGGTGATAGACCTACCAATTCATGTTTTTCTGAATATATATCAAGTGGATCTAGCACTGCAGTAGAACTGTCATCATAAATAAAAATATAATATTTGTGTGTATTAACATCTGGTGCCTTTTCTGTGATGTTGGTATGAGTTACTATATATTTTGAAATGTTATTCATTGTTGCTTTCCATAAAGAATGCTTTGGTTATTATTGTGCCTTTGCATGTCCATAAATATGTTAATTATATTTTCAGTTTGTACACACACATGTATACTTTGTGACCCTGGAAATTTGATAGAAAATTATGTTAAATATATAAGCAATTTTAGGATCATTAGTAGAACTAAATACATATTTATATATTTTAAAGTTTTGTTGTTTTTTTTAAATTGTATCAGAGAATATGTGCATGTGAGTACAGTGCTAGAGGAGGCAAGAAGACAGCTAGAATTATAGGCAGATGGAAACTATCTGACTTGGGTGCTGGGAACTTAACTCAGGTCCTCTGAAAGAGTAGTACCTGTTTTATATCACTGAATCATCTCTTCATCCCACATGTTTACATATTCTATTAAAAAAAACTAAAGAAATTGCAACCACCTAAATTTCCATCAAGTGACCAATGTATAAACAAAATGTAGCATTTCATACAATAGAATTTTATTGTCGACATGAGGAACAAAGTAGTGTTCTATGTTGCCATATATATATATATATATATATATATATATATATATATATATATACATATATATATACACACACACTTCATAAACTTTATATTAATGTGAAATAAGACATATAAAATATCTCAGATTATTTTATAATATTATGTAAAATGGTCAAAAGAAAGAAATTGATAGTGATTGCATATGGCAGGATGTGATAGAGTACAGGTTTGTGATATTTAAATGGCATAGATTTCTTTTGAGGAAAACTAAGGGTTCTAAGCTTGTAACAATGATTGTACTATTTAGAATACGTGAAAATTGTGAATTATGAAGCTTAAGTGGGTGAGTATATAGTATAGAGACTAGTAAATCTGTTATACATGCATGTACACAGACACACACACTACAATGCTGCTCTTCGCAGTTTCCTGAGTATTTACAGATTAAGCTTTCAAAAATGTTACATTCTCCAATATTGTGTCAACTGAAGATTTTGAGAATTGTTTTACACAGTAATTCAATAAACCTGTTTGTAGTTTTCCAAGTGAAGATTATACATTTTGTATGCATAGAAGGGTATACTGAGGTACTGAATGGACAGGAAGGTGGATTATATTGAGGTTGCTAATTTGATTATAATAAAATTATAAGAAATCACATAACTTGACTACATTTTCTGGGCCAGGACTCTAAGATAGAGGATGAGTACTTTTTCTTTCCTGGCAACTAAAACATGTTAGTATACCACTTCTGTTATAGTCACAGAATCTGAGCTGAAAGGGATTTGGCACCATTCCACTAATCCTATGAACTGAAACTGCTGACCATCTTCCTTCTGAATAAGCTCAGAAAAGCACTAGAACCTATCACCCTCCCTCTTCCTGTTCCTTCAGCCCTATAGGTATTGAAGCTGTGCATGTGGGAGGTGTGAGCTGGCACACTGTATGAAAATCAGAGAGTATTTCTTTGTTTGTCTCTGATCACTCCCAGTAGGAACTTAGCAAATTGGAAAGGCTGGACCTTCTCACCAACTGTGACTTTTTCAAAAGATATATGACAAAGATCATACAGATGACTCAGACGTAATGGTGAGCAGTTCTAAATAGCTCTACCTTCAGCTGCAATCATTTTATGGTTAATAGTACATCATAATGATTCTCAACACCCTACACAAATACATATTATCTTTAGTGAGTAAGCTAAATTACTGCTTGAATGAAGTAGATTGTAAAGGACAACCAACTGATGAGGGGAATTCCACAAGTAGGCAAGCAGATGAAGCAACCTTGAATTCATGTAATCATCAGGGAAATGTGAGAAAACTGTTAAACATGTAGAAGCATAGTCCCTGGCCTAGGCATTAGATAGGGTATATATATGCGAACAAGATCCTCTTACTCATGAATGGCAAGCTTATGTAGCTATTCCATTTTACAGAAGATGGAGTTTAACCCCAGTAAAGAAAAACAGCTTACCTAAATTTTGAAGCCATGGCTACAATGTAGCATTTCCAAGCCTAGTTTCTCAATTCTAGTCACAGAATGTCTTGTTCACTCAACACGAAACTTGTTATTGTATCCATCTACTTTAGGACTTTGGGGAGCTTTTATCATTTATTTAAGTTCTCTAAGTATTCAAGGATATATGAAATGTCACATAGTCAGAGAAGGTCTTGGTGTTGAGAAGTTTAGAGCAAATGCCAACTCTTAGAAGAATAGTCCTAATGCATGAATTTAATTTGGAATTTTAATAACAACCTGGAGCCAGATATTGATAAACATCTGGAATATCAGAGATGGAGAAACAAACTACAGCTATTTCTTATGCAGCCAATTCCTCAGGTCTAGAATCCTCTGAAACCGAATCTCTCCATCCTCAGCTGACTAGAGAAGTAGCAGAGGAAGCTGAACTCCTCCTTTCTCTTCTCCCATCCAGCATTTTACTTCCTGGTTCAACTCTCCTAGAGCTGGGACTGAAGGTGTGTGTCACAACTGTCTGTCTGGCTCTGTTAGGCCTTGAACTCATAGAGATCCAAATGGAACTCTGTTTCCTGAGTGATGGGATTAAAGGTGTGGGTCACCATTCTCTAACCTTTGTCAAGGCTAGGTTCTGGGTGACTCTGTCCTCTGATATTCTAGACTGTTTTTATTAAATATACAATATATCACCACGAAGTTCTTTGCCAGTAGTCTTTCAGTTCCCTTTCCATTATCCAGGACTCAGTTTAGTGCTCTGTCATCTTTCTTTATGAGCCAGAGTGCCTTCCCTTAACAGATAGTGGGCTTGGCTATATAGTCCATAGTAGTTCAATGGAAAGACCTTTACTCTGTCCTCCAGAACCAGAAATACTGATTGACAACCATTCTAAATTTGTATCCAACCCTGTTTTCAAGTACTGTTCCTGAGCATACATGCACAGTAGAAACCAATTCAAGTCCCTTTTTTACATTCAGGACATGAAAGGCCCTCCTATCTATTCTCATGAACAATTTTCAGTTTGCATATGGTGACAGCCTTTGGTACTTTCTTGGATAATACTATTTAAAACAGCCCAGCCAGTGTCACACATAACAGGTCAGTAAAGACAGTTTTCCAGGTGTCCCCATCATATGCCACCCTTGAAAAGGATACTCCTTCAGCCTGAGTGGTTTTCTCTTTTAATTTTTATTTAACACTTTAATCATATTTTCTATCTCTCCTCTAAATTTTCTTATGTCTACATCACATTACATTTTATCCAACCTTGTATCTTTCTTTATTCAACTATCAAGACCAATTTCTACTTACCAAATAGTTTTGAATTATGGCCTTTCATCTAATTGTGGTTGGCTTAGCAAAAGCTATGCTTTTAGAAAAACTGACCCTTTCTCTACAAGCACCTAACAATTTCCAGTAGCTCCTTTGCTAAGGGATTCAGTCGGCATAGGTCTTATGCATGCCATCAGGACCATTGTGAGTTTATTTGTGCAGATGCCTTGCTGTGTCCAGAAGACATTGTTTTCTGACAGTCATACACTGCCTCTGGTTCTTACACTTTTTCTGTTCCCTCTTTCATAATGACCTCTGAGCTGTGAGAACAAAGAATGTAATATAAATATCAAACTTAAGTGTTAATCACCATCTACTACAAATTAAAGCTTCTCTGGTAGGGGTTGAGAGATGGCTCTATCTATGGGTATAATGGCAAGTAATTGGGAGTTGATTTAATTTTATGTATATTTAGCAAAAAGAGTAACTAGGCTCTCTCTTATGGCCTATAACTTTTATAACCATAAGTTCTATTGCATGAATGGGGTATTATTAATAAAAACTTGAAGCCAGATATTGGGGAAGAGCTTCAATATCAGAGATACAGAAAAAAATCACAACCATTTCTCAACTAGCCAACTCCTCATGTCAAAAAGGGTAGATCTTGTCTCCACGAATCCTTAGACTGAGCCCTCTGCATCCTCAGTGCAAAGGAAAGGACTCCTGCCCCTTCTCCTTTATCTTTCTTTCTCTATCCTGCTATCTTAATTCCTGGTACTGCCCCCCCCCACAAGTGATGAGATTAAAGACCAAAGTCACCACTCCCTGACCTTCATGGCCTAACTTTGTAGGTGGCCTTGTCCTTTGATATTTCAGGCTATTTCTAATTAAATATAAAATATATCACCAGATAACCCTTTTGTGTCAAAACAAAAGAGGTTATAACTAGTATAAAAAACTCTATACAATAAGTATAACTATATACAATATATATAAGCAATAATTACAGCAGTAATGTCCAGTCCACTAGCAATTAATAAATTCAAAGAAAATATTTCATTATTTATCCTATCTTGGTGAGTCCATTTTATTGTACCTAATTCACTTTCTATCTAACTTGTATGACCAATCGGAAACTATCTTTTGATGTCTCTCAAATTTACACACTTTAAATCTCTTAGTGGGTTTCTTTTCTGAATCTGTAACTATGAAAACTATAACTATTTAGTCTTCAACTCATTCAGGGACCTGAGAAGTAAATAATATTAACTGAGCAAGCAGGACATGCAAGAAAGTGATTCCTAAAACTGAGAAATGACAGAAACAGCTGGCTGCCTAAGGTTCCTCTGTAACTTTGAGGAATGAATCTTTGGGCTATAGGCCTAGCATATTTAACAGACTTTTCTGTGAAGCAAGATATTCTTAAAGACCTTTGTCCTGACAATGTTCAGTAGCTCTTTTTTGTATTTTCTGCTTGTCCATTTTGAACATCATATGGTCAACAGTTGAGATAAGGGCAATTTCTTGCCCAGTGGCTAACTTTTGCCACAAAGAAAGCCAACTCCATATGGAGTTTCTTTAATGACCATCATCTTCTCTGAAGTATATTGGTGCTGCCAGGAGCAGATGCTTCATTGTCATAAAAATAATAAGAACCTAGGTTATTTAAATATCTTAAATGTCATATTCTGTAGATTTCGGAATTATTTAAAGAAGATCTGTCTACCTAAAGTATATGTGTGTTTGGCATTGAAAATATACCTAACCTAATTACAAGTTTTATTGTAATGATGGACTACTAACTTGCATTTCTTTATTAGATGAACTATATAGGTATAATACCTGAAACAAGAGAAACTGTAATAGAAGTAATCTCAAATTTCTATCAATGTACACAGTTTGTATACAATATACAAAAGTCCAAGTCAATGAAAATATTTAAAACTAGCAGTTGCTTTTAAAAAGCAGATTCAATAATCTACCCTTATATCCTACCATATTCATATTCAATTTTTCTTTTCAGAGTAGATTCAATAACCTACCCTTTTATTCTATCATATCTGTATCTACTTTTTTCTTTTTCTCTTTTTTTTCAAACAAGATCCCTGTATCTAATCTCTCTTGTTAAAATTTAGAGAAGAGGTTATGCTTTTGTTTCCATGGAAAATGAGAAGCTATGGATTCATTCCAGATTAAGACAAAACAGTTTTTGTAGAGGAAAATTACATGAAAAATCTCCAATGGGAATGAATGGCCCAGATGACCCAAAGTTTCAGGGCACTTCTGTTGCAGTTTCCTCTGAGTTCTGCAGCCAAAACATCTTCAAAGCTGTTGGCAGAGATTATCCAGCCTCACAAACTACTCCACTAAGAACTTTTTCATAATCCAAAATTTTCGAGGGGGGTCCCTATAAGATTACCAGAGCCTTCAGTCAGCAGGATGTAGTCTAGAGAACTATTCCCACATTCCCAAAACATGGATTATGAATATTTGTCTTTGTTTAGAGTATTGATTGCTAATTGTTATGGATAATGATCAGGAAAAAAAGATTGTACAAAGGAGACAACATTTGGGCTTCTTGTTTTAAAAAGAGAAAAGGGGGAAATGTGGGATAATGCTCTTGTACACTGTGGTGTGGGATGTCTTTCTGTATACTATAAATTATCAATGGATAATAAAGGAATCATTTTGACCTATGGCATGCCAACTTATAGCCAAGCATAAAATCCAAGCATAGATAAAGGGAAAGGAGGGCAGAATCACGGAGAGATGTAATCTAGCCACCCAAGAAATAAGATGTAATGGAGTATAGGTAAGCCACGAGTCACATGGCAAGACAGATGAGTAGAAATTGGTTGATTTAAGATGTAAGAGCTAGCTAGCAATAAGCCTGAACATAGGCTGAACAGCATGTTATTGATATAAGCCTTTGCATGATTATTTGGAATCAAAAGGGACTTCAGGTCCAAACGTCAGGCTAGGCCAGGCCACAGGCAGGAAAGATTCATTTAGACTCTGGGGCTAGTGTTTCAACTTGGGGCATTGATCCAGAAAGACCTGAGAAATCTTTTTTCTTTTAGTTATAAAAGTACAGAAAGGGAGCCACACTGGGCTTCCTAGGTTCATTCTCAGAGCTTCACCCTCTGGCAGCAACCTGGATAATAAAGCTGGTACCAGCTTCCATAAGCTGATCAACATGGCTGATTTATGCAATCTCTTTCAAAGATTGTGGTTCAGAAAGGCTTCTCCATGATGCTGCTTTAGTTTAGAAACAAAACTGTGTGTTTAAAAACATAGCTCCACAATACTTAATGCTGCTTTCCATTATTGGAAAAATAAGCATAATTCTATTACTTCTGCCATGTTTTAAGCCAAGCAGAGCAGAGCCAGCAGTCAAAGCAGTGGTTTATAGTATATTAAAAACTTTCCTGGTTAGAAAATGATTAAGGAAACATAATAAAAACAGATTCAAGTGGAGAAAATCTCTCTCAATGGGTTATAAGGTGTGTTAAAAAAGAATATGTAGTCTGTGAGAGAAAAGAAAAAGGGTAGAGAAAATCCATAAAAAGAGAGATAGAGTAATAAAAATATAATAAACCACATAAAGATGTAAAATATACAGAGGCTGGATTATGTTTATTATTGTGTTTTATTTTATTTTTTAAGTGTTAATAAGCTAACTATAGAAAGACATCTGACTGTAAAAGCTGCTAAGTTAAATAAACATATATATTGTAAAGGTATCTTGTCATTGAAATTTGGGTCTAAGGATATGTTGCTTTGGAAAAAAGGTTATGTTTTTGTTTTCACAGAAGATGAGAACCTGTGGATTGCTTCTAGGTTAATATGATTTGATGAAGGAAGACTCCAAAAAATCTCTGATGGGAAGAGATGGCCACATCAAGGTCAAGGCTGCTGAATGAGATGAGTCAGCCTCAGGATACCCATAAAATTTTCAGTGGCTGCAAACAGCAGGAAGAAGTTTATGGAAAGCTATGCTCAAATTCCCAAATATTGTTTATAAATGTTTGTTTTTATTACAAATAGTTAATGGTTATAGTCAATCTCTATCTAAGGTAAAAAGGGGTACAATATAGAAATGATCGAGAAACATTATTGAATTTACTTTAATACCCAAAACCAGCTCTTAATCTCAAAATATTTTACATTTGTATGGATTTTGGTTGATTGATACAAATTTAAAGTCAAATTTGTTGTACTGTATGTATATTTCTACTCTTGTTTAAGGTATTATGCTTATATAACTCATTTAAAGTTGTAATGTACAATTAAGAAATGCAGATTAATAGTCATCTATGATAACTAAACTTATAGTCATAATAGTTCGGATTTATAGGTATACAAAGATATATCTTAATTAGATAGGTGATCTTCAAAGACTTCAAAGACCTACAGAATATAGCATTTAAAGTATTTTAAAAACTTAGACTTGTCTGGATACAAGACAAAACTGCTCCTGGCAGCACCAATCTACTTCAAGAGAATGATGGACATCAAAGAAACTCCATGTGGAGTTTACTGTCTTTGTGGCAAAAGGTAGTCACTGAACAAATAACTGTTCTTGCCTCAACTGCCTGACAGTATGCTGTATAAACTGGACATGCAGGGCCCATAGGAAAGTGACCTCTCAACTTGGAAGAATAAGCTGAGATGGTCCTTCAGGATCCTGCTTTGCAGAGAAAACTGCCAGACATACTTCAGGACACAGGGAAAAGTAACTGACAAACTGTGTCAACATGGATAGACTAGTCCTTCAAATTTCCTGCTTAAAAAATGTCTACTGTAGAGTAAATATGGATGTTCCAATGATAGATGCCCCAATGTTACAAAGAAACCTTGGGTAATTGTCCAGACAGCCATATATCATCTATGTCACTACTAGATTTTGGAAGTTGCTTGCACTTCCTCTTTACTCGGGTAATATTATATCCTTCTGTGGCCTTTAATATAGCTGAATATTAGGTAGTTATAATTATAATTTTCCTTAGTTAAAATAAAAGGTAAATTAGATGTGAAACTTTTGACTCAAGGATAAAGTAGATAATAGAATATTTTCTTTAATTTTGCTAAACACGAATATACTAAAAATTGTAACTGTAATTCTTGCTTGATATCTGTTTTGCTATATGTAATTTTGCTATGTTGAAATTGAAACCTTGTTTGATTAGACAGAAAGGGGGGAAGTGATATGGGATGCCTTTTTGTATGCTGTGAGTTATTACTGAATAACAAAGGAATTGTTTTGGCCTATGGCAGGCCAGCTTATAGTCAGGCAGGAAACCAAGCATAGATAAAGGGGAAGGTGAGATGCAATCCAGCCACCCAAGAAGCAAGATATAATGGATTAAAGGTAAGCCATGAGCCATGTATCAAGACAGATCAATTGAAACTGCTTGAGTGAAGATGTGAGAGCTATCTAGCAAATAGCCTGGGCCATAGACTGAACAGCACGCAAGTAATATAAGCCTTTGTGTGATTATTTGGGACCAAGTGGGGTTATGGGTTCAAACCTGGGGCTAGGCCAGGGTGCAGGCAGGAGAGGTTCATTTGGACTCTGGGACTAGGCTATGCAAGAAACTTCTGGATATAACCCTGCAAAGATTTGTTACCAGTATTAGTTTAATAAAATGCTTATTGGCCAGAAGGTTGGCAGGAAGTGGAGGCAGGGCAACCAGACTAACAAAATGACGATGAGATGAAAGGTAGAGCAGAGAAACAAGACAGACAGACATGGAGGAAGCAAAATGAGAATGCTGAGCTGAGGAAAGATACCAAACTACGTGGCTAAACATAGGTAAGAATTATGGGTTAATATAGGTATAAGAGGTAGTTAGTAATAAGCCTGAATTACTGGCTTAGCATTTATTACAATATTAGGTGTCTGAGTCAATTATTTGCAAAGAAATTGATGGGTATTTAAGAGTTTCTGGACAGAACAGAAGCTTCTGAGTATAAGGTTCTTGGCCCAATAATAGTAGCAGGTATGAGTTTCATCTTGTGGAAGCCTTAAATCTAATCAAGAATTGGTTGGTTACTTCTACAAAATTCATAGTAAACTAAAATCCAATTAATTTTGTGGACTTTAGTGACATAGTACTGAAGAAACTACAAAAATAAATGACATTCTCAAGGAAATATGCAAACAACTGGCATATATATGTCATATAAAGAATGCACTATAATCCATTGTTCCCCTCCTCTACAGGATACCCCAAACTCTGTCTAATGTTTGGTTATGGATCTGCATCTATTTTCATCAGTTGGTGAATGACACCTCCCTGACAAAAATTGGGCTAGGCACCAATCTGGTCACAGGACATGGCTAGTTCATGCTACTTATCCACTATTGCTAGGAGTCCTAGCTGGGATCATCCTTGTAAATTCATGGGAGATTCCCTTTCACCAGTTTTTTTTTTTTAACCTGACCCTGAAATGCATCCTCTTGCCAGTTGTCTCTTTAAGTTTTTTCCCCCATGCCTCCTCTCAATCTGATCGCTCATGTTCCCATATCCACCAGATCTCATTCCACTCAATAAATCGCTTCTATTTCTCCTTTCCAGGGAGATATGGGCATCCACTCACGAACCCTTCTTGCTACCTAGTCTCTGTTTCTGTGGACTGTAGTATATTTGTCATTTGTTTTATGTCTAACATTCATTTATGAGTGAGTACATACCATGTTTGCCTTTCTGAGTCTGGGTTACCTCACTCAGGATTTTTTTTTATATAAATCTATTTATTTGCCTTCAAATTTCTTGGTTTTGTTGCAATGAGGTTTTTCGGTCCTGGGCAGCCAGAGGCCCAGACTCACAGACCTGTAGCTGCTCAGGCCCCAGAAATGACTCAGACGCTTATATTAAGTTCATGCTGTTTGGCCTATGGCTCAGGCACATTGCTAGCTAGCTCTTACATCTTAAATCAACCCATTCTCATTAATCTGTCTGCCACGTGGCCTGTGGCTCACCCGTGTTCCTTACATGTTGCTCCTTTGGCAGCTGGCTCAGTCTGTCTGACTCTGCCCTGCTTCTCCTACCTATGCTCTGATTTCCCCTCCTACTTTTTCTATGGTACCTGTCTGTCATGGGCCAAAACAGCTCCTTACAGGTCCTTTATTTAAAGATTGCTATTCACAGCATACAGAAAGTCATTCCCACATCATGGTTTCCTTGTTTTTACCAGCTGAGTAACATTCCATTGTATAGATGTACCATAGTTTCTTTATCCATTCCTCAGTTGAGGGGCATCTAGGTTGTTTCCAGGTTCATTACTAATAATGTTGCAATGAACATAGTTGAGCAAGTGTCTTTGTGGTATGATTGAGAATCCTTTGGGTATATGCCTCAGAATGGTATAGCTGGTTTTTATAGCTGATCAATTTCCATCCTTCTGAAGTGCCACCATATTGATTTTCATAGTGGCTGTACAAGTTTTCACTCCCACTAGCAATGGAGGAGTGATTCCCTTGCTCCACATCCTCTCCAACATGAGTTTGGTCTTCTTGTGGGACTCCTAACAGTGGAAGTAAGGGCTGTCTCTGACTCTTTTGCTAATTTGTGAGACCCTACTTCCCATACTGGGTTATCTTGCCCAGCTCTAATACAAAGCAAGGTGCTTAGTCTCACAGTAACTTGATATGCCATGTTATGTTCATATCCATGGGAGGCCTGCCATTTTCTGAATAGAAATAGAGGAAGATTTGTTACAATGATGTTTCTCACCCCATCTGGCCAGCTGTTAAGACACAGACCTGCAGTTCCAGATCTCTTAGCTGCCCACCATTGCCTAGACCCCTCAAAATGACTCAGATGCTTATATTAACTTCGTGCTGTTTGGCCTATGGCTCAGGCACATTGTTAGCTTGATCTTACATCTTAATTCAACCCATTTCCATTAATCTATCCTGGCATGTGGCCCGTGGCTCCCCTGTGATCCTTACATGCTTCTTCTTTGGGTTCCTGGCTTGATCTGTCTCTGACTCTGCCCTCCTACTACCTATTCTGATTTCCCCACCTACTTTTTCTATGGTGCCTGACATGGGCGAAAACAGCTCCTTTATTTAATGACTGATATTCACAGCATACAGAAAGATATTCCCACATCAAAGATTGAATGGTCAAGGACAGAGGGTAGGCAGGAGTTAGTGACTTGGAGGAGAAGAGGGAGGGGAAACTGTATCTGAGATATAAAATAAATAAAAAAGTAAATGAAATTATTAAAGAAAGAATGCATTGTACATGAAGGCAAAAACATCATACCAAGACGTTTACGTGAATGAGAGCTTCTCTCTCTCTCTCTCTCTCTCTCTCTCTCTCTCTCTCTCTCTCTCTCTCTCTCTCTCTCTCTCTCTCTCTCTCTGTGTGTGTGTGTGTGTGTGTGTGTGTATGTGTGTTTCTATTCACATGTATAGTTTTGACTAGGGAAAGCCATGCTTTTTATACTGAAAATAAAAACATGAACCACATCGTAACTGTGTAGAAATCAGCAGTCCTGGTTAAGGGAAGAGTTGATGTCAACTCCCTAAAATGACTGCTTGCTTGGAGTGTTCCAGGACAAAGAACCAAATGTGGCAATAGTGGAATAAGGTGGGTCAAGAATGTCACAAGTCATTGAATAGCAGGTATCTTATTTATAAAGAACTGATAAACTGCTTTGCAAACTGGTTGAATAATTTTACATCCCTTTAAGTAGTATAGAAGCACCTCAATTGTTTTCTGCTCTTGCTAGGACTTGGAATAATCAAACTTTTTAGCATCAATTTTACTCATTCATACAATGTATACTAGTATTTCATTCTAGGTATAGCTTGATATTTTATAATGAATAGTGTTGAGTAACTTGTAAAATTTTTATTTGCCATTCATGAATATCTATGTTGTGTGTGTGTGTGTGTGTGTGTGTGTGTGAGTGTAGTATAGTGTAGTGTAGTGTAGTGTAGTGTAGTGTAGTGTAGTGTAGTGTATAGTGTAGGAACCAAACACACAGCCTCACACAATTTAATTAGTCGTTCTACTACTGATCTATATCATTAGGCCTTATCTATATGCATTCTCTTTTGTGAAATATATACACAAGCTTTTGCCCATTTCTAAACTCAGGGTACTTTTTATTACTTTTATAGCAGAAAAGGTTCATTATATACTATAAACGTAAGTGCTTTATCAGATTTATAATAAGAATACTTTATTTTAGTAATTTACTTTTTGTTTTGCTTTGATTACTTTTTGGTATTTTTGTAGTTTCCTATGATCCAAATATTACCTCAGATTTATTATGTGTCCAAGGATGACCTTGAACTTCTAATTTTCTTGACTCTCCCTGCCACATACTGGGTTTATAGATGTATAGTGCCATACCTTGCTCTCTTCACTTTCTTATGGTGTCTCTGTAGCACAACACTTTATTCTCTAACACAGTATGAAAAAATTGAAACATGCTACAAATCAAGCACTTGTATATGACTACCTGAACTCTACCACTGGTTTTTATTACATTTACTATATTAAATCTGTCTATCTGCCTGCCAATCCATTAGTTTATTTTTGTGTGTGCATTTCAAAGCAATTTAGAACCCAGAATTATTTCTGTCATAAGTACTTTAAATACAAATGAATAAAAATGCATCTAGGTGTTTCAGTAACTAGAATTCAGTATTTCTTTACATTTAAAATATTGATACCATGAATTGTACAAATACACAAGGCATATACTTTCTGTTTTAACAAATGACAAAGGTAAGTAAGCCAGACATATTGATACTTCCCCTGATTTGTAAGTTTGTTTGATCAAAAACTTCATATAAACTTCATATATAATTCAGTTTTACCTTTTTAATTTATTTTTGAGAATTTCATATGTAAGTGCTATATTTACATTATTTCAGGGTCCTCTCCCCCCTGACTCCTCCTGTGCAACTCTACTCCCTCTCAGATTATGACATTTCCTTTTTAAATTATTACTGTTTCACACATACACACACACACACACACACACACACACACATGCACATGCCCACAAACATGCACACATACACTGTTTAATTCATTTATTGTTGCTCAAATGTTTCTGCATTTTGATACTTGCTGTCAATTGTGTGGCTGTTGAAACAAGACCTGAATAATGGCAACACAAGTTGACATGCCAATGTAGATGAAGAAACTCTCAGAAGGTCCTATACATAAATGAAAAGCTATGGCAGTTAATGGCTTCTGAGACAGGGAGAATCAGTCTTTCTAAGGATATAGTTTTACGTTCAGAGATGGGTAGTACTGGGGATTCAACATAGTGCCTTGTAGTATGAGGTTTCTGGCCGGGACTTTTGGGCCTAACCTCAAGGTCTAGGCCCACAGACCCGCAGTCCCACAGTCCCACAGAGACACACAGATGCTTTCATTAATTTGAGGCTGATTGACCTAGGCCCAGGCATATCACTTGCTAGCTCTCTACCCTTCATCTAACCCATGTCTCATCCTGTTCAGCCATGCGGCTCAGTACCTTTCTTTAGAGCAGCATAGTTGTCCTCGGCTTCCTCTGGCTTCTCTCTGGTGTTCTTCTGGCATTCTGCGCTCAGAGATTTTCTTAGTCTGGTAGCCCCACCCATACTTCCTGCCTGCCTTTGGCCAATCAGCTCTTTTTATTAAACCAGTGGGTGGGACAATTATTTACCATGAAACAACACAATACCCCTACAGGGCCTCACATGAACTAGCTAATGTTGTACTACTAAGCTGTAAGTTTTAGCCCTCTTTACTCTCAATTTTGTAATAAGGTTTCACAAAATTGTCCAGGATGGACTTAAACTTGTTCTGTGCTCCAAGAAGTTCTTGAACTTATGATCCTCCTTCCTCAATCTCCTAAATGGTTGGAAATACAGAGCCTGGCACTTTTATTTAGTACAAAAATGCTTTTGTGTTATCTGCTTTGAGAGATGTATTAGTATTTTGTGTGTATCCATACCACTTGTTCTTATTGCCAGATAGACTTCCATTGTATGGATAAAACATATTTTGTTAATTCATTATCCTACCTATGGAGAAAATATTTGGAACAACATAATTTACAAAGAAGAATGTGTGTGTGTGTGTGTGTGTGTGTGTGTGTGTGTGTGTGTGTGTGTGAAAACATATGACAAATAATTCAATATTAGTTATTAGGGAACTACAGAATTGAAATAAAAGAAAATAAATACTACCGACTGACAGCAGAATGGCTAAAGTAAACAATCATTGATGTAACCACATGTCACAGTAGTTAAAATACAAAATTATACATTTCATTTCTGTAATAACAAAATATGTTGAATACTTTCATTGATTTTTTTCTTTCTTCATTTCCTTCCTTCATTTTTTCCTTCCTTACTTCTTTTTTCCTTTCTTTCTTTAGGTAGTTTTTATAAAATAATGTATCTCATGGTGGCTGTGAACCTTGCTGTAGAGCCAAGGATGACCTTGAATTTTGACCCTTCTGCCTCCATCTTCTGTATATTGGGATTATAAGCATATAGTATCATATTTGTTTTATACAAAATTGGGGATAAGACCCAAGGCTTCATGTATGGCAGATGAGCATTCTACCAACTGAGTTATATCCATAATTACTTTTGTCTTTTGTGAATTGTTTTTTATATAGTTCCAATTTGCAAAATGAAAAAAAAGGTTTCCTAATTTTAAAACATGTTTAGACTGTTGCTTTCATTTTTTTCTATGGAGATATGCGGTTTAAAACCAGATGGGCTGTCCTTTTCTGACAGGAAAGGAGGAGAAGTGGATCTGGAGAAGAAGGATGTGGGAAGGGACATACAAGGAGAGTGGGGAGGAGAAACTGAAGTCAGGGTGTAATATGAGAAGAATAAATAAAAAAGGAAAAGTAACTATTAAAAATAGTATTTTGTAGTAATAGTATGGTGATATATTGAATATTCAATAAAAATATCCTGAAATACTGGAGGACAGAGCCATTCTGTGATGGTCAGGGAGTGGTGACCCAAACCTTTAATCCCAGCACAGTTTCTCTAGATCTCTGTGAGTTCAAGTCCAAACAGAGCCAGAAGGTGATAGCACCCACCTTTAATCTTAGTTCTAGTAATGCTGCATAAGGAAGTAAAATACCTGAGTGAGGGAAAGAAATAAAAGAAAGAGAACTTCTCCCTGTTTTCCTGTGTATCCAGTCACTTTGAGGACGCATGGAGATAGGATCTACCCATTTTGGCATGAGTAGTTGGCTGGGTGAGAATTGGCTGTGGTTCGTATTCTATCTCTCTGATATTTTAGCTTTTCCCCAATATTTGGCTCTGGGTTTTATTACAATATCAAATAGAAGTCATGCAATATACTAGTGTTCTGGGAAAATATTTCTTCCAATTTTTATTGTATTAATGGTGTGTTATTTGTAACTATAAATGTTAATTTAAATGTATTTTGTTATAATTTTCAACAGTTTTTTAATAAAAGTAGAATTATATTACTTCATCCACTACATACCTCCAGCTCATCCCACGTACCCTCCCACATCTTCCATGCTCTCCACTCTCAAGCTGATTCCTAGTTTCTTTTCCTTGATTATTACGGTTAAAATTATATGTGTGTATATGTATGCACACATACAAAAAACCCATTAAATCGGTTTTTGTTGTTTGTGTGTATATGGTTTCAGGGCCCACTACTATGTATTGGATAACTAGTAAGGAGGCTCATTCCTGGGAGAAGATAACTTTCACTCTCCCAGTATCATTATTAGATAGTCTTTGTCTACAGGTGGAACCTCATGAAAATTTCATCCCTCCACATTTGCATGACTAGTGATGTTGCCTTTGTTCCAGTCTTACTTATGTAGGCATTTCTAGGAAAGATTGTTTTACAGCAAACTTACTAGTATTCTGGATCTTACAATCTTTCTACTCTGTCCCTCTTCTGGGATGTTTCCAGAGCCATAGATGCAGCAGCTGTGATACAGATGTATCCACTGAGTCTGGGCTCCATAGTTGTGGTTTTCTGTGATGCCTCTCATTTGCTTTAAAGAAAGGCTTCTTTCACCAGGGTGGTAGCTACACTTACTTATCTTTGGGTATAAAGGTATGATTTAGAGCATATTTCTCTCTATCCATGTAAATCTTTTGAGTTATTAAAATTTACTTTTACCAGTTACATGCATGTATAGAAGGCATTGTATGCATAGTCACTGCCCATTTACTCTCTTATCATTGTCAGCCTCTGTATACAGTAAAAACCCAGAAATAGAGAGTGCTATCGAGTACAGGCTGATCTCATTAGTTACTTTTCGATTGCTGTGATAAAACAAGGCAACCAAAAACAACTTATAGAATGATTTTCTTTTTGATACATTTTATGTTTGAGATTATGATTGCAATGTTTCCCCCTTCCCTTTCCTTCTTCCAAACTCTCTCATATACCTCTCCTTCTCATTCAAATTTAAGACTTAATTTTCCCAAAATTGTGGGGTGTGTGTGTGTGTGTGTCATGTTGCTTATATGTACATTTTTAAGGCTGACCATGTGATATTGGATAAGAAATTTCTGTGCTCTCCTCTAGGGAAAATTATTTCTACTGCTCTCAGTATGACTTGGTTGCCTGTACTTCTTAGCATAAGGTTGAGGCCTCCTCCTGGGCTTTCTTTTTTCCATATTAGCATGTCTATTGTTATTGTCCTTGTTCAGCTCATGTGTGCACTGTCATGTTGATGAGATTTCATGCATGCAGCTTCTGACCTTCCTAGGAAAGACAATCTCACAGCAAACTCCCTGATTTTCTGGCCCTTACAACCTTTTCTCCTCTTCTTCTAAAATGATCTTTATATCTTAGATAAAGGTGTTATATTGTAGATGTATTCATTGTAACTGGGCTCCACAACTCTATATTTTAACTGGTTGCAGTTTGCTGAAATGACCTCTGTCTGTTGCAAAGAGAAGTTTCCTTAATGAGGGATGTCTTAGTTACTTTTCTATTTATGTGAAGAGACGTGACCAAGATAACTTACAAATGGAAGGATTTAACTGGGGAACGAGAGGTTGCTTATAGTTTGAGAAAGTGAATTCATGGCAGTTAGGCACATAGACATGGCACTGGAGCAGTAGCTGAGAGCTTACACTCTAATCTTCAAGTGGGTGGAGGAGAGAGATAGAAATAGAGAGAGAAGGGGGAGAGGGAAGGAGGGAAGGAGGGAGGGAGGGAGAGAGGGAGGGAGGGAGGACTGGGCTTGGTGTGTGAGCTTTTGGAATCCCAAGGCCACTCTCTGTGATACAATTCCTCCAACTAGTCTACACTTTCTAATCAGTATACCAGCTAGGAACAAAACATTCAAAGACAAGAGTCTATGGGAGATATTTTGATCTAAACTACAAGGTGTGAGAATAACACTTATCTGCTTGGTGTTGAGGTTTTGGTAAGATAGTCTATGTCCCTTCGAGGGAACACTGTCACCCGACATGGAATGTTTTCATTTAGACTATAAATGGATGTTTATATACAGATTTGGGTGTGTTATAGTTTTTAAGGTAGGTGATTGGTAATATGATTCCTTATGGGTTTTCCAGAGAGCCACAGTGTGATTTCACACTCCTATTCCCTTCTTCTGCATTTGTCTTCCTCTCCTGCCCTAATCAGAGTCCTCACACCATGTCCCTTGGATTGTGCTATTCCCCTCTTTATTGCTCCTCCATCTCTTCACCTTTGCAACGGTCCTTTTTACTTTTAGTATTTCTGTAGTTACTCTAGGCTATATATTTGAAGACTTGGAGCTATCAGTTGGGTCCTTTATAGGATTCTTGAGGCTCCAACTCAGACTCTTATGCTTACTTAGCAAGCATTTACAAACTAAGCTATCTTCCCATCTTCATGTTTCTCTTCTGTGTGAGCAAGAACTCTAGTGTTCTGATGTTATTCTGATACTGACCTCTAGCCATCTTTTTGTTAATCTCAACCAACTGTTCTACTTACTTTCTGTCTAGCCTATAGCTATGGACTTACAAGGGTCTCTAGGTGAATTTCTGCTTTATCATGATTCTTGTGGGTCTGTTTTCCAGTACCCTGTTGTACAGACTCTAAAATTTTGTACAAACTTGCCTTTATATTCTGCCTTCTTACCATATTATGTTTTTATTCTAGTTTACCATGTGTAGGGAAGAATTATCTCTAGATAGAGAGTTATCTAGGCTGACCCTGAGGATTATTTTGTGCTCCTTTCATTCCTGTTATTTGTACTTCCTGTTTTTGTAATGTCTGAACAATTTTGTCCTGTGTTATGGTTGTTAATAATTGAATTGCTGATGGTACCAGGAATTCTATAACAGTTGAAGGCTATGCCTTAGTTGCTTTTGATTTTAAAATAATAACTCTGACTGCTATGGTAAGTGCTGACAGTACATGAGCACAAAAACGGATATCTTGGACCAGGGTAAGTACAGTATAGAAATTCATCAAATTCTGGTTATATTTTAAAATTGTGTGCAACTCAATTTTTCTTCACTTTTTAAATTAGCATACAAAGTTAACTGATTTCCTTAAATCATTTTTATGCATAGATTTTGCTTATTGTCTCTTCTACTGACTTCTCTCCTCATCTCCTAGCCTCATTGCTTGTACCCTTTCACTTTCACAACATGAGTTGTATCACCTTCCCTACCTCATCGGATTAATTATATGTGAAGTGTGAAACTCAAAGAAGAGACTAGTAGAAGTTAAGAGATTTTAGCTGGAGTGACTTGGACACTAAAAGTCTCATTGAGTGAAATCAGAAATCCTCTATATGGGAAAAGCCATAGGAGTCAGCCGGGAGTTTCCTTTTGTACATTTTGAGTTTGAATGTATACAAAACCTCCTGGTATATATGTTGAATATATATTTGTTATACACACACACACATATATAAGTATGTGTGATTACATTTGTAATATATAGGTACACAATTTATTTTAAAAAGAGTGAATTGTAGCTATATAGTATCTAAAAGTCCAATAGGTGGGAGTTGCTGATATACAGGTGGTATTTAAAGTAAAAGCCTGGAAATGAGTTTAGACACTAGAAATCAGTGTGGATACAAGAAGAGAAATTGTTCAAAGACTGTTTGCTGGATCCCACAACATTAAAGCTCCCTAATGGAAAGTAAGAAAAAAAAAATCAAAAGATCCAGAGCCACCAGTGAAGCAGTAGGAAAACTAAAGCTGCATGGTAACTCAGAAACTGAGCTAGAAATAGATTAAGCTGACATTAATGGTGATAAATATTGCCAATAAGTCACAGAAAGTAAATATCAAAACTTCATTAATAGATTTACTGATATAGAAATCATTTTTGACTATCAAGAACAGTTTTTATGGAGAAAAGGAGGTATTAGTGTGGAGTGAGAGCAAGGAGACTACCAGATTTTCAAAAGCGATAGAGTTTTAGGTAGTGTGTTGAGGTCAGCCTGCAGCCCCCAGGGCTTAGCGCTGTTCAGTGAGCTACAGTGTTTACAGGAATCAATTGATCCATTTCCATTATCAGGAACTACACCCAAGCAGGTGCTCTGATTTAGGAATGAGGAAGGGTAACAGAGGACAAAGAAGCTGGCTAAGGTCAGGCATTGCTTGTGAGCTGCAGGGGTTACTCAAGGTCAAAAGGCAACCCCCACCATATAAGGCTTTCCCTGAGCTTAAATAAATGGTGTTCTTGGTTCCAGAGTGACCCGGGTGTCTATGTTTCAATCTGTAGGTCTTCCATTGGCGAAGCCTGCTCTGTGATGCTGGTGTTTACAGATGGAGGCCCTTAGCAAGATCCAGGTGCTTCAGGTGGAAGCCCCCTGAGAGAGCTCCCTGAGAGACTGCATCACAGAAGGAGGTTCCTTGCAATGCCGAGAACTAAGGGAACCTAACAAGTGTGTCTATGTTCCTATCTGTAGCTGTTTGCTCGGCGAAGCCTGCTCTGTGATGCTGGTGTTTATAGTAGTGCATTCCAGGACAATACTGCTGACAGTGTAGAGATGAGACAGTACCTGTCAGATGTATGTCAAGAAAAGGTAGAAAATAAACATTTTTGTATTCATATGGAAAGGAACAAATGGAAAGTGGAGAATTAACAATGGTTGACAGAGAAATATCTGATATGTGAATAGAAAGATAGACTATATGTGAAATCATTGGGAGAGTTTCCAGCAATAGGGACAGGCAGAGTATATGTACATAGCTAAATTATATGAAGTAGATATTGTGAAGGTGGCATCTGGATGTTCTCTCCTGGCTACTTCTGTTTTTCTGGGTGAACTAGGAAAAGTAGTCATGGACTGAAAATGAAGTTTTGTATATACGATCATGAGTGACTTGAAACCCCGAGTGACTCTCTGATCTCCCTATCTTTGCTTACACATGAATTCTCCCAGAAGACCAAATAGGGAAAATACATGGGTCAGAGCATCAACGGTCATACCATACCAGCATTTGAGGATCTCCCTTCTCTAGCTATAGGACTCTATAAGTTATTTGACACACTCTTGTTGTAATGAGGTTTCTTGGTCCTGGGTGGCCAGAGGTCCAGACCCACAGACCTTCAGCCTCAGACCCCTTAGCTGCCCGCCGCTGCTCAGGCCCCCAAAATGACTCAGAGGCTTATATTAACTTCATGATATTTGGTCTATGGCTTAGGCACATTGCTATCTTGCTCTTACATCTTAAATCAACCCATTTCTATTAATCTTTCCTGCCACGTGGCCTGTGGTTCACCTGTGTTCCTTACATGCTTCTTCTTGGGCAGTTTCAGCTCCATCTGCCTCTGACTCCACCCTGCTTCTCCTACCTATGCTCTGATTTCCCTCCTACTTTTTCTATGGTGCCTGTCATGGGCCAAAACAGCTCCTTTATTTAAAGATTGATATTCACAGCATACAGAAAGACATTCCCACATAACACCCTCACAAAATAGTTGTTGAAGAGGTGACATTATGTAAGTGCTGATATATGTTAGTCCTTTGTTGGAATATATGTACAGAATATGCAGGCATATAGAAGCTTGCATATGTGGCTGACAGTGGTGCAAAGGTTGGCCCTGAACCCAGATGGAACAGGCTTCTTATGTTTCCAGTAACCATGGACTCTGCTTTATGGTGGCCCTATGAGAGCTTCATAAAAGGCAAAAAAGAAAGAGCATACATGTATGCTCACAAGACCTATTTAGGCCCCTATAAACCTATGTAAATCACAAGTCTGATAAACTCCACAGGTCTGAGAAAAGGGATCAGAATCATATATCCAACCATGTTGTGCTGAGACACTGCTGAAGTTCATTTTGTTATCATCTTGCCAGTAAAACAGAGGCTTTTATTTATTTTTAAGTTTTTGTTTCTTTGCTCAAAAGTTGTGCTTACTATATAAAGTTTGTAGCTTATCAAAGGTGTAAAGAAAAAAAATCAATGAAATCTTCACAATTCTGTCACCCAAAGGAATAGACTGCTATCTTTAAACTTTGTTTTCCTTCCACACAATTTTATCTATTTGTATGCAGGTATTTACATAATAGTGGAGGTAAAATGGACATATTAAGCTTTGCCTAAGTTTTCCACTCATTAAATGTTGACTGATTAGAAAAGCAGCACATGACAATTGTGTACGTTTTAAAATGTGTGAAAATATAAAACATAAAGATAACTACGTTAATCTATCCATCCAAAGATAACCACTGTGGGTGGCCAATTTTAAGTGGCTGAGTCTGACTGTGTATGGTTTATTCTTAGATAATTGAATTCAGTACTGTTCATACCTCTTGATGTCCTTTAGTATGAAAGGATTAGAAAGCAGCCTCAAATATGGTTTTAAAGAACTCCTTTCTAATTTAGTACTGTTCCCTATTTTACAAACATTAAAACCCAGAAAAGTTTGCTTCCTGTCTATGAAGTAGACTATTACTCAAGTCTCTCAATACTTGGAATGTAACCTACAACACTAGATCAAGCAGTTTTCTCCTTTGTATACTAAAAAAATCTCCATTTTTACCTACCATTGCCTCTCCTCACTTGGCAGGTTCTAAATGCCCATGCCCTGTGTAACCTGAAGAGCATTTAAGTAAGGCAAATTAACCTAGAGTAGCAAAATAAAGGGCAACTCCTAGGAGACATGGGAAGTAACAGCATGAAATTGCTCAATATTTGAAAGGAGGCCCTGTGATCTTTCAGCAGGGTGGGAAGATGGCTTGTTCATTCAGTTATTTATTTGTTCATTTATGGTTAAAAGAAAATAACTATTCTTTTAAGATCTAGCTGCATATTGAGCATGTCAACCTAGATGAAAGTTAAAATTTATTAGAAAAAGAAGATCACTGTTTATAAAACATCTTATTTTTATTAACATAAAATATATATAAATATAAACCATCTTGGGCTATAATCCATCTACAGCACCCACTCTAATTAAATTCATTATAATAATCATCACTATCACCATATTTGTTGAGCATATAAAATCACTTTATTGTTTAATGTGCTTGGTATCTTTTAATCCTCATATTAAGTCCATGGGAAAGAACATATTTTCAGATAAAAGAGTAAAATCAGACTAAGTGAATAACTTACTTAAAGTTAAAGATGTAGCAGAGGTTGACATAAGGCCCTAAGTTTAAGTTTGCATGGTAAACAATGATATTCACACATTTGATGTTACTAATGCCACCAGTTACATGCTTCAAATCATCTGTCCTAAGTCCATGAATATTTATATTATATATTACAAAACCATACCACTTGATAATCTCCATGTTATTAGTATATTATGTAGCATATCTGAAGCATAAACCCTGAAGAGGACTTTATTAAAACTTATAAATAGTTCTAAAACTCTGATAGTCCTACCTATTATTTTGTTGGTTCCTGTAGGTATAATACACATTTATGCAAAGTTCATGCACTGATGAAATACCACATTTTATATTTCCTTCAGGATTTAAAGTTTGTCATATCCAACTACCTCATCAAAATTATTTGTTACCAAGTGAACTGAATATCAGTATCTACACATTCTTGTATTCACGTTTACTTATATAGCTAATCCTATCTCCAACATGTTGTTACTTTGCAGGAAATATTTTCAGCCACTTAAACTTTGCTAGAGTGACATGAGCTAAAATTGAATATAGTTTTTAGTCATTTTAATAAGTGTGTTCTGTCATCAAAGTTGAGATTTCTATATCTCCCCTAACTATTGATTCGGAACATAAATAACATCTTTTCATAGATTTTCTAAATTATCTCAATAATTGAAATTTCTACAGTTACTTCAAATATTTTAAGCTAGAGAATTTATTTTATATTTTAATTTCTATAGGCTTATATTACATTTTAGTAACCAGTTTCTTAAACTGTAGGTCACAACATCATATTAGATCACATAATGGATGGAATGTGGAAGTTGGGTTTCTGAATGTGAGCAATCGAAATTTAATTCTAAATCAAATGCTAGCAAATTCCAGGTATTTCTAGCAGCATTTGTCCATGCTGTATCCTACAACTTCATTGTACTGTTCTGAACACAGAACATGCTAACTGCACTATGTATATCATACAAGGCCAATAAATGCTGCTTGAATGAAACAGCTATATTCACTATCTGTTATGAACTACAATATGCTGACTGCACATACATATTTTTATGCCCTTACAGAAACATGCAGTTTAATTATGGAAAACCAGACTTACCGTAGTATTGTCATGCTCATCATATCCATTCAAATGTACCTTTTCTTTGCACTGTATTAAAATGTTTACCTTTTTTGAAAAATGTTGAGTTTCTGACTTGAGTTTTGCAGAAAAAAGTTTTTAAACTCACTGAGTTCATTTAGTAATGCCTGTATGTGCATGGTTGTTAGGGTCATTTACTGAAGTATAAGCAGCCTTTCAGGGGTCACACTGTTGCGATGAGGTTTCTTGGTCCCGGGAGGCCAGAGGTCCAGACCCACAGCCCTGCAGTCAGCTTCAGACCCCTTAGCCACCCGCTGCTGCTTAGGCCCCAAAATGATTCAGGCACTTATATTAAGTTCATTCTGTTTGGTCTTTGGCTTAGGCACATTACTAGCTTGCTCTTACATCTTAACTCAACCCATTTCCATTAATCTGTCTGTGACGTGGCCCATGACTCACCTGTGCTCCTTACATGTTGCTTCTTGGGCGGCTGGCTCAGTCTGCCCTGCTCCTCCTACCTATGCTCTGATTTCCCCTACTACTTTTTCTATGGTGCCTGTCATGGGCCAAAACAGCTCCTTTATTTAAAGATTGCTATTCATAGCATATTCACAGCATAAAAAGACATCCCCACATCATCACACCCTTGACAAAATACAACTCCCTCCAGAGTAATTGTCCATTGCCAATAGCTCCTTACCTAAGGGTAGAACTTCATAAGTGACTTATTGGCTTGATTTTGTGAAAGTCTTCTGAATTCACAGCTGCTGTGAGTTCATGTGTGAGATATTCCTGTCCTGCTCAGCAAATGATGTTTTGTTACAGATATCCAGTAATTCTGGCTCTTACATCTTTCCATCCCCTTTTCTGAGATGAGAGCATATGAAAAGTGAAAAAAAAAAAGAGAAATTAGAGAGGAGGAAATACGGAGTATTTTTTTTTAATCAAAGAACATCATATATGTTATGCACTATAGAATAATAATAAATTAATGAATTAAAAATAAAGAAAATGTATTGAAAGTGAGCAAAGAAGTCTCAGATACTTGCTCCAGAAACTATTATGGTAAGCAAATATATGGTATGGAAGAGAGAAAGAAGCAGAATGGTTCATGGAAGAGAGAAAGAAGCAGAATGGTTCATGTCCTGTGGAGAGAGGAAGATTGAAGAGGTGAAGGCAATGAGGAGCATTGAGCTATGAAATTCCCCCAATACAAATACAGAGTAGTGGCTGTTTAGGGCCAACGGTGCAATTGAGGGAAACTGAAAATTGACACCTAATGAGAGAAGTATCTACATTTGGAGAGAGGAAACTGTTCTGAGATTAAATAGTATTGATAAAAGCACATAAAATATTCTAAATGGTATACTTTAAAAGATTACTTTTATATTTGGTGAATTATATTTAAATAAAGCTATGAAAAAATGGCCTATAAATTTAACTCAATACTTATATTTTTTGGTTCACTCCTTAAGCCTGTATCATGTGCCTCACATTAAAGAACACTGAATTTGTTCCTTTTTTGGCCTTTAAATTTTATTGAAGGAGAATAGTTAATAATGTCTTAAATAGCCTTAAAAGTCCTGAACCAAATTTCAGTCATGAATTTACATGTTAATTTTGATTTTTTTCTTCTTTGATTCTGCTTATCATTCAGTTATAGGGAACATAGCCACTTGTCCAAAACATCCTGTCCATTCTTAAGAGAGCTAGTGTAGGTGTATTGTGTTGTTTCATGGTAAATAATTGTCCCACCCACTGGTTTAATAAAAAGTGCTGATGGGCCAAAGGCAGGCAGGAAGTGTGGGCGGGACTACCAGACTAAAAACTCTGAGAACAGGAAGCACAGAGCAGAATGCCAGGGTGGAATGCCAGAGAGAAGCCAGAGGAAGCCGAGGACAACCATGCTGCTCTAAGAAAAGGTACCAAGACCCATGGCTGAACAGGAAGAGTCATGGGTTAGATAAAGGGTAGAGAGCTAGCAAGTGATATGACTGAGTCTTAGGCTGATCAGCATAAAACTATAGCAAGCCTCTGTGTATCTCTGAGTGGGTCTGTGGGTCTGCCGGCCAAAACCTTGAGGCAAGGCCCAAAAGTCAGGACAGAAACCTCATACTACAATCTAGTTTCATCACTACTACAGTTTCAGAAAATAAGTAACAGTTAGACATCCAAGAATGAATGGAATAATATTGCACTAACTCTGAAATTTAATTTAATGAAATCCTGGAGCCAGATATTGGGAAAAAGCTGAAATAGCAGAAAGAAGAAACAGACTACAGCCACTTCTTACCCAGCCAACTTCTCAGGGTAAATGCTATCTTTGAGAGTCCTCAGCCTGGCTTGTCGTCTACAGAATACCTCAATGTTTGCCTACACCTGCCTTAAATATCTTCTTTGCCTAGTTGTTTCATTTCCAGGTTCAACTCTACATCATAACCCTAGAGTTAGGATTAAAGCTGTGAGCTACTACTGCTTAGCTGTTAGGCCTTGAACTCACATAAACACAGAAAGGCCTCTGTCTCCTGAGTAATGGGATTAATGGTATAAGTCACCCCCACTCTTTGCCCCTCATGGCCTGACTATGGGTGATTCTATTCTCTGATATTCCAGGTTGATTTGATTAAATATACAAAATATCACCATTGAATAAGCCTGTAATAAACTGGGCCTAAGCACAATCTGAAGCAAGGTGGGAAGGATTCAACAAGAAGGTCCTTTAACCCAAATCAAAGGAACAAGTAGAACTGGCTGTTAGCCTAGGCAGTTTTGTAGGTTTAATGGGAAGAGAACTTGGGTAATTTCTTCTCATTAGTTCTATTTTGCACAAATATGTGTGTTTGGAGGTAAGGTCCCATGTTGAGGGTAAAGAAAGATTAGGCAAAGGAGTTAGAGGTTTGAGGATGGCAGATGAGATTTAGTGTAGTTATGGATCAATAAGAGAGATTGTTGATCAGAGGATTTTTAGAATTTTCAAGTAGCATTGGATGACTGAAGCTGACATTCCTGCATTTAGAATGAAGTCAGCTTCCTTTCAATGCAATTGTCTTCAGAATTATTCAAAGCTTGGGTCTCAGGCACAGGCAAAGCAGAGTTTTTCATCTTATTCAGAGCTGAAGTGACAAACAATTGAAAGTCAGGATAGTTCAGTCAAGGCTGAACAAATGACCTATACAAACCAAGAGAGCTGACATACTGAGAGAAAGGCAAGCCCCAACTTGGTGAAGAATAATTATGATGAATAACACAGCAGAAACCCTGAAGGGGAAGAGTGAATAAATGCAACACTGGTTCTGGAGCCAATAGCAGGCATGACAGTCTACAAAGTGAAAGCAACAGTTGATGACTGTAATGAAATCAAAAGAGAATCTTTGGAAATAAGGAGGTTAAAGAAAGTAGACATTAGTTTTAGTCATTAGCCATATAGATGGCAGAGTTTAGGATACAGAAAAATATGCTGAGCCATGTGCCAAGTACCCAATAAACAGATAGTATGGAAAAGAGTTTAGAAAGCTCTGGAGATTAGAAAATTAAGGAAAGACTGTGTATTTCTAAGTGATATGGTACTTGTATAACTAGATATTTGGTTGGTTTTGCATTTTATTTTATAAGACAGAGGAATCATTGTGTGAAGTACAAAGTTTGCCAAAGCAATTTATAAATGCCAGGCTATATCACATGTCAGAAAAATAACCTCAAAGAGTATTTAGAAGATCTGTAAGGTATATGTTCAAAACATAATAAAAGACAGGCTGGTAAGCTTTGAAGAGAGAAATAAAGCAAATATCAGGGCAACAGTAACATTACTCATGAGAATGTAAAGAGCATAATAAATTATGAGCATATTGAGCAAGAAAATATCATAATTCCAGAGCTTCTGTACTGCATTTGTAGATATCATATTCTGATCCATGTACTGAAGTTCTATTTGTTGCTCTGAATGTATTCTAAGTATCACTACCACTATCGAGATTAAATAGTCATGGAAGCCAGAGAAAAGTAGGCTTTCTCAACATTCTTCAGAGGTACATCCTTATGTCTCTTGTAAATGGACCACCTCCACCTCCATTTTAATCTTTTAAGTCATTAAAGACTTCCATAAGTTGTAATTACCACTTTCTGTTGTTCTCTGACTGTCAGAAAATGAGATGTGGGGAGATATAGTAAAGTTGTGGAGCAGTGGGCAGTTATGCCTGGTGACTCTCTTAGACCTTCCAGTGGCTTATTGATTCTGATGAGGTAGGAATGCAAATTTTATTTTGATTGATTGATTGATTTGTTGATTAACCTAGACTGTGGGCTGAAGCTAGAGATTCATATTTTTCCATCACTATATATACTCTACCCTAAAGGTTTTAAAATGTGGCGAATGCTTTAACTCCTCTCATCTGGGTTGTGTTTCACAATCCCTGTCCCAGGTGAATTGTAATGACTTTAGGATATTTCAATCACAAAATGATTCAACTATCCTGAGGCTGAGACAGAAAGGAGAAGCTGGAACATGAGCTCCTAGAACCCTAAGCTTTCACACATAACTGGCTGAGCCCAGTCTCTGCCCAGCACTGCAAGAGGCTTGTGCCATTCTGTGACAGGCCCTCTAGGTCACTCCGAGGGATGTATACTGATGAAAGAAATCACCCAGTTGAGCCCCACCTAAATTATTATCTCAAATGTTTGTGAGCTATAGTATAATAAAAAAACAGTCAGTGGCTTTTCCAATTTATTTCATTTTATGTGTCTAAATATCTTGCCTATATGTATGTCTGTGCACTATGTGCATGCCTGATGTCTATGGAGGTCAGGAGATGTTAGATCTCCAAAACCCAGAGTTTTTATTGATTATAAGCTGCCATTTGGTTATTGGAAATCAAACCTGGGTCCTTTGCAAGTCTAAAACATGTTTTTAAGCACTAATCCAAATCTTTAGTTCCAAGGCCACTTATTTAATCAAGTAAGTCTTGGGCTAATTTGTCGTACAACAGTATCTAATTACACCAGCCTAGAACACTAAATATAGTCCTATCTCCCTACTATTACTCAGACACTGCTACATTCTGATTCCCACCATACTCTACTCTGTGGTGTTGACAGAAAGGCTGTTCTCTTAGTCTATCTTTACATTCCTACTATCACATCTTTTCTTCTGGTATTCCATCCATTTGAATTGCCTTTCTCATATCCGCAGCTGAACTGTCACTTACCACTGGAACACTAACATAAAGTTGAAATCTTTAGCTTCCTTTATTAATTATTGTGAACTGACTAAATCCCTTTGTCATGCTACCACAAGCACTTAACTTGCTTCTTCTATCCATCTACAACATTTTCCTAAGGACATAATACCTTGTGATCTGCCTGGCTCCTTCCATTGATAATATGATATTTGAGGAGAAAAACTAAGTATTTTTCTGCTCTTATGTGAGCAATTTTTATAACATATTGGTACAGAAAAGATGTCTTGTTTTCCATGATATCTTGTTACAGGAAAGATGCCTTTATAGTGAAAGCCACATGCCCAAGTGGAAAGGAAGCTCAGTTGAAGGGAAATAAATTTTAATGATCGTTAAGTTTATTTGGCCATTGATTTACAGTAGTGGGAAATTTTTGTTCAAAATAATATTCCAGTAAACAATGAATATGAAGAAACTTTGCTAAATATTTGGTGTATAATATGAGTCATGGAAACTCTCGGAGAGATGAATTGTTTAGGCTATAAGAGTTTATCATATTTTGCCATGCAGACTGTAGAACTCTTGTTGGCAGAAGATTAGCTACTCTGACTTAGTAGTTGGTAGAAAGTGGGAAGTGGCATGATTGTGTCAATATGTACTTCCAGGTTATTGGGCACTTTAAATATCTCTTTTTATATATTCTCACTTGGTGAGTCTGGAATGCTATCGCCACTATTGCCATGTGAGCCTGGAAATCCTATCTTTAAGATTTTAGGTTTAGAGAGCATTAGAACTCATTTAGATAAATCAACAGAAAAAAATGCATGCTTCCTTTTGCCCTGTAAGATTTCCTTAGTGTCTATTCCAAAACCATTAGCCTGAGTACCTGGGCCATGGTGTGGTATGGATTCTATATCCTCTCAAATTTCCCTTTCTTATACCCCCAGAAGGTACTGGGGGAGCTGTTGTACATTCTAGATTTCTAGAAAGTAACCGCCTGCCAATGCAATACTCTGAACAAGTCATTCTCATAAGAGGATTTAGTTTTCCATTTATTAAACATCATGTCATGACTGACTGACATCTGAGGGTTCCTCCTATCCTGTCTCTGAAAGAGTTGAAATTGAGACCATGTTTGTAACCTCCCATTTTAATGAAGTCTTGGCTCCTGGCCATTCCATGGAATCAGACATTGGTTAGTTTCCAAGGACACATTAGGACTTTTGTACTTGGCCAGACCAGGGTCCAATTAACAGTAGATTAATCACAGTCTAAGATGCCCAATTTACTCATTTACTAAGTCGTTATTAGATAAGAACAATTAATAGTTTTAGGATGGATTTTTAATCCCAGTGAAGCCCATGATGTGAAGGTGGCAATTAGCAAGAAAATAGGTATTATCTTGTCAGAAATTTTACAAGAAAAAGAGAGTCCTGTCCCCAGAACCCTTGGTTCCACAAACAGAAAAAAAATATAAGAATCTCAGAACTAGATGTGGGAATGTACCAACAGTGATAAACATTACAATAGCCCCATTGTGACTGACACAAGTTCAAAAAGTACCAACATTTATTACCCTTACGAAATTACTAAAAATAAAGCATGTAAACCAAGGGATAAGTAGGTGTACTTCTTAGAGCAGGTGGTAATTGGACTATGATGTTCTTTCTCTCCTTCAGAAAGGTTTAGACAACAACTCATGCCTGTGCTATTAGGGTAGAGTACAAAAGGCAGGAAGATGTATCACTAGAAAGAGAATACTTCAGTGGCTAAAGCTTACATGCTGTGGGACTATGCATTTGTACACTGTAAATATTTGTCACTGTAAATATTAGTTTAATAAAACACTGATTTTCCAGAAGGTAGGCAGGAAGTAGAGACAGAGCAACCAGTGTAGAAGAATTCAGGGAAGCAGAAGAGTAAATTAGTAGACACCGGAAGAAGCAGAGAAATGAAGACAAGAATGATGTGGAATGTTTTTATGAATTCTGAGAACATGTCTTATTACCATTGGTTTATAAAAAATACTGTTTTTGCCTATGGCAAGACAGCTAAGAGGCAAAAGGGAAATCCAAGCAGGAATAAAGGAGAACAAATCAAGGGAGATGAGGTCCAGCCATACAAAAAGAAAGATGTAAAAGTACAGGTAAAGCTATGAGCCTCATGGCAACACAATAGATTATAGAACTGGATTGAGTTAAGTTGTAAGAGTTAGCAAATAAAAAGCCTGAGACATAAGCCAAATAGCTTATAATTACTATAAGCCTTTTGTGATTATTTGGGATAAGTGGCTGCAGGGCTGTGGGTTCAGACCTCTGGGATAGGCCTGCCCAGAAACTAATGTGTAGGGGATTGTGTTGTTTCATGGTAAATAATTGTTCCACCCACTGGTTTAATAAAGAGCGCTGATTGACCAAAGGCAGGCAGGAAGTGTGGGCGGGGCTACCAGATTAAGAAAACTCTTGAGAACAGGAAGCACAGAACAGAATGCCAGAGAGAAGGCAGAAGAAGCAGAGGACAACTATGTTGCTGTGAGAAAAGGTACTGAGCCACATGGCTGAACAGAAAGAGTCATGGGATAGATGAAGGGTAGAGAGCTAGCAAATTATATGCCTGGGCCTTAGGCCGATCAGCCTAAAACTATTGAAAGTATCTGTGTGTCTCTGCGGCTCTGTGGGTCTGCGGGTCTGCGGGTCTGCGGGTCTGCGGGTCTGCAGGCCTAAACCTTGAGGTTAGGCCCGAAAGTCCGGGCCAGAAACCTCATACTACACTAATGGCTACATGAGAATGTAGCACTGAGAAAAAGGTAGCAAGCCATGTGGCTAAATATAGATAAGGATCATGGGTTAGTGTCAGAAAGCTATCAAGTAATAAGTTTAACCATAGGCCAAACAGCTTGTTATTAATATAAGCCTCTTTGTAAGTATTTTGGACCTCTGGGATAGGTAGGACCTGTAGTAGGACAGGCCTACAGGGTCAAGGAAATTGGCACAGATCAGTTGTCAAGGAGTGCATATAATGTCCTTCCTTAAGAGCCAACTTGGAGTTTGCCTGAGGGCCTAGCAACAGCTGCTCTCCAACATTCCTGACTGCTCTGAATCTGTCTAGGAACAGGTGGTGCCTAGAATTCCTGACCTTTGGGAATATGCCTAGCAACAGATGCTATCTGATCTCCTGATTGTGTCAGCCAATGAGGGGCAGCCATGCACTATCACCAGATAGTGACACAGCCTGGGTGCTGGGAGGAGGGTATGCAAGGCTCTCCCCATTGTTGAATAAAGGAGTTAGTTCTTTTCAACTGACTCCCCAGGGTTGTGTCATTGACTCTGCACCTTCTTACCCCCTCTCCTGAGGGAACTGTTAGGACCCAGTGACATTGGGACTGAAACTTCTGACTACAGAATGGTTTAAATTTCCAAAACTCTTTAACCTTGTTATAAACCTTTAATCTTGGGGGATATACACTTTGGAAAGTACACTTCTCTGCAAGTGAAGAACAGGATAGGGGAAAACAAGTCCTGTGGGCCAGTAGGAAGAGAATAAAATCTTTATTTGAGCGAATTCTGTATTTTAGTCCTATTCTCTCACCAGCTGAGTTTCCTTGAGCTGATCCATTAGCCTCTGAGCTTATCTCATCTCTTGAACTAATGGCTGACACAATAATTCTTAGCTCACATGGATTTATGCCAAGGTGGTCTCAGCACCAGGAATCCATAAAATAGACAAGAAAGGGAATCATTGAGGAGGTCACCAGCTCATGAACTAAGAAAGTCCAAGGGTTGGATTTTCAAACCCTTCAAATTTCTACTAGAGGTAGTGTATGCTATGGTTCTGTTGACTGCAGTAAATCTACATGCCTTTCTCACTCTGAAAGTTAAAAGAATGACATGTGAAATAGCAGCTGTCAATTTAAGCTCCAGAGGCAAGGAAACAGAGGAAACATCACACAGTCTGGCAGTTACCTAGGCATGGCAACAGAATACCACTCAGCTGGAGGAGAGCCAGCTTGCTCTTGTCAACAATGATGCATCTCTGTCTTAGTCCACCATAGCATAATG
This sequence comes from Phyllotis vaccarum, assembly GCA_033318265.1. Taxonomy (NCBI): domain Eukaryota; kingdom Metazoa; phylum Chordata; class Mammalia; order Rodentia; family Cricetidae; genus Phyllotis; species Phyllotis vaccarum. The sequence continues at coordinate 3,132,109 of JARWLC010000013.1, read as the reverse complement.
GTCCCTAAGCTTTTCCCAAAGCCAGATGTTTGCACAACTGCCTCAGGCTGAATCTCAGGTGGGAATCTTTGCTACTTTAGGCATTTGGCCTCCCCAGCAATTTTCTCCTAAACATTAATGTCTACATTATTTCATAATTTCCAAAATGGGCAACTTATTATGAAAAAATTCTTGATAAAACACTGTATTTCTCTGAAGGGCTCATGATTCCAGGAAATTGTTGACATGCAGACTCTGACTGAGGAAGTCTACCCCTTTCTCATTCCATGTGATGAGATTGGTGCTATATGCTGGGCCACAGCTGAAGTAGCAACTGGGACTTAAAAAAGACTCAAGCAAAATCTTAAATGGACCAGGCCACAGTGACAAATCTGTGTCTAATGGAAATTGGTCCACTGGGTGCCTTACCACTAGGTCCTAATAAAAGTTACTGATTACAGCACTAGCTTAGAGTTGGAATTCCAGGAGTCAGATGTACAGCCTTTAGAGAAGGTAAGAACAAAGGGCCAGAGTCAGGAGGGTAGAAATGCCAGTGTCACCTCTTTACTGATAAAGCCCATCCAGGGATCAGTGCTGCTGGTCAATCCTTAGTGAAATAGTTATTTCTAAAGGGACAAGAACCCTTTCTGCTTGTTCCACCACAGACCATAAATTTCCATGTGCTCTATGGGACACGTGAAGGCCCTTAAGATTGTGCCAGGGTGAGAAGGGGGACTGTCTGAGCCAGAGGGCTCAGTTCTTTGTCTCCAGCCCTCTACTCTTGGGAAGAACCAAAGGAGCAAAAGGAGGACAGGATCAGTGGGTATGTGCAGGAAGCTGGGGGGTGGGGGTGGGCAGCACCGTAGTCTCCTCTTGTTCCTCAGAAGTCACTGCACCTCATAGCTTTGCATATTGTTTTAAAAATATCACATCCTGTCCTACCTCTACTCAAGAAATTGCAGAAGCTCCTAAGAAAAGGCACTTTGACATCTCCCATCCCCACTGAGTTTAAGAAGCATAGAGGTCTTTGTGGTTACAGATGCATACTAGGAAAATCTGGAATGTTAAGCAAAAAGGTTCTTTTAAGGGAAGGAATGCAAACCTACTTTGCACCCAAAAGGCTGGATCAGACCTGCTTTCTACCTGGTGACCTATGCACAATCTATGTGGCCAAAGAATTTCAGGAACTAGACCTTCCTCCAGACCCTTCTCATAAACTTGTTTTTCTTAGTCAATCTGTAGAACCTTTTATTATAGAAGGTGTCAATCTATCATTCAAAAAGTTTCAATGCAGTCATCCCTTATCAGTATTTAATTTTGTTCCTCAAAAGGATTAAATTTATTTATTTCCTTTGTTCCTCACAGTGATTTAGGGTATGTTCTGTTGTTCATGTCAGACTGAGATAATCATCACAAGATTAGTTTTCATCAGATTGTAATGTGCTTAAACATGACTAAAACTACTCAGAGTCAGACTCTGAAGTTTGAGCGGGCACTAAATAATGAGTTGTGTTTTACCAAATTCCTTTCTAGCCTCTCATGGGTCATTTTTATGCTGCCCATAAAGTTTACAGAGACCCTCAAAACTGAGGTCTCTAAAGCCTATAAAGTTTGGCCTTTCTAATTATATTTCAGTAATGTGGCCTTCACATACCTTTGGTCCCTTTCACAGTGTTTTTCTTCCTTTGAAAATTTCATACTGTTACACAATGTATTTTGATTGACCATAATCTTCCTCCATGTCATATCCTTCCCAACTTTATATTCTTTTTTATTGTTGTGGATATTTGTTCTGATACATGCCACTTTGAGTAATTTAGGAGTATATTTGCTTGTGTCTTACAAATTTTGAAAGTTTATTCTTTTTTTGTCTCAGACTTTAATCTAGCTATATTTCTAACACATCTCCAGATTATTCTTTCAACTATGTCTAATCTTCTGCTAAAGTCACCCTTAAAGTTCTCAATTTTTTAATTGTTTTTTAATTTTTATTTATAATTTTTATATGTGTGTTTTGCCTTCATGTATGTCCATGTACCATTTCATGCCTCATGACTATGAAGGTAAAAGAGGGCACTGAATCTCCTAGGTGGGGAATTAAAAACGGTTATGAGCCACCATGTAGGTGCTGGGGATACAACTCTTCTCATGGAAAAATATTTAGTACTCTTAACTACTGAGTCATTTCTCTAGTTCCTGTTTTTTAATGTTTAAAAACTAGAACAGGTTTTGGGCAATTTGAGCTTTGTATTTATGAGTTTTGAGGTAAGCTTTTAAATCAATTCGTGTGAGTCATCCAACTTAAATGTTTGGGTTTTCTGAGTTAATTTTAATGTTTTTATATATTATTAGCATATATTTATTGCACAAAATTATAGGTTTGATAAAAACAACTTCTTTCAAGTATATGTTGTATTCTGGCCATATTCTAATTTCTTCCTATGCCCCTTCTTTCTTCTCCACTTCTTGATTTAACATTGTTTCCTCCCTTCCCCCAGGCTCCCATTTGCTTTCAGGCTTTATATACACAAAGTAGTGCCTTTCATTATTATGTATAAAGCCACTGTAGATTTGTTATAAATGCATTTTGAGTGGAAACAATTCTCATTAAATCTTTTTGCAAACTTTGAAATATTTTTATCTTTTTATTAGCATATAATATAATGTACAAATTAATGGTCTTCATTATTATATATTAATATACATATCTAATATACTTGAATTATATTCACACTTTTATTATACTAATTATATTAATTATACTAGATTTCTTTCTCATCTTCTTGGTATGGAATAATCTTTCAATAAAGTGTGAAAATGTATTGCTCTCATTGTCAATTAAAAAGCTGACCGGTTAATACCTATAACTGGGGAGAAAAGGGGCAGAATTGGAGGAGTTACAAGAAAACACAGAGAGAAGTAAGATGAATGTGCCATGTTAAAAGAAGGTACTTCCATGTGACAGAGGGTAGATAAGAAATATGGGTTAATTTAAAATGTAAGATTATCTAGTAACAAGCCTGAGAGTTATGGCCTTATTTATACTTAATATTAAGTCTATGTGCATTTATTGGGGAGCCAGCATTCCTGATTTAAAAAAAAAATCCGCCTATATCTTCTCATTCTATGTCCTCAATAGGCTTCTTTTTACTTTTGTGCTCTTTTTGCTCCTAAACACAACATACAAGAGAAAACATGACATACATCTGATGTGGGAATGTCTTTCTATATGCTGTGAATAAAGGACTGTTTGGGCCATGGCTGGCACCATGGAAAAAGTAGGTGGGGAAATCAGAATAGGTCTGAGAAGGAGGGCAGAGTGACAGGGAGATTGATCTAAGCACCCAAAGAACCAACATGTAAAGAAACACAGGTGAGCCACGGGCCACATGGCAGGACAATGAATATGGATTAAGTTAAGATGAGAGAGCTAGCTAGCAATGTGTCTGAGCCATAGGCCAAACAGTAAGAAATTAACATAAGCATCTGTGTGTTTCTTTGGGACTTTGGGATTATTGGTCCAGATAAGCGGCCACAGGTAAATCCGAACTATGGAGCTAGTCCAGGCCAGAAACCTCATTGTTACATACATCGTTCTGAATAAGATGACTTTGCTTAATATAATCATTTCTAGTTTCCTTCATTTTCTACTGTTAACATAATGTGACTCTTCTTCGTGTCTATGTTTTTATCTAATTTTTTGCTGATAGGCCTCTAGCTCAATTGCATACCTATTGTAAACTGGCTCAGTAAATTTAGGATTTCAGGCATCTCCATTCTAAATAGCCCTTGATTTCTTCAGGTCTATAGTAGTAGTCTTAGTAGTCATATAAATGGATAAGTACGGTAGTTCTAGTTTTAGTTTCTGTGTTTCCATTGTGACAATACATTATGATAAAAATAGTTCTTACATTCCAAGAATGAAAATTTTGCTTGACCCCACAGTCAAAGTTAATACTACACCTTAAGGTAGCTTAAAATGGAACACTGCTATCCTACTGTGTACTCATCCTGTTTACCCTGCCTTTAAGAGAACAATATAACAATCAGCATTTCCTGCCTTGGATTTTTCACATAATCAACTTTTACAATCTAAGATAATAATGGCTATAATCATAAATTATGTTATATGTGCCCCTCATGCAAATCAATGCATGGTGCAATGAGGGTTCTTGGTCACAGGCAGCCAGAGGTCCAGACCCACAGACCTGCAGCCCCAGATCCCTTAGCCGCCTGCTGCTGCTCATGTCCCCCAGAAATGATTCAGACACTTATATTAAGTTCATGCTGTTATGTCTATGGCTCAGGCACAATGCTAGTTAGCTATTACATCTTAACGCATTCTCTTTAAGCTGTCTGGCATGTGGCCCGTGGCTCACCTGTGTTCCTTATATGCTTCTTCTTGGGCTCACCTGTGTTCCTTACATGGTTCTTCTCGGGCGGCTGGCTTGGTCTGTCTGACTCTGCCCTGCTTCTCCTACCTATGTTGTGATTTCCCCTCCTACTTTTTCTATGGTGCCTGTCATGGCCCAAAACAGATCCTTTATTTAAAGATTGATATTCACAGCATACAGAAAGACATTCCCATATCAAATACAGATGTTTCATTTACTGAAAACAGCAAATGCAGAGGTTGAAGTCAACCTCCTAAAAGTCCACCATAAAAAGTTAAATCTATGAAAATTGGTTGATGAACAATGAAGTTTGTATTAGTTTGTTGTCTGGGTCAGTTGAAATCAGTTACAGACAATGACTTAATTCCTTATAAAATTCTTATTGAATATTTCTGTATAGAATCCCCCATTCTTGCTTCATGTGATACTTTCTGTGCTATTCAATAAATGGCAGAAAGACTACCTTTGTTAGACGCAGACACAGACAGAACAAACAGAAGATACAGACACAAGGAGTCATACAAACACACACACACACACACAAATAGACAGACATAGAATCACATACAGACATTGACCCAGGGACAGATTCACAGGGCAACTTTCAGTCAGACATAGATTAGATTCATGCAACATACACAGAGTACAGAAATCAAAGGCAGCATGAAGTAGAGAATTAAAATCTGGATTCCTTCTTCAATATATGACTCCAAGAGGAAATGCTTTTATTTCTTTTCTTAATGTGACACTGACACATTATTGGTGACTCAGAATTAATAAATAATGTATGTTATCCCTGCACCCAGTGATAGTATATAGGTATTCACCCTGCACTTTCTAGGCCCTCATCACCATTTGTTACAGGATGTTAATAATTAACATGTCATTTCCCCTTGATTATATGAGATGCTTGTTGATATACATGCTTTTCTATACTAACTGTTATGAGAGCATAAGTATAAAGGTCATAGGGTTATATAAATTCTCCTGATTGCAGTGGTACTTGTACAGAATGAAAATGGCAAGTTATGTCTATGAACTTTTTGTTCTAATCAGTCTGAAACTCAGAGGTTGCTATGATGGCCCTAAAATAATTTATTTCTTACAGTAATGGGTCCAATTATTGTTAAAAATAACACACTGCATTTTGAGCACTTGTGGCTTGCTGTAATGGTCTCTCTCCATCTGCTGCAAAAAATCTTGTTTGCTGAGGGGTTAGAGCCATACTCATCTGTGGCTATAAGGCTAAGCATTTACAATGCAGTTTGAAAATGTACTGGTTTAGGGAAGTGATAGTAATAGGTTCTCTTCTAGGGTCCATGGCCTAACAAGTCACGCGTAGTTGAATAGATTTACAGAACTATGCATGAATTCCTTCCTACTGAGCAGGGTTTGAGTCTCAATTAGACAGCTGTTTGTTACCAACAAGATAAAAATGTCACTATTTCAGCTTTAGAAATACTTTACCATGCTAGACATTGTTGTACCTTACAGGCATCACAGCTGTGTAGGACTATTGATTACTTTTATCCCTTTGTAGTTTGCATAACAGATGTCAGTACTATGAAGCTAGTCCTCAAGAAAGCAGCTTCTAGATAATTTCTGGCTCAATTTCTTCATGTCCTGCATCCCAAGTGTGTAGTGTTATCAACAATAGGAAGAATTTTTACTTTCAAGTTCTCTGAAGCAACCAAGGGCAAAGACAAGATTCTACATTGTTTTTGTAAACCTTTGGGCTTTCCTGACCAACACGTTGAAAGAAGGTCTCTTAGGCCTGGTACTGTGGTTTGATTAGATAGACTATGAATCTTAGAGGCTGCATTGTTACCCCATCTTTCTCTGTGTGTGTGTGTGTGTGTGTGTGTGTGTGTGTGTGTGTGTGTGTGTGTGATTTTAGGTAAACAGAATAACAATAGCTAGTCATAAAGTTGAGTATGGAAAGGCAAAAACTTTTGCTCAGGTAGAAATTATGGATAGCATATAAAGTTTGTGAAGGGCTGATAAAAAGGTAATTTGCATGAGCAGATGGTACAGACTACTATCTGCTCCACAGAACACTATCATTTTATAGGTGTGTGTGTGTATGTGTGTGTGTATGTGTGTGTACTAGTGGGATTAAGAATAAAACAAAAATTTGGTGTTTTGAATGAGAATTGTCCCCATAGGTTCATATTTTTGAGTGCTTGGTCCCCAGTTGTTGAGACTGTTTGGGAAGTATTAGGGGGTGTGACTTTGTTGGAGGCATGGCACTGCAGGTGGGCTTAAGAAACTTTCCTAAGTATCTTTATGAGGGAAACAATAGCTTTGAGGAGCACCCTCACTTTCTAATATATGCTCCCTATAGAATAATCAGTAGTTACTATGCATTTAGGAAAGTTTCTTATTGATCTTTAAAGTCAATCAAAGCATTACTGATTTGAAAGTCTTAGCTCCCCCAAAAGAATTCTTTAATGATGTAATGCTACAAGGAGGAGGAAGTTATCAATGGCCACACTGGATTGTAAGGTAAAACAAATTCTTGGGCTTCTTGTTCTACAGGAAATAAAGTTCATGAAAAGCTATAGCAAAAAAAGCAAAACAAGACCCAAGTCTGATACACAGTATGGCCCAAAGAATCAAAAACAGTTGGAGTCCAAAATGGATAGCAGAGACATTTAAAATAAGAAGTGTGGGAATTAAATGAAAATGAATGAAATTGTAGCAGTTGGGACAGAGAAGAAGAATCACACAAGCAAGTTCCAGGACAGAGAAGGCTGCATATCAGCGCCATGTCTTAAAAATAAAAGCACAAGAAGAGAGCCCCATCTTGGGGACCTAGGCTGTGGGGCATAATATGTGGACCCCCATTCCTACCCATTACTGCCCTAGTCCCAGACCAGCAGAGAAAACTCCTGTGGGATGGTAGCCCCCATTAACATCATGGTTTGTAAGACCCTGCAATCTACAATAACCACTCCATCCCCCAAACCTGGGACTTTGGCAGCTCCCTGAGACAGATTTCACCAGACTCTATTAATAATAAGTTTTTATTGAATCAAGAGGTCCTACTGGATCAAGAACTCCCTACTGGACCAAGAGCAGAATCTAGAGACACAAACAGCCAGCTCCTATTTGACCAAGAACAGCTTTCTGTGTCACAGAATATGCCTACTTCAACTGAATCAAAAACACAGATTGGACCAAGAGTGGCTTCTTGAGACATAGACATAGCCAGAAGGGATTGGACCAAGATCAGCTCCCTGAGATACAGACAAATCCTAAATTAATCAAAGGAAGCAATGGGCAGGCTCCAGGGCAAGAATACATATAACAACATAAAGAACAATATGGCACTACTAGAATCTGGTGATTCTACAATAGAAAGACCTGAATATTTTAGTGTAAAAGAAGCAGAAGGAAAATACCTTACAATAAATTTATGAAAATGATAGAAATCTTTAAAGAAGAAATAAAAAAATTCTCTTAAAGAAATAAAGGAAAAACAAACAAAAAATTTTAAGAGGTCAATAAATCCCTTAAAGAAAAGCAATCAAACAGATGAAAGAAACAATTTAAAATGTAAAAATTGAAATAGAAACAATAAAAAAGACATGAACCAAGGGAATGCTGGAAATGGAAAATTTCAATAAACAAATAGGAACTGTAGATACAAGCATAACCAGCAGAATAAAAGAAATGGAAGAGAAAATCTCTGGCATCATGGAAGATCTGATAGTAGGAATATACATGTCAAAGAAAACACTGAAGTCAAAAGCATCATAACACAAAATGTTGAGGAAATTTAGGACACCATGTAAAGACCAAATGTAAGAATGAGAAGAATATTCAACAAAATCAAAGAAGGAAACACTCCCAATCTAAAGGAGAAAATGCCTATGAAGACACAGAAGCTTATAGAACACCAAATAGACTAGAATCCTCTCAAAATGTCCACCTACCACATAATATTCAAGCCATTAAACATACAGAATAAAAGATAATATTAAGAGCTGCAAAGCAAAAAGTCAAAGTAATTTATATAGACCCATGAGAATAACACCTGACTACTCAATAGAAATGGTAAAAGCCAGAGGTTCTGGGCAGATATTTTATAGACAATAAGAAACCACAGATACCAGCCCGGACAATTATACCCACTAAAACTCTCAGTCATCATAGATGGAGTAAACAACTTATGCCATGATAAAAACCAGATTTAAATAATACCTATCAATTAATCCAGCCCTAGAGAAAGCACTAGAAGAAAAATTCCAACCTGAGGAAGCTAGATACACCCATGAAATCACAAGCAAGAGAAAATCCCACAGAAGGAAACACCAAAGAAGGAAAAATAAACACACAACAATACTAAAAATAACAGAAACTAACAATCATTGGTCATTAATATCTCTTAATATCAATGGATTCAATTCACCTATAAAAAAACACAGGCTAAAAGAATGGATATGAAACAGAATTTGTCCTTCTGCTGCATACAAAAAAAAGCTCCTTAACTTCAAGACAGTCAAAACTACCTCAGAGTAAAGGGTTGGGAAAAATGATTCCAATCAAATGGACTTAAGAAACAAGCTGGTATAACTATCCTAATATCTAACAAAATAGACATTAAACTAAAATCAATTAAAAGAGATCAGAAAGAACATTATATATTAATCTCAGAAAAAATCCACCAAGATGAAGTCTCAATACTGAACATTTATGCCCCCAATACAAGTGCACACACATATGTCTAAGAAACATTAGTAAAGCTTAAATTGCACATCAAACTTCACACACTAACAGTGGGAGTCTTCAAGAACCCACTGTCACCAATGGGTATGTCTACCAATCAGAAATTTAACAGATAACTAAGGTATCTAACAGATGTTATGATGTAAATGAACTTAACAGACATATACAGAACATTCCACTCAAATATCAAAAAATATACTTCCTTCTCAGCAGGATGGAAACATTTCTAAACTTGATCACATACTTGGTCATAAAAAATATGAATAGTTAAAAAATAAGAAAATATCCTATCCTTGTATCCTATCAGACCACCATGGTCTAAAGCTAGAGTTCAACAACAACACAAACCACAGAAAGCCTACAAATTCATGGAAACTGAACATCTCTCAGTTGAACCACCTCTGCATCAAGGAAGAAGTAAAGAAATTATACACTTATTAGAATTTAACAAAAATGAATCTGAACATTCCCAAATTATGGGATGAAATGAAAGCAGTGTTTAGAGGAAAATTCATAGCACTAGGCACCTACATAACAAATGGCAAAATCTCACACCAGAGACTTAACAGCACAGCTGAAAGTTCTAGGACAAATATAGAAAAACTCACCAAGAAGAAATATATGGCAGGAAATAATCAAACTCATGGCTGAAATCAATAAAAATTTCAACAAAGAGAACAATACAAAGAATAAATGAAACAAAAAGTTGGTTCTTTGAAAAAGTCAACAAGATAGACAAACCCTTATCCAAACCAGCCAAAAAGGAGAGAGAGAGAGAAAGAGAGAGAGAGAGAGAGAGAGAGAGAGAGAGAGAGAGAGAGAGAGAGAGAGAGAGAGAGGATAATCAAATAAAAATAAACAAAAATTAGAAATGGAAATGAGGACATAACAGCCACCCAGGAAAAGGAAATTTGGAGCATTGTTAGATCATACTTCAAAAACTCATGCTTTACACAATTGGAAAACATAAAAGAAATGGACAACTTTCTGGACAAGTATCACTTGCTAAAATTAAATCAAGACCAGATAAATGACCTAAATCGACTTCAAATCCCTAAACAAATTGAAGCAGTTACTAAAAGTCTCCAAAGCCAAAAACAAAAAACAAAAAAGCCAATTGTTCCACTGAATAATTCTACCAGAATTTTGAAGAACTAAGGCCAATACTCATCAAATTGTTCCACACAATAGAAACAGAAGGAACATTGCTTGCCAAACTCTTTTAATGAAGCTACAGTTACTGATACCTAAAGCAGACAATAAAGAAAGAGAATTACCTACCAATATCAATCATAAACATTGATACAAAAAGAACAATAAAACACTAGCAAACCCAATCTAAGAACATATTTAAAAAATCACCCACCATGATTGAGTAGGCATTATCACAGAGATGTGCATACGAAAATCTGTCTATGTCATCCACCATAGAAAAAACCTAAAAGAAAAGAACTACATGATCATCTCATTAAATGCTAAAAAAATCCTTTGCCAAAATCCAGCACTCCTACATGATAAAGGCTGTGGATAGATAAGGGATACAAGGAATATGCCTAAACATAATAAAGGCAACAGCCAACATCAAACTAAATGAAGAGAAACTCAAAGCAGTCCCACTAAAATCAGGGACAAGACAAAGCTGTTCATTTGCCCCATATCTATTCAATATAGTACTCAAAGTCCTATCTAGAACAATAAGAGAACAAAAGGAGATTAAGGGTATACAAATTAGAAAGGAAGAATTCAAAATATCATTATTTGCAGATGATATGATAATATACATAAGTGATCCTCAAAATTCTACCAGGGAACTCCTAAAATTGAAAAACAACTTCAGCAAAGTGGAAGAATATAAGATTAACTCAAATAATCAGTGTCCCTCCAATACAGAAATGATAAAAGAGCTGAAAAAAGAGGAATCTCTGGATGTCTCTCTTAAGTTCCTTCTGATCCCAAGCTATTCAGGGGTTGTGGTTTGCAGCTTGTGTATTCTTTGCATTTTGCCTAAAATCCACTTATGAGAAAATAGAGAAGATCATTCAGCAAATTGGGGTCATAACAGGCTGAAACCAAGGAGAGGTGGGAACAAATCATGAGAGAAGGAGATGGCTGAGTGAGAGGAGAAATAAGGAGGGGAAAAAAAGAGATTGATATCTTGATAGAGGAAGCCAATGTGGGGTTGGAAAGAGACCAGGTGCTAGGGAAACCTCGAAGAACTGACAGGATGTCTCTGGCTAGGTCTCCAACCAACAGTGAAGGGGATACCTAAACAGGACTTCCCCTACTCTAAGTATCATCAAAGGACCTACAGCCAATGATTAATAGAGGTGGAGGAAGAGATCCATGGCTGAGTACTGGGAAGAGTTCCTGGTATAGCTGAGAGCAGGGAAGGAAAGTCTGTATGAGCAAGGGAATAGGAATTATGAGGAAAATTCCCACAGTGATGGTTAGCTGGAGCTCTGGGGAGCTCACTGAATCAAGAAAGGCCACTAGGGAACCATCTGGAAAATGAGCTAGGCCCTCCAAGGGTAGGCAACTGTTGATTGGCAAGGGCAGTATGTGGAGCCTCGAGGGGTGGGATCAGACTGTGTTCCTGTGTGTGGGCTGGTACCTTGGAGCCCATTCCCTGCAGTGGAACACCTAGCCCAGTCTTGATATTGGGATGAGGAAATTGGACTTGCCTGGAGTGGATGTGCCACACTGAGCTAACATACCTTGGGACTCCTTGGGCGGGGATGAGGGACTGGGGAGGGAGGAGGCTAAAGGCTGACTGGGAGGGATTGGGAGGAGAGAAGGAGGGGGATCCAAGGAATAAATGGATAAAACAGACTTCTTTATTAAAAAATATTAAAGTGAAGAAAAAAGTATCAGGGAAACATCATCCATTACAGTAGATAAAAATAACATCAAATAGCTTAGGGTAATTCTAACCAAAGAAGTAAAAAACCTGTATGCCAAGAACTTTAAGTCATTGAAGAAAGAAATTGAAGAAGATATCAGAAAATGGAAAGAACTCCCATCCTCCTCGATAGGTGGAATCAACATAGTAAAAATGATAATCTTATAAAAAGCAAACTACAGATTCAATACAATCCCCATCAAAATTCCAACACAATTCTTCACAGACCTTGAAAGAACAATACTCAAATTTATATGAAAAACAAATATAACAAGATCACAAAAAATCCTGTTCAATAAAAGAACTTCAGAAGGCATCACCATCCCTGACCTCAAGGTCTACTATAGAGCTACAATAATAAAAACAGATTGGTACTGGTGTAAAATGAGACTTGCAGGTCAATGGAATTGAATTGAAGACCCTGACATTAATCCATATACCTATGAATACCTGTTTTTGACAAAAGGCCAAAATATACAATGAAAAAAAAAGATAGCATCTTCAACAAATGATGCTGGCATAACAGGATGGTGGCATGTAAAACAATGCAAATGAGAACCTATCTATCACCCTGCACAGAATTCAAATCCAAGTGGATCAAGACCTCAACATAAACCCAGTTACAGTGAACCTGAGAGAAAAGCAAGTGGGAAATAGCCTTGAAGGCATTGGCATGGAAAATCACTTCTCAAATCTAACACCAGTAGCACAGACACTGAGAGCAACAATTAATAAATTGGGTCTCTTGAAGCTGAGAAGCTTATGTAAGGCAAATAAAATATGGTCAATAAGACAAAAATGACAGCTTGAAGAGTGGGGAAAGATCTTCGTCAACGTTACATATGACAGAGGGCTGATCTCTAAAATACAGAAAGAACTCAAGAAGCTAGAGGTCAAAAACCCAAATAATCCAATTTAAAAAATGGGTGTACAGAGCTAAATAGAGAACAGCTTAACAGAAAAATTTCAAATGGCTAAAAGACACTTAAAAGTATTGATCAACGCCCTTAACCATCAGGGAAATTCAAATCAAAACAACTCTGAGATACTATCATATACCTGTTATAATGTCTAAGATCAAAACACTAGTGATATTCTATGCTTGAGGGGATGGGAAGTGAAGGGAATACTCCTCCATTGCTGGTGGGAATGTAAACTTATACAGCCACTTTGGAAATCAGTAGGGCAGTTTCTCAGAAAACTGAGAAATAATCTACCTAATGTTTCATCAATATCACTCTTGGGCATATACTCAAAGAATGCATAATCTTACCACAAAGACATTAGTTCAACTATGTTCATAGCAGTAATATTTACAATAGCCAGAGCCTGGAAGCAACCTTGACACCCCTCAACTGAAGAATACATTAAAGAAATATTGTGGTACATTTGCAAAATGGAATACTACTCAGCAGTAAAAGAACTGACATTCTGAAATTTGCAGGTAAATTTATGGATCTAGAAAATATCATCTGAAGTGAGGTAACACAGATCCAGAAAGATAAACATGATATGTACTCACTTATATGTACATTTGGGGTATAAAGCAAAGTATAACCAGGCTACAATCTACAACCCCTGAGCAGCTATGTGATAAGAAGTAAATTAAGAGCGACATCCATGGATCCTTTGGGAAGTGGAAATAGAAAAGATCTCCTGAGTAAATTGGGACCACAGACAGAAAGGGACAAGGGGAAGAAGAAAGAGAACATGAGGGAATGGGATGGTTGAGTTAGGGGAGAAACAGAGAGGGAGAACATTGAAATTAATATTTTGATAGAGAGAGCCATTGTGGGGTTAGAGAGAAACCTGGGGCTATAGAAATACCAAAGAACTCACAAAAATGATCCCGGCTAATACTCCAAGCAATAGTTGAGATGGTGCCTAAACTGGTCTTTCACTATAATCAAATGGATGAGCATCCTAATTATCATTATAAAACCTTCATCCAGCAACTAATGGAAGCAAATGTAGAGATCTATAGCTAAGTACTGAGTCAAGTTCCCAGTCCAGCTGAAGAGAGGGAGGAGAGAGAATATCAGCAAAGATGTCAGGATTATGAGGAGGAGACCCATAGAGAAAGCTTACCTGAGATGTTGAGAGCTCACTAAATATGAAATAATATGCGGAACCTTCATGGAACTAAACACTGCAAATGTAAGTAACAGTTGAATGGTGTGGGCAGTTTGTGGGGCCTCTGGCAGTGGGACCAGAACTTATTACTGGTACATGAGCTAGCTTCTTAGAGCCCATTTTCCATAGAGGAACACCTTTCTTAGCCTTGATACTTCTAAGGGGGAGGTACTTGTTCCTACCTCAACTTCATATGTCAGACTACACTGACTCACCTGACTGTTTACCCTCTCTGAGAAATGGAGGGAGGTGGAGTTGGGGAAAGCTGAGAAAGGACCGGGAAGAGGGGTGTATGGAAAAGAGTGATGGGTTGTTTAAAACATTTTTTAAATAAAAAAATGAGAAACTCACAAAAAGTAAAATAAAAGGTCACTCACTGTCTGAGACTCATGAGAAGATAAAAAAAATGAATTATAGTAATTATTCTTTTTTTTCTATTTTGCATCCTAATATTACTTCATACAAATTTAATGTAAATTAAGTTTGAAGTTAAAACTTTATATAAAATACTTAACACATTGACTGCATTTGTAAAGGGAACTATGTAATTTTTTTACATTAAGACATCATGTAGTCTTGCATCCTTTACAAATGTGTACTTTGGGGGAAAATATATAATTTTCATCTGTTGTATAAGGGCTACTTTGAGCTTATCAAGAAAGCAAAGCTTCTTTTTTGTTTGCTTTGTTTGGTTTTGTTGTTTTTGACTTTTACAAATGTTTAGAGAAATGAGGGTGTTATCAATGGTGACTAACCAAAAGAGTAAATCAAGATTCTAAGTATTTATCTCATAATTCTGAAATTATACTTCTAAACTTCTGCTGTATGATGCTGGGTCTGTGACACTGTAAATCATATTTCTATGTTGCCAATAATGGGTACTAAATGTTTCTCATAAGTCTGAAAGAAGGAGATGGGGCTTTTTCGTTTGTTTTATATGTTTTACTATACGCATCCTCCTCCTATGCTGTACTATGTGCATCACATTACGCTAAGTAAACATTGGTTTACTTAGCTGTAGCACTTTGTTTCTATAGTAATACTTGAATCCAGATTGTAGTATTTCCAGCATTTCCAGAACCAGCATCATCCTGACTCTTTAAAGTCACTATGATCACCTTCCTGACAGTTTTCCCTATGGAGTTTACATTCTGTCTCCAACAAACTCCACTTTTTAACTTTGTAGTATGAGGTTTCTGGCCCAGACTTTCGGGCCTAGCCTCAAGGTTTAAACCTGCAGACCCACTGACCCACAGAGACACACAGATGCTTACAATAGTTTTAGGCAGATCGGCCTAAGGCCCAGGCATATAGCTTTCTAACTCTTTACCCTTAATCTAACCCATGATTCTTATCTTGTTCAGCCATGTGGCTGGGTACCTTTTCTCAGAGCAGTATAGTTGTCCTCTGCTTCTTCTAGCTTCTCTCTGGCATTCTGCTCTGTTCTTCCTGTTCCCAGAGTTTTCTTAGTCTGGTAGCCCCGCCCACACTTCCTGTTTGCCTTTGGTCAATCAGTGCTTTTTATTAAACTCATAGGAGGGACAATTATTTACAATGGAAAAACAAAGTCCCCCTACAGAACTCAAACTAACTGAAGCCTGATGTTGGTGCATCTTTCTGAAGGTCTGGCTCTACATCTCATGGCTTTTCTCTGAGTTTACAGACAACAGAATCAAACAGATGGAGCTCTCCTCTCAGAAGTGTAAGTTTTAGCAACAAGAAGACACTCCTGCACATTTCTACATTTTCAAAATTTCAGTCTTTACTTTTTGTTTTACCACGCTTTTTCCAATTAGTACATCATAAAGTTAAAAGTAGATGTATGAACTGATTAGCATTTATGATTTCCCATAACCTAGTGTGTATTTATGTGTGTCTTAAGTTATGAGAGAATAAAATAGCATTATTTTTTAAAGAAAACATATTTAGGAGTATATGTTTAAATGGTTATACTTGTAGCAAAGGTGATGTACTGTAGTGTTATTCTGTTACAATGAGGTTTCTTCCTTGGCATCTGACTCAGTCTGTCTCTGACTCTGCCCTACTTCTCCTACTTATTCTGTGATTTCCCCTCATACTTTTTCTATAGTGCCTGTCATGGGCCAAAATAGCTCCTTTATTTAAAGATTGATATTCATGTCATACAGAAAGGCAGTCCCAAATCATCCCCCCATTTCTGCCTAATCAAAAAGGAAGGTTTAAATTTTAACATAGCAAAATTACATATAACAAAATAGCTATCGAGCAAGAATTAAAATCACAATATCTAGTCTTTGTCTTTAGCAAAAGAAAATACTCTATCATCTACCGTATCCCTGTGAATCTAAAGTTTCATATCCAATATACTTTTTTAAATAGCTAAGGAAAACTATACTTATAACTATCTAATCTTCAACTACATCAAAGACCACAGAAGGATGTAATATTTACCCAAGGAAACTGGAAGTGCAAGCAACTTCCAAAATCTAGAAAGGACAGAGATGACACCTATCTGCCTGGACAGTCACCCAAAGTTCCTTTATAAAGTTGGGGCATCCATCTTCAGCATACAGGCCCAAAGTCTCTTTTCATTTCAGTGAAGCAAGAAATCTGCTCTGCCCATTCTGATATAGTTTTTCAGTCACTTTTCCTTGAGTCCTGAAGAATGTCTGACAGTTTTCTCTTTGAAGCAGGAACCTGAATGACCATCTCAGCTTGTTCTGCCAAAGTTCAGAGGTTACCTTCCTATGGAACCTGCATGTCTAGTTTAAACAACATACTGTCAAGCAATCAATACAAGGACAGGTTCTTGTACAATGGCTAACGATTGCCACAAAGAAAGTAGACTCCATATGGAGTTTCTTCAATGTCTTTTTTTCTCTTAAAGTAAATTGGTGCTGCCAGGAGCAGATCTGCCTCACTATCCACAAAATTCTAAGTTATTAAAACATTTTAAATACCATATTCTGTAGGTCTTAGAAGTATTTGAAGATTACCTACCTAATTGAAATATATCTTTGTATATCTAAAAATCTAATTAACATGCATTTCTTAATTATACATTACAGTTTTAAATCAGTTACATAAACAACATATCTTAAACAAGAGTAGAAAAATACATACAGCATAAGAGAATTGACCTTAAATTTGTATCAATAAACCAAAATCCATACCAATGTAAAACATTTTGTGATTAACAGCTGATTTTTTATTAAATTCAATAATCTAATTTTTAAAAAAATCATTCATATACCATATCCCCTTTTTCTTCTTAGAAAGAGATTAACTATGACCATTAACCATTTATAATGAAAACAAATATTTATAAACAATATTTTGGGAATTTGGGCGTAGTTTTCCATTACTACTTCCTGCTGATTATGGGGCTCTGACAATCTGATGGGTTCTTGAGATTGGATCATAGTCTGCAGTCCTGAAGCTGATAAATCCATCTCTTCCCATCAGAGATTTTTGTCAGGGGCCTTGGTTTATGAAACCATATTTGCCTAGAAGCAATCCACAGGTTCTCATCTTCTGTGGAAACAAAAGCAGAACTCTTCCAAAGCAATAAATCCTTAGACACAAATTTCAAAATCAAAATACCTTTAAAATATATATTCTTTTTAAAGATCCACTGTTTTTCTGCAGTTAGCTCGTTAACAGTTAAAAAATTAAAAGAAAACACAATAATGACCATAATCTAGATTTTATGTCTATTTTCCATCTTTACATGGCTTATTATATTTTTATTACTCTATTTCTCTTTTTAAAGACTTTCTATACCTTCTTTCTTTTCTCTCTGAAGCCTATGTACCTTTTACACACATTGTAACCCATTTACAGTTTTTTTCATCTGAATTTGTTTTATTGTGAATCCTTAATCAACTTCCAACCAGAAGAGCTTTTATAATACTCACACTCTCTTAAAGACTCACATAGCTTTTGCAGACAAAGCTGTGATTAATCAGTAAGTTCTCTTAAAGGGACCGCGTCTCTGTTTGTGGCCAGCAAACAAAGCACACCCAAGAAAATGCTGCTACTAAGAAAACATCTTTGTTTCCTTTTTGTTCAAAATAAACAGAAATCTAAAATCAATCACATACTACTGAGTCTTCTGTGAGATTTCAGGAACTGGCCTGGTTGCAGCTTACACTGCCTGCCGCCAGTTTGCCCGAGCCATTTTGAAAGTGGCCGGATGCTGAGCTTTCTCTGTACAATGACCCGCTTCAGATACACAATTTGGAAGCTGCTTTGGCTCAGTTTCTATGAACTAGAGCCCTTTCTAATCTTTCTCTGGCTTTATATGGGTGTTCAGCCCATGTTGGGATGCCGTCTGTTACAATGAGGTTTCTTCTTTGGCATCTGGCTCAGTCTGTCTCTGACTCCGCCCTGCTTCTCCTACCTATTCTGATTCCTCCTCCTACTTTTTCTATGGTGCCTGTCATGGGCCAAAACAGCTCCTTTATTTAAAGATTGATATTCACAGCATACTTAAAGACATTCCCAGGACCAAGAAACCTCACTGTAATATCATTCAATTTTGCTATCCAGGTTCTATCACCAAGACTGGCAAAAAGAAGCACTAATTGCACAGAATGATTTCAGTTGGAAGTAGTGGCAGCAGAGCTACCATATCTGCTCTTAAGGTGCTGTATCTAATTTCCTTGTTCTTTATATAAGCCAGAGTAGATAATTATGTTCATTGTCACTCTATTATCTATCTCTGCTTGTTTATCATGTCATAATTAAAGGCTAGAGAGTCAAATCCTAAAAGAATAACTAGCAGGCCTTTATATTTTATTTATACTTTGGAATGTGACTTTCTTCTTCCCTACTGCAATCCCCATAGTCACATATCTGAGTGGTTCTTATCTGGAGTCCACTTTTCCTTCTAAATCCCATCAGAGGTTCCTTCATGATAATTTTTCTCAGCTTTTTAATAGGATCAGAGGTGTTGAGTAAATTACATACTATGTGATGGAAACCAGAAGTTTAAAACATTGTTCTAAGTAATTGTCTGATGTGGAAGAGAGAAAGAGGCACAAAATATAATGGCATTGAAGATATGGCTAAAGTTGGGGAAGAAGATCTAGTTCTGGTCTAAAACTGTCATACACTTACTCTATGATTCTGTGACAATTTTTGAGTTATTTATTTAATATGTACCTCCTAGTTCTGATTTATTTGCACAGAAATAGGACATGGTACTCAACACTATGAAAACTTGGCTATTAAGTTTGATTGGGGAATATCTAAATCTAAAGACAGGATCAGTCCAATGTGGTATACATCTGTATTGGTAGTTAGTAAAGGCTAATGCAAAAGAACCATGAATTAGACTCAATCTCAGGATACACAAATGCTTTCTCCAAAAATAAGAAGGTAACAAAATTTGTGTAATAAATTCAGAAATTATTTCCTTTCGACATGAAAAACTCCTACAGCTTTTATTTGCCTGAGGATCTTTCATTATTGTGGACTGTTGCTAAAGATATGATTGATGACTATATGTTCTCCTAGGAGTTCTCGACTGCTCAAATCTCAGCAAGTAGTCTTAATAATTGATCAAAAGAAAGTGTTTGTTCTTCATGACAAAAGAGGAAAAGAATGGAATTCTCTAACAAAACTCATCTCTACAGTAAGGATAAAAGTGAATTTTGACCAATGCTGCTGGTAGTGGGAAACAAGTCTTAGAAAAAGAAACCTAGGTTTGTGCTATATAATTGTTCTCACAAAGTTGAGGTGTAGCCTCAAGTTACCTTACTAGAACAAAATGGTTCATGGAATTTTTGAGAATATCATGCTTCTCATTAGAAAAAGAGAAGTGGGCATTTAACATTTCCCAGAGCCTGACTTTTTAATGGAATGAACTTGAGCTGTGTTCTCTTCATGCATATAGGTATGTTTATATATACGCATGCCTATATGCATACACATATAAATATGTGCAAGCACACACAGATGTATCCAACCAAGCTAAAAAAAAAAAAACAAGGTACATATTAAGGAAATAAGAACAAGAACAGTAGCATTTATTGTGTCAGGGTTGCCATATTATCTGGATTGGCAAAACAGCTAAGGACCAAATTCTGGATTTCCCAGTAACTCCATGTTTCCTTCATAGTAGAGCCAGCCAAGTTCAGCAAGAGTTATTTCTTTCCTCATTCTGGAAAACTCTTACTCATGGAAACTACTGAAGGAAAATTAAGAACGAGGCTTTTGCAATATAAGAATTTTACCTGGTATAGAAAAGACACAGTGAGAATGAAAGTTAGCATGATACAGAAACTGAAAATCTAAAACTTGGGTGAATAAAGTAAGAGAAGCTCAAGAGGAATATAGAGAAATTTACCATTTGAGGTAAACAAAAGCCAAAATATTACTTTAAAATATCCTATGTCATGAAATAGAGAAATATCAAAAAGAAATAAGTCCAACAAAGAATTCTAAATTTTACAGTTTCCAGTAATTATTTTCATGCTTAAGCATTAACCCATGCATATGCCTCTTGGATTTTTTCTCATTATCGTTTATATTTGGGTAGGTTATGGGTAATTTTAAAAGAAACAAAGTATATTGCCTATGGAGTAGAGTAAATACTGTGTACAAAAAAGTAATGTAGCTTAAAAGCATGTCAAAAAATATTTGACATCCCTTCTGGTAATAGAAACTAAATTCTCTCTTCACAAATCTAAGTAGGCTTGAAATTGCTTTGACTAACCAAGAAACATAAAAATGATATCATCTTCCTTCAATACTAGGTAATAGAATTCAATGGAAATTCTGTCTTCTACTGATGGAATATACACATTTGATACCGATGATAATATGTACACATTCCAACAATCTCAAAAACTTATCTTGTAAGGAAATACAAATCACATAAAATGGCATGTGTAGTTCTTTAGATAACAGGATCAATTAAGCCAAATCTTTAGTCACCTCACATCTTTCAAGGCAGAAATGCAAATAAAGGAGCCTTCCAATGATTCAATGATTCAAGACATTTTAGACACCCCTAGTCACTGACATGCCCTCATCAAAGCTCAGCTGTTTGGTAATGGAGATAAATTGTTATTTTCAGCCTGTATGCAATGTTCTGTCAAATACAAAGACAACATAGTAGATTTTGTTTTAACCTCATGTTTGATTTGGATTATAATGTAACCAATATAAAGAACTTCTTCTTGTCGCAAATAAATATAAATTTTTATACCAAAATAAAGAGAAACCTTTAGGAAAAGGTCCATATAAAAATTTAAACAAACATTACTAAAAAATATCAAAATGGCCAATTGATACATGCAAAATTTGTTCAACCTTTTTAGACGTTAGGGAAATACAAATTAAACAATGATGAGATACTTTACACCCACTAAGAGAGCTAAATATAAAATACAGAGAAATGTACGGATTGGTAAAACAGCTCTCATAAAGCACTAGCAGCTTCAAGCACTTTACAGAAATTGGTTTTGCAACAAATCCTCTAGTTAAAAATATGCATACTTGAGAAGCAACATCACTATGAGACATCCACTCAATAGATATCTAAAAGAGTTAGGGTTCATAGAAATTCTAGTTTTCATAGTTATTAAGGCCAGGCTGGAGCCAAATCACACATCTATCAAGAACAGACTGAATGAATTAAACTAGGGATGTAATCAGATATAATACTATGCAGCAATTAACATGAATGATCCTTAACTATACTCCACAACATAGACCGAATTGAAAAGATAAACCTGTGCAAGAATGCCAACTACAAATGGTACATGTTGTATGGTTACATTGGTGTATAGTTCAAAATCACGGAAGATTAAAAAGTAATGCTATAAGATATACTTGGAGTTTCTTTTGGTAGAAATGTGAAAATAATAAAAAAAGAGGAAGTTAAAGTTCCAAAATCTTAGTATGCTATGTCTTAATCTAAGAGATTTATGGTGATATATCATATATCTAATAATGTTTACCTGAAAAATTAGAGGACAGAGAAACCCACATATTTAACTGTGAAGGTCAGGGAATAGTGACCCATACCTTTAATCCCAGGACTTTAGAGACAGAGTTTCTCTGGATCTTTATGAGTTCAAGGCCAAACATAGCCGCATGGTGGTGGAACACTACTTTAATCCTAGCACTAGAGATGTTGAGTGAGAATGTGAGATAGCTGGGAAGAGAAAGAAAAGGCTGGAGTTCAGCCCTTTGCCTCAGATCACCTGCTTTTTTTGTTGAGGATTCAGAGGCATTCATTCTGAGGTTTCCTGAGGAGTGCTTAGGTTAGAAGTGTCAGTGACTTGTTTCTCTATCTTTCTGATATTTCAGCTTTTCCTTAATACCTGGCTCCTGGTTTTTATTATAAGACCAAGTAGAATTTGTGCACTATCAAGTGTCCAACTTTTGGGGCACAAATTCACAAAAAAATGTATGGTTGCCTGTGGCTTTGAAGCTACTGGTACAGACCAGAACTACACATGGGGAGTCAATACCCAGCTGGCTAAATTTTTCATAGATACCTTCTTATCACCAACCAGCTCTGCTATTTAGGCAGTTCCTGGTGCATGTATTTATTCTCTAAATTCCCCTGGGTGAGTTTTTCAAACAGCTGGTTCCCTCTCCCAGTGGGTTGTGCCCTTTTCTGGAACCCCTTCTTGAGATGTTTCCACACTAGGTAGCTGCCTCACTTTACCCTCATCTGAATCATCTTTTTCAGCAGATTTGATGAGTCATTTTGGACTTCTTAAAAAGGTGAGATTAAGACAAAGAATTTCTCCACTTTAAAAATGGGGAAAAGTGTTACAATGTTATTTTGTCTTTGTTTGATAATACTCTAGACAATTGGAAAATAGAACAATTGAATAATAGGATAATTAATGTAGATAAAGTTTTGTAATATATTATAAATATTATTTGTTTGATCATGCTTGCTTAACCCTCAAAACATTTATGAGTGCTAATATGATTGATGTGAGTGCCAAGATAGAAGTATTAAAAAACCTTGTTAAAACATATCATAGTGATATTCATAACCAGACAGAGGAATTTAAAGGAGAACCAATGTTAACAATGCTTTACAAGGTTACAGAGAACAGCCTAAGGCTTTCAAACAGCCAAACTTACTTTAACTTTAAAAGAATTGCCAAATGATAGATATTCCCAGGCTGCGTAAGAGCTGAATGGTCTGCTGTTCCAATTATAATGGAGGACCTGGTGGAAAGATTCAGCTAAGACCATTGAATAATGAAGCATGTTTATAGGTATTGAAATCTTTCAAGACCAACATCTTTGGAAAGGAGATTTTGCTAATGTAGAAAGTCAATCTTTAGATGATGATCATACCCTGGCTTTATCCCGAATGGCACCCTTGAATGCATGAGATAGAAATGAAGAAATAGGAACACACTATAAAATAATTTACAGAAGTTATCCAAGGCCTAAAAGAAACCTTTACAGATTTATTACAAAGATTGACTTCAGAAGTAAATAGCATTATATTAAATTCAGAAGCTAGGCAAATGATAATTAAATTTCCGTGTTACAATGTGTTTTTGGCCCTGACTTGCCACAGGTCTAGATCCACAGACCTGAAGCCCCAGTCTACCTAGCCACCCACCACTGCTTAGCCCCCCCCCCCCCCAAATGACTCAGGCATTTATATTAATTAACTTCATGCTGTTTGGCCTATGGCTTAGGCACATTGTTAGATAGCTCTTTTATGTTAACTCAACTCATTTTCATTAATCTGTCTGTCATGTGGCCCATGGCTCACCTGTGTTATTTACATGTTTCTTTTTTGAGCATCTGGCTCGATCTGTCTCAGACTCCACCGTCTTTCTCATACTTATGCTCTGATTCTTTTGTCTACCTCTATGGTGTCTGCCAAGGCCAAAACAGTCCTTTATTTAAAGATAGGTAGTCACAGCATACAGAAAGACATGGCTTTATCACCTCCCCATTTCTGTCTAATTAAAAAGGAAGGTTTTAATTTTAACATAGCAAAATTATATATAACAAAATAGCTATCAAGCAAGAATTACACTTATGATATCTAGTCTGTTTGTATTTAACAAAATTAAAGACAATATTCTATTATCTATCTCATCTTTGTGAATCTAAAGTTTTGCATCTAATATATCTAAAGGAAGTATATTAGTAACTATTTAATCTTTATATCAAAGACCATGGAAGGATATATTTATCTGAGTAAACATGAAGTGCAAGCAACTTTTAAAATCTAGAATTGACAGAGATGACACCTATCTGCCTACAATCACCCAGAGTTCTTTTATAAAGGTGGGGCATCTATTTTTAGCCTATAGGTTCAGAGTCTCTTTTCATTTCAGTGAAGCAGAAAATCTGAAGGACTGTACTGTCTATTCTGGTATAATTTATCAGTCACTTTTCTTTGAGTCTTGAAGACTGTCAGACAGTTTTCTCTGCAAGGCAGGAACTTGAAGGACCATCTCCGCTTGTTCTGTCAAAGTTCAAATTTCCTATGGAACCTGCATGTCTAGTTTAAACAGCAGATTGTCAAGTAGTCAATGCAAGAATAGGTTATTGTCCAGTGGTTAGCCATTGTCACAAAGAAAGCAAACTCCAAATGGAGTTTCTTGGTTGCCCATTTTTCTCTTGAAGTAGGTTGGTGCTGCCAGGAGCAGATTTTAACAGATGACATCCTAAAATGGGCCAAACACCCACATAAAGTTTGAAAAATATTATAAAGGATTCTAGAGCACAAAAACTGAGCCAAAGCACCTTTCAAATTGTATATCTAAAGTGAGACATTGTACAGAGACAGCGTGACATTCCGGCCACATTCAAAATGGTGGCAGACTGGCAGTAGCTAGTGTAAACTACAACCAGACCAGTTCCTAAAATCTTACGGAACACTCAGTAGCATCTGATTGATTTAAGGTTTCTATTTATCTTGAGTAAAAAAGAGTCAAAGACAGTTTCTTAGTAGCAGCATTTCTTGGTCTGCTTGATTTACTGGTAGTGAACAGAGCCACAACCTCTTTAACAAAACTTCCTGACTCAGCTTCATCTGAAAAAAAATTGTGTGGCTCTTTAAGAAAGTTCTAGTATTTTAAAAGCTCTTCTGGTTAGAAAATTATTAAAGATTCGCAATAAAACAGATTCAGATAGAAAAAGCCCTATAAACAGGTTATGATGTGTGTACAATGTACATAGGCTTCAAAGAGAAAGCAAAAGAAGGTAAAGTCTTTTAAAAAGAAAAATAGAGTAATAAAAATATAACAAACCACAGAAAAATAAAAATAAACACAGAAACTATAGTATTGTTATTATTGTGTTTTCTTTTAATTATTTAACTGTTAATGAGCTAATTACAAAAAGACAATTGATTACAAAGGCTTGTAAGTTAAACAGAAAATATATTTTAAAGATATCTTGACTTTGAAATTTGTGTCTAAGAAAATATTGTTTGGAAGAGTTCTGCTTTTGTTTCTATAGAAGATGAGAACCTATGGATTGCTTCCAGGATCTTATGGTTTCATCAACCAAGACCACCTAAAAATTCTCTGATGGGAAGAGATGGTTACATCAGTTTCAGGGCTGCAGACTAAGATGATCCAGTCTCAAAAACCTATAAGATTGCCAGTGTCCCCTCAATCAGCAAGAAGTAATAATAAAAACTATGCCAAAATTCCCCACATATTGTTTATAAATGTTTTTAATTATAAATGTTTAATGGTCATAGTTCTTTCTAAAAAGTGGCATATAAGCAATTTTTTAAAATTAGATTATTGAATTTACTTTGATTAAAAAATCAGCTGTTAATCTCAAAATGTTTTGCATTGGTATGAATTTCAGTTTATTGATACAAATTTAAGGTCAATTTTGTTATGCTGTATGTATTTTTCTACCCTTCTTTAAGGTATGATATTTATTTAGCTGATTTAAAATTACAATTTGTAATTAAAAATACAGATTAAGAGTCAACTATCATAACAAAACTTATAGTCATGTTAGTTAGAATTTTTTAGATATACAAAGATATATTTCAATTAGACAGCTAATCTTCAAACACTTCTAAGACCTACAGAATATCATATTT
The DNA here is from genome assembly GCA_033318265.1 of Phyllotis vaccarum. Classification (NCBI taxonomy): domain Eukaryota; kingdom Metazoa; phylum Chordata; class Mammalia; order Rodentia; family Cricetidae; genus Phyllotis; species Phyllotis vaccarum. Next base: position 3,105,921 of record JARWLC010000013.1, on the reverse strand, counting down.
AAAATATTTGAAGACCTTAAACTTTTCTGGACAGTTAGACAAGTCTGCTCCTACCAGCACCAATCTACTTCAAAAGAAAAATGGGCATAGAAGAAACTCCATATGGAGTCTACTTTCTTTGTGGCAATGGTTAGCCACTGGACAAGAACCTGTTTTTGTATTGACTACTTGACAGTATGCTGTTTAACTGTACATGTAGGTTCTATAGGAAAGTGACCCTTGAACTTTGGCAGAACAAGCCGAGATAGTCCTTCAGTTTCCTGCTTTGCAGAGAAAACTTTCAGACATTCTTCAGGACACAAGGAGAAGTGACTGATGAACTATACCAGAATGGGCAGTGCAGTCCTTCAGATTTCCTGCTTCACTGAAATGAAAAGAGACTCTGGGTCTATAGCCTAAAGATGGATGCCCCAACTTTATAAAGGGACTTTGAGTGATAGGTGTTATTGCTGTCATTTCTATACTTTGAAAGTTTCTTGCACTTCCTGTTTACTTGGGTTAAATTTATATCCTTCTGTGGTCTTTGATGAAGTTGAATATTAGATAGTTATAGGTATAGTTTTCTTAGTTATTTTACACAGTATATTAGATATGAAACTTTAGATTCACAACATGGGATGAATTTTATTTCTGATGATATCATGTAACTGTATAAACAGTGAGGTTAATTTAATTAAAAAATCAGCTGTTAATCTCAAAATATTTTAAATTAGTATAGATTTTAATTTATTGATACAAATTTAAAGTCAATTTTGTTATGCTGTATGTTTTTCTGATCTTGTTTAAGGTATGATGTTTATTTAACTCATTTAAAATTATAATATATAATTTCTAGCTGTCCACTGCTACCTAGGCCCCCCAAAATGACTCAGAAACTTAAATTAACTTTATGCTGTTTGGCCTATGGCTTAGACACATTGTTAAGTAGTTCTTTTATGTTAACTTAAGGCATTTTCATTAATCTGTCTGTCATGTGGTCTGTGGCTCACCTGTGTTATTTACATGTTTCTTTTTTGAGCATCTGGCTTGATCTGTCTCAGTCTCCACCTTTCTCTTTCTCATACCTATGCTCTGATTCTTTTGTCTACCTTTAAGGTGCCTTCCATGGCCAAAACAGTCCTTTATTTAAAGATCGATATTAACATCATACAAAAAGACATCTCCACATTATCTCTGGATTTTGAAAATGCTAATTTGCAATGCAAAATATAATTAGGCCACTAAAGGCCAGATACGAACCTTTGGAAGAATGGAGCCAGGATATAATTAATATGGAATATCATAACTATGATAATGTTTCAGTAGGAGAAGATATTTCCAGAGATTTGAAGAAAAATCAAAATGTCAAAACTAATAAAAACAAGGTCATCTAAAAAGAGATTGTAAATAAGGCATTCTTAGAAATAATGTTTTTGCTAAGAATAACCCCAACAGAATGCCCCTCTCTTCTGGAGTGTGCAGAAGGTGTAGCAAAGGTTGGCATTGGATCAACAAATGTAGATCAACAAGGGACAGGGAAGGTAACTTTTGCCTTTGAAACATGCCCTAAGGGGCCTATTTCAGTCACTGATATCAAATTCAGTTTAGTTTTATCCTATCTTGTGTAGGAAACACTTTCTCAGAACAATTAAAGTGATTCGAGTAAAAATTACTCTGCTCTGTACCAATAGAATAAGTATAGAAAAGAGAACAAAAAATGGAAAAAACCATAAAGAGAATATTTTAGTAAACTTCTATAAATGAATAAAGATCACAATTAAAAATATGAATAAGTGACTTTGTCATTAAAGGTCTTGTAGACATAGATACCAATGTAACAATAATTTCACCAGAATCCTGGCATCCAAATTGGCCTTTTCCAGAAGTAAATGTTCAGTTTGGGGGGATTGAAATGTTATCCCAGGTAAAATAGAGTGCAGGATGAGTCAAATGTATAGGTCCAGAAGAATAGAAAGGGATATTAAAGCCACATGTGGCTAACATTGTCATGAATTTATAGGGACTGGAAAAATAGCTCTGTGATTATGATCACTAACTGTTCTTTCAGAGAACCTGGATTCAATTTCCAGCACTTGCATTGTAGTTTATAATAGTTTTTAACTCAGTTCCAGGGAGCCAACTTCATTACACATGTAAAACAAAAATGCACAATAAAAAAAAAACTTTAAGAAATTTTTGAAGTTTACTTTTAGTTGTAAAAGTTAGCTACTGGGCAAAAGGTGCTATTGCATTGAGTTCTGACACTATGATGTCCAAAATGAACAAGCAGGTCAAGAAAAAATTGCCTATCCTTGCCAAAACAAGACAATATGGTGTTTAAGAATATCCTGCTTCACAGATAAGTCTGTCAGATATGCTAGGCCTGTAGGATAAAGATGGATGCCCCATTGTTGCAGAAAAACTTTGGTGACTGTCCAAGCAGCCAGCTTTTTCTTGTCATTTCTCACAGTTATATATATAAGTCACTTGCTTGCATTTCCTGTTTTCTCAGTGAATATTGTTTCCTTCTTGAATCTCTGAGGGATTTGAAGACTAGATATTTATAGTTTTCCTAGTTACAGATTCAGAAAAGTAGCTCACTAAGAGGTTTAAAGTGTGTAAGTTTCAGAGACATCAAAGATTGTTTTCTGTTGGTGAATCATTAGATTAAAAAGTGAAAAAGGTACAACACTTTGGATTCATAAAGGTAGGATAATAATGAAATATTTCTTTGAATTTGTCAATTAGAAATAGATTGGACATTATCGATGTAATTATCATATATATACTATATATAGTTATTGCACTTATTGTATAAAGTTTTTCTTATATTAGTTATAACCTTTTTTATTTTTGACACAATAGGGGATATGTAGTGCTATATATCTAATACAGTTTGTCTGAAAAATCAGAAAAAAGAGTCACCCAAATATTTAGCCATGAGTTCAAGGAGTGGTGACCCACCACTTTAATCCTAGCACTTGGGAGACAGAGATCCAGGAGTTCAAGGCCTAACAGAAGCTGGTCACAGAAAGAGGAGGCAAGAGTTCAGCCCTTGGCCTGATACCACCTGCCTTTTTTAGCTGAGGACTCAGAGGCAGTCATTCTAAAAATTCCGGGGGAATGGCTAGGTGAGAAGTATCTGTGGCTTGTTTTTCTGTCTCTCTGATCTTTTAGATTTCCTCAAAATCTGGCTCCTGGTTTTTATTATAAAGACCAAGTAGAATTTGTGCAATAGATGTTGTTACACTGGTCTGTACTGTATAATAACTTACTGAATAATAAGAATTAAGGCTTCATAACTATATTGTTTCCCTAAAATAAATTGAAATAAAGAAAAAGAAGAGCAGTGGAGATTGTGTGTTGACATATGAAGTGAGGTGCAGAAAGAATGACTTTAAAAATCCATGTCTCCACACTGAGAAAACTATTGAGTGATGTTATTGAATGAGCCCTCTCATTACATAGAAAGTTGTCCTATATGTGAGCTTTCAAGTTGCCTTACAAAAAGAGCATAAATTACAATCAAGTGTTGAAAAAGCACTACTTAACACAAATAAAAATGAATGTGGCACAATTTAACTATCTATTTTGGTAATAAGTCTTTTTATTTTGAAGAAAGCACTGAAGAAGACAGTTGATTGTCCAGCAAAGATACAACAAAAGTGAATGTGTCTTAAAGGAAGACTTGCATTACCATGATGTTCCAGGGCTATAGGCAGAGTAAATGAAGATATAAAATTCTCAGAATCTATAAAATCAAGAACTGAACTTGAAGGGCTATTTGACTCATTCCAATATGTAATTCATGCAATCTAACATAATTGATGCAAGGTATGCAACAATACTTCAGTCTTTCTTATCTGATAAACAAATGATTTGAGTCTTCTTAATAAATACTAGGAACTCTTACAGGCCCTATGAAGGAAAACACTAGTACATCCAGTAGTAATTCATTACCACAAGGATCATGCTGACCTCCTATCCCTGTATTCTATAACTTCCTTCTCAGTCAGTGAAAAGTATTCCTCTTTGATGTGTGAATGCCTTTCTGTATGCTGTGAATATCAATCTTTAAATAAAGGAGCTATTTTAGCCCATGACAGGCACCATAGAAAAAGTAGGAGAAATCAGAGCATAGGTAGGAGAGGAAGGGCGGAGTCAGACAGACCAAGCCAGAAGCTCAAAGGAACAACATGTAAGGAACACAAGTGAGCCACAGGCCACATGGCAGACAGATTAATGGAAATGGGTTGAGTTAAGATATAAGAGCAAGCTAACAATATGCTTGAGCCACAGGCCAAACAGCATGGGCTGTGGGCGGCTAAGGGGTCTGGGTCTGCAGGTCTGTGGGTCTGGACCTCTGGCCGCCTGGGACCAAGAAACCTCATTGCAATACCTCTTCCCCTCTCCCTTTCCTTCTTTCTTCCTTCCCTACACTCCTTCTTCTCTTTTGCAAGCAAGCACAATGGAGTTGCTTAAGTGCTCAAGTCTAGTATGCCTGGATCAGTATTGCAAAACACAGAGGAACTAATTATACTGGTTACAGTTACAGTTATTACAGTTACAGTTAATTTTTTTTTTTATTCTCACAGATGTCACTCATTTTCAAGTTACTTCATCTTTTTCACTGAGGTTCTTTCACATAGTAATAACACAGTAAGGTTCTGTCAACCACAATATATATTCATTCTGAAGATGGTAAAATTACAAAAGGTATTTTTAACCTAAAAAATTGAGTTTTAATTTTTCTTCTATAAAGCTCTATAGTCTGTGCTTTAGAGATAACTCAGCCATTAAACTAGGCTCACAACCAAATAGATCTATGCGCTTCCACAAATGTATTATCATGCATTTACTATTAAGGTACTAATCAAAATATTTTGTCCCCAAAATATAGCCATTCAAGCCCCACTTCACCATCTGATTATTTACCAACCATTTTTATTTCTGTTGCCTTTTCTAAATTTTCATGTAGCTGAAATTATATTTTGTTTTCTTTCTTTTCATAGTGTCTTGTCATCCCAAATTTATATTTAACATACGTCCAGGCTTCTTTATAGCTTAATTGGCAATTTTTATCGGTAATTAAACTTCTATATATTGATATACTACAGTTTTCTTAGCTGTCTATTATTTACTGAAAAGTATTATCATTGTTTTCAATTTCTGATGATTATGAATAATGCTGTTATTCACATTAACGTGAATGATATAAACATTTAGGAGTATGATAATTGAGCCATATATATTGAGATATATGTAAAACTATATCAACTCCTAAAATAATTTCAAACTATCTCCAAAGCAGTGTCAGTTTACATTTTTCTGACTGATGAATAAAATTTTCTGTTTTGCTCTTTACCAAAATTTAATGTTAGTGTTAGATTTTAATAATTAATTGCTATAATTTGCAGTTTGCTAAACACAAAGAATGGTGAACATTTTTTCATATCCTTTTTTTCACATCTATATAGCTTCCCTATTATAATGATTTTTCAGATCCTTCTGGTTGAGTTGTATATTTTTCCATAATAGGATAATTAATGAAATTTTTTTGTATTGTCAATTGTTAATTGACTGGACATTACTCATTTATTGTTTGCATATATTGTATATAATTATTGTACCCATTGTATATTGTTTTTCTTATGTTAGCTATAACCTTTTTAAATTTTGAGACAAAATAGGATATATGGGGATATGTTTTAAATTTAATAAAAACCAAAATGTGGACATTTGAGACACAATTTCTTTATTATATATACAGTTCGAAATGGTTTTTTTCGATGTGTGTCTTGTAGTTTCATTCTCTGAACAGTGTATTTATTACAGAAGAATGTTTAAATTACACTTAACTTCAAATCACAGATCATGATTTTGGTGTTGAATGTAAAAGTCACCTCAAGTATCATGAGTTTGAGAGAAATTCGGAGAAACATGGAAATATGAGGGAGAGTTTGGAGTGGAAATGATGTAAGATATTACTCATGTGTTAATTTCTCAAATAAATAGTAAGTGTTAAAAAGAACCAAGAGAGTGTGATGCTGTTTTAAGTAAAATTAACCCTAATTGAAAGCATGGACTAATTTGTGGGGATATAATGAAAGATTCAGAGATATCAGAGGGATCTACCTACAGTCAGTCTAGGAGGATCAGAGAGTGGTGATTCACACCTTTAGTCCCAGCACAGGGAATATCCTGGGAGTGGTGACCTACGCCCTTAATTCAATCTGAGTTTGAAGTCATCTTAGTTTACAGAAGGAGTTCAAGGCTCCCAGGCTGGAATTGGTGGGGCCACACTTTAACTGAGGGAAGGGAGTATTTAAGGCAGGTGTAGAAAGACAGAGAGACAGAAGAAGAAGCCAGGAGGAACCAGGCTGAGGAAGCTGGAAGACAGCTGGGTAAGATCTGAATTTGGTGTTTACACTCTCTAATATCTCCGACTTTCCCAGAGATCTGGCCCTGAGTTTCATTTATTCATGCAACGTTAATTATGTGAGTCAGTGTGTGTGTGTATGTGTGTGTGTATGTGTGTATGTGTGTGTGTTTATATGTTTTATGACAAAGGTGTTTTCGCTTGGCAGTATTAAATGGATGATTCATTCAACAAATATTACTGAAGTAAATGAAAAGCCAAACACAAAAAGGAATTTGACCTTTATGTTACATCCTGCACAATAAGCAATTCCTATATGGGTCAGGAATCTAAATGAGAATAGTAAATCAATGAAATTTCTAGGAGATAATAAACATGAATATTATGTGGCTACAGAATAGGTAGAGACTAAACAAAAAAATACATCACTAATAATAAATGAAAATATTGGTAGATAATACCACATTAAAAACTGAGAGCTTTGGTTATTATTTTTAAAGTAATGAATAGACAAGTTATATTGCAGAAGCAGGTTCTTGTAATGCCTCTAATAAACCAGAGATCCCATCCATAATGTATAAATAACCCCTGCAAATCAATAATAAAGCGAGAGCATGACATAAAAATGTGCAAGAGAATAAAGCACACACTTCATTTAAGATTCATAAATAACCAATAAGCATATAAAATTGGAAGAGATAATTTTAAGCATAGGAATATAAACATATAGAAGTTTTCATAACACAATCAAAATTGCTAGTAAAATTAAAATAATTGCCTGAATCAATTGCTGGTAAGAATGTGAAATATTAAGGTTGTTTAATATTTACATAACACTAGTGGAAATGTAATCTCCATTGCCACCTGGGAAAACAATATTATTCAGTATATTTGAATAAATAATCATAATAAATGCCAGAAATTGCTCTGGGACATTCACATGAATGTTTATGATACAATTATTCATAATAGTCCTGTGTTGGTCTACTTTGTGTTATTAAAAAAGAATACTGGACAATGGGTAATTTCTAAGGAGAAAAAATTTATTTCTCACAGACTTGGAGGCTCATACACCAATATTAAAATGGAAAAGCCCAGTACTAGAAATAAGATATCTCTTTTGGAGTTGTTGGCCAGGGAACTAAGTCCCAGAGAGTCCTCAACATCACAGTCTGTTATCAGTGCTGTTGGTTTCACTCCAGCACTAGACAATAAGATCCTATTGATGAAAATACTACATATTTGAGTCACAGAACATGAAGAAATAAATCTGGCACTACATGGAAGCTTAATCTCTAGAGGCTAGCTTTCATAATACTGGAAGGTGCTATGCACGCCACTTGAGAAGAAAAGTAATCATAAATCTTACTCAGCTGTGGACCCTGGCTGTCCTGGAAAGATACAACACAATACTGATATGGACAGGGTTGGAGTAATTAACCATTTTCAGATTGGATTTAAAGCCTTTCCACAAGATAAAACTCATACCTAACAAGCCTACAAATATTTGGCTAGAAAGGTCCTAAATCTTAGGGAAGAACCTATTAATATTATGGTTTGAAATGGTTATAGCATTGAATCAATTCCTAATGATTTATCAGTATGTCCATAGGTTACTGCATTGTTTAACCCTCATCAGAGAAACTTTTATTAGCAGCTGACAATAATTCACACAGAGCCCCACAATTGGTCAAGGTGTAAAGAATAAAAGAAAGTGGAATGCTCAACCATGTCATGGAGCATCTATAATCATCTCTTCCTTCCATGTCTCAGAGAACTAGGCACTCACACAAATATATACATATAAATGCATTTTTAAAAACAAAATAAAAATGAGTAATAGATACTTAGAAGTGTTCTACATCCTTAATTATCAGGGAAATGTAAATTGAAACTACACTTAGAGGTGACTTGATGGTTCACTGAGTAAAGGCAGTTTCTGAGAGGCTGGAGACCTAGGTCCTAATGACTAGACCTCACATAAATGTGGAAAAGAATTGATTTCAGAAAATCTGTCTTCTAACCTCCAAATGTGTAACATTGCACATGCCTCTTCATCATATACATGCATGGGACATACACATGCACACACATAGTCATAATAAAAATAGAACATTTTAATCTTTTCAGATTTTTTTGTTATCCCGTCAAAATGAGTAAAAATAAGTCAAATGCTGATGGAGATGTAGGGAATGAGAAACACTTACATATTGACCACTGTTCATGAATATGTAAACCTGTTTGGCCACTCTGGGAGTCAGTATGTATGTTTATCAATAAAATGTAAATACAAGCTGTAGAGATGGTTCAGAGGTTAAAAGTGCTTGTTGTTCTTCCAGAGAACTAGAGTTTGATTTCCAGTACCCACATAAGAAGGTTCATAGCAACTTATAACTCCAGCTCCAGAGGATCTGATGCCTCTTTTGGTATTTATGGGCACCTGTGTACACATGATGCACATTTCTACAAGCAGAAACAAACACATATAAAGAAAATAAAAAATACATCTTAAAAAGCATTAAAGATAGACCAATCATATGAACCAGTCATACTAATCCTGGGCATATGTCCAGAAGATTTATAGTATCCACAAAATATGTGCACACTCAGATTTATTACATCTTTATTCATAATAGTGATAATATAAAAAATGAGGATTCTATAAATGGATTGATAATGAAAATATAATAAATATACCAATGGAATTTTATTCAGCTATAAAACATGAAATTATTATCCTCCTTGGCATATTCCAGTTTCAGAAAAATTAATATGGCATATTTCATATTTTCTCCATTTAAATTATGTATATGTACATGTTATATACACATTCATGTTCTTGTGTGTGTGATCAGGTCATGAAACTGCAAAAGGAACCATGGAATCTGAGGAGACAGTTGGACAAGGTAATGAAAAAGGAGGAAAAGAAGGAAGTACAAGAATGCATGTGACATGAATGCAGAACAACAGGAAAGGGGACCACAGAAGCAAGAATGAGAGAGAGGAGTTGGGGAAGAAGATAAAGTCATAAAGAGGAATGAAGTAATGCTGTCTGAAGGAAAATAAATGAAAATAGAGATAATTATATTAAGTAAATTAGTCACTTTTGGAAGGCAAATACCACATGTCTTCTCTCATTTGTGGATTCTATACATAAAATATTTTATGTACAGAATGAAAGCAGAAGGAATACTGTCAAAGAACCAATGGTACAGGAGACAGCAGAAAAAAGGGAGGGTAATCAGGTAGGGAAATATATGATCAAACTTTATTATATGTTATGCAATTTCATTATATATTACATGAAAATGGCTGAGGTAAGCTTGTAAAGCAAAATAAAACTAAGACAGATGTAAATAGAAAATTGTAGAAGAAAATGCAGGCATGACACTGGTGATATGAGCACTCACTATGCAATCTGAAATAATGTACTAACCAATCACAGTCAATAGGTTTCTACTATATAAGTGTTTGCTCAAGTACAATAAAGCAGAAGTGCTTCCCTGAAACTGTCTCCAGAGTGATTCTTCTCTCTGCCCTTTACCAACCAACCCACAGGTATTTCTGTCCTATTAAGGATGTCCATGACAATGATCAATGATAACAGAAAATATATTACCTAGTGATGTTGTACATGGTTCGGCTTATATAAATAAATTATATAATGTGTCCAAAATAACATATTCTTATCATTAGCAATTTATAATATATTGATTCATATATGCAATTATATTACAGTTCTACACATGTTCACAAAATACATATATTAAGAATGTTTAAATTATTTATTTGGAATAATTTCAAATTCAAGATAATTAGAGCTACAATAAGATGAAGGTATCATATAAATAAAAATGTTTAAAGAAATAAGTCAGAAATGACCCTACTTCATTATTTCATCGATACAGAGTTCAATTTTCAGATCCTGCTTCTGTTTAGGAAATATAACATTATGAGATAAAGATAACACCACAGTCATCTTTTTAATTCTAAAAGCTGATTACTTTTCTTTAACCATTCAAAAAATGGATTTACAAACAAGAAAAGGCCTGAAATTTCCAAAGGAAGGCAGCAATTCCTTCAAAAGACAAGGCATTACTGCCTTTGACAGAATACCACAGCAATAACATTGAAGAGAGTATATATGAGCAAAGGGATCCCGATCATGAGGAGATCCACAGAGAAGGATGACATGAACTATTGGGAGCTCACTGACTCTGAAATAATCACTGAGGAACCTTCATGGAAAGGAACTAAACCCTCCAGAGGTAGATGAGAGTGGAATGGCATGGGCAGTTTGTTGAGCCTCTTGCCTCCTGGTACATGAACTAGCATCTCAAAAGCCATTCCCTATAGAGGAACATAGGGGAGGGCCTCAGACCTACCTCAAGTGGATACACCAGACTGAACTGACCCACTTTTGGACTCCTTGCCCTCCTTGGGAAATGGATGGGTGATGGGTGGGAAGGCTGAGAGAGGACTTGGAGGGGTTGGGAGGAAGAAAGGGAGGGAGGTAGGGCAAGCAGGGGTATATATGAAAAAAACTTTTTTAATTAAAAAAAGCACTCAAGAAGAAATCAACTAAACTTTTTGTAAATAACAAGCTCAACACCAGTATAGACTAAAGTGGAGACCCAAATAGAGAGTCATTCTTCCTGTTTATCAATGAAGATAAGTGGCCAGATGGCAGAATATCAGGACAAAAAACACCTTATGAAAGGACAGGAGTTACAAATATTCTTTCTTTGTTTCCAAACTTCTGGCAGAGCAGCAGAAACAAAAAGCTCTCAGTCTCCAGGGAAAGGTAGAAAAACCTTTGATTCTCCTTCAAGCACCATAAAGACTAAGGATCCACAGGTTCCAAGCAAAGAGTACCATATGAAGAAAGTGCTCTGCAGTGAGCAAAGGGGAGGAGCTGCCGAAGAATTTCCATGGAAATAAGAAAGAGTACTTGTAATAAGGGTATCATGTAAAATGTCAATAGGGAAATAAGTGTCGATTGCAAAAGCTTTATTATCTTCATAACTGTCTTGAAATCTGACTTTAAATAAAATATTTATTTTTAATGTGTTATAAGATAGATTACAAAACTATTTTCATATGCCCCCTTTGCATTGTTTTTCTAGACTTTTAAAACATTTTTAAGTAACTAAATCTAAGAAATAAAATATATCAACTTTATAAAAACAATATAAATGTAAGCTTTATGATGTTATTTAAACAGTAAATTACAGAGTAATAGTAAACTACAGATATAGTTACATATATAGCAGTCAATAAATACTTTAGTATATAAGGGAATGAGCTAGATATCTATCACAACTACTCTCACTGATGTGCATTTAAAAGTGTCTTTTCTCTCTTTCCCCTTATATGTTATTATACTTAATTTTTATTTTTAAAATAAAATTATCCCAAACACAAATACAGCCCAAATTCAATAATTTCCTACAGCTATGTATAGAAAGAGCTCCATGAAACTTGTGCTATTTTTGGACTAAGGAATATTAAAGGTAAAATTTTCAGGACACAAAGAGTGTCCTGAAAACAACAGTAAAACATCCTGTTGTTGACTTTCTATCATGAACTCAGACAAGGCCAAGTCCTGACACTGTACCTCCATGGAGACAGCATAAACAAAATCTCTGAAAGTTCTTTAGACTCAAAGAAAGAGTTCTCTTCACCAAGTAAACTTACATGTAGAAAATAGGAGAGAAATGTCCTTATAACTTTTAATCACCCAAGAATAACTTCTAAGGCTACGAGAGCACCATTTACCAAGTCTCACTCAGGCCCTAGTTAAATCATGAAACCTGTGGATCTAAATATCAATATACTTAGTAACATCTAAATACGTATGGTTTTGAACTATATATAAGATGTCCATCAATATATAAAAATTAGAAACAAACATCAAGACATTAGTTCAAAGTCAAAATCATTTCAAGTACATTTACTGAACATAGTCTAGTCAAACTCAAAATTAATATGACAAAAGGCTATTCTCAATACATTTTCACTAAACAACATTTGAAATAATACTTCAATTTACTGACTCCAGAAATGGATCAAAGTAGTCTCATGGAAATAAAAGTATGTGCTGAACCGAATAAAATTCAAAATTGTTTCACATTGTCTAGAGAATTATCTACAATTGCCATATTTTTGGTTTTAAATGAGTGAGTTTATTAAATAAACAACAAGGCAGAGTAAAAGAATAAATAGTAAGTACTGGGAACACAATAGGTAGATAGGAGATGATGATAATTATGATGATGATAAAAGATGAAGAGAGAGAGAGAGAGAGAGGAGGGATCTGACAGACAAACACACACATAGGTATATAGAAAGCAAAACACCATCAAATCAGGTTTTCAACACATATAACAGAAATCTACAGAGATAGTGTGATGAAATGTGCCCTCTGGTGAGACTTCCCAGTAAAAAAGGACAAATGACAGTAAATTGATGTAATATTAAAATCAACTACTCAAAACATACAGTAGAAGCCAACTGGAAAAGTTGAAGTCGTCAGCTGGGGATACCAATGGAGCTTTCTTTCTATGGATGACTTCCTATGGCTGAACCTCAAATTTCTCTTTCCCACTACAGGTTATTTTAAATCATGAGATAACAATAGTAACCTTGTTAGAATGGCTTGCATTTTAACTGTTTCAAGGACACATTGTTTCTTTTACTCAGCAGCTATTTTACCCTGCCTGTTACTGAGTTGGAGGGGCCAGGCCATTTCCAGAGAAAGAGGCCTAAAGAACAATTTGAGACAAATATGCTGGAGTCTAGAACAGGAGAGTAGGGATCTGAAAATTTCTTTGCTACTAGAACTAACTTCTCAGTAATGTCAAACACCACATAACAATTTAACAATAAAATTAGCAACTTACTAGAAATTGAGTGCATTTATTTAGCTCTCTATCTATAATGTCCCTTTTAAGTTCAGCTTGTGATGTCACCTGGGTTGGGATAGTATGGCCATCTCCCTTCCAGGAACCTAATGTAGATGTGGACGTGTCTGTGGCATGGTTAAAAAAAAAATGCTTTTTAAATTCTTTGTATCCGTAGACAGTATAGCTTTCAACTATCAGCACAAAAGCTGCTTTTTGTTGTAGATAGATACTAATAAAGACCCACAACTGATGGATGTACATAAAATAAGAGACTGTTGATTACTCAGTTCAAATAGGACATCTATCTACATTACATCTCTCACCAAAATGTTCAAGGAATATAACTATATAGGAAGCAAAAATATTCTAAGAGTTATAAGTCATAGATGTCTGTAGGAAGACATTATTTGTTATATATTACAGAGCTGTTGCACACATATGCATAGTCTGTATGCATGAGATCTGTACATGATCGAACTAGCTCAAATCCCAGCATTGATATCTGAGGGGCACATGAAAATCCAACTTAGCTGAAGAACTATTGAGAATTAATTACTCTTTGGGATTGAGAATTAGTTTTCAAGATTAAGAGGGGCTATCCAGGATCCAAAAGATCACCCTCCAGCCAGGCATATGTGATGGTAAAATCCTGTTGCTTAAGATGCCACATATTTGAGACATAGGACATGGACAAATCAAGGTGGTTTTGATATGAAATCCTCATCGCTTTACACTACTGGCTAACTTCCATAATAGTATAAAGTTATATGTATGCTATCAAGGGAGAAAAGTATTCAATAGTCTTATTTAGTTATGAACCCTACAAACAATAAAAACTGACTGGCCTGGCAAGACATGCCACTAGTTAAATAGTGTCAAAAGTGTTATGAGAATAACAAATCATTTTATGATTGGATTTAAAGTCCACTATACTAACTCATGCCTGTTATATTAACTGGACCAAAAACATGTGCCTAGCTAAGTCATAGGCACAGAAGAGAGCCTAATACTAATACTAATACAGCCCGATACTAATGCCTGTATTTGATGATAAAACACTATAACCAATGCAACTTCAGAAAGGAAAGGCATATTTTAGGCTTAAGATTCCAAGGAGATTTTAAAAAAAAATGTCCATGAGAGAGAAGCTTGGAAGCAAGCACCAGGCATGATATTAGGAACAACTGCTCATCTCAAATAATAAGCAGGAAACAAAGAGAGTGAGCTCAAAATGATGAGAGTCTTTAAACTTTCAAAGCCTATCCCTATTAATGTATTTATTAATAAGCTATTAATTTATTATACACCATTTATTATATTATACTCACATATTAGTGTATACAATTATACTATAATTAATATAGTGATATATTAATATAAATTAATTAAAATTTTATAATTTATTTATTAATAATACCAAGTACAATTTGTGCAATAACAGACAAAACCTCTGAACTGTAAGCTAGCCCCAGTTAAATGTTTTCCCTTAGAACAGTTGCCTTGGTCATCGTGTCTCTTCACAGCAATAGAAGCCTTAGCTAATACAAGTATTATACGTGTGGTTGTCCAACAACTCCTATATAAATTTATGAAATTACAAATGTTCATACTAGTTATCTTAGTCCTTTGGTAAGATTCCATGAACTGTATTTATAGAGCTGTAGTATTAGACAGTCCATATAGTTTTTTACTGCTTTTATTAAACTTTATATGGTTTTTTATACCAATTATATTAGTCAGTTTTTCATTTTTATGACAAAATATCTGAAGAAAGAAAGGAAAAAATACTTATTTGACTTCTGATTTCAGAGTATTCAGCTCATGATCACCTGATACATTTCCTTGTGCCCAAATAGAAGGCATGGTATTCAGGGAACAGAAAAACAGGACGAAGCTAAAGAGAAGGTACATTTTTACAGCAGTTGGTTGTAATAACCTACTTCTCTCTTAATGTTACCATATTAAGAAACTATTAAGAGACTATGCCATTTATTGACTCAGAGCCTTCAGAATCTAATAACATCCTAAAATCTCACTTACAGCAAACACAAGCTCTGTCTCATTAGCTCCATGTCCAAATAATAATTACAGGAGCTTTTTTTAAATGACCTTAAATGGTTAATAATTTTAAAACATTAAAATAAGACATGAAAAGAAAAAGTGACTACATTAACATCTGAAACACTTTATTTCATTAGAAGCAAAATTATTATGGGTGAATTACATTACATGGCGAGTGAAAAGCAATTCCAAAAACAATGAAACAAAAACAGAACTGAGAGCATTAACAGTGAAATCTAAAGTTAAATTGAGATAGCACAGCTCTCTTCTCTAAGTAGATAACTAAAAAGGTAGATAAAGACCGCAGAAGTGCAGAGACATCTAAACAGCATTATCAACGTGTTATTGTGCTCTGTAATCTGCATAGACCAGTCATCTCAGAGTGTCTAATACATTCTACTGTTGTTATAATGTACATTATAATATCAAGGGAAATAAAATAAAACATACTTTAATTTATAATACTCTATTAAGGCAGTTCTGAGAGTAAAATTTGTGTCATGAACCATATATATTAATAAGGAAGAAACTCCAGAGGCTGACACAAAGGATCCCCCAAACCAAGCTGCCTAGCAAGACTAATCATACTATGGCACTCGGAGTTTATTAGGAGTATGCCTTGCCTGATGAATAAGAGCAATGGGGGATGATTACTGACATCAACTTCAGGCTTCCACATGCCTGCTACAAACACACACACACAAGCCTAATACATACAAAAATATGCACAAGCACACAAATGTACAACATACATGGAGAAAACATATAAACAGACAAGTGTAAATTGAATCATGGACAAAAGAAGACAAATTTCAACAGGCAGAAATAAACTAAAATGACCATAAAATGTTTTCTAAAATCTCAGAGAAATTAAAGCATTCAATGCTATTTGAAAAATTATTGAGAAACAATAATTTGGGACACAGTCAAAACAAGATTACATAAGGCATGCTGAATGCAAAGCGGACACCATCTGTTGTAGTGAGGTTTCTTTTGTCTCTTTTGGCCAGAGGTTTAGGCCCATAGACTGGTTGTCTCAGAGTGTCTAGTCGCCTGTTGTTGTTTAGGCTTTTAAAAATGATTTAGATGTTTATATTAACTTTTTGTTTGGCCTATATTTGGCCAATAGCTTAGGCATATTGCTACCTAGCACTTTTATCTTAACTTCACCTATTTTTATTAATCTGTCTTGTCACGTGGATTGTGGCTTACCTCTGTTCCTTACATGTTTTTTTCTTTGGGTGGCTGGATCTCTCTCTGATTCCACCCTCCTTCTCATGCCTATGTGCTCCTGTCTTTGGCTACAGTGTTTGCCAAGGGTCAAAACAGTTCCTTTATTTAAAGATTGATATTCACTGCATATAGAAAGACATTCCCACATCAGGCAATATATAAATAGAACACAGAATCATATAAGGTAATAAATAGTATGGAGTCATAACATCATTTTTTTAAAAGTTAGAAATAGCCAAAAAATTAATTTAGATGCATTGAAAATGCATATCAAACAACAATGTGATAATATTTATGAAAAACTCTGGAACCATTTTTTCATTTTACAAAAGGAATTTAAGTTTGGCATTAAGGTATTGGTAAAATTATTGGTACTTATTCAATTATAACATACTTTTAAGAATCTCAAGTGATATTTGGATGAAAAACACATATTGTAATGTTACTAAATTGCAACCAATAATAACCTTAAAATACTCACAGGAGATAAGGACACATGTTTTTCCTAACTGGATCTCAAAATAAATTTTAAATTTTATATTTACAGATACATAAAAATACTGAAGAATGAATAGAATACAAAAGGTTGATCAATATTGTTTACTATCTATTTAAAATATATGTCTTTGTTTACAGTAGTCTGATTCATACTTAAAATAGCTATAATATCTTGTAGCTATATTTGTAATTCAAGTGTACTTCTGAAATATTAAGAATATTGAAAGCATAAATAAAAAAAATAAAACTACTTATATTTTCAGTAGCAGGAGAAAAGCATTTTTGTTATTTAGCTGTATATATTCTTTCCTGTATTAATTCTCTAGAAACATATTTGTGTCTCACAGTCTTTTAATCTGATTTTCATTTGTGTAAGTTGAAATACTGGGATATTTTTCACGAAAATATAGTTCAGTTTTCCATTTTAGAGCACAGATTTTTAATTTTGCTAAGATGGAATTATACATGAGACAAAATTAAATAATAATATATGAAACAATTATTTTTTTCAGTTCATGATGGATGAAGCTTAAGACCTAGAGACATGGTGTAGATTACAATGCATATACCTAGAACATTATTGTCTCTTTGAATCATAACACTGCCTTGAAATGACAACAAAGGAAGAAACAGCTTTCAGGGCATAATTTCAGAGAAGAGAGAACTGGAGAGAGGTCCCTAGATATTATCCATGTTTAGGTATAATTTCTGATCACAGAAGTCAGAATGGAAAAGTCTTATAATTCAAGAGGCACTGATTATACTGTGTAGAACATATAGAACCAGAGTACCAGGAAGTCTTCTGTTGTACAAATCCTAGTTAATCTTATAACAAAAACCCAAATTCAGATATTGGGGCAAAGCTAAAAGATCAGAGAGACAGAGAAAAAGCTACAGCCACTTCTCACCTAGCCAACTCCTCAGGCCAAAAGGAGAAAAACTGTCTCCATTAATCCTCAGACTGAATGCATCTGAGACCTCAACCCAAATGGGCTGGCTCCTCCTGCCTTATATTCCTTTCGCTGTCCAGCCATAACACTTTCTGGTTCAAATTTCCTAGTGCTGGGATTAAAGAAGTGTGTGTTTACCAAGTACTGGGAGCAGAGGCATCAGATTCCAAGTGCTTGAATTAAAGGCATGTCCCACCCCCTCTTGGCTGTGTTTGGCCCTGACCTAACAGAGATCAAGATGGATGTCTGCTTCTGCTTCCCAAATGCTAGGATTAAAGATGCCTGTCGCCACTACCTGACCTCCATGGCTAACTCTCTGATCTTCAGGAAAGCTTTATTAGAGACACACACAATATATCACCAGTCTTCTCTGAGACTGTGTCTCCTAGCAATGAAGAAAAAGTTATATGCATGTTACCTAAATACTGACTCCTTAAACAAGATCTCACCAAGGATATCACCAATATATACATGATAATATAAAAATGAAGAAATCTAGCAGGGCCTCAACACTTCATGAAAAATTATTGGCAACTAAAGAATTCTGAAATCAGGAGAAAGAGTCTTTCTCAGAGATAAGCCCTTTAGCTGGTTATACAACACCAACTGGCCAGTCCTGAAATCATATACACATAAGCAACACTAAACAGACCCAGCAAGTTATATTTATGAATTTAAACTTTTGTGTGTAACAGTAATAAAGAAAAGAGGACATAAATTTGAAATAGTTGAAAGGGTGAAAAATATAGGAAGAATGAGAGGCAGGAGAGGAAAAGGAAGAAATGAGGTTATTATACTTTAATTTTAAAATGAAAAATAATGTGTATAATGCTCTTGCTTTAGGATTAAGAAAATATTATACATACACTAAACACTGTTTTTTTCTTACCTAACAGAGTTTGAAGGAAAGACCTAATATTACACTTCTTCCAAGTAATTCAACTGTATCATATGATGAAGCTCAGGAATATTATATATTTATAGAAATATAACAAGGTTGAATTTATAACATTTGACATCCAATGCCAAATTATCAGACATTCAAGAAGCAGGGGAGTATGATAATTAATGAGGAGAAAAATAAATTAAAACTAACTTAGAAATTAAACCTAACAATACAAGTAGAAAGTGACATTAAAAATATTACTATACAGACACCTCAAGGTTCAGGAAGCTATGCAGAAGAGGGGGTTAAATGATTATAAAAAAGCCAAAGGTTGTCGGTGACTGCAAAAAACCTGTGTGTTCCAAACACAACAGGGAAGATGCACAAATTAACTCCAAGAGATTGTGTCAGCATGCACAAGAACTTCACAAGTTCAAGCCAGGCAGGGTTCCTAACACTGAGAAGGGAATGATGACACAGGCTTCCATACCCTTACCAAGAAGGTATCTCCAGTTGATACCCATTTGTGAAGGAAAAAATATTACTTTTCTTCAGTGGAGTATCACTGGGAATTTTAACCACACTCTAGGGCAAACCCCATGCCCAGGAATATCTGTTAAACACACACACACAAAACTCTCAATTTATTCATTTTTTAATTTATTTTTCTATGGATAAACTTGTTTTCTTTATTGTGAATTTAGTTTCTTCTTTTCTTTTTTTTATTTTGAGAGAGAATAGAATCTTGGAGAAACTGAGGGAATAATATGATCATCGCTATGATATCATATAATGTATATTGTGGGGAAATTTTCAAGTACAATAAAAACAGCTGGAGAGATCAGAGGACAGATTCACTGAAGGCAGAGGTTCTCTTAAAATACGCCAATCCAAGATCAATATTTATTAAAATACAAACCAACACTCACAATACAGGTAACAGCTTATATAGGTGCCTGATAGACTGGATTATCCAATGGATGTCGAACAGGTCTCTCCAGCAGTCAGGAACCAGGAAACCGGCCTCCCAGGATCCCAGCAGCCCCTTATGAATGGGATTGGCCACTCCCCCTTCAGGAGCTGGGGACCCTGGATAAGCATCTTTGGACCTTATCAGCTGACACCTGAATCCCACCACAATCCACCTCTTCCAGTCTTTGTTTTTTGGTTTTTTTTTTTCTTTTTTCTTTTCTATGACAGAGTTTTCTGTGTAACAGCCCTAGCTTTGAAGACCCAGCTGGCTTTGAACTCAACAGAGATTCTCTTGTCTCTGCTTCCCAAGTGCTAGGACTAACAGTGTGAGCCACAACTTCTTCTGCCTGCTCTGTCTTTCTATACTTTCTTTAAATACTTTCTTTGCTCAGTTAAGGCATGGTCCCACCACTTCCTGCCTGGGAGCCTGGAACTCCTTCTGTAAACTAAACTGGCCTCAAACTCAGATTGGATTAAGGGCATAGGTCACTACTCCCGGATACTCCCTGTGCTGGGATTAAAGGTATGAATCACCACTCTCTGATCCTCCTAGACTGACTGTAGGTAGATCCCTCTGATATTTCTGAATGATTTTTTATTGTATTTGAAACATTTTAAGTAAAAATCTTACTATATAAAACTATATTCTTTGGTTTGAAAATAACCACATACACAGGTTAAAAGTATCCAACAGAGATAATAGAAATTTTTTTTTCAAAATATATCAAGCTTAAAAATACTAAAGTTTCAATGTTTGAGTTGAAAAAAATACACTTATTTGGATTAATGGCAAATTAAACACCTATGAAAGAAGTACTAATGAACTTGAGAATAGCAATAAAACTTTCTATAAATAAACATTCACAGAGAAAAAGAAACATTGAGAAACATGAATAATGAGGCATAAGGCAAGTGTAAATGGTATAATCTAAATATATCTGAAGATTCAGAAGGAATAAAAAACATAGAAACATTTTTGAAAAAAAATCTTGACACACACACACACACACACACACACACACACACACACACACACACACACACACACACACACACACACACGTTGATTAATTCAGTCTGTGACTTCCATTTCAGAGATTCCTCCACCCTCTTCTGGCCCAGACATGCATTCACTCATACCCATAAAAATAATAAAATAAAATATTTTAAATGAAAAAAGCAAGGCAAAGTCTGTGAAAATTACTCAAAATATGCAATGCAAAGAAAAAACTCAAAAGGTACCTAAAGAGAAAAGTTCTTATTTATTGAGGATCAAATATAAGAAAATTATGGATTAAAGGTGGCCTGAAAATGAAGCTTTGTTAAGTACTAGAAGAACAGTGGAGAGACGGGGTCCCAGAGTCAAAGAATGATGAAAGAACACAATCACCACAAGACACATCACAGTGTATCCCTCTAATTCACACAAGTGCTGTGTTGAAACTTCTCATAATAAAAATGAAGAAAATAAAAAGAAAATGAGATATTATCTGGAAATTGCTGAAACCAATATAAAACTTTCAGGATAGACCTCTACACTATGAAAATATATTCAAAATAAGAATAAAGTATTTTTTTATAAAAATAAATAATGATCAGAATTAAATCAATAATGGGCATATATTACAAGAAATATTAATATATGCTTGAAAGTGATGTTAAAGAAAATCCTTCAGGCAGACAAAAAAGTCATATTAGAAGTCTGGGTTTCCACCAAACTGAGTTACATATAATTCTCTTACCATATGAATGTCTTTAAAAGATAACTGCCTAAAGTGTTTAAATTACAATGTGGCTTTGGCACCGATCTCATTGTAGAATGCTTAGTTGTTTGGCATGTATAAGACCCTCGACTGTGCAAAAACTAAATTATGGTTAAATATGTAACATGCAAGAGAAATGTGGATGAAAACAAGGGATGGAGGGCCAAGAGAGAAGACATGTTTTTCATATGCTTGGTTATATTTAGTTCCAATTGGCTAGGCAAAGTGAAAAGGTGAGCTCATATATTCTGTACATGTAAGTGTCATTTGTCATTTGAAGTGTGTATGCATTATGCATTCCAAATATCCAATTATTATTTTCTTTTCCCTCCTAAATAAGATTCATGTAGAAGCCATTTCTTACATTTTAATGGAAATTATGCTACACGTATTTAAAAGATTTTAGTTGAAATTACATTATTAACAGCAGTCTAAGGAATTTGTGACATGCTGAGGAAACAATAACAGTGATAAGTTGACTATTGACTTTTTTTTTATAATTGAGACTATTGTGTAGCAACAATTTAAAAGAAAGAACAACTGGTTTGGGTTCACAGTTTTAGAAGTTTCCATTATTAACTGGCTAGTTCCAGG
Source organism: Phyllotis vaccarum (assembly GCA_033318265.1). NCBI lineage: Eukaryota > Metazoa > Chordata > Mammalia > Rodentia > Cricetidae > Phyllotis > Phyllotis vaccarum. Next base: position 3,083,701 of record JARWLC010000013.1, on the reverse strand, counting down.
ACAATGGTCCAATAAAGAAACAGGGCATAATGGCAGCAGAAAATATAACAGAGGATGCTTCATGATAGTTAGGAAGGAAAGGTTCATAACATAGAGATCCATTCATTTGCATACTGAAGAATCCCATAAAACACTAAAGCATAAGTCATTGTATATTTCCAGATGACCTGTAGAGTTAAAAAGACCTGTAGAGTTAAAAACCTCTGCTTTGGAACAGAGGTTCTGTTTTTGTTGCCACAGATAAGAACCTGTGGAAACCATATTAACTTCCAGGATAATATGGTTTGATCGACCAACACCCCCTGATAAAAAACTTCTGATGGGAATGAAGGCCAAGATGATCCAACATCCACAGCAACTTCAAGGCTGAGATGAACCAACTTCACAAAAGACCCCAGTCAGTATTTGACCTTAATTCTAAATTTTCTCAGGATTCCCATAAGATTACCAGCACCCACAATCAGCAGAAATTAGTATAGAAAACTATGCCCAAATTCCCCAAAAATTATTTATAAATGTTTTAAAATTATAAGTGATTAATGGTCATATTCATTTTGTTTCTAAAGAAAATTGGGAGATATGGTATATGATTTTTTAAGTAGATTATTAAATCTCCTTTAATCCCAAAACCCTATTAATCTCAAAATACTTCACACTGCAATGAATATTGTTTTATTGACACAAATTTAAGGTCAGTTTGTCAAAATGTAAGTATATTTATACTCTTATTTAAGATAATAAGCTTATGAAACTCATTTGAAAATATAATGGATAGTCCATGAGGGTTCAGTGATGACAGCGCACTGACTCGTTGCTACAAACATTTACAAGTGGGATTGAGGATAAAGGTTATCCTGTGTGACACACTGCAGCTCCAGTGCCACTAGGATGAATGAACATGTGCTAGACGGGAGAAAAGATAGAGGATTCAGGTGTTTTTTAAATTTTGTTTGTTGTTTTTAATTAATTTGGAGGGGTAATTAAGGGCTGAGCAGCAGATATGGAGGGCCTGGGAGGTAAGTGGGATTGGGGTACATAATATTTAATTTCCAGAGAATCAATAAAGAATTATGTTATTAAAAAGAAAAATATATAATGTATAGTTAAGAAATACAAATTAATAGTCAAACTTATAATGATATAAGTTTTCTTATATGCGAAGATATGTTTCAACTAGTTATGTAATCTTCATATACTTCAAAGGCCTACAGAATATGGCTTTTAAAATGTTTTAAGAACTTAGACTTTTCTGGTCAGTGAGATATTATCTGCTCCTAGCAATACCAATTACTTAATAGAAGATAATGGACACTGAAAAAACTCATTATTCAGTTTGCTTTCTTTGGGTCAGAAGTTAGCCATGAGGGTAAGAAGGCACCCTTGCCTCAATCAAATGCTTGACAGTATGCTGTATAAAACGGACATGCAGGACCTATAGAAAAGTGATCTCTGAACTTTGCCAAAAAGCCAAGATAGTCTTTCAGGTTCCTGCTTCACAGAGAAAACTGCCAAACATTCTGCAGAACACAGAGGAAAACAATTAATAAATGTTACCAATAGGTGAAATAGTCTTTCAAATTTCTTGCTTCACTAAAAAGTCTGCCAGAGACTCTAGGTCTATAGGCTGAAGATGGATGCCCCAAAGTTATAAAGGAAGTTTGGGTGACTATCCAGGCAGCCAGATGTCTCTGTCATTTCTATATTTTGGAAGTTGCTTGCAATGTACTTCCTGTTTACTCCAGTAATATATCCTTCTGGGGTCTTTGATGCAGTTGAAAACTAGATAGTTACAATTATAGTTTTTCTTAGTCGTGATAAAGGTAAATATGAAACTTTAGACTCACAAATATAGAATAGATAGAATATTTTCTTTAAATTTGCCAAATACAAAGACTAGATATTATAACTGTAATTTTTGCTTAATAACTATTTTGTAATATGTAATTTTATTATGTTAACTTAAAACCTTTCCTTTCGATCAAAGAAGGAGAAGTACTGTGGGATAGTTTTTCTGTACACTGTAAATATGTGTTGCTACCACTGGTTCATAGAGAAACTGTTCTGGCCTATGGTAAGACAGGATACAGCCAGGAGGAAATTCAAGAGAGATAGAGGACAAAGAAAGGCAGATCAGGGCATATATGATCCAGCCACCAAGAAGCACTGTGTGAAATTACCAGTAAACTACCAGTCATGTGGCAATCTGTAGATTAACAGAAATTGGTTAATTTAAGATGCAAGAGCTAGCTAGTAATAGCCTGAGACATACACCAAACAGTTTGTAATTAATATTGAGCCTCTGTTTGTTTATATGGGAGCAAGTGACTGTGGGACACGGGAAAACTTCCAACTATAGGGTTCCTCCAAGAATCTTCACTTATTAGTCAGGCAAGGGAAATTCCTAATGCTAGGAGCTTCAGGGCCATCATCTGGAAAGTGGGTGTGATAAAGCCTGACATTAAGACTGCTGGAACATTTGTCCTGCTTGTAAAGCCCCTGGTGCAGTGCTTTGTGTGAAAAGTAGGTGGCTGTTAGTTTTCTTAATAGTACTTTTACTAGTCTTTTAAAATTAATTTTCATTGAAAATATTTTTTTCTAAAATATATTCTGGATTGTCCTTCTGTCTTACAGTTCTTCATAACATAAGAGAAAATGTCCTTCAACAAGATAAGGAATAGCTAACCAGCCATAGTGAAATTTCATGAATAAAATTAAATGAATCACCCCTCATGTGAAAATCTGGGTGTGAATTAATTTCCACCATAAAGAAACTTCCTGAGTGTGAATCAAGTAGCAGTTTTTCCCCTCCTTCCTACCTTCTTTTTCATCCAAATTACTATGTTCAATCATTTACCAATTTCACAAGCCCAGTGCTTCATTACAGTTGGCCAAATTGTACTGGCAAGGACTGGATTAAAATGTTATCCCAGTAGTGGGTCAAAGAGATCCTAACCAGGAGCTCTAGACCTTGCTTTCCCATGATTCCTCCTTATGTGTGAGGAATCCCTCACTGAGGACATAAACCATGTAGTACACATGGCATAGTCAGCTGTAACTCCTATCCCTGACCCAGGACAGAACTCTTCTCTGAATATTTTGGGTTTAATATGATTGCATGTGCTATTCAAGTGTTATACCAAACATTCCCAGTCTGATTTTCAACTGCAGTGTCTACCTCCAAAAGAAATTTTGGTGTCAGTTTTTCTTTCTCTCAGCCTGAAAACAGTCACACCTCCCAAGGGCCTATCCTTTGCTACTTTGCAGTTTCATTAAATCAACAACCCAGACTCACAAGCTGCCTTGACAGCATCAAAACTGTGCTGCTCACCCCAGGAGATAGATGCCTCTGCAGGTCTTCCCATGTATTAGTGTTTGTGCTCTGAAAGGATTTCTGTCTTTCTTACAGGCTGTGGCTCCTGCACTCATCCCATCTACATGAAAGCATGAATCTGGTTCTCTTAAGACACACTGATAACAATAGGCCTTGTTTAATAAAAGTTTGGAGCACTGAAGCCTATTGACTACATTTCAGGTTAGAATTTATTTAACCAGAATAAGAGACTAACAATCCATAAGGTGATAAAATTTAACAATTTTATTCTACTCTCCAAGTTATTTTCCACAGTCTAAGGAATACCAATTCTAGCCCCATGGTGTCTTGTGACAGATTACAGATCAGATGGAAAGTACCTCAACTTGTTTTACAAAATAGCAACACTTTTCAACATTTATAAACAGCAGTAAGTGCATGACTAATACAACTTTGAAGCCTAAAATTTCACCCTAATGAGCTTTCTAAGCAAATGTAGCAACTTAAGAATATTACAAGGAAAAAATTTCTGAGTCACCCCACAAAAAAATCCCAATAAGCATGTGATAGTTGACACTGTACATCTGCCATTCTAGAATCAGGGTCCAGTGTTTAGATCTCTTCCTCTACCTGACCTTATCTGAGTTGGAAAGTGTGAGAGTACTAGGATGTATACTGGTCAGAGCAGGAGTATCATGTGCCAGGCTTTTCTAGCCTAGGCCCGATCTCCCTCTTCTCTTAAAGCCTCTGCATACCACACAGGATATGATCTGGGATCACTCCCATTGATGCTGGTCAAAAATGTCAAGATCTTCATTTTGGTGGTTTCAGCATAGGCTCTTGGACCCCAAAGGAATTCATAAGATAGCAGATGGCTGCCAGACACTTGCCTGTACTCCAGATACCCTTCTTGTACAAAATCATCAGTGATGAGCTTCCTAGGTTCCCCATATATAAAGTGATCATTTCCAGCATACAATCCTATGCTATTCAACACACCCCATAACATGTCCTCACTGATACAGTTGCCTTCCATAAATATTATGCTCAGGACCATGATCAGGAGGCCTGACTTGGGTATGCCCTGGACACCAGTCATCATTCCATCATAGGTAAGCTCTAGAGCTATTACAAGGATATAAGTGTGGCCAGCAGGTTCTACTTCCTTCATGTCAATGCCAAAGACTAACTGCATACACTCTGAGGCTTCTTTAAATATCATAGGGAAATGATCCTGATAATTTCTAATGACATTTCTCAGAATTTCGGCCTTGGTGACTGGCTCCTTCATTACATATTTAAAGAGCAGATATTTGACCAACTCATCTACTTTTACATCTATCTCACCTTTAGACAATGAGGCAGAACATGGCAAGGCCTCTGAGGAACCTAGACTCTCCTCAGTTTCAGAGTCTGCACTGAAATGGCTACATGGAGAAGAGCTCATGGCAGTGCAGGAAGAATCAGCTCCTTCAGTATTATGAGAAGGACTTGATGTCCTGGAAGGAGAAAACCCCTCCTCTGAGATGTTTGATGCTACAGTATCATAAGAGGAAGAGGAAGAAGAGGAGGGGAAAGAGGAGGAGCAAGTAGAAGAGGATGATGAATCTACTTCCCCTATTGTAATTGGAGCACTCATTAGGTCCTGAGTCTCACTTTGGGCCTCGAGTTCTTCTTCAACCATACATCTCCTACGCTTGCTAGGTCTAGGCATGATGACTCTAGTCTTGAACACCAGGCAGGAGCAAAACGATGTAGACCCAGAGACCTAGGGGAAGAAGAGGAGAGGAAGTATTCACTATTGACAGTCAATCCCACTGGAAATACTCACAAAGGTTGATAAAAGGCTTTCTCTTGTATGATGCTCTAAAACCACAAGAATTCCTATATCCCTATCAGGTCTGACTCTTGAGAGACTGAGGAAAGTACAGATAGATTTCCTCAGAATGCAACAGGGCCAGAATAAAGGCTTCAGGGTTGCCAGAAGCTTGCATGGGCTAAGCAGAGTAGGTCTGCTGTTTTGGGCACATGTGACACATTCACAGTGTGTGTATCAGCTTTGCTCCAGACCTTGCCTGGGCTTTCCCCAGTATCTGACCTGAGGAAGCCAACTTGGACCAAGACCCTCATCTTCTAGTTTCTATGAGATAAGATGAGGTACCCCAAAGTCATAGATTGCAAAGCCAGCACTGGATCTCCATTTCTGAAGAGCCTGAACTGCACCATAAAGAGTTTCCCCACTCTATAATTTCCTCTGATCTCACTCTGGGTTCTCTTTATCTCCTGTCGGGGACAGGACTCCACCTATTTGTTTGTCAGAGCCAAACTCCTGGATTCCTCTCATCTTCGTGCCTGAGGCAAACTCCTGAACTCCACCCTTCTGCTGGCCTGAGGCAAATTCCTGAAACAACTGATCACCTCTCTGAAATAGGACAAGAAACAGTGAATGTAACTTCATCTGGTAACAACTATTCAAGGGTGATAACAAAAGGTTTCCCAGTTTTAAAATGTTGTTAATGAGTAGGGGATATGGCTCTACTTCCTCTAAATGGCCTGAGGCTACCTGCCTTAAGCCAAAGGCCATTTCAATGAGATAGAAAAAAAGGGTAGGTGAGGGAAAGGACTGACTCCATAATTCCTAGGGTCCCCCCCCCCCCAGCTGACAAGATAGTAGATGAGGGCTGGGCCACATCTGTGTAGGTGACTTGACTCACTCAGTTCTTACCTTCAGTCCTGACACCTGAGATCCTCCCTCTGATGATCTGAGTCACAGTTCCTTTGACCAGGGTCTTCAGGTCCCTGAGACCAATGTCCTAGAAACAAGACAAGGGATCAGACTGACATTCCTGCTGAGGAATATGGCGGTCACAGGAGACAGGTTTCTATGGAACTCCAGATGTGCTTTGAATTGGGGCTTTCAACTTTCAACCATGCCTTGGGGTACTCTAATGACACCAAGGTCACACACTCAGGTTAAATCCCTCAACTCCAAGACATCCTAAAACTAATCATAATGTGTGAGCAGGTGCCACATTGCTTCTATGTTGAATGGTATTCCTTGAGAAGCCTACATGGCCAAGATGAATCTCTGCTGTTTTCCTTTAGTGTAAGTGTCCTCTCTGACAGCCTCCCTTTACACTAGAACTCATCTACCCAAAGAACCCCAACCTTTCTGCCTGATGTAGTTCAAGTAAGTTTGCCATTTAGTTTCCCTAAGGGCAGATCCCAGGCACAACCAGACAGCACAGTCCCTTATTTTTGGGCTGTGGACACATGCAGTCACCATGAGAGGTACATGTCTGGGATCTGGCTCCTTCTAGGACTCTTTGCTCACTCTCTGAAGAACTTACTACCAGGGTTGTCACATCACTGGGACCTCCTATCCCTAATCCTGAGGCAGAAAGGAGGATCAGCCACAACCACGCTTCCAGGGCTTGACAGACATCAGAACAAGGGTAGAGCTTGTTTGGGGTACAATCGGTACCTTCACATGTTCAGTTCTTACCAAGGCTGCTCACCTTGATTCCTGGCAGATGCTAGATACCTCCCCTTTAACCAGGTGTCACTCTTTCTGCTTCTCTAGTGATGCCCCTCACTCAGTCTCACCTTCCTGAAAGACACAGAAATTAGGATGGTACCCATCTAAGCATCTCTGTGGTGTATCTCAAGACTGACAGAGAGAGGAGTCTACTCTTTATTTTGGAGATTGTAAAGTAGTTATTTCCTATTTACTTCTCACAGGCCCCTGCTGACTGTCAGATCAACAATTTAGGGCTGGGCCCCATTTTACATCTAAATATAATCCAGTCTTCTGGTCTGAACTAACAACAGAGGCAGCTTTTATATGTATAGTATAGTATCAGCGGCCTTCTTGCTCATTCAGGGACTCTGTACCTTACCTCTACAGACAGGAGGGAGGCCTTCACCTCAGGACAAGGTCTTTTCACTCTATTAGGTAACTTTTCTCAGAGCAGGAGGGAGTGTAGAGGTCTACCTATGATCTGAAGTGCAAGGAGCTCATTCTTCCAAGTGAGTCTTACTAGGTGCCAGGTTGCATTGAGGACCCTCTATCCAGAAAATGTCTCCACCTTTAGCAAGTATAATGGTTATCTTCCCTCCAGGAGCCTTGCAAATATCTTTTAAGTTCCCAAGTCCACAGATGTGAAAGTAGAAGGGTGGAAAGGACCTCATTCTCAGTGCCTACATGGTACCATACTAACCAAGGGGATTAAATTGCATTTTCTGAAGATTCTGTGACTAGAAAGTAAACAATGTAATTCATACAGGTCTCTTTAAAAGCACAAAAAGCCCTTAAACTGCTATCTCTCATCCAGAAACCTTACAAAATGGGTCCAAGTCCCCACAGCCACAGATGTAGACGTGGAAGGATATGGTAGGGCTTATTCTTGCAAGTTGCCATCTGAACCATCTTCAAAAAATGACTCTAAACAGGCCAGTTCCCTGGCTGTAGGTGCTAAAGGAGAGGGAACCTGTTTGCGCAATTCAGCCAGTTTATCAGGACTACATAAAGTACGTACTGTAGCAATTGTCCCTGCCTTTCTGTCTGTGGTGGGGCTTCTTCAACTTTCCACCTAGCATTCACAGTGACTGAAAGACCCCAGTGCTCCTCCTCTGTCCGAAACTCCTAAATGATGAGACCTGTGAGGACTAGGAACATTCCTCCTAGTGGACACCAAAGGAATTATCATTTGGGTACCTTTCTGGATGAACTGAAGCTTTTGCATTCCATTAACACCTTCCGAATACATATTGAAAGGGGAGATGCCCTCTATGCTAAAAACCTCTAAGCATCATTTCTCCGTATTTCCCACAGTGACTGTTGAACAAAAGGTTCAGTAATACCCTTGGGCCACTATTTAAAACAGGTGCCATGCTATGTATGAATCTTCATAATCTGTGGTCCCTCTATCTTGAAAGGGTCTATTTCCATCCACCTGAAGAACTCATCCCAACTCCAAAAGCACAGCAAGGCTGCCTCCTTCCCAGGAAACTCACAAAATGGAACCTAGTCCCCCCAAATCCCCAGATGCTAAAAGGTGAGTGGGGAGCTCTTTCCCACAATTCTGCACTGAGGCGTCTTTTAAATTCAAGGATCTCCACGTAATGTCTCTGAAAACCCCACATCCCTGATTCTGACATGCTGGGGAAGGCTCTTTCCCACAATTCCGTTCCCTGGTGTCCCCTAAACTCAGAGAAATCCTCATAGAGGCCCCGATTGCCCCTCTCACTGACATGTGGAATCTTGGGAAAGGCTCATTACCATATGATGGCCTAGGTTTGATGCAGGGTCCCCAAAAGAACCTAATATGGCCTGCACCTGTGTTTGTAGGGCAGCTTCTGAGACAGTTCCAGTTTTACTCTACTCAGAAACTGTTGCCTCCTCTCTGGGAACCTCAGACATAGTCGTGTGTCCCCCCCCCCCCCCCCCCCCCGTGGGCTGGTTTCCACCGCCATGGTGGCCCAGAGGAGGGGAGGGTACCATTTTCCTCAGGAAGACCCCGTTTCGGGCAGCACAGGGCACACTGACTGAACTGGTGTCCTGAGGACCCGCTAACCAGAGCCGACCGTCCACAGCCCCCTCGTGGGACCTGCTGTCACCCTGCTCTTTAAGTGGCCCTCTCTTCCTGCTCGGGAACCCGATGGCGCCTGTGCAGAGTCCCCACTCAGGGAACTACAAGGTTCCTGTTTGTCCCTGTGGGCCCCGCTTGTGTCTAGGCCTTCCACAGGCTCTAGCTGCCTCAGTGGGGACCCCCTCTCCTGACAGGGCTCCTGTCTTTGTCCCTTACCTGCTCACCTCAACCCTTGAAAGCCCAGCGAGGCGGTCTGCCTCGGGAACCTCACAGAATGGCGCCGAGCCCCCAAAGTACCCGGATGAGGTGCTCACCTCAACCCTTGAAAGCCCGGGGAGGCCGTCTGCCTCGGGAACCTCACAGAATGGCGCCCATCTGCCCCGGGAACCTCACAGAATGGCGCTGAGCCCCCAAAGTACCCGGATGAGGTGCTCACTTCAACCCTTGAAAGCCCAGCGAGGCGGTCTGCCTCGGGAACCTCACAGAAGGGCGCCCTTCTGCCTCCCGGGAACCTCACAGAATGGCGCCCAACTGCCTCCCGGGAACCTCACAAAATGGCGCCGAGCCCCCAAAGTACCCGGATGAGGAAGGGTTCTTTCCCACAGTTCTACACTGATACGTCTTTTAAATTCAAGGATCTCCACATAATGTCTCTGAAAACCCCACATCCCTGATTCTGACATACTGGGGAAGGCTCTTTCCCACAATTCCGTTCCCTGGTGTCCCCTAAACTCAGAGAAATCCTCATAGAGGCCCCGATTGCCCCTCTCACTGACATGTGGAATCTTGGGAAAGGCTCATTACCACATGATGGCCTAGGTTTGATGCAGGGTCCCCAAAAGAACCTAATATGGCCTGCACCTGTGTTTGTAGGGCAGCTTCTGAGACAGTTCCAGTTTTACTCTACTCAGAAACTGTTGCCTCCTCTCTGGGAACCTCAGACATAGCCCCCCATTACCCCCCTCCCCATGGGCTGGTTTCCACCGCCATGGTGGCCCAGAGGAGGGGAGGGTACCATTTTCCTCAGGAAGACCCCGTTTCGGGCAGCACAGGGCACACTGACTGAACTGTTGTCCTGAGGACCCGCTAACCAGAGCCGACCGTCCACAGCCCCCCTCGTGGGACCTGCTGTCACCCTGCTCTTTAAGTGGCCCTCTCTTCCTGCTCGGGAACCCGATGGCGCCTGTGCAGAGTCCCCACTCAGGGAACTACAAGGTTCCTGTTTGTCCCTGTGGGCCCCGCTTGTGTCTAGGCCTTCCACAGGCTCTAGCTGCCTCAGTGGGGACCCCCTCTCCTGACAGGGCTCCTGTCTTTGTCCCTTACCTGCTCACCTCAACCCTTGAAAGCCCAGCGAGGCCGTCTGCCTCGGGACCCTCACAGAATGGCGCTGAGCCCCCAAAGTACCCGGATGAGGGGCTCACCTCAACCCTTCAAGCCCAGGGAGGCTGTCTGCCTCGGGAACCTCACAGAAGGGTGCCCATCTGCCTCCCGGGAACCTCACAGAATGGTGCCCATCTGCCTCCCAGGAACCTCACAGAATGGTGCCCATCTGCCTCGGGAACCTCACAGAATGGCGCCGAGCCCCCAAAGTACCAGGATGAGGAAGGGTTCTTTCCCACAGTTCTACACTGATACGTCTTTTAAATTCAAGGATCTCCACATAATGTCTCTGAAAACCCCTAGTCCCTGATTCTGACATACTGGGGAAGGCTCTTTCCCACAATTCCGTTCCCTGGTGTCCCCTAAACTCAGAGAAATCCTCATAGAGGCCCCGATTGCCCCTCTCACTGACATGTGGAATCTTGGGAAAGGCTCATTACCACATGATGGCCTAGGTTTGATGCAGGGTCCCCAAAAGAACCTAATATGGCCTGCACCTGTGTTTGTAGGGCAGCTTCTGAGACACACTCAGCTTCCACATGAACTCCTCTCACGTGGTCCACTCCTCTCTGGGAACCTCTGAAATCACTCCAGTGACACAGTTTTTCCCTACAGAAAAGAAAAGGTGTTTATTCACACAAGTGAGTCTCTATTTGGTGTAGACTACCCCTCTAGTGAAGCTATATTATATTGTAGCTTTATATGCAGCTCCCACAGTCCATGCTCTGAGGTTTTACTTTCTCTTCATGAGCAGTACTTTCTTCTTTCTTGTTGGGAACATCCAAAAATAGCACTACAGGAAGGGGGCTGGGTCTAGGGTTCCCTTGCAACAATTGGGGTCCACTTTATGCCAAGCTAATCTGAAAGGTGAAAATGCATCATTTGCAAAACCTCTGGCCTCTAATGTTCCCTTTACAGTTCACCCTAAGCTCTCAGCTTAAGTCCAAATCTGTAGTATAACTGTCTCCTATCCAAGCACATGAAGAAAATGCTCTTCTGCAAGTCCTGTCATGATAATTGGAAGCTTTAGGATGAACTAATTCTCATAAGTCAGTCTGGGTTTGGTGCAGGACTCTTAAATGGATACTGTCAGAACACAGCCCAAAGAATGGAGTTATGTAGTAAGAATTCTGAGTGCTTGTGAGAAATTTCAAAGGAATCAAGTCTTTTGATTTCAGTTTTTTCAAAACAAGAAATTGTTCTTGGAATGTGTTTTTGTGCCCCTCGCAGATGTAGCAGATAATAGTGAGTCTTCACTTCAGGTATTGCTATTCACACACTTCTTGGAAAAGCATGTTTTTACCAGGTGTGGCTTGTCCTTGTGATTGAATGAATGCCTTACTCATGTTATTCTTCACCCTCAGAGGATAAATTGTCTGATGTTCTCAATAAAGTTGAGTATTATCTGAGATTTTAGGATACCTTTGTTTTATAAGCCATTCTCTCAGGTTCACACTGCCATCCACAGTAGCAAATGGATATAATGTACCTTGACATCTAGGTCTATGTATCTGGGATAGGCCTTTTTCAAGCCCCTTCTGTATGTCAACTTGACTCTATCTTAACATGACTCATAAAATCACATGGTCTTCTCCTGTCTGGAAACATCTGAAATGGCAATAATGGGTATCCTAGTCACCCCAACTCAACCAGAAGGGTAAAGGGCTCATTCTCAAAGTGGACCTAATTTGTTGCAGCTCACAAGACTGTCCATCCTTCTTAAATGGGGCTTAACAGCAGAACTCAGGGCAGGACCAGGCTAATTGTCATTGGCCAGGTATGACTTCAGGAATTAGAACACAATCCTAACAACAGGTATATTATTTGAGAACTGTTTACTTGGATTAGAGCTTGTACAGTTCTGCCTAAACTTTCCTCTTGATTCCAGGTGAAGTCTGTCACTTTCCAATCCAGGAATCTCAGACTGATTCTTCCACCAAAATTCCTGTGTGAGGGCTGGCACCTTGGAGCCCATTCCCTACAGAGGAACACCTAATCCAGTCTTGACTTCGGGATGAGGAAATCAGACTTGCTTAGAGTGGATGTGCCACACTGAACTGACCCAGCATGGGACTCCTTGCCCTTTTGGGGGATGGGATCAGGGGGGTGGGGAGGGGGAGGCTGAAGGCTGATTGGGAAGGATTGGGAAGAGGGAGAGGGAGCAGGGGGATATATGGATAAAATGACAGTTTTTTATAAAATAATAAACTGAACATATATGTTGTAGTAGGTTTTCTCGGGTCCCAGACAGCCAGAGGTCCCGGACCCACAGACTTGCCCTGGACTGCTTAGCCGCCCGCCGCCCAGGTCTCCAGAAACGACTCAGACGCTTTTATTTATTTCATGCTGTTTGGCCTATGGCTCAGGCACATTGCTAGCTAGCTCTTATATCTTAAATCAACACATTTCTATTAATCCGCAGGCCACGTGGCGGCCCGTAGCTCACCCGTGCTCCTTACATGTTGCTCTTTCGGCGCGTCTGCTTCTAACTCCGCCCTGCTTCTCCTACCTGAACTGACTCTCCTCCCACCTTTTTTATGGTGCCTGCCATGACCCATCAAACAGCTCCTTTATTTAAAGATACAGCACACACAAATGCATTCCCACACATATATATGTATATATACATATGTGTGTATGTGTGTATATATATATGAAAGTACCACATTGACCACAGGGGAAGCTGCATTGTGGTGAACCTCTATTGGAGTAAGCACTACCTCAGGCCACCCTGGTGCTCTCACTTTGACTCTGAAAGGATACAAGCCCTCTGCACACTATATGCCTTTAGGATCTTCTCCCAATCAAATAGTTCACATGTGGAGAGCTGAGTGTGTCTGATTCATACTTACCTCTGATTACATTTGTTAAGGTCTGGAAAATTGATTACAAGTGGATTATTTGGGGTCACTCTACATGGACCAGGGGTCCTTTAGTCCACATACAGATAGATGTCTTTTTCATGTCTGAAAGGGTCCAGGTCTTCTAAGATTCACATATGAGAAGTTATGGCCTTAGAAGAATGCTTCATTTCTCTCACCCTATGAGGCTCAACTAAGTGGCTGTCACATTTGAAGACACACCCAGAACCATCCTGGCCTGGCAGCAATGGTGGAACACGTGTTATAGGGTAACCTCTGTATTCACTCGTTGTCCCCACCTTGTTTCCAGTTAAAACCTAGACCTTTTGCCTCATAACACTTAGTCTACCTCCAAGCATACTGTCCTACTTAACATTGGTGGGGGAGGCTCATTCCTACTTGCCTGTGTCCTGTGCAAGGCTGACAGCAGAAGCAGGGGATCTCTTATCTCTGCGTGGGCTTTCTCAGGCTACTTTCTTCTTTAGTTTCCAAACCTACTTATTTTTCTCTTTTGCTGGAAACCTCCCAGATGCTGTTTCAAAGTCTAATCTACTTCACTGTCCTTTTTAATGAGTCCCTTAAACATCTGAAGTTCTCAGATGTCTATCTCTGCATGTGAACTTTTCAGCTTCCTGCTTCCTAAAATCTTAGGCTCCTTTATACTTGCCACCATATTTTCTATGAAATATAGTTTGAGTGCTCAGGTGATCTAAAAGGGATAAAGATTTCCATTGATTTGTGTAGTTTACCTATTCTCGGTTGTTGTAAAATGCTTGAGTTGCATCCTCCCTGTGTCTAGGATAAAGTAATATAAACTTAGTATCTAGTAAAAAGTTCTTGACTGATTCAGTTTCCCATGTAGCTACCCTAGTAAACCAGAGAAGATAGACTCGAAAGACAAAGGGGACTGTGACAAGGCTGCAAATCAGGGGAGCCAAAATAAAAGTGGAATACATTAATTTTAAATTTCTTTTTGTAAAACCAAAAATTGTTTGATACATAATATCCTCATTATGGTTTCCCCTCCCTCTACTTCTTCCAGTCCCTCCCACTTCCCCTCCCATCTAGATATATCCTTTTTCTGTCTCTCATTGGAAAATAAACAGACATATAAGGAATAATATAGTATAATTAATATAACTAGCATATTGGAATAGTTCAAAACAAACAGAAAGAAAAGAGCCCAAGAAAAGGTACAAGAAACAAATATAGATGGAGAGAGAGTAACCCACTCAAATTTTAAATCTCATTTGGTCCATTACCATTATCATTCTCTGTTGCCTCCACATTTCTAGAGGAGAACCTCAGGCCATCTAAAGAGAAGGAATCTAATGCAGAGTAGCAGGAGCCTAGGCTCTGAAATCCACAATATAGATTTCAATCTATACAGTTATTTCTTTATAGAGACAGTGATTTTTAACGTGTTTGAGAGAGAAACACACACACATACAAATACACACACACACACACACACACACAGAGAGAGAGAGAGAGAGAGAGAGAGAGAGAGAGAGAGAGAGAGAGAGAGAAAGAGAGAGAGGCAGAGAGAGGGGGGAGGGGGAGAGGAAGACAGAGATGTATGTGGCTGGTCCAGCTGGGACATGATAATAACTATAGAAAAGATCCCTCATGGAAGATGCCAAAGTAGAAGCCTTAGCAATGACCTTATACAAGTCATGGATAAACCTCAATGACCAGATTTCTCATATATAAAAATGGAAATGGAGAAAAATTCAAAGCAATTCCAATTAGGTTAGGAAAGAAATAGGGCTGTTCACTAGTTCCATTTGTTTCAATATAGTATATTTAAAGCCTTGGCTAGAATAATTAGACAAGAAAATAAAGTTAAAGAGGTACAAATAAGAAAATTCAAATGATAATGACAATACATAAGAGATCCTAAAAATTCCACCAGAAATCTTCTAGAAATGATCAACACTTTCATCATGCTTACACTTTACTTTTTCTTTAAAAGTTTTAAAGCATTTTAAATATCACTCATTGTGTGTAATGGTTCCAACTGTGCTCACCAACACGTTGTATGCTCTATCTTTTCAGTTTTTATTATTCTTTAGATAGTACTGCTCAGTGGTTCTTTCATTTGTACCATCATAACAACAAATGATACTGTGTTTTTTCTTTCCAGGAGATCATTTGACATCATTATGTATTCTAGTTGACCACAGCGGAATAAAATTTGAAATCATCAACAAAAAAATCTGTAGAAATTTTACAAACTTGTGGAGGTTAAACAACACCTTACCAAATGATGAATGGGTAAAAGAAGAAAATTAAGATGAAAATCAATTTGTATTCTACTGTTTATTTGCTTTCTGTTTTACTCAGGAAATTGTTAAATTTATTTTAAAAGCTTTTTGGTAGCCATCAACATGATCAAGTTTTTTTATCATCTAATTTATATGCAGGTAATTTAATTTGAAAGCGTTTTCTAACATTAAATCATGTTTTATACATTTGACTTGGCCTGTGTGTTCATCTAATTTGTAGCAATGATTAATGTGGTATTAAATTATTTAGAATATTTGCCTCTATGTGAGAGCTCCTGGCTCAAAGTTATTTACATATGGTATTCTCATCTGATATTTCAATTAAGAAGTACTGGTCTAGCAAAATGAATTGAACAACTCAGTATACATAATTCTCCATGCTTTTCAGAGTTTTTTTATGATGGTAATATGTTTCTCCTAGACCATTTTGTAGAACTGTACTCAAAAACTACCTTTTCCTGGAATATTTGGTGGTGGCTTATATTTTAAATAGAGTTTCAATATATATTCTTGCATCAAATAGTTAAATGATCAATTTCACTTAGAATTGCAAGTTTTATAAAAATGTATAATGTATTTAAAATATAATTTACAGATATATCTATATTGTATGTTTGTGCAGTGCTAGGGATCAAATCCAGAGCTTCATGCATGTGATAATACATTGCAAGTCTATAGTATAATATTTAAGAGAAAAAAAATATAATATATACTTAGAGAAAAAACTTTATTACTGAAATTCACACCTACTTTCATCTCTTTCTGCTTAATAATGTGAAGTAAATCCAAGCCATAACATTTTATTTTTAAGTTTTTCCTGTACTTTGGATAAATGATAAGACTTTTATAAAACATATACCAAATGTAACTATACTTGTTAAAAACAAGTAGTCATTGATGGGCTAGTGAACTATCTCAGCATGTAAACTTGCCTATTGCTAAGCCTGAGGACTTGATTTCAAACACTAGAACCCACATAGTAGAAATAGAAACTCTATTCCACAAAGTTGTCCTCTCACTGCTATGTCCAGTATGGCTTGGTTATGGGTACCTGACTGGGAAGATGTGGGAATGAAAACAGGACAGATATGGGTACAGAAAATCTGAAATCAGATGAGCCATGTTTGCTCTGTTGGAGCTGCCACCAACTATGCAACATCCCTGGATCTCAGCCTATTTATTACAGCACAAGAAGGAGGGGTTAGGTAGTCTCCATTGGAAGACTATTTAGGGGAGCAGCCTCAAGCTGTAAACATCCAGGATGAGGAAGCTGCAAGTAATAGATACTTTCTGTATACTTTGTCAACATTTCCACACAGGCCCAGAGGACAGCTTTGCTGATTTCCTGAGTGTGGGAGATTATGTTGTTACATTGTAAATAATTGTCCCACCCACTGGTTTAATAAAAAGCGCTGATTGGCCAAAGGCAGGCAGGAAGTGTGGGCAGGGCTACCAGACTAAGAAAACTCTGAGAGCAGGAAGCACAGAGCAGAAGGCCAGAGAGAAGTTGGAAGAAGCAGAGGACAACCATGCTGTTGTGAGAAAAGGGATAGAGGAGCCCAATGGTGGAACAGGATGAGTCATGGGTTAGATGAAGGGTAGAGAGCTAGCAAGTTATATGCCTGGGCCTTAGGCCTTTCAGCCTAAATTATTGAAAGCATCTGTGTGTCTCTGCGGGTCTGTGGGTCTGTGGGTCTAAACCTTGAGGCTAGGCCCGAAAGTCCAGGCCAGAAACCTCATACAACACCTGAGCTTAACTCAAAGAAGACTTGTCAATTTCTATGGATCTGAGGCTTTGGTCCCTGTCAAAAATACACATTCACTCAACACTTCACCTACGTATTACACATTCACTCAAGGCTTCTTTGCTCCTCACACATGACCCCCATATGTATGCTGTGGCATGTGCATGTTTGTGTGTATACAATAAATAAATGTAAGTAATTGAAATAAGTAATTGAATGCTCAGGTGTTCTTCATGTTTAGCCCATAAACATGCATTTTATACTATTTTTGAGAGTATAATTTTATCATATCCTTTCCTCCATCCAAAGACTCTCTTATACCCACCTTTCCTTGCTTAATTTAAAATAAATGGCCTCTTTTCATTGCATGCATATATGTAGATGTATTTATTCATAAATACATAATTCAGCCTTCTCAATCTATATACTATTATGTGTATGTGTGTTTTGTGGGCTTAGCATTTGTTAGTAGATAACCAGTTGGTGTGTTCTTCACTGGAGAAGATAGTTTCTCCTACTTTCAGTATTCCTTAGTTTCCTGTAGTTCCTTGTATAGAGTTGAAGCCTCACTGGCTTTCTCCCATTCATTTTGTCATATTTTTGTTGTCCTTGATTATGTTTAGGCAGCCATGTTAGTGAGACTTTATGGGTGTAGCTTCTGACATCCCTAAGTGACACAGCCTCACAGAAAACTCCCTGATCCTCTGGTTCTTATAATTTTTCTGTCTCATCTTCTGCAATGTACCTGAACCCTAGGAACACAAATTGTTTTCTAGATAGTGTATCTTATTCAATGTAAAAATTTGCTAAAATTATGACAATTATTTTTTATGTTCCTTAATTTTATAAATTCTCTGATTCGTCATTTTATTACTTCTTTTTGGCAATTAAATAAAATAAGTAATAATAAACTTCAGTCCTATCCAGTTTGAAATAGTGCAGGCTCTGCTGAATGCAACACTATTATGTCCCCCATGTTCTCACTTTATACATACTACAGGCTCATTTCGTAGAACCATACTTTTATCCAAGTCACTTTACTTACTTTTATTGGGTAATTAGTTCATAAATTTATGACTCAGTGCTTGATATGTTACTTGGAGGGTCTCTCAGTTCACAGACTGAAATAATTGTGCGTTTTATATAAAATACTTTGTACTTTAAATTATTATGCATTTACGCAATTTAAAATATTTCTATACTAGTTGCATATATGGATACTAAACTGACATCAGTTTATGCCGATTATATAAACTTTAATTCATTACCACAAAAGTCATTCCAGCTCCCTCCCTTTTCCTTCTTGAAATAATCCATTCCAAAAAGAAGGGATCTGCCCCAGATTATTCATCCATCACTATCCTTGGGTAATTGGTATTCTTTTGCTATTAAAAATATGGCACTACCAGTAATGCATGGCATGTTGTATTTATGTATGTAGATATTCAAAGTAAATTCTAAAATAATGCCTTTTAGGCATAAATTATCAAGTATCAATATTTATTATCTTTTTCCTGATTGCATTATTTTGTTATTTGTTTGGTTTTATTATCTTTCAAATTATCTAATACATTTGTCACTTTTTTTTAGTTTTATTAAGATTTGCCAGAAGTCTGACTTACTTTTAAAGACTACCTAGATATGTGATTTTTATTTATTATTTCTGTTTGTATACTCTAGTTAATATGTGATTTTTATTTATCATTTCTGTTTGTATACTGTCTCTTTAGTTTATTAAATATTATATTACTTTTACTAGGTTTTCCTCTCAGTGTATTCATTCTTGAGGAAGAATTGGTAAATTATTATTATTATTATTATTAATATGTTAATATTCCCTTGCATTTCTGAAGTTTTCACTTTGCATAGCTTCATAATAAGACTGACTAACAAATATTAAAGCTCAGTATTAATGAGGTGTTTCTAATATGGTTAGTGAATTTAGCTTTGACATATATTCTGACTGTGTGACGTCATATTGTCTATTGCAGTAAATTTTATTTGTAATATATTAAATATAGGATTAATATTTATTAGAGGATATTTTAACACTCACAGATACAAATTAAACCTTAGGGTGATTCCTTGGTGATAGGTTGATCCAGGTGATGGATGCTGATCTAATCTTTCAAGAAAGCAGGAAAAAACAGGGCCGCTCAAGATCCCAGCAGCCCCTTCTCAACAGGGCTGGCCACACCCCATTCAGGCTCCCAGGACACTAGAGACACGCCTTCCAACCTTATCAGCTAACACCTGAATCCAACCATATATATATATATATCCCCCTTTTGTCTAACTAAGAAGGTTCTAAAAGACTATATATAATAGGAAAAATTATAAGGTCATGTCTGGGGGAGGAACAGGCAAAGCACAAGCATGGTCAAACCATAACTAAAACCTGGCACATATAAGGTACATTATATATTTTTAGAATATTGGTAGAAGGTGGGTGTAATTATTTTAAAAGTGTTTATCTGGGATAGTAAAATTTAACACCTAAATGTTCCTTGCTAAGGGATGATGGGATAGTAATCTTAACTACCTATTCTTTAACCCCATCAAGGACCTGAGAAGGAAAATATATTACCTGAAAGTTGGAAGCACATGAGAGTAGTAGCTTCTGAAATTTGGGAGAGGACAGCGACATTTAGCTGCTTGGATAATTATTTATGTTTTTTTTGTGCCATTGGATCATCTATAATTTGGCTACAGGCCTATGATATCTGACAGATCATTTTAGAAGCAGGGCATTTTTGGAGGGACTGACTTATCCTGTCTAGGCAGGTTTTGTTAGTCTCTATCTGTCATCCTGTTTATCTAGATTGGACATTGTGTGTATACTGTCAGCAGTAGAGGCAAGGGCAGTTCTTTATCCAACTGACCATTCTCTGCCAAAAGGACAAACTCCAAAGGAGTATCCTTGATGCTCAACGCCATCCTGGGAAAGGAACAGTGACACTAGGAGTCCTTGCATCTCTCACGGATGAATTTTGAATAACAAAATGTTTAATGCTATATTCTCCAGGTCTATGAAATTGTTGAAGACTTTTGTCTATTTAATGTATTTTAGGCTGTATTTGGAAAGTCTAGGGCATATGACTGTGAAATGGCAAACAAGTAATGTTGACTGTAGTTCTTATCACCTTAAGAAATGAAGCTTATATTGAAATTAGGCTACCTATAATGGGGTGTCTAATTTCTGAATAATGACTTTTAGTATGGCTATTAAACATTAGTCAGAGGTATAAATACTGTGCAAAATGATAACAGTATTTTAGACATGTATATACATATATATCATATATAAATTATCTAAACAGGTATATAAAAATCTTGTGCACATATTATGACTAGTATAATTATATATTATGTCTAGTATAGTTAAATGGAGGTAGCAACTGCATAGTGGAAATGACAATAATGTGTAAATATTTTAAACAGAGGTAGAAGCGCATATAAAATATAGCAGTTATAGATTTAATTTTATATAGCAGTTACAGATTCAGTTTTATATCAATGTACAAGTTGCTTTGGACATATAAAACAATTTCAGATTTAAATGTGTACCAATATACAAATTATCTTAATCAAGCATATACAATGTTTTTACATTTGTATGAATATACAGATATTTTAACACCTAAATTTCAGCACAATTGTCCTTGGTGTTTTCTTTTGTTTTGACATTTGTCACTAATATTTTTGAGACAGGATCTCACCCTGGTACACATCCCTGCCTGGAACTCACTTGAACATAGGGCCATCCACTTTCCTCAGCCTACCTAGCTCTGAGATCATGCATTTGGCTTGATGAATATTTCCCATTCATTTAATTTCCTGCTTTTTGTGTCCAATTTATTTTAGCAGCACCATGTATTACAGATAAAGTCTTAATGTTTCCCAACAGCTCACATAGTGAAGGCTTGGTTGCCAGTCTTTGGCACTATTGGGAAATATGGAAACTTTAGGTGCTGAAACTACATAGAATGGAATTAAATTGTTAGAGATGTACCTTGAAAGAATTAATGGTATCACCGACCATTTCCTCTTATTCATTTATTCTGTTTATTTAAGCTATCAATATTCTTAATATACACTATGACCTAGACAATTTCTGCCGTATAATGAAGTGAGCATATTGTTCTATCACATGCATTCTATCATGATATCCTGCCTCACCAAATACCTAAAAGCAACAGAGCCTATAGACTTTAATCTTAGAAACTATGACACAAGATAAATCTATTTTCCTTTAAGTTGATTATCTTAATTATTATTTGGTCATGACAAAAAATACATATCATAAAAATAAAAACATTGACATTTATTTTTGAATGAATTTGATTATTTTTAATGATATATGTTTAATTACTTGTAATGTTTATATTATGTATTACTAACTTAAATTTTGTGTGAATTTATTGAGAAATGATATCTTTTCTTAAAGATGTAAACAACCAAAGTGGCCACTAAGAAGTTTAGGGTTTTTTTAAATAGTTTTTTCCCATACCCATTACTGTTCCCCCTCTCTCACTTCCACAAATTCCTCCCTCCCTCAGTCCCCCCCCCCCCCCCCCCCGCCATCCCATCTTCCATCCACTTCTCAGGGAGGGCAAGAAATCTCAAAGTGAGTCAGTTCATTCTGGCATATCCGTTGAGGTAGGTTTGAGTCTTTCTTCCCAGTGTCAAGGCTGAGTAAAGTGTTCTCCTGTAGGGTACGGCTTCTGAGAAGCCAGTTCATGAACCAGGAATAAATTCTGGTCCTACTGCAAGAGGCTCCACAAACTGTCCAGGCCATTCTACTGTCATCTACATTTAGAGGGTGTAGTTCCTTTCCATGAGGTTCCTCGGCTGTCATTTCAGAGTCAGTGAGGTCCCAATAGCTCAGGTCAGCCATCTCTGTGGATCTCCTCATCATGATCCTGATCACTTTTCTCCTATGCTCTCTCCTCCCTCTCTTCAGCTGGACCAGAGCTCGACCTGGTTGGTGCTTAGCTGTGGATCTCTGCTTTTGCCTCTATCAGATGCTGGATGAAGGTTCTATAATGACAGTTAGGGTAGTCATTCATTTGATTATAGGGAAAGGCCAGTTCAGGTATCCTCTCCACTATTGCGGCTTAGAGTCCTAGCCTGCTAGAATCATCTGTGGGTTTCCGGAGGTTTCCTAGTATCAGGTTTCTCTCTAACCCACAGGATCCCTCTATGAAGATATCCATGTCTGTTTTCCCTCTCTGTTGCTCCTTCCACTCAACCATCTCATTCCCTAATGATTTCTTCCCACCTTCCCTTGCTCACTCCCCCAAATCATCCCAATTTATGAGATGTTCTGTATTTCCCCTTCTGGACAGGGGGGATGGATGGATCTCTCTCTTAAGTTTCTCTGGTTACCTAGCTTCTTGGAGTCTGTGGATTGTAGCCTGTGTTTTATGTCTAAAATCCACTTATGAGAGAGTACACACCATGTCTACTTGTTTACTTTTATGGATCTGTATCACTTCACTCAAGATGATACTCTCCAGATCCATCCATTTGCCTGCAAATTTCAGGATATTTTTCCTGCTAAGTAGTACCCCATTATGTAAATATACCACATTTTTTTAATCCATCAGTAGACACTAAGAACAACAATTAATAAATGGTACCTCCTGAAACTGAGAAGCGTCTGTGAGGTAAAGGACACAGTCAATAAGACAAAAATGAAAGACTACAGAATGGGAAAAGATCTTCACCCACCCTACATCAGACCTAGAGTTGATTTCTAAAATATATAAAGAACTAAAGAAACTTAATATCAAAAAACCAAATAATCCAATTAAAAATGGGGTTCAGAGCTAAAAATAGAACTCTCAACAGAATAATTTCAAATGGATGAAAGACATTTAAAGAATTGTTCAACATCCTTAGCCATCAGGGAAATACAAATCAAAACAACTCTGAGATATCAGAGTTGCCTAGATCAAAAATACAGATGACAGCCTATGCTGAAGAGGATGCAGAGCAAGAGGAACGCCTCCATTGCTGGTGGGAGGATAAACTTGTACAGCCACTCTGGAATGCAGTGTGGTGGTTTCTGAGAAAACTGAGAATCAATCTATTCAAGGATCCAGCAATACCACTATTGAGTATATACTCAAAGGATGCACATTCTTATCACAACTATGTTCATAGCAGCATTATTTGTAATAACCAGAACCTGGAAACAAGTTGTAAGATAGGATATCATACAATTCATGCAGCATTCTATCCATCCATTTAAAGTATATAATCCTATTTTTTAGCATACTCACAAATTTATGTAATTATCAGCCTAGGCAATTTTACAACATTTTTTATCATCCTCAAATAAATTTAGTTACTATCCCTTGACCTATCAAATTACTGCCAGACTTATAAGATCATTAATGTACACTTTTATGTTAATATGCCCAAGTGAAATAATGACATTTGATCTTCTGCAATAGTGTTCTTTCACAAAGCAGAATGTCTCTAAGGTTAACTTCTGTTCTGGAACACAATATGAGGTTACTACTTCTAGCTGACTAATGCTCTACTTGAAGCATATTCTTTATTTGTCAGAATTTCTTTTGAATTTGTGGTAACTTAATTATAGTGATAGAATCATTGGCCTTTTTAATATTTATATTTATATATTTTACTTCAATGTGTGTGGGGGTACATATGGGTATGAGGTGTATGGGTGTGTGGTTTATGAATGCCTGTGTGTGCAGAGAGGCTTGAGCAGGGCATTAAGCAGCTCCTGTATGACCCTCCACCTATTTCCTTTGAAGCAGGGTCTCTTGCTAATTCTGGAGCCCAGGTTTTTCACATAGAATAGCAGCCGTGGTGTCTCAGTGATCTTCCTGTCTCTACCCCAGACCCTGACTTAGTGCTAGGCTTACGGGTATATGTAGGATCATTAACAGTTTCTACATGGATGCTGGGATCTGAACTCTAATCAATTAGGACTCTTAAACCAATGATTCTTAGCCCCATAAAATAATACTTCTATATAATTTATTCTTGTTTTTCTTATTTACCACATGTAAGTCTTCAGATTTGTTCCTGAGCATCCAAATTAGCATCTGTTATTCTCTAAATCAAGTATATCACAACTTTCATTGATTTCTTCTATGCCATTACAAGAAAATATTTCTCTACGTTGCAGGCCAAACAATATAATTAGAAACATACTGTTTTTTCAATTATTTTGTAATTACTTTAAGAGACTACACAAGGAATGAATTCATTAATATTAATAATTATATTTACTTAATTACTCTGTCTCTACATGCATTTGAATTACTATTTTGACATTATCAACTGATAATTATCAGCAATACAAAAAAATATATCTATAACTTCTGAGGGATGGATATTGAGAATTAGTTTTCTTTAAGAGTGTTGCCACTAGTAGGTTGACCAGGCTTCACTGCAAGCTTATACATCAGGTGTACATGAATTTGAATTACTATTTTGGACACCTTGCTTCCATTCTTAGAACATCCTTTAATATTTATGAAAGATAATGTTACTAACAATGAAGTCAATCTATTTGTACATAAGAATAATGCTACGAAGCACTTGAATTTTGACAGATACCTTTCCTTAATATCTAATTATCAGTGATTCATTTAAGAACAGCATCAGAAATCTCTGATCTTACACTTTGCTTCTCCCATTGTCAAAACATGAGCTATCTCTCTGCAGCTGGCAATAGAGCCAGTAAATATATTAAGAGTCAGGTGCTTTATGTTTGGGGAAGGGGAAACATAGAATGTCAGTAATCTCATATCTGCCTGGAAAGGGGCTCTACCTTATGAACCTAGATAATGATCATCTAGGCTCAGTATTCTCAGTGTCTTGTGACCAGGATAGAGTGTGTATTGTAAGTATGGTCTGAGGGAAGAAGAGAACTTCAGCTCTCCTGCAACTGAGCCTTTGAAACTATCTCCTTCTGAGGTTCTGGCATTTTGGAGGAGATACCATACCCTTGACAGGGATTTCAATATTCATGCGTACATCCACCTGAAATGGAGTTTGGGAGGTAAAGAGGTGATAGGAAGTAGGGGATAATTAAAATGTGCCAACCTTTCACCTTTGTAGCCAAATGTCAGTACAAATTTGTCTAATTTATTTTCTATATGTCTGCGTGACATTTTAGAGACTGTTTTAAAATTATTTTTGACTTATTTCCCTGGGAAGCTTGTCTTTTTGTCAGTGTAAAAATTACAACTTGTTAATTGTCATTTGTTACTTAGTTTTAAGGTTTACCTTATTTTCTGTGTAATTTCTTTTTGTATATTTGTTATGATATGAATAGCCAGAAAATTCTCATGCTGAAACATAATGACAAATATAATAATAATGTTAATAGTAAGTAGAGCCTCACCTCTGAAAGGTGACTTGGTCATAAGGGTAGACTCTTCCTGAAGTCTTATATTGGTAGAGTTGGCTTATTTTATTTTCTTCTGCTCTATAGCCCTCTTCTTTGCCCTTCCATACCTTTTGCCTTGTGAGAAAATGACAAGAAGTGTCTCACCAGATGCAGCCTGACAGCACCAGCACCTTTGCTTTTCAATCTTATGTGGGAGAAATGAACTTCTCTCTACTATGAATTGCTCATGTTATTAGAGCAGCATAAATGGACAAAATTTCTTCCCTGTCCCTTAATGTGCTGAATAAATAACACTTATCTCTCCTGTACTACTGTCCACTGTTTTAAAAGTTCTACTACTTATCTTTATTCTATGGTTTATTTTCCTAGACTTCTAAAATATATTTAAACTTATGATCGCCTATATAAAAATATCGTATAAAATTTAGCTTATCCATCGGAGACTTTTAGTAAAAAATTTTTTCTTTTATGCCCTTTCCACTTTATTTGCATATTGATATTCACTTGTCTTTTACTTCAAACTATTGTTTTCAATAGTGTGTCATTTATATTTTATAAAACACTTCATAAAAATATACATTCACTACGACCCAAAAGTCTACATTCAAATTAAAATTTTCAAACCATAACCTTGCAGTTGAACTCAGTCAGAATGCCTACTTAGCATGCTTAAGTTCGAAAGTTTGCCTTTGTTGAAGCTTATGCAATTAGGGAGAGTGCATGTATGGTTATATGTGCTCATGTGAGGAGAGACCATGTAAGGACCTTGGTGCTTATCTATCACTCTCTGCCTTGCTACTTTGAGACAGAGTCTCACTGGCCTGTGAGCTTTTGGGGATTCTTATATCTCCACTCTGCCATTCTGGATTTCATACACATATTCATTCTCTCTCTCTGTCTGGCACACACACACACACCCACACCCACACCCACCCCCCCCCACACACACATTTGTAGGTGCTTGATATTTGAACTGAGGTCCTCAAGCATGCAGAGCAAGCACTCTTACCCACTGAATCACTGAATCATCTCCCTAGTTTTCTTGTTCGAGACAAACTAGCAAAAAAGTGTTAAAGGGAATAAAATGAAAGAGAATAATTCTGGGCAAAGGTGTTCAGTGGTAGAATACTCACCTAATATATGCATGTCCTCTGGCTATAGTAACATTTCTCAGACTTCCTACAACTTGTGTCAAACCGGAGACAGATACAGTCAGTCTCTGGCTCATCTTTCTTCTTCATGTAACTCTGTTCCATTGCACGCATGCAAGGGTTGCCTCACTGACCATATTGGCATCCTGATCCACTTGACTAAACTTGCTCTTCATGCTTGTAAAGAGTCATTCCTCCCACACTCACTGGGTCAATACTTATTGTATAGTCAGGAACAAATTTAGGAAGCAGACTATAAACTCCAGGAGCTGTCTTGAGAACATGGTGCTAAGAATTCTGATCTTCCACTACTCCAGAGCACAATCTATATGTAGGGTAATATGAGCTTTTTGTGCAGTTAGGGTGTCCAAGCCAATAAGTTGGGTCTGTTTTGTTTTGAGCAACAAAAATTTTGCTTTGATAGCATGCTAATGCCCTATGTTTTTGCAGCAAAGAATTAGATTGCACAACCCCAAATTCAGGGCTAGAAGTGACCAGTGGATCTCACATACAGCAGGGTCTTTGTCACCTTTTACTACCTGAGTATTGGTGTTGGCAGTAGTGTAACTTGTGGTTCTCAGCAATAGATCATTGTGTTGTTTCTTGAAGGAGGTGACTAAAGTTAACAGTATCTGTTCATGGTGATCCCTGCATGGCTAGCCTTTCACTTTGAGAGTGGGTACCCTGCTGTGTTGTATTGAAGCATAGCAGTTTTCACTATTACTATTATTATTATTATTATTATTATTATTATTATTACCATTGGGAATGCTGTGTAATTTCTAAAGTCTTCCTATATGTTCAAATATCTAAAATGCCAACAAATATATATGTATGTATGTATGTATGTATGTATGTATTTTATTTGTATATTTACTAATTACTACTGTCAGTGTTAATTGACTGATAAGTTTTTATTATATATATTTATTTTCATAGAAAATGTCATCTCCATCGATGTATCCCCATCTCTCCATCCCCTCCCCCAAAATGACAAGAAATCCCAAGGTAGCCCAACCCAGCTGCACATCCACTCCAGGCATATCTGAGTCACTCATCCCAAAGTCAAGACTGGGTTAGGTGTTCTTCTGCAGGGGATGGGCTCCAAGGTGCCAACCCATGAACAGGAACACAGTCTGATCCCACCCCTAGAGGCTCCACACACTCATGGCAGTCAAAAGCTGCCCACCCCTGGAGGGCCTAGCTCCCCCTCCTGATGGATCTCCAGTGGCAATTCCCGATTCAGTGAGTTCGCTGTTTTAAAGTATTTGTGTAACAGAAAAATATACAATATAAAAATTACATTTTCTTGTCTCATTACTAATAGCTATTGGAAGCTCTTACATTTTATTTTTATCTCATCTATATCTGTTAGCCTTGACAAAAGTTAACTGCTTTGACCTACTTTAGTCAGGTCTTTGAATCTTAGGAAAATTTCTTTATTCCATTGTAAAGTCTAGCTTTAGCAAAGAACTTGTCTATAATTTAAACAAGAACATTCATAGTTAATATCTGATCATTCTTAATATTTGCTCATTTTTTAAATATTCTTTGAGTTATGTCTGATTGCTCTGATGTATTTCAACAAAAGTATTCTTAGGTCAGTTTAGCGAGACTCCTTACACATGGTTGAATTTCTAAATAATTATATATACTGACCTCATCCTGCCCCTTGACTATAAATTTCCATTTGCTCATGCTGTAATTAATATTGAGTATAATCTCTTCCCTCCATTTAAGAATTCTGTTTCTATGGCCCTTTTATCTTTATCAATAGCTTTACAATCATCCATATTCGATAGCTTTAAAAACCATATTTGAAGAACATTTTACTGAACAATGTTTTACATTCTCTTTGTTTAGATGCTGTTTTCCATTTGCCAAAAATAGGTCTAAGAATAAACATTTCATTCATGTTTGTCAATCTCCTGGGGCTGTTTCTGAAATAGATTATTTTTGTTTCATTGCTAATTAATATTTTTTTCTGACTAGAGTATTCTAGTTTTAAAGAAGTTTGCCCTGATCAGATTGTAAATATAATGCATTATTTTTTATATTTTGCCTTCGACAAAAAGTCAGATATGAGCCATATGAATATTTTAGACATTCACTCTTTGTAGAAAATTTCAGTGTCTGCCTTTTAAGTACATGTGTATATTTGTCCTGGGAAATTATTAATGTTTTGCAAATACTTCCTGTTCTCCTCTTAGACACAGGGTAGACTTCCTTTCCAACCTTTTGGAGTTACACGTGATATGTATTGGTTACTATGACTTTCTAGGAGATGACACTATAACCTTGAAGGAGATCTAAGAAGAGTGATAAATTTATCACATTCTTTTCACTTTGTAAAAGTAACTTCAGAAGGTCATATTGATCTAAAATCTTTCTAAGCTTGCTCTTTGGGTGATAACTGCTACTAGAGTAATCAAAAGTTTCTCTGCTGTCTAGCAGAGAAAAGTCTTTATGAACAAGAAATAAATATTTTTATCTTTTCTAATATTACTGTGTAGTCTAGTCTCTCAAGGATATAACAAGAATTATCACCCAGAAGTTGTATATTACTGTAACAAAACAAGCAACAGTAATAACATCACTAGTGTCAGTACATATGTAGCACTGCCTGAGGTACTGGATGGAGAGCACTGAGGAAATCATCTAGGGCTGGTTTAATGTCTTGTAGTGTTTAAATATGTGCTGAAGCTGTTGCATTAATTTGAAGGCAGACTGTATTGTTCCACAAGAAGAGGGCCAAATAGAGGATAGTGGCTCTGAGAGTTAAATACCACTGATTACCTCTTTAAAGTTATTGCTGGAAAAACTGAGATAAGAAAAGAATCATCTGGTTTACAAACAATGATAGAAATGTGGAGATCTGCAGAATTAAAGAGATTAGTGCTTCTCAGCACCAGTGAGTGAACGAAACAAAAGAGATTTTTTTGGTGACAAAATTTTTTGGAGCTCAGAATATAGGAAAGATGAAATCATGAGAACTGTCAGTTAATCACTGGGGAAAACATGTAATAAACTATTGACTCAAAAGACTGACAAAATTAAAGCTATTGTCACAAGTAAGTTCTTTTCAATGATCAAAATATTTTAGAGGAAATGAGCTTCATTTGTAACTCTCCTATTAAAATAAATTTTATAGGCTTAAGATTTCCACAATTTAACTGTGGGAGATAAAAGAAGAAAGAAAATGTAAGAAATCTAAGTATATTTAGAAATGAGTTGCTGATGTAGTTATTAATATTTGAAACTTTATGCAACTAAGTGAAGTGAAAGAGAAGCCTGGCTAAGTAAACTATGACCATTTGGTACCAAAATGATTCTTTGACTGTGAACATCCTAATAATAAGAAGAAAATTGTTGAGATTTTTTTAGGCTCCATATAGGATAAATGGGACACAAGTGGAAATGTTTCATTCAAATGTGGTCAATTGGCTGGAAAAAATGAAGGAAACCTTCCCATGGCAAAGATAAGGTATATAAAAAACTCAAGAAACATTCCCATCTCCTGAGCAGGAGATTCTTGATCTGCCTAGTGGGCTTTCAGAACTGCTCTTAAGAGCCTAAGATGGATGTCCCATTCTTGGCTTGAGCAAATCATTTCTTATACTTTATCATTTCTTATACTTTATCTTTTCTCCGCTTCATCACCATACACTGCATACAAGAGAGTAAACAACTATTTAGTTTATAATTGGATGAAGACAGAAAACTTCTAGAAGAGATTTTAAAATTTCAAACACCCTCGGAGATCCTAGATTCTTTTTTTTACAGCAAAAGAGAAACAGAATAAAACTTTTTATTCTTCTGTCACAGTATGTGGTCAATATGCTCTCCATGAAGAAAACAAAAATATTTTGTGCCCAAATGAAGATTTAGTTCTTTTTCTTAAATAGTAAGACTGATCTTACTCTCTGAAGTTGGGGGTTGTGACATGATATACATTGCTAAGACATTTAAGACAAAGTTATATATTTTACCCAAAGATGGAAGATCATAAACACGCCTGAGAATTTCCACGTCCTTTTACTCTGTTGGTAAGCATAGACGATGGTGTTCTGTAAGATATTTATCATCATGGTTACTTTAATGACTCTAGGGTGATCAAGGATTTCTCTGTTGATGATCAGTGAACACAGAGAAAACAACCCATTGACAGGTTAAGATCTATGTTAGCAATGCATCATATCCAAAGCTATCATAACTGATGCAGTTTATTCACATCTTTTTCACCTTTTCTTCCTAATTTATTTTCTTTCCTTTCCTCTAATAAAATCCAGGGTCTTCTGATCAGACATAATTAATCAGCAAAGTCATGAAAGATAAATAAAACTTTTAATATCCAGGTCATAATATGTCTATTAATATCATGGAGAATGCACAGAAAGTATTCTGGAGCAAAAGTGAACTACTTGTACTTTTCAAGCAATACAATCTAATATGTGAATCCTCTGTGCTTGGGAGTAGAATACCACTTCACATAGCTAGAGTTTGTACTGCAAACAAGAAACACAAAATGCACGTGGGTGTTTATGGGAAAGAGAAATCTGCAACAGAAAGGAAAAAAAGTTACTATTTGAGAAGGATCTCTTATCATTACAGCCTTTTGACATATAAATAACCTTCTCTGTGGAAAATTACAGGACATTCCTATATTTAAAATTCAGCCTTGAATGGTAGTACAAATTACCAAAGGTAAATGTTTCTGGAGTTCTCTTATATCTGTGATGGACTGATGGCCTCTGCTTCTATGAGCCAAAGGAAACCTCTCCTTCATTCAGTGTTTCAAGTACTTTGTTACATGGATGAGTAAAGTAAGTAATGCAGGTTACAATCTGGGAAGCAACCTTGAAATACAAAAGACAATGTAAAAACCTGCTGTGGAATTTAATAAAATTGTGGCTGTATGTATGTGTAACTTTCAACCAAGGGAGCTAGGAATGACCTGACTCACAACTTAGGAACTGTTGCTAATACTGTTTCATAATATAGGGACTGACTGTGGTCTTTGGTTAGTTCTAGGAAGGAAGCCCCTGTTTTTAAAGTCAGCAAAAAGTAACTGGAAAGCATAGATTTGGTTGAGTCCAAATGATTGTTTTTAGCTGGGGTTGGTATGTGTGTGGTAAAGTACAGATTTTCAGTTGGTCATAGTTCATCATATAACATAAACAAAATATCAAATAATAAAGAAAACTTTAAAGTTCTAGAGATCTCACCATCAAGGACCTCAACACTCAACTACTACTCTTCTATTTTCATTATTATGTTTGTATTACTTTTATTTGGAAGATTGTAGTAAAACTTCAATTGTACTTTATTTTCTATTGTCCATAGTAATAATGGAATATTCAGTTTAGTATAGCTTAGTTTTATTAACTAAACCTTTCCCATTTTTTTTCTAAAATTTACATTTTGTTTATAGATTCACATTCTTTTTTGATAAGCACTTTCAATTTTTATAATAGTTACTGTAGTTATTTATGAATTTTATTTATTTATTCTATTCTCATGTAAGAGCCAGAGGGAAACTTGTGAGGGTTGGTTCCAGAGATAGAACTCAGATCTTCAGGGCTAAGTTAAGTACCCACTCTTTACCTACTTAGCCAACTCACCAGTTTTTTTTTTTGGTTACATATAATCAAGATGTTGGCCAAAGGGTGTTACATTGTGTTTTCTTGGTCTCGGGCAGCCAGAGGCCCAGACCCAGAGACCTGCAGCCCCAGACCCCTTAGCCGCCCACTGCTGCTCAGGCCCCAGAAATGACTCAGACAGTTATGTTAAGTTCATGCTGTTTGGCCTGTGGCTCAGGCATAGTGTTAGCTAGCTCTTACATCTTAAATCAACCCATTCTCATTAATCTTTTTTGCCATGTGGCCTGTGGCTCACCTGTGTTCCTTACATGTTGCTCCTTTGGGCTTCTGGCTCTGTCTGTCCCTGACTCCGCCCTGTTCCTCCTACCTATTCTGATTTCTCCTCCTACTTTTTCTATGGTGCCTGTCATGGGCCAAAACAGCTCCTTTATTTAAAGATTGATATTCACAGCGTACAGAAAGACATTCCTACATCACTTCCCCCTTTCTGTCTAATAAAAAAGGAAGGCTTCAATTTGAACAAAGCAAAATCACATATAACAAAACAGCTATCAAGCAAGAATTACAGTTACAACATATAGTCCATTTGTATTTAGCAAAATTAAAGAAAATACTTTTATCATCTACCTTATCATTATGAGTCTAAAGTTTCATATCTAATATACTTTTCAAATGACCAAGAAAAACTGTACCTATAACTATCTAATCTTCAACTACATCAAAGACCACAGAAGGATATATTTACCCAAGTAAACCAGAAGTGCAAGTAACTTCTAAAATCTAGAAAGGACAGAGATGACACTTATCTGCCTGGACAGTTACCCAAAGTTCCTTTATAAAGTTGGGGCATCCATCTTCAGCCTACAGGCCCAGAGTCTCTTTTCATTTCAGTGAAGCAGGAAATCTGCTCTGCCCATTCTGGCACAGTTCATCAGTTGCTTCTCCTTGAGTCCTGAAGAATATCTGACAGTTTTCTCTGCAAAGCAGGAACCTGAATGACCATCTCGGCTTGTTCTGTCAAAGTTCAGAGGTCATCTTTCTATGGAACCTCGATGTCCAATTTAAACAGCATACTTTCAAGCAGTCAATATAAGAACAGGCTCTTGTCCAGTGGCTAACCATTGCCACAAATAGATTCCATATGGAGTTTCTTTGATGCTCATTTTTCTCTTGAAGTAAATTGGTACTGCCAGGAGAAGACCTGTCTCACTGTCCAGAAAAGTCTAAGCTCTTAAAATATTTTAATGCCATATTCTGTAGGTCTTAGACGTATTTGAAGATCACTTATATAATCTTTGTATACCTAAAAATCTAACATGTATTTTTAATTATACATTACAATTTTAAATCTGTTACATAAACATTATATCATAAATAAGAGTAGAAAAATACAGCATAAGAGAATTGACCTTAAATTTGTATCAATAAACCAAAATCTATGCCAATGTAAAACATTTTGAGATTAACATCTGATTTCTTTATCTAAGTAAATTTAATAATCTAAGATTTTAAAAATTATTTATATACCATATCCCCCTTTTCTTCATACAAAGAGATTAATTATGACCATTAACCGTTTATAATTAAAAAAACATTTATAAACAATATTTTGGGAATTTGGGCATAGTTTTTTATTACTACTTCCTGCTGATTGAGGGGCGTTGAAAATCTCATGGGTTCTTGAGACTGGATCATAGTCTCTACCCCTGAAGCTGATATGGCCATCTCTTCTCATCAGAGATTTTTTCCAGGGGGTCTTGGTTGATGAAACCATATTTGCCTGGAAGCAATCCACAAGTTCTCATCTTCTGTGGAAACAAAAGCAGAACTCTTCCAAAGCAATAAATCCTTAGATACAAATTTCAAAATCAAGACACCTTTAAAATATATATTTTTGTTTAACTTAGTAGCCTTTGCATTTGCAATCCATTATCTTTCTGCAGTTAGCTCATTAACAGTTAAAAAATTAAAAGAAAACACAGTAACAACCAAAATACAGATTTTGTGTCTATTTTCCATCTTTACATGGCTTGTTATGTTTTTATTACTCTATTTCTCTTTTTAAAGACTTTCTATCTTCTTTCTTTTCTCTCTGAAGCCTATGTACCTTTTACACACATTGTAACACTTCTACAGGTTTTTCTTTTCATCTGAATCTGTTTTATTGTGAATCCTTAATCATCTTCCAACCATAAGAGCTTTTAAAATACACTCTCTTAAAGAGCTGCATAGTGAATCAGTAAGTTCCCTTAAAGGGACCGCGTCTGTTTGTGGCCAGCAATCAAGGCAGGCCCAAGAAAATGCTGCTACTAATTATCCGTCTTTGTTTCCTTTTGTTCAAAATAAACAGAAACCTTAAACCAATAACATGCTACTGAGTCTTCTGTGAGACTTCAGGAACTGGCTTGATTGCATCTTAATACTCTCTGCCGCCAGTCGGCCTGTGCCATTTTGAATGTGACCTGGATGCCATGCTTTCTGTGTACAATGACCTGCTTCAGATACACAATTTGGAAGCTTCTTTGGCTCAGTCTCTGTGCTAAAACCCTTTTTAAAACTTTCTCAAGCTTTAAGTGGATATTTTGCCCACCCAGGGACACCATCTGTTACAAAGTGGTTTCTTGGTCCCAGGTGGCCAGAGGTCCAGACCCACAGACCTGCAGCCCAGACCCCTTAGCTGCCCGCAGCTGCTCGGGCCTCAGAAATGACTCAGAAGCTTATGTTAACTTCATGCTGTTTGGCCTATGGCTCAGGCACCTTGCTAGCTAGTTCTTACATCTTAATTCAACCCATTTCTATTAATCTGTTTGCCACGTGGCCTGTGGTTTACCTGTGTTCCTTACATGTTGATCCTCTGAGCTTCTGGCTCAGTCACTCTCTCCTTACATGTTGATCCTTTGGGCTTCTGACTCCTTCTGTCTCTGACTCAACCCTGCTCCTCCTACCTATTCTGATTCCTCCTCCTACTTCTTCTATGGTGCCTGTCATGGGCCAAAACAGCTCCTTTATTTAAAGATTGATATTCACAGCATACAGAAAGGCATTCCCACATCAAAAGGGATTCCATGAAAACCCTCAGACAACTCAGGCTATTGTTGTAGCAGAAATTCTAATTAGTCTTAATAATAAAAATCCAGAGACAGATATTGGGGTAAATGCTGAAAGATCAGAGAAACAAAGCAGCTAGCTACTAGAGAGACTTCTTTCTTCTACTGAATCCTCAGGCCAAAGGTGTGGGCTCTTATTTCCTCCAACCTTATATTTCTTTCTATAATTTCCTGTCTCTACCTCTCTAGTGCTGGGAATAAAGGCATATATTTCTCA
Source organism: Phyllotis vaccarum (assembly GCA_033318265.1). Classification (NCBI taxonomy): domain Eukaryota; kingdom Metazoa; phylum Chordata; class Mammalia; order Rodentia; family Cricetidae; genus Phyllotis; species Phyllotis vaccarum. Next base: position 3,048,056 of record JARWLC010000013.1, on the reverse strand, counting down.
AGTACTGTGATCAAAGCATAAGATGCAAAGTGCTGGGATCAAAGGCATTCGCCTCCACTGTCTAGCTCTGTTTCTCTGTTGTCATGAGGTTTCTTGGTCCTGGGAGGTCAGAGGTCCAGACCCACAGACCTGCCTTGCCAGACCCCTTAGCCGCTCGCCGCTGCTCAGGCCCCCGAGAAATGACTCAGACACTTATATTAGCTTCATGCTGTTTGGCCTATGGCTCAGGCACATTGCTAGCTAGCTCTTACACCTTAACTCAACCCATTTCCATTAATCTGTCTGCCACGTGGCCTGTGGCTCACCTGTGTTCCTTACATGTTTCTTCTTCAGCAGCTGGCTCAGTCTGTCTGACTCCGCCCTGTTTCTCCTACTTATGCTCTGATTTCTCCTGCTACCTTTTCTATGGTGCCTGTCATGGGCCAAAACAGCTCCTTTATTTAAAGATTGCTATTCACAGCATACAGAAATACATTCCCACATCATTTCTCCTTTAGACTGGATCAGTCTCATGTACTCCAATGTGTCATTGAACTCCCAATATTCCTACTTCCTCCTCCCAAGTGCTGAGATTAAAGGTGTGAGACAATACTGCCTGGCCTCTATGGTTAACTAGTGGCTAGTCCTGCCCTCTGATTTTCAGGTAACCTGTATTTGTTAGAGCATAAACAGAGTATTGCCACATATTGTCAAGGCTATTGGTTGCTCTCCACAAACTGATAGTAAGGCCATATTGTTGGAAGACTCACTGAACATGAAAAAGTCAAGCTGGAGTCTACTTAGAGCCTTCATCACTACTGACTAAGTTTGTGGTACAGTAATGTAATTTGCATACTACCAGAGGAGAAGGACAAACACCAACCCAGCTACAAACTCTTTGACCTACAATAGTGAGCTGCCTGTAAAATATGCAGGTACAATAGTGTTACAAAGCTTGTAGGAATATCCAAACAATATCTGATTGGGTTTAAGGCCCACTCCATGAGATGGAACTCATCATTGACATCGGTCATGTGACTAGGAATTTGAAACTAGATTGGCCTTATACCTAGGGGAAAAACAAATACCACTATTATGTTAAAGGAGAACAACAATAAAATGATTTGTAATGATATTCTGCTGTACTAATAAATCAATATCTTGTTCAACTACCAATAGAGAAACTTCTTCCAGAAATCCATGGCAAGACATGCATAGACCTACACCTGGATAATGTGCAAAGGGTACGAAACTTTGGAATATTCGTTTCTAAATTGAATGCCTCCATCAAATTCTTCCCTTCACGGCTCATCAAAGTCTGTGGAAGAGGAGTAAGAAGACCCACAAGGCATGCACAGGGCTAAACAAGATGAGGTCCCAGTACTAAGAGATGAAGCAGATACAGTCTTCTATCCTTAACCCCTGACTCTTAAACTCTTCCTGCCTTCCCTTCTGCCAGGTTTCTTGAGTCCTGATGTAAGGAATTCGATGGAGACATCCGTTTAGGACAAAGTGTTCCAGGGTCTCTCACTCTCAGAATAATGTCTGACTATGGGTCTCTGTATTTGTGCCCATCTACTGCAAGAGGAAGCTTCTCTGATGATGGCTGAATAAGACCCTGATCTAAGAATATAGTAAAATGTCATTAGGAGTCATTTTATTGCTATGGATTTTGTTTGTTTTTAGAATAGCAGTATTTGGTTTTGTCCAATGTTCCTGAGCTATCTGGTCTCAGGTTCTTGGTCACCAAAGCAGTGTCAGATATAGGATCATCTCATGGAGTGGGCCTTAAATCAAATCAGATATTGGTTGGTTATCCCCACAAACTTTTTGCTACCATTGCCCTAGTATATCTTGCAGGCAGGGTACCATTGTAGATCAAAGGATTTGTAGTTTCACTGGTGTTTATGCTTCTCTCTTGGTAGAATGCAGGCAAATATTTTAGATCTTAATGTACCAAATATTTTAGATCTTAAGGGTGAAGGCTCTATGCAGGCACCAGCTCAACTTCTCCATGGTCAATGAGTTTTATAAATATTGTCTTCAGCAATGGGCCTTGCTGTCAGTTTGTAAAAAAAAAAAAAAAAAAAAAAAAAAAAAAAAAAAAACCCTGGCAGCAGCATGGGTTGTTTGGGGATTCAGATGCCATTTTGGTAAAAATCTCAATTAGATGCTATCCAATCCAAGTATTAGAAGTTTCATTTGGTGACAAGAGATGGCCAGTTGGGAGAAACAACTAAAATTAAGGGCCATTTGAGAGGTAGTATAGAAACATAATACAGTAGATGCTTCCTAAAATATATACATATATGAAGGTGATCTAACTGAAGTCACCAAATAATAGTGTTAGTATTTTTGATCTATCTAAGAGGTTATAATGTGTAGCTAAAATTGGCAATCACAGATATAGACAAGCTAGTGTATACGTATCATGACAGTATAAGTAAATGATCTGTTCTTAACACTGACTACTCTAGTCGCAACGTCTTTTGTGCACATTTCTCGAAGTAGATTCACAGCTTTAACTAGAGAAAGTAACACAGTGAGATGCTTTAAGAATAAACTACCCAGCACTATAATTACTATACACATTTCTACGGCCTTTTCTTCATCATCCTGTTATAGCTGTCTCTGTCTTGAGGTGTTTTCTCTTCCTATCTCTTCTTCTCCTGAGTGGAGAGGATAGAAAAACAAGAACTAATATCACTCCTCCCTCTATCTCAAAGGCCTTCATGTCTGCATAGGGAAACTTTTTGTCTATGGTGGTACTAGTAGAAAGAGCCCTGGCCTTTGAAGAAAAAGCCACTCCACTAAGAACTGGCAGCAGTAATGTAATTTCCAGTAAATGAGCTGGAGAGCCATCTCTGACCTCCTGACTCCTATCTCTGGTCTTGCATTCTCTAAGGGTATTTACAACATCTGACCCTTGGAATTTCAACTCTGAGCTAGTACTAAGATCACTACCATGACTATTATTTACTAGGAACCCAGTGATGGGGCACTCACTGAATCATTTCCACTAGACACTGGACTGCTCCTCTGGCCAGGCCCATTTAGGATTTAAAACAAACCTTGTTTAGGTCCTAGTTGCTACTGCATGGTCAATATCTGTCCCATTCCCCAAGAGTGTTTTGGGAATGGGGGAATTGTTCTCAGAATCAGAGTCTGTGTTTCAGCAAGTCCCTTAATTCCCAAACCCTGCTGTGTGTGTGATACAGTGACTTCTGACATTTGCTTTTAATCTGTATGAGACAACAGCAATTTGAGTGGGAAATAAGGTTTTCACAATTATGACTCAGTTTCTGCCTTGCTAGTCCTCATGCCCACCTGTAATTTTGTATTTATTATCTCTGCATTCTACAATTACGCTAGCAGAAAAAATTTCTATGGCCAAATATTATCATTTCCACCCACAAATGGAATTATTTTTTTTTTTTTGCTTTGTGCTTTCAGTCCATAGACATAACATTCACATGATAATTCCACTCCAATTATGGCTGTCTGTAGCCCTTGCAAACAGGGAAATCAGAATAATAAGTTAGTAAAGAGGTGGCTTGCTGGGAAATATAGCCTTTATGTCTGATATTTGGAGTGTCCAGGGCATTAGTAATGGAGATTTGCTGTATATAAAACTCATACTTCGAGCACAAACTCCACCGTTCTGAAGAATGAGACCTATGGGGTGACCAAAGTTTATGAAATGTAACCCCAAATGCACTGGACAGGTCAAGGGATGGGGGTGTTGTCATAGGAGAGCAGGAATTGGCCAGTCTTGTGCTGAATTGTTTCTATATTTTTCTGAAGTCCAGACTCCAAAAATTTAAGCCCATCAGTACTTCCAAAGCAGCCACTGAGCAAAGCCTTAGACCAGGATGAAGAATAATGACCAATCAGGAGATTAATGTTGTAAACCTCCTGGATTAGTGAGGGTCTCCAGAGTCACAGACCTTAGTGAATTGAATTCCATGAATATTTCTTTTGTTTGTCCTTAGCTAGTGTCTTACAGAGACTTCCTGTCTTCAGTACTTTTGTCTAGAAAACTCAATGACTTTACTAGTATCCTAGGTTACCTCCTTACTACCATTTTTACTCCATATCATTCTGTTCTATTGACAGTGAAGAAACTTTTCTAAATCTCATGTGACCATGGTGTTCTTTATGATGTCTCTCAGTGGTGTTCTTCAGATAAAATCCAGATACTTTACTGGGCTACAGTAAGCCTAGTTTTACGTTGCACCTCAAATCTCTATCATGTGACCATCCACTCTGTATTCTACTCTGAGTCTCTGAGTCTCATTTGAAGCCACACTTGACTACTGATTTATTCAGTAATGATTTAGCTTTGTATTACACGTTTCCTAAAGAATGACTACTTTATCTTTTTATATACTGTCACAAAGTGTTACAGACTCAGACTCAGGTACACATGGGGCATGAGGCACACTCTGAGAAATTTAGCTCTAGTTTTATCTGAAACTTTGCAACTAGAAAAAAATGGATATTATTTCAGCAGTCTTGAAAAAGGAGAGAGAAGAAAGGGTCATCTACTTTTGATCTTTTGCTTCTCTACTGTCAGCCCCCAAACTTCCTTTTCCATTTTAATTTCCACTGCCCTGTCAAATGATTGACAGCTAAATGAAATTCACATGAAAGATGATTTCAGTGGGCAGTCTGGGAGGAAGCTAGTGACTGGGACATTGTTGTGAGATGAATATGTTGCTCCATAGCTCCCAGAGGAGGCTCTATGACGAGTCTTCCTTGGTTTCAAATTGCATCTATTATGGTTGTTATTCCTGGCTTCAAGCCCCTGTGGAACAAAGTGAAACTTCTGACAGCCTAAGGTATGTGACCTACCAAGAAAAGGGACACAGAAATGACAGGCAGTAGATGGATGACTAAGTGCCTTTTTGGTTGTCATTGTTCTCGCTGTTCTCATTTGCTTGCTGATGACAAAGAATCATTAATGCAGTAGCTTTAGTCTGGTCATTCTCTGAATGGCTCTGTGAGAGACAATTGAAAAGCTCATTCTATGCATTAATTCAGTTTATGTTTATCTCAGATGAAGATTTTACTATAAAATGTTCATATATGACTAATAGCAATAAGTTAAGTGGGTGTCATAAAATGAAGCAGATATTGGCTCCTATTTAAAGTTTTCTCAGAAGCCATGGACAGCAAAAACAATATCCTCCTTCAGATATAATTTTCTCTTGTTTAAAAAATTGTTGTTGACCTCCTTAGCTGATAAAATGTGATTGTTAGCCAACTTAGCAGCCCTGTACCAAGTCTTCAGGTGTGGCTTGTGGAGGTGCTGGAGATATTGTTCCCCAGCTAATTTTCTTCTTGGTTTTTTTTTTTGACTCTTTTTTAAAGTAAGAAACTGAAGTCCTGAGTGATTAAGGAAGAAGTAAGCATCCAGTATAAAATCTGGAGCTCAGAGGCTGTCCCTAGGACCCCATACCAGAATCTTCAGTATAACAGATTCTGCTTGCTCAACCTTAGTTGCTGAGATTTCTCTCTCCCAGAATGCCCATTGATGATATCTTTCAAGTGAGCTTCATTTACTTGTCAATCCCACTAGGAAGTTGGTCAGAAACGGACAAGATTAATAATGGAGGAAGCTGAGGTCTGTCCAAAACAGCAAAAGATCAAAAAGGATGACTTTGTCTCCCAAGCTGTCTCTCAGTTACATCCCTTCCTATCACCTTCTTCCTCTTTATTGTGGCTTCTAATTTCTATGTGTTTCTTAAAAGCTGGGACACATTAACTAATCTCACATACAAGGACTTGAGAAATGCAGAAAATAAAACTCTCTCCTTTCAAAAAAAAAATGCAGCCAGTGTTCAGGGTTCCACTCCCTGGCAGACAGGTGTGACTCATTTCTTACATGCATTGACCTCTTATCCTTTTGTTCTGATATTTAGCAAGATCCAAATTTGTGTTATTTTCCCTGTGACATCGTAAAGGTGATTTTTGTTACTCTGTGTCTCCAACATCATTGCTGGTAGAAATCAGTGATCTATGTTGTTTTTTCTAAAGACAAAAAGCTAATGATTTGACACCTGTACTGTAGGCAACATTATTGTTCCAGGGCATTAGGAAACTTTCTGTATCTGTGCTCTTCAGCCTTGTCTGGTTTTTTTTTTTTTTTCCTGCTTTATTCCCAGTACCTTGTATATTTTTGAATTAACATCTTGTGATACAAGAGGTTGCAACTTCATTTGCATGAAAGGTTTAGAATCCAGGAACTTCAAACAGGTGCCCATGCTAATGAAGCAGCAGTGGAGTCTGGGTTAATTCCCAATGATTAGAATAAGGTGGGAGGAGGTACACTTGTTTCCTATAGCTACTTTAACAAATGACTATACACATAACTGAACCATGAATGTATTACCTTCCAGTTATGGAGGTCACAAGTCTGAAATGACTCCCACTGGATTGCGTTTCTTCTGGAGTCCCTATGTAAAATCTGTTTCCATATCTTTCTCAGCTTCTAAATTTATCCACATTATCTCTTTGGTTCCTAACTCCCTTTCACCACCTTCAAAGTCAAGCAATATCCATCATTTGGAAGGCTTAGGCAGTGATATCTTTTTATAGAGACCAGTCTGGTTTATGTAGTGAGTTTGAGGCCAACTTGGGACATATATTATGACCTTGTCATATAACAAAGCAAAGCAGTGCCAGCAGTATGGACTGCCTAGATTGTAGTCATTCTGTCTTTCCTTCTGCCTCTATGTTTCACTTAGAATGGCTGGCTCTATCTTATACAATGCATTGTGCCTCATAGAGTTAGGTCAACTTTCAAGAGGCACCAGTGATTTGTCTAACCACATATGCTTGGTAAATGAGATAGATCTTTGTCCAATATCTGGGTTTTGATGGTGATCACATGACATTCTGAAGCCTCTGTCTCTTAGTACGTAAAATAATGATAGTAATGGTTTCATTCCAGAGGATAATTAGAAGTACTTAGCATGGCAACTGGTTCCTAGTAGGCATCAGGTAGATGACAGCTCTTTGTGTGCAATTTGTTGTCATACTTCTCTTAAAGCCCATCATTTTATTTAACTAGACCCCATATTTATCTGTAATTCTTTCATTCTCTCCCAGTTTATTCTTGGTTAAGATTTTAGGAAAAGTATATTCATTTGATCACTTAAAAGTCATTTCCATGGTCTTTTACAAGGGAGAAATGCAGAGATTAATAGAAGAGTAGAGAGGAGACTCAAATACACACCACACATTAGGTATTTAATACATACTATGTATGGTTCTAATCCTGATAATCCTCCTCCTCTGAATATGGAGTTTTCTTTTCCTAGGAAGAGATTTTGTTTCCAGAAACAACCAAGATGATTTTTAAAAATCAAACTAAAGTATGCCATAAGTTAATAAGTCATACTGGGAAGCACGTAATTGTGTTGAGAATTGTGATAATACCTTACACTTTTCTTATATCTGATTACAGCTCAAGGGATAAACACAAACATGGAAATATTATTTACCTTACTAGGCATTGGGACTCTGGGATTTTAGAAGCATCAACTTTCCCTCCTCTCAATGCCTAGTTTGCTTCCATTTGCACCCAAAATGCAAACTACACATTTCCTTTAAATAAACAATAAAAAACCCTGAACCCAGATTGTCTTGAACTAAAATACAGCTGACTTCAGCTCATAAATTTGGCAAGATGCCTGCTCATGGGTCATCTCATCTTCCATATGAAGTGGTGACCTACACAGTCTTAAAATAGAAAGTGAGGACAAACATCTGAGGTTGTCCTCTGTTATCTACATGCGCACTTCTGGCACACCAATATTTGCACTCATACATATATACATTGTACACACACAACACATATCATACAGAAATATATGCAGCAAACAATCTCTTCAATGTTCACATATTAATATTCAGAAAAGGAATAATAACCTGTCCAAGGTTCTAGCCAAGCTGTATGTATCCCTGTGGATTGTTCAAAAGAATTGTGCTATGACTATGATCCAAAGTCCTGAGCCTATAGCTCATTTCCAGTTGATTCAAACAGTGAGCACCAGCCTCAGACTACTTATCTTAACCTAGAAATGCTCTACCAGACAGCAAAGACCTTCACTACTCACAGGACACAAACTGAACACGTATATGATGTGAAGAGACTGAAAAGTTTCAGTATCAATAGGAGCTATATCTGATATCAACATGTAGTAGTTGAAACTTGATTTCACTAGCTGGTACTGTTTCAATCATTGGCTCTATACTTTCAACAACATCCATTTAATTTCTTCAAATCTCCTCCATCAAAAAGCAGGAAGGAGACTAGTATGATCTGAAGCTGTATTTTATGAAGTAGACCAAATATGATACTTCATTTGCTGGAATTCCGAGCCCCCCAGTCTAGTGTAGCTTTCAGGGTCATTTTGAGACTATGATTAAAAAAAGCAATCTGCAGGGAAACTGGTCAGTGTTGTAAATATATTTCATGTAATTACTGCTCATATTATTTGAAGTTTATTTATGTCAAAAGTGCCCATGAGTGAGAAAATGTATTAAAGCTGGAGAGAGTATGAAGAATGAGACACTCAAAGGTACTGAGTCAGAAGGAAGTTGATTTGGAATAATGACACCAGTTTTTGTTTTCCTCAAAGCATCTTATGTGTGCTGCTAGAATGTTTGTAAGCTAACTTTCTAGTATCTCAAGGCAACCTGATGGCGGCAAGCGGCCACAGTATCAGACAGAATGACAGCCTGTCTCTCTTACCACTTTTTTAGGTCTTGTACTACTATATCCACCAATCATCCTAATAGTCAGCCTGGGCAGTTTTGCCAAATAAATCTAGTTATATATATATGTGTGTGTGTGTGTGTGTGTGTGTGTGTGTGTGTGTGTGTGTGTGTGTGTGTGTGTGTGTGTTGTATAAAAACTTTTGTTTGTCAAACATTTAGGTCTCTGTGCATCCTATTATTGTCAATGTTCTTCCTTGCCTGAGGAATTTGGCATCATTTTTTTAAAGGTCAGCTCCCAATGTATTGTATTCAGTAAGATTTTTTTCCTTTTTGTTTCTTTTTTACTTTCTATTGGATTTTTTTAACTTTCTTTTGGGTTCATGTGCATATTGCTTGTGTTCTCCTGTGTGTGTATATATGGAGGACAGAAACCAAATCTTTGAATCTTCTTTTAATTTTCCAATTTCTTTTTCTTGAGTCAAGGTCACTTATTGAATCTGAAGAATCACTGATCAAGTACCTAGGATCCATCTGTCTCTTCTCCCTGCTGTGGATACAAACACCCACCTCAATGCCTGGATTCTATGTGTATGTTGAGGAGCCAAATTTAGGTCATCATCCATGTAAAGCAATCTCTTTAACTACTAAGCTACCTATATAGCTCCTCTTTTGAGTTCTGACTATATCTGTGGCCATGCCCTGTGGTATACGTCAACAACTCCACATTACAATGCTTAGTTTAGTGGAAAATTTGAACAAAACCTGGGGAACATTAGGTTAGAGTAGAGTGGAAGTACATGGCATTGCTAAACATGCAGTGTAGAAAATGAGAACTGAGGAATGACAGGAGTAAACCAGATGAAACTGGGAAAAGAAGGAAGATTATTCACCAAGGAAACACCTTGTATATAGTCTCTGAGTAAACACTGATGTTTGGTTCATATAGCTGGTGCATTGTAAGTAAGAAACAGCAATTTTGGAAACAGAATGTTTAAAAGAAAGCAAGAACAAACTATACATGGCTTTTAAGGCCAGTAATACATTTTGAAATTTATTCTATGCTGACCAAGATACCATCAAAGATCATTTTATAGGCAAGTGGCATATATTGTTTTAAGAGGCATTCCTATAGTAATCATAGTGACACATCATGGTGAAGGTTTAGAAAATGGAAGCGGGAAGGAAAAGGTACAATATAGAATTCAAGCCGAAGGCTGAATATATGACTTTCAAATGTACTAAGCATTAAGATGCAAGACGGATTTATGGAGACTATCACCTTTAGCTTTTCTTTAAATGGAGCATCTGGGTAAATAATTCATCTATTAATTAACAAAAGAACAATCAAAGGAAGGTGGTGCATGTGTGTGTATTTAATGAGGGTTCATCTGAACATATAAAAATAATTGATTTGAAATAATTAGGCTAAAGGTATCAATTTGGCAGATATGAACATAGAAGCAATGTGTTTTCATACATACTTATAAGATCCTTGGCATTTTTGTGTTCCTTTTCTTTACTCTTCACTGGTTTTTGAAGTTGCCAAAGTCACACAATTGAAGTGTAAAGTCACACAATGTGCAGGTGAAGAGTCCTGGATGAGTTTGTCCTTAACTCTTCATGGAACATCTGCTAAAGAAATTACTTAAGATCCTGAACCTTTCATCAGACATCTGGGATCTCTCTGATCTTCTTGGTTTAGGAACTGATCTTTGTGCTTCTGAATAGAACTGGGGTTTGGCAACTAATATGTCTCTATTTTAGTGCATACAGTCCAAGGCATGTCCAAGGATATTTCTCTCTCAGATATTCTGGTTAATAAAGCCTTTCCATGTTTGTTTGAGTCACCCTGTCTGTGGCTTCATAAATGATGGAGTAGAGATAAGCTATACTTGGTGTGTTCTTTAGACTGTCTTGATGTAGGAATGTCTTTCTGTATGCTGTGAATAGCAATCTTTAAATAAAGGAGCTAAAAGTAGTAGGGGAAATCACAACATAGGTAGGAGAAGCAGGACAGAGTCAGACAGACAGAGCCAGCTGCTCAAGAAGAAACGTGAGGAACACAGGTGAGCCACGGGCCACGTGGCAGACAGATTAATGAGAATGGGTTAATTTAAGATGTAAGAGCTAGCTAGCAATGTGCCTGAGCCATAGGCCAAACAGCATGAACTTAATATAAGCGTCTGAGTCATTTCTGTGGGCCTGAGCAACAGAGGCGGGTGGCTATGGGTCTGGCATGGCAGGTCTGTGGGTCTGGGCCTCTGGCTGCCAGGGACCAAGAAACCTCACTGCAACACTGTCTTGATACAATAAGGCAAAGAGGAGTTGTCTCACTTAGGGTGCTTTGTTATACAAGAGATAACTAGAGTGGGTGCTAACCTATGCCATCATGAAATATTAGATCACTTGGGAACAGTGTGAGGAATGAAACAAGAACGTCACAGGGAACCACAGACTTCAAAGGAAAAATTGAGGGTGCACACACACACACACACACACACACACACAGAGAGAGAGAGAGAGAGAGAGAGAGAGAGAGAGAGAGAGAGAGGTGGTTCTAAGGAGAATGTGGTGTGGTGAAACCAGAGTCAATTTCAAAGGTACTGTAGCTGTGAACAGTGTGAAATGCTGCTGACAGGTCAAGTAAGATAAGTAGGGAAAGCCTTTAGGTTTTAGGGAGGACAGTGGTGACTCAGCAAGAGCAGTTTCACTGAAAGCAGATAACAAAATTCTTTCAAAAAGGTGGAACAAAGGAGGGGCTGGCCTTATGCCAAAGAGAGGCCTTTGTCCTGTGATAAGAGAAGTAGTACCTGAATATTGCAGAATATAATAAGTCCAAGAGATTCTCTTATGAGGATTTCTTTCTATCCTGGGCTAAAATTTTTGGGGACAAAGCAAAAGTTTTTTCTTTCTTTCTTAGTCTGTCTTTTATCAACATCCCTCTGATTTTTTTTTCAAGAAAGGGCTTCTCTGTGTTATAGCCTGGGCTGCCCTGGATCTAGCTCTGTAGACAAGGCTGGCCTCAAACTCAGAGACTTCCCTACCACTGCCCCCAGAGCACTAGCATTAAAGGTGTGCACCACCACTCTCAGACTCCTCTAATTTTATCAGCGTCACATACTTCCAGGTTTTTCTATGCATGGATTGGAACTGGACCATATTCATTCTGCATCTATTCACAATGAGATCTGTAGCTGAGGGCAAGGATGTGACGGTGACAGCAGAGATTTGGAGAGACCCTTGTTCTACCTATAAATATGGCCCCTGTAATCCTAGGATTCTCTCCTCATAGATTTTACTTGATATTTTATAAAAATTAATTGGGAGCTGCCAAGTGATCTAATTATGTTACAGAAGTTTTTGGTTTTTTTTAAATGGGTTTGTGCTTCTAAAGTGCACAAGTGTGAAAGAAGCAACAGTAAAATCATGATGAGGCCCAGTATCTGATGACATAGAGTGTGTCCTCAAAGCAGCTACTACAAATACTATGCTGACGTGGCTCTATCATAATATGAATTTGTTTTTTAAAGGTAGCTCTGGCTGTTCTGGAACTCACTGTGCTGACCAGGTTGGCCCCAAACTCAAGGGGGTCCACCTGCTTCTGCCTCTGGAGCACTTAGAATAAAAATGTGTGCTACTATGCATGGTTATAATCAGAATTTATAATAGGAAAACTAGGGGTCCAACTTAAAGTTACAACTGGTCCAAGTGAACAGGAGTAACGGGATTGAATCCTACCTAAATCAAAGGAACCATGCTTCTTTATGCACTGTCCATGACATCAGATTAATGAATATGAAGGAGAAGGAAAGCAGATCAAGTCCAGATTATTTCTACTATTTGTCATGTGATAGACCTGGAGGTCATTTTCTTAAGTGTAATAAGCCAGTTACAAAAAGTTAAGTGTACTGTGATTTTACTCATATATGAACTACAAAAGAGCAAAATTGTGATGGTTAATTTCAATTTTAATTTGACAAAATCTAGAATTACTTAGGGGATGACCTCTGGGCATTACTGTAGGAGAGTATTTGAATGACCTTAATTGACATAGGAAGGCCTGCCTACTGTGAGCAGGATCATTTCCTGACTTGTTTTCTGAGCATTTACATGGAAAAAGTGAGCTGAGCAGTGTATATACATACATGTATATATCATTACTCTCTCATTACTGATTATGGATATGATTCAAGTTATTGCGGCCTTTACTTTCCTGCCATGATGTACACTGAACCATGCATGAGCTAGAACCAAAATAAACTATCCCTTAAATTGCTTCTGTCAGAGTATTTTTTCATTGCATCACAAAAGAAACTAAGACAAAAACATAGCCCAAACATAAAACTCCAAATCCAAATGTAGGATTGACAGTGATAATCATTTCACTATGTACTTTTAACCACATCATATTTTATACTTTAAACGTTTATGTTTAAAAGACAATACAAAGCAGAAGGCTCAGAAAGCAGTTTTTTCAACAAATGCAGGTATCTTTAGCTTCACTGTAGAATATGGTCATATGATTGACATGTTGGGTGAAGGAAAGATATGTAACTAATATCCACTGAAGCTGTAGAGATGCCTGCCTCAAATTCTGGGACTGTACTGAATTTCCCCAGATTGTATTTTATTGTACCTTCCCTGTTATTTCCTTTCCAGCTGGATTTTTTTTGAGATGAGTATGTGTTTTAGGGTGTTTCCTACTCAAGTCCAGCCTCTGAAGGAGTCAGCAGGCATGCCTAATGTTTCAATAGGGGTCTGCTACTCAGTCATGTCTTTCTGTCTGCAGGTCTCTAGGAAGAGGAACTAACAGATTATTAATGAGATCACCTTATTTAAAAGCACACAAGAATAAACAATGATTTAATTAGGAAAAAGCTATTTAAAGTGGCTCAAAACAGTACATGTATGTATATTACCACTGGAGTGTTCTCAGTGTTGCTTCAGAAGTCAACACATTGTATTTGCTTGTTTTCATTGGCATCTACTGATCATAGAAAAAGCATCTACGTTACTCAACGCTACACTGTAGGTCTGATCTAGATTAGCATTTGCTTATTCAGTAAACATTTACTGTACACATAAACATGTGCTAGGAGGTACTTTTACCCTGGTACACTCAATGCTCTGAGAATCTCCTTCCCTTCTTTTTATTTTTTCTCTTATTCTTTTCCCTTTCTTCTCTTTCCCACTTTTCTGTTCTTCCTCATCCCCCTTACACACACACACACACACACACACACACACACACACACACACACACACACACATTCTGTACCATATTCAAACCTAGATTTACTGATCCCAGCTGGTGATTTCCCTCTATGTCTAAGCAAATGTTACTGGAGGCAAAGTGATTTTAGGAGGTTATTAAGGAAACAAGTCTTAAATATTGTGTGGAGTAATTCTATAATCATGGTTACTTCCAGTATTTTGCTATATCACTATGAGGGGTTATTGAACTTTATAGACTGGGACCAAGGGATTAGTATAGCAGTAGCATATACCACATGGAATGAGTCTCAGTGGTCAGACCACTCAAGTCCTCCTTTCTTTTTGAAGAAAACGTGTGTGTGTGTGTGTGTGTGTGTGTGTGTGTGTGTGTGTGTGTGTGTGTGTGTAAAACACACTCTCAAGGATATTTTTCCATTCCCAGGGGCCAGAAAAACTTCACAAGTATATCTCTTGAGATTACATGTAAGGTTTCCCAGAACACTACGAAAATGAAAGGTGGCATGCATTCCCTAATATATGGCTTAATTAATCAGATGCTATCTCTTTATTGAAATATTGCCAAATGAAAACAATACTCACTGGAAAATGAAACATGTCTATAACTATAGTGAAAATACTATTTCCTTCTCTTTTATGTTGGTTAAGGAGTCATTCAAAGTTTTGTTTTCACCCAGGATCCATTTTGAATCACTATAACTGATTTCATTCTCTGGAGACATGCTCTTTTAGTATTTTCTAATGGTGTTAGGAACTGGAAAGTTTAAGGAACCAAGGTGAGTATCAAAGTCAAGAATATAGTACCTACACTGTGAATCAATGAAAGTATTCCAGCACAAGTACAATTCATAAAGGTTTTAATAAACAGCCGCCAAACATTGCACCAAAGCATTTGGAAACAATTTCTACAGAGAGGCAAAAGTCAAGCTTCCATTCTAAATTCCTTAAGACAATCATTAACAGCCCCACCCCCACCCCCATCCCTACACATTCACAAGACTACACTCTTCTAGTCATAAATTTACCTACAGACACAGTCTTAAGAATAATGGGACTAGCATGCATTATCCCAGCAATGGCAAGGAAGCAGGGGATAAGGAAAAGACGGATGAAAAGGCAACCAGCAGCTAATGATACACCCCTTAGGAGGTTTGTTCAGTGGATGAGCAGAGAATCTACTTGTGGCTTTACCTTGGACCTTCTTGATACTCTCTACTAATTGAGCTATTCTGATACAAAGTGTCTGGGGCTGTTGTAATAAACTATCTCATTCCTTTAAATCTTTACTCTAGAAGTGATTTGGGTAATACATTGTTATCTTTCTAAAGACATTTACATTGTCAAACTATCTTCATGACCCAGAGGGCCCACGGTGGCTATCTGCATTCCAAGGTAAGAATGGCCCTGACTTCGCAGCTAGTCTTTCATTTTGGCCTTTGGAAATGGGTATAGGGTATTTCTTTATTAAAGACATTTATAAGCAATCCAGGCAAATTAATTCAATTTCTGGGACTACCTTATAAAAACTGTGTTTATGTCTATTCTTTTTACTTACATTTAATAACAAAATGAGATCAAGTGGACTCCAATACATTACAAAATTGGTAATAAAGTTAATGATTTAACTGACTCAAAAGTAAGTAGACATGTTTGTAATGAATCTGAAATTCACCTCTCATTGCGATTGGCATCCAAAGTAGGCAAGAAGTCCTGGACATAATGGGAGCAAAGTGATTGGGCCTGAAAGACAAACACGATATCTACTATGTGGAAGGAAAAGTTAACTTTTCCCTGTTTGTGGCCCTCTCTTTGGAGGCAGATCTCAGCCTTCAACCACTACCAACCATCTCATTCCATCTACTCTTTGACTAGTTGCCTTGGCATAGAGGTGTGTTTCTTAGATCCCCTACTTTTGAATAATCCTTTTTCTAAAAAGGCATTTATTTTATACATGAGTGCTCTATTGACTTTATGCCAGTAAAGAGTACCAGATCCCACTATAGATGATTGTGAGCCACCATGTGGTTGCTAGAAATTGAACTCAGTACCTCTGGAAGAACAGCTAGTGGTCTTAACCTCTGATTCATCTCTACAACTCTGAACAATTCTTATATAAGGATTTGATCTAGATCATCTTGTGTGTATGTGTACCTTTTTATTTTCCAGAAAAGTTTGCAAACAGCCATGAATTCACAGTAAGCAATACTCAGCTGGCTATAAGGGGCTCTGTGTTATTGAGGTAAGGGGAATTTCCTGAAGGAAACATATATTAAGATGCTACTTTCCCGAGGGGCTGGCTGAAACTAGAGTAGAGTCCACTCTTTTAATGCTGTAATGGCGAAACTAATTCTTTTTTTTTTTTTTGATTATACATCTTTGAGATAAGTGAGCCTCAATTGTCCTCCACTAACCTCCAAGGCAAAAAAAAAAGCTATTTAGGGGTCACTTCAGAAACTTGCATGGGTTTATTCCTTTTCTACAAGTTCATATATCTAGTAGGCCCTGCTGTGAGCATGGAAAGGGCCAGATTGGTGAGATTATATAAAATAGCTGGGCCGAGTTCCATAGTGAATCAGAATCATACAATGTGGCCCAGTTAATAACTCCTGAATTTCAACATGCTGGACTTCACACAGCCAAGGTTACCACTACCACTAGAAAAAGTACAGTTTGTTACTTCTTTGGTGGGCAGAGTGAAATTAAACACATGCAGTGCCCTCAGCTGGAGGATACTGGCATACTAAAATGAGCAACTGGACAAATGGCAGTGTTTGGCTCAATCCAAGCAATGTTCAAGGGACAAGTCATTTTTCTGTTGTTACATTTTCATTAAGGTTCATAAATATGTGTTGAGAAAGTGATTATGCTCATCTTGGAACAGGATTTAAAAGAAGAATCATGAAACATATGAAGGGAGCCCTGGACTTTTGGGTGTTTGGATGCTTCATGGGGTATACAGTGCTCTGGTTGCTGTGCCACCACTATTTTCTACTGTTTGCGGATCATGCCCTTGATAGCTGATTCCCGGTTCACATATGTGGCCCAATAGACAAGATTGAATATGGCAAAGAGCACAGGAAAGATAATGCGGGAAATTTTGTCAACTTTGCTGACACTGTTGTAGGTCTTGGTCTCAGCAGGGTTATCCTGCACATAAGTGGTCTTGGGCGAAGCAATGACTGTTGGAGTTGAAGAAGCACTCGGAGCAGCACCCTTGGAGATGGTGGAGAACTCAGCATCCTTGGCCAGGTTCATAGGATAGGTAGTTCCCACGATGTTGAAAGTGGTGCTTGTTTTCTTTGTTGGGGCTGCTGG